>CM063111.1:46298119-47712119 GCA_031841125.1 Acanthococcus lagerstroemiae | reverse complement strand
ATTCTGTAGACTCAAAAAGTAGACCCCCTGTCCAAACCCTGAAAGTGTAATTATTGATTTTTCGGCCTTTAAAAAATTACTTTCGATGAACTGTTCATGTTTTCTATAAGACCAAAGGATTGACACTGCTCCCAACTCCGGAAGTCTAATTCTTGATTCTTCAGTCTTCAACAATAGTTTTCTTTGGACCCTTTACTTTGTTAATCGATGTATTATATGGATCAGAGGGGAGCATTCGTCGCCCCCAACTCCGGTCATGAAATTCTTGTTTGGTAGGTATTGAAAGCTGATTTTCCATAACCCTTCTATTGTTCGATCGAAATGGATAGACCCCCCCCCCCCCGTTGCCTACTAAAATATAAATCTCGATTTTCCGGGCTTTCAGATTTATTCTTGATGAAATTTTTATTTTTTCGATTCAAATCTATTGTGGTCCCGATGTGTTGACCCCACCTCCAACTCTGGAAATCAAATTCTCGATTTTTCTGACGTGAAAAATAATTTTCGATGAAACCCCTTATTTTTCTGATCGAAGTCTTTGGTGGAGCCGCGGGGTGGTACCCCACCCGAACTCCGAAAATCTAATTCTCGATTTTTTGGCCTTTAGAAATATTTTTAGTGACCTTTTCCCTTTTCCATTTTTCAGTTGTTATCATTTGCGGTGTCAAATGGTTCAGCCCCGATGGGTTGACCTGGCCCCAACCCTGGAAATCTAATACTCGATTTTTCTGACGTGAAAGATAATTTTCGGCGATCCTCTTATATTTCTGATCGAAGTCTTTGTTGGACCCGAGGAGTGGAATCCCACCCCAATTCCGAAAATCTAATTTTCGATTTTTTGCCCTTTAAAAATATTTTTCGCCTCTGGAAGTCTACTTCTCGATTTTTCAGTCTTGAACAATAATGTTCCGTAAACCTCTGTTTCGTTGGTCGAAGTATTTTGTGGATCTTATTGGTAAACCTACACCCGCAACTCCGAAAGTCTAATTTTCGATTTTGAATTATTAAATATTTATTTTTGTTTTTCTGATGAAATCTATTGCGGACTTGAGGGGTGGAGCCCATCCTGAACTCCGGAAATCTAATTCTCGATTTTTCAACGTCTGAATTATCTTTCATAAACCTCCTCTCATTTCGATTGCCACATTTTTTAGACTCGAAAGGTGGATTCTTGCCCTCAACAATTCTTGATTTTTCGGCCTTTAAAATTATTTTTGATGAACTCTTCATTTCTCCGAGGGGTTGACCACACTGCCAACTTCGGACATTTGTCTCGATTTTTAAGGCTTGAACGACGATTGTGTGTGAACCTCTTATTTTGTTAATGGAAGTGTTTTGTGGATCTGAGGGGTAAACCCTCACCCTAACCCCAGAAATCTAATTCTCGATTTTCAGCCTCTCAAATTTATTCCTGGTGATTGTTTATTTTTTCAATTGAAATCTTATGTGAGACTGAAGAGTTGACCCCACCCCAGACTTGGAAATTAAAATCTCGATTTTTCAGGCTTAAAAATCATTTTTTGCTAAACTTATATTTATGTTGGATCTAAGTCTTTTGTGGATCCAAGGGGTGGACCCCCACTTACACGCCGAAAATCTACAGGCTTGAAAAATTGTTTTCCGTAAAACCATAGTTGTTGTATTAAGTCTCCTGTGGACTCGAAGGGTGGTGCCCCCACCCACAAGTCCGAACATTCTAATTCACGAATTTTCGGCCTATAAAAATATTTTTGGTAACCTTTTTATTTTTTCAATTCGTAGATTTTTGGGGCCTGAGGAGTGCACCCCGCTCCCAATTCTGTAAGTCTAATTCATGAGTTTCCGTCTTGAACAGTACTTTTCCGCGAACCCCTTATTTTGTCGATCTAACTACTTTGTACATCTAAGGGGTGGACCCCACTCCCAACTCTGAAAATCAAATTCTCGATTTTTCAGACTTGAGAAATAATTCTCCTTGAAACTCTTTTGTTCTGATCGGAAGTGTTTTGTGGACCCGAGGAGTAGAATTATCAATTTTTCGGTCTTTAAAAATATTTTTGGAGACCTTTTTATTTTTTCAATTGGGATCTTTCGTGGCAGCCGTTTATCTACTTTAAACATTATTTTTCGATAAATGTGACCGTCCAAATTAAAAGGGCACGTCGGTCCAAAACATTAATTTTACAGGAGACACTAAAAGATTCAAACGGGAATCTCGAGAACGCGATTGCCTATAGACGTCCACTCTTGCGCTCTATCACTTTTGCTTTTTCGAGTTCAGAGACTCACAGTGTTAAACAGTACTCTTTGACCTATTAAAATCGAACATAATCTCAAAGTCGATTTTTTTGGACCGAAGTGCCCTTTCAGTATGGACAGTCACAAATTTTTTTTTTCCCATCTAATTGTTTTGGTGATCCGATGGTAGACCCCCGCCTCAGGCGTTGAAAATTTAATTCTCGATTCTTCAGAATTTAATGCTTATTCTTCGAGTAGTTTTTATTCTCACGATCTGAATCTTTTGTGGACTCGAGAGGTGACCCCCTTTTTCCCGGTTGTTCGAATTTTGAAACTTATGTTTCATAAACTTGATTATTTGTTTCGATCGGTAGTTTTGTGAAGCCAAGAGATAGATTGTCGCCCCAGCTTTGAAAATTTAACTATCGATTTTTCGGATCTGGTTGAACTTTTTATTATTCCTATTTCATCTTTCATGAGTTGGAGGGGTGTCCCCCACCTCCAACTTCGAAAATCTGTTTCTCAATTTTCGAGACTTTATTGGCGACCCTCTGTGAATTGAAATCTCATGAAGTAATTGAGCATCCCGGCGCAGTGAGTCCAGTATGAAAATCACAGGAAGGGTAAAGGGAGAAGAAGGCGGATTATCCCAGTCAGAAAGGAAGAAGGACGCACGCCAGAAACTAAAATCAGTGCAAGAGGAAATGAAAGTCGAGGAAAATTTTTACGACAGTATGGATCAAGCTTTAAAAAACACGGTTGAAGAGTTTGGAGTGACGAGGGTTAAAGAGAAAACCAGGGATAAGCTTTCAAAATAGACTCTCGAATCAGGAAGAATAACCTTTGGAAAAATAGAAATAAAACACCATTGGATAAACCTGAGCGAACTAAAATACAAAAATTGGTGAAGAAAAATGTTAGAGAACATATTAAGAAATATGATTAGAAAAAAATTCCAGATATTTTGGAAAAAAGTTGGTTCACCAAAAAAGTTAGGCTCGAACTCGATGGCGGGAGAGACGTTATGCTGAAGCTAAAAGATCAGACAGGAAAAGTGACTCAGAATCAAGAACAAATTC
Source organism: Acanthococcus lagerstroemiae (assembly GCA_031841125.1). Classification (NCBI taxonomy): domain Eukaryota; kingdom Metazoa; phylum Arthropoda; class Insecta; order Hemiptera; family Eriococcidae; genus Acanthococcus; species Acanthococcus lagerstroemiae. Next base: position 47,708,823 of record CM063111.1, on the reverse strand, counting down.
TAGAGGCAGCAACAATTTTTTACGAGGACTTTTACCGCGAGCAAAACGAGCTCGTGAAAATAGCAAAAACTGGAGGGTGAAAGGAGGAAGAAATCCCGGAAATAATGGAGAGAGAAGTGGAATACGTACTAAATATGTAGACTGAAAAATGACATAGCCCCAGGACCGGATGGAATTACGAACGAAATGCTGAAAAGGTTTGGCGATCAGAGAGTGCCACACCAGGTTAAAATATTCAACAAAATCGGAATTATGAAAACATGTCCAAAACAGTGGAACTTGGCCAAAATAATATTATTACACAAACAAGGAGGGAGGAACTCATTGAAAATTACAGGCCAATATGCTTAACATCGAACATCTTTAGAGCATGTATGGCAGTCTTAAAAAGACGTATGTATAACCATCTGGATTCAAATCATCAGGGGAGTGAACAGGCGAGATTCAGAAAAGGCTTCTCAACTGTAAAGAATATTTTCGTTGTGAGCCAAATTATTGAAAAAACATACGAATATGATGTGGAAATTGAAATATTTTGCATAGGCTTTCATGAGGCAGTTGATTCAGTGGATCATAAGTATATGTTAAAAGCACTGGAAAATAAGGGAATTGAAAATGGGTTTATTAAAGTCATATACAGAATTACTATGCAAATTCGAGTGCAAGAACTAGCCTTAAAAGCAAAGGGAGGGAATTCAAAATTGGGAGCGGAGTTCAACAAGGGGATACCTTGTCGCCAAACCTCTTCAACTGCATTTTGGAAGATGTATTTCGCAATCTGAAGTGGAAAAGAAGGGGACTAAAAATAAATGGAGAATTTCTAAGAAATTTAAGGTACGCAAACTATATTATCTTATTTACAGAAAATAGTAAGGAGTTGAAGAAAATGGCAGAAAAGCTATTGAGGGAATGCAAAAAAGCTGGCCTCAAACTGAATGGTAGCAAATCAAAAATAATCGGAAGAGTGGAAAGAAAAAATCTAATAATCGATGGGCAAGAGATAGAAGAGGTAACAGAATCGAATATCTGTGGGACAGATTATTAGTTTCGAAGAAAGAGATAAAGGAATTATGAGGCGTATTAAAAAGGGGTGGAACAACCTCTGGGCATTAAAATGTATTTTTTGCCGGAATTTCAACACCTTCCTCAAAATGGAAACATTAAATAGCTCAACGGTACCAGCCCTCAAGTATGGAGTACAAACCTGGTCCCTTACCGGAGACAAATCGTGAAGCTACAAATTACGTTCAGATCTATGTTGAGGAAACTTCTAGGACTGCGATGGGTAGACAAAATCTCAAAGGGAAAACTGTACGAAATGGCTGGAGGCGAGTATATAGGATATAATGTCGAACAATTTAAATGGAAATATGTGGGGCATCTGGCGAGGGCAGATAGCAACAAATAGGGAGTAAAAGTACTCAACTATGGATACGCTGCAAAGAAAAAGAACGATAGGTAGGCCAGTAACTTGAAAACCTGCTGAAATCAACTACTCCTTTGCAATGCATTATGGTTTCAAACACAAATATTTATTTTCTGAATGAGGCCTCGCTTTCATTACACGGGGCATCCAGAAGATGCTACTTACATCTGAAGGTTCTTTGGTACACTGTGGGCCTCCTAATTTCGTCACAGTGCATACATCTTTATGTTTGTACTGTATTACAAAGCACATACATGTATTTTTTACAGTCTATTCAATGAAAGTGGACCTACCACCTTGAGCCTCTTCCAGGGTCGGATAAGTCATACGGCGATTCGGGCAAATGCCCGGTGCGCCGCCGCCTGCATTTATAAAATACTTACAAAAATAAAATAAGCGTATGTTGCGACGACAGTCGAAAAACGTGCGGCGGCGCTGATCAATTTAGAGAGAAATAATGAGATTGAAAAATTTTAATGGGCAGACACATTTTGCGCCGTTTGTCGACCAAACGTGTGTGTGTGTGAGTACCTCCGCTCATTTTTGGGCATACGCCTCCACGTAGCTATTCCATTTTTTTTTATCCTGCGCTTATCTTTGCCACCCAGGGCCCCAGTTCTCTAACGAGAACGTGGAACTGAAAGACGGAAGCTATTGTGGACTTGAGGGGTGAAGCCCGCCCTGAATTCAGGAAATCTAATTCTCGATTCTTCAAATTTCTGAATTCTTTTACGTAAACCTCCCCTTTTTTCAACTGCTACATTTTGTACACCGGAAACGTGGACTCGCGCCCCCAACACCAAAAGAGTATACTTTCGAGTTTTTGTTGATGAACTTTTTTTTTTTCTTGATTGAAATAATTTGTGATTCCGAGGGGTTGACCGCATCCCAACTCCGATAATCAGATTCTTGATTGTAGGTGTTGAAAAACAATTTTCCATAAGCCCCTTATTTTTAATCGAGATATTTTGTGGATCAAGGAATAACTCTCCCACCTACGACGAAAATCTAAAACTCGATTTTCCGGCTTCTCAATATTATTCTTGGTGAACGTCTTACTTTTTCAATTCAAATAATACGTTAACCCTATTCTAATAATTTACGTTTGTTTTAATAATAGTTAGATTATAGCAGCAAAAGGCAATAACACTCTCAGTAAATAAAAATAATAATATAATATTGTGGACCCGATGGATTGTCTCCACCCCAATTCCGCAAATCTAATTCTCGATCTTTCAGCCTTTCAAGATTATTCATGGTCAACTTTTTTCGATTCAGATCTATTGTGGATCCGTTGGGTTGACCCCGACCCCAACTTCGGAAATTGAATTCTCCATTTGGTCGGCTTAAGAAATAATTTTCCGTGAACCCCTGTTTATTTTTTGTTCCAAGTCTTTTAAAGAGTCATAAGGTATATCAGAACAGTGAAATTTGTAGCCGTAATAGTATTTAACTCACAAATCATTGATTTATGTAGTATTTTTATGTTCTTGAATTTCTCTTTAGGGACCATAACTAGAAATTTCAGAAGGGAACGTATACTCAGAAGTCCGAAAAATCGTAAAAAATGGTTACTCGATTGATAATGAATTAAAATGGGGTAAAGCCTAAACAAAATTCAATTTTTTGCATGTAATAGGCTATATTGTTTTTCATATGTAAAGTAGATAAACTCACTTCTGAATAATATTAATACATTTGTTATGACATAACCTGTCATATTTAAAATCCATAATTAGAACTGTGCATGTAGAAAAATGAATTTTTACTTGATTTCTTTAGCCTTTGTTTAACATTTCCAATGTGTCTCCCTTGAAACAGTAAACTTGATGTGAAGTCGAAAAAATACATGTTTTGATTAAAACTGCTTTTTTCTCTCGGACAGTATGAGAACATCTATCTCTATGTATCAACGACTTTACCTGCAGTGGACACTTCTAAATTTGAAATAGTTACAGTATATGCATATACTGTAGTTTGACATTTACATAAGGTGTATCTCTGTGTAATGATAATAGGGGCATCCTCATAGAGGTTAACTTTTTTTCCTATATACATAAAATAAATTCTGTGTTTCTATAGTGCAAATTAACCTATATTTCATTAACTCCGGGGGCGGAGCCCCCTAGTTTATTAATATTTTCGTTAAGTGTGAATATTCCTTAACACTAATGAAGTACCCAAATAATTATATTCCGAACTAAATTTGACGAAATAGGTAAAGTTGGGGGCTCTAATTAATTTCGGCCCCCTCATACTTTTGGTCATTACATGGGAAGGGAGGGAGTACATTTTATATAGTTGATGGTACATTTGGGTACATTTCGGGTACATTTCATTCTGCCCAAATTCGGTGAAAGTGGAACAAATGGGAGGGGGGCTAAATTTACCACAGCCCCACCATATTTGATCCTCCCCCCTGCGGCGATAAGGGAGGTACATTTCAGATAATTGGTGGTACATTTCGGTACATTTCGGGTACATTTCATTCTGCCCAAATTCGGAGAAATTGGAACAAATGGGGGGGCTAACGTTACCACAGCCCCACCAACTTGAATCCTTCCCCCCGCGGCTATAAACGGGGTACATTTCAGATAATTGGTGGTACATTTCGGTACATTTCGGGTACATTTCATTCGAACCAAATTTGACGAAATCAGACAAATTGGGGGGGCTCCCGTTACCCTGGCCCCACCAAAGGACTTTAGTTCCCCCTTCGCAAGGGGAGGAGGTACATTTTGTAATAATAGCGGTACATTTGGGTACATTTCGGGTACATTTCCCCTAACCCAAAATCGGGTCTAAAATCAAATTTGGGGGGGCCAGGGTAACGTACCCGTCAACAAAGCCAGTTAGGAAGGTAATGTGCAACAGTAGACATTTACTCCCAAAAATCAGGAAGAAGAATGGTTCCACAACGCACGATCGTACAGAAATTATAGGGGCAGCTACGGAATTCTATAGGAATTTGTATAAAAACCAAACTAACAGTAATAAAGACAAAAGCGTTCATACAGGTGACTGGACTAAATGGTCGTGTAACGACGATGAACCCCCTTTAATACTGGCAAACGAAGTGGAGCAGGTGCTCAAAAGCCTGAAGGTAGGGAAGGTCCCGGGCCCGGACGGAATAGAAAATAGGGCACTCAAGCTTTTTGCCGAAATCCTAGATAAACCACTGGCTCACCTGTTCAACTGCATCATACATTCAAGCATAAATCCAAGGCAATGGGCCAGAGCGGAAATAATTCTGCTATTTAAGAAGGGAGACAAACACGATATAAATAATTACCGACCTATTAGCCTGTCGCCGAATATAAGTAAGGTCTTCTCAAAAATATTGAAGAACAGGATGTATGGAATCCTGGACTTTAACCAACCGACGGAACAAGCAGGCTTCAGAAGAGGGTATTCGACAGTAGATCATATTCAGGCTCTAAGTCAAGTCATCGAAAAAACAAACGAATGTAATATCGATGTCTGCCTCTTGTTCATCGACTTTAAAAAAGCATTCGACTCTGTTTCGCACGAGTATGTCTGGGAAGCGCTAGCAAAGCAAGGTGTAGAAAGAAAGTTAATTAGGGTTCTGGAGAATGCTTACAACAATGCGACAGCTTACATTAAACTAGATGTCAGAGGGGAGGACTTCCGTATAGGTAGGGGTGTCAAACAGGGGGACCCGCTATATCCCAATCTATTTAATTGTGTTCTCGAGCAGGCATTTCGGGATTTTAACTGGGAGAAGAAAGGTATTAATATCAACGGGGTAAACCTCAACAACCTGCGCTTTGCCGACGACATCGTACTTATTGGAGGTTCGATAGAAGAAGTTACGACGATGTTTAAGGAATTAAGGATAAGTTGTGGGAAAATGGGCCTAGAAATAAACACATCCAAGACTAAGCTGCTGATCAGGAATCAAAATGTAAACGGCGAAAGGACGGGTAAAGAAGGTACCAAATCAATCAAGATACAAGACAGGGAGATAGAAGTAGTAGACGAATACAAATACCTCGGCCGAATTATCTCGTTTGAGAAAGGAATAGACAAAGAAATCCAGGCGAAAATCGGGTACAGTTGGAAGGCTTATTGGGGTCTAAAATATATTTTTAAAAGCAAGATGAAATTAAGGACAAAATTAAAAATTTGGGACACCTGTGTCGCGCCGGTCCTGACATACGGGGCCCAAACCTGGGCCCTTACTAAAAATAATTTAGGTAAGTTCGAGAAAACCCAAAACGCAATGCTGCGAAGTATTCTTGGTTACAAACTAAAAGACAAAATTAAAATTCGAGACATTCATAAACAAACAGGAACAGTTAATATTAGATATAAAATTAAGAAATTGGAAATCAAATACGGAGGCCATATGGCGAGAGGTAACAAAGAGAAATGGAACCTCAGGTCAACCGTATGGCTACCATACGATCGAATACGTAAGATAGGGTGACCTACCGCCCGATGGATAGACGAAATTCTGAAGGAGATAGGGCCAAATTGGGGGAATAGGTCGCAAAATCGAAAGGAGTGGAGATGGGTGGTGGAGGCTTATGCCCAGAGATGGGCGAACTGAGTATCGGCCACGGCACCCTCAGTTCAGGCTGTATTATATTATTATATTATATTATACGATTTCAATATTTCAATTCAACATGCGCACAATTACCCTACCCATGCGCACAATTACCCGAAGGGGTGGGGAATTGTGCGCATATAACTTTTTTTACATTTTTGTGAATAAATATTTTGATATTAAATATAAAATTTTGGTGATTAAGGGGGATGAAAATAGAAGATTGGGCTTCAATATCCTGCAATCCGCTTTTTTTTATCTTTAATACAAACATTTCTACAGCCATTCAAAGTTAGGTGCGCACAATTCCCCCGCCTTCCCCTACGTATGCCAAAGTGGCTCCCCGGGCACCGCATTCCTGGCCCCGGAAACTACCCTTTCGAGTATAGCATCAGTGACCAGAGGGAGAAAAGAATGCAGAATCTTATATTTCCCACAATCTACGCAGTCCAGCCGAATAAGCAAACTTGAAGTTTTCTGTGATGAAAAGCTATAATGTTTGGGTGGACTTTTTTGTGTGAGCCTTCGGAGTAACATGCAGTGAAACCCACAGAAAATTCTATAGTTATTATGTTTAACTTCATCCCAATTGCATGAACCCTGCATAATTTTAATTAAAAAAAAATATATATGTTGACTACTGGGGTTGTATATAACTGAAACAAAAAATTTAACTGACTGGAGGGGGGAAAATGTATGTAAGATTTTTTTTTTTTTTTAAGAACCGTAGAGTATTTAGTTCCAGCTTTAAAATTCTATGTAAGAATAGTAATCAAATAGAATATCGAATCAGGGATCTGTCTAGTCGATTATTTCGAATATCTCCTCAAATTTTTGTCCGGCTAGAATTGCCAAAACTCCAAAATCTACGTTTCGCCGATCAAGTGACCAAAACCAACAAATGATCAATTGTATTTTGAGTTGCTAATTTTGAAAATTTTATTTGGTTTCAGGTTTGTTGGTGAATTTGAATACGGGTTATTTCATCTGAGATTCACTTTCAGAATCAATCCCAAGAAGTAAAAATTACACACTTCTGAAGGGGCTAGTTCAAATAAATGTGAAAATCACACACTGTATTTGAATTGGATTCGGAGTGAATGATTTCAAATATCTTAGCTAGTCAACCAATAGCCAACCCAACTAATATAGCTAGACAGGTGAGTGAACAGGCAGACAGGCAGACAGTTGGATAGGAAGACAATAATATCAGATATTCAGCCAGCTAAACGGGCGCATGTAAACTGCACACACTAGGTAGTCAGGTAGAGAAAACGACATTTAAATTGCACACACAAAGAGATAAATTTTCAGATTGAAAAATTATCAATTGCACAAATAAGTCTGGATGTGGCTTGTAGAAGGAACCGTTGAAGCGACTATGGAAAGATTCGCATGCATTGGTCGTTCGATCTAGGGAAGCAGTCCAACAGGCCCATAGGTTGGGTGGATATTGAGCGTTGTCGCGTTCTCGCGTACATAGTACTTCAAGACATATTTCGTGAAGAGGGCAAGTTTGGAACACTGTGGTTGGGTAGGAATAAGACCGTTAACGAAGGCGTCGTATACTTCTGTAGGCTTCGGAAAAGTTAGTCCGAAGACGTGCAATGTTCGATGTTTTCTGTTGATACTGACACTGCAACCCCAATTTTTGCACTTGGCGGAACCAAGCTTGTCTGAAGTAGAATCGACATCCTACGACTGTGATGCCTAGCCAGGTACTCCGTACCGCAGAATGGATAGCCTGCTCGACGTCTACGAAAACTGTCAAAGGTGCGAACACGGGGTATACATCGAGAGGAGGTGCAAAAAAGAGAGAATATCGCCGTGTCGTCAGCGTGATAAATGAAAATGACTTATGACTTTTTCTCGTACTGTGTGCAATTTACAATTCACGTTTTGCTGCCGACCTTCTATAAGTGTGTGCAATTTACAATTTTCACATGTGGTTTGCAAAGCAGGAAGAAACCCCTCTACTGGAAAGTGTGTGCAATTTACTTTCTCCCTTCACGTTTCCTCTGGCGGGCATTATCTCAGTACGTCTATTTAGCTGGGAGCAAGTAAATTGCACCAAGCGAGTATGTCAGTACAAAGGTCAGATCACTAGGCACGCAGGGGCGAACAGGCTAGAACGAAGAACGTGAATATTGGCGACTAGAGCCGCAATCCCATTAGAAAGCGAAGTAGATGAATGTTACTAGATGAAAGTAAACCAAAAAGGACGAAATAGAGAGCCTTCAAGAAGGCAATATACGAGGCACTGACATGACCGAGAACCTGCCTGAGTACCTGCGAGCGGTCGGGCCGCGAAGAAGTCACACGACAAAGCATTCTGCAATTCCATAAAGACTAATTTTATTTGGATTTATCGAATGATCGGGGACAGGACCTTCCACCCTATTGACAAAGACGATGCGATTTTGAAGAAAAAAAACGCACTGCGACATCGCAACTGCTACCGTGGGAAAAAATCGAAAAAATTGCATCGCGATTGAGGCATCACAGGTGGCAGTGCGAGTCGCAGTGCTTTAGTGGCTTCGTCAGTCGCATGCTACTTTAACAGAAAGTGGCATGCGATTACGCATGCGGCTGTCGTAGCCGCAGAGGCATGCGTCAGTAGCTACGACAGGCGCATCGAAAATCGCATCGTGAATCGCCTTCGATACCACTATAGTTGAAAGTCGCATCGAAACTCGCATGCGACTTCGCCTGCCACTGTCGCGTCGAAAGTCGCACCCAATGCGATTTATGATGTTTTCTTAGAACAAAATTTCCTGACTCTTCCCTGACTTTTTTTGTAATTTTTCCTGACCTTTTCTCCACTTTTTTTCGACTAATTCCATAGAATTTTTATAAGTTATAATAAAATGACCAAACTGGAAAATAAGTACAAGTACCTACTAAAGTGTGTTGTATAGTTTAAGTCAATAACCAAGACAAAAGTAGAAACAGTTGTGTTTTTTGTTGTTTTTTTTGGGGGGGGGGGATATAAAAAAATTGGGAAGCTTACAAGGCTTATACATACAACGAGTGTGTAGATCAATTTTGATTTATAAGATTCAAATTTTTGACAGTGAAAATTCAACGATATAAAGCAAAAGAAGAAATTAAAAATATACAATAGTAGAGTATTTCTTCTCAATAATTTTCGATTTCTGAACGTTCATCAAAACTTTACTTCCACCCTGATAATATTCTCTCAAATTCTTAATTTCTGTACCCAACTCTTCGTTCTGGTGACGAGCATCTTCTAATACTAATCTCTTCTTCTTCTCCTCAATTTCCTTCAATTTTTCTGCGGCTTCTCGTTTTTTTGGCTTTTGCTTTCGATTTTTCATCTTGTCCTACTCTTTTCTTGTCTATAGCCTCCTTGTACAGACTATGTGCCTTCCTTACAGCGTGAATAATACTCTTATTCATAACAACCTTCACTACTTTTCCGCCATGGTACAAGCGTGTCATACACTAACCTCTGGCCAACAAAAGACTCATTTCAGAGGTTTTTTACTAAGATTTCTTTATTTATAGAAAAATGTTTCTCAACGAATGCATTTCCATTTTGCCACCTATTTCGGCCTGTGATACGAAAGAATCGGTACCATCTTTAGGAAATTGATTAATAGAGCAAATTTATCACCTTCATGAGGAATTACTTTGAACCATAAATTATCCAGCCTATGCTCAGGATTAGGTATTGACATTTTTCTCACTGTTTCATCAAAAAATGGTCTTTTCCAAACTTTGATCAAATTGTTCTTCACTTAGTCAGCTTGAATTGTATGTCGGCGGTCAGTCTGCTAGACAATCAATACAAGGGACAGACCTACATACTCTAATCCAGTCCCACCGAACTCACCCGCCTCTTTGGTAACATATTACTTCTATCTCAGCTTCATATTCATTATGCTCATTGCTCACTGCTCGTTGTGAACATATATAGTTAAAAGTAGTTAAGCCCTGAAATTCGATTTGGGGGTGGGTATTTTTCCAGGCCGGCAGCTTGGTTAGCCACTACGCTCTTTTAGGGGGCAGCGGGATTCAAAATCAACACAAGTTTTGCAATCTTCGAGCACAATTCATCTACCAAGTTTTAAACCGCCACCCACTTTTGGGGAGGGGATGGGCATACATTTCCCAAGTCCCAATCTTTAGGGGGCAGCACAATTCGAACACAATTCATTTACACAGTTTCAGCTCTCAAATTGTATTTCGGGTGGCAGCATTTCCCCGACCCTCCATGGTGATTCACCCCTTTGGGGAGCAGCACAATTCAAAACAGTATCAGCACAACTTGTTCTAGTTTCTTCGGTGTGCAGTATCGACATAAATAGTTTTCAGCAACGCTCTTTTTTGTTGCACACGAAATTAGTTTCATGCAACGTTTTTCTTTTCAGTTTCTTTGGTGTGCGCCCTGCCTAACATTACAGACAACATTTAAAAAAAAAATCCCATTCCTCCCCCTTTTAATTCATAATTATTAACCCGAATGAGCAAACACTAATTCTTTATTTATATTTCATCACTATTATAAGCAAACAATTTTTTTTTACAACAAATTGCACCAGTACTATTTTTTTCCACCTTGTAATTCGTAATTGTTCACCCCTAGCTGAAGTGGTAGCCACAATTGCCTCATTAGTGATAGTGGATGCAATTTTGAATGCGATTCGGAAGTAAATCGCCTCGTTGATAGTATCGCGTACGATTTAATGCCGAATCGCATTTAAAAACGCATCTACTACGACTTTCCAGAATTAGTCGCCATGATAGTCGCACTGGAGGCCTCTTTGAATGCGATTCGGCATTATAATCGTACTCGATACTACTAACGATACGACTTAATACCGAGTCGCATCCGGAGTGGCCACCAGTACGACTGTCGAGGCGACTAATACTCAAAAGTCGCAGTGGAAGCTACTCGCGATGTGATTTGGCATTCAATCGCCTCGTAAGAAGCATCGAGTGCGACTCACGAGGCGACTGAATCCCATATCGCATCGCGAGTAGCCTCCACATGCTGAATGCGGATTCTAGATTCTCGAATGCGAATTCACCGATTCTGGTAGCTACCACAAACGAACACACGAATTTCCGCACCATTTTTCATTTAAAACGAATGAATTAATCGTTGCACAATTTCACATTGATCAATAGTAGGTAATTTCGTCTACTAATAACAAATAGCTGCTATGATATGATCGCCATATTCATCATTTACTAATTTCAGGGCGATTGTAAGATTGTAAAGATGAACCAACAATCACTCTGAAATTATAGTATGTGGGATAGAGCACTGCACGAGTAAGTAAAAAGTAATCGGATAAATAATCGCCGAGTATCACAACCTGACGATGCAGAGTATGCTCACTCGGCATCGTTTCAGAAAGTATCACCGGCGGTTACATTTACCGCATGATTACAAATAATAATAGAGTATAATAATAATAATAATAGAGTATATTTTAATTCCCTCTGTCACAGCCAGTTGGCCAATTACGACAGAGGGAATGATAGCAAAGAAAAAAAAATAGATGAAATAGAAAAAAAAAAAAAAAGACGAACTAGAAATAGAACAAACGAGACTTAAATGAAAGAAAAATAAACAAAAAAAAAACAAAAAAAAACCAGAAAAGTAGGGGGAAAATACAGGGCCGGCAAACGAAAATCGAAACGATAACGAACGACTAACAAAATTAATAACGAAAACAAAACAACAAAAAATGATGATGATGATGAAATAACGAAAACGATAACGAAGGAAAAATAATAATTTTTGTGACAAAATAAAAAGACGATAACGAAAAAACGATTTTTGTTTTGTTCGCCAGCCCTAAAATAAGGAGAAAAGAAAGAAGAAAAAACCCCCCCAAAAAAACCTGGATGCCTTCCCTGACGTGCCGCGCCGACCTCATCCCATAATCTCAAATCCGGAAACCTGGACCTCTTTATGTTTCCTGCTACTGTTTGCTCCACCCCGGTCCTTTTGGAGGGCTGTCTTAATCGAATAGCTGAGTAATGTGCTGCTTGAATTTTGATATGCCATTTGAATCCAGGATATCTAGTTTGTCGTGAATTCTACTAGTATCATTGTACAGTCTCATGACTCTGTTGAAGGGAGCGTTTAAGTAGTAATTTGTGCTGGAGCGCTCTGGTTCAAATAAATTAGTTTTCCTGGTATGAAAACTTGGCATGCGAATTTTGATTTTTCCTAGTAAGGATGGTTCAGATAATAATCGTCAGAATGGCATTGTGACATCGTGGCGATTACGCATCGTGAATTGGTACCAGCTTATAAAGAAGAAAAAGAAACAAGCTACATATTTTTACATTACCCATCACCATGATACATGCACAAAATACTTGAGCAGTCCAGATTGACAAACCACAAACTAGCAATGAAAACAAAATAGATTTATGTAAAATTGCTACAATACAATTTATGCAATAATTTTTTTATGAAGGCATGGTGTTGATAACACAGACACATCTAACTGTTGCATGTACATATGGAGGGGGAGCGTGTCTCGATGCCTGTGAGGCATCAAGAGTAGCAGTCGATACGATTTTATTTGTCAAGTCGCATCGACTGCCACTCTCGATACCATAGACGTAGCGTCTGCCGATACTTCTGATGCATCGATAGTGGCAGTCGATGCGATTCTATTTTTTGAGTCGCATTGACTGCCACTAACAATACCTCAGGGGTATCGACAGACGCAGCGCCTATCGTATTGAGAGGCGCAGTTTATGCGACTTTTCTTTTGCTTTGTGGCATCGACTGCGACTTTGGATGCTACAGTCGTAGCGCCTGTAGTTGCGACTGTAGCATCCAGAGTAGAACTCGATGCGATTTTTTTTTTAATTTTTGAAAAAGGCATCGAGAATGGTATCGACTGCTCCCAGTCGCATCGATCGTATCGTAGAATCGCACTCGATGCGACTAGTAGCAGTGCGACTCTCAGTTTCTTTTGTCACTAGGGCAAAGACAGGAGCGTGGATCGCCGAAAATGTTTAAAACAGATCAGCCTAAAGTACATCCTTCTCATTCACCGCTATCTAGTTCAAAAACCCGACAAATTGACGATAATAATTACCATCGCAAGCCAAACAAATCTTCATTTTTTACCTACTCGACAGTAAACGGGGGAAAAGAAAAAAATTATCGTCGCTCGCCGAGCAAAATGTAATTTATCAAAGATGCATCTGATGTGCGGGGCATTTCCCAGCGCTACAATAAAAATTTTAACGCTCCAGAGTAGCGCTCGACGTTGTGTGCAACGTAGCAATCGTATTATGCCTTGCAACCATGAAATATTCGGCAACTCCCCACAGACGTATAGACTTTTTCTATACCGCCTCGGGAAAAACAGAAGATTGAGATAGCGTGTATGTGCCCCAACTTATTAGGTTTTTGCGAAACAATGCAGTTATGGAGGCAGAAAATTGTTTCAAAAATATATTGCTCAAGCTACACGGCGAGACTACGGCGAAATATTGCGGAATAAAATACAGCATGTCCCATCCGTGCAGTCTCTGTACTCGTATGCGCGGAATTTACTCGCTCCGAGTTATACCCGGTGCATTATTGCAGCGGCATGATGCGCTATATTAATGCGTACATACTTTACACTAGTTCCAAAAGGCCACGAAAAACGGATAATCTTAGGCTGTGGAAGGCCTAGATGTATCGTCAAGAGAGCTCATTTCCTGCTTAGGTAATTAGCCAGCACAATTATAAAGTTTCTAGTCCAAAGCTAATGTTGGTCGGAAGTTTCTCCGTGTACTATTTTGTCAGAGTGACGTAACTGAAAAGCCTTAGCTTCCCGATGCGCAAAATCTCACCAGTTACCCAGGTAACAAAAGGGGAACCAAGGTTAACTGACTTGTTTCTGGGTAATCTGAGGGTACGAGAGGGTTGCAAATTGGTAACTTACCCAGGTAACTAAAGGGAACCAAGGGCAAACAGGAACTTTTCCGCGGGTAACTACAGGGTAACTGATTGCGCATCGGGTTCGTAACCATTGAAATTGGGATCCAAGATTTACACAAGTTTCTAACTTCAAAAACAAAAGCAGTAAAATTTTCATTTGTATACCGAAGCTAAGGCTCTACCTCTGAAAGATCGCGACGGAAAAATGCTGACAAGCTCAGAGGAAGTGGAAACGAGATGGCGCGAATACTGTGGGAGCTTGATGGCGGACGAAATCGGAAATGTTGGACAGAGAGCCGAAGGGCCAGGTGGTGAGGCGGAGCCAGACATCCTACTATCGGAGGTCGAAGCAGCAGACAAAAAACTGAAAAAGAGTAAATCAGCAGGTGCAGAGGGCATAGTTTCGGAAATGCTGATAGCAGCACCCGAGTGAAGTACCAAATTACTGCACCTCATATGCAACAAAATTTGGAAAGAGCAGAAATGGCCGAAGAATTGGACTGCTTCAGTATTATATATCCCTCTCCACAAAAAAAGGATCAAAATCGGACTGCTCAAACTACAGAACAATTTCACTAATACCACACGTGAGCAAAGTTGTATTCAACATCCTGCACGAACGGATCAAGGCGTACATCCTCCCTCAGATACCGCCAGAACAGGCTGGTCTTGTCCGTGGTAGAGGCACGAGAGAGCAAATCGTAATCGGCATAATTCAAACATTATCGGAAAAACCGCTATGGTGTCCGATTGGGGATTTTCTATGTACTTTCTCGAGATGACTGTTTTGCCCTCTTCCCTACCACCTACACACTAATCAGGCAATTCTTTCACCCGCGCTGTTGGTGTAGTAAGTAGTTAGAACAGAAAAAATGTGAGCCTCCTAGTCCAAACGGAAAATGAGCTTGGAGTTCCTCAAGAATTATTATGACACTGAAGTAGCTTATTCAGTATCTTGGAAAATAAATCATAAAACTTTTTGAACCTCAAAACTCAATTTTTTTCTTATTTTTTTTTCCAAATTTGTCGGTAACATTGCTGCCAACTGCATTAAAATAATCGAAAAGGTTGTAAATTGCCACTACTTAATGTTGTAAAACAGTTCAGGGTAGTAATATTACAATTTGCAATAAAATTGAAAGAGATGGTAGCCCTGCTATAGAAAATTCTCAAGAAATCAATGAATATAATATATCTTTGAGAATCAAAATATCTGTTTAATTTACTGTTCAGGCCAATGGACGAGAAATTTTAGTTCCATAAAAATTGTATGAGGCGCAATGCAGATAGTAGCACTGTTATGAATTTTCAAAATTCATTCTTAACAACCAAAAAAAATAAATAAAAAGCTAAATTTTAAAGTAGCAAGTGATTTGATTTTGGTGAAAATCAAGACATATTAGATTTTAGCGTTCGTTTGAATAATAATTTTTTGGTGAAAATATCAGTGCGCTGTAACGACAATAATAATTAATAAATTCATGTCCAAAAATGAATTATGTAAGTAAGTGGGTCTAGGTATGTATGAAACAAACTTCGGCAAAATAATTGAGCTATTAATAAATACAGAAACAACTTTTCTATCGCATTCCCTTATTGCTTACATATGTTTGCCTACTCCTTAATTTTCAGGCAAACCTGATTTGTATCCTACTGTACGACAAAGAGCCCCCTCTCGACGGGTCTATGGGGTATAGGAGATTATGGATGGCAGCACAAACCAGCACAAACTGAGCACAAACTATTGCATCCACTTTTCCCCTTTCAACTCTTTATCTAACTCCTTTTTCAAAGACCATTTCTTCAGCCCCCCCAAAAATAAACCTCAACAACTTAGGAAGGGGGGCAGCACAAACGACGGAATTTTCAGCACAAACCAGCACAAACGTAGCACAAACGATTGACACCATTTTCAATCCCCTAGGTGAAAGTGGGGGGGCTCCCATTTCTACAGCCCCCCCAGAAGTTTTCCTGAGTATCTCAGGAAGGGGAGCAGCACAAACGACGGGGTCTTCAGCACAAACCAGCACAAACGTAGCACAAACGATTGACACCATTTTCCATCCCCTAGGTGAAAGTGGGGGCTCCCGTTTCTACAGCCCCCCCAAAAGTTTTCCCGAGTATCTCAGGAAGGAGAGCAGCACAAACGACGGGGTTTTCAGCACAAACCAGCACAAACGTAGCACAAACGATTGACACCATTTTTGATCCCCTAGGAGAAAGTGGGGGGGCTCCCGTTTCTACAGCCCCCCCCCCCAAAAGTTTTCTCGAATATCTCAGGAAGGGGAGCAGCACAAACGATGGGGTTTTCAGCACAAACCAGCACAAACGTAGCACAAACGAATGGCGTATGTTTCAAGTCTATCTGGGTAAGTGGGGGGGGGGGGCGAGGAAATGCACCTGCAAATTCTCAATATTCGCCAGGTGACAGAAAAAGCCCGCGAGTTTAACGAGCCAGCGTATTTATGCTTTATCAACTACAAAAAGGCGTTCGCTAATGTCAACTGGCAGATACTCTGGAGTTGTTTATAAAAACTAGGAGTACCAAAGCACCCGATTGCTCTGCTTAAGAGCCTATACGAAGACAACTCTGCTCAAGTAAAAGTAGAAGGAGAACTCACGCAGCACTTACAAACCACCAAAGGAGTATGACAGGGATGCATACTCAGCCCAATCCTTTTCAAGGTTATGAGAGAAGCCGTGGATGGATGGGAAGGAGGAGTATCGCTAGGAGGGAAACGAATATCTGACCTCAGATATGCAGACGATACCACTCTGCTAGCCACAACGATAGTAGAACTGAGGAAATTACTGAAAAGAGTAGAGGCAGCTAGTACCGCGGTGGGGCTGAGAAGAAATAGGTCCAAAATTAAAATTATGATCGTCGATCGCACGAATGACAACCAACCAGGGATCACAGATGTGGATAGAATAGGGAGTAGTGCATAACTTCACATACTTGGGCTCCACAGTGTCCAACAGAGGTGGCTCAGAAAGAGAAATAAGGAGAGCGGCAATCGCAAAAACAGCAGTAGGAAAGCTCAATCGAATCTGAAAAAGCCATGATGTCACAAAACACACTACGCTGAGAATAATCAAGTCCCTGATTTTTCCAATCGTTTTGTATGCAGCAAAGTGCTGGACAGTGAAGAACGCCGACCCACAGCGAATTGAGGATTTCGAGATGTACTGCTGTAGAATCCCATAGACCAAGAAAAGGATGAATGAGTCGATACGCGAAGAACTTAGCGTGAAAGACAGACTCAACGCAGTCATCAGGAGACGCATTCTCAGTTACTTTGGTCACGTAATCGGAAGGGATAATCTGGAAAAAACTGACTGTGAAGGGAAGAGTAGAAGGGACCAAGTCGCGCGGCAGATCACCCACATGATACATATAGATTTAATGCGGAAAATCACTGGTAAGATGATGGAATCATGTACTAAGACAGCCGAGGACAGAGACAACTGGAGGAGCCTGGTCAACTCGGTTACCTGATCACAATGCCTGAAACCGGGCGAACGAACAAGAAGAAAGTATCAGCTTAGAATCAAGAGGAACGAAAAAGAAAATTACAGCTTTTAAGATGTGGTGCTACCGAAACATGCACATAGTGGCGCACAGTGGTTCCTCAGAAAATCTAGCTAGCCAAAAGTCGAAAAATGAACTGTGATAAATTGATAAACAATTAGGCAGGTATTGTTGTACAACCCTCGAAGTACTTGCTTTCATCGATACCAGCTGCCTTGGCTCCAGTCTTCTAGGTACCTATGAACGTTGTCAAGTGGGCGGAGTCAACCATGAGCCGATTTTGCCGTTTCATACACATGTTTTAACCCATGCCTTACTATTGTGATACCTTATGGTTTAACATGATGGATGTGTTTTTCTAATGTAGGTACTTTTCATAGTGAATCAGAATTTAGGTTTGTTTTTTGGTTCAAATGTGTTACAACGTGAGAATTCGATGCTTGAAATCAGTACATTTATGTTAGCTAATGTTCACAACTTTTAGCTCCACAAAAACTTCTGGGCATTTCTAGGCAAAATGTTTTTCTCTCAGTTATTCCTTAGAATGTGTGATTTTAGGAACTTTTCATACATTTTGCAACTTTGTGAGAAAATGCTATATTAACACTACTGAACGTTGAATTTTCTGAAATTTTAGTTTTGTCTCTCCCCCCTTGGACCTTCCTTAGGGTTTATGGCTAAAATAATGTCACGAACGCAATCAGGAGATTAGAAAACATATATTTTGATACGTCACGCAGTAGTTTTCCGAATTTTCAGTTTTGCCCCTCCGCCCTTGAACCCCCCTTTGGGTTTCGACTGGAAATTTAATGAAAAATGAATTCAGCGCTTTTGAAAACCCCCGAAAGCCAAGTTTTAGATTTTTAGCTAGATTTTCTGAGAAACCACTGTGTGGCGTAGACAGCTGCAAACGATGAGCATGAAAGAACTATTATTGCTGCAGACGATCTTGAAGGCGAAAGAACGCTCTGTCACGGAGGTAATGAGACACGGTCAGGCACCTACCGAAGAACTTTTCCTGAGGGGGGGGGGGGCAAAAATTGTGAAAGTCCTAACTGACTCAACTCAAGATTCCGAAATATCAAAGCTAAAAAAAAATGTTTGACTTGTTGGATTTTCCCAACTTCACCTGACTGAAATGGTAAATTTTCCCAACTGTTGAGTGAAGAATTCCTAAAGGGGAGTATGTTGCCTACTACCCCCCCGCCCCTCTATCAGTACGTCCCTGGACACAGCCTGTACCGAGCGATACGGCAGTGCAGATCACAGGAAAACCTTCGAGAGAAGGAAGACGGCTTAGTTTATTTTCGAATTTGTAATATTCCACTACTGTAACCACGATATATGTACATGCTGAGCCTACCATCCGGCATAGAGACGCTCACTAATAATATTTAAGAAGAAATAAAATAAAAAATTAGTTCAGCAGAGAATTTAGCGAGGGATGGGGAGCTTCAATGAAAAAAGACAAAACAACATATTAATAGTAATTAAAAATAAAAATAAATAAAAAAAATCATAAGAAATCATGAAATAAAAATTAAAAAATTAAATGAAAAATAAATATAAAATTTAAATAAAATAAAATAAAATAAAAATAAAATAAAATAAATAAAAATAAAAATAAAAATAAAAATAAAAATAAAATAAAAATAAAAATAAAAATAAAAATAAAAATAAAATAAAAATAAAATAAAATAATATAAAAATAAAAATCAAATGAAAATAAGATAAAAATAAAAATGAAATAAATTAAATAAATAAAAATAAAATAAAATAAATAAAAATAAAATAAAATAAATAAAAATAAAAATAGAATAGAATAAGAATAAGAAATGTTATGCATTTCACAATCACTTGCATACTTATACCAACTACAACCACCGCGCACATCTACCAGGGTCACGAACTACACCACACCAGTTCATTAACACGAACAAATAACGAATGGATAAATGAGCGAACAAATGAACAAAAGAACGACTGAGTGAAGGAACGAACTATGTAATATCATAAAATTGGGTATGTATAGGTATGTAAGCAAGAGACCTTAAAACTAATTGCGACAAATCCTGAAAAAGTGGCACTAAGAATAAAAGGACGATGTATAATAAAAATAAAACTACATAACGCTTACCTAAGGATGGCCTGCGAAGTAAATGGACTCTGGCTCGAAGTGGCACGGCTATTTACCTGTAATTCAGAAAAAGAAGACACGGCTGAGCGTTTAGGGTTCTAACTACCTCTTCTACAACTAACGTAAATTAATAGAGAGTTTGAACAAATCCAAGAGAACCTGTCCCCGATCAAGCATGCCGCCAGACCACAGTAGGAGTCTGCGTTTACCCTCCACTGCTGCTGTCAACCTCAAGATAAATATTGAAATCTCAGGATTTTGAGGTTCTTCTGAAAATTTCCAAGATCTTGAGACAAAATTTCAAGATTTTCAAGAAAACCTAAGAGTTTTCAAGAATTTACAAAAACCTGAGAAAATATGCATTGGATCTTCAAATCTTTCACTTCCAAAATTTGAAAAGAAAAATTTATCGTCATATATGGGAGTAATAAGCACACAAATTTTACACAGAAATGGAATTCTGCGGGTTTTGTCCAAAGTCGACTATCACTGAATCTATATGTACCGGTACGATCCACCAATCAACAGCTCCAGGTTTGAAGAACCATACTATCCTAAATAGGTAACCTAAAACGGGTTCATAAAGAAAGTTCGTTTCACACGCGCGCCGGAAAGTTGACGTGCCCATTTCGTCAGCCAGCAAATGAAGATGACCTGGGCGTGCTCCGAAATCCATCGTTCATTAATTTTTCGAAACGCAGTCGCTTGTAATTAAAGCGTGCCCTCGGATTGTCAACGTCATGCAGCGTCCACGTTCCCTCAGTACATCAAAAAAGCCTGTTCGGTCCGAGGCGCAGAATGAAATCGGAAACCGTGAGACGAAATTAGTCTCGCCGAGAGAAATGCTTTCAACGTCGCACCCGGGTTTTTCTCTTCGGTTCGGATTTTGTATTTTTGAGAGAAAAAAAGAGGCAACTTCGACCGAATTTGGTGGGATACGTTGCGAGCGAAGTCACATTCGCGGAGGAAGCGGACCGAAGGGACGTTCCGACCGGCGCTGGCTGGCATTACGGTTTTAATTCGCGTCGGACTTTCGTTTGTTTTTCGCGCTTCGTTTGCTCTCCGGCCGCTTCGTAAACGTGGCCGGTCACTAGCCGTAGAGTCTTCGCATCACGGCTCGTCCAGATGTAGAAACATCGCAATCACAATTCCGTCCGATCCAGCGGAGTGTAAACGCGCTGACCGCTGTGGCGACCACGCGGTGGCTGACGAGCTCTTTTCTCGCAGCCTCGACGGCGAGACGGTGACACGAGCACGTCGCAGGGGCCGAAGCCCGTCTCCCACTTTCGAATTTTCGCCACGCTGTCTTATTTATCATCCTGTTGAGCTCCGCGTTTCCAGGAATACGTACTTTTTTCGTTTTTTTTTGTTCGGCATTTGTTTCCAGCTAGCATCACAAAGTTGAAGGCCTCGAAACTCGGACAGAAAGAGGATTAAATATCGCGCTCCGCCCCCGGTGTTCGCGCGTGGCCCGAATAAGTTTGTTTTAATTAAAAACCATTTACAAGAGTTCGAGACAATTTCAAGTCGACGTTGTGAAGAGAAGAAGAAGGAAAAAAAAAGAGCGAAGTGTGCGGATAACGCGACGGCTTCATCGTGTTCGCTTTTTCAGCTATGCCAGGCATCTGTTTTTGCTGATTATCCGTTCGCCGTTAGCAGCGGCTTTCGAGATGTACACGCGTGCATCGAGGAGACGAGAAATTCGTCCTCACGTAACTCCGGTCACGCGTATCCCATTTCGCTAACGAACGTTTTCTTAATTAATTCAACGATTTAAGTCGCTGTTTAAATGCAAATATTATCAATTACGCGCCAACCGACTGGCATGAACCGCACGTAGAATGTTTTTCGAATAAACAAGCCTTACGGAATTGCTGCGTAAACGTCGAACCATTTTAGCGTATTTGTTTTTCTCTACATTCTTCGTCTTTTTCGCCTTTTCGCGTCTCAAAACTCGCCCTCTCTTGCTCGTTCTTAATCAACGTTGAAGGTACCTTTTTGGCTAATTGAAATGTACAGGTACTCGTATTCGTTTGTCGCGAACGCAGCTGAAAATTCGAATTTTAGGGAAACGCAACGAGAGGCGTGCTCTCTACAAGGGTGTTTCGAGTACGTGGTCCGCCTGTAACCGGGTGAGTAGGCAACTTATCTTGACAAGGTGTAGATACATTTGCCTGTTCCTACACTCGCGAGGCATAGATATGTTTGGTGAAGCGTATGACGATGCACGTATGGCAAAGTGGCTCCCTAGACACAGCACCTCTGGCGCCAGAAACTAATTTTTCGAGTAACTCGTCGGCAAATAGAAGGAATGCTTTGAGGCTGGCCGGGCTCCCATTTCACCTTTTCTTCGCATACATTCGCACTGCCAGGGTCACTATGAGACACTCTATTGACTGAGGCAACGCTCACCCAGCATTAACCTGGAATTCAGGTTAGATACGGATTCCTGTAGAAATTATATTGACGCAAAATTTTTTTTCTCAAAATTATAAATATCTCGGTAGCCTGATGGAACTTTTTGACAAGAATAGAAGACAGTGACCGAAAAACTAATGAAAAATAAAATTGTCACAATAAAAATGGTTCTTTAGACTCAGCTAATTTTGTCAGTTTATCGTAAATTAGGGCAAGTCTTTTTATGCATTTGCATATAGTTTTCCTATTCATTATTTCTGCGCTATCCACATTATCTTCACGATTCATGAAATTTCAAGTAATCTAAGCACAACTTGGTTGCGCATATTTTTGCATATTAAAAAAAATAATATACCTGTTGTCGCATAAAATCGTACGTCTCAGCGCATACGTGCGCATATGTGGCCATTTTCTTTATTTTTATTGCATATTAACAAAGATACTGACTGAAATACATGCTGCATGCTGCATGCTTGAAGCAGGTTTGATTTATGGACAATATAGCGCTATTAAGTGCCCTAGCATTGCTCGCTCCAATCTATTAAACTTTTTTTTTTTCAATTTCACTTAGGTTATTCATTTGTTGAGTCAGGCATGTATTTCATTCGATTTAGCTAAAAAAATCCTGTATTTCGATCCCCACGTTGCCTTGTGTCAAAAAGAAATATTTTTTCATATCTAGGAAATTTTAGGAATTTTTTGCCTATTTTGAGATTTTAATTTTGAATATGAACCCTATTTTACAAGAAGGGGATAAGTCATATTTTGACGACTTTCCTGATTATTTACGCTATAAGAAAAACACATGGAGCAAAGATCATCATGTTACTACCTGAGAATAAGAAATTTGTTAGAAACTAGAAGCTTATTAGCAAATGCTTAGAACCTTCTGGATTAAAAATGTACCCTTTTTTTTTTCTAACAAATTTCTTATTCCCAGGTAGTAACATAATGATCTTTGCTCCATGTGTTTTTCTTATGGGAGTCAATACGTTTCTTGGCCAAAAAACGGGTATTTTTGCTAACAGTAACTGACTCTGTGACGTCACGGCAAGCGTGATAAGCGCGTTTGTGACGTTAAGCTAAAATATTAAAAATCTTAAAAAAAAAACAAAAAAAAAAAAAACGCCCATTCCGCATATTTCGACATGTTCCGTGCGGAATTTTGTAATATCAGTGTTACCAGTTGATTCTACGTGAAAAGACGTGAAAAGTGCCATTAGAATTAGAATCGTAAATAATCAGAAAATCGTCAGAATATAACTTATCCCCTTCTTGTAAAATAGGGTTCATTATGGAAAACGAGAGGTTTTCTAGAAAAATGGTTAACGCCATCGTATTAGCATTCAAAATATCGTTAAAATCATATAATCTCATCCTATTGTTTTTTATGCTGTTGTGTTGTGTAATTATAATGAAGTTGAGAAGAAAAAGTCAGATTTATTTCCCTGATTTGAAATTTTCGTCCTTACGACAGTAATTTCAGATACTTTCTTTCAGAATGGGACTGGAAGTAGGGGAGCAGGATAAGCTAACATCAATAGTATTATTTCCCCCCCCCCCCCCCATTAATGAAAATATTGGAAGCAGGTAAAATTCGTCATTAGAAGTAATTTTCGATGATTGGCGACAACTGACAAATTAAAAGCAACTCCTATTAATCACACATAACCAATTAATAGCCAATAACCAATAACATAATCGTAAATAATCGTCTAATTGCCAATAATAGATTGGTTGCAAATCATTGTTCAATTTAAAAGAAAAACAATTAAATATAATAATATATTAGAAAAAATAATTAATTCATATAATGAGGGTATACTAAAAAAGTAAAATCCACCTCCTCCACCACCACCACCGCCGCCAATGCCACCGCCTCCGGGAGAAAAAAAAACATAAAAGATTTCCTCCAAGTTTTAATACATAACCGATGTAATAAGACATAAGAAGACATATAATCACATAATTACCCATAATCTCCAAGATCTTGAGTCGCTGCGGGTTGCCTACCATGCCCCTTAATCGCTCAATTTCCCAGAAGTAGCCTACCCTCAGGAGAGGGTTCATGGTTGTGGAGGGAGCTCCTGAAGGGGGAGTAGGGCCCCTGTGGGGGAGGTGGTCTGTGAACAGAGATGGAGGCCCTGGGTGAGGCAGGGGGTTAAGATGAGTATGAGGACCTAGTGGAGGAGAAAGTCCTTGGTGAGAGAGGGGACCAGGGAGAGAAATGGCCGTGGTGTGGGAGGGGCTGGTGGCGGGGTGGGGTCTTGACGGGGAGGGCTCTCGGGGGAGAGGAGGTCATGGTTGTGAGAGCTCCTGGGTGGATGACCAGGGATCTTCAAGGGGGTTGGAGGACCATAGCGAAGGCAGAGGCTGTGAAGGGAGATAATGCCCAGAGGGTAGTGGTGGGTGAGGGTCCTGGAGTGGCAGTATAACTTTAGTGGATAAGGGCCCGGGGGTATAAGAGTTACTCATGGTGGAGGAGGGAGGTCCTGAAGGGGAGGAAAACCACGGTGGTGGGAGACTGTAGAGGGAGATAAATGACCCAGGTGGGGGTGAGTAAGAGGTCCTGGTGGAGGAGGAAGTCCTGGGTGAAAGAGGGACTGTGGTACGAGATGAAAGTCATAGTGCGAGAGGGGCTGGTGGTGGAAGTCTGAAAGGGAAGGGTGGTCATGGTGGTGGGAGCTCCTGAGTGGAGGACCAGGGCATCTTCGTGGAAGTTGGGACGGGAGGCCGAAGAGAAGGAGCAGTGGAAGGGGAAGGCTGTAGCGAGGGATTATGGCCGCAATTGGAAAGGGCGTAGTGATGGGTGAAGAGGTCTTGGTGAGGGTGGGGTACGTGAATAGAAATGAAGGCCATAGTGGTGTGAGGGTGGTTGGGATGTGGTCCTAATGGAGGGAACTCGGGGTGGAAGAGTGTGATCGGGGAGACTAGGTGGATGACTGGGTGATGATCGGAGGGATGAACGGAGGAATGAACGGAGGGTGCCATGTGGGGAAGAAGCTGTGGACGGAGAAAGTCATGGAGAGAGGGAGAGGGTAATGTGAAGAGATTAAGGCCCAGGTGGTGGAGGTCGATTGTGTGGTGGTCGATGATTGTAGAGGTGAGGAGGAAGTCCAAGGGAGAGGGCCTACCCGGATGTGCAGAAGGAAAGGGTTCGCAAAGGGAGATACTACGGAGGTAAAAGACCATGGGGTGGGTATTGTAGCCTCTGGTAGGAGATTACGGTCGTTAAGGGGGAGCATTTGTGGCTGAGGAGGGTTGCGACTGTTAAAGTATGACTGTGGAGACGGACAGCGACCGTGGTGAACGAGGAGGTCGTGGTGGAGAAGCAGGCTCTTGATGAAGAAAGGATGGAAGGGGGGAATTCATGGTGGAAGATTAAGAACCGCTGATAAAGGCGGAGAAAAAGAAGCGTAAAGCAAACCTCAACTTAGGAACAAAAGTTTTAGACCAAACAGTGAGGACTGTGATGGTCGGACGAAGCGGCCAAGGGGCGAAGCTCCCTAGTAATTAATTAATTAAAAGTAATAATAAAAATAATCAAATAATTTAAATAATTAATTAATTAGGAATAGTTTATTAGTTATAAATAATTAATTATAATACGTAATTAACTGTTCAAAAATAATTAAGTATTAAAATAAAATTAGGCAGTTAAAACAGATCATTAATCAAAAATAGTTATGATTAATTATCATAATGATTTAATTAAAAGTAATAAGTTAGTCAAAAATAATAGAATAATTAAAAAATAAACTAAATAAAGATATAGGTGATTAATCGAAAATAGTTGATTAGGTAATCAAAATAATTGAATAATTAAAAAATTAACTAAATAAAGTTAAGTGGTTAACTGAAAATAGCTGATTAAAATTTTGACGACAGTGGGGTCCAGACTATTTTAGTATGTGTTTCAAGATGGTGTACTTAGAATACACAATATGTACTAAAATTTATTTCCTCGAGGTTTTTTCGTTATTAACTTATTTTTTGACTTAATTTGCCTGGACTGTACGTTGGTCAACTAAACTTGGAAAAATAATTGTTGGATTAAAATTTTTATTTGACTTGAGCTCTAGGTAACTTTACGATGGTCACCTCCATTCAGTCAGTGGGTAAGAGGCCTGTAGCATCGAACGGGGAGACAAATGAGAACATCGGCCCTGACCCGATGGCTGGTCCCGAACTCAAAGAAAAAAATTCCTTCAATCTTATGCAAGGCTTCTTCCTAACTTTCTTTCCATTTTTGGGATGAAATTCACAACTTTACTCCAAGCCGGGAAAAAATAGTCACGTTATGGACTTGGGGATGGAGTGTTCGTCGGGGAGGGGAGAGCTCTTAAATGTTCGACTTAGCTGTACCTCGCAGGAGAAACTTCAAGTAATATATGGTGATGCACGCATGCCAAATTTCTGCACAGATTCCGCACTTCTGGCCTCGGAAACTATCATTTCGAGTATCGCATCAGTAACCAAAGGGATGTTCTGAAGCTGGCCCGGGCCCCTATATATTCGCCTCTTCGCTTTAGATTTGATCTTTTCTGCGAAGGCCACTATGGGACACCTTACTGACCGAAGCAACGCTCACCCAGCATTAACCTGGAATTCGGGTGCACCACAGCCGATCACGTTTCCTTCCTTCATTCTTCATTTCCTCGTCTTGGTACGTGTCGTGACGCAGGAAGGTGGCGACGGCGGAGTGAACTCTGTCTTTTATGTATTTTTATCAGTTGTATAGGAACGCCGGCGATTTTGTAACGCTTTTAGAATGAAGTTATGATTTAGCGAATTGTAGGCTTTGTCATAGTCCACAAAGGTTAGGTTTAGCTCCGCAATGACCCTCTCTTCTCCACTGTACATTTTCGTATAAATCGGCCTGCCTGGTTACTCTCTGCGTAGCACAATGCGAGCGTTTAATAAACGTCTTTTGTCTCTTGCATTTCTGTGCTTCCGGTACGTAATCTTTTGGAAATCTCGCTCTTCTTCTTATTCTCATGACTCACTCTCCCTTTTTTACTCCCTCGATCGGCCAGGTAGAATACCCGTGTAGTTACAGTTTACTTGTTCCAGCATTCCTTTCACGATCTACTTTTACTATTGACCAATATATGCGCTGTTTTTAAGAATGCTCTCCTAAAAATCAGTTTTCCCACTTCCCCTTCACTCTTTCATTGGAATGTACACGCCAGACGAATCAAGCACGAGTGGAATCGAGTTGGCGTGAAAACAGAAATCGGAAAAAGCCGCGTTCAGGAAACCAAAACGCGATACACCGTCTCGGGGGCCATAAAAGCCGCGCATTCTCCAGCCATGTCAACGAATTGTCGAATAACCATTCATCAAGAATAATTAATAAACTCTTTTTGCCCGCGGGTGCGTCGAGGCAGAGGGTCCGGAACATGAAAGCCATAAAAATCTGATCGCGGTGATTTACGTGATCGCATGAATCGGTAATAACAGAGTTGGTCTATACCTGCCATTTGTAATGTAGACCCACGGCCGTACTTTGTCCTTCCATCCTCGTCCGGTCCTGTGCCTACAAAGGAAAAGGGGGAAAAAAACTTTTTAAAACGGAGAAACACAGACGAAAAATAAAAACTTCTTATCGTATCGATTCAGCGCTAATTTTTGTTTTATTGTTAATATTTCTCCACGAGACTTGTGTGCGTTTGCGGTGCTACATTTGTCATGCAACGATTGCTCGAAATCAGTTTATTACGTTCTGGCTCCCTTCTTGTGCCACCATCGCTGCTATATACCGCCGACGACGATAAAATACTTATAATATCAAACGCAATCGGTAATACACGAAATTTTTCAATTATTTAGGGTAACAAGAGTTATAAATTTTTCATATACATATCGTATGGTTTTATTAGTAAACCATGTTCACGGGTATCGTTGTTTTTTCATTCTTTTTTATTTTCCTTTTTGGTAGAAGGGTATAGTTAGGTACTTCGCTTATATTCAAATTAAAAAGTTGGTATACAGTCCTATAATCTTCTTTGGTCGCGGAAAGGAAATCAAGTCACCAGACATTCACCTTTTTCCCTGGTTACTGGTCACGGTTTTGTTACCTACACTAGAGCATGTGCACGATGGAGACACCTTTCTATATTCTCAATTTTTTCTCTCGAAAACTAACTGCATTTGAAATTGTACTGACCTAGAGTATTCGTTAAGGCAGATGAGACAAACATGGCCACAACGGCATCACTGTGACTACTTTGAACAGAACTACCAATTAAGAAATATGCAAGTGGTTACACTGTTCTAGTTTCCATTTCTAATCGTTCAATACATATTCTGAGTAGATTCGAAAATTTCAGAAAAATGTCAAGAACACTCGTAAATGTATACATTCCTAACATCCTGTAGGTCGTGAAGAAATTTTCCTTAAAGGATGTCAAAATCAAACGCAATTGGGAGGGGGAAGATTGATGCGCCACTTGTTCATACTCGTATTATTCGATCGAGCTGAATTTTTCAGAGTCTACTTTTCCACCAACTGGGAAAATAGTCCGTCTAGTACTTATTCAAATTTAAAAAAAAGTTTTCAAGTGTGGCAGGGTGAGGAATAAAGTCCCACTTTGTTTGTACGAAGTTATGAATGCCGGCAAAATTTCTGACAAAATGAGACCTTACGGAGCTTTCTAGCTCCAAAATTCGCCGAGATATGGCTGTTTAAAGTTGAGATTTCACAACACCTGATTTCGAGGAAAATGCAATGTAAAAGAGGTTCCAAAAAAACACGAAAAATATCAAATTCAAAGCGGCATATCTCAAGTCAGCATCCCCTACCGCAGATGGCCGGCTACGGGCCTGATTTTCTCTATATTCTCCACTTTTTTGTCTAATCATACTCTAATATCAATATTAACTTTGCAATAAATAAGGGTCATTTGTAAAACAGAAACACCTTACATGTAGCGATATAGTCACCATTTCGTTTCTCAGAGACAAATCATCACTCAGATCAATAAGAACTAATATGTAATAGCATTTTACAAGATTCCTCTTGCTGAAACAAAAGTTGTCATTACGATATTCTTATTAAAAGCCAATCAAAGCCTGGATA
This sequence comes from Acanthococcus lagerstroemiae, assembly GCA_031841125.1. Lineage (NCBI taxonomy): Eukaryota > Metazoa > Arthropoda > Insecta > Hemiptera > Eriococcidae > Acanthococcus > Acanthococcus lagerstroemiae. The sequence continues at coordinate 47,679,726 of CM063111.1, read as the reverse complement.
TATTCCCTGTCATCACCTCACCGTCAATACAAACATAACTTTCGAAATATAGATACACCAACAAAGCATCGAAATTTGCCTAATAATTTTAATTTTCAAAGACTATGATCTTACAGTAAGAGTATGTTAGTATTAGTTCTATTCATATTCCTGCCCTGGAAACCAATTAAAATCCCTTTTTGCTTCCTCCTCTCACATGTACCAGTACAGCGAAGTTTGTAACTGTATGCTTACAAAAGCGCCACGAGACTTCCACCAAGAGCACGAACATTGTCCCCTCACGAGGGTAACAAAGCAAAAACATTTAACAAATTTGAAACTCGTTACAGTTATACGATATTTTGCTGTGGTCGTAACCAGCCTCCTACGAACTCCTTATTAATTGTCGCTTTTCCCACTGTTCAAACCGAAGACCCGAAAGTCTAAATCGCGCTTTTATAATTCAATTTGAACGCCTCAATCTCGGGTAACACCGACCGGCCCGAAGAAAAGCAGAAAGAAAAACCAGCGAATGGGAAAAGCCGGTGGTCCGAGGGCGGTGAACAGCGCCGAAGAAAAATAATACGTAAAATTCATTTATCATTCGGCAGTTCCAGACAAGAAGCGTGTAAGCCAAAACAATATATATTCTTCGAAGACATTTTAAAATCATTTTCTTTCCTCTTTTTTTCCACCGACTCGAAAGCGGTTAATTTAGTCAATGGAAGAAATAAGTTCAGGGTGATAATAAATATCGGGCTCACGCTGTTTCAATAGGAAAACAAATACAGTCAGCGATTTTGTAAATGTGTGGCATGAAGAGTTTGACGTGTTTCGGTTTCTCGATCCGGACGAAAAGTGAATTGCTCATAGCCGCAGTGTTCGAATATAGTCCTGATGGATTAGCTTGAAAAAAAGGGGTAAATCCAAGAGATGATTTTTGGCATACATGTTTAGGATTCCTTATACGTTAGCGAAAGTCCAGATCCCTCCTAAGTACGCTCACACCTTCACACTGAGGAAAGTGTAACAGAAAGCGATTTCTTCCAACTCAAGAATTTCACTTTGTATAGAAAAATCTTTCCTGCAAATATTGTAAGTAGTAGGAGCGTCACCCCAGGACAGTTCTTGTCTATAGTTAGTTTAATCTATTTGGGAAAAATCCTTTCGGGAAATTATTTATTCGGGAAAATATTCAGAAAAAATGTTTAATTTCTGGAATATTTTCCAGAATGGATTTTTCCCGAATAAACATTTTCCCAAATAGATTAAACTAACTATAGAGACAAGAGCTGTCCTGAAGTGACGCTCCTACTATTATTGTAGAAGTAGACTTTCCTACAAAAATAGTTTTTACTAATTTTTTAAACGAACCCATAGTTTGTTAGTAAGAACTAACGAACCTTAAAATATGTTCATTGAACGACAATACACCATAAACTAAAAGCCGACTCTAGAAGCCGACTCACTACAACTTTCTGTCAGTATGTCACTAATAACAATTCATTTAATTTGCAGTTTACTTAAAGTTACTTATAATTTATCGTCTACATCTAAAAAATTATCGTCAAAATCAATATTTAAATTAGTACAAGGGTACCCTACACATGTACATAAATTGTTGGAAAATAAGCCCATTTTCATTACTAGCATGTTTACCCTCACAATCTGTCTGAAAATGCAGAACACTATTTTTAGAATGTCAAAAGTTGAAGTATAATGGTGGTGCAAAAAATTGAGCAAAGTAGATCGTTCAAACTTAAAGGGAGTTAGTCAACGCTAAAAGGAAAAAACAATGAATAAACTTTGACCTAATGTGAAGAAATAAAATGGAGAAATTTAAGAAAATTTAAATACAATAGAAATCGGTTTCCATTAAGTGGGGCTACTATGAACATTTTCCGCTATATTTTGCTGTATTTTGCTTTGTGAGTGTGGGCTACACTGACTGAAATGAAGAAGTGTTCAAATCATAGTTTTAAGTCCAGTTCCGTCCACCAATTTATGTTTTCAAACGTCTTACAACTTGCTTATAGTGTACAGCTCAGTATGAAGGACATGCTCAAAGTTACTTCGGGTTGTGGGGCATCTTTGAACAAGGTCTAGTGAGGTAAGATTGTAAATCTAATTTTGATAAAAATATCTTTATTTTTGTTATTAAAAATTTTGAAGAGTTTAATAACATTTAATAATTATTTTCATTTTGAAATTTAAAAAAGTTTTCCTTAATTAAAATAATTTAGATAGAATTTTCTAATAATTTAATTATTAAATTTGTTTTTAGTACGAATGAAAAAAATGAAATTGTACAAATAGGGTAATTGTAGTGATGAAACACACAGCGGAAACGAATGATTGGTAGTAAGCGCTATCTGCCAAAATAATAAACGAAATCTCCGTTCATTCTACCATGCCTTCTCACCTGGCTTTTTTTTCTTTGGGGGGTGGGGTGGGGGCTAGTCATGTACGGCCTGTGAGATAGAAACGTGGAGATTGTATGGGTTACATTTTAGAGTAAAGGATTGCAGCTTTTAGGAATGATATGAGTTTAAGGTTTTGGGTGTGATTGTCGGAGAGCAGGGTTTCTAGTGTTAAGTTTGAAACAGTGTTGGGCAGGATGTAAATCCTCGGGTATTTAAATCCAAATTTTCAAAAATCCTCGTTTTGGATTTCAAATTCTTTTTCAAAAAGGATCTCGGATTTAATTCCTAATTATTAGGAGAGGATTTGCATTTTGATGATTCCAAAAATAATTAAAATCCAAATCCGAAAATAGGCTGCGCTACGACAAACACCCAAAAATCCTCATTTCATCAATTTTACCAAATTAACATTATTTCATTGACATATTAAAAATCTAAGCTTACATATTGATAGTTTTACATCCTTTTTGTTGTCGTATTCTGCGAACGCGAAAAGAAGCTCATTTGGTCACCTGTTAGCAGAGTCTGAAAGCCGAACGACTTAAGCTTTCGCTTTCGGCTTAAGCTTTTGACCTTGAAAAATACGGCTTCCTCTTTCGGTTTTCAGCTTCGAACTCAGTCAGATTTTGGCTTTTCGGCTTTAGCTACCATGCCAAAATCGTTTGTCTTTCAGCTTTCCAGCTTTTGCCTTTCGGATTTTTAGGCAGAATTTACAATATTATCCCCCCCCCCCCGGTTGCCTAGCACTTCGGTACTTTTAGGAAGTCTAGTACTCTGAGAAAATGATTTTTGGCAATTCTTATTATCAGTAGTCTATACTTTTTGAATTTTGAAAAAAAGTCAACGGCTTTCGAATCCAATCGGCTTCCGACTTTCAGCTTTGGCTTTCATGCCAAAATTATTTGGCTTTCGGCTAACTTTCAGTCCCTGCCCATTAATAAGTAAGAAGTTGGAACGCTGAACGCAAAGTCCTAAAAATTTCTCTCTTTCACTAATTCCAATTAGCATTTTAGCGCTAAGCTACAGACAACAGAAATTATATGCGAACATCCTCAGTCAATGGTAGACTGAAAATTGCATGAGTGCTTACTGTTGAATTACTGAAATTTCGAAGTTCAAATTCAGATTATTGGATTTTGAATTTAGAATTCTAATTTTTCTGAAAATTGAGAGGATTTAGGATTTTGGATTTGGTATTGCTTTCTAAAAACGACTTGAGACTTTGAATTCAAATCCTTTTTTTTTAACCAGGATTTTGGATTTAAATCTTGGAGTTCCCGGATTTTGCCCATCGCTGGTTTGAGGTATGTGTGTTTTGCTGGGATTGGAATTTTGGACATTGGGGAGATACGTGGTTTAGGGATTTGATTGGCTGAGTGGATAGTGCGCTGGTCTTGGAATCCGAAGGTCCCGGGTTCGAGCCCACGTAGCAACTCGCTACATTTCAACCTACCTAGGCCGCTTTCTTAGCAAGCAGAGAAGTAGGCCAAAACAGCCCTAACAGCCTCTCTGATGTCTCTGTGCTTGTATTCGAAAGGGTGATTCCTGGGCTCGGGTTGAGGGTAAAATTAGAAAAGAGTTACGTGGTTAAAGAAGATGGGAGTATTAAGTGTATCGCAGGCTGGTTGGGGTAGTTTGTTCAGGATATAGCTATGAGAGCGAAGTGTCCAGTTTAGTGATGTCGATCATTACAAAAACCATGATCGATCTTTCTGATGATCGATCACAAACTACAATGTCAAGTACCCAGAGGCATACAATAGACAGATATTCATTTCCATCACAAAAATCACAATGATTCGTTCTTTCATTTAATATAATAAATTATCACTTTATCAAAAACAGAAAATACCTAAAAACATTCTCTATTAGGTCCTTTTCTATGTCAACTTTAAAAAAAAAGTATTCATTTCTGTGTTCAGAGACGTCGTTAATAGAAAGGAACTTATACTCATCTACCAATAGTCTCTTTTCTTATTCTTCATGATCGATCACAATGATCGCCCTGAGCTCGATGATCGAAAAAGATCGAGTCTTATCGAGATGATCGTGATCGATCATTTTTGATCGAGTAAATGGTCGACATCACTAGTCCTCCAGTTCTTCTGAAAAGTATTAGTTCGTCTTTTCTAGACTTTTGATAGGATAGAGTTTACAGAAAGCTGAAGTTCGTTGTTAAGGGAAAAAAATGGTTAAGAATTTCCATGATATTTTCAAACTTCTTTTAGCATTATTTTGCACAAAACTGTTTCCATGGAAGAGAGGGCAAGGTGGGAGCTGGTAGTAAGAAAAGAGCTAATGCCTGGAAAAGGTTTTGGGTGAACAAAAGCATTTTAATAATCAATGTATCCATGGCTGCTAAAATGAGGGTATTGGAACAAAATGTGTAGTACCCTCGCTCATTTATGGGGCTCGAAACTGGGCACTGACATAAGCTCAAAAACAGAAAATTAGGATAACGCACTTCCAGGTGCTTCGCAACATATTAAATACCAAAGTTACGACCAAAATAAATTTCGAAACAATTTCGGCAAAAACAGGGGCAAAAGATAAAAGGCGGGCAATTAGTAAATTAAAACTAAATCACGCGGGACATATAGCTAGAGATGATCAAAAACAGACAAAAATCACCTCACAAGAAAGAGGGGGAGACCTCCAACAACATGGAGGGAAGAATTAGTACAAAATTTGAGAATTTTTCGGACCAGTGCAGGGAACGATAGGAGCAGATAGGTAAGGACGGTGAAAACCTATAATATGCCCACACCCGGATAAATTTTGCAACTTGACGGCTTCCCGCACAAGGTAAAGCCAAGTGGCACAGATCAAAGCTATAAGTAAAACAAAATAAAATAAAAATATCCGGTAAGTTCTTTTATAGGAATAAATTTCATGGTATAGACCCTTAAAAAAAAAAAAAAAAAAAAAAACCATTTGAGAGCGAAATGAGCAAATTCTCTTCTTCTCTTCAATTTTTCGGAGAGTCTATAAAAAATTTATCATCATTTTAGGCGGTATTAAAGGGATTATCCGAAAGATCCCCCTCCCTCCCTTCACCCCCCCCCCCTAAAAAAAGCAATCGAATAATCCTAAAGAAGTCCTGTAAAGTCACCAAGTTTTATTGATCTTAAATGAGTCTGTGGGAAGTTCTAGAGTGTCTTCAATAAAAATTGAAGAGTCTTGGCCCGTTTGAAAAAATCTTGGAATCATATCAAGTCGCAAAGAATCTGAGAATCAGAAACAAGTGTGGATACGTTTGGCAGTGTTTTAAAAACAAGTCTGGAAGAGTTGTAAAGCCTAGTGAACAGTTTTGGCATGTTTTATAAATAAGTTTAGAAGGGCCCGAAAGAATCTTACATAACTCTATTTGTCTTAAACAAGTATAAAAGAACCTTTAAATATCTTTAGAAAGTTAAGCATTCATAGAATGTCTGAATCATAAGCAACAGTCTTATGGAGTCTTGAACAAGTCCGGTGAAAAACTTAAAACATCTTAAAGGGGCACTGAAGAGTCCTATGTAGTTAACTATTTTTAAGTCTTAAGGAGTCTTGACTAAGAATGAAAGAGTTCTATAAATGCTTGACCCTCTTGAAGAGTCCTAATTGAATAAGGTATCACAAGAGTCGTGAACGAGTTTTGTATAACCTTAGCAATGCGAGTTTAAATAAGTTTAGTGAAGATTTCAGGGATCTTAAATCTGGAGAAGTCTATAAAAGATTCTTCGAAAAGCAATAAAAAGTTTTGGCTAGCCCTAATGTTTGATCGCTCCTTCTCCAAGAGGTAAATTGGACGGCATCATGATAAACGTCAAGAATTCTCTTAAGACTGCTCCCTAGTTAAATACTCACTGAGTCAAGATGATATAAAGGTACACAGGAAGGTGTTTCAGTTTTGAAGGTTACGAAAAAACGAAAACAAAAAATAGTCAACTGCATAAAACGTTTGAAACACTAAAATCGTTCTGTTTTATCTTCGCACTCAATTACTATTTCAAGAGCGAAAAAACTACACTCAAGGCGGCAAAGCGGAGGGAAAGATCGTTAAATTCTAACACATCCTGCATAGTCCTTCTTAAGATTGCTTCTCAGATCTGTCATTGCTTTTCAGTGTGAACCGAACTCAAAGAGAAGTACGATTGGATCACTGATACATGGGTCAAGACCACTGGAAGCGGGAAAGCGGTAATAAAAAGTCATTACGACTTACAGATCTCTTATTCCGTGAATCTTAAGTGATATCTGGATTCCGGTCCCCATGGAGAAGAGAGCTTTTTGCGAAACCTACACTTTCGGTCATCACCATTTTTAGCGCAGAATTTGAGTTGTAATCATTTTCCATGTTAGAACTCGAGCAAGTTTCAGACAATAGCTAGTTTATCCACTCCAAACACTTACGTTAAATTATTATGGTCATTTTAAAGAATATTTACTGTCGATACTTCTACACAAGAAAATATTTCATATGGATTCTTAAAACCACGAAATTTACATCTTAGGAGTAGCCTTGACCCTAGGAAAAGGGCGAAATGCTAATAATTTCAAAGGAATTGCCAACGCTAGCACTAAACCTCTTTTCTGCATAAGAGTGTACCTTCTACCGTGTGACAATCAATACCGGTGTTAGATGGAACTAAAGCCTTTTCAAGGCTTCCTGAAGCCTCCAAAAGATACCACTCTCTCTCCAAATTCCTCCTCTTCCGAAAGTTGCCTAAAATTTTCGATGTAGGCAGCCAGCAACCGCTCAATCTTCAGTGTCGCGGAATTTTCCACCAGGGTCAAACAAAACCTTATGAAAAATGGCTTCTATTTCTGCTCTCGACTATAAATTTTCGAATTCAGTCTTCAAATCATAGCAGTCATCGCCTGCGGAGGAGAAGCACCAGTGACGGCCGTCAGATCGAAAACTCAGTAAGTCATCGAGGTGTTCGCATTTCGAATACGAAAATAACGCGAATCCGGGCGATCATTTTTAGTCACACCGCAGATTTCACAAAACCGAGTCGAATATTTCTTGATAGTGTGCGTGTATATTTCGTATATATACATTTTATTATTACTTAGCTTCTTACGTACACGAGCTTTGCGAAGGAAGCGGGGCGCGGGGCACAGCAAGCAACAACTAACCTGGGGTTGGGAGACTGGTCTTAAAGTTCGCGTGACTGGTACAGCCTAACTCGAAGCTTTAGATTTGACTTTAATACCAGCGTCGTAGAATGGAAAGGTAATATTTGTTGCTATTGTTATTATTAGCCGCGTTATTAAGGTTCCAGTCACATTTTGTAACAAGGAAAATATTATATAGCTCGTGGCCGGCCGCAAATAGCAGCCCACGGGGATTCGCAAGAAAAAGGTTAATTCGGATGACGATTTTTTTATTAGCTTGTCCTTTTTTTACGACTTCACGCTACGCGTTTTTAGTTTACGGCTGATTCCGGCTGATGAAAATTACCCCCGAGTCGACTGCGCTGAATTGCCGGAATGCTTGAATAAAGGTTACGCCGGATCGGCCGGTTGCGCTTGGTCAAGGATTCGGGATATCGAGCTCGTGCTTCCGTTTCGGGTCCCGAAATTTGAGCCAGTGGTTCCTCACCGAGCGCAGAATAGGAAAGGGAGCTGTGTACCGCCGCTGTAGTTTTGGATGTTCGTGCGCTGGCATCCCCAAAGCCAATGAGAACAGGTGCACACATTCCAAATCTCAAAATGAGCAGTGAACATCGTCTCAGGGGCTTTGCCACAGTCCTCCAGGAATAGAGGGCGGGTTGTGATAACTTAAATTTTCGACTTCAACTCCGTTCACGTTTTCTTCACTCTGCTGAAGACTTCGTTACGTAAATCCAATTTGTTGGCAATGATAATGGCGCAAATATTTGGCTGGAAACTATACCTACGATGCTGGTAAGTGAAGAAAAGGAAACATTTTAAGCATCATACCTGCATTGCTTATTAGTTTTTTTTTTTTTTTGAAGTTTGAAGTTGAATTTTTCAAAAAGTCAGAGTCATTTATGTCGAGAAAAATGAGCAGCATAAACGAACTAGAAGCAACGATGGAAATTCAGGTCTGTAATGACATTACGGTGACCCTTCCCTCTCCAATGTACATTTTCGTATAAATCGTCCTGCCTGGCTACTTTCTGCGTAACACGATGCGAGCGTCTAACAAATGTCTTTTGTCCTCATTCTCAGCATACCTGCGTTTCCTGTGCGTGATCTTTTCAAAACCACATTCTTCTTCTCCTCCTGCTTTCTTTTCTTTTTCTTGGCTGCACCCGAGTTGCGTCACGAAGAAGTGGGAACGCCGACTTGCAGCCCACTGAGAATATATAGTCAACCAAGTTTCATACGACCGGACTGCGGCCCGTTAACCTAATTGCGGCTGTTGCACGCCACCTCAGTTTCCTTCTCATTTCAACAGATTTAGGACTGTCAGCGTGGAGCTGGTGTAATTGAAAATGTTTGGACGTTATAGTTCGGTTGTACGTGGGCAATGCTGGATGAAAGTCGTCGAAAGTCTTCCGTAACTTTGGTAGGTGACGGGAACAAGCGTGCCGAATGTTCCTCTTTATACGATAAGCATCACTATCCGCGAGATCGCATGGCGGTTCCTCTTCCAGTAATTCACAATCAAGAATTTTACTTGAAAGCTCACGTATTCTCTCAACAGCTTTCCGTGTTGTGCAAGATGTACACAAAAGATTCCATTCAAAAAAACTTCTAAAAATACCTTTTCTAAAAATAGAAAAAAATGATCTCGAAATATCAATATTCTTGTATAAATACCTACGTGATCTTTTCCACACCACACTCTTCTTACTCACTGTTCCTCGACCCATCAAGTTGGACATCCGTTTAGTTTAGTAACCGGTTATGTTTAAACTCAAACAATTCCAAACTATCAAAATTCTCTAAAAGCTCAAAAGCTTCCTAACTCCCAAAAATTGGAAAGGTTCAAAAATTTCAAACTTGTTCAAACACTTCCAAGTTCAAAATTTCTAAAAATGTCCATAACTTTCTGGATCTTAATATATTACTTTTAATACCGAGGGATTAGCCAGTAAGGAGAGGGTACTAGAATTTGAATGGGATACTAGCAAAATTAATTTCGATATTTTTGGATAATCAGAAACCAGGAAAAGTGGGGGAAACGTGCAAAAAAGAGAGAACGGTAATTACTTCTTTTACTCCGGCCGCACAAAATGTTACAGAGGAACAGGTTTTTATATCTATACAAGACTGGTAAGTAAAAGTACAGAGGTGAAAAGTATTTCGGAGAGAATAAATTTTTTAAAACTCGCGTTAGACACTAAAACAAAATTATTATTAATTCAAGTATACTTCACGACAATGCAGGCAGACGACAGCGTAATGGATGAGTTCTATGAACTTATACAAAAAACTGTTGGAGATGAGAGAGGGAGAGAGAGAGAGACTTAACTTCACAGAAAATGGCTCATGAAAAGTGGTGACTCAAAAGGGGAAGAGTTAAAAATTTTAGGAAAAAAGATTCCATGAAAAACAAAATAATCCCAGAATTTAGATTGCCCGAAGCTAAAATAACACTGAGAAACGAAGTAGACAAAAATGACAGGGAATATGAGAAGAGATGTGCAGGGGGCGTATGATAAACTGGAAAAAATCTTGCTGGAGCTGTATAATAAGTTTGTAACCGAAGAAGTAAAGGGGGCTACAAATAGCAAAATATCGGAAACTACCAAAAAATTGTGCGAGAAAAGGAATCTTTTGGCAAGAACAAAAAAAAACAAAAAAACCGCGAGCAATAATAGAACTGGTGGAACTTAGAAAAACAGTGAAAAAAAGAAGTGAGAGAGAATATTCGGAAGTTCGATACCGAAAGGTTATACGATCTTATTAAGGATTCGGGAGCAGTGGAAAAAGCTACAAATGAAATTTTCCGGAATATAAATCTGACTCCAAAATCGCGAACAAATCTGGCAAAATGGAATACGACAAGGACAGGATAGTTCAGGTAGCGACTGATTTTTATCAGAAGCTATGCGAAGGAGAGGGGAAAGAGTACACAAATTCAGAGTTAGAGTTAACTGCAGAAAATATACGACAATTCCTCCATTCCTGGAAGACGAAATCCTCCCAACCCCGAGTAAATTAAAGGCGGGGAGATCTGCAGGGCCAGGTGGTTTAGGACATAAGGACCTCAAGTACTTCGCCGTAGAGCTGACCTCTGCACTCACAAAAATTTTCAATGGGGTATAATAAATTGAACGGAAGGGAAATGAGCTTTTAACGGAAGAAATTGTAACCTAAAATAATCCCAATCAACAGGAAAAAAATGACCTTTAACGGAAGAAATTGTCATCTAAAATAATCCAAATCAACAGAAGAAAAATGAGCTTTCAATGGAAGAAATTGTATGTGAGTTACTGTTAGCAAAAGTACCCTAACTTTAACTTTCATCACTTTACGACGTCACTGAAAATCGGTTTAATCAGCTGATTGTTAACGTTCGTTTGTTATCTGAATGGATTTTTAAAATCTGTCTTCGATTGTTGATTGAGCAAGTGTATGTGTGATTGAAATCTGTCTTCGATCGTTGATTCAACAAATATATGTTTATCGTTTTTATTACCTATTACATTTTTAAATAATGGATGCAAGTTATGTGCCGGATTTCAATGATGACGAAGTTTCTTCTGAAGAAGAAATTGACGAACCGCCTAGGAAGCGGAGACGAGCGCCAAACCATGTTTGGATACTGAAAGAGGAATACGACACAGCAGAAGAAGCTGAGAAGTCAATACAGGATATTTGGAAGAAATGTACGACAACTGAAACACCTACAGGTTCAAGGGTTGATTATCGCTGTAGTCGGCTCAGCTCTTATTGATAAGGACTTCATCACCTACTTCAGAGATCAATGGTTGAAAAAATACCCTTTGTGGTATGAAGGTGCGGCACCCGGCGTTCCGAGCACTAATAACGGCTTAGAATCTACAAATAGTGTTATCAAGAAAGAACACACCCTCAGGGAGAGGCTTCCCGTGGGTCAGTTCCTGAACGGTGTGCAAGTGTTGGTGAAAAAGTGGTCTACAGATCGGGATCCTGAGTCCGTTAACTGTCTGCACTTTGCATTGACTCCTGCGATACCACTCAGTGTATACACGACTGCTTATCAATGGGCTGTCTCCAACAAGAAAGTGTTGATGCGTCAGTTGCCTAACAACTGTCAAAAATTTTTCACGCTTTCCTCCTCTGTGAAGCAACCACTTACAAACGCTCTACTTGCAAAGTTCCAGGCATCAAATAACTGGGCGTCGTTTCAGAAGTACAAGGAATGCTGTCTCGGCCTATGGATAATTATCATCAACTTCGACGACCTTGACGCCTCTACATGTACGTGTCCTATATTCCTAAAGAAATTGGTTTGCAAACACTGTCTCGGGATGAAGGTACGCCTCGGGCTTGTACAAGTTCCTCGAGAGGCAAAGGCAATCCCTCTAGGTCAAAAGAGGAAGCGAGGGCGTCCTAAACAGGCGAGGCGCGCACTACTGTTATAGGAGAGAAGACTTCATGTACTTACAAAACGTGCAAATTTTTTAAATATTAAAACGTGCAAATTTAAAAAAAATTGTGTAACAATTTTTCCTTTTGTGGGTAATATAGATTTACCGTTTATTATTATTTTTTTCCATTCTGGGTCTCATTTTATTCTTCTGTTACGCCTAGTTTTTCAGGTTTAATAACTTATTCTTCTGTGAATGTTCGAAAAAATTCCATAATTTCCCCCTTTTCTTCCGTGTGATTAAATCACACCCATTTTCAATTGACTACTTATGCAGTCAAATTGAGTCGAAGTGTTGTCGACAACCCCGGAACTATTTCGACGAGAAATCGACATAAAAAATGAGTCGATTCTAAATCGTGACAGAAGGTCGATTTGACGTCATGTCGACGTTAATTTGCGGTCGACATGGTGTAACGGGTCTGTACTTCCTTGAAAATGGGGCAGGTTTGGGATACGAGTATAATTCTTATCCCTTCCCAAGAAGAAAAAAAGGGGGGAAAAAGAAAGAAAGAAAGAAAGAAAGAAAAGGTTGAAAAATGAAAAACTATTCAGCTAATTGATGAAAAAAAAAAAAAAAGCATTGAGAGATTTCAGTGATTTCAAGTACAAGATTTACGAGAATTTTGGAAATTTACAAAATATTTTTCAAGATTTTCTTCGTATTACCTTCACTTTTGGAAAACGGGAAAACTTTTCTTTTTTTGCTTACTGATAGGAAGTTTCAATCTTTTTACTCCCCTAAAAATCCTTCTACATAACATTCACCTATATGTTTAAAACTAGCTCAGTATTTAAATGCAATAATGTTTACAATGAGTGTAGAACTTCTCAACTGAGTGCATAACTTATTGTGCGAATGCATCACCTTACATACCAAGTGGATGTACTTGAATCCAAACCTGTTGCTTGTGAAACGTATTAGAAGCGCTCTGAAATTTGTGAAGAACTCAAAAGAACAGTTAATATTCGTATTTTGTCTGGGCAAAACGGACCACTGCTCGTCAAAAGTACATGAAGAATAATTAAGACAAGTTAAGACTTTCTCAAGACACATGAAGACGTATTGATTGAGACCACAAACACTCATTAAGGCTCTGCAAAGAAACTCTATCATGACTTTTTCGTTGATAGTTAAAGACCTACGGAGAACCATATTGTCGTTGATTTACAGTCCACGAAAAACCCTATTGACAAAATTGGTCAAAATTCAGCTCCTGGTTGTAGCGGATTTTCAGTTTTCCGCTGCAAAATTGTTGGATTCGATGCAGCGTTTATACAAGTCTGTAGCATTACGCTGCGATGTGAGCAAATCTAACAGCAGACCTCAAGAGTTGTCTGCTGCGGATTTTGAAATGATTCCGCAGAGTACACATAGAGACAGCAGCATTACGCAGCGATTTAAAACAATTGTCCACTACACTGCTGATGTGGATGATGAAACTTAGCAGCATTCAGCGGTTAAATGTTGGATAGTATACAGCAGCGTTTCATTTTACTGTGAGTAAGTAGCGGAACGCTGCGGATAATTCAATGTTTTCAGCAGCTAACGTTGTTACCAGAATGAAACAATGGCTTGTAGCTACTGGTGATGGTACCTTCAGGCTTCAAAGTTGTCGCCAAGTTGGCACCTTTAGATAAACGTTTGCGGCTTAACGGCTATCCGGTTCGATGCGTATCTACAAACTATCTCACAGTTTCTGTGTCCAACTTCAATGAATGGTTGCGTTTCTGAGTTTACAGTTAAGTTCGGAATTTTGTATTGAGATATTACTGGTAATAAGTTCTACATATGTCATTGAATGTAATATTCAATTAGTAGTTATTGGAGAATAATTATTTGCAAGCGATAGAAAGAGCGTTTGCATGCGAAAAACGACAAGTCTGAAGAAATTAAACGCATGGCATTTGTATAGGTAAGGAATGTACGTGAAATACGGGGCACGAAATTTAATCACCGGAATTGTATGTTGTCGCATGTATGAGCGGTACTTCCAGTGTTCCATTTCAGTTGTTCTCTTGGTAACTCCAACTTCAGGGTACTCAGAGACCTTCTCATACTTCAGGTACCAGGTCGCTACTGCCATCAACCACTGCCACTGCAGCTCCAACAACTATTGTCGTGTGCTGCATTGTCAGCCTCAACAACCAAAGCCAGTTGCTCGACTGTCATGAACTTCTGCCACTGCATCTCTTGGCTATGGCTCCGAACACTCTTGTCTGTAGCATGTGCAATACAGGGATGTTTCCCAGAATGTTTTCAATCAAAAATACAAAAAATGGGAGCCCCCCCCCACGTCCAAAGAAAAAAAGTAGAAAAGAAAAGAGCAATCAAATTGGGAATATTTTGGGAAACGCTTAATATTATCTGGTAATTGAGAATTACAACTGAAGGACGGACCAATGTGATGGACAACTAATATCTGACCAAAAAACCCAAACTGGTACATTTCCCAATCTGAGAGTCCAAAACTGATAAAAAGCCCTAAAGTTTCCAACAGCCAAAGACTGGTGTGATTTTTTTTATAGCTGATTATTATCGCGCTTTTTTCCTTCCCGGTTTCAGTTTTGCTTGAACGCCCTTCTTTTTCTCATGTTCAAAAATCGCACCTCTAATTATTCAAGGAGTAAATCAGCATGGGTGGAGGAAAATTCCGAAAATGCTCTCTAGGCCGGCCACGCAGCCGTTCAAAAGATTTCTACTTGACTTTTTGTACCCTGTGTGTGTGTGTGTGTGTGTGTGTGTGGGGGGGGGGGGGGTTCATGAGTGGATGGGCTCATCAGCCGGTTTTGAAGGTTCTGTTTATGTGAAAAGTCAATAACATTCATGCGAACTATTACAAGAGTCTTAGAAATACCCTAGCAAGAAGGTCCATTTGGTCTTGTCAGTATGAAGTTGAGGGGCGAGGGTTGTACTAGACCGAACTGCCTTTCAAATGAGACCTTAACCAGCTGTGTAACGTTACTGAAAGATATTTTTCAGTATTTTTGATAATGAGGCACACAAAAGCTGTATTTTGAGAAAAATGTTTTTGAAAGTCCGCAAAATGATTAAGAGTGAAAACTTCCGTAGAGAAAAAAGCTGGAGTCGACAACCTGGGCCTTTTTTGGTTTTATGCATTTCATACCCCGGAGCTTGAATGGAATGAGACCTCACAAAATGGTACAGCAGAGCTGAAAGAACCAAATCGCTAAAAACCCAAAAATTGATTTTTGGTCAAAATTCAAAATTCAAAATTCAAAAAAAAATCAGCTGTACAGCCAAAACTATGATCGCCAAAGTGGGCCCTTTCAACAGAGATGTACGCATTAAATTGTTTTTCTTGTGGCCAGTGGGCATAACCAACCTAGTATTCAAAGAAGTCCGCCCTTGACCAAAGGAGGGGGCATTGGTGAGCATTGAAAAAATCTGGAAAAGTAAGGGAATTTAATCCTTGGAAGAAAATAGACAACTTGTGAAGAGTGGTGGATAGTCAAAACGTGACTGATTTTTTACTTCCTTCATGGAATAGTGTGAAAAGAAATCCAGTTTTACTAGTTATTATGTAATACATATATATTTCTCTAGATAAGTCGAAGAAAGCTGAGTCTGATGAGTCCGATGACCGAGAGAACCTGAATTGTCAGAATATTATAAGTAAATATTGTATGAATCTGAGATTTGAGAATCTTATGGAATACTTGTAGAAAGAATAGGAAGGTGATATCAGTGGGTCAAAATATGTACAAAAAAATTATGAAAGTCTCAAGTATGTTGGAGGATGCAGAAAGCAGGATGGAACTTCAAAAAAGCAAAGTGAATGGAGTCCCCTTGTGACAATGTCAAATACTAGGTGGAAATGATGCGATAAATTACCAGAAGACAGAATCAGAATTGAATACAAAATAAAATTTATGTCTCAAGGCAAGGAGTGCAATGACGTTATCAGTGTACGAGAATGGGCCCTCAAAGATAAATGAGTGGGATCCCCGCAATGACTTTGCTAGGAGATGAAAATCATTCCGGCTATGAATTGTGATTACTTAATTGAAAGAGTATCAATATGAAATATTGGGAAGAACTATTTATTTAGATCAGTTGAGGTGTATTAAAGAAGAAATATATTATTTTAATTTCAAGCAATAGAATATGAGGGAAAGAAGGATATAGAGAATGTTCTTCTCGGTGTTTTAAGAATCATTCATCCTCAATCAGCGTGATTCAAAATTCATTAAGTACAGAATAACAATCAAGCAGTGAAAAATAGGAGAAAGGTGAGATGAAGGTTTTTGTTTTGGTTCAAGTAGGAGAGAATTGGGAATAAGATAGTAGGGCCATGTAATGATGTATCAGGGTCCTGAAGGAAAAGTAGAGAGAGAGAGAGAGAGAGAGAGAGAGACATTTGAAAATTTGCAGAACATAAGCCTTACCAAATTGTTGCTTCTAACTGTGTGTAATTTCTAAAAACGAACTTGAAGATACCATGTAGTTATTCAACGTTATACTTTATTTCAGAGACAAATGTGGTCACCAAATCATATGAAGTAACCAATGAGGTCACCAAATCACATGATGCGAGGTCACCCGTATTCTTGGATTTGAGCAATTTTGAAAGTTTTATACTCGTATGTCTACATAAATATACTTGTAATTTCAAGAATCATTGATATTATTAATTTTTTTGTCGACTAGTTACTTTGTGTTTTTACTATTTCAATTATATAAATTGTAAATGGGAAGGGAAACTGCAATACGCTGTCTACTGCAAAGTAGAGAATTGTAGCTGCGGATCCCACAGTTAGAACTACTGTTTTTCCGCTGCAAAATGCAGCAGCAGAATCGATTTATTTCCACCGCGGAATAAAAATCCAGCAGAGAGTAGCTACTGAAAAACCATTTGAATCAGCTGCTGATTCTGATTTCATCAGCAGTGTAACGCAGTGAGCAACGGGTCATGAACGCTGCTGACAGATCTACTGCGAACATGTTTTTGCTGCGAAACGCTGTTGACACTTTGTTTTTCCGCATCAGCAGTGAACGCGACTGTCTCACTCAGGATCGCTGCGTGTTGTTGCGGATTTCTTTGCAAAAATCGTCAATAGGGAAGTTGATTACGCGCAATCGAATGAATTTTGACGACGAATTAAAGCTTATGGGAGATCATGTATTCCAATTCGACAAGACATCGCTGTGGATTTACAGTGCACGAAATGGCATTTACCCAGAATTGACTCAATTTCGACGTAGATTCGAAGTGCTATGAATTTCATGTCAACCTGACCTCGACGTCGATCCGCAGTCAAGTTGAGTATCAATTTGTAGTCGACAACCCCGGAACTACCTTCACGAGAAGTCGACATCAAAATTTAGTTGAACGTCGATTTGACGTCATGTTGACGTCGATTCGCGGTCAACATGCTTTAACGGGTATGCCTACGAGAATTCGGGATTCCGGAAAACCGGGACGCCGAGCAACTGTAGCAGGGTCAAAATTCACGAGGCCTTGACATTTTGTACTTTTGTTTCCAGAAATATCGCGAACGTGCCTCGGGAACTCATTCAACAGTTCATTAAAAGCTCTACTTGTACTTTACACCTGTTAGCTGTTACTCAAGATCGTAACGACGTGCTCGCGTGAAAAGTAAAATTTAATTTCATTTGCAGATATATTATTTCTGTAATTGCGAAAAATGTCACAATCTGAAATACGTTTCGCGTGAAACGACTTTCCTAATAATTAAAACGCCCACGCGTCCATTCGACGTCACCTAATTCCTGTACATTTTCTTGTCGCCGAGCTGTTTTTCCCCCACGCTGAAGAAAAAAATATAATTTTAAATTTAGTATTCATAGCTTTTATGGTTATTCGTATAAAAAAATAACATCAGCAACTTTTTCCCATTATCGTTCCAATTTTGTATATCATTTTCTCGTTCTCGTTTTCCGTCCTCATTCACCTTCGTATATATAATTTTTTACGTAAAAATCAAACTTTTTCTAGTTAGTTTTCTTTTTCCTCTTTTTTTTTTCGCTTTTTATTGCCGGACCATAAGTAGTCTTAGTTTCTCCTTTTACGAGGTATCAACGCAGAGTTTTATTCGACAAAATTTTCAGAAGATTTAAACTTCAAACTTTTACTTTCCGTGTAGAATGTATAAATCCCGCTTATATAGCTCATCGTAAAAGTTGAGACCAATCTTAAGAAGTAAGAAAGAAGAAAAAAAAATGAACTATGTATTTGGAAGTGGTCTTAATGTTGTTTTTATTATCCTCCTTTTCTCTTCGACGTTGTTTTTTATTTCCACGAAAGGACAAATTTTTAGGTTTTCCTAACGCCGTATTTAAAGCTTATATTGTCGGAATTTTTATTATTGCGTGGAGTTGTTCCCTTGTAACCGCTGTAATGGTTTTAACTTGTTGTTACCGCTGTTGAATTTTGACCGTTTCTTGTTGATTCTCTCGCGCCCATTATTGAATGGCGAGGCGAACACTGCGAGGTAAAATATGGAGCGAATCAGCGCCGCAAATATCGGCACGCCGGCTCGCTCTTTTTTTTTCCACTCTCTCTCCGCTCTTTTTTTCATTGTTCCTAATCGAAATTCAATAAGGAAAAGACGACATTTTTCTACCCTCGACATCGACCTGTGTATGCATTGTTCGGGCGCGAAAAAGTCTATTGTTTACGATCATTTCGCCACTCTGTAACGACTACGTCGAAGAGAGAGAAGAAGAAAAAATTGCTATAAACTCGCCGTGTTTTAATGTTTTTTGAAACTTTCTACGAAGTGCTCGATTATTCGCAGAAATGACAGAATCCGAAATGCGTTTTCAATTTACGGTTTTATATTTTTACGGCCGGGCGTGTCGTAATGATCGAACCGATGTGCCCCGCGTGCTTTACATATCAGTGGATACAGAAGAACGACTATGTGTAGTTCACGTTCGACCGAACACCATGGTTAGCCTGGCCGAAAATATTATATCGTAATGAATATTGCATTTTGGGGTAATCGTTCCCTGAAATAAGATAGTTTTGAACTAGCTCTCGAAAACCATAAAGACTGAAGTAGGGCAAGAGAATCATCCGGAGCGGTGTGACACCAGTCAGGCCACCGGAGAAGAACTTTCTTCATAATTGTAATTTTCTTCATTTTTCCTTTTCTTTACTCTCATTCTCCTCCTTTTGGGTGATATGTTGCGGTGGTGAGGGGGCTTAAGCATAAAAAACAAAAAAATAGAAAGACCCTCTGTTTGAAATCGCGACAAAAAACACTTAGGAGAAGGCAAACTCCGACAGATAAACTCTGCTGAAAGCGATGAAAGACTACAACAGTATCTGTTTCCAGGAAGTGGAGCTTTTCCGAATATTACTTACTGATGATGGCGTTCCAACAGGTATATAACACAGCATAACAAAATTTTGTTCCATTTGAGATTATGATTGTTTCTGGTTCATTTGGTCTTGACAATCCATGTGTGAACCTTCATTCGCCAGGGGAATCCCCGGTTCCAAAAATATATCCCCATAAAGATGACAAATCTGGGGGGGGGATGCTTATTTTGTAGCAATTTTACTCGTAGAATTTCGGACCAATATCAAACACTAATATTCTACGGAAATACTCATTACTTTCTTTGTCAATCAGGCAGAATTGATGCTGTTAGAGTGCTACATATTTTTCGCTTCACCGGATAGTATGCAACGCGGACGAGTGACTTTAAAAATTCTTGGTTGCCAAATGTCACTAAAAGTGCATTTCTCGCATTCGCATAATACTGAATTGTTCGAAAAAAATATGAGGCGTATCAGCGACAAATATGGTGAGCGTTGTCACCAAGACATCGCAGAAATGGAGAGGCGGTTATCAAGGCCACTGGTATGATCCATGATGGGGGACTACATGTGGAAGTTGATAACAAAAGAATCCATTCACAGACGCAAAACTTCCTCGAAATAATTTTCTATGTAGGAGTATTTCGGATTTTTAACGTATTCACTTTATATTATGTGAAAATTTAATTAGAAAAAAAAAAAAAAGTTCCTTATTAGTTTTACCTAATTTACTTTTATTTCATTAATAAAATTTGATTAAGTTAATCAGTTTATTTTGAATACGAAATAGGTTGGCCAAAAAAGACTTGAGAATGAGCATCAGTCTCAAGTTTTTTTGGGCGAACCTATGAAAATGTAATTTAAATTTCCAGCATTATCCTAGGATATGTTATACGACTGATGCATGTTTTTAGCATTTGTGGCTCTCCAAATAATCGCACCCACGCATAAAATCGACTGGAACAAGAAGTTTCCAAAATGTTGTTGCCTGGAGTGTAATGGTTCCAGACGTAAAAGGTTCCCCATTCGGATGTCCGACTGGGAGCTAATTGGGGGAACATCGTAATTGAAAAGTTTTAATAGAGAAAGACGTAAGTAAAATAGGAACTTGGAATGTGAGAGAAGTTTGAATGGAGCGGGAAGATTAGAGAATTTTAAGAGAGAAATGAAGAGACTTGATATCAAAGTAGTTGGAATAAGTGAAGTAAGGTGGAAAGAAGAGAATGAGTTTTGGTCAGGAGACTTTGGAATTATAAAATACAAAGGGAATAAAAGGACAAATGGGCGTCGAAAAAAGCAGGAGCAGATATGTGCAAAAATCATCGAACAATTAGTTTTCTTTAGCATGCGTCAAAAATATTAACTAGAATAATTTACAGGAGAATTGAGAATAGAATAGATGAAGATGATCAGTTTGGATTTAGAAGAAGTAGAGGTACTAGGGAAGCAGTGTTAGATTTGAGATTAATTATAGATGGGAGACGCAAAAGGGGACAGGATACATACAGGGTTAGTCAGCTTTCCGTCCGCCATAGGAAAACTAGTTTTTCGCGAAATCAGGTGCACGTTGTTTCGCCAGGCGAGCAGTTTCTTCGACAAGAGTTTCATGGGCAATATTCGGGGAAAACTCCGATGGCATTTGAAGAAGTTTATCAAGAATCTTCAAGAAGAATTTTCTAAATCTCCGAAGAATTTCATCGAAAATTTTCGAAAAAAATCTCCTATTCACGAAAAATTTGCGATAATTTTCGAAGAATTTCATCGGACATCATTGAGAAATATCTCGAATTATTGCAGGTGAATTTTGTCAGAAATTTTAGGAAAAATCTCCAATTATTCCAAACAATTTTATCAAGAATCATCTAGAAGTATCCCTGATGATTTTGGAAGGATATCTATAGAAAAAATTTTAATGCCTTTCAGAGATTTTCGTCAAACATGTTTGGGGGAAGTCCCCAATGATTTCTGAGGAATTAATCCGAAATCTTGGAGAAACAATGTGATAATTTCCAAAGAATTTCATCGGAAATATTCAGAAAAAAATCCAGTGTTTTCCAAAGAATTTCCTCGAAAATCGTCGGGGAATTTTCCGATAATTTCTAAAGAATTGCATCGGAAATTTTCGGAAAACAACTTCGATAATTTCCGAAGAATCTATTGAAAACTTTTAGAACAAATTTTCAATGTTTTCCAAGAAAGTTCATCACTTTTCTTCGAGAAAAGTTCCTGACAATGTTTGAAGAATTTCATAGGAAATATTCGGAGAAGAACTCGAATTATTTCTGATGAATTTTATCGAAAATCTTCTGGAAAAGTGTTCGACAATCTCCAAAGAATTTCATCATAAACCTTCGGAAAAAATCTCGGGTGATTTTAAAGCAATTTCACTGTAAATTTTCAGGGGAAATTTCCAATAATTTCGGAAATCTTTGGAAAAAATCTCCATTGTTTTCAAAAAATTTCATAAAAATTCTTCGAGAAAATTGCTTGATGATTTTTGAAGAATTTGATCGAAAGCACTCGGGGAATAACACCAATAGTTTTGAAGAAATGTACCAAAAATCTTCAGAAAAAACCTTCGATAATTTCCAAGGAATTTCATGAAAAATATTCGGGACGATTCTTTTGATTTTCAAAGATTATTTCTGACGGACTGTATCGAAAATAATAAGAGTGAATTTCCAATCATTTTTAATGAATTTTGTCAGAAATTTTAGGAAAAATCTCCAATTGAATTCTTACCATACATTCCACTGACCATGTCCGAGTCTGAAATTAGGAAGGAAGGTAAGTCGACCAAGCCATCATCATCAATTTTTTTTTCGTTTCAAAATTGACTTTGAAAATTTTTTGAAGAATTTGGGAAGCTACAGCCCCCTAGCCTCCTCCGTTGCACCCTTGTATCGAACGTCTGTAATACTGAAGTCTCAGCAAGATTATTTGACGACAGAGCTGGAATAGTATCAGTATCGCCTTGATTCTCATCGTTGCTTTCAGTTTTGTGGACGGTTGCTTCATCGAGACCAGAATAACACCCTTACATTGAATTCTGATCTTTTGAAGCACTCTTTTTTAACATGAAATATCCCATCAAACAACTTACTCAAACTGTTGTGTTCTACTTCCAGATCTTAGAATTCAAAATCTTTGTATTCTTCTTCTCAAGATCCCATAGTACAAACGCATATTTTTTCTGATTCCACATATTTTGGTCATCGAGCATTCTTCCTATTTTCCCCAAATACACTATAACTCCACAAATTCGAATTTGCAGCACCAAAAAGAGTTGCTTTCGCTGAAACTCTGTCGCCTACATTCACCACTTTATTCATTATTTCACGAGTAAGAAACAGATATTGGTAACAATAGTCCGAAAAATATGAAAAATAAATGAAGAATCATGATTTTTTTTTTAAGTTGTTCAAAATTACGTCAAAAATCTCACTGGAAGGCAAACTTAATGTTATTAGGTCTCAAAACACGTGAACCGAAGGAACCCGCAATCCCATGTTGTCACTTTACAAAATGCGAAGACTTTTCTATGCTTTCTCGTACCTCGGCTCCAAATCAACGCATTTAATTTTATTTTTTTTGCGCTACATCTACTGTTAACACTGAGTTAAAAGAATATACGTATAATGTCCTTCCAACAGTACTAGTTAGCTGTATTCATTCATTTGCTACTGTGAGGACAGGTAGGACGCTGGGTCCCGCCCGCAGTACGCCGGGCACTCTATCATTAACAGAGTAGGAGGTAAAATGGATATTTTTGGAATTGTCTGGAGAGAAGGAGTGATAAACCAATACTCGTAGGGCATAATTTGAGGCACCCAGGAATAATATCACTGCTGCTAGAGGAAAGAGTAGAATGAAAGAATTGGGTAGGTCCGCAAAGATTCCAGTAGGTATGTTCAACAGATAATCAAGGATGTCAAATATAAGTGTTATTATACGAAATGAAAGAACTCTTGCACAAGATAGAGAGAAATGGAGAGCTACATCAAGCCGGTCGTAAGACTGATAACCTTATCATCATTTTACAAAAATGTAAACTCGAGAAGAGAGGATTTCCATAGGCCCGTAACGTTAGAAGAGGGCTGAAGGTATTGCCTCTCCTGACTCGACAGTTCATTCCCCCTCCTCCCTCACAGCAGGAAGACCAATTTCTTCTTCTTCTTTTTTTGGTTTGAAATTAACAAATTCACTCCAAGTTGCCCCCTCTCAATTGTACCGGAGACACTCGTTTCTTTTTCAGATATCCTAGTAGAGACGTTCCTTCGATTTTCTATCGAACAGACGTTCTAGATTCTATGAGTAATAACTCGTGAACATAACTGCATCTTTATCGACATGCACTGAGCAGTTCAGTTAACATACCGACGAAGTAGAACATCTCAGATGTTGTAGAATTTGAGCACAGTTTCGTTCGTTCCTTATCCAACGCCCCGCTTGAGTGACTGCATGGTTCAGAAAAGAAATTTGTTACCTTAGCATCTGATTTCTTGCAATTATTTTCGCGGTAATAACTGACGAGGGCGCGAACGAACGAGAACCCGGGCAAGTAATTTCTATATCCTTCGGCTGAAGACGCAAACTTATGGGTTTTCGTTCTTCGTACACGTTTCCAATCAAGAGGCGGCTAATCCCACCGGTCATTTTATCTGCACACTTCGCAACGATAAACGGAAATTTCATTTCTTCGTTGATCGCGAGTATATGGTCAATCGAGGTGCTCGAAGAAATAAATTTAGTTTTGCACCGCAGCATACGATCGTAATACACTCGCATTATGTACGAATATATCGCGCGAATGGAGCAAGATACAGTATTATTTACGGATGCCCTCCGTACGATAATATACTAATTTAGCCACACGTGCGTCCCTGGAAATGGCGAGAGCCGAGCAAATTCGCGCGTAGCCGAATCAGCATCGCTGCGAATGCGATTTGCATTCAACAAGGTGTACGGAAAGAGAATCAACAATATACTGTCCCACGGAAAAGAAAGGGGAAAAAAGCAAGGGGGAAACGATTTTACAAACAACAAGTTTAACGTTACAATAGGGCTGATACATAAATAATACTGCCTTCACGTGAGCAGTATCACTTTTTATTACAGCAGGTGCCGAAGAGTGGAGCGCGGGGCGAGGGGGAGCGAAAAAATTTCTACAACACTATAAAACTCGCATTCTTCGTCTCGCCTCGCCTCTGCGTATTGATTAATGATGTGCCAAGTTTTATAGTCAACAAAATTTATTTGTGTATGTGCGTGTGCCGTGTACATGCATTTCTTCGTTATATTCTCTTTCTTTCTTTCTTTCCTGCTGCTGCTTTCTTTTAAAAAGTGAATGAAAAGAAAGCGTGCGCACGAACGTGAACGTGCTCTCGCGGCGGCGGCAAACTGCCCAAAGAAAACCTATCGAGAAAAGTGTAGTAACATAAATAAGAAAACGCGTATTGATGGAACATTGCATGCACAGCACGTCGAAGGAAACTCGTCGGCTATTTGTCGATCCGAGGTCATCCGAATTGCGAAAATCATCGGAAAACGGATAGACGCGGGATGAACTTGGAATGCCGGTTGTGCATCCAAGTTCATGTATGAGCGCTGGCTGTGTACCCAAGTTCATAATACATGAACACTAGTTGTACACCCAGTTCACACATGGGCGCTGGTTGTGTACCCAAGTACATAAATGCTACGCGACTTGGACAGCAATATGAAGACATTTCGTTCACCTTTTCTCAGATCGCATTACATATTTGGGGAGTTATCTGTCAAAAGGGCCCCTGACAAACAGGTGCCCTTTTTGCGGAGATGCTGATTTTCGAATTCTCCGTGTCCTACTCTTTAGGAACCAGGTGAAATTTTTTCCGAAATCAACAAATTCAACGTACCATGCTGTCTTAAATACGTCTTACGTCACTCTCTTGTAGCCGTTTACATTGTATACCTACCCTATTGACGAAATCGGTCAAAATTCAGCTCCTGGTTGTAGCGGATTTTCAGTTTTCCGCTGCGAAATTGTTAGATTCGATGCAGCGTTTATACAATTCTGCAGCGTTACGCTGCGATGTGAGCAGATCTAATAGCAGACCTCAAGAGTTGTCTGCTGCGGATTTTGAAATGATTCCGCTGAGTACACATATGTAGAGACAGCAGCGTTACGAAGCGATTTAAAACAATTGTCCACTACACTTCTGATGTGGATGATGAAACTTAGCAGCATTCAGCGGTTAAATGTTGGATAGTATACAGCAGCGTTTCATTTTACTTTGAGTAAGTAGCGGAACGCTACGGATAATTCAATGTTTTCAGCAGCTAACGTTGTTACCAGAATGAAACAATGGCTCGTAGCTACGGGTGATGTTACCTTCAGGCTTCAAGGTTGTCGCCAAGTCGGCACCTTTAGATAAACGTTTGCGGCTTAACGGATATCCGGTTCAATGCATATCTACAAACTATCTCACAGTTTCTGCGTCCAACTTCAATAAATGGTTGCGCGTTGCGTTTCTGAGTTTACAGTTTAGTTCGGAATTTTATGTTGAGATATTACTGGTAAGTTCTACATGTCATGTAGTGTAATATCCAATTAGTAGTTATTGGAGAATAATTATTCGCAAACGATAGAAAGAGCGTTTGCATGCGAAAAACGACAAGTCTGAAGAAATTAAACGCATGGCATTTGTATAAGGAATGCACGTGAAATACGGGGCACGAAATTTAATCACCGGAACTGTATGTGGTCGCATGTATGAACGGTACTTCCAGTGTTCTATTTCAGTTGTTCTCTTGGTAACTCCAACTTCAGGGTACACAACCCTCTCATACTTCAGGTACCAGGTCGCTACTGCCATCAACCACTGCCACTGCAGCTCCCACAACTAGTGTCGTGTGCTGGATCGTCAGCCTCAACAACCAAAGCCAGTTGCTCGACTGTCATGAACTTCTGCCACTGCATCTCTTGGCTATGGCTCCAAACACACTTGTCTGTAGCATGTGCTGTACAGGGATGTTTCCCAGAATGTTTTCAATCAAAAATACAAAAAAATGGGAGCCCCCCCCCCGTCCAAAGAAAAAAAGTAGAAAAGAAAAGAGCAATCAAATCGGGAATGTTTTGGGAAACGCTTAATATTATCTGGAAATTGAGAATTACAACTGAAGAACGGACCAATGTGATGGACAACTAATATCTGACCAAAAACCCAACCTGGTACATTTCCCAACCTGAGAGTCCAAAACTGATAAAAAGCCCTAAAGTTTCCAACAGCCAAAAACTGGTGTGATTTTTTTTTATAGCTGATTATTGTCGCGCTTTTTTCCTTCCTTGTTTCAGTTTTGCATGAACCGCCCTTCTTTTTCCCGTGTTCAAAAATCGCACCTCTAATTATTCAAAAGGTGAAGCATCATGGGTGGAGGAAAATTCCGAAAATGCTCTCTAGGCCGGCCACGCAGCCGTTCAAAAGATTTCTACTTGGCTTTTTGTACCCTGTGTTTCGAACGCGCGCGCACGCGCGCGCGTGTGTGTGTGTGTGCGCGGGGGGGGGGCTATCATGAGTGATAACAGAATGTGATGGGCTCATCAACCGGCTTTGAATGTTCTGTTGGTGTGAAAAGTCAATAACATTCATGCGAACTATTTCAAGAGTCTTAGAAATACCCTAGCGAGAAGGTCCATTTGGTCTTGTCGGTATGAAGTTGAGGGGTGAGGGTTATACTAGACCGAACTACCTTTCGAATGAGACCTTAACCAGCTGTGTAACGTTACTGAGAGATATTTTTTCAGTATTTTTGATAATAAGGTACAGAAAAGCTGTATTTTGAGAAAAATGTTTTTGAATGTCCGCAAAATGATTAAGAGTGAAAACTTCCGTAGAGAAAAAAACTGGAGTCGACAACCTGGACCCTTTTTGTTTCTATGCATTTCATACCCCGGAGCTTGAATGGAATGAGACCTCAAAAAATGGTACAGCAGAGCTGAAGGAACCAAATCGCTAAAAACCCAAAAATTGATTTTTGGTCGAAATTAAAAAAACAAAAATCAGCTGTACAGCCAAAACTGTGATCGCCGAAGCGGGCCCTGTCAAAAGAGATGTACGCATTAAATTATTTTTATTGTGACCAGTGAGCATAACCAATCTAGTATTCAAAGAAGTCCACCCATGACCAAAGGAGGGGGCATTGGTGAGCATTGAAAAAATCCTGAAAAGTCAGGGAATTTAATCCTTGGAAGAAAATGGACAACTTGTGAAGAGTGGTGGATAGTCAAAACGTGGCTTATTTTTTACTTCGTTTATGGAATAGTGTGAAAAGAAATCCATTTTTACTTGTTATTATGTAATATATATTTCTCTAGATAAATCGAAGAAAGCTGAGTCCGATGAACGAGAGAACCTGAATTGTCAGAATATTATAGGTAAATATTGTATAAATATGAGATTTTAAAATCTTATGGAATACTTGTAAGAAGAATAGGAAGGTGATATCAGTGGGTCAAAATATGTTCAAAAAAATTATGAAAGTCTCAAGTATGTTTGAGGATGCAGAAAGCAGGGTGGAACTTCAAAAAAGCGAAGTGAAGGGAGTCCCCTTGTGACAATATCAAATACTAGGTGGAAATGATGTGATAAATGACCAGAAGACAGAATCAGAATTGAATACAAAATAAAATTTATGTCTCTAGGTAAGGAGTGCAATGACGTTATCAGTGTACGAGATTGGGGCCTCAAAGATAAATGAGTGGGATCCCCGCAATGACTTTGCTAGGAGAAGAAAATCATTCCGGCTATGAATTGTGATTACTTAATTGAAAGAGTATCAATATGAAATATTGGAGAGTGATTCATTTAGATCAGTTGAGGTGCATTAAAGAAGAAATATATTCTTTTAATTTCAAGCAATAGAATATGAGGGAAAGAAGGATATAGAGAATGTTCTTCTCGGTGTTTTAAGATTCATTCATCCTCAATCTGCGTGATTCAAAACTCATTAAGTACAGAATAACAATCAAGCAGTGAAAAATAGGAGAAAGGTGAGATGAAGGTTTTTGTTTTGGTTCAAGTAGGAGAGAATTGGGTATAAGATAGTAGGGCCATGTAATGATGTATCAGGGCCCTGAAGGAAAAGTAGAAAGAGAGAGAAACATTTGAAAAATTGCAGAACATAAGCCTTACCAAATTGTTGCTTCTAACTGTGTGTAATTTCTAAAAACGAACTTGAAAATACCATGTAGTTATTCAACATTATAATTTATTTCAGAGACAAATGTGGTCACCAAATCACATGAAGTAACCAATGAGGTCACCAAATCACATGATGCGAGGTCACCCGTATTCTTGGATTTGAGCAATTTTGAAAGTTATATACTCGTATGTTTACATAAATATACTCGTAATTTCAAGAATCATTGATATCATTAATTGTTTTGGCGACCAGTTACTTTGTATTTTTACTATTTTAATTTTATAAATTGTAAATGAGAAGAGAATCAGCAATATGCTGTCTACAATCCAGCAGAGAGTAGCCACTGAAAAACCACTTGAATCAGCTGCTGATTCTGATTTCATCAGCAGTGTAACGCAGTGAACAACGGGTCATGAACGCTGCTGACATTTTGTTTTTCCGCATCAGCAGCGAACGCGACTGTCTCACTCAGAATCGCTGCGTGTTGCTGCGGATTTCTTATGCAAAAATCGTCAATAGGGAGTATGGTTGGGATCACAGTAATCATCTGTTGAAACGTATCAATTTAACTGTAATTTGGCATAGTTGCTAATTATTTGTCACTTCTCGAAAGTAATTTTTTCGTTCATTATAGTATGAAAGACTAAGTAAAATTAACCATGAATCTGAAAACCGGAACGCAGTAAGATGAATAGGTGAGTATTTATTGTTGTTTGAAATTCGACATCGATTTGCCAATTCTTGCGGCCATGCCAAATTACGGTCAATTTTCAAATTGTGCTTTTCTTATTTTCTTGATCAAAAATAGATTTAGGACACAAAATATACCATTGAAGCGGATAAAAACCCAGAAAAGTTAAATTTTCGCAACGTTACGGCACTTTCAAAAAAAATTGTTGGAAAATTTTCAAGTTCTCCGCGTCAGTAAGAGATGGCAACTATTTTCAAGAAATTTTTGTGAAAAATGTGTCTTTGAACCTTATAAAATTATAAAAACACGATTGGACCCGACAAAATTAATAAATAAGCATAATTAATTCTTTCCCCACATTTCTCTTTCTTTTTTTTTTTTTTTTTTTGGCACATCAAAAAACGTGAAAAGTAAGCAGGTAAAATTCTTTACAAAATCACTGATTACTTCTTAACAAATCACTATTTCACACCGCAAAAGGTGTCGTTTGGAAAGTAGACACTTGGAGAACAACCTACTGTGGACAGCAGAACTTACCAACTAAAATAGTTCGATCTGTGATACTTTGAAAATTGACCATAATTCGGCATGGTTAACAAGAATTAGCATTTTGCCGTATTATAGACACGTAAGTCCCTTTCTACAACGCTACAAACGACTGGTAAAAAAGTCGAATTATGCCACCACAAGTTGAGACAGTGTTGTCAGGAAGGTGAACAACACTTCCCATTGAAAACTCAATTTCACCAAAAATTAATTGTTCACCCTAATTTTGTCTCTACTGCAAAATTGGGATTTTGACCTTAAAGTATGTTTCCTCGTGACGCGTCACATATGTATGTGGGTGCTGGTTGTGCATGTAAGTTTATATATGGGAGCTAGTAGTACATCCGAGTTCTTATATGGGCACTGGTGGTGTACCCAAGTTCATACTTCCTATATTGGTGCTGGTTGTGTACCCAGGTTCATATATGAACACTAGTCCTGCATCCAAGTTCATACATGGATGCCGGTTGTGCACCCAAGTTCACACATGGGCGCTGGTTGTGCACCCAAGTACATACATGCTACACGACTCGGACAGCAATATGAAGAAAAATAGAAATGCGTGAAAAATGCTCCAACTAGAGAATCCTTATGAATCAAACGTGTTACAGCTGATGTACGTGTACAGTAATCAGAAAACTGAAACTGACTCCAAGCGGAGTCTGCTGGAACGGAAATCTGGCGATTGTAAATGATAAAATTATCGCATGTGAAAAACTTCGATCGCATATGGGAATTATGGCTCTGCGAACTGTAAACGCAACTTCGAGCTCTATAATTTTCAAATTACACGAACATAATTTACGACCAAAAGTTTCCAGCTAAATTTTGATAAGCTACAGGCGTACGGCGTCATACACTTTTTAACTTCCGGCCAGCAGTTGGACGAATGTATACGAATTTATGCGTCTGTATGAGGAAATGGATAATCTGACTACACACACAGAATTCATCTATTGCGGAATATTTTACGATCTTCCATTACACGATAAAAGACACCGATTCCAAAGATTAAACTACAGATATAAAATTGAATAAATTTCGAGTTGGAAAAATGTCTAAAGGGGGTTAAATACTAACTCTGCTAGTCTTCGTATTTCCTTGAGGAACTCCATCGTCTAGTGTTCGACTTGAGGAGATGGTGTGACCGAGGAACTGCTGGATAAACAGAAGTATACGGCCTTTGATATCACATTTGTATAGTTGTTCGGTGATTTGTATTTTCCAGATGGTGTCAAGGGCTTTTTGGTTGATCGAAGAAGACGGCTAGTACATGATGGCGACGGAAGAAGGCTTCGGAAATGGAGCTAGAAAGGAAGGCGAGTTGTTCTTCTGTTGATCGACCGGGTTGAAATCCAGCTTGTTGAGAAGGCACTAGTTTTTCTGTGGAACGAATGCATTGGAGCCGAGCTTTGACTATTCTTTCTAGGAGTTTGCAGAGTACGAAGGTGATTGAGATGGGTCTGTAGCCTCTGTCGATAAGGTGTGGAGATTTGTGTGGTTTGACAAGTGGTATGATGATTGCTTGTCGCAATACTTGAGGAAATTGACCAGTGTTCCAGATGGTGTTGAAGAGGCGATGAATGAAGAATTTCAGTTTGGGTTGTGTATTTTTGATCATCGAAGTGTGGATTTTGTTTGGTCTTGGACTTGCTGATTTGGTGCGTCGGATGGCCGTTTGTAATTCTTCGTAGGTGAGTTGGTTGTAAGTGGCTTCGGCGTTATCTGAGAGACTAGTGTTGGTGAAGTGTGGTGGGGCTGTTGAACGATTTGAAGCCTTTTTGCGAAGGAATCAACAAAGAATTCGGCTATGTCTGTGGACGATGTATGAGTTTGCTGATCTCCGGATATGATGGCAGCAGTGATGGATATGGATATGTCGTTCAGGTGACTCCGTTACGCACACACCCACATTCTAATGCCTTCTCTAGTCGCCCATTCTCGGCGTCGCTTGGCATTGTTCGTGTCCATCAGTCGGAAACATGATGGAACGAGTGATCACGTAAAGAGGTATACGCAACTACATCACGATGGTAACGTTTTTCTGCGGAGTTTTTATTGCGGAACGTTTTCTGCGGAATATTTTTCTTTCGCGTGGTGAGCCACTAGACATATCCATGTCAAAAAAAAAAGGCTTCGTTCGGGCAATTTTTATGATCTAAGATGAAAAGTAACTGAGAACATTTTCCATTATTTCACTTGCCACTATGATTGGCCCTCGTGAACCTTTTTTCTAACTACGCCACCGCATTAAACTGATAGTGTGGTACATTTGACACGAAATGAGAGTGTGTTTTCAAGGCAAATCTGGAACTTCGTCGCTGCTTCGCGATCCTAGTCCTTGTCTTGCACATTTCACTGGGAGATCGGATCTACTGTCGCTTCGCTCGGTCTCAGCTGCATCACAAGCGCACGGTAAATGTCTCCACCACAATTTCCGCACCCTTCGGCGCGTAATGAGAATCGTAAACTAATTGCAGGCTCGAGACAATTAATTTGTCAAGCCGCATATTAAGGGATTTTCGGAAGCCGAATATGTAACACGCATTTCGCAACCACCCTTCGCAAGTAGAGAACTTGGACGGAGAATACCGGTCAACTGCGCCGCAGGGACAGTTGTGCATCGCATTGTTTTTACGGAAGCCGTGCGTATCGAGAAAGACGGCCGGCGAGGTGAAGCAAATACCTACACGATTTGATCCCTCGTTTTTGTTTCAGAAATGCTGAGCCAGCCGCGCGTCGTGTAACCAGGACAATCTACCGTGACCAAACTATGTTTACGTTCTTTGGCGCATTCCAAACATCCATGTATTCCCCATAAAAGCTTTCATAATCCCTTTCCTCGGCAGACTCATATACGCATTCTCAAAGATGTCGTGAATCGTGCGCTCGCCCACGATAAATGGAATTCCGGTAGACCTGGAACGGGGAAAGAGCACGCGAGTGCGTCTAAAGACGGAAAATGAACAAATTCTGGCTGCAAGATGCACGGCGAAGGGATTCGGTTCGCCTTTTGAGGTGCCTTTATGACGTAAATTCATGGTAGCGTGGTAAAGATGAAGAGCTAATTTTTCGAATTAAACGTCTCGAGCTAGGAGCTTGGGATCTGAAGGAACGGTGGTTTTCGAATATCACGGCACATGAAGTCGCACATTTTCGAGGATGCGAACGGTATGGTGACTCGGGTGTCCCTTATTTTACAAGTTTTCGCCAATTGATTAGGGTCGCACTGAAATTTGTTCCAATGGACCTAGAAACTCGCCATAAAAAATTTGAGCTCAGTCTGAGGTCACTAACCCGTGGTGCTTTGATCTTAAAGTTACGTGTAATATTGAAATTTTACAAAAAGCCGCGAATTTCCCGGAACATATCAACTTCAGGACCAAAATGCATATAACATGAAATATTTCTTTCTGAATTCTCGATAAAGAAGATCCTATACAACTTTTCTCTAAAACGCATATTTACCGAGATAATCGCAATAATGTTCGAAAGTTTCGAGGAATGTGGATTTTGTTCTTTTTTCTTTCCTAACCGATCTTGACTCACTAAATCGTAGTTATCTAAAAAAATATTCACCTAAGGGCCAAAATGCAAATAACATAAAATGGTCCTCGTTAAATTTTCTGTACAAAATATTCCATACAACTTTTCTTTAGGAAACATATTTATCGAGATAATCGCAAAAATGAGTGGAATTTTCGAAAAACAGGTTTTTTAATATTATTTTGCAGCTGAAATATCTATTAATGTCGGGTAATGCACATTACAATATCTGGGGTAAGTGCCCCAGTTCGCTCCGCCCCCACCTGTTTACGCCCTTGATAGTTTGTTGGGTATCTACTATAGAATAGACGAGTAAGAGAACATCAGTACTTGAAAAGTGTCAGTTTTCGCTAAGGACACTATAATAAACAATAATACTTGTTTTCTTACTTTCATGAGCAACGCAACTACTTCTGCACATGTTTTTCTTCATCTCATTGTTAAAGGGGTGAAGATAAACACATGTAGAAGTGTTTGCGATTGGTAAAATCTTGTATTTGCAAGAGGTAGGACTGTTGGTCTGACCCTAGTGATAAAAAATTTGCGGAAGAGCCTAAAATTGAAACGTTAACCAGGCATCTATGAGCCATAACTAGTTCCAATGTTTTTATTGAGTCTTGAGCATTTTAAGATTCCGTTGGAACCTTGATATGGTGGACTTGAGATGATGTACAATCAACAATAGGAAACAGTGATTTTCCCATAGGAAATGACAATGAATTCTGAGAGCATGTGACTGTTCCTTAACAGCACATGCTCAATGTTGACTGTTGTTGATATACATACATATTCTGAGGTCTACTCTATAGTAGGTACCCAACAAACTGTCGTGGACGTGGCCAGGTGAGGGGGGGGAGGCTAACTGGAACGCTTGTCCCAGTAGACCGAGACTGAAGTTATACTGTAATGTGCATTAGCCAACATTAATAGATATCTCAGCTGTAAAATAATTCTTAAAAAAACAATGTTTCTTGAAAATTCCATGCATTTTTGCGAGTATCTCGATAAATATGTTTTCTAAGGCAAAGTTGTATGAGACCTTTTTTATAGAAAATTTAACAAGAAACATTTTACGTTATTTTCATTTTGGTCCTAAAGTGAATATATTTTAGATAACTGCGATTTGGGTAATAAAGATCGGTTATGAAAGAAAAAATGACAAAAGCCACTTTCTTCGAAACTTTTACACATTATTGCGATTATCTCGGTAAATATGTTTTCCAAACAAAAGTTGTATGGAATCTTTTGTACAGAAAATTTAACGAGGAACATTTTATGTTATTTGCATTTTGGTCCTAGAGTGAATATTTTTTTTTAAAACTACGATTTAGCGAGTGAAGATCGGTTAGGAAAGAAAAAAGAACAAAATCTACATGCCTCGAAACTTTCACACATTATTGCGATTATCTCGGTAAATATGAATTTTAGAGAAAAGTTGTATAGAATCTTTTTTATCGAAAATTTGACAGAAAACATTTTATGTAGATTATATTTTTGGTCCTAAAGTTGATATGTTCCGAGATATTCGCAATTTTTTTGTACACTCTCAGTATTTCACATTTAAAGCGGCACGGGTTAATGACCTCAGATTGAGTTCGAATTTTTTAAGGCGAGTTTGCAGGTCCATTGAAACAAATTTCAGAGCGACCCTAACCAATTGGGGAAAACTTGTAAAATAAGGGACATCCTAATTATGACGTTCTTGGAATGGAAAACGAATTATCAATGTCAGAACATAGACACATTCCGGATAGATCTTGACCCTGCATCTACGAGTCGGATATAACGGTAATTGGGAGGCCGGTAGCTATTTGTTTAAGCCGCACAGATAACCGAGAATTTCCGAGATATCAAAATTGTACTCAAAATCCAGCATGGAATAGGCTGTGCCTATTCATTTTACTACACACGTAGACCGCTTAAAAATTTTCCGGGTGATAAGTAAGACGCTCGCTTTGTCGAGGAGACAATAACCTCGGAGTCAAACATGGTCTTACGTGAAATCACCGTCCAAAGGCTTTCTCCTGAATGTACAGCTACTCTGGACTTGTTTAAAATTACTTTTCCTTTTTGGTGGACCGCTTTTCATTCAGGGACATGAAGAGGGGTTCTTACCTTGTTAACGTCAATGCGGATGGCTCAAGTCAGTACTACCTCGCTTGTGAAGTAGAACCCCGTTGGGCTTGGTGGTGGCCTGTGGTTAAGCACCCGTAAGTATGCTGATAACAGGCTGAGCGTTCCCTTTCGGGCGTTATTAGCCCCCTTCGTCGGCCCACAGATGAGATCCTTAGAAGGAGTCCACTCTTCTTGGGATGTTATTCCGAAATTTGGGCGGGACATCTGACTTTTCGGGAAATTTCGCTATATCATAAGCGCCTTTTGCAAGGATAGTGAAGGGAAGAGTGATCGAGCGAGGTGGTTAGCAGGCGTGGAGATGTATGATGTCCTCAAGTGACGATGGCCGAGTGACAATAAAAGTTATCTCGGCCAATGTGCTTTTTCAACGTTCCTCCATTGAGCATCCAGAAGAAGAAAAAAAGATTAAATAAAAATAAAATCTGCTCGCTACCTCGCCAGCTGATCGGATTATCAATTAAAATGGTTTAAAAACCACATTAAGTTTAATTGCAATTGCTGCGAGTAGAAATATCAAGCGTATCGAGGAAAAGTTTTTCTTTTTTTTTTTTCTCCTCCAAATGGCGCAACATTAAAGTTCACTTAGGTAGGAAGAAAATTCCAAAATGGTTTATCTTTGGTTTTATGCGCGAACCATCCGTACTTAATGGTAGACGCCCGTATTTTATTTAAAAAGGCAATTTTACCATCGGAATAATAATTTCGTGTTTTTTTTTCTTCTTCCATTTGGACGTCTTTTCTCGCAGTGACCGCGGTATATTTTTCATTTCGTATCTGAATTTTATTCACGGGGGCGAATTCATTCGTATACCGAAATTATTTTGGCTAACGAATATGGAATAAGTTTTTCTGCGTGTATACTCGGTATAGTAAACACATACACCTAAAAGGTTCAGATTACATCGCGGCAAATGTGGATTTTTCATTATTTTAGTTTCGTGCTTTTTATCTAGGAAAACGTGTTTCTAATGAGGAAAAAGTAAAACGAAAAAAGCTGATTTGGTAGTTTTACTTCTAAAAGTTACCTGAAAAAGCAATTATACATTGCAAGGTTTAAAAAAAGTTTTAAGAAGGGTGGAAGAATAAATTCCCATGCAGGAAAAAAAACACGAGATAATACGAAAAGTCGAAGTCATTATCGTGAGAACTTCAAATTAGGTCGGGCTGGTATGGCAGGAACAAATCGAGAGTAGCGTTTTTACCAGAGCGGGCTCAGTTGAGTGTAGCAGAATGTTCCTCTAATCATGCCGATTTTAAGAAAGTGTACTCTAACGTCACAAAATTGAAGATGAAGTTGTCTATCTCATCACAGCTAGGAAAACTTCTCTTTCAACCCTGATATTAAGCGCTTTAGTACAGAGTATATAATATATGCATGTCCAGAGGGAAAAATTGAAATGACCGAAAACTTGGCAAGTTGAGCTTGGTATTTCAAGAGCTTCAGCTTCGTCTGGTCGCTTAGGTGCTCAGTTTTCTTAGTTTCAATACATTCAAAAATGAGAGGACAAATATTGGAGGATGTTCCAGCGGCTGTTATTGAATTGATTCCCTAATAATTTTCCCGAAAAGAAGGCAATTGACTTACTTTTATGTTTCATCGAATTGATTCCCATCTCATTTTCACGTATAATCGAATTAATTTCCGTTGCATTTCGTATGAAACTGATAACATTGTAAGTACGTAAGTCAGATTCATAAAAATAGAACTGTTACCTATCGCAAGTGCACTTCATTGTTCAGGCAGTCTCTTCACATCGAGTAAAGTTATCGGTCGTACAGTATCGAATGTGTTTCATTGAATACTTAGTTTGCTCGTACGTGTGTGATGATGAATTTCATAACAAGTGAAAAATTAAAAACTTTGATTGAAGTGAACGGATATAAGTTTTGCTTTCAAAAATTTTTAAAAACGAGGTTGAACGTTGGTCGTGTACGAAATCGAGTTGTAAGTGCTACTTGAAGTTAGATTCCACGAAAACGGTGATTGAAAGCAAACTAATTCACAACCATACGCGATTTGAAGAGGCTGTTTTGAAAAGACAAATGTTGAGCAATTCATTGAAAAGAAAAGCGACCGAAGATGTTTATGCAAAACCTTCCAAGCTGCTTCGATCGGAGCTACAAATATCAGACGTTTCTACTCTCACAAACAAATATGTGAAACTGATTCGACAGAACATATGTTATTCTCGTTCCAAAGTACATCCCAAATTGCCCAAAAGTACTGAAGAGACACATAAGGTCGTGACAGAAATGAACTACACCACGAACATTGACGAAAATTTTATGTTAGTTAACAGTAAAGAAAGTGGGGTTATTGGATTTTCTACTGACTCAAATTTGAAAGTTTTATGTGCTGTCTCAAAGATTCATGTGGATGGTACTTTTAAGTCGTGTCCAAAATTTTTTTCGCAAGTTTTTCCTGTGCATGGATTGAGAAATGGGGTTTTTATTCCTTTGGCGTTTTTCTTATTGGTTGGAAAATCTCAACTGCTTTATAAAGCTGCTTTTCAAAGTTTAACCGATCGATGTTCCACCCTCCACCTAGCACTCGCTCCATCCGAAGTCTTTATTGACTTCGAATCTGCAATACACGGTGCTGTGAAGCAAGTCTGGCCGCAATGTGTCATTCGAGGATGTCGTTTTCACTTATCGCAATGCTGGTGGAGGAAAATTCAAAAATTAGGACTAACCACAGTGTATCGAGAATCGAGCGAGGAGAGTAGGTACTTAAAAATGTTTGTTGGACTTCCATTCCTTCCTCCCGAAGAAGTCGAAAATTGTTTCAAGCAAGATATTCTAGTATCATCTGCCAATGGAAACTCGAAAATTAAGCAATTCACTGACTATGTATTCCAAAACTATGTGTCTTCAGATGCCGAATATCCACCGCACATCTGGGCACAGTTTTCTGCGAGCATTAATCGAACTACGAATACCTGCGAGAGTTTCCATTCTAAGCTCAATAACGATTTCTACTCTGCACATCCAAACATTTACATTTTCGTGGACGTCCTTCTCGGAATACAATGTGAAACGTACATCAAAAGTAGATCAATGGCGGTACGAAAATCCAAAACCAGAGATGAAAAAATCGTGTTCATTGAACAAGCTATGGCACGATACTCCAGAAAAGAAATAACTTCGTTACAATTTGTACGCGAGCTATCTTTCAAATTTTTACCTCCAAAACTTTAAATATTTACTTATTTTATTTTATCTGTATTACACTCTCCCTTTCTATCATTTTCTCCTCTTCCCTTCTTATTTCAGATAATCCAATCACATCCCTCTTTATCTTCTCCAGTGCTTTTTCATGTTCGTATAACCTGGGTTTGCCCACAAGACCTTGGAAATTGTAATGTAAAATTTGTAGGGGGACTTGCCCTTCCTCCCCTCCTTTAACCCTGTACATTCATATTTTATACCTACTAAAAAATTTCAACTTTTAATTTTTGGGAGATGATTCAGCCAACCTCCTCGTGGTATCTCCTGGTTAACGCTAATAGGCTGGGAATCAATTTGAGTACTGAGAAAAAGGCTACGGTAATCAATTCGATTGTATGTGAAAAGAAGATGGGAATCAATTCAAGTACACCCAAAATGAAGTGGGAATCAATTCGAATACTTTCAAATTTTGGGAATCAATTCAATAACTCCCGTTCCAGCTAGTATCAGAAGTCTACTCTATTCAACATGCCAGGAGAAATTCCTGCTTGTTAACCAGAACACTTTGACATTAACTAACCAAACAACCGGCGTATTGACGCAGAATGTCAAAACAGTGGCCTCGCGACTTACCAAAAGATAATAAATTCATCGACCAAATAAATCACCAATAATTCTAAACAAAATCAGAAGAGCGCGCGACTGAGAAAATGTTGCTAGTTCCGGTTGGCATTCTTATGTTCTCTGATACGTGCAGATGAGTAAGATTCGTAGATCAGTACATTCCATGGTATAAGTTACTGTAAACCAGTAAGATAGAAAAGGTTATTGGGATGTAATTAGGCTGTCAGAGGTAAGAAAAAGAAACCAGGGTATGTCTTCTACCACATGGGTCAAACCAAAGGGTATAGGGGAGTGGGCTTTTACATCAAATAAAAATGGATGAAGGATGTAGAGGACATCAAAAAGGAATATCAGAAAGAATCTGCTTACTGAAACTGAAATCGGGGGAAAATACAAAAGCTCTGATAATACCGGTGTATGCTCAGATTTGGGGTCTGATGAAGAGGAACTAAGCAAATTTTACAAAGACTTGAAAGAAACTCTGAACTGTCATAAGGAATACTACAACTTCTTAGTGGGAGATGGGAATTCAATTATAGGGTCCCAGGAGGGGGGCACAGAAAATATAGGGGAGTTTTGTCTTGGGGTTCGAAATTTAAACGGGGAAAAACTGTTGGACTTTTGTACAAGAAACAACCTAAAAAAGGCACACACATTCTTTCGAAAAACTAAAAAATTGAAGTGGACTTGGCAATCCCCCGGGAGAAATGCAAAAACGAAATTGACCATATCTTAGTAAGTGACCTGTCAGTGGTAGAAAACATGGCGGATCTGCCAGGCTTCCGTTTTAGTTCGGACGATATAGGCTTTGCAGAACTGTGATAGGATTCCCGAGGAGAGCCAAATACAATCACTGACTAAATCCCCCGGGAGCCAAAATCATCCCATCCCATACCTTGCATGAGGCAAGAGAGCAGTTGAGAAAACGGCTGGAAAATATACGAACAAGACATGGCAAGAATACTTGCTACCGGAAGTATACGAAAAGCTTATTGAAGGAATCCAGGAGGTTGCAAACCAATTTGGCAAACTCAGGCCCATGATGCGGACAGATGATAAGCTGTCAAATGGCACCAAGAAACTCACAGAAGAAAGAAATAAATTGGAGAGGAAAGACGGGAGGACATTAAAAGAATAGACTGAACTGCTTGTACTGAGGAAAAGAGTTAAGACGGAGATAAGGACAGATGTGAGGAACTACGATAGCAAACAGATCGAGAGTATCTTAGCCGAAAGCAAATAAACGAAAAAAGTGAACAAATCCCTTTGCCATGCTGTGCAGAAGGAGAGAGGATTTCTGGCCGCAAATGCATAATAACAGCAGCTGCAGATATCTTTAAAGAACTATATTGGAAAAAGGAAAGGATGAAGGGACGGAAGGGGAAGAGAGAGTTGATAATGTCAATGAAATGCCAGAAATACTTCAGGCTGAAGTGAAAAAAGCAATACACTCAGCAAGGTGACAAACCAATGGGACCAGATGGGAGATTGACAATGGGACCCCTAAAGTATTCTGCGGAGGAACTGATTACTATCTTAACCAAACTATTTAATAGAATCTTGGAGGAAGAAACTACCCCGTTACAATGGATGGAGGCAAAAATTATTTTGCTATTCGAAAAAGGAAAAACAGAAGAAATGAAAAAAATTGGGAAATTGTTTATGAAAATTGTAAACGATAGACTTACCCACAGCTTGGCACCAACCAAGGAAGCAAGCCAGGTTTAGAAGGAGTCACTCCACAATTGAACCAAATCATTGAAAAAGCAAAAGAATACAAGTTCGATATTTATTTTATTTTTATAGATTTCTCAAAGACTTTCGACTCGGTGGATCACAGGTATCTCTGGAGGGCGCTGAAGACACAGGGGAAGGGACAAAACGAAATAAATATAATTTAAAATGTTCATGACGGTGCCTCAGCATTTATATGTAGAACTGGACAAACATGGGGGAAACTTAAATATTGAATGGGGAGTCAGACAAGAGGACCCACTGTCACCCAATCTGTTTAATTGCGTCCTATAGAGGAGGCAATGCGGCAATTGGAATGGGAAGGTACGAGGTTAAAAATAGATGGGGAACTTATTTATGATTACAAAGAATTTTTGGAATTGAGGACCTGACTTCCAAAACACGTTTAGTCCAAAAAATCGAAAATCAAGTTTCTAGCGCAATCTGGTTGGTGGAGGAAGTCAAAAGGCACCTTTCAGAGTTGGTTTTACGATTTTCTTACGACTTAGAGCCAGTTACACCTTTCTTTTGTTCTTTTTTATAATGGTGTGGTAGGACATATGGCGATGCACGCATGTCAGAGTGGCCCCTGTAACACCGCACCCCCGGCACCAGAAACTACCCTTTCGGGCATCGCATCAGTGGCCGGGGAACGCTTCGAGGCCGGGCCAGCCCCCATTTCCCCGTGCCAAAATGGTGCGCACGTCCTGCCAGGATCACCATGGTGTTCCCTACACTGACCGAAGTCCACGCTCCCTGAGCGCTGCTCTATTTTGTCCGGGCCTGGGGCTTTTCCTGTATTCAAGTTTTGTATTGCACGTTGTACTTCCTTTTTCATAATTGGTGGGAAAGGTGGGTCTCTTCTGGATGTCATCTTTTCTTGTTTTGTTTTTGTTATCTCATTTGGATTTTGGGGGCTCAATGCGTCATATAGCTTCTTATAGAATTCCGTAGCGACTTCAATAACCTTCTTTTTTCCACTTATGATCGCCTCGCTGTTATCTTTTAGCTTGTGTATTATTCTGCTTCCGTTCATTAATTCCCTCCTGACTTTCCGTGTCGACCATGAGCTGTGAATTATTTCCTGCGTTCTTACTTCCTCGAACTCACGAATGTCCCTTGTTGTGCACTGCTAATTTGACATTTCTTCAAATTTGACGCATTCTACTTGGTTCTACATGTCATTATAGTGTAACAATTGTAGCAAAAGTCTTCCATGTTGCCTCGAGGTTCCATTTCCGCCTTGTGCTCAATTTCTTCACGCACTTGATTCGCACTGCTGCAGTCGTCACCGCTTTCTGGTTCTAATAAGCACGATATCGCGGCCGGAAGTTAAATTTCGATCATTAAGCCAGCGGCCACATCAAACTGCAATCAGGCTCGGCCTCTATCGTAATTATTCTCTCATAAGGCTCACGTACGCGTCCGTAACGCGATAACCAGCGTAAACTCCCAAAATCAGGGTCGTTTCGAATAACCGCCGTCTCATTGCGCTGGCGCTCATAATTCACAAACAGGACGGGAAGGTATAATCGCTCCCTTTTTTCCCCCAATAATTGGCGATTGTATCGGACGCTTGTATGGTATTTGTTGAACACAATACGCAACAAATAGCACACGCACTCGAGTGTATACCTAGCAGGGCTCATATACAAATGCCGGCGGCAAAATATTAAGTATAGAAAAAATATAATTCGACCACACGCGAAATCACCTTTCAAAATGCCATTAATATGTTAATCTATGTAAATTATAACTTTCTTTTATTCGAATGTAATTGCAACGTTTATATAAACACATAAATTGGTGAATTTTTGAACAAAATGCAAAATTAACCGTACGCGATTGTATTTTAATGTGCAGCGGCCGTTTGATAGGCTTCATTAGATTCGAGTCCACAATGGCCCAGCCTAAGCGCTGCGACTCAAAGGGCCGGCGTGACTTTGTCGTAAATTATAACGACCTTGGGATGGCCGACCGAGGACCGCTAATTAGTGCTTCCACGATTTTATCACTTTTTGTTTTTTTCAAAACTAGAAAAAAGCAGTGTCGTGGGTACGCGAAAAATCGAGAGAAAAATCGATTCGCCGAAGGACGCCCGAGGTTGAGAGAATACGAAAATGATTTTTGCGTTCGTGAACGAAACCGGCGGCTGTGCGAAAAGTCTCCCGCCGTTGACATCGAGTAAATTATTTACAAAATTTGAGTACCATCCGGCGAAAAAATATAAAAGATATACGGCACGTAGAAATGTCATTTATACATGTTCTCTCGATTCCGGCGCCTATTGTAGAAATATATATTATACGAGAAAAAAAAAAGGAGAAAAAAAAT
The DNA here is from genome assembly GCA_031841125.1 of Acanthococcus lagerstroemiae. Classification (NCBI taxonomy): domain Eukaryota; kingdom Metazoa; phylum Arthropoda; class Insecta; order Hemiptera; family Eriococcidae; genus Acanthococcus; species Acanthococcus lagerstroemiae. Next base: position 47,636,514 of record CM063111.1, on the reverse strand, counting down.
GTTTTTGTTCCTTTTATTTGCAGTACATGACCGAGGGTGGGTCAAGACTATACGAGTTGATTGGAAACGAAGTCGTCGACGAATTTTCCACGCAGCTAGGCGACTCGAGACAGAAAGAGTAACAAGTCGAATAACTTACAGCGAATTGGATAGTGGGAAGCATGAAAATTTCGCGAGCCGGGCTCGATAAATTGATCCTGTCCCGAAATACGAGAAGATCGTGTCGAGCCGAAAATATTATCTATATGGAAACGGAGGACGGAAGTTGAAAAAAAACTCGCTCCAAATTCGGTTCCAAAATATTCGATTTCGTTCTTCGTTTATTTTTATTTAAATATTTTTTTTTTTCTCTTTTATACACGCGGCGTGCGTTTAAATTGAAACAGCAGTCATTCTTTGATGAAATTATTTGTTCGCAACAGATTGGCGTCAGTTTTTCTTCTTTTTTTTTCATGAACGATTGAAGATTCCGAAAAGAAGAGAGCGGAAGGAGGAGCAGTTTTCTTGTGATTCGATTTTGCAGTTTATTTAATATTCAATCGCGTACGATGAGATTGCGAAATAAAATTCTAGGCTTACGTAATTCATAAAGTCTCTTCAATGAAGATATGGTTCATTCTTCATTACGACGAGGTGGTTGGATGGTCTTATTTTCAAGAAAAAGTTACCGATCGATAGCTCTACCCCATCAAGTTGCTTCAAACAGCCGGAAAGAAACATCCTGAAAGTTTCTGGACGGTCAAAAAACTTTAGTCCGCACTCCCACCGGGTCAAAATTGTAAATTTTAGTCCAAATTGACGAAGTAAATCGAAAAATAGAAAGATGCTTAAATATATCGAGAAGATATTTTTCAGGGTTAGCCAAAATAGGGTGACTCGGGACAAAAAGTGGAGAAAGTTCGCATTTTTTCGTATTTTTCAGACTTATAGTTACTTTTTCCAATGGAACGTATATGTATGTGTAGCTTGGACCTTCCTCTTCACTTCGCATTAAAAATTAAAAAATTGTAATATACTATTGTAGTCACCCTAATGGAATCTGTTCACTAATTACCTCAGTGAAAGGGGCAATAAGTGAACACCGTGGGATAGAAAGGAACGCGTATTTTAAATGGTAAAATTCATATTATTGTTAAACAACTATTGAAGTAATAAATTTATCGGTTCACAGTTTTCATGGAGAGTAAAGTATCATGGACGGTAAGTGTAATTTTAAAGTGTAGCGTGATAAATTTGATGGGCCAATTTTTTCGATTTAAGAGTCTCGAACTGAGTTTGGAAACTAAAGGAACGATGGTTTTTGAGTATCACGATGCATGCAGCCGGATATTTCCGACGTTTATTTAGAATCCGAACTGCACGGTGACGTTTTTGGAGATGAAAACGAATTCTCGATACCCAGTAGAACATGGCTATGTATTATCGTGGATAGACCTCTAGCCTGTACGAACCGGATTAGTCACCAAGACGACCGTACAGAGCTACTGTGAGTCACAAAAATATTCGGACATGCAGTTTTTTTCGCAATATTGAAACAAGAATGGGCGGGAAAAATCCGAAAAAGTTGTATGTGGCAGGAGGTAGAGTAGGGAGTCTTGGAGCACCATTTTTTTTTTGAAGAAGTACCAAAAATTATGCACAGAAAAAGAAAAACACGAAATATGTAGCCAAATTAATATTCGGACATCGTATATTTTTTCCATAAGAAATCCGACTTGATCTTACATTTTCCTGAGTAGGATTCCCGAAAATGTTCCTTTGATGATCACAAGTGATTTGTGTAAACTAGAAACAGAATACGAAATTTTAACCCACATCATCATTGCTCCTGTACTGTTGAGTTAGAAATGGGTCGTAACTATTTTGTTTCTTTTGGGTTGCATGCTAATTATAATGGGAGGACGCAGGAAGTTTTCTTGTTTCATATTTTTTCAACCCATACCTAACTTCGCATTCAGTCATGCTACGATGTCGTAATTACCTAACTCATAATTTGCAATGCTTCAATTATTCAGATATCAACTTTTGATCATCAAAGGAACATTTTCTAGAATCTTACTCAGGAAAATTTAAGATCAAGTCGGATTTCTTATGGAAAAAATACACGGTGCCCAAATATTATTTTGGCTACATATTTCGTGTTTTTCTTTTTCTGTGCTTAATTTTTGGTACTTCTCCAAAAAAATATTGGTGCTCTAAGACTCCCTACTCTACCTCCTGCCACATACAACTTTTTCGGATTTTTTCCGCCCATTCTTCTTTTATTATTGCGATAAGAAACTGTATGTCCGAATATTTTTGTGACTCACAGTATATCAAAATTATAATCAAAATCCAGCTTGGACGAGCAAATGCCTATTCATTTCACTGCATAGGTAGGCAGCTCTAAAATTTCCCAGGTGATAAGTACGACGCTCGCTTTTATAAGGAGGCAACAACCTTCGGGGCGAGCACACGGTCTCACTTGAAATTACCATCCATAGGCTTTCTCCTGAATGAACTGGCTGTGCTGGAACTATGTTTTTCGTTGTCATACTAATCAAAAGTAGATGTCGCTTTCCATCTCGCGGGCCGTTACTATTACGAGGATGGTACGGGGTGGAGGGATGGAATGATAAGTCAAAAGACTTCTCGGTGGAGTAATACAGATCACGAAGCGATGTACTGAGCTGAAAATTGCGCCGGCAGTTTATTTCAGTTCTTGAGCGACTACGCGTCCAATCACTGTTATGAATTTCGCTACAGTTTTCCGCATTCGTGACAATTTCGTATATCGTGTGTACTAATTCAGTTTGAGAACATGTCACTCGTTTCTGAAGTTAAGTTTGGTTCGTTTGGTTCTCAGAAATTCGAAATTCGACGGCATTTTCGATCGTTCGAAGTATTTTATAGCCGTAAAGTGACAGAACTAAAACGCCACTGTCTTATTTCGTGGATCCGTTTTCTGACCTGACCCCATGGTGAGATGAGAAGGCATGCTATAAGCCTTGTCCAGCAGTACAAATTTCGAGTTCTTTTGATCAACCAAGAAGATCTGGGTCTCCACACCGTGTCAAGCAGTCGTTTCCAGCTCCAGGGTCCGAGTCCAGACCGATCTATGGCGCGATTCGATCGAGACCATGTCGACACGAGGCAGGATCACGAAGCCAATGTCGAAGGTGCCATCATCGAATTCGCTGCTAATGGCCCCAGGACCTACTCAGTATCGACTAAGCATTGAACATTTTTTCGTCCTACAAGAAACTAGACTTCTTCACCTCGAGTTCTTCAGGTATACTCCGTTTCGATTCGACTTCGCGTTCAGAAAATAAATGATGGAATTATCTTTTTACGTCGTGTATTGTTCATCACTACTTGTATGCATATGAAATTGCATACTTAATTCCCCGTAAATACGTCATTCAGCTTAGCATTCAGTAGCGTAATAATTTGTTGAATATTAATTTCGGGCACTAATAACTGGCCATGATTATGTCTTGCTCGTTTTATTTTATTTTTGTTTTAATTTGTTCAGTTTAGTGTCCTGGAGTGGCTTCGGTCATCTTTTTTCTTTTCTAGAAGACAGTCACAGATGTTCGGAGAGAATTGATCTCCCTGCTTTACCCCTCTCTGAATGTTAAATTCGGGTTCTGTCTTGGCTAGTCGGATGTAGGCTTTCGCATTTTGATACATTTTTTCCAAGATGTTCCTCACTTTCGGATGGATTCCCTGCTCTTCTGGTGCTTCCCACCGACATTCATGATTGATGAGTCAAAGACCTTGCGGAATGTGATATAAGAGCTTTTGTACTCTCATAATAACATTCCCTGAATCATTCTCCTGTAAAAACGTTTCAGTGTAGTCAGTCAGGTCAGTCAGTCAGTCAGGTCAGTCAGGTCAGTCAGGTCAGTCAGGTCAGTCAGGTCAGTCAGGTCAGTCAGGTCAGTCAGGTCAGTCAGGTCAGTCAGGTCAGTCAGGTCAGTCAGGTCAGTCAGGTCAGTCAGGTCAGTCAGGTCAGTCAGGTCAGTCAGGTCAGTCAGGTCAGTCAGGTCAGTCAGGTCAGTCAGGTCAGTCAGGTCAGTCAGGTCAGTCAGGTCAGTCAGGTCAGTCAGGTCAGTCAGGTCAGTCAGGTCAGTCAGGTCAGTCAGGTCAGTCAGGTCAGTCAGGTCAGTCAGGTCAGTCAGGTCAGTCAGGTCAGTCAGGTCAGTCAGGTCAGTCAGGTCAGTCAGGTCAGTCAGGTCAGTCAGGTCAGTCAGGTCAGTCAGGTCAGTCAGGTCAGTCAGGTCAGTCAGGTCAGTCAGGTCAGTCAGGTCAGTCAGGTCAGTCAGGTCAGTCAGGTCAGTCAGGTCAGTCAGGTCAGTCAGGTCAGTCAGGTCAGTCAGGTCAGTCAGGTCAGTCAGGTCAGTCAGGTCAGTCAGGTCAGTCAGGTCAGTCAGTCGGGTCAGTCAGTTAGTCAATTAGGTCGATCAGTTAATCAGTCAGTCGACTACCTCAAAACACGTGTCTCCTACAGATACACATAGTGTAACATTTTATATGCTTCTGTACCCCAATCAAAAATGAATACCTAAATCATACAGACTGCTTTCGTGTCGGGGGGGGGCATGGAAATTTCTATCAACAACGTGGCTGCAGACTGCAGTCGTGCAGCAAAAACACGGCTGCAGTTTGTAAATGTCAACCACTTAATTCGTGTCGGGGAAGCGTTAGATTTTTCGTTAGGTTTTTCGTCACGGTTTTGCTCAAGTATACCCAGTAGTAAAAATATATAAAATTCTAAAATTGAAAAATACCAATTCAAAAGCCGAGAAGCAAAAATTCAAGAGAGGCACTAATCCCTCCGGTCACTGACGCGATACTCGAAAGGGTAGTTCCTGTGGCCGGGGGTGCGGTGTCATAGAGGCCACTTTGGCATGCGTGCATCGCCATACATCCCACCACACCAATCATCATTATCCCCATTGATTATTAATCTCGGTTCCTTCCTTCGATTTTGAAAATTTTGCTCATGGTTTCCGCTAGCTTAATTGTTTTATTCAGGCATGTTCTTTGCATGCGATCAGTAATATATTATTGCAGCTGCTACATGTGAGCAGCGACGAATTTTTCTCAGTCCTTTTGCGCAAACACAGCATTGTCCATTGAGTGCTGATATATCTGATCCGTTTTGCTAATATTGGCTGTAAGATTTGTAGGTCTTACTACTGATGTAACGAGATCTAATTTCAAACCATACCACATTAGGCACCTCTTTCACACAAGGTCGGGTCAGTCTGACTTGAAGGCAGATCCAATCTCTTGACATAAATTTGTGTACCTGAAAAAGAAGCTGGATCGTTTAAACCTAGGGGGAGTTACGTCAGTATTTAAGGGAAAAGGCCTTGTCTAGATTTTGTTCCACTACAGAAAACGTTAACTAGAAGAAATCGAAATTTTGAATACAACTCAAATTTATTAAATATGAAATTCGACAGCTTTAAAATATAAGGCCTTATTCATGGAAATATTCATAATGAAAAATTGTTAGGAAAAATCAACTTTGAGGTTCCAAACATTATTTCTAGGCAAAAGATAATTTTTCCACTACATAGTATCGAACGGCCAAAATTGAATTTTCTCCTATGAATAACATAATAAGAATTACTGGAAAATTCCTTGGACTATGCGCAGAGGTTGACATATTTGATACCGACAGGTCAAAGTTTAAGCGGCGTTTGGAGGAACCTTGGGGCGGTGCTGATGCACCTGTACCATTTTTTGTGGTGTTTTTTCTTTTTGTTTGATTTTGTTTCATTTTCATTTTTATTTTTTTAACAAGTCTGTATTTTATTTTTTGTTTTCCTCTTATTCACAGTTTTTAATAATAATTAAGAACGGTCTTCTCTATAATTGGTCAATGGCTGTTGAGGGGACCTTAAATAAATAAAATAAAATAAAAATAATATCGACCACTTGCATCTTGAAATCGGCTTTGGGAGTTCGAACTTCCGGACCTAGCGATAAGCAAATATTTGTCGTCAGTCTAAGAAATAACGAAAAGGAGAAAGATTCGGCCCCTCCGGGATTCCTTCCTCCTTCCACCCTCCAGTTTTTTGCTATTTTTGATAGCTCGTTTCGCTCGCGGTGAAAGTCCACGTAAAAACCTGTTGCTGCCTCTACGATTTCTTCTTGATTTTGAGTCACTTTTCCTGTCTGATCTTTTAGCTTCAGTATAACGTCTCTCCAATGGTGTTTTATTTCTATTTTTCCAAAGGTTATTCTTCCTGACTCGAAAGTCTGTTCTGAAAACTTATCCCTGGTTTTATCTTTAGCCCTCGTCACTGCAAACTCTTCAACCGTGTTTCTTAAAGCTTGGACCATACTGTCGAAGAAATGTTCCTCGACATTCATTTCCTCTAGCACTGATTTTAGTTTCTGGCGTGCATCCTCTTTCTTTCTGACTGGGATGATCCGCTTTCCTCTCCCTTAACTCTTTCTGTGATCTTTATACTGGACTCTCTCCGGGATGCTCAGTTTACAGCGTGATATGTGGTAGTCTGATGAGAAGCCAAATTTTGACAGTGTTGTTACATCTTTAACTACTGACAGGTCATTTATTAGTAGGTGATGGTCAGTTTCATTTTTAGCTTTCCCGTCTGGCGATATCCATGCCCATTTCCTTTTGACTTTTTTTTCTTTTAAAAAGTGTTTGCTGTACATAAGTTAAATTTTTGGGCAATTTCTACTAATCTTTCCCCCCTGTCGTTTCTCTCCCCCACACCAACTGAGCCGCAGTGTTTTGAATTAGCCTCTCCTCCTACTTTTGCGTTGAAGTCTACCATTATTACCTGATAGCATTCCTTCTCTTTTTGAATTGTTGCCTCCAGCTCGTCATAAAATTTATCTGCTTCTGCCTTCTCTGCTCCGGCTATAGGTGCATACACTTGCAAGATTAGCGTTTTTGTATTCTCATTTATTTTCAGTTTTAGTAGGCATATTCTTTCAGATATTATTTTAATTTCCACAACATCATTTTTGATATTTTTGTTAATATAAAAACCTACCCCCTGTAACCTTTTTTGGAACCAAAGTAGTATAGATAGCTGCTTCTCCTCCTTTCTGCCAGTCATTCCTCATATTTTCTAACTTCGGACACGTTTTTTAAATAATTTTCATTATTACTTTCATTTTTTTAACTTTTTTATTGGTGTTCTCAGTTATAAATACACTTTATTAAAAAAGTCATTTTAATTTATATGTGTGTATTTGGGGGGGGGGGAGACAAAACTCTTACGGCGCCGCACCACTCCAAATGCCCGGTAATAATTTTAGCGCCCATCCGCCCCTGTTATTCATACATATTTGTATTGTTTACATTCTATTACACAATTTCTAGTCAATGAGACATGGTCAGTTCAAAACATATGTAGACTGACGTCATAAAACAAATATACTTTATCTAGAAGAAACATGTTTGAGTGTCCTTCAATGTACTCCCCTCCCCGACGCACACACTTATATCCCAATGGTGTTCCCACCGTTGGAAACAGTCCTAGAACGCTTCTTTTGTAATGTTCTCCAGCTCTTTCGCCGCATTTGCCTTTATCTCAGGAATCGCATCAAATCTTCTTTCTTTTAAAGGTCTTCTGAGTTTGAGGAACAAGAAGAAATCACAAGGAGTGAGCTCAGGTGAGTAGGGTGGGTGGGGACGAACAATGATCGAGTGTTTGGCCAAAACCTCACGAGTTCTGAGGGCTGAATGGGCTGGAGCGTTGTCGTGATGAAAAAAAAAACAGCCACGACTCCTCCATATTTCTGACCCTCTCCGCCGGATAGCGTCTTGTAGACGCTTAAGAAACTGCCTTGTCATCAGCTGAATTGTACGAAGAAGGCGACACCAAGTGGATTTCCCAGGAACCAACTGAGCCCGCGTAATTAAAACAGACTACGTATTTCTTGAACAAAACACGTACAGTACCTCCGAATAATCACATCGAAAGAATTTAGACATATTTATTGATCAATGTTTCTGGATTCTGCCACTACTGCAAGTTTGCAATATTCATATCACTACAGATGTGAACCCGTTATGAATACAAATGTGAAGTTGTGCACTCACTCTCAAACAAACCCACACAGCAATTTCATCCGGTCTCTCAAGGCGAATGGCATTGAGCAACTAGATATGAAAGGCTTAAACAACGGTGAGCTTAAAATCTCTTTCAATACGCCCGACGACTATCGAAAATGCCGCACTATACTATCAAACCTGCACGATTTACCTGAAGACACTCGCAAGGAAATTGGCTCGGTCAAATTTCATACATTTCGCCTTCATGAGGACAAGCCGTTTACAGTATTTTTACGTGGACTGCACTATTCGGTTGACACCGAGGACATTGCTGCGGAGTTGGCAGAGATGGGTCACGAAGTTTGTAACATCATTAATGTTCACTCCAAGCGCCGAACAAATGAACAAACTTCCATTGTGAAGTTATCCCTATTCAAAGTCGATCTAAAGGTACGTGACAATAACCGTAGTATTCTCGACATAAATAAGCTATGTAATCATCGAATTTCGGTTGAATTCCCGAGACAAGTCAAATCGATACCGCAGTGCAAACGATGTTTGGACTTGGGACACACAGCAAATTATTGTACAAAGCCGCACAAATGCATGCGATGTGGCGAAAGCTACCACGTATCCAAAACTTGCAAACAAGCAAAAGAAGCCCCTACTCGTTGCGCAAATTGCAAGGGAAATCACACGGCTAATTATAGAGGCTGCCCGTATTATCAAAGCAAGACGACCAACAACAGAGGTACAGCCAAAACTTCGGCAGTCGACAGAATTCGTAGTGGCACCTCCTACGCAGCTGCCGCCTCTCAATCAACTGCTTCGAACTCAACTGCTTCGAATACAGCCCCTTCGCCTCAAGGTGAATCTCTGGAAGGATGCAGTACCACCACGTCATCTCCTAGCTCGGAAGAAAAAATGCTAGCCATACTACAACGTTTGGAGGCATCTCAAACCCAGATCAATAGGCGACTTACCAGTCTGGAAAATCGAATCATTTTGCTCGAGGCAGCCCCCTCCCCTAGCCCCCGGCGAAAGAAAGCAAAAAAATGACTAGTCGTACTCAACTCAAACTAGTCTGTTGGAATGCAAATGGTATTCTCACACGTAAAATCGAACTAGAAGCTTTCCTACATAAGAACGAGATCGACATTGCTCTCATCTCCGAGACTCATCTAGTGAGTTACATCACCGTTCCGAAGTTTCGCAATTATGCTATATACGCTGCCAATCATCCCTCCGGCCTACCAAGAGGGGGATCGGCAATCATCATCAAGTAAACGCTCCCGCATTACAATCTTGGCAACCATATTCTAGATAGTATCCAATCGGCATTCGTCTCACTACGCTTCAATAGTTATAACTTCATTATAGGCAGTATCTACTGTCCCCCTCGTTATTCAAACAGCACAACAGAGTTCGTTGACCTCTTCTCAGCGATAGGACAAAAATGGATAATCGGCGGAGATTTCAACGCGAAGCACCCCTCATGGGGCTCCCGCCTGGTCTCACCTCGTGGCCGGAAGATATCTCACGCAATTGCCTCAACAAACAGCTTCTCAGTGTCTCCGGATGGGCCTACACACTGGCCTAGTGACTGCAGCAAAATGCCAGACATCATCGACTTCTTTATAGCGAAAGGCGTATCTGAGTCAAACATTCACGCTAAATGTATCGTTGATCTCAGTTCGGATCACTTGGTTACCAAGGTGCCCCCCCCTCTAGCGGGCCCTCCACCGCTAATCAACGGAAGTACAGACTGGAGGGCATATCGGTCCCATATCGATGAATTGGCGAAACTGAACATGCGACTCAGCAGCCCTGACGACCTCGATCAAGCAGCAGAGAGCCTCACGGAAATTATTCAGCGAAGTTGTAAACTCAGCACCACAAGGACAACATTACCGCAACCGTCCTCCCCGGTATATCCAAAGTTTATCGACAACTTGATAAAACGCAGGCGGCGTGCCCGCAAAAATTGGCAGCAGTCCCGTACTCCGCAAAACAAGTGGATCTTCAATCGACTGTGCAAAGACACCACGCGTGCACTACACCAGTGGAGGGATAGCTGCTTCGGGGAATTTCTCTCTCAGCTGGCACCTACTAGGGAGTCAAACTACTCGCTGTGGAGAGCCACGAGAACTATCCGTCGTCCTCCTCCCTCCAACGCACCTTTAAAAAACTGTGATGACACGTGGGCCAAAAGTGACCACGAGAAAGCCTCTAGTCTTGCACAACACTTCCTCGGTACATTCCAGCCAAATGATATATATTCCAGCGTTGAAGTAGCGAAGCTGGCCCCTGCAAATAAAGCCAGAATTAAACACTCCTCTCCTACTGAGGTTGCCAGACTCATCGACGCGCTGAAACCACGCAAATCCCCAGGGCCGGACCGTATTACTCCAGTGATGCTGAAGGAGCTTCCGCGTAAAGGCATCGTGTACATCACACTACTATTTAATGCAGCACTTCGACTCCGCTATGTACCAAAGTCCTGGAAAAAAGCCAAGATGATCGCGATACTCAAACCGGGTAAGTCTCCAGAATCACCATCTAGCTACAGGCCAATTTCACTGTTACCGATCATATCGAAAATGTTCGAGAAAATGATACGTACTCGACTGCAAACGATCATCAACGAAAAGCAACTGATTCCAGAAATCCAGTTCGGCTTTCGAGCCAAACACTCCACAATCGAACAGGTACACCGAGTCGTACACACCATCTCCCAAGCCTTAGAGAAGAAACAGTTCGCACCAGCAGTGTTCTTAGATGTCAGCAACGCCTTTGATCGGGTCTGGCACAAGGGTTTACTACACAAGCTGGCGCGAGTGTTTCCTAACGACATCTGCCTCCTCATTGCCTCGTACCTTCGGGACCGCGTTTTCAGTGTACACGTTGGCCTGGAGAATTCAAATTGGCTGCCCATATCCGCGGGGGTGCCACAAGGATCGGTGCTCGGCCCTCTTCTATACCTCCTCTACACGGCGGACATCCCTAGAACAGAGAACGCGCTAATTTCCTTATTCGCGGATGACACGGCCATCATCACATCCCGCACAAATTACACGGAAGCAGTCCACGAACTCCAACAAGCAACTGACAGAATCTCGAAATGGGCACAAGACTGGAAGATAGCCCTAAACGAGACCAAGTCCACAAGAGTGGACTTCACTCTTCGCTCGTATTCGTATTTACCCATCTATCTAGATGGCAACGCAATCCCTTCAGCAACTCATGCGCGCTACTTGGGTCTGCATCTGGATCAAAAACTCAACTGGCGCGAACACATCGATCGCAAGAAGTTACAGCTGGATCTACTGCGTAACAGATACTACTGGCTCATAGGCCATCGTTCAAAATTAAGCCTCAAAAACAAGCGGCTCATTTACACAGCAGTTTTCAAGCCAATCTGGGCGTACGGAAGCGAGTTGTGGGGCACCACGGCCAATTCTAACCGCCTCCTCATAGATAGATTTCAGAACAAATTCTTGCGAATGATAACTCGCTCACCGTTCTACGTGACCAACGATCAACTGATGTCAGACCTGGACATAGAAGCCGTCGCTGAAGTAATCACTAGACGTTCCTCGCAGTACAACCAACGATTGCACCGGTACACCAATGCAGAAGCTATCGCCCTTTTAGACGACAGTGAAGACTACCGAAGGCTACGTCGCAGTCACACCTGGGACCTACTAAATTAGTTATTAATATGACTTAATTCCGTCGGCATAACCACCTTATTATAAAAACCACCTTATTGTAATTATTGGTCTAGTTTGCTCTTCACCAAGCATCCGTCGCCTGCATTTTGTAGTAATTCGGTTAATACTGTTCACTCACGGTAGTTCTGAATAAATCTTTATTGAAAAAAAAAAAAAAAATCCGGTCTTATTGAAACCGGTGCATTTTTCAACTGCTGTAATCCCTTTAACTCTCTCCCACCTTTGATTACTCCAATGGGAGATACGATAACAGTATATATTTTCACTTATGCGGACATATAAGTGTAATTACAAAACCTATTTCCGGCGTACTGGATTTGCATGCCCGGCGACGAGCGAAGGAAAACTGCATTCCTGTAGCATACAATAGCACTAGCCAGCCTTAACTGTTAGGCTGGTTAGTACTTACAGTTCACCCTAGTTCACTAATTCACGTTTTGTGCATGTGGAAATGCCCGCATCTGTCGGCAAAAAACCATCGCACATCCGCATTTAGACACGAGAATAATATTTTCAGAGTTCCGTATTCGAAAACGATATTCAAATGGATACGATGTACCTACCTATTTTATCGTAATAAAGATGAAATGGCGCATTTGAGCGCATTTGCAATCCGCCGTACATTTTCTTCTTTTTGTAACTTATAAATTTTCGTGTATATCTATCGTTTCTCGTTTTATAGCATCAAGCCATTTCCGCGTGCAGATTCCCCTCGTCCTTGAATACTTGATGCAAGTAAATTTAGAAAGGAAAGAGATCTTATAAACCATTGATATGCACCATTACAGGAGCAGAAATTAGATCCGACTGTAGGAGGGTAAGGATGAGTACAGAGAGCAGGTACAGCGAATAGTCTACGGTAGCCACAATCGCGTTCGGTTTGCAAGTTGAAAGGGCGATATAAGGGGTAGCAAAAAGGAAATAGAGGCAGCTTGTGGATTAGAAGCTAATGATATCTTTACGGCTTCACCTTGGAATTAATATCGTTCGCTTCTGTATAACTCTGCGTGTGCACGTCTGAGCAGCACTACTGCGGATACTTTTTTTCCCTCCTTGATGTACCTTTGTGCTCTTCAACTGCGTCACCTCTCGACTCTCGTCGCAACGCATGACCACCATTTTTACGACTACCGACTACCGTTTCGCATTACTTCTGTGCCATTACTTTGATTTTTTCGCTCGTTTTAATTCTTTTTTATCGACGAACACTTATCCACGTGTAGTCCAGTTTTACTATATACGCTTTTCAAAAAAAAATGTCTAGTAAAACGTTCGCCCGTTTACTGACAACTATAAAGTCGCGAGTAAACTGGCTGGGAATTTGTCAACCGATGATATAGCGAGGGCGATGCGTGCTAATAAATTGCTCGTTTATATTTCCAGCATTGAAATAAATTTCGATATCGTTCGGCGCAGATTTTTATATCCATACCTTCTCCGTATATATTTATGGCTTATTCGGATAGAATATTGTAGCCTTGAATTGGAATCGAAAAGTCTTACCAGCTCTGTGAAACCGTTTTGCGACTCCTCCGTTACGTCACCTCGGGCATTTAATCTGCAACAATGAAATGTAGTTTAAGGTTGCATATTTTGTGATAACGACTACAAACAGAATTTGGGGGATATGGGTGGGGCTACCTGAAAGGCTTCTATCGTCGTACTTACCGAATACTTTCGAGAAATGTATGCAGAATAAAGGTGTAGCAAAATTTCCCAAAAGCCAGATGTCCCGCCTAAATTTTGGAATAAGAGCCCACGAAGAAAACAAGCTTCTCCCAGGGATCTCACCTGTAGGAAACTGCCAATAGTAGATGCCGACTGAGGGGGCTAATAACTCGTAATAACGAACGTTCAGCCTACTATCACCATACTCATAGGTGTTTAACCACAGACTACCACCTAGCCCCACGGGAGTCTGGGCGAGTCCACGATGCCCCCTGTCCCCAGTGTACTCCATTAATGAAATAATGCTAAAAAGACCTGAGCCATCAGAATGGACGTAAGTACTTGGGAACTCACTCTTCATGTCCCTGAATGAAAAAAGGTCCACCAAAGGGAAAATTAATTTAGAAACCAGTCCAGGGATGCCACGTACCATAAATCAAACACTTTGCATGGTGGTACGCCCACGCATTTTCGATAAAATAAACAAAATGATAAAGTTGTTCCAAATTCACCTCACTGAAATTATGAGAATCATGTCAAACAGCACAAGAATTACATGTATTCTAAATTGAAAATAAAACTGAAAATTCATAATAAAAATAATAAAAATAATAATAATAATAATAATAATAATAATAATAGAAATTGATTTTTAAAAAATGAAATGAGACACAACGGAGATACTCGATGGCTCTTACTTCGGGATACGTCCAGTTCGTACGCGGTCAAAAATAGATATATGCCCTTTAAGATGGGCTCGAATTTAACAATGAATAAATATTACACTCAGACGGCATTGAGTAATAACAATGTAGAAATAGGGTCCTCTCTCCCCTAAAATTTAGAATAAATAACTAACTTCAGCATCAAAGGCTGGCAAATGAAATTGACCAAGAGCATTAGACTAGGAAAATATGAAACCCGAAATACTACTCACAAAGGAGTCCCCTTCTCCCAAGGACACATTCAAATTTGGAGATTCAGGCTACAAATCTTGAATTAAGGACTCGAGGAGCCTAAGAGCGCTCGGAACGATCGCTTTCGATGGTCACAGCTTTAGTGACGGTTCCTGCGTCTTGATCTGATACTGGTCTTACAGGACCTGAAATTTTTAATCACCCCCTGAACATACAGTAACAAGGATGCTGAGCCTCCACGTGAAATTCACATAGGCTTTCCACTAAATTTAGAACTAAAACAAAAGAGGGGGGGGGGAAATAAACAAAAATAAAACTAATTGATTTTAGCCCCAGAATTTTGATAGCACCAAGATCGAAAGTAAAGGGAATTTCTATTCCGCGCCCTTTCTGGATCATACACGCGGGTTTGAAAGGGCGTTGGCTCCCTATGGTAAGCACGAATCTTAAGGCTAGCACTCGCGAATCGCACTATACCACGGGTTGATAATGAAAAACCAAAATGAGGTACTTTACCTAACATTTCAGCTAAAGATACCAAGAGGACTCAAATTGGAGTTACGTGCACCAATGCTGGATGAGCCAGCAACTCGACGTTAGCTGATTAATTGCAGGAACGAACTGAAAAATAACGTAGCACAGTAACTTGTCCCAAAACTCCAATTTGAGGCGAATGTGAATCGCCTACAGCACGTTTCTATCACATGGAAGACTCATTACCCAAGTTACTAAAAGCTGCACACCCTATTAAAACGAAAGTCCAATAAATTTTGGGTTGGTTCCTCCTAAGAAAGCATGTTCCTACAGGAAACTCAATTTTGCCCACTTGACTCGAAAACATGATACGAAATCCAAAATGAGGGAAGCTAGGCTTACAATATCGAAAATTATCGGAAATTATCGGACGAAAGTACGCAATCTGACATAAAAATGAACAAATGAAACGTAATGCTTAGCCGATACTGAGTAGGTCCTGGAGCCATTGGCAGCGAATTCGATGATGATCTCGTAGCATTGGCCTCATGATCTTGCGTCGTGGCAGCATGGTCTCGATTGAATCGCGCCATAGATCAGTCTGGACTCGGACATCCCGGAACTGGAAACACGATTTCTCGACACGGCGAACACTTTGTGGAGACCCAGATCTTCATGATTGAACCAAAAGGAAACCGAAAATGTCACTGCTGGACAAGGCTTATAGCATGCCTTCTCATCTCACCATGTGGTTGGCCCAGCGAATGGATCCAAAAAATAAGACTGTGGCGTTTCAGTTCTGTCACTTACGGCAATAAGACACTTCTGGCAATCGAAAATGCCGTCGAATTTCGAATTTTGAGAACAAAATAAACGAATATAACTTCCAAAATGCGTGACACGTTTTCAAACTGAGTAAGTATTACACGATATACGAAGCCTTTCACGTAGGCGAAAATCTGTAGCGAAGTTCATAACGGTAAATTGATACTGTAGTAGCTCAAGAAACGAAATGAACCAAGCTGCAACTTTCAGCCCAGAGTGCATCGTTTCGTTATCTGTAGTACTCCGCCGACTTGTCTAGTGACTTATCATTCCATCCCTCCACCCCGTACCATCTGCAGAATAGTAATAACCCGAAAGATGGAAAGAGACGTCGACTTTTGATAGCATTATGTCGAAAAACATAGTCCCCAGCACAGCCAATTCTTTCAGGAGAAAGCTTGTCGATGGTGATTTCAAGTAAGACCGTGTGCTCACTCCGGACGAGCGTCGTACTTATCACCGGGGAAATTTTTAAGCTGGCTACCTATGCAGTGAAATGAATAGGCATTACCTGTCCAAGCTTAATTTTGATATCACTGTAGCACTGTACGAGCGACTCGGCGATCAATCCGGTTCGTACAGGCTAGATGAGGTCTATCCACAATACACCTATGTTCTAATGTGTATCGAGAATCCGTTTTCCATTCCGATAACGTCACCAGCATGCACTTCGGATTCAAAATAAACGTCGAAAATGTCCGACTGCATGCACTGTGATGTTCGAAAACCATCGTTCCTTCAAGCCCCAAGCTCCCAGCTCGAGACTCTTAATTCAAAAAATTGACCCATCAAATTATCATGCTACAAAGGGTAGTAGAGGGGAGTGTTCGCATGAAATTGATGGTGTATATTGTCACTCCATGAACTAAATGCTAAGGAATTTTAAATAGTCTTGGGAGAGCCCGAGAGGATTTTAAATAAGCTTATAGGAGCATCTGAAGAGGCTGTAACTAAAACCATCCAGTAGAATGCCACAGAGTGTTCAGAAGCTCGAAAGTGTGGTTGAGTGTGGTTGAAACCTGTTAGATTTTTTTATTTCACAGCCTTAAAAAAATTGTAAATTTATCCTACACGTTGCATGGTGTGGCTGCACTGCTTCATTGCCCAGTGCAACAAGGTGATCGAACATATCGATGTGCAGTGTGTATTCGAACCAAGGTGTATCTACAGTCTGTGATGTGAACGTATTATGAATCAATACAGCTGTTTACTGTCCGTTGTTGTTTATTATAAATCAGAAGTGGGATATGCCTCAAACACCCACGGGGTAATTGTTGCATATTCGCGGATTTTATTTTCAAAACTATTAATTACGTTTCAACTTTATCGTTACAATTGCCGTTTTCGATCGTAACAGTGTTTTTCAGTCGCTGTTTCTACCACTGAATGGGTTGCCGCTTTCAGCCCCTGTTTGTCTTGGTCACTGTATTTGACCACCGTCGCATTACATATTGATTTGTTCTGTTTTGATCACTGTCCTGATTGCCGTTGTGAATTACCAAAATGGGTAGAAATACTCGAAATACAAATCGCGTGGGATCAAGTCATCAACCTGATCCAGTATCTATGGTGTCCATTTCTGACTTAATGATGCTGATGAGCCAGCGAGAAGAACGTCTCCTTGCTGTACTTGAGCAAATGGTTCCCGCTGCTGCTCCTGTCAATGTCCCATAACCGGTGGTACCTGTAATTTCTGAAATAATCCGAGACATTCCAGACTTTGATGGAAAGCAAAGCGCAATCGAGGCTGTCAACTGGCTCACAGATATTGAATCCATTGCCGCACTGCATCAATGGACCAATCTGGTGAAGCTGGAGGCAGCTAAAAGGTATTTGGTGAAGGCTGCAAAAAGCTGGCACATTGCAAACTGATCGTCATTTATTATATGGAGGGAGTTCAAAAAGAAGTTTAATTTGTCGTTTGCTACGGAGGAAAGCGAAACAACAAAATTTTATAAAATGGAAGCCTGTTTTCAATGGAAGGGTGAGTCGACTTTCACCTATTTCCATGAAAAGGTGCTCCTATGCCGCAATTTGAATTGATACTTTGAGGACCTACTATTGGAATCCATTTGAAAGACATGGAATCAATGCTGATGAATAAATTCCACAAAAACGGAGACCAAATTCTAGAGGACATTTGTAACAACTTGGGAAATTGACTGGGAAAGATGAAAATTTTTGGTTAAGAGAGAATTGACTGACTACAATAGTTGGCACAATCTCAAAGGTGGTACAGTCTGTAGAATTGGTGCAAACGAATTCAACAAGTTCAAGTACAGCAAAACCATTTATTTCCCCCTTCACCACCAGCATAATCTGTCACAATGGAAGCAGTCTAGTGTTTCAACTGTAACAAAAAATAGTTATCTGTCGAGAGATTGTTCATTTCCTAAAAGAAAACACAATGTAACTGCTAGTACAACAACTTAATTTGCCGGTACAATGACAATGATGTCAGCACCAAGTACTGCAAGATACAACACATATAATGTAGCATGTATAAATGCAAGTACACCTAGTAATAGCAAGTTGTGTAAATTTATTAATGCAACTATGTTAGATAACAATAGTTTAGTGGGTATGCCTGTCCGTTGTTGTTTATTATAAAATATATATATTGTAGAAATCATCTATAATGAGTCCGGTTGAAACGAGCAATTGGTTGTAATGAGGAAATCTCTCGGTCCTGGCGTGAGGTCTATATAGTTTAAAAAAATCTGATATACTGAGGATCAGCTATAGCGAGATATTGGGTATAAAGAGCTGTTTTCCCCTCAAAATGTGAAATTTATACCTGTTAGTAGATATATAATGCGGGTCCTGCATCACTTTACGTATGTCTCGTTGCAGACCTAGATGTTTGAAGGGGAATGTTTATACACATTTCGCGCGAGATTTTGAGTATGTATGCGAGAAGTTGCACGATGTAATTATTTGTTGCGAATTTCCAACTATCGGGGATAAAAATTTAAAGTGGGGGAGGGGATGTATTAAACTATCGATCGGAGGTTGTTCTGAGTTTAATTCTCGAACGAATAGATGTTAAATATTTTATTATTATCAATATTTTTTGTTTATCCCGTTATGCTCTCCGATTTGCATGAGTGGAAAGCTTAGTAGCGGAGACAGTTGAAATTTAAATTATGATTACATCATCGATATTTTGATCCGATCGAGCATTAGATATTAAATATTTTATTAATATTATCAATATTTCCCATTTATCCCCGTTATGCTCTCCGATTTGCATGAGTGGAAAGCTTAGTAGCGGAGACAGTTGAAATTTAAATTATGATTACATCATCGATATTTTGATCCGATCGAGCATTAGATATTAAATATTTTATTAATATTATCAATATTTCCCATTTATCCCCGTTATGCTCTCCGATTTGTATGACTGGAAAGCGTAGTAGCGGAGACAGTTGAAATTTAAATTATGATTACATCATCGATATTTTGATCCGATCGAGCATTAGATATTAAATATTTTATTAATATTATCAATATTTCCCATTTATCCCCGTTATGCTCTCCGATTTGTATGACTGGAACGCTTAGTAGCGGAGACAGCCGGGATTTAAATTCCGGGCTTTGAGCTCAGCATACAGCGGTGGATATACGATCGAATTTCACTTCTAGATAAATTATTTTGCTAATAGGATAGTCGATAAAAGTACCGTTTGATTTAGGCTTTCATTCCCATTGTCAGCGGATTTTTACTCGAAATACAAAAATACCTACTCGCCACTCTTCTGAAAAATATGGATTCAGTTTCAAGTGCTTGTAGGGTCGCTTCTATGTTCTCACTCTCAACAAGATAATTAATTAATTAATATTTCTCTAAAGTTGTTTATTTATTTATTAAAATTATTGTAAAACCTAATATTTCCATCTTTTTATTTGGGTGAATCAACTAATGTTGATTTCTTGCTGGGTAGACACGGATCTTTCAAAGGATCGACATCATTTTTCTTTCTACCATGTATACCAATACCATTTTCATCACATGCGACAGCAGCAGCAGTAGTAGTAGTAGTAGTAGTAGTAGTAGTAGTAGTAGGAGTTGTCTCAAATGGAGTAACGTTACTGCCATTTTGAAGTCTTTTCATCTCATTCTCCATCTTCGTTTTTTCAGCTTGAAAAGAGTTTATTAAGGGCTGTATCTTTATTACAAGCAATTCGTGAAATTTTTTCTCCATGGCATTTAGCGCAGATTTAACAAACTGAACATTGACAGCATCTTTTCCATCAGATGTTTCATCGGTAATTATATTTCTAATGCGAATATCCGCTCTACTGACATCTGCAACTTCAATTTTCAACATATCTAAATGAGATTCTTCAATTTTACACCGAAGACTGCGAATTTCTGAATTTACATGAATATTTTCATGATTAGTGCTTAAGGACGCGGATGCTGATGAAACACGAGAACGTCCAAACTTGTCAATTTCCATGATAGGTATATAGTTATTGGTAGATAGGTAGATGAATCTCAACTCGAAAAATATAGACTGCTCGATGATTGCAAATTAACGCGAGTGATTAAAATGGGAGAATTTCGCTGTTATTATACAATGACCAACTCTGCTGGAAAAAATGAATAAATTGAAACATATTTCTTCTTCATTAATAATTTATTTGGAATATGATAGAATTAGACGTGACATTCTTTGAATAGGTAGCAAAGACATAGCTGACCACATATTACAGTGTTAAAATTCTGCTCTCTCTGATAATTATAATAAATCTGCGATTTTCCAAAAAATTTGACAAAATCTTTCGGTGGCCTGAGATTTCCATAGCTATCGAAATAATGAACAATGTCATTAATCTTATAATAAGTGATCCAGTGAGATCCTACCCCGCTTTTAACATCGAGGTTCAAAATTCCAGCCTCAAACGTTAAGGGTGGGACTTTGCGAGTTAAGATTTCATCACGCGAAAATACTCCTTGAAATATCGCTGATAAATGAGTTTTTGAAATTACACCGATAATGTCTCTATCGCTTAATGGCTGGTTCCAAGGAAATAGTTTCGCAAAATCATTCAGTTTTTTGGAGACGGAGTCATGGGACCGAGATATAACCCATAACCCTTTCGGTACGGAGTTAAAAATAATCCTTCTCCAATTTTTCTACTGTCTGAGTTCGTGTTAGAATTTTTCCTAAGATTTATTATGTCTTTAACCGCATTAACTATAGACATTGCACCTCCTGCTAAGGCTCCCATCTTTGAAATTCCAGCAAGAATCGGAATTAACGGTAAAACTCCTCCGACTTTGGGTATTGGAATGATTCGACCGCCATCTTTCTTTTTCAATCCACGTATCGCGCCCTTGCGAGAGCCAATAGCTTTTAAGGCGGTCCGAACTGCATGCTGTAAATTTGAATCATCATTTAAATTTCTAAGACGAGATTTTTTTAATGATTTTTTCGCTGTCTTCACGAGTGATCCAAAGGTCAGTCCTCGACCAGTCGGTTGCTTTTTCTTCTTCTTTGCACTGGTTTTAGGTTTCATCCTCCTTCTCAAACCCATACCAAGCTTGCGTTTAACCTTCATCGCGTTAGTAGTTAAATATGCGGCAATTTTTTCAGGAATTGAAGAGTCTGAAGCCGTCACTCTCTCCCAAGCTTTATTTTCCAGCTGTTTGTCAGCTAAATGGCGCGAAGAACTATCTGTATGCTCGGCGTAGTATATATCGTGTTGTTTCGCAGCCTGGTCTAAAGGGTTTATTCCAGGATCAGATCGTTTTAAACGTTTTTCCAACTTAGTAAATGGACCCAAGTACTGATACGAAGGAACATGCAGCTCAGGCATGAACTTTAAATTTAGAAATTTGTTAAATAATCCTCCTCCAACAACGTCATAACTCAATGGCATTTTAGCTAAGAATGAAAATTTTTGCTAAATTAGTTCGTCTTATATGCATATGTTCTTTGAGAGATAGGTATATATTTTCAACTCTCGAGCATAATTCTCACAACTATACTGTTGAGGCTGGTGATAACATATTTTCTCTTGTCTACTGCTCTCTCCTGAAATGAAGACTGTGAAACAGTCGGTGACTTTGCCTGTGGTTGAAATAAATTGTAAAACAGATGCAGATCTACCACAAAGACATGGTGTTTTACTAGCAAATAACATACGTGGGATTATATGCGGGCCCAGTAGCTGTGGGAAAACAAATTTGCTCATGAATTTACTTTATAATCCAAATGGACTGGCTTTTCAAAACATTTACCTGTATTCAAAGTCTCGTTACCAACCAAAGTATGTGGAACTCGAGCGCGTCTTAGAACTGGTACCACAAGTTGGTTACTTTCCATTTGAAAACAATGAAAGCGTAATTGCACCCGAAGATGCGAGAATAAACTCAATTTTTATCTTCGACGACGTGATCTGCGAAGATCAGAGTCAAATTCGAGCATATTTCTGCATGGGCAGACATAAAAACATAGATTCCTTTTATCTAACTCAAACATACTCGAGGATCCCGAAGCAGCTAATTCGTGACAATGCTAATCTGCTAATTTTATTCAAACAGGATTTTACCAATTTAAAACATATTTACCACGATCATGTAAACACGGATATGACTTTTAATCAATTTTGCGAGATATGTCAACACTGCTGGCGTGTTTCAAACTATTCGCCTATTGTCATTGATAAGTCAAAGGATTTGAACGATGGTCGTTATCGCATCGGCTTTGACGAGTATATAATTATAGATTAATTAGAATCTCCCTCATTCGCAAATATGGCTTCGAAGGAAATTAATGATAAAGCCCGACTAGTTTCCTTAGCGGAAGCTATCCGACAAAAATTCGATAAATTACGTCACGGGGAGCAAGATTATCAATTGCAAATGAAGCGAAAGTTTCAACCATTGTTAAACATTGCCTCGCAGAAGGACACATCGCCAGTTTCAAATTCCAATGAGCTGAGCATGAGGGAGAAAGATCTACTCGCCGAACCAATTTCAATTTCCGGCTGTGAAGATTCAAATTTCGGTCTAAAACCTAACCACGATGGGACGTTTACTCTGGGTGGACATCAAGTTGAGATTTCCAAGGGTAAAATCAAAGTGTTGGGTGAAGAATGCAACGTCACCAGAGGTCTGATATCTCTACTAACGAAGAAAATACCTCGAAATTATAGCGATCAAGATGTTTCAGCTTATAAAAAAATGCTGATTGCTACTGACGCCCATTTGCGCAAAGCCGATGGACAAATTAAATCATGTCGTGGTTCAAAGTCAAAGCTGATTAAAAGCCTATTTCAAGATGTTGGGGAGACAATAACAACAACAACAACTGCAGCAACGGCGGAGAAAGACAATGATTTCTTAAACAGTCCAGAATCGCAACGACTTTTAAAAAATTTAGACACCGACAGGAATTTATTAAATCAATTGCTAAAATCGACAACAAGGGGCGCGAGACGCAGCCTGTTTCCATCATCACCGTCGTCACCTATGCCAGCTACTTTTTCTCCAGGAAACGGAGACACCATGGCAGCAGCAGCAGCATCAACATCGACTAATTCTGAAATTGGACGGGGCTTGCAAATGAAATTGATAAAAAGACCTTCCTCGGCTGATTCTTCATCATATGTTTATTGGAACTCACCTGAAGAGCTAATCCAAAGATTATATCTTTTACACGCATCTCGGGCAGCAGGAAATGATAATTTAGAAAACGAAATTATCAGCATTGAGTCTGAATTGCGTCAAGATAAATATATTTATTAATAAAATATGAGTGCATTACTGCTTGAACAAGTTGCATCCGAACTGCATCGCCCTGCCCGGAGGAATTATTCTCGACGACCTACAACTGTTAAAGGTTTCAAGGATTTATTTCAAGCTGATTTAGTTGAAATGCAGCCTTATGCGAAACAAAATTCGAGAAATCGCTATCTACTCACCGTCATTGACGTTTTTTCAAAATTCGCATGGGCTAAGGCGTTAAAAGACAAGTCGGCAGAAAGTGTTACAAATGCTATGAAGGAGATATTTGATTCATCGCAAGGTCAAATTTTGAAGCCCCCTAGATATCTTCAGACTGATCGAGGAAAGGAATTTTACAATAGTAAATTTCAAAATATGCTAAAGACATATGGGGTGCAATTATACTCTACACACGGGAATATGAAAGCTAGTATTGTGGAAAGATTCAATCGCACTTTAAAAGAGAAAATGTGGAAAAAATTTACTGCAACCGGATCTTATAAATGGATTGGGATTTTAGATGACTTGCTATCAGAATATAACCACTCAAAACATAGAACAATTAGTATGAAACCGGCGGATGTAACTCACGCCGACGAAAAATATTTATTAGATAGGCATGCGACGATTAAAAATACACGTTCACGCGGAAAAGTCCGGTTCAGTATTGGTGACAGCGTAAGGATAAGCCGCTTGAAAGCAAATTTTGAGAAGGGCTATACCCCAAACTGGTCATCTGAAATATTCGAGGTTGTTAAGATTCTCCCTACAACTCCGGTCACATATTTCTTGAAAGATTTTAAGGGAAATAAAATACAGGGTGGATTCTATAATGAAGAACTTCAAAAAACTCGGCATCGAGATGTTTATTTAGTCGAAAAGATTATTAGAAGCAAAGGAGATAAATGCCTAGTCAAGTGGTATGGCTTTCCTCCTAGCGAGAATACATGGGAGCTTAAAAAAGATCTTAAAATCTGATTGGTTGTTATCCCGCAAATTTTATTAATATTATTATTATTATTATTATAAAAGAGAGGTAGTGGGCGAGTTACTAGCAGTCGAAATTCAGTTGTCTTTTAGCATACATCTCGTCACATTCTCGAGTTGAAAATGAGTGGCAAACAAATTTTTGATTTTCAAGGATTTAATTCCGACGATGGTTCCTATATCATAAAAGAGATAACAATAGTCGATTTGTACGAGGATAAGATTCTGCATTATTTAGTGCTACCTCCCTTTGACGTCAACTTTCTAAGTGATAAGGAGCAGAGACGTATGCTGTATCTGGAAAAATTTTATCACAAGATTAATTGGACTCATGGAAATATCGATTATGGAGACATCTTTCCAATTATTCGAGATGCTGTCAGAAATTCGAGCATTTTGTACATTAAGGGATCTGAACGTGCTGCGTTTCTCAGAAAGATTACTAGCAAACATGTTATCGACCTGGATCTCCTCGAGTGTCCGAAAGCCTCGAGTTTACCGGACATTGCGGAAAATGTTACTTGTCATTATAAAACACATTCGCGGGATTATGGTGAGAGGGGCGTTTGCTCTTTGGAACAGGCGTTGAAATTCAAGTCGTGGCTGCGAGAGTTGTTTGAAAAACCAGAGGATGAAATAGATTTTATGTGTAATTTTTAATCAATTAATTTTAAGATGTAAATATTAGAGTTTTTTCCTCGCTTATTTCCAAATAAAAGGTTCATCCCGTTGACTCGTTGATTATTTGCGTTCGCAAGTTGTGTTGATTAAGACTTGAAATGGATCGTTTATTTACTCTCACTAGCTATAACAGCAATTTATCGCAGGAATACTTTCCCCCCATCGAATTAGAGGAAGATGGCGTCTATGTACTGGGTCTTTATCATCTGAGCACATATAACTCAATTCCAAATGTGATACGCGGCAAAAACAATTTATTCATCTTTTACTTGATAGATCAAAGCGGTGGTGGTGGCGGTGCGCCATATTATGTGCCATGGTCTGAATCGATAGAAGAAGGAGCCTATGAAATTGAAGCGCTGGAAAAAGTTTTGTTTGATTTGGCATATGAAGCTCACAAACTATACTTTCAAGATCGGTTTCAGAAAGAAAACTTTAAATTTTCATTGAAAGCCAATGTCAATACTCAAAAGGTGGAAATTACGGCATCTTTTCAAATTGCGTTTCAAAAACAACGTCCTCACATTGGCAATATTTTAGGATTTCAAGATGTAATAATTCGCGAAAATGAGTTGACCGCTTCAAATTCTGAGGTTAAAATCTCATCTGTAAATGTCATCAATGTAGAATGTAATATTGTCAACGGTTCGTACATAAACGGCCAACCCTCTCATACATTATTTTCATTTAGCCCATATGACGTGTCTCCGGGTTATAAAATAAGCTTGCATCCGACAAATATTCTCTTTTTACCTGTGAGTACCAAGCGAATAAGTAATATCACCTTGCGACTAATCGATCAGGACGGTAAATTGGTAAATTTTAGGGGTGAACAGTTGGTAATTCAACTATCTCTGAGAAAAATTCGCTGATATGGGTTTTGTTTACGATTCTGGAAACGGAGGAAGTAGTGGTGGTGGTGGTGGTTTTGATTTATTAGCAAATTTTTGTTCTAACTCGCAATTATCGAAGAAAAAGAATAAGAAGAAGAAGAAAAAATATAAATGTCGTGACAATGTGAGTAGAGCCCACACTTGCAAATCTACGAGACCGCAGTTAACACGCAAAAGTCGCTTAATTCTTCAATCATTGGGCTATAGAGTGCGAAAAAATTAACAGTTTCACCCTGTTTGTTCAGAAAGAGAGAGATTTTCAAAAATCAACCAATCATGAATGCTATGCAAATTTTGAGTGTGGGGAAAGACGTCAAATTTGAAAATTTAATATCCAAATTTGCCTATCAGAGACATCAGCCTTTGGCCTCGACTAGATACGGCTTCAATGATGAGATTCGCATTCAGATTCATCAAAATGACGTGTACACTTTACCTAGTCGAAGTTTTCTTCAGATCCGAGGCAAACTAGTTCGTGCAGCTGAATCAGATGCGCGATTTATTAGAAACGGCATCGCCTATCTATTTGATTGCATAAGCTACAGCCTGAATAATGTGGAAGTGGATAAGACAAGAAACTTGGGACCTGCTACTCTACTTAAAGGCTTGGCGTCTATGACTGTAGACGAGTACCTTTATTCCTCAAATTCTGGTTTTGCAAACTTGAATGCCGATGAAATTTTGACTGATGACGGTGAATTTAGCGTGTGCATTCCTCTGAGAAATTTGCTCGGATTTATGGAGGATTACAATTGCGTAATAATTTCGATGAAACAGGAGCTCATCCTTCAGCGTTCAAACAACGACACAAACGCATTATTTTCATCTGTTGACAATGATATGCCTTCAGTTCAGATCCAGGATATTAATTGGCTGGTTCCATATATCACAGCCAGTGATGTCTCGCGTATTGCCCTGCTGAGCCTAGTTGAAAAAGATACTTCGATTTTGATGCCGTTCAGAAGTTGGGAGCTGATTGAAAATCCTTCATTATCTATGACAACTCGAAATAATTGGACAGTCATGACGACCACACAGCTGGAGAAGCCTAGATATGTGCTTCTAGCCTTTCTCACCGATAGGAAGAACCAGTTGAAAAAACAAATGGACAAGTTTGATAATCTTCGCCTCAGAGATGTGAAACTATTTTTAAATAACGAATACTATCCAAACATAAACCTAAATTTAGATGTCAACAAAAAAGACATATCGTTTTTGTACAGAATGTATTCAGATTTCCAATACTCGTACTATCAACGTCAAAATTATTGCCCCGTATTAACTAGGAAAAAATTTTTAGAAGATAATTTTATAGTAGTCTTGGACTGTAATTTTCAAAATGATAGCATCAAGACAGGGACAGTGGATATTCGCATAGAAATTGAAACTGCTGTGCCTGTTCCTGCAAATACTCTATGTCATTGTTTAATACTTCACGATAAGATTGTACAGTATTCTCCTCTTTCGAGCATTGTGAAAAGATTGTAAAACATGTAATATTTTTAAATACATTTATTAATTTTTTATGTACATGCAAAATTTCATTCATGATGCTGGTGCTATTGATATACATTGATACATGAATACCTGAACATATACAAATACATACAACAAATAAAATTTACATAGATTGGTATATATTAATCATCATCAACAATATCTGAAAGTAAAATTTGCATATAAATAGGGAAAACAGATTTTAAACGTATTTCAGAGTCTATCAGATAGCATACATTATAATCTAGACGTGTATAATCACATACAAGGTGGGGATGTTTAATTCTCGGTAAACTCGCACTTTCCAAAGTTAAAATATTATCTGCTAAAAAATCGAAATCAAATTTCAATGAATTTTCCTCGTTATTTAACCATTTTGTGTAAAATGTTATTATGCGTTCATGTACAAGGCTCGCGTAACTCCGATATTTTTCCAAAAACATAATATAATAAGTTATGGCAATGTTAAATCGCGCTATAAATTGTACATAATTATTCAGCTCCACTTGAAAAACGGGTGGACATAACATAAAATTAATTTTCGAATAAAATTGAAGTTTATCACCATCGTTGGGAGAATATACGAGGTTATATTCTTCAATTTCGAGATGAATGAAATTATCACCTATATCAGAAGCGACATTGACGGAGATGGCTTTTTCCTCTTCATCACTCTCTTTAGATTTCTGATCATTACTTTTCAGCGATAAAATGTAGCTCGAAACTCGAACAAAATCGTTGACATTCATTAAAATGCTATTTACCGGATTGCAAAGTTTCACTTGAATATTATATTCCTTGCTCGAAGGATTCATTCCAATTTCGGAAGATAATGAAACGCATTCTAAACTGTACATTTTTGATAAAATTAATTCAGAATCATCTGCCATCTTCAGCATAAAACTAGGTACTTGCCGCTTCGAATAATTTGAACAAACTGAGACTAGCGCATTAAATTATAAAATATTTGAATCTCGATGAGAGAGCTAACTCATCCCCACTCTTGATAATTACACTTAAATTACGAAAAAATATATACAAATACACACACACACACATATACAAGCTTAAAAAATTAAACGTCTTCTTCTTCCTCTTCACCGTCAACCGTCTCTATCAAATCCGAATTGCTTTGGTAAATAATATCATCCTCCAGAGGAATGCTATAATGACCCCAGGGGAGTGTATGCACACCGTCTGACAAGATGTATCGTTTATCATCTAGCATCGATAGAGCAACCTTGTTTTGGCGAATCGTAAACAACTGCTGACCAAAACTCCGTATGCTCGTCATGGTTCGATAGATGCGATCGCGATTTTTCAAACAGTTAAAATAAGAATTAAAATTTAACGTTTGCTTAATAATATTTTTCTTCACTCCCTTGGCTTTTTTTACCTCGTGGCTGGTACTTTTAAACGCGTACATTTTCGCTTTCAACCCGCAGAACTCGCTCATAATGCCACCTTTGAGTTCATCTTTAAATTTACCTAAGACCTTTTTATTCGTTGGATCAAAGAGAGGATGAGAAGGTGGATATTCGGAAAAGTCGAAATAATTTTTAAATGTAAACAAATGATCGTTCAGGGAAGATTGGACCGGAATTTGGTAAATGAAGGAATCTGTATCCGTATACGCAAGAGAAATATTGGAATCTGGGAATATTGTTGATTTCATAGTTTTGTAATGGAAGTCGTACATGTGCATTTTGGAAATGTCTAGAATTGCTCCACCAGCTTGGACAAACCGATCAAAGAGAATTTTGGTGCGAGCTCTTTCAATGAGAACGAGATTGGTTTCTTCATTGAGGATATGACGACGTTTGAAGGTTGGTAGGCGGATATTCTTTAGGATGGTGGGGAGGCGGTTTGTGAGGATAAAATTGCGTCTACGGCGGATGCTTTCCAGGAATTTTCCAAATATACAGTTATTTAGTAATTTAAAGAGATCTTTCTGGAACTCAGAAGTCGCCATTTTCCTTCTTTCATTATTGAGAAGGATGTATGGCAACATCCAGGGTTCCTGATGAAATCTAACCCCTCGATGTATCTTTTTCAGTTTAAGGCCGTGCTTTAGTGCAGACTGTAGATACCGATAATGAATAATATATCTATTCTTATCGTGTAATGTCGCAATCAACTTAGGCGGGGTATTCTTATTATTACAAGTTCTTAATTTATCAGGGCAAAATGGAAGGTCTGCATGAGCATCATGTATCTCAGCTGGATATTCCAAATCAACTTCTAAAACATAGCCAATTGAGCCATCTTCTGGAATTGATGAAACATCCAGCGAGTTGATTTCATGCTGTTCGAGCCATCGGAAATCTCGCAATGGGAGGGGTTCGCACATTGCATATCCGTATAAGTTATTAGCATCGATGTAGAATAGCGAATTTAGAGGCTCATCCGGATTAAAATCGCTCATTTGCGGGACATTAGCCTTGGCATATCTGAGAGATGATGCAGCATAGCCACCTCTCACTGAAGCTTCGAAAAATTGATACATGCTAATGTCTTCTAGCAGCTCCAAGCGAGCGCCAGTAGTCTTTAGCATCGCATTCCAAGAAAGCCCCGGAGCTGAGTAGCACCACGCAGCATCTAACTGATATGCCTCTAAGCAAAAGTCTCTGAAATTCTCAAATACATCGGCTAATAATAATACGTCCGTCTCGAGGTAAATGTCACTATATTCACCGAGGGTATTACAATTAAACGCATTGTATACCAGCTGAGCGTGATTATAGTCTTCGCCAGATATTCCCTCACTGCTCAAGGAGCTATAAAACGCTTCCTTTGGCGGGAGAGATTTTTCGCTGTAGCGCTCTTGACTATCGATGTATTCATATGGGAATACACCTTTACGAGTCAATAGCTCAAATTGCTGTCCCTGATAAAATTTGGAGACATGAGTTAATTGCT
The DNA here is from genome assembly GCA_031841125.1 of Acanthococcus lagerstroemiae. Taxonomy (NCBI): domain Eukaryota; kingdom Metazoa; phylum Arthropoda; class Insecta; order Hemiptera; family Eriococcidae; genus Acanthococcus; species Acanthococcus lagerstroemiae. Next base: position 47,606,152 of record CM063111.1, on the reverse strand, counting down.
CCACGTTTAAATTACCCACCAACGTGCTGAGACCCGACGACATGAATCGAAAACTGTCGATAAATCTCGCGGATAAATTTCGCGTGACTTTAACCTCGAATGATATAAAATTCTCCGCATTTTGAGCAATGATCTTTATATCATTCGAGGTCTTTCCACGGTTAGCTCTGACAGCAGTCGTCGTCGTCTCTTCCAAATCCTCATCATCTTCGTCAAGTTCATCTTTGTCTATGTCTCCCTCCTCCATGTCTTTGTCCGAGTCGCTGTCTTCAGCCTCGTCTAATACGAAGCTGTTCCTCGCTCTCTTTACTCTCCTTCTGTCAGCACTACCGCTTCGAGCAGATTTCGTTCGTCCGTCAACAATCTCATCGTCAGCATTTGGGTTAATTTCAGAAAAAACATCTTTAATTAATAATTTAAAGTCGTAGTTTGATCCATTGTGAAATATAATAGGTACAAATGACGGCAACTTATAATTAAGATTACAACTATTACACGCGTAACCCCTCACTTTCCCCGTTAGATGACAGTGATCAATAACAAAGCCATTTAACGCAGGGGTGGGAGCTTCCGCACCACATATATGACAGCTCATATTCTGATTAAGATAGAGCAAGTCCTCCGGAGTAAGATTCATAGGTACAATTTTCCTATATATCATACTGATTTTCTCTAAATCAGCCCGCAGGCTCCGCCAGAAATGTCGCACTGCGTTCGGCCCTCGATACAACTGAGGCTGATACTCACTCGGATCATTCTTGTTGCTTGTTACAATATAATAACAATACGAGGTGGCCTCATGCTTTTGCATCTTATCTGTGTACGAACTGCTACTCTCAGCATTCAATTCACGAGTAGGAATTGATTGCGGAACGAGAGCGCATTCGAAATCAGCGTAAATTACATAAGGAACACGTTGCTTAAATTGAAAATTCTTAAATACCTGCACGGCCTTTTCCCCTGTAGGCATCACCGAATGGACTGCGTCTAATTTATTGCAGATGAGTCCGTGTTCAGTTAGAGCCTCTTTACTGTTAAAAGATACTAAACATCGATGGCATATACAGAGCGCATTCTTATGACTGTTATTCTGCGAGTTGACTAAACGACTCAAATTCGTGATGAGACAGTAGTGCCCTCTGACAGATTCGTCCTCACGAGTCAAGGACGAATCATCTTGGACATACAACAAATCAAAATGGTTACCAGCCACGTAATTTTTCGAAATTCGGATTGGGTAAACAAAAAATTGTTTACTTTCCTCCTTACTTAATCCATAAACATTAATAGACGCGGCGTTGTTACGTTCGAAAATGCTTATATCGGATAAAGGTGTTGGAAACCTAATATCATTAAAATTAAATAAATTTTTATATTCGGGTTTCCAATAAAGACTAGCGCGATTTAGATTAATAACTTTAGGTATTTTTTCATATGCAATTTTACTTAAAATCGCATATTTGAAACACAGTTCGTCGCTAGAATTTTTAACATTAATTACAGCTTTTTTCTGTACTATTTCGGTTGGAAGGGGAATATAAGACGAAGCGCGTAATGGACTGTATTTCGAAATATGCAATTCAAAATCGTTGACTTTTAATAAAGTCCAGTTGGAACCACGATGAGAACATTCCTCGTATTTCACCATTAGCTGAGCAATTAAAAGAGTTGTCCACTCCTCCAAATCTGTCGCTACAAATACTTCTTCTGCTGATGTGCGTAAAGAGACATTTTCATGTAAAATTTCGTCACCAACAGCAAATTTTTGTAACGATAGGCTTAGCGAACTGTGCACCTTTAAGGCATTATGTATAGCTAGCCCCTCGGTTAACCTATACAAAATCCCCTCGTAGAAATGCCCGAAAAAATTTTCTATGGTTTCCAAGGCTACCGCATGCGTCTGCTGGAGCGATGCTTCGTCTATCGAGGTCAGCTCGGGCTGAATGAACTTGATATTTTCGTTATCGCGGTCGGCTTTAAACAAAATATCATACATCATCCTACCAGGAGTCTGCTGGATGATAATACCGCGAGTACTGGTATTTTCAGCTTCGCTGCGGTAAACTGCGTTTTTGTGTTCCTGCGAGAGGATGTGACGATACCAAAATGTCCTCTTATGACTGGTACCACAAATCAGACAGGAGATTCTTTCGTCATTGATGTCTCTACCCTCGGACGCGATATGGCTATTAGCCTGAAAAATAATTAAATTTAGAATACGATTGAAAATTTCCATAGGTATTATGCAATCAATCAATTAATTCGGTGAATTTCAAGAAAACTAGATAAATGCGAAAATTCTTACCACGTTTGGAGGGAGACTCGCATTTAACTCGGATTCGCGAGCTGTGGTGACAGCGGCAGTAGCTCGGTCAGGAACCGCGGCACTCGATCGAATAGAATTAGTCTGAAAAAATATTTGCGAATAAATATAATAAGCCGATAATTAATCGAAAATGTAGCTGATGACGAAAAATACTCACTGAGATTGACAGACGATTTGGATTGCAAACTCCGCTAGGACCAGCCATGGGGGCGGTGGAATCTCGATCGGAGCCAGAGGGAGAGGCGGCAGCGCTTGATCCGACAAGATTATTATTGGATGCCATTTCTATTGAGCAGAAAATAAATTTCGCGTGAATATTCCGTATATATGAACACATATGATGAATAATTAAAGAAAAATTACGTAAATTCACTTGCAAATAAACTAAGGCGATGATAAAAGATTGAAATACTTACTAGAATCAGATGTCTGTGTAAACTCGGAAGAAAGACAGCGGAAAATCACGCGCAGCGAGAGAAGCAACAATTTTTAAATAAAATCGAAAAAGTATAAAAAATTGTCTTTTTAACAAAGATAAAACGCAAAATGTCTTATTAAGTTAAAATTAAAATTAAAATTGAAAAATGCGAGAATTATTGAAAATACTCAGCGAGAAAATTCGACCGCGAAAAAGCAGCTAAAATCCTTTGATAGATTCGAGAACGAAATCTAGGAGCAGCAGCAAAAATATCAAGTCGTATCGTATGCGATGCAAAACGTGGAATGAAATTGCAGTTGCAGTTTCAATATTATATTCACTCTGCTTTGGTCTTGTAATGGTCGAAAAATTGGAGGGGATAAATTATACTCATCATTTTGCCAACGATAATTTTCTCCAGGAGACGATATTCCAACATGCTAACTAGCTATTGACAGTGGGGTTTGCGAATAACGGGACTTGAGGAATGTCGATGCTATACTGGTATACGTATTTCATATATGAGAGAGAACCTAGAAGCAACCCTCATTAGCAAAAATGCTCTGACTAGGAGTGAACTGGTTTGGTTTATTGTGGGAGTAATTACCATTGCTCACGCATCAAACGAGATCGGAATGCGATTTCTTGGAATTTTTGAAGCGGAATGTCGCAGCAAAAGTAACGGTATATTTCGCGGGTGAGAGCATAGAAGCGACCCTACAAGCACTTGAAACTGAATCCATATTTTTCAGAAGAGTGGCGAGTAGGTATTTTTGTATTTCGAGTAAAAATCCGCTGACAATGGGAATGAAAGCCTAAATCAAACGGTACTTTTATCGACTATCCTATTAGCAAAATAATTTATCTAGAAGTGAAATTCGATCGTATATCCACCGCTGTATGCTGAGCTCAAAGCCCGGAATTTAAATCCCGGCTGTCTCCGCTACTAAGCGTTCCAGTCATACAAATCGGAGAGCATAACGGGGATAAATGGGAAATATTGATAATATTAATAAAATATTTAATATCTAATGCTCGATCGGATCAAAATATCGATGATGTAATCATAATTTAAATTTCAACTGTCTCCGCTACTACGCTTTCCAGTCATACAAATCGGAGAGCATAACGGGGATAAATGGGAAATATTGATAATATTAATAAAATATTTAATATCTAATGCTCGATCGGATCAAAATATCGATGATGTAATCATAATTTAAATTTCAACTGTCTCCGCTACTAAGCTTTCCACTCATGCAAATCGGAGAGCATAACGGGGATAAATGGGAAATATTGATAATATTAATAAAATATTTAATATCTAATGCTCGATCGGATCAAAATATCGATGATGTAATCATAATTTAAATTTCAACTGTCTCCGCTACTAAGCTTTCCACTCATGCAAATCGGAGAGCATAACGGGATAAACAAAAAATATTGATAATAATAAAATATTTAACATCTATTCGTTCGAGAATTAAACTCAGAACAACCTCCGATCGATAGTTTAATACATCCCCTCCCCCACTTTAAATTTTTATCCCCGATAGTTGGAAATTCGCAACAAATAATTACATCGTGCAACTTCTCGCATACATACTCAAAATCTCGCGCGAAATGTGTATAAACATTCCCCTTCAAACATCTAGGTCTGCAACGAGACATACGTAAAGTGATGCAGGACCCGCATTATATATCTACTCCTGTTGTAAGGAGCAACATCATAATCACACATCATCATTCTTTCATGTTTGAACTAGTACAGTACCAATCTTGCATTACTTAAACTGAACAGTATTATGTACATATGCACTGTACAGTACATAGTATGCTTCTGCATGTTCAGTGGAACAGTATCAAGTCGAGTATTTGTAAAATGTTGCGACGTAGTTTTTCTTTGGAAGATAAATTAGTCAATTTGGTTTGGAGATGCCAGTAACTTTTTCTGACTTTGTCCACGCTGACAATAATGTGATTACATCTGAAATACTGTCCGATGAGACAATTGTACAAAACGCTACCATTGAGGACGACAGAGAAGATGCTGAAGAAAAAGAAGCTTCAACACCATCGGAGACAGCTGAGGTACCGACCATTGCGGAAGCTTGGACAGCTTTAGGAGTACTGCAGGCATACTGTTTAACAAATGATGACTTGTCTGAGAGTGAGATGGTAGCTTTAAAACTGTTGGATGAAGCAGTAGGAAAAAAAAATGTGAACACTCTTTTAACAAACTTTAGGCAGACTACAATAACAGAATTTGTAAATAATGATACTCGTACGAGTAAGTAAGTACAACACGTTACAATACTGTAATAATGTTGAAGATTTTTTCCCCCTGAAATTACATTTTTTTATTACGAGTACCTCATTACATCCGATATTACGTCTATTACGAGCACCTCCTTACAACTGGTTAAAGCGAGTATCTGTTATAGCGAGCAATTTGTCTTAGTCCCTTGAAACTCGCTATAAGCGATTTCTACTTTACTATATTTCTGTATATGTTACCATTAATGTGTACAAGCAGTTAAAGTATATATAGTTTTATAAAATACTTATTAATTTTCTACCTTTCATTCCTTCTCTTATTGATAGATCGGGTTAAAATTCAGAAAAATCTGTAATTCTCATTTATATATATCTCATTTAGAATTTCTCAGCCCTGTCAACCTCAAAAAGCATAATGCAGGGGCCAAAAACAATTAATAGTCTTGGATTCTCACAATTTATAGCACTTGGTAGACATTCTTCCCAAGCAACTAGGCTAAACTTCTATTTGTTGTGTGAAAATACCAGAATTGAAGACCTCCAAAATTTTCTGCCAGTTACTTTATAAAGGAAGAAATTAGGGGCCAAAAACTAGTGAGCATCATAATGAAATTATATATATTAACTGATATACACATTCGTAGTAACATATACCTACAATTTTACTAATATGCGCCCCGCGGACTTAGGGACATCGCGTGAGCCAAGATAGAAGTTAGTAAGACTAAAATCCTGGTCATTAGTGCATACTTTTAGTTCAAAGACTAAATTGAGCCATATATCTAGAAAAACTAGAAGACATTTTCCTAGCTAAAAGAATATAGGCAGTCATCTCCAGTCACTGATGTGATACTGGAAAGGGTAGTTCCTGTAGCTGGGGGTGCGGTATCATAGGGGCCACTTTGGCATGTGTGCATCGCCATATGTCCCACCACACCATTATTGGTACAGATGTGAACGCCAGATCCGTGGAATGGGATCACAGCAGCACTGATGATAAGGGAAGGGCCTGCCAAGAATTCAACTCTAAGATGGATCTATATGTGGTGAACTGGGGACATATTATTTGAGAACCGGCAGGTCTACCATAGACATGATACTGGAGACAGCAGTTACTGAGCAACGAATGAAGAACTGGAGGGTCCAACCAGATATTATTATTAGCAATCACTGACTGATCATGTGGGAGTATGAGCTTGAGCCTGGTTCCATGGTACTAAGGGAGGTAAGCTATAACCTTGTAAGGCAAAATGGGGCAGATATAGGTGTGAACTGGACCAGATCTGCCGGAACACTTGAGAAAGGGAAGATGCTGAAGGCAAAGCAGTTAAACTAGTCAAGAAGATACAAGCTGCAGCAGATTATTCAATCCTTAATGGCTTTGTGGTCAGAGATTCCAAGTAGGAATCAGGAAGCGGCCACACTTTAGAAGGCACTAAGATGGAAACGCAAGAGATATTAGAAGGAAAGGTAAGAAGATATAGAGCTAGAGCTGAAGATAGAGTACCACAATGCCTCTGTGGAATATAGAAGAGCCGTTGAAAAAGCCCAAAATGAAAACTTTGAAAGGCTTATGAAGATGTACAACAATGGAGACCCTTGGGGGAGTCATCTATGGGTTTGCAAAGTATGCTGACTAAAGGTGAGAAGTAGCTGCAAGTCTGCAGAAGAAAGAAGGCACTTATCTATAGACTCGATTAAGGAACAATGTAGAAAATAGTAGACAGCAAAATATCCATAGACAATGAGTCAGTAGACATTGAGGAGCACAGGGAAATTTGCAGAACAGTGGCCAGAATTTGAAGGCAGGTAGTTTAGGAACAGGAAATAATACTCTTTGAGGAAAGAGAATTCAACAAAGCTATAAAGAGCTTTAAGAAAGGAAAAGCCCCGGGCCCTGACAAAGTAATGAACAAACTGCTGATTAAAGGCTACAATCTGCTGAGAGACCATTTGCTAGAGACTTACAACCAAGCGATTTGGGGAGGAGTGTTCCTAGATATCAGGATAGGAGCGGCATTAGTTACATTCCCTAAGAGTCTAGGCCAACATGTGGCCCATATGTCTGCTAGATAATGCGGTCACACTGTTGGAACACCTGTTGGTGCAGAGACTGTGGTCTAAAGTGGGTCGAAACTGTTGCCATATCAGTGCGGTTTCACCAAGGGCAAGTCCACACAGCAGGCTATTTTACAAGTGATGAGAACAGCCAAAATAAGTAATTACATATATGAGTTTGCTGTACATATTCCTGGACATCAAGGGAGCCTTTGACCGAGAATAGTGGCCGATAATCTTAATACAACTAAGTAGGCTGGGCTATCCAGTAGACCTGCTAAAGACTAATTGACCGCTACTTGGATGGCCGTGTGATCATAATGGAAGGAGAACTGTTTTGGGGCCCTCTCTATGGATTTTCCTGTTCAACGATCTCCTGAAGCTTACACATGGATGATGCAGAGGTGACAATTGGAGCCAATAATACAGAAACACTAATGCAGAGAGCAAATGAAACAATGAAGACATTGACGTAGTGGGCAGAGAAGATGAGAATGATATTCTCCTCGAATAAATGGCAGATGATGTTGCTGAAAAGCAACATAAACTTGGGCCCAATTAAGGTGATGATGGGCAATAGAAAGTTGCAGTTTGCACAAGAAATAAAATACCTTGGCTGAGTAGTAATAACTATACCTTGGTCGGTCACTGCCCATGTCAAGCTGGTCACTGAAAAAGCTAACGCCACATTCCAGAAGCTGAGAAGACTGATGATACAGGAATTGGAACTGAAGCCCTTCCAGATGATACATATCTACCAGGGGGTCTACATCCCTATTATATGCTATCTGGTGGTGACATATGCGGGAAAGCTGTTAAAGGATGATCGCAACCTGCTCAAATCCAACTAAAGGCATACCCTGCTGATGGTGTTTGGTACCTATAGCTCGCCGAGTCACAACTCGTGCCATATCATCACGGGGTACTGCCCATCAAGCTGGAAATAAACTGGAGCAGACAGTGTACTCTGCTGTTTGCCGGATCACTAGCAGCCCACAGAAGAAAAGAGAAAAATAGGCTGAAAGAAGAAGCCCTAGATCTTTTGCAGGCAGCATGGCAGCGGTCTATAGCAGAAAAGACGCGAAGATTCATCCCCAACATTAGGGACAAACTGGAGAGCAGATTAGAAGTGAACAAGTACGTTACTCAGCTCTTGACTGAGCACAGTGACATGGGATTATACCTAAGCTCCAAAATCAAGGAAATGGAAAGCCCAGTCTGTCTGAGGTGCGACACTGGGGAGGCTGGAGATACTCCACACATCGTGTGGAGTTGTTATAAGAACTAAACTGCCCAGGATCGACTCAGGCACGCCCTAATGTTGGAAGAATGGCCCTATCCCCTGCCCAAACTTTTGAGTTGGGGAGGCAAGCCATTTGCTGTCTTTACCAGCGAAGCACTGGCTGAGAAGACGTGTCAACATTACGCGTATGCGAAGCTGTCTGATCAAAAATCTGAAAGCGGCAGGAGCCAGCAAGTAGTTAGTTTGGGATCTATCAAGTGGCACATGGTGCCTACAGATACACGGGCCAGGCCGGTGCACAGTAACCTATCTTTCCAACAAACCACTGGACGAGACACTAAAGAAAACATCCCGGTTACACCAACAACAAATCCCGGCTATGACAACTACCAACTACTAGACAGATAAAAGGACACCTCATCTTGTTAGCAAACACTAGAAAGAAAAAGAGCATTCAGTGTTACACTGGGAGAAGTTCGCGTGGTTGCCATTGTTACACGGAGAAATGTTGCAATGGTTGTGTTATGCAAGCTTCCTGGTGTTATGTTTTTCCTCGAGCAGAGGTTGTAAGATATTGAGGTTGAGGTTTGATGTTTGTCAGCGCCGGAGGAATGATAACGCAAGGGTTGAAGTCGTAAACTGTATTAAGATTTTCACTTAACTTAGTATGTACAAAGAATAACAGGAACACGGGGCGACTTTACTATGACGTTTAGTTTCCCTTGCTAGGTCAGAGGTCGTAGGCATTGCGACGGTTCTGTCCTGGAGCACCAGACACCTGGATGTTGCGATGGGAGAGTATCAGAGATTCCCCGCTCGAATATCCGTGACGGTGCACCAGAGGATGGATGCACACGCAGCAGAGTATACCAAAGCAGACCGTATCGGAGCCTCGACTCGACAAGAAGTGACTCTCGAACGGCCATCTGTTCGAGTTTATATAGCCTGACCGTGGCCGCTTTCACCAGTCATGATGTAATCTGGAGGGTGTAAAACACAACCCTTCGTGTGACTAGTTGCCAGCCACGAAGGTCACGTTACGAACCAGGTTTCTCTCTGAACGCGTGCGTAACATCAGTTAAAAGAGGATATTTTCAGTTCTGAGTTAAAATGTTATGTTAAGTATAATAAAGCAAGTGTGTGTTAGCAGGAGATAGCTCTCAGTTAGAAGACAAAGTTTCAGTTCTGTATAATTTGTATAAGTATGATATGTACGAATATAATTACAGTAATTAGTAAGACAGATGTAAGTGTAAGTTTGTTAGGCGATGATCCGAAGTGTATGATGAAAATGGATGATAAGGTGCACACGCTACAGGGAAACGAAAAAAAGTTTCCCTTGTATCGTGTCCTCAGCAGCATTACTAAATGGTTAAGTACCCCCATTTTCCCCAGCACGGACCACAGCACCTTCCATTTTACTGACATCCACGTCGAAAATCTGATGACAGACTAACTGGCTGAGTGACTGACAGACTAATTGATTGACTAATAGCTAGGAAGTATAAAGCGCACATGAGCTAAGCGAGGGCATATCATGTGGTTTGGATTGCAGAATGATTAGCAAAGGAATTCAGCGTTATACTAGCACAAAATAAAGCATCGCAGGGAATCGACTTTTCCTAGTTCTGCAGCTCAAATTATTGCTTGGTGGCGTAGAACAACTGCATTCCCCTAGGCTTGTGTGCATTCATGAGGGAAACCATTGCTACTGACGATTTATAGGGCGGATTTGTTTCGAATATTTGAATATGTGAACTTTCGTAAACATTGTTTGAATAAATACGAGCTTTTTGTGTACAGTGGGCGGTTCGAAAGCGAGGTAATCATGCGACACGAAAAGCATACCAGCAGTCTCTACATAAACAGTAAGTTGTAACGTATATCGCGAAAAGTATACGCAGTATGTAGGAAGTATCGACGTGGAGGGCCGGAAACGAAGACGACATTATTAACTGCGTTGGCAATCAAATTACACATTAGGAGTTATCACGAGTGTTTCAACTTTACGAAACTTAGAGAGCGACTGCAGCGGCTAAACGCGCTCGTAAATTATACACTTTCCTTTCGAAATTATCCGCAGATAAGGAATAATTAACATCAATTCGTTGGAAAGCTGCTCTCGGAGCTGTTGAATTCGCCTGCCAGAAGGAGGTAATTAAGGTTAAAATGCGAGAGGCTCCTCGTTCAACGAAGCCAACCGGCGTCATACGCGAACACCCACTGCATAACTTTCGGCTAAATGATATCAACCCGCGGTATTTCACAATCAGAAAGATGATAATTATCTGCAAATGACGCGTACGGGTGTGTAAAAGACTGACTTTGAGTGGCCGCGCCGGGTGTAGAATATGAATTTGTACGGCGCGAAGTCGATTCTAATACCATCGAGAACGACCTACACAGCATCGTCTGTCTCGAGATATTCTCTCGGATACAAATGAGGTCACTTTTGTCCTCAGACATAAGCGCCCGAAACCCATGGGTGCCCGGAGCTCAGGCCCCCACTGAAAAAATCAGCAAATGAGTGTAAAATCTAGAAATATTTTCAAATTTTGAAGTACCTAATCGTATAATTTTATCGACGAGCCTCCACTGAGTGTTAGAAAGTTCGGCACCTGTGCCTCAGATATCAATCAGGCCAACCTAAATTATTTTCTGTTTTCTGCGTGGACTAGGATGCAGCCCTGCCGAGAGGATTTGCGAGGTCCAGTACAATTTTCCAAATATTTGTCGACAGGTGACAGCAAAAAAAAAAAAAGCGATAATTATTTTTTGTTAGATGAAGGGCGAATATAGCGCAATGTGCTTTATTCAAGAATTTTTCCAAACCTTTTTTTAAAGGAGTATTTTCTTCTTTAAACGACGAGGCCCCAAAAGTGCGAGTCTCTTTGCAACCCCCCTCTCTGTGGGACTGCTAGGATGCTTTCAATAAAGCCAGAATGCCTTATATAATTTTTATTATTTTTTATTTATTACAGCTTTGTTGGTTCTCGTATCACATACAACCTTAATACACTTAATTCTAATTACAGTAACTAGATTATACAAAACTACTGACACGGACTCACCAACCGCCCCATAACCGGGCATAAGCCTCTCCGGTGTTTTCCCAAACCCTTCTATCTTGCGCTACTCGATGCCAACATGTACCCACTCTGTTGCGTATCTCGTCTTCCCACCTTATTTTAGGTCTTCCTCTATTACGTTTGTAGTCGTAGGGGGTCCATTCTGTTACCATTTTTGTCCATCTGTCGTTACCCATCCTTGCCATATGTCCTACGTACCTAAATTTCATTTTCTTAATTTTGTACCCTATGTCTGTAGCCCCTGTTCTTTTCCTTATTTCTGTATTTCTAATTCTATCTTTTCTTCTTATTCTTAAAATACTTCTTTCCATTGCTCTTTGTGTGCTTTTTAGTTTTGCTACTTGTATTTTTGTGGGGGCCCATGTCTGAGCACCGTAACTCAGTACTGGGAGTATGCATGATTCCAGGATTTTAATTTTCGATTTTATCCTCAACCCTTCTTTAAAAATTTTCCTTAGAGCCCAATAGCTCTTCCAGGCTTGTGTTTTCCTTTTACTAATTTCTTTCTCCATCCCCCCTTCGAAAGAGACTATCTGGCCCAAATACGTATATTCGCTCACCTTTCCTATCTCCACGCCTTCCACCACCAGCCGACTCTCTTCACTATTACTCATGTATTTTGTCTTTAGTTTGTTTGTCTTTAAACCTCGCGCTTCACTAGCTGTGAATAGCTCCCCTGCCATCCGGCTCAGTTCTTGTGCATTTCTACTTATCAAAATTACATCGTCAGCGAATCTGAGGTTGTTAAGGTTGGTTCCGTTGATTCCTATACCGTAATTCTCCCATTCTAAATCCCTGAAGATACTGTCCAATGTACAGTTGAACAGATTCGGCGATAAAGGATCACCATGTCTTACTCCTCTCTTGATTATAAATCTTGTCCCCGGTTTCTCCAACTTGATATATGCTTCGGCCCCCCTGTGCATTTCCTTCAAAACTCTTATTATTTTGCTTTGGACACCCTGTTTCCCTAGCGCCTCCCACAGACTGGTATGAGCGATCGTGTCAAAAGCTTTGTGGAAATCCACGAACAGGAAGTGGACCTTCATTTTATACTCGTTTGTTTTTTCTATAATCAGATTCACCGTGTGTAGGTGATCAACGGTGGAATAGCCTTTCCGAAAGCCTGCTTGCGAGGGGTTTTGGTTGCTATCGAGTTGGGCGTATATTCTATTTTCAACTATTTTCATAAAAATTTTACACAAGTTGTATGATAGGCTGATGGGTCTGTAGTTATTCATTTCGCTTTTGTCGCCTTTTTTGTGGAGTAAGATTATTTCTGATAGTTTCCATTGCTTTGGGACCAATTCGGTTTCGATTATTTTGTTAAACAAATGCGTCAAGGGTTTGGTTATTGTCTGGGCTAGTATCTTAATCGTGCTGTTTCTTATTTTGTCCGGGCCTGGAACCTTGCCTGGTTTTAGCCTCCTTATAACATTTTCAACTTCCACTTGGAGGATTGGTGGTATAGGGAGTTCTGTTTCCGTACAGGGTTCTGATATGTTCACTCTCTTAGTTTTTGTTGGATGGTGTTGATTCCTATCAACTTTGTTGTTATATAGTTACCTGTAGAATTCTGTCGCCACCCCTATTACATTTCTTGATCCTACGACTACGCGCCCTTCTTTGTTTTTTATTTTGTTAATCACGTTCCACCCTAATGAAAGCTCCTTCCACATTTTACGTGTGGACCAGGTCTTATAAGAATGTCCATAAAGAATCCACCAGATGCAGTTAAGTACAGGGCTCACCAAAATGTCTAAGCTCCGAACAATGTACAGTCAGATATTTCTGATGAAAGCCAGTACTAGCAGCAGCCTCGATATTAGACCAATGAATCGATTTAAGGGCCTAACATGAGCAGCCCATTTTGGAACAGTACTGGTTCTATTGCAGCCGACTAGTACCGACTAGAAAAATGTTTTGTGAATCCAGGGATGAAGGTAATCAAACGTGAATATAATATGTATTTCAGTTCGATTATCTCGAGCGAAACCGTATAATGACCATGTGAGAATTAGTGAGAATTACAGTGTGTTAAAGACCAGATGGGAGTCATATACATACATATAACCCCTCGTATTAATACAATGCCGGACAAATGTCTCTATCCACCCGCCAAAAATACGTTATTTGTGACGCGTCACGAGAAAACATACCTTAAGTTAAAAATCCTAATTTTGCAGTAGAGGCAAAAATAGGGTAAAAAATTAATTCTTGGTGAATTTCAACGGGAAGTTGTTCACCTTTCTGACAACACTGTATCAACTTGTGGACGCCTAATTCGACATTTTTACCAGTCATTGGTAGCATTGTGAAAGGGGCTTCATTTTTATTTTTTATTTTGCAGCCGTAGTCGATGTTGATATCAAGGGGGAAACGTACCCTCTCCCTAACACCGCGACTAAGCATCAATTTGGACATTGGCCTCTTCGCCAATTCTCCATTTTTGACGGTTCATGATCACTCTCCACCCGGTCCCCATTACCTTCATGAATTCGTCTCCTCGTCTCGTCATCGGTCTGCCACTCGATCTTTTTCTCTCGTACGGCGTCCAAGCCTCTACTTTTCTTTCCCATCTCTCTTTCTCCTGTCTTCAAATATGCCCCGCGTACTTCCATTTCAGTTTCTTCACAAAATATCCTATGTCAGTCATATTAGATTTTTTCCTGAACATTTGGTTGCTAATTTTGTCTACTCTCTTTTTGCCAAAAATGCTCCTTTCCATAACTCTTTGCTTTCTCTGAAGCTTTTGCGTAACACCTTTTGTTAGGGCCCAGGTTTGGGCCCCGTATGAGAGAACCGATTGCACGCAGCTTTCCCATTTTTTTGTTTTTAAATTATTGTGAAACATTCCTTTAAAAATCGATTTTAGTGCCCAGTACTTTTGCCACACTTTCTTGACCCTGATACTTAATCATTTTTCTCTCCAGTTTTTGAAGGACAAAATTTGTCCCACATATACTACTTCTTCCTTCCGTTTTACTTCATATCCGCGAATTTGTATCGGTTTTTCTTTGTTCTTCGCCAAGATGAAGGATTTTCCCCAGTTTATCTTCAACCCTGCTTGTTTACTTTTTATCTATAGTTTCTCCCCCGTTTTTTCCAGTTCTTCGATGGATTCAGCTACGATAACCACGTCGTTCGCATATCAGAGATTAGTCAGATATTCACCATTGATTTTAAAGCCCTCTTGTTCCCATTCGAGTTCTCTGAATATATTTTCGAGGACACAGTCAAATTGATTGGGGTAGACAGGGTCTCCATGCCTCACACCTTTTTCTATTTTAAATTGTTTGCCATTCTTATCCAAACAGATGTATGCTTCGGATAAAAAGGGGACTCATGTGTCTTTGATATAAGGCAGTGGCACATGACGTCACCGGAACGCTCACTATCAATATTGGGGGAAATAACCAAAATGAAATACATGTTGTCTAATAGGAAGTTAGCAAATTTTTCCATTTATATCGACATTTCTCGAAAATTAATGGATATATGTGAAAAATGATAAGAACGAAATTTGTAGGAAACAGCGTTTAAATTTTTATAAAGCCATTTCCAAATAATTTCGAACATTCTCTCGCGAATTATCACAGTCTGAAAGTTGATTGTACTGGTAAGAACGTCCGTTATCAAATATGGTACCTGAAGAAGAAGCAAAAATTATATCAAAATTCAAATTTCATCGCCTGGAATTTCACTTTTGACATTTTTATGTCTTTACATTGGCACACAATGGAAAAAAGCGTTACTTTTTAGCATGACAAAAATTGCGCTGGCTAGGCTGGCTGGCAAAAAAAAAAGTGTTACTCTGGAGCGTGATGAAAAGAGCGTAACAAAGTGTCTGGTTGTAGTTGGTTATGATATTGACCTGCCCCCAGCCAATGGTACATTTACCATTGTACTAAAGTGTGCTTAAGCACAGAGTGGCAAAATTCAGGAAAATTCGGTCGGTTGGTCGGTCGGTCGGTTGGTCAGTCAGTCAGTCGGTCCATCGGTCCGTCAGTTGGTTGGTTGGTCGGTCAGTTGGTCGGTTGGTTGGTCAGTCAGTCGGTCGGTCAGTCGGTCGGTCAGTCGGTCAGTTGGTCGGTCAGTCAGTCAGCCAGCCTAGTCAGCGCAATTGTTGTGACGCTTTCTTCATCACGCTAGAAAGTAACGCTTTTCCCCATTGTATGCCAAAGTAACAACATAAAGATGTCAAAATAGTGTTACGGGCTGGCTATAAGCTGGATGGCTAGCTAGGCTGGCTGGCAACAGAAAAAAGTGTTACTCTAGAGCGTGATGGAAGTAGCATTACGGGCAGGCTAGGCTGGCTGGCTGGATATGGAAAGAGCATTGCTCTGGAGCGAGACGAAAATAGCGTTACAGGCTTGGTTGGCTGGCTGGCTGGCAGGCTGACTGACTGACTGATTTTTATGTACATATTTGCTTTGGCACACAACGGAAACTTGGACGCAAGGCGCTTCCGACTCGGAACTTTCCTTGTATTAGCCTTCATCAAGTACTACGCTCCGCTAGTGCATCAGTTTGCAGACGCGTCTGCAACCACGGGAGAGCATTTTCATGTCTTTTCGCTCCTCGGATTCCACCAACATGAGAATGTTGACGATCAAAGACCTTGCCGCCGAAAAAACAAAAAGCGGAGCGACCATTGACATTCTCACGTCGGCGAAATCCGAGGAGCGGAAAGACATGGAAATACTCTCCCATGGTTCCAGACACGTCTGCAAACTGATGCACTAGCAGAACGTAGTACTCTTTATAGTATTTATTAAGACTTGCTACATCATTGTTAGATTTTTTAGGACACTTCAACAATGTGATAAAAGCCAACCAAGATTGAATAAAGTTTGTGAAGTCTGTGTGTAATATTTAGTGAGTTCTTGGCTCTTGTATCTAGATTCCACTCTTTCAGTTTTCCTCTCAAGTCCAAAATTTGGGTACTTTTTCTGGAATCCCGAGCTCAAACATTTCTCGAATTTTAGAGTGGAGATCTACTATTGTAGGCATACGATCAGATGTCATATTCTCTTGTATATAGGCATGGAACTTGGAAATAAATCAGAAGTCTACTACAGTAGAAATGCGATCAAATTTCGCTTAGTTAACTGTGATAGCCTTGTGATTTATCCACCATGGTAGACGGTGACCAAGGGCGACCAGAACTTTTCCTGGGGCGAGGGGGTAGAATTGAGAGAGAAATAAACTTGGGCCGGAGTAAAAACTCGATTTGGTACCTACCTGATCTGAATCCTGGGCTACGATATAACTTTGATACAAAAAGAAAAGGGGACACGTGCTGATGCTTTGCAGGACAGAGAAATATCAGCGTGACAGTCAATGTTTCAATTCAGGAAGCTATGTGTAACTTTAGGAGTTCGTAACGTCGGTTCCAGTGAATGGGATAAGAAAGTTAGATGTCGAAAACAGGATTCTAATGAAATTTAAATTAAAAGTATTTTTGAAAAAGCGGTCATCATTTTTTAGTATTTCTGAACCTACTGCTGTCAATATTTTACGAGATTAGGTGACATTCTTCATACAGTGCCTAAAGATTTTATAATGCGATTCCCGAAAAGACAAACTGAGAAGAATAAGCCCATTTATTTCTCTGTGTTTCAGGATACAGTAGTAATTCTGGATTGTGGAAACTCCACAGTTATGTGAAATAACTGTTTGAATTGTAATATTAGAACGCACTCGTATCATAAGGGAACCCAAGTAGTGAAATTCATGCTACGAGTTGCGCCTTCTGAAGGAACTACCTTTCTGAGCAAAATGTTTTGAGAAGAAGCGTTTGACAAATTCACAGTCAGAGATTCCAAGATTCTCCAGAAACGTAATCATAGGGAAGGTGTCGTACTAGACAAAGAGGCTTCGCAACTGATGATGAGTGCTCACGTTGGCGCAGATTTCAGTAAATTTTTTCTTGTCGCACTGCTATATCATTATTTTGAAAATGTGACTAGCTTTGATAAGCTGCAAAGGTTACCGATATTCTTGATCGATGAAGTCAAATATATTGTCCACATCGATAGAAACATTCATTTTGCGCGACAAAAATACATAAATTAAGATTCAAAAATCTACTCAAAATCAAAAGATTACATCCTGTCTTATCACGTTGACAACAGTATCAGTATTCAGTATCACCTTCTCGTCATCTCGTCCAGCAAATGCAGAACTCCTACGAGGCATGTAATTCGCGAACGATATTCAGTATTCCAAGCCTTTATAATTAACCTCATCAATACTTGATAAAAGTGTGCCACCAATAACGCATAAACGTACGTTGTACGTGTCAGTGTTGCCATTTATGGAGCATGAGAAAAATAAAAGGTTCCTCTGAATGACCCTGTACGTCCCATCATTATTGGAAACAACTCGAGACTAATTAACAGAAGCTTTTCAAAGTAATAACAAGCTGTTGACAGATAATACATTGCATGTGTGTTCAGTTCGCTCGACTGCGAGCGCCGGAGTGTCATTGTCACCTCAGCCGCTGAGCCGACAGCTTGTGCAGATTTCCGTTTGATGCGGACTTACCCTCTTGATGTTTCAAATAAGGCGATCGTGTAATAAAAACGGGGTTGAAGTTTTAGGCTTGTCAGGGAAGTATGTTGCTCGGCACGATTTGACGAAGGTCCGGCAGGGGTTGCGCACGTATGAATAAAAAAGTCAACGCGTTGTCACGGTTCCGATTTCTACAAAGCGGGAGGTTCAGGTAATTCTTTCATTCGCTCCAGCTGGGTGGTTAGCGACTCGCCTCTGTACACGCGGCTCTACTTTCCGATCATAATAATATACACGGAGCCTGGTGCTGGTGCGGCTGCCACACGCCCAAGAAAGGATTGAATAAGAAAAACGAGCGATCAACTCGGGAACACCAGATATCACGTGGCCCGCACAGAATCAGTCGATTGTCGATTTGTATTTCGGAACCACGAAATTTGATGGCCGCAAACGGATTAAAGCGAGGCCGCGCGAGCAAGATAGACTACATAAGATAAAGCGTGAAATTATCGCATGATTTGTAGACGCTGTCATTAACAGAGTCTTACTGGGTATTTTATAGTCTCCAGATCCGGTCCAAATTCGAAACTCCCTTCGCCTTCGCTTTCGCTTTCGCCGTTCGGTCGCATCTAGGTGATATATTGAAGTGCGTTGCTCGGATGGCACCCTTGCCTCGGCCGCGAGGGAAACTATAAGTGATTATCACAAATCAATGCGAGCAACCAAAAAAGGGATATAGAAAAGCGTGACGCGCAGAGACGGGGGAGGGTTACTAAATATTGTAATTGCTCTTGAACGTGCGGCTATACTCGGTCGCCGTTAGAAGTGCGAACTTGTCGCGCTTGTCGGCATTTGTTTGTAATGAGAAAGATGGCAACCCGATGAAGTGATAATGGAATATGTTTCCCGCGGATCAGACACGCGCTCAACTTTCAATTTGAAATGCGTTGCCTACGCGGTAATTATTTCGCGAACGCTCTCTGAATGTGGGTGACTGGTTAGGGAGAAAAAAGTGGCTGTATGGAAGAAATTTCAAAAGAATTTGCATTTATGCGTCTTATCCTCAGTTATCAGAAAATGGCTGCTCTTGAGATGATGTCCCTAGGATTCGGATCGGATGAATCAGTGCTGTCAACTCGGGCCGATGAAAACGAAGGCGATCTTTGTAAGGAGACTAATCCTTCTAAAAATGACCAGTTTTTAAAAGTTATTGTCCGAGGGCCTATTATATAGGGTGGGCAAAAAGTCAGCATACGCTCTCGAGTTTTTCTTTTGAACATTTAAAAACATAATTGTAATTGTCTTTGGTTACAAATAAATAAAGAATTGTGAAAATTGAAAAATGCGAATTTGTATAGAATCGTGAAAATTGAAACATGCAAATTTGTATGCTGACTTTTGACTCACCCTGTACATAAATTAACATCCACCAAAGAGCATCCTCTTCCCCTTAGAAATAGACAGGTACCAGATCAGGTAGGTACCAAATCGAGTTTTTACTCCGGCCCAAGTTTATTTCTCTCTCAATTCTACCCCCTCACCCCAGGAAAAGTTCTGGTCGCCCTTGGTCGCCGTCTACCATGGTGGATAAATCACAAGGCTATCACAGTTAACTAAGCGAAATTTGATCGCATTTCTACTGTAGTAGACCTCTGATTTATTTCCAAGTCCTATGCCTATATACAAGAGAAGATGACATCTGATCGTATGCCTACAATAGTAGATCTCCACTCTAAGATTCGAGAAGTGTTTGAGCTCGGGATTCCAGAAAGAGTACCCAAATTTTGGACTTGAGAGGAAAACTGAAAGAGTGGAATCTAGATACAAGAGCCAAGAACTCACTAAATATTACATAGGAACGCTTTGAGGCCGACTCGAGTCCCAATTTCGTCGTTCCACTATCAGTGGGGCTTCTTACTAATCGAGGTTAACGCTCACTCAGCACTAACCTGAGATTTGGGTGTAATACGGCCGGACGCGCTTCCTCTTCACTCACCCCTCATCTCCTCGTCTTGGTATAAGTGGCTACGCAGGAAAGTTGTGATGGCGGGTGAGCGCTGCAGCAGCTCTTCTAGGATGGTACAGAGTTGTTCTGTTCGATAGTGTGGGCCGAGCTTTGTCCGTCTGCCCTCTGCCTCGACCACTCTGTCTGCAGCTTCTTCTTCATGATTGTCGAGACAAAGGCAAACACGAGACGGCTGATTACGCCGTCCTCGTTGTCGCTCCTGGTGTTTCCACCGCTGGAATCGATCGCTGTAGCCGTCCCGCGCCTCTCCTGCACCCATCAGGCCTCACACTCAAACAGCGTGTGCCAGGGTGTGTCCTCCACTCCTCGATCACAGTGTGTGCACACGGGACTCGGCACTATTCACCATCCGATGTAGGCACGTGCCGAAGCACCCGTGACCACTCAGGACCTGGGTCAGGTGGAAGTTCAGATCTCCGTGAGATCTTCCCGCCCATTCAGCGGGGTCGCGTATCAGCGCTCGGGTCCACTCGCCCTTGGTCGAATGGGCGAGCGCGTCCTTCCACTTACGAAGCGTGGACTGCTGGATGTCTCGCTTGACCCAAAGTGCCTCCCGTTTCGTCTTCGCATTGTATTCTTTCGCTATTTCGCCGACTTTGAGTTCGATCGGCGATATACAGGCTAACACGCCTACTACCTCCGAAGAAACAGTGCGGTACACACTGATACACCTCATCGCCGCTTTTCGCTCAATCTTCTTCATCTCCGGTCTTCTGTCGGGAGTATTGATGGCGTCGGCAAATACTGGCGCCCCGTATAGGAGGACCGACATGATGACATTGATGTACATCTTTCTCCTCTTCTCCCACGGTCACCCTAGGTTCGACATCAGACGGGACAGCTGTCCGGCTAATCGAACCGCTGTCTCAGCTGCCTGTCGAAAGTGCTCTTGGAATTGCAGCTTCCTGCTGAACAACAGCCCCAGGTACTTCAAGGCTGAACAGAACCCAATCTCCACACCTTTTAGGACGAAGTTGGGTGGGTTGTACTCGCGTCGCCTTGTAAACAGCACTGCTTCAGACCGCCAAGCACAGCACAGCCGATTCGATCGAGTGGGTCAGCATCTCCAATGCATGGTTAACTCGTCGCGTGACCTCTGCTGTCGACTTGGCTTAGCACACTACCAGCGTGTCGTCGGCATAGCAGATGAGCTCGATGCCTGGCGGTAATATTTTTCAATTGAAAAAAATAAAATGAAAAATTCAAATGAACAGTTTCAAAATTTGCCGAGTCAGAGCCAGCTTATGGTATTTCGCGCTGAAAGCGGCTTGTTTTTTTCGCGCCGTGCCAATAATGCTTTAATATTTTTCTGACATTTTTCATTCGGACCCCCTCCCTCCAAAATGATTTTCGTGTCCGCTACTGCGTATTTTTTTTAAATTTTGCTTCGAAAAGAAAGTTTTCAGTAGTAATCATAGAAGAAAGTATATTCTACGCTTGAATCGGTTAGAACCAAAAGAAGTTAGGTCCACTTTTGTCGTTTTCGCTTTTTTCACCTGATTATGGGGTATTGAAGTATCGCGGATCTGCTGGTGTGGTCGAAATCGCGTGAAACAGCTGGGAAAGTGCTTTTTGGCAACATCGCTTTTTTCATTTTTTTTTGTAATAAAATTTTTTCGAAAAATGGATTCAGAAACTGATCGAAAATGGTGTATTATTTTAATGTAGAAAATAGAAATAAATAAAAATTCCAGCCCACCTTCCTAGTTTTGAATTTTTATACCTGAAAAGTGCTATTTTTCCAATACAGCTTCAGAACTTTTTTTCTTACAAGCAGGGATTTTGCTCGATTGGAATGGGACCAAGACTAAAGTGACCCCTGTATGTCTGCCTACAAAGGAGGATGGCGGCAATGTCGAGCCGTAAAACTGCAAAAAAAAAAAATAATCGTTCAGAACCAAAAGAGGTTAAGTCCAAAAACTTTGAGCACCCCAGCTTTGGCCCATCAAAATTTTATTCGACGGGACCGGGCTTAAAAGTTGTCTCATATGACCCTGAAGGACGTATTCCACGATTTTCAAATTTTTGAATAAAACAGTTTTTTTCGCTTCCTGAAAAGGGCGATTTCTTAACTTAACCTCTTTTTGGTTCTAACCGATGCATTTGCATTTTACAAAAGTCAAAAAGAATAGTACATCGATTTGAGATTGTGAGTTTTTTTATCAGTTTTTCACGAAACGAATTTTGTTATCGATTTCTTCACGGCACGAATTTTCGGTCAATTCCTAAAAATGTGGTGCAACAATTTCACGCCGCGAAATTTTTGTGCCACAGGCGGCCGCTTTGTCTGCCTAACTGGAAATCCGGCACTGAGAAGGGTATTCTCTCCTCCCGTTTTCTGCTTAAGACATCTAGTGAACTGTAATTGTACACATCGCTGTGCTGTAAATAAAATAAAATAAAAATGAAAATATCCATTCAGTCTGGTGACGGGCCTGCCCCTTAAGGACACTTACGACTAGTGGGGTGTTTACTCACATGTTATACTCGTAATCCATCAGCTAAATTTCAATCGTTTATAAAAGTGAATGTTTCCATCGGTCGCTTCTAAGATTTCTCTAACAGCCGGCAGTATGAACACTTCGCAGATGGTATAGGCTTCATGTTCATGTTCATTTGTGTGAGGTGGCACTATATGCGCCGAGTGCTCAGACTTTGTCACCCATTGCACTATTCCTCAGGTTGTTGTTAAGGATCAGCTCAGTAGCCTCACTTCTACAGCCAAAGTGGGAATTTTACCGAGCTCTACTCTTTTGACTTCACTGAGTGCTGGATACTCTAGTTCCAGTGCTTCGCGTCTTTTCTCGGCTATTGCTGGGCACTGAGATATGATATGGATCGAGGTTTCTTCCGCTTCTTCACAGTACCTACAGGAACCACTTTTCACCACTCCTATTTTATACCAGATGTGTTTTGTGGCCCCATGACCAGTTAGTAGTCTGACCATGACCTTTGCATGTTTCCAGTAAGCCCTAATAGGAACTTGGCACATACTTATTGGGGGCGTCCCCATCAGTGTTTTACTGACTTTCATGTCACTGGCCAACCACCAGTGCATTTTCGTCTGCTTGCTTATCAAAGCCTTAAGTGTGGATTTTATGACGCTGTATGCTACAAGAAGACACGGCTTGGTTGTTGCCAGTTCCTTTTTTGCGCCCTCCTTGCTAGCTTGCCAGCGATCATGTTCCCTTTTATGCCGCAATGTCTCAGTGTCCATAGTATAGTGACACGGTTCTCCAGAGCAAGGGTGTATAATTTGTTAACACACTCCGCCACCACTAGGAATGTAGTTTGGTGTGACGATAGTGCCTTAACAGCAGATTGTCTGTAGAGATATAGATCTGCGTATTAACAACGCCCTTTGCTTCTATCAATGGCCACCGTGATCGCCATTACTTCTGCTTGGAGGATAGTGACGCCCTCGTCCAGTGCCATTGAATAGTTGTCAGCGCCTTTTGCATTCGTGATTCCGATTCCTACACCTTGGTCATTCTTAGAGGCATCTGCAAACCACACATTCTCCTCTTTTCCTCGAATGCTTGGCCACCTCTTATCCCAAGCCTCCCGCGTGGGTATCAGCGCGCGGTAAGGCTTGTTAAAGAAGTGTTCCATCGCGATTCTATCCTTTGGCATCCCAAAGCATTTGTCCATCGTCCCCGCCATCTCCCATATCCTTCTGTGTCCTGTTTTTTGGGCGAGGAGAAATTTGGAACTACAGTAGAAATCATCTATAACGAGTCCGGTTGAAACGAGCAATCGGTTGTAATGAGGAAATCGCTCGGTCCCGGCGTGAGGTCCATATAGTACGTGTTTAAAAAAATCTGATATACCGAGGATCGGCTATAGCGAGATATTGGGTATAAAGAGCTGTTTTCCCCTCAAAATGTGAAATTTATACCTATTGTAACGAGCAACATCATATCACACATCATCATTCTTTCATGTTTGAACTAGTACAGTACCAATCTTTCATTACTTAAACTGAACAGTATTACGTACATATGCACTGTACAGTACATAGTATGCGTCTGCATGTTCAGTGGAACAGTATCAAGTCGAGTGTTTGTAAAATGTATTTTCCAAAGAAAGGATAACCGTTCTCGTAGCCGCGAATATGTCTGGGACAGTGAAGAAACCACTTTGGGTAATTGGTAAATCACGAAAACCAAGATGTTTCAAGAATGTTACCTCACTCCCTGTATGTTACGATAATAATAAAAAAGCATGGATGACTTCAGCGCTCTTCGAGAAAATACTTCTGTCATGGGACGCAGAATTGCAACGGAAAAATCAGAACATTCTATTGTTGATGGACAATTGTCCCGCTCACTGTAAAGTGAAACTGAAAAATATCCGTCTCGAGTTTCTTCCTCCGAATGTAACCGCTAGTCTTCAGCCTATGGACCAAGGTGTCATAAAATGCCTAAAAGGTTATTTCCGAAGATTTTTGGTACTGAAAATGATAGAGAAAGCTGAACGAAAGGTAACAACGGAAATCTCTCTATTAGATGCCATTATTATGCTGAAGAAAGCGTGGGCTACGGTTACAAGTGACACCATAGCAAACTGTTTCAGTCACGCGGGCTGGACAAACCATAGGCCTACCACTTTTGTGAGTCCAGTAGATGAGTTAGCGAGTGAAATTAGTCAGTTTGGTTTGAAGATGCCAGTGACTTTTTCTGACTTTGTCCACGCTGACGATGATGTGATTACATCTGAAATACTGTCCGATGAGACAATTGTACAAAACGCTACCATTGAGGACGACAGAGAAGATGCTGAAAAAAAAAGAAACTTCAATACCATCGGAGGCAGCTGAGGTACCGACCATTGCGGAAGCTCGGGCAGCTTTAGGAGTATTGCAGGCATACTGTTTAACAAATGACGACTTGTCTGAGAGTGAGATGGTAGCTTTAAAACTGTTGGATGAAGCAGTAGAAAAAAAATTTGTGAACACTCTTTTAACGAACTTTAGGCAGACTACGATAACAGAATTTGTAAATAATGATACTCGTACGAGTAAGTAAGTACAACACGTTACAATACTATAAAAATGTTGAAGATTTTTTCCCCCCTGAAATTACATTTTTTTATTACGAGTACCTCATTATATCCGATATTACGTCTATTACGAGCACCTCCTTACAACCGGTTAAAGCGAGTATCTGTTATAGCGAGCAATTTGTCTTGGTCCCTTGAAATTCGCTATAAGCGATTTCTACTGTACTAGAAAGTAAGGGAAAGAAGATTGAAAACGGTACAAAATAAATAGAAGTGCAAGTTGAACTTTGTGAAACAGTTTTTCGGGTCTGTTTGCAAGTTTCCCCGCAGCAACCGGTGATTTCATGACACATCAGATCATTTCCAGTTTGACCCATTTGATACCCTATTGACGATTTTTGCATAAGAAATCCGCAGCAGCACGCAGCGATTCTAAGTGAGACAGTCGCGTTCGCTGCTGATGCGGAAAAACAAAGTGTCAGCAGCGTTTCACAGCAAAAACATGTTCGCAGTAGATCTGTCAGCAGCGTTCATGACCAGTTGTTCACTGCGTTACACTGCTGATGAAATCAGAATCAGCAGCTGATTCAAATGGTTTCTCTGCTGAATTTTTATTCCGTGGTGGAAATAAATCGATTCTGCTGCTGCAATTTGCAGCAGAAAAACAGTAGTTCTAGCTGTCGTCCGCAGCTACAATTCTCTACTCTGCGGTAGACAGCGTACTGCAGCTTCTCTTCTCATTTACAATTTATAAAATTGAAATAGTAAAAATACAAAGTAACTGGTCGCCAAAATAATTAATAAAATCAATGATTCTTGAAATTAAAAGTATGTTTATGTAAACATACGAGTATATAACTTTCAAAATTGCTCAAATCCTCGCATCATGTGATTTGGTGACCTCAGGTGATTTGGTGACCTCACTGGTTACTTCATGTGATTTGGTGACCACACTTGTCTCTGAAATAAATTATAATGTTGAATAACTACATGGTATTTTCAAGTTCGTTTTTAGAAATTACACAGTTAGAAGCAACATTTGGGTAAGGCTTATGTTCTGCAATTTTTCAAATGTCTCTCTCTCTCTCTCTACTTTTCCTTCAGGGCCCTGATACATCATTACATGGCCCTACTATCTTATTCCCAATTCTCTCCTACTTGAACCAAAACAAAAACCTTCATCTCACCTTTCTCCTATTTTTCACTGCTTGATTGTTATTCTGTACTTAATGAGTTTTGAATCACGCTGATTGAGGATGAATGATTCTTTAAATACCGAGAAGAACATTCTCTATATCCTTCTTTCCCTCATATTCTATTGCTTGAAATTAAAAGAATATATTTCTTCTTTAATGCACCTTAACTGATCTAAATAAATAACTCTTCCCAATATTTCATATTGATACTCTTTCAATTAAGTAATCACAATTCATAGCCGGAATGATTTTCTTCTCCTAGCAAAGTCATTGCGGGGATCCCACTCATTTATCTTTCAGGCCCCATTCTCGTACACTGATAACGTCATTGCACTCCTTGCCTAGAGACATACATTTTATTTTGTATTCAATTCTGATTCTGTCTTCTGGTAATTTATCGCATCATTTCCACCTAGTATTTGATATTGTCACAAGGGGACTTCATTCACTTAGCTTTGTTGAAGTTCCACCCTGCTTTCTGCATCCTCAAACATACTTGAGACTTTCATAATTTTTTTGAACATATTTTGACCCACTGATATCACCTTCCTATATTTCCTACAAGTATTCCATAAGATTTTCAAATCTCAGAATTCATACAATATTTACCTATAATATTCTGACAATTCAGGTTCTCTCGTTCATCGGACTCAGCTTTCTTCGATTTATCTAGAGAAATTTATATTACATAATAACAAGTAAAAATGGATTTCTTTTCACACTATTCCATAAACGAAGTAAAAAATCAGCCACGTTTTGACTATTCACCACTCTTCACAAGTTGTCCACTTTCTTCCGAGGATCAAATTCCCTGACTTTTCCAGATTTTTTCAATGCTCACCACCGCCCCCTCCTTTGGTCAAGGGCAGACTTCTCTGAATACTAGGTTGGTTATGCCCACTGGCCACAATAAAAACAATTTAATGCGTACATCTCTGTTAAAAGGGCCCGCTTTGGCGATCACAATTTTGGCTGTACAATTGGTTTTTTTTTGTTTTTTTGTTTTTTTTTAATTTTGACCAAAAAATCAATTTTTGGGTTTTTAGCGATTTGGTTCTTTCAGCTCTGCTGTACCATTTTTTGAGGTCTCATTCCATTCAAGCTCCAGGGTATGAAATGCATAGAAACAAAAAGGGCCCAGGTTGTCGACTCTAGTTTTTTTCTCCACGGAAGTTTTCACTCTTAATCATTTTGCGGACTTTCAAAAACATTTTTCTCAAAATACAGCTTTTCTGTACCTCATTATCAAAAATATTGAAAAAATATCTTTCAGTAATGTTACACAGCTGGTTAAGGTCTCATTCAAAAGGTAGTTCAGTCTAGTATAACCCTCGCGTTTCAACTTCATACCAACAAGACCAAATGGACCTTCCCGCTAGGGTATTTCTAAGCCTCTTGAAATAGTTTGCATGAATGTTATTGACTTTTTACACAAACAGAACCTTCGAAACCGGCTGATGAGCCCATCACATTCTGTTATCACTCATGAAAGCCGCCACCTCCCTTCTCCCCCCCCCACACGCGCGCGCGTTCGAAACACATGGTACAAAAAGCCAAGTAGAAATCTTTTGAACGGCTGCGTGGCCGGCCTAGAGAGTATTTTCGGAATTTTCCTCCACCCATGCTGATTCACCTGTTGAATAATTAGAGGTGCGATTTTTGAACACGAGAAAAAGAAGGGCGGTTCACGCAAAACTGAAACAGGGAAGGAAAAAAGCGCGACAATAATCAGCTATAAAAAAAAAAAAAATCACACCAGTTTTTGGCTGTTGCAAACTTTAGGGCTTTTTATCAGTTTTGGACTGTCAGGTTGGGAAATGCACCAGTTTGGGTTTTTTGGTCAGATATTAGTTGTCCATCACATTGGTCCGTTCTTCAGTTGTAATTCAATTTCCAGATAATATTAAGCGTATCCCAAAACATTCCCGATTTGATTGCTCTTTTCTTTTCTACTTTTTTTTCTTTGGACGGAGGGGGGGACTCCCATTTTTTGTATTTTTGATTGAAAACATTCTGGGAAACATCCCTGTATTGCACATACTACAGACAAGAGTATTCGGAGCCATAGCCAAGAGATGCAGTGGCAGAAGTTCATGACAGCCGAGCAACTGGCATTGGTTGTTGAGGCTGACAATCGACGCTAGTTGTTGGAGCTGCAGTGGCAGTGGTTGATGGCAGTAGCGACCTGGTACCTGAAGTATGAGAGGGTCCGAAGTTGGAGTTACCCAGAGAACAACTGAAATGGAACACTGGAAGTACCGTTCATACATGCGACAGCGACAACATACAGTTCCGGTGATTAAATTTCGTGCCCCGTATTTCATGTGCATTCTTTATACAAATGCCATGCGTTTAATTTCTTCAGACTTGTCGTTTTAAGCATGGAAACGCTCTTTCTATCGCTTGCGAATAATTATTCTCCCATAACTACTAATTGAATATTACATTAAATGACATGTAGAACTTACCAGTAATATCTCAACACAAAATTCAAAATTCCGAACTAAACTGTAAACTCAGAAACGCAACGCGCAACCATTTATTGAAGTTGGACACAGAAACTGTGAGATAGTTTGTAGATACGCATCGAACCGGATAGCCGTTAAACCGCAAACGTATATCTAAAGGTGCCGACTTGGCCACAACCTTGAAGCCTGAAAGCTACAAGCCATTGTTTCATTCTGGTAACAAAGTTAGCTGCTGAAAACATTGATTTATCCGCAGCGTTTTGCTACTTACTCGCAGTAAAATGAAATGCTGCTGTACACTATCCAACATTTAACCGCTGAATGCTGCTGAGTTTCATCATCCACATCAGCAGTGTAGTGGACAATTGTTTTAAATCGCTGCGTAACGCTGCTGTCTCTATGTGTACTCTGCGGAATCATGTCAAAATCCGCAGCAGACAAGTCTTGAGGTCTGCTGTAAGATCTGCTCACATCGCAGCGTAACGCTGCAGAATTGTATAAACACTGCGTCAAATCTAACAATTTCACAGCGGAAAACTGAAAATCCGATACAACCAGGAGCTGAATTTTGACCGATTTCGTCAATAGGGTACCATTTGATGGCGCGTATGGCGGTTCACGCGTGCTAAACTGGCTCTCCAGTCAGCGCATCCCTGGCCCCAGGAACTATACACTTTCGAGTATCGCGTCAGTGACTACAAAGACTTGACACATCTGATAGGTTCATCCCTCTTCTCCGAGCGGACCGTTTGTTTCCTGGGAGTATATTGTTATTCAAATTCGGACGCATGTATCGAAGTGAAGAGTATTTTCTTGATCGTTAAACGGCATCTGGAGGTTGCAATATTGATATCGTGCTCGCGACGCATCCATGAAAAGTAGTGACGTAGCATATGCCACTACCCTGTATGCGGAACCGATGATAACTCTTTTCATCAAACGATTTGAATCTCGACTATATACCAGGACGCGTATTGGAATCGATACCCAGAAACGTAAAATGACTGTAAAGGGGTATTCAACAGGAAAACGAAACCCGCGGTAAAACTGAAATTGCATTTCTCCGCGACCGAGAACGGTCACTGCATAAACGTTCGCCAAATGACACGTGAAATGTCGAATGAGGTAACAAGGGAAAGCTATTAACAAGCGATGACAGCTGTCCGGAAAGGGTTGCGCTGAACCAGACTTTAGTATACAAGGTGCACGCCGGTTTCCCTTAACCGCCATGCTGAGAACACACCGAGGTCCGGCCAATTGGCCCACAATTGCAGGATTGTCGTTGCTCTCGCCGAGTACGGAGCGGACTCGGTGAACTCGTATTGCCATAAATCGTACATAATACGGTATCTAGTTTGAACGTGCGTATACACGGGTACATGGCACTGTGGTCTCCGAAAGTTCTCTACCATATACTCGTATATCACACATATCTAGTCCTGTATATACGTACATAAACTACGTGTAAATACATTTTTGAGAAAAAACGATAAACGAAGTTCGCGCAAGTTGGCCGCCACTGATTTATGTTCTAACTGAAATTGTTATTTCAAAATGGAGATACGTTTTAGGTTCGAATGGGTTTACGCTTTCGCGTACATTCATAATAAAACGTCGTTACGCTCGTTTGGTCCTTCATTGGAATTGCGGAAACGCGTTGTCCGTTTTGTATATATGAAGTTATATATATTATTTTTTTCCTAGTTATTATTATAAAACGAAGGGGCGCGAAAACTGGAGAAAAAAATAGGATGACGTTGTATTGGAAATGTTCTACTTTTTTCTCGCTTATCTTTACTTTTTTCTCATACGCCGATGTTGTCTTTTGTTTCGCAGCCACCGTGGACATGGTGGCCGAGAATGGCGACCGTGTTAATTAAATCGAACTGTCAAGAGCGACGGACACGTATTCATGCTTTTTTTTCTTTCGGCCAACTCATCGAGCCTTAAACGGCAGAGTGTCGGGTTAATGGTCGGGCGTTGGTGCGGTGAATCGAGTCAGACCGCTGCCGGTATCTGAAGACCGTCGGGCGTCGGCATCGTATCGCGGCGGATCGCGAGACTCCTGCCAGCGCCGCCGCCGCCGCTCGCCTCGTACGCGGTCGGCAAAAGTCAACTGGAATCTAGGACACGTGCCGAGCACGTGACTGCAGTCTGCGGCACACGGTTCGGATCATCAATTACGCGAACGCGTATTGATTTAACAACGAATTCGCGATATGCGTGCACTCGATGCTTTCTCAACCAGCACTGCGAAATCTATTGTGATGACAGTTACAGACTGTGCCTGTGCGTTAACACGCTTCACGCGGCCGCGTCGGCTTGTCGACTGGATGCGAAATTTGCAGATCTTCCCGGCGTGTAATTCGAAAAGTCACGTCCGAGGCCGACTGCAGCAGCTTCGCCCCGCTATCGTACCACTCGTCATTTTGCCGAAGGGTCTGATGGGTCTAGAGAGGTTCTAAAAGAGTCTGAACGAGTCCTTGAGCGTCTTACACGCCTGGAAATCGTGGCCCGGGGGGGGGGGAGCAAATTCACGTCAGTTCGCTCTGGCCACTTTCCTGTTCAAGATTCAAGGAAGTGCTGTAGCCGAAATTGACGCCAACTGGCTCCAGCGCAAATCAGAATTTCTATTTTACTTTTGATGAAGAACTTGATACCTACATTTATTTGTTTACAGATGTCCATACAGGAAGCAGCAGAAACATACATCACAACCCAGAACGTCCAGTTAGCCCTTCTCTCCTTCTCTCTCTCTCTCTCGTGCGCATTGGCCTTCAATTTAGGCTAGGATCGAGCGCAGATCTTGCAGATAAGTGCGGGAGAGCAAAAGAGCAAAGGAGCGAGAACGACGGAAATTGTGTAGAAATAAAGGAATGCAAGGCGATGACAGTAGGTATCGCTGATTACGGGCAAAATCTAAAAAGCTAATTCGAGTGGCCCATCAGGCTTACCTACATACAACCGAGGGAAACTTAGGGGTAAATCCAAATGCCTTCTGGAAGTTTGTAAATCATAAAAAATCATCGAGAAATATGACAGACATTAAGGTCCTTGACGGACAGACCGTCTATGATACACAAGATATAGTAAATAAATTTGCACAACATTTCTCGTCTGTTTACGTACAGGATGACAAAAATAATCCTTTACTAAACGATCGAACATCAGTGGGCATAGGGAACATGATTGACATAACAAGAGTAGACAAGCACCAGGTCGTGAAAGCGATCAAGCAATTGAAACCTAAAAGATCATTAGGACCCGATAAAATACCGGCCTATATTTACAAAGGATGTAGCGAATACCTAATAGAACCCCTTACTTATACATTCAATCTCAGTATTACATCTGGTGTTTTTCCAGAGATATGGACAATCACTAAGATAACACCCGTCCCGAAGGGGGAAGATACGGATGACATCCGAAATCATAGACCGGTATCCCTGCTACCTCTCCCGGCGAAAATTATGGAATCTACCATACACCTAATAATACATAGCGAAGTCCACCAACGAATTTCTCCTTATCAACACGGTTTCCTGAAATCACAAAGTGTCACCACAAATTTAGTAAATTTTACCCACTATGTACTTGAGTCTTTAGCCAGAAATGAGCAGGTAGACGCAGTTTATACGGACTTCCAGAAGGCATTTGATAAAGTTAATCACCGACTACTGCTTCTTAAAATGAAAAAACTAAATTTTTCCGATAGCCTTGTATCTTTCTTCACTTCCTACCTACAGAATAGATCCCAATACGTAGCATATAGAGGGTGTGAATCAAGATTGTTCAACTGTCCATCAGGTGTCCCCCAGGGGTCAATTTTGGGACCTTTATTATTTCTCATCTTTATAAATGATATTACCGAGGTAATATCCTCCTCAATGATTCTCCTGTATGCCGACGACATAAAACTTTATAAATCAATAACTACGAGCTCGGATGCTTCAGCCTTGCAGGACGACTTGAATGCGATGGTCTCATGGAGCAAGGGGAATTGCCTTCCTTTCAATATAAAAAAATGTGAAAAGATAACTTTTACGCGTAAAACAAAGAATGTTATAGAGTATGATTACAAAATGAACCAAATAAGTCTTCAAACCACGGACCACGTACGTGACCTTGGAGTTATACTGGATAAGCGTTTATGTTTCGATTTACACCTCAATCAACTAATATGTAACAGCAAAAATATGATGGGTTTTGTGATGAGAAATACTAGTGGATTCAGAGAAATCCGCACCTTCTTGATATTGTACTACGCGTTCATA
This sequence comes from Acanthococcus lagerstroemiae, assembly GCA_031841125.1. NCBI lineage: Eukaryota > Metazoa > Arthropoda > Insecta > Hemiptera > Eriococcidae > Acanthococcus > Acanthococcus lagerstroemiae. The sequence continues at coordinate 47,573,260 of CM063111.1, read as the reverse complement.
CGGTCGAATATGGAGTTCGGGATGTTGGTATGGAATCCTGTCTATAAAAAATACTCAGATAAGTTAGAAAGCATACAGCGTCGTTACCTAAAATACATATACTTCAAAATCTTTCAATACTATCCCATATACCTCAATTATGAAGAACTATTGGCGGGGTTTGAAATTGATTCTTTGGAAAGTCGACGTGAGCTTGCAATGCTCCAATACTTACATAACGTACTGCAGGGGCACGGAGATTCCACCTTGCATCATGAGATCAGCTTGAGGGTACCTCGATCAAATACAAGGCTAATAGAAACCTTCTACGTATATGATCGCCAGAGGGGCCCACTGAAACACTCCTTCTTAACCAGGGCTTGTATACTTTATAATAAACTGGAGAAGAGGAGTCAGGGAAGTGCGTTGGACATTCTTTCACAGTCCGGGCGTGACTTTCGGTTGGCATGTAGGGGTATACTGACAACACGATTGTAACGTTCTGGTATGTGTCATGGTTCTGTTGCTGGAGTTGTACTGGCGTGGGTACGACCTCGTTTGGCATGACGTCTTGGGGGCGGTCGGTTTGAGTACATGAGGGGAGGGTTGAGCATATATATGTGTGTCGGTGTGTGTGTGTGGGCGTGTGGGTGTCAGTGTAAAAGTTTTTTATTTATTAAAAAAAAAATTTTTTTTTTGTTTTTAGTTAATTTTAATTATAATTTTCAATCATGTAACAGTTTGTTCTTGTTTTTTTTCCTTCAGTTTTTGTTTAGTTTTGTTCTTTTTTATTTTTTTGTAAACTCATATTATTGCAGAGTGGTGCGGGCTATAATTGGTCATAAGACTGTTGCCCGCACCACTTTAAAATAAATAAATGAAATGAAATGAAATGAAATAACTCGCGCTAAGGTTACAATTTCTAGGCGAGTAACGCCTAACTGATGGGTCTTCATGAATTTCAGTATCGGCTAGGAAACTCTTTGTAGAGTCTGACTGAGTCTCATCCACGGCCGTATCTAGGTATAGCCGCGCCCTTGGCGGGATTTAAAATTTACACGCCCCCACACGGAGGGGTCTGGGGGTCCTTCCCAGGAAATTTTACAAAATTAAGGTGCAAAGTTGAAGGTTTAAAGCTTTATTTGTAAGACACATTATTCACATAATCAATCAATCAAAGCCTTTATTGCTCAAAACAAAACCTAATTGATATTAATAGTTATATACAGCCAATATTTTGGGCAAAGGCCTCCCTCAATCTAAGCCACTCCAGTCTGTCCCTGGCTACCTTTTCGTAATGTTCATTTTGCAAGAATTTCGAAATTTCGTCCCTCCCTCTCGCCTTCTGTCTACCCTTTTTCCTCCCTTCCTTCAAAAACCAATTCGAAATTTTGTAGCTCCATCGGTTATCCTGAAGTCTTGCGATGTGTCCAGCCCAGTCCCATTTTTTTCTTTTTGCCACTTGGTTCATGATTAAATTTCCTCTCATTCTTGATGTAAGATTTGTATTCTGACCCTATCCGATTTTCTTATTCCCAGAATTGATCTTTCCATTGAGTTTTGTGTAGTGTCGATTAGGTTACTTTCTTTTTTTGTTAGAGCCCAAGTTTGCGAGCCGTAAGTTAGGACTGGAACCACACAGCTGTTAAATATTCTGCTTTTTTGTTCGGCCTTAAAAGGACCCCTCCATATATTTTTTAACGATCAGAACTTTTTCCATGCCAAGGCGCCTCTCCTATCGATCTCTTTAACCATGCGTTTTTCGAAAGATATCATTTGGCCTAAATATACTGTTTCTAACACCCTTTCTATTTCTTTGCCTTCGATTTCGATATTTAGATTTTGATTTAAAGACATTATTTTTGTTTTTTCTATATTTATTTGTAATCCTGCTGTCTTGCCTATTTCGTTCAGTTCATTGATCATTCCCGAAAGTTCTTCCAAGCTTTTTGCTATTATTATCACGTCATCCGCAAATCTTAGGTTATTTAGATATTCCCCGTCAATTTTAATCCTCTTATTTTCCCATTTTAAGTTTCTGAATGTCTCTTCCAGCGCACAGTTAAAGATTATCGATGAGAGTGGGTCCCCCTGTTTTACCCCTTCTTTTTATATCAAAATATTCCCCCTCTATATCCGTTTTTAAAACGACTAGTAAATAACAAGTAAAAATTATTCACTAATCAAACGTATTGGTTTTTTTATTACAGATTGCTACAATTAGGTACTGGAAAAACACTTCCGGGGGAGGCGCGCCTTGAGCTCCAACCAGTATGGGTTCCGAGCTGGAAGATCGACGGTTGATGCCGCCGGGAAGCTGAAGAGACTGGCACAGTCAGCAATCCAAAAGCTCCAATTCAGTGCAGCTGCCAGCCTAAATATACAGAATGCGTTCAACACGATTCCATGGACGCGCATATTGGAGGCGCTAGAGAACGCATCAGTCATCCCCGCGTACTTACGTCAAATAATCCAGGACTACTTCCGTGGTCGGATAATTCTTGCGGAAACTGCTACGGGTGTGGTGCAGCGGGAGATGTCGTGCGGGGTACCACAGGGATCAGTTCTTGGTCCTACTAAGCCGATGATACCCTGGTGGTTGCAGTCGAAGATAACGTAGCCACGCTTGAAAGCAAGGTGAACGCGGGACTGGAGACAACGACCCATTGGATCGGGTCGGCCGTATTGTGCCTAGCAGCCGAGAAGACAGAAGCGGTGTTGTTTACACGCCATCGACGGTGGAACCCTCCTTCCTTTCGCCTAAAGGGAGCGGAGATTGCGCCCTGTATAGCCCTGAAGTACCTCGGGCTATGGTTCGACGGGAAGCTGTCGTTCAGAGAACACGCAAAGAGGACAGCGCAGAAAGCGGAGAGAGTTGTAGCCGGATTAAGCCGATTCATGTCGAACCTAGGGGGGCCAACAGAGAAGAAACGTAAGCTGTTGGCGAATGTCGCCATGTCGGTCCTCTTATACGGGGCGTCAATCTGGTCCGATGCCATCGGTGCCAGGGAGTACAGAGGAACCGATCTAGTAATGGTCCAATGGAAGGCTGCACTGAGGTGTGTCAGTGCCTGTTGCACTGTCTCCACATGGGCAGTTTGCGTGCTAGCAGGTATACCGCCAGTGGAGTTACTAGCGGAAGAGGGTATACAGCGCAACGCGGAAGATGCTACCAAAGAGCAGTGAGGCGCTACGTGTCAAGCAGGATAATAGGCAATCCACGCTTTGCTTGTGGGAAGAGGAGAGTGGATGCGACTGCTAGTACGCGACCTCAACGCATGGTTGGGCAGACGCCATGGCCAACTGGACTTCTACCTCACGCAGGTGATGAGTGGCCATGGAGTGTTCAACAAGTACCTGCACCGAATGGACATAGCAGGAAGCCCGCGGTGCTCCTACTGCGCTGCAGGAGGGCGAGATGATGATGCCTGGCACACCCTGTTTGAGTGTCCGGCATTCGAATAAGAGAGGGAAGAAGTGGTGGTCGCCTTTCAAAGCGCAGGCGTTGAGCCGCTTACACCATGCTGAAGAGCAGAGCGGGATGTGATCAGGCAGCTGCCTTTGTCAAGAAGATGCGTTGGGCTGCAAGATGGAGCTGCAGTGGTACAGGCAAAGGCAGCTGACGCAGCACCCTACGCCGGCACTCGCCATCTCACCAACATCAGCGATAACGACAACGTCAACGAGAACGACGATGACGATGTCACAGCTGCCATCAACCGACAAAGAAGACAATCCAGCGCAACTCGACAGCGAAGATGAAGAATAAGATGCTGTAGATTCGCAACCGTGAGGAGACGACAGGAGAAATGGGGGTAGTAGGAGCTACTTCAAAGTAATCCCCCCTATTCTGATGCAGGCCTATTTGGGGCATTTCTGGGCTAGGGGGTGGAGTATCCCAGGGCCAATTTGGCATGCGTGCATCGCCATACGCCCCTCTATCATCGAATTGGGTGGGTAAACTGAGTGCCTACTTTATAAAGTTAAATGTTAGAAAGTTCTTCAAGAGTCAAAACTGTACTTTTCTTACTTTTACCAGGGCAAAATTGTCAATGATATCGTTAAAATCAATCTGAGACGCAATGTTGTATTCTATATTCAGAACTGCTAATTTTGTCAATCTGTTTTCAGATAAACTTGATCTTAAATAGTTCTTGCGATCATTTTTAACTTGCCGAACAAACGCTCACAAGATGCCACATTTACAAGCATTGCTAAGAATATCCTCAACACAATTTCAATGTTTGGATGGGCGTCTATGATTAGAGATAACGTTCAGGATATTCAAATAGGAAGCCTTATCGATGTTCTTTATCAGCTCTTTAGTGTGACACTTGAAAGTACCTAACTACTTTGTTCACAAGCTCTAATGTATCTACATATATTTTTGGTATACATCGCATCAAAATCAGTTGCACACTTTTCAAGAAGAGAATCAGAATATACTCACTTAAAGACTTTCCAGATAAAAAATTAAAGTCAGATGTAATCGAATGGTATATCAAGTCCTAAATGGTCACATGTGTTTCGGCACGTACCTGCATCATATGGGGATACCATATATTCGTCTCAACCTACAGCAATAGAATCTAGCATGGGTATTTCCATTTGCTAAGCGCAAATAATAGTTGACGTATTTTTTATTTGACAATATGGATTTAAAGTGGGAATTCACATCAGAAAGAGTAGAACTCACAACCTAGCGACTAACCTACTACCGAGTGCACAACTTAAAATATACACAGCTGTCTACCGAGTGCACAACTTATAACCAAAGGCACAATAAGCAACCGAGTGCGTAACTTTTGCGACCAAGAGTGAGTACTTTCAACCGAGTGCCTATTTCTCAAACGGAAACGCATTTTGCAGCCGAATGCACACCGTGTAACCGAATGTAGCAATGGTATTCGAAAAAATGAATTTCACAATCTGGTATAGAAAGTTTCAGTTCAGCCATTCGATCCTTTTCAACAGCAGGAACTGAGCAACAGGGCGGGGAAGCGTTAACGATTTGATTTACAGTATCTACCCTTCCGTGAAGCAACTTTGACCCCGACAGGGCCAACACAGTTGTTCGAATCCTCGCCCATCTCTCGAACTAGCAAATTTATGAACACACTTCAAACGGGGGTATGTTTGTAGCACACGAAAAGCGAATATCAGATTTTGTAGTTCTAATGAATGCGTACAAAGTCATTAGAAAGTTAACACCCACACCCATACACATTCGTTTTCCCGTTTTATGTGTAGAAATTAATGGTTCTCCCGAATTGAAACCTTAACCAAAAGTTGAAAACGATGACAAAAGCCGCGCTGAAGTTTCATTTTGTCAGTGTGCGTCGACTGGATAGTATACATATACATATCATGTAGTTACTGTGTAAGTATATGTATACTCGCTGTATGCTGTATCGTGTAGGCAGTAAACAAAGTCGAGTTTTGTAGCGTCGCCATCATTGTAGACTTTGAAGACGAAACTTTATAACAGATTTTAGTTTTATAACTCGAATAAATGAGAGTTTTTTGTTTTGTTTTTGCTTTTTGCTTCTTTTTCTACTTCAACCGAGTTTAGAGAACGGGGTTGGTGACCGTCGTAAACAGGACATAAACCGTACATTGGATGAAGTGGAAATTGTATGAGAAGATGAGGCAAACGTTAAATGAAGCGAATATCAAATTATTATTCTTAGTACACATTCTAGCGGCTGGAAGGGAATACATTTAAGAGATAGACTATTACAACCCCGCGAAATCAGAAGAACGAAAAGGATGAAATTTGGAAATCATCCGGTTTAAAATGAAAATTGTGGGCTAGAATTCTGCGGCACGGCCAGAAAATGAAATTTAGGAAACAGAAAGCAATATTACACCTTTTTGCGGCCGTATACTAGGCCTTTTGGTGAAAAATAATAAGTAAATTAAAGCATTTTTCAAGGGATCGTAAAGTGGATAAATAGAAAAAAGTTCAAGTTTGAAATTGTAGGATCAGTGGGGGCAAAAGTGAACCACGGAGTAATATAAGTGGAGGTCCACTCTGTTTCTAATGACCCTTCAAAGTAATTAAGAAAAATATTGATGAAATTAGTTCACGAATACCCCGTATTCACATTTCCCCCGAGTAGCAAAAAGTCATTAGAAACAGAGGTGAAGACAGCTAATTCTGCCAACGACTTCGGGTTTGGAAGGAGGTCTTTTTGTCGGGTCCTTGAAATCATTCTTCTTATCGCCTCCAGATCCGTGATCTGACTGTGGACCTTGGGTGGGATACCAGTCAGTTCAGTTCTTAACAGCTGTGCGGGAGGTTGCTCTGGGAGCGGAGGTACATGAAACCATTGATGAATAACTTTTGGTTCACCATACTCACTTGAAAAAAAGGGCGACTCTCTACAGGTTCCGCTGCATAAAACCGGTTTCTGCCATGAAAAACGACACTACTTAAATATTCGCCACATCTTCACCTCTCACTAGAATGATGACGCATACATTTTAGTTCTTGCGAACTGATAGTGGAAGGGAATTGAAAAGATGGCATGGGACTAATCGGATGTCATTTTCAAGGAGTAGTCTTGAGTAAATACCCCAAAACTAATTGCATTATAAGACAATTTCGATGGAATAGCCAACATATCTATCGCCACTTCAGGTTGGTTATGTGAGGTGTCGTAAGGATTGATGCAAATAGAGATATCCCCTTTCGAATTTTGAAAACATTCATTATTTTATTCAAAATTACATGTTTCTTTAAGAAGATTATCTTCCTAAAACTGGAATTGTGGAAATCTTAGAGTTCCTACGATCATTAACTATCTCTAAAAATTTACACAAGATAGCTAATATGTTTCCATTAGGTAGTTTATGGTAAGGCACCTGAAAATTGGAGAAGATGAAAGCCGATAGAGAAGGGTTGTGAAATCAAAGGAGACAATAGACAATCTGAAGCAGACTGAGACACTGACTGCCTGATTGACAGGCAGACAGGTTAGATATAGTTTAGCTTAAGGTTGTAAATATTTACTGTAAATATTTCCCATGCATTATGTAGTTGAAAAATGGGGCTCTCCTCCCTGCCCCGCGTTAAACCTACTCGAAGGTATATAAGGCAGTGGAGAGGAGACACTCTGAACTTTTATTTCTATGTAGTTAACGCAATACACGGAGCCACCACAGGAAGTTCGGGAGTGGTTGACGGGTGTGGCGTTGGCCCCCTAGCCGAGGGAAAGAACAGGCACCTGGAAACACCTGAGTATGGACATGTATTATATTTAGTCTTCATGGCGCCCAACAATTCTAAATTCTATACTCGCGGAAGGCGCCGCCATGAAAAATTGAGTAAAAAACTGTCTTTAATTCAAAATTTTAAATTTTGAAAAATTTGAAAATTTCTCCATACTATATACTTCACATCTTTCTTGGGGCGAAAAATTTTCGGACAGCTTCGGCATCGGCACTGGTGCTAATTATTCAATTTTTCGAGACGAATTTGAATCCGTATTCATGGCCGCCCGCAGAATTTTTCGCGGGGTAGCAACAGAAAATGCTGACGATCATAATTGAACCCTGATTTTTGTATTTGAATTGAGATTAGTGAATAGCTACATGGGCATGAGTCACTGGCTGATAACTGAAAAAACGAACATGTGCAGTCCCTATATATATGTTGACGAATGTTAATAAACGTATTGGTGTGGTGGGACGTATGGCGATGCACGCTTGCCAAAGTGGCCCCTAAGACACCGCACCCCCAGCACCGAAAACTACCCTTTCGGGCATCGCATCAGTGCCGAGGGGGTTAATTAACGTATTATTGAACGGTTTAATTACATGAATCACAAATATCCTATTATTGCACAGAACAAAACAAAACAAAAAAAAAAAAATGAAAAGCTTATGAGGTAGCGATCGCTACCTCCGCTACCCTCTGCGGGCGCCCATAATGAGGGAAATTAACGCATAAAATTATGAGGTTAGTTTGTTGTAACTAATCAGATGAAATACGATACAGCTACATTATCGCATTATCACTTTCACCAATTTCACTTTTGTCAGAACGGGTCAGGTGCAGGGACGTAGCGGAGAGTTATTTCTGGGGGAGGGGGGGGGCAAAAATTGTAAAATTCCCAACTGATTCAAGTCGAAATTCCCAAGTATCAAAATTCGTTTGTATCGCTTAAAAGAAGAAGAAAAAAAAAATTTTTGACGTGTTGGATTTTCCCAACTTTTGATCCATCTACTAAGATTTCCCCACCCCGGCAGAGGCTTGGGAGCAGGGCGGCCAACCTTCAGGATTTCGCCTAAGATCCCAGGTATTTTTGGGTTCCCCAGGTATTCCCCAGGATATCAGGTATTTGAAGATCATCTTAGGGAACGATCAGATATTTCTCAGGAATTCCGATCGAGATAGCGAATTCGCCTCGAATTGAATATTTTTCATTCGTTTAAATTCCCGCGACATTTCCCAGTAGGATTCTTACAAAATGTCCGTACTGATTTTATTATGCTTAGAGTTGGAACATTGATTTTTTCATTTTCTTAGACGTGTTCTGCGAAAGAGTAATTTTGTCCAGTGATATTGAGATACTCTTCAGCAAAATGTCTCTGAGTCAAATGTATTGTCTTTTAACAATTGCTACAGAAAAACCATTTTAAATGGAACATTATACTAATTTTCATGTTTTCTGTCCCCTTTCGAACTTCTGCATCCATATGTGAGCAATATAATCCGAGAACTCAGATTTTTCAAATCCACTGTCTCTTCCAGGGCTAAATATTCATGGGCTTCTTCATTGTACGTATAATTGGAGGGGGAGGGGGAGAGAAACAAACATGGTAATAAGATTCGACCAGGAAACACCAGCGCTTCGACACGTTTGTGGCACCTGTTTTCCTTTCCGGCTATTCTACTCGGTCTCAGGCATTTTTTCTGTGATATCACAGGCATTCTTCAATATTGCGGCTAGCCGCCGTGTTGGAGTGGGGGCAAGCTGCCCCTGTCCTCTTTATTTTCGTCACTGGTCAGGTGTATTTCTACAGCGCTCTTTACCTTCATGGTACTTGAAGCATTTTCAGAAGAGAATAAAACATTTTTCACTTGCAGGTCAGAAGAAAAAGAAAGAGTCCGACCCTTGCTGGAAAGGACATTGTTACATGGATATGTCCGCGTTGAGGCGCATACCCACATTCCAATGCCGTCTCTAGTCGTCCATTCTCGGCGTCGCCGTCGCTCGGCATTCTTCATGTCGACTGGTTGAAACGTGATGAACGAATGATCGCATAAAGAGGAATACGCAATTTATGTAGATATGTACATCACGATGGTAACGCTTTTCTGCGGAATTTTTCTCGTTTGCGTACCGAGCTATTAGACATACTTATCCATGTACAAATGGTAGTCCAGCACACTGGCTCTGTTAAGGGTCTGTAAACTTTATTCTAGATATGCTCAGCCACCATATATCCTTTCATTCCGCACGCAACCTTGATCGTCGCTCGCGACGTATTCCGTGGTGCGTTTGCTTGTTATCAGAAAAAGTAAATAGCAAAATGGCGGATGAGTATGCCTGTACGAAGTTTAGAGAGCCTTAACTCTGTCGCACACCGTTTCATGTGAGTGACAGTTTCTTTGCTTAAAACTGGAGGGAGAGCTAATACTACACCCACGCAAAGGGGCAACTGCTCCGCTGCTCCTCGGCTATGGCGCATACCCACATTCCAATGTCGTCTCTAATCGTCCATTCACGGCGTCGCTCAGCATTCTTCGTGTCGACCTGTTGAAACATGACGAACGAATGATCGCATAAAGAGGAATATGCAATTTATGTGGATATGTACATCACGATGGTAACGTTTTTCTGCGGAATTTTTCTCGTTTGCGTACCGAGCTATTAGACATACTTATCCATGTACAAATGGTAGTCCAGCACACTGGCTCTGTTAAGGGTCTGTAAACTTTATTCTAGATATGCTCAGCCACCATATATCCTTTCATTCCTCACGCAACCTTGATCGTCGCTTACGACCCGTTCCGTGATGCATTTGCTTGTTATCGGAAAAAGTAAATAACAAAATGGCGGATGAGTATGCCTGTAGGCTACGAAGTTTACAGAGCTTTAACTCTGTCGCATACCGCTTCATGTGAGTGATATTTTCCTTGCTTAAAACTGGAGGTAGGGCTAATACCGCACCCATGCAAGGGGCCAACTGCTCCGCTGCTCCCCGGCTACAGCGCCATTAGCTAGAAGTGCTCCCTAACCTCGCTCCCCTGAACGTAGACCTATTCACTCCCTTAATCCACCGTTCCAAATCCACGTTTCGAGTGTAATTTCAACGGTCAACGAGAAACGGGTGGTCACCCGGCTACGTCAGCAATACAAAATAAAGAACCACGCTACAACTGAATGCCGAAAACCGCGAAATTCGTGTAATTATTTTCGCGAAGATTAAATACGGGTGAAAATCTCGAAAAGCATCGCCCTAAATTTCTTACACGGAGCGCGTCGCGTCGGGCAAAGAAATATAAACTGGAAGATTAATCATCGCGACAAACGAACGAAGACAGTGGACCAGTAAAAGCGCCCTCAACGTAAAGCGAGCCCATAAAACTAAACAAACGTAATAAAGTAAATAATAATAAGCCTATAATAATGAGCTCGTTGCGGCCAAGTCACGTGAACACAAATTTTTACACTCGCTCTTCCAACCGAGTAATAAACTATACAAAGTTTTTACTATCTCTTAACGTTATACTACCGTCTTTTAATTGTTTTTCAGCTTCGCAAATTTTCTTCCGCTATCTACACGCCGCTGTTGCTGTGGTTGCATTCACGTATTCCGGCCGGCGCTCTATTAGACTGTACCTTTTCCTTGTATCGTGATCATCGATCTGAACTAGGTCGTGAAAATTTAAAGAAAAATCCAAAAACGCTTTCACTAGAAAAGCCAGGTTTCAAGGAGGTGCAAATTATGAGGTCTATGTCACCATCCAGCCCCCAAGGTGGAATTCTTAGTCGAATTTCGCTCCGTAGCACGGGGTGACTTTGTTACTTTTTTCTGCAAGTTCGAGTGTAGGACCGTAGAAAGTGGGTTAGAGAACCGGGATATTTCTTGTAATTTTGATGGGTATTGCGGAATACAGTCCCTAAAATATTATGACACCCAACCCCACATAATTTTTGCTATAGAATTTTGAAATAAGTGTGCCAAATGGTACTTCGATGGGATGCCGTTGCACATGTTCATGAATGAACAGGGGAAAAGTTGCAAACGTAGTGTTGTCTGTTAAAAGTGTCAAGTAATTCAACTCATACTATGAGTACAGATGCATGCAAAAAACCAACGAGTGTTGACCATGAGAACTGTGCCTTTTCTTTATTCCAAAAAATCGAAAGAAAAAACCAAATAAGAACTTTCCTTCTATTGAACGTATATAGGTATAATATATATCTATGTCTTTAGTATTTCTGAAATGAGTAAATATACGATTTGTACTTGTTCATTCACTAACAATAATAAGACAGACAATTGAGCTCGATCACCTGCCGCCTTCAAGAACAAATAAACTATTCTGTGCAAATTCACCCCTTCCCATTTTCCCCCAGTTTTTTTTTTCAGTTACTACATCACAATGCCGATAAATATACAATAGTTCAGGTTTATCAAGACTGCAATCAAATTTAGTGTGTAATTATAACAAACACGTACAGTTCTTTTCAGTTTGAGTCATTATCTGAAACAGTTTCTGTAGTGCAATTTGTATACTTTCTTCGAGGCTTTGCCAAACAACCAGACAACACTTCCTAGAAATAAGTTACATGTAGTAGATTTTAAACGGTAGCTACAACATCCTACATTACAAGTCACGTGTTAGTTTTAGTGTACAGGTGACCTATGGTTGAGAACTCCCTTCAGAAACCAGCTGATTCATTGGATTGATTTTCATTTAATTGTTGGTTTATTCTTGTTTGAGAGAACCGAGCTAAGACTCATTAGTCTGCAAATTAGATGTTGTGCTTACCTCCTTTTTTGTGTAGTAAAATTATGTCTGATTTTTTTCCATTCTAATGATATCTATCTTATTTCTAGGATCATATGAGAACCCATATTCCAAACTAAGCTACTGTCCGAAAAACGATTTTTCACTTTCTAAGAGATCATGATACTCCATGCATGGATGCACTGATAATCACGTGCCCGAATGTCGTATATATTTAACATAGTTTATGTGTTCTAAGCAGGCGAAGTTTGTCTACAAAATAATTCGTTTTCCAAACTAAGCTATTTTCTTAATATTGTGACAGGCCTGATGAGAGGGGGAGGGAGATTTCCCCCGGGGCCTGGTCTCGGAAAGGGCCCCACTCAAAATACCAAAAAGTGAAAAAATATATGAAAATAATCTAAGACGATTTTTATAAAGCATAGCAAATTAAAACTGAATGCCCCGTAAAAAATTTCTCCCAGGCACCAGTTTTCTCTCTACGGCCCTGTATTGTGATAGAGTTTGTGTTCGATTTGCACTAACGACTTATTTTTTTCTTGTGATTAGTGTGCTTATTGTACGAGAGTAGAATATGCCCATAGTTAATTATTTTCAAAATATGACTTGGCATTCTAGATACCTATCGAAGACGTTTTTTCCATTTTCCAAGCTATTATCAAGACACAGCTGCACGACTATGGAATTTGATAGTTAATTTTGATAACGAAAATATTATTGACTACCCACGAAGCATAGCACACAACATATAATCTTATTAAGTTATTAGAATTCATTTTGTGACCCTGTTTTTTTTACTCAGATTACATATAAGATTATGACGCCATTCCCTTGAACGCAAGTTTCTTTGAATCATGACACCGCTGTTCTCCCAAACTCAGTTATTCTGGCAACACACATTTTTAATCACACCAGTTTTCTGACCGTCCTAAGCCTGTTGAAAGTACGAAGAAAAGTGTGCGCGGCAAAATAAATATTAAAAAAAAAAAAAAAAGGCGATGAATTGTCCTGGGTAAAAAATTGCGCGTAATGAATTGTCCTGCACCGATTTCAAATGATTGTGCGGTTATTATAGCTGGTGTCCGAGGCGGTCTCTTCCCATCTACCTGTAACTACTCGCACCTAATTACTCTGTGATCCGAATGGTATCTAAATTGTGCACCTACCAAATAGTTATTAATTTTTATAAAATGAGTTCATGACTTGTAAATTGTTTATTTTTTGTGTTTTTTTTTGGACAGAAGTTAATCATCCTTTCACCTCTTTTATTTCTAACCAATTATGAGTTCTTCTCTTCATATCCTACTTCCAACCTGACTGTTGAAGTCTGCTATTATCAGTGTATCATTTTGTTTTTCATTTTTCTGGGGGTTAGTGTTTCCAAAAGAGTTGGTAAAAATTATCAATCTCCTCTTCACTAGAGGCTGAAGTGGAGGTGTACACCTAAGTAATAGTAACCGTTTGAGGCTGGGATAATTTTTCGATCTTCCTACTTGCTATTCTATCAATTTCTCCTCAAAATTCGAAATTTTCCCTCATTAAAAAAAAAAATTAAAAATCCCACTCCTCCCCCCTCTCCCTGACTAACCTGTGTAGTAAAATAGATTTCTTTTTTTCATTTCTAATATGGCATCCCCTTCCCGTCTTATCTCAGCAAGGCCCAAAATGTCGATTTTGCCCTCCTCGAATGCTTCCTCCAGCTCAGTCAAATTTTCCTCGTTTATCAGGGTCCTTGCGTTCAAGCTCTCCATCGTAATTTTTTGTTGGCTCTCCTCTCCTCTTTGGACTTCCCCCTGTTGCGTCCAAGAGATGGTCCTACGTACCTAGGCTTACCAGCCTTATCAGGATCCGGAATAAATAATATGCAAATAATGTTGTACATAATATTACATCGTGTAGGCAACTGGAGAACGTATAGTTTATTTATTTATTTATCCTATTATTATTATTATAACCTTTTATTCCGGTAAGTTACATCTTAAATCTACTCGTTAACTATATGTACTTACTATTAATTGCAACTGATATCGGACGCCCATTCCCGGGCATAGGTCTCCCCTATTGATTCCCATACCGTCCTGTTTTGTGCAGCTCTCATCGATAAAGTTCCTAATTTCTTTTCTATGTCATTTCTCCATCTAGTAGTTGGCCTCCCTCTCCTTCTCTTATTTCCATATGGGATCCACTCGGTAATCCTTTTTGCCCATGTATCTCTCTTTGATCTAGCCACATGCCCCACGTATCTTATCTTTAGAGATCCTACGGTTTCCAGTATGTCCCTTATCCCTGTCTGCTCTCTTATTTTTGTGTTCCTAATTTTATCCTTCCTTTTTATACCCAGTATGCTTCTTTTCATCGCTCTCTGTGTGACTTGTAGACTCTTCGCTTGGGCTTTAGTTATTGACCATGTTTGCGCTCCGTATGTGAGGATTGGGATTACGCATGAGTTCAGGATTTTAATTTTGGATTGAATTTTCATGTTCCCCTTAAAAATTTGTCTTAGCGACCAGAATCCACTCCACGCTTTTCTCTTTCTTATTTGTATTTCTTTTATTAATCCTTTTTCGAATGATATTATTCTCCCCAGATACGTGTATTCTGTTACTCTTTCACTTTCGACTTCGTTTACATTTAGGTTTTCTTTGGATTTGTTACTCACGTACTTTGTCTTGGTTGCGTTTATTTGCAGTCCGGCTTCCTCACATACCTGCATTAGTTCTTCAACCATCTTTTGTATTTCTTCCCTATTTTTCCCCAACAGTACAATGTCATCTGCGAATCTTAGATTTGTCAGCCTTTTACCGTCTATGTTTATCCCTTGTTCATCCCAATCTAGTTTTTTAAAAGCCATCTCAAGTACTGCGTTGAATAGGTTCGACGGTATTGGATCTCCTTGTGCAACACCTCTTTTCACCTTAAACGACTTCCCTGATTTGTCCAACCTTACATGTGCAGTAGCATTCTCGTATATATTTTTGGTGATTTCCACTATTTTCAGGTTTGTTCCCTGTTCAATTAATGCCTGTAGTATGTAGTCGTGTCTCACTGAATCAAAGGCTTTTCTAAAGTCTATAAAAACCATGTGTACTTCTATGTCGTATTCTCCAGCTTTCTCTACTAGTTGGTTGAGCGTGTGGATGTGGTCGATGGTAGAGTAACCCCTCCTGAACCCAGCTTGTTCCTCCGGTTGGTGCCAATCTAGTTGGTCGTATATCCTGTTCTTGATAATTTTCATAAAGATTTTTCACATATCTGGTGAAAGACTCAACGGTCTATAATTATCGAGCTTTCTTTTGTCCCCTTTTTTGTGCAATAAGATGATTTGGGCTTCATACCACTGCCTTGCCAGTGTTATGTCGTCTACTATTTTATTGAATAGACATTCCAGGTGGGGGAGTAGTTCATCTGAGAATAACTTGATGAATTCATTTTCTATGAAGTCAGGGCCTGAGGCTTTTCCTATTTTAATATTTTTAACAACATGTGTTATCTCGGATTTTATTATTTTTGGGAAGGGTTCCATATTTTGATTGAGTCGATTAAGGTATTCCGTGATATCCCCCAGGTTTTTGTTTGTTACGCTTTGATTATTGACAGGCTCGTCGTATAATTCCTCGAAGTATTTTGTTGATTCTGTGATAATTTTGTCTCTTGCCGTAATTACTTTGCCCTCGCTATTAATCAGTTTTGATATTAGGTTGTTTCCCTTACTTAATTCCTTTTTCCATTTCCGTGTAGACCAAGTATCCTCAATTATCTCTCTGGTTTTCTTTTCATCAAATGCTCTACAATCTTTCCTTATTTCCCTTCTCACTACCTTGCTAATTTCAGTAAGCTCTATTTTTTGATTTTGCGTCAATCTTTTCATACCCTTTAATTTCTCCCTAGTTTCTATTAGCCTTTTTGTTCCTTTTGTAAGTTTATCGTCCGTGTTCGCTTGCTTTTTATGGCTTCCAAATTCCTTCATAGTTAGGTTGCAAATATTATTCATAGTTTCGTATAATTCCTGAACGTCCGTGTTTCTTGTATTATTTGTTAGGTTAGCTATTTCAACACTGAGACTTTCTCTCAAGTATTTTCTTGCATCCTCCACTTTATGCACTGGGATTACAAAGTTTCCTGTCTTCTTTGATCTTACGTGTGCCTTGAATTTGGCCCTTCTCGGAATGTCAATTAACCCTCTGCACATTCTATGATCGGACGCAAAACCGATGCTCAAAATAACCGATATATCTTTGATGATGGAGATTTCATTTGTTAGTAAATGGTCAATTTCATTTTTCGTTATCCTGTTAGGTGAAATCCAAGTCCACTTCCTTTCTTTTCTCTTCTTAAAGAATGTTCCTGCAATTTTCATGTTGTTTCTACACGCGTAATCTATCAGATCCTCTCCATTCTTATTTAGTTTTCCCAAGCCATGTTCACCCACGTTTTTGTCCCCAGCTTTACCTTTCCCCACTTTGGCGTTCCAATCGCCCATAACAATCGTATATAATCCCTGTTCATCTTCAGTTGTTTTTTGCAGGTCTAAGTAAAATTTCTCTTTTTCTAAATCATTACTATCCAATGTTGGAGTATATATTTGTATAATTGAGATGTGCGTTTCTTTTCCAGCGCATAACTTAGCTACACATATTCTTTCATTAACCTTCTTAATCTCTAAAACATTTTCCCACATCTTTCCGTTTATATAGAATCCTACACCCTTCTGTCCTTTTGTTTCACCAAAATAATAAAAATAGTTACCATTTTTACGTTTTATCAGGCCCTCTCCTTCCCTACGCACTTCTGATAGGCCAACTATGTCCCAATTCACTTTACTAAGCGCAAGTTCAAATTCTTGGAGTCTTTCCTCATTCGCTAGTCCTCTGGCATTAAAGTACATTATGTTCAATTTTTGCTTATTATTACTATTAATATGTTTATTTCTAATTTTCACGTACTTACATGTTTCTGTTAGGGGGTTTTCAGCCTTAATTCCCCACGGTGGCTTATTCCGTATTGGGGAATGGTTATTTATCCTAACTTGAAAGATATTATATCACGATACATAAAAGAAGTACAAGATATAAATTAATATCAACTGATAATGCCTATCTTCCCCTGTAGGTCATAGGAAAACAATCCGTGGGTATAATCGCCAACCGAATTTCAAAAATGTTTTAAATGACGGCCACCCTATACATGGTCTATAGTTACTCCCCTATACAACCGAATTTCCCGATCGACCAGGAACTTTCAACTTTTTTTCTAAATATTTGAAACAAACTGAAGAATTTGAATCACCGCATATCACCAATCATTTAAAAAAATGTAAAATAAGAACCATGCCCCACTGGTTACATTTAGTAATGCTTTCTCAGATGCAATTTCAGCTATACTCTCTGTAGTACCCTTGGAATATACATTCTTTAAGAAAGTAAAAAACCGAAATTATAAAATCAGAGAATGTCTTATATATTTTCCTCGCCCTTTAACGATCCAATAAACTATTTAATCAACTCGGCATTCAACGAGGTAACATCGTAAAATATTTTTATGCATAATTAATACCAGTCAAGTTCTATAAAAAGTTTTTTTTTTTTTTTTTCTGAATTCTATATAGGTACTTTTTTTTTTCTTTTAAATGTGCGTAATGCGGTATTTCAGCAGTTGGCGAATCGTATTTTATCGAGTGAAGGTACTTTAGTGTCTGTAAATTTGTTAATAACGATGCCTCTCTCGTTCGTACCACTCCGACCCTCAGCTCGCAGCGTAAGGAAGTTGCTTTCGATATTGATGCGTTCTATAAAGCCTCAGGGAGCAGCTACCGGTGTCTTCTAGATAACAACGTCGATTGTGCGATTATAATCCGAGGGATTAGACCGCAGAAAAAGGTAATACGGCAGTCACCTCGGTGCCTTGCCAGTTACACAGCCGACGAAATGAAAATGTATTCCGAAGAAAATAAATCGCGTTTCCCAACCAAATGTACAACCGCGCGGACACTTAGGAATTCTTCTCCCTCTTCGGCATTGCGGATAGCCGATCGAAGACCATAAATCATCGAGAATTAAAGACTTACGTTATTATAGCCAACACAAAACGGGGTTCTGGTTTCGCCCTCGCGCATCCCTTTCATCAAGGAAAAATCTCACCCGTAACCTAACGATGTCCAGCCAGTATTTTCATCCCCTTTTTCATTTATTTGCTGTACACTGTACACGGACTGCGTACACCGTCGTATATATATATTTTTTTAACATGTTGAAACTATAGGTGCCGCATCAGTGAGGGCAGGGCTCGTCAGGGGTTTGTTTCATGGAGAAGAAGTAATTGGAGGCTCATTGTTAGAGTTTATCGTTCGGAAAGACGCCGATAATGCGGCAGACCGAAAAGTACGAGGGTGAATTGTATTAGTCCAGCAACCGCGAGTCAAAATGTCTTCATTTTCGGCGATGCGAAATTCTAACGCCACAATGTGTACGGTGTTTCTGATGGAGGAAATTCGGACTTCCGCAAACTGTATGTAGCAGCGTACATGCTGACACACAATCGGTTGTCAGTAAAATGGTATGAATTATGACCATGGCTCGAAATACTGTAGCCAGGTTTTATGTGAAATTTTCGGAGGGCGGCAGGCTTTTGCCACATTCTAGTGAAAATTGAGATAATTGGGTCACAGAGTGGAGGGCATAATGTAGTCTGGATTCCGTTAAACCATGTCGAACGTCGATTTTCAGTCGACTTGGAATCATCTGGCGATGTCGACCTGAAGTCGACTGGAATATGTCGTCAAACAGAGGTCTTCAAAAAAGTTCGTCGAAATTGAGTCGATTTTTATTAGGCCCAATTTCCCGAATCCGTTTTCCCGAAAGTCATTTTACACTAAATCGACGGCAACAGACGTCGACTTGGAGTCGTGATGCAGCTGAATTTCAAACTATTCCATGCTACTCCAATTTCGACTCCATTTCGCCGTCAAATTCAAGCAGAAATGCAGTCGAATTTATAAAGTCACTCGTGCAACTCAATGTCTACTTAATTTTGCCGTCAACTCGAAATCGAAAGTCAGTCAAATTTGGAAACCATAATAATCTCTCTCTTCTACTAAAAGAGTAAAATCCGCCACCACCGCCTCCGGGACAAAAAAAAAACACTGCGGGTTGCCTACCCTGCCCCTTAATCGCCCATTTCTCAAGGGGTAGCCTACCCTTGGGAAGGGGTTCATGGTGGCGGAGGGAGCTTAGGGGAGGAAGGTTGCGGTGAAGGACGAGGAGGAGTTGTGGTGGGGGAGGGCTCTCTATACACTAAACAGTAAAAGTCATCTCCTCCTTCCCCTCCGTGGGAATAGATTTCTGGTGGCCTCCGCTGTACCTTAATTTCACGTTTCACCAGAGATACCCTACCCCGGAGGGAGGCTCCGCGGTGGAGGTGGTAGCTCCTGGAGAGGGTGGACGGCCACGGTGAGGAAGGTCGTCGCGGTGGGCGATGAGGAGCACAGTGGGGAAAGTGACTGTGATGGAGGACAACTGTGGTGGGGATTGGCAGAGGGTAGCCCACCCCAAGGGGGGTCCTTGGTGTAAGAGAGAGCTCTTGGATGGTATAGCGCCGTGTTGTTTTCATATAATTTCCATAGAAATTGTTTTATGTTGGGTAAGATACACTTATGTTACTATGACGTCCAGGGCCGTATTTACATATAGGCAATATAGGCACGTGCCTAAAGGGCGATAGATTTTGGGGACAACTCTTATGAACAAAAATTTTCCTTATTTGCTCATTTCTCGAGGGGTAGCCTACCTTTGGGAGGGGGTTCATGTTGGAGGAGGGAGCTTAGTAAAATCCACCGCCACCACCGCCTCCAGGAGAAAAAACCCCACTGCGGGTTGCCTACAGTGCCCCTTAATTGATCATTTCTGCAGGGGTAGCCTACCCTTTGGAGGGGGTCATGGTGGAAGAGGGAGCTTGGGGGGAGGAAGGTCGCGATCTGCAGTCAAGAGTTTATTATTCAGAGTTACCAAAAAATGCATATGAGGTAAACCACGTTCTTGGAACTCAATTGTGTAAATATACCTCGTATTTTTCCAAATGCAGCTTCCATCTCAGATATGAGCATAGTATATTTGAGGTAGAATAAATGACAAACGAAGTAAGGAATGTCTTGGGCTAAGGTATCAGGAGGCATGGCACGAAGAAATATTTTAATTTCAGGCCAGTTAGGGTTACAAGTCATTGTAATGAAGACGTCTGGCCGGCCAACAGAACGAGAAATAGTCATGGCATCGTGATAGAGTTGTTGCATAGCTCGCGGGCTGCCTCTAAACGATGATGGTAATATAACGGCATTGCCCAGTCGAATTGAATCGGAAGTATTAGCTGCACTATTACTGATATGGTTCATTAGTCTTTGCATGCTTTCAGAACGTAGCTGAGACTGATTAAATTTAAGATAATTTAAACGTCCAGTCTCAACCGTCAAGTATGCATTTATTATAAAATGCTGGGTCAGTCTGCCAGAGGCCAGAAGGGGATTAAACTGACCAGTTGGTTTTATGGCTAGACGAAAGCTATAACACTCTAGTGCAGACACATACTATCGGGAAGGCAAATTTGATCGTAATTTGTATGTCTTAAAAGTCCATCCAATTTCACCTGTCGGGAAAAGTAAAGGGGACAGCATAGGGTCAGTGTGGGCTGACTCGTTAGAAAGAAAATTGGCCTCAGTTTCTCTTTTCGGATACACTCTAATATCTACCTCGTTCACTATGTCACCCTCCTGAGCAATGATTGCCGCTAATTCATTACATGTCGGAGCATTGTACACTCTCTTTGATTGTCCTCTTTTAAATGGTAAAAATCCAAATGCACATCCTCATCTTGATTTTGTACGTTGTTTCGAACAGATTTTTATAATTTTGTGCATAGAGATTCTCATTTATAATCGGCTGTAAAATACTAATTATATATCAGCATCGGTTGTAGAATGAAGTCGATGACGAGCTGCTTCATCATTATCATAAATATAAATTTGACCGAAGCGTGGTTGGTTTACACCAAGTAAACTGCTTGTGGCTAAGACCTTTGCTTGACCCCTCCCCACGCGCATCGTCTAAGGCCCTGGCCTATTCACGAGGTCATCATTTCTTGCATTGAAAGAAGCCAAAGCGAATACATTATTAAATAGGAGCGAATATTTGCACGAAAACGTTTTCCCCTTTCTGTAGACTCAAACAAAAGTTCTTGAAGCACAACAGGATAGAGTTTCAAATTAGGAAGATTGACTTTCCCTCCGTGGCAACAAATATCTTTGACCCCCCCCCCCGTTCAGGTTCAAAAGATAATGGGCTGCATACCACAGACATATCTCCAACATCCAATGTGTCGACCGATACTGTATTTCCCTCAGCACCCAGAAAAAAGGTACAGCGTTCTCCTATTCTGCTAGGAGTAGATACCCGTGTTCGATTTCTTTGCCTGTAAGCTGCTATTTCACCCATACTTTCAACCAAACGCCTACTTCTCTGAGTTTCTATCTGCTTCCTTTTTTGTTAAATAGTAGTTATACTTCTCCAGCCCCAGTAAAATAATAATAATAACAGCAGCGTTTATATGGGTTTCCAAAATTCCGACGAAATACAATACAATAAAATAAAATGCCTGACATTTCCTAAAATTAATTTAAATACAAGATTCCCAGGAATTGCGACTGGAGAGGAAATACCTACCCCTCCCTTGGTCCTCTTTTCATTGACCCCACCCATTTCTTGGCATACGCTTCCCCTTTCTTCCTCCAGAATTTTCTACGCTGAGTATGTCTTCTCCATTCCACTCCTAGTTCCTCATTGAACGCGTCTCTCCAACGAGTTTTAAATCTCCCTACGCCTCGTTTTTGATCAGGAGGCGTTCACCCTTTCACCCTTCTTTCCCACCTGTCGTCTCCCAGCCTCATAATGTGTCCTCTATAGCTCCATTTATTTTCCTTGCCACACTACCAATATCCTTCGAATGAGTCTTTAATCTAACCCAATCATTTTTGTGTTTGTCCTTTTTCCTCACTTCTAGAATTCTCCGTTCCATCCAGGGTTGTTCCTCTACGCGTAAAATACGTTTTTTGACGTTACGTGTAAAATAACTTAGAATAATGATGTAAATATAAAATAAACGTAAAATTACATAGAAAAACTAAATCGCGTAGAATAACGTAGAAAAACGACTGATAACAGTGGTAATGTGATGTAGCCTGTAATCTTGATTTAATCTTAATAAGTAGGGAAATATCCGGATATTTTATTCCAGATTTTTATCCAGAATATCCAGAAAAATTCCCCCAAACGCTCAATTATCCAGAAAATATTCCCCTTCAATATGGATGTCATGAAGAGGAATAAGTTAGAAAAGAAAATAGTTCTTTCTTTATTGGCTTGATAGAACATCCTTACAGGACAGTCTACTCAAAAGAAAAAGAAGAAAACGCTGAGCTGTTGACTGAATTGCATACTTTCCCCTCGTCCTTTGAACTTTGGCTGTAAATTGTAAATAATTTCGATTTTAACAAAAATTTTACAAAATTCACTTTTGTTTTACTCAAAAAGTGGTAAATATTTCCATTTTTTTAACCAAACAGTATAAATATTCTCTCAATGGTCATATACCTATCCAAAAATATCCGTGTACAAGTTGGGTTTAATCAACTTAAAATTTCATGGGACATTTTCATATTTGTTCCATAGAGAAAAATAACCATTTGGATAAAATTCCCCGTCCCTATCAACAGTGTTGAAAGAACGCAAAAATCATTGTTCCCGTTCCCGTTTGTTCTCCTCTAACTTGCTATGTTCTCATTCATATTCTTTGTTCTCTTTACCTTAAGATTACCAACGTTCCCGTTCTCGTTCTCGTTCCCATTTCCATACGCGGTTCCCGTTTCCCATTCTCATTCTCAATCCCATCAAGTTCTCGTTCTCATTCTCGTTCTGAGAATGAGTGAGAATGAGAACATGTAATTTTTTCTTCTTCTCGTTCATTCTTTCAACACTGATGCAGTACTGCATTTTGATTTTTTCATTTAAAAAATGTATAATTAGTTTTAGGCTTTCAGAATTTTACTTTTTCGCGCCAGCCGCAAAGGTATTGGAAGGACGCAAAAATTATCTCGTTCCCATTCTCGTTCGTTCTTCTCTAACTGCATGGTTTTCGTTCATGCTCCTCGTTCTCCTTGCCTTAAAAATACCAATAACCTTCCAGTTCTCGTTCACGTTCCCAACCTGGTCCCGTTCCCATTTCCTGTTCTCGTTCTCAATCCCGTTATGTTCTTGTTCTCATTCTCGTTCTGAGAACGAGTACGAGAACATATGCCGTTTTAATTCAATTCTAATAAAAAAAATTATTAATTGAATTAAACATTTTTTTGATAACTTGACGTAAAGTATTAATTTTTTAATTTAAAAATAGATAATTTATTCTTCAAAATATTTAGTTAATTTATTTATAACATTAATTTGTCAAATTAAAATAAATCTTACTTAATTATTCAAATAATACCAAATTTATGAATTTTAATTTTATTATTCAATTATTTATTATTTATTTTAATATTTTTAATTTTCTTTTTTATTCATTCTCGTTCTCGTTCGTTCTTCCACCACTGCCTATTAATAAGTCATTCCTTTCATTTGTACTCGTCTTTACGTTTTTAAAATTCCTGTTCTTAAAGAGATGTTCGATATTCGCTCATGTAATGTGCAAAAATACTTTTAAATTGAAAATAAAACAACAAAAGTTAATGTATACACAATTATTTTCCATTTTTTTATGTTTTTAAAGTTGTAAACAGTTGTCGTTCTTTGCTGAAATACCTAATATTTCATTATTCTACATTATTCTACACCAAAATGTAGAATAACGTAAAAGAGCTCAATTACTCTACGCGAGTTATTTTACATTATTCCACGCGTAAAATAACCGTAGATTTACACCAGTTTTTCTACGGAACAACGCTGATTCCATCGCTCTCTGAATCGTCTGAAGCTTTTTTGTGTTCGCCTTTGTGACTGCCCAAGTTTAGGCCCCATATGTTAACACTGGCTGTATACAGCCCCCCCCCCAGAATTGAAACCTTGCTCCTGGAAGATACACATCAGTCAAATTGTGATCCAACGCCATCAGTAGCGTAACTACTCATTCCTTCTTGGGGGGGGGGGGAGGATTGAAATAATAGAGTAAAAAGTAGGTATATTTTTTCACCAAGTTTAAAAAAGAAACAAAGTTATATATCTGATATTAAAAGGGATCTGGGGGGGTGTCCCCAAATCTCCCCTCCGTGTTTACGCCACTGAACGCCATACCAAAGAAGAAGAAAATGGAACAAAAGGAACAAAACAGATTCCGTATACATTGGAAAAGCAGTCTGAAATATTCTTAATTTGTCAGGAAGTCTCGGATGCGGATGAATTTCACTTTGTGAAACATCATACTTAGGAAGGCGATCCGTTCCCCTCTATGTTACATTTCACATACTGATGAAAAATTCAACCGTATGACGCCATGCCGGCAGTTCGGCAAGTTTGACGAAAATTGTAAAAGTCTGAAATACATGTAGGCTCGATTTGCCTTTTCTACAGATATCTTGAAATATTTAGTCCTGTCATATCGAGCGTCTTCATCCCCCAGCTATAGAAAGAATGATGCCCGGAAAACCAGCGCCAGCATCTCGTCGGAAGAAGGGCGGAAGACGAACAGAAGCAACAGAAAATGCCCGCCTAGAGATTTTCGGCTATAACGCTCAACTAGTCGGCGTCTCGGTCTACATTTTCTTACCAGGTTGTTCGAGTACATACTGTGTATACATTCTAGTCTGCCTTTCAGCAAAATGAGCAAAATAATTGAATGAAGTCGGTTGCTTTATAATATTCATAAACTCGAATGTAAAAAGTATTTACATTTGGGCCGCATTAAACTGAAACGATTCGCAGAAATGTGATTACAGTACCCGATGTTTTCTTTCTGCGTAGTAACTAGAAGAACCTTGTTATTCTATTCTTACTGAAAATTACAACGAAAGCGTGTGTAACCGAGACTCGAATTTGGTCAGATGACGCCTTTCCCCTGTCTGTTTTTCACTGCTGTAGGTATACTAAATTCCGTTCACTGATAGAACTGCTGGTGCAAAGTAGTAGGGGCAGTCATCGTAATATTAAAAACGCTTTTGGGACAGCTCTCTGAATTCGCAAGACGTGAATAATGATCAGCGTATTTGTTTTCTTATTGACTAAGTAGATCAAAGGAGGTGTTCGTGTTAGAAGGTACAGCTTACATCCATGTATAGCGCTTGTAACATGGTGCTCATTTTGCAAATACATACGTGCACTACTTACTGCACAATGTACAACTTACAATCGCAGCTGCATACGCAACTTACAGTCGAGTGCATAGCTAGCCCCAGAATACTAAATTTGTCACTGAGTGCACAACTTCTAATTGTACTCAGTGCACTATTTGCAACCAAATGCTCAATTCGCCGTTGTGGTCTGGCTGATAGACAGAAACTAACCATAATTCCCCGATAATTTTGTTTTGTTGTTGATTATTTCTCGGAGTCCACTTCTGAATAACAGAACAAAAGTTCCCGCCTATCCGACGTCCATCTTGCATTTAATGAAAATCCTGAGTTTGCATACCCCCTTCCAGATACCACAGTTTTGGATTTATAGCCAAACTTACATCGGAATTGAGTGCTCTGAACTTGAATTACCTCCTCTCGCTCCAATATCTTAATTCGATTATTCGGGCAAAGGAAAAGTGTGAAAAGTCTTGCATTTTGATTGGGTGATATGCAAACGTCGGACAAGAGGGGAGGTTTTTTACGATCAGAGGTACGTTACGAGGAATTATCCAAAAATTATCTAGGAATTATATTCAGGTTCGTACTTTTTCTCACCTAAATCAACTGGCCTCCAGTGACGCCCGCTTTGAATTTTTCCAAACCTTGCGATTGTGGCGAGTCGGCTGCTATTCTTGCGTTCCAGTCCCCCACGACTCCCTCCCCCCTTAGTGTCGAAAATTTGCCACCCAGGCACGTGCCCATGTTGCCTATACGTAAATACGGCCCTATGTAGACCTGATCTTCCTCTTTCGTATGGTATATTATACTTCGGACCTATACCGAAGGAAATACGAGCAAAGGAGCTTTCTTGTGTCACAATACACCACGCGCCCCAACCTGATCGCATCTAAACGCTAGCCTGCTCACCAGGTTCAAGGAGGATGGTTGCAAGTGGTGCACTTAGTTTGCAATTTTATCTGGAAAGTATGTTTAGGTTCCATCATAATTCCACCGGCCTACTGGGGGAAGCCACAGTATTCTAAATTTTGCAGTGTCGTTTTTACAGATGTTTATTGAACTACATGGATACAAACAAGGTTTTTGTGTTACTTAGCGTGCAACAAGCTGGGCAGTTTCCCTCTTGATCTTGTTTGAAAAGTTAGTGCTCGACATGCGAATGCTGGTGTGCAGTCAACAAAAGTACTAAAACGAAGACATGTTCTTAGGTCTTTAAAATTTGTTTTTTTTTGTTTTTTTTAAATTTTTTTTTTTTACATGCTAGTCTGTATTTCTACGATCTGTACCTCTCGGCCCTTCAACAGACAACGTGCTAGTTCCAGCGAAAGGGAAGCACTTCTCGTCATCGAGGACAGAACTTGCAACCAAGGAGGGTAACAGTACCCGAAAAATCAAATTTACACGAACATTTTATTCTAGTTGAGGCAATTGCTACATTGCTCTCCCCACGAATTCATGAATCCGCATCTGCCTTAGCGCTATACATGAAAACGGGGATGGATTTTACCAAGCTTGTATGTACATTAAAACGTAGCTTTTCTATCACGGTAATGTGGGCTGAAATCCCAAAATGGTAACCTCAAAGAAGTTTTACTACGATGGGGTTAGAAAAATTCGTGGAAAGAAAAAAAAAAAAAAGCGGAAAGAAAATGTATCGTATACCTACAAAAAATGTACCGTATAAGTGCTACGTGATCCGAAGATTGTCTCGGCGACAAAATGGAATACGTGTTTCACCGAGTCAATGCATTCTTGATACAAAAGTCGGCTGAATGGAAAGCGCACAGCAGAAATGCCTTTGTATTTTCATTTTAAAAACTTTTTGTCGTTTCGAATCTTACATAAACTGGGACAAAAATCCGACCAGCCATTAAAAATGTCGCGAACGTGTCGAGCACGACCGAGCAAGCGTTCGCGGATTGTTCAATTTCGTCAAACGCCTTGTTTTTATTTTCCAGGCCAACTTTTACGAGGTTAATTTACAACCGAAACTTTCTTCCTTATGCATTCCCTCTCTGGCGCGTTCTCTCTCCGCTTATTTATTCCGCCGCAACAGTTTTCTTTTATATTCGAAAAATTTAAATTTATGTCTCCCGTGTTTATGCCATTCGAAGGCATCAGTTCGCTGTATGAAAACGGCCTACTAAATAGAATGTTGAAAACGATTTTCTCCGGTTCACCCCTTTCTTCGGGGCAAAAGGCCTTTTCCTGTGTTAAACGAATTTAACTTCTTAACCGCTTAATTAATCGCTACAGTTGATTAAATTTTATTTTTACGAGTGCAAGACTCGTTTATGGTTTGATCAAATGCGATCTGAATGGAAAGGGGTTGTTTTAAAACCCAATTTATGAACAACTTTAGCTTCGGTCGGCTGGTTTCAAAAATTAGCCGAGTGAACGATAGGTACAGTTGAAGTGTGCAGAAGGTTTTCTTTGAGGACACAACGAATAATTTATCTTTTTTCGCTTAAAGCTTACCTACTTTATCAACTCATTTCAGAAGACTCTCAGAATAAACTGTATCAGAAGAATTAACCGAATTCGAGTGAATACTTGTCAGTAGTCACCATCTGCATTCGTTTCCCGTTTATGAATTCGCGTATTCACTTGCGTCCTACCGACTGCGCCAATTAGTTTTTTTTGGTGAAAATTCCAAATTATAAGCTCCGTATACAATCCAACTCGAAACAACGATGGAAACGATGATGACGATCATCTCTTTACCAAACCTAACTTCAAGAGACGATAAAAAAAGGCGGTCTTACAGTGATGTACAGGTAATCTCTATAGAGAAACCAAATGGAATTTTCAAAATGTCGAGTATTCAAATTAGCTGACGGAATTTTTTCACCTTGCAGTGTAGGTTCTCGTATTTTGTGTACCGAAAACGTGGTTACTTCCTGAACACGAATAAAGTTGTTTATTCACTGCACATACAGTCATCGCATTGCAGAGGCGCGAGAGAGCTTTTCCCATATACTCGACTGATTATCTGTTTATACAGAAAAGTATTCATCGTCTTTTTTCTTTCAGCTATGCCGTCGATGTTATTCAGTAGTTGTCAACATTCAGTATCGGTATCGGTTTTGCTATTTCCTTCAAGTTCCAGCATCCGCTTTCCACTATAGAAAAATTTTCTTTTTCCCGTTATGTAGGTACATCATCGTTTTCTTAAGGTGCGTCTGTATTCCTTTCGCTGTATCAATTTTCCACGCATTAGAATTTGTATTTCATTACACTTCCTCAGAAGAAATATAGGTACGAATTCATCCAGCCAACTCTTTCAACGCTTTTACAGTTTCGCCCGAAAGAAACCTGTTGAAATTTATTATCCGGCGTTCTGCACAGAAACGGGTAGTTCTTCCCTCACCTGGTCGCTAAAATTGATGATCTTAGAAAAACGAACAAAATTCTACTGTTTCCGTCATAATTTCCGTGTTAATGAGTAAAAGTAAGGTAACAGATACAACTATTTTTTTTTCTTTCTTTTTTTCATTAATTTAACCTGGATTTAACGGACGACCGACGCCTAACTAACCCGCCAAGTTTTGGGCATTGGTCTCCTCCACCCTTTCCCGCCATTTTATTCTATCTTGGGTCACTCCCTGCACCAACTCTTGTAACTACCTCGTCACGCCGCCTGATGAGGAGTGTCCCTTTTCCCTTTTGTTATCATAGGGGATTCACACTTACAACCTTGGTGAAGAGCCAAAATATAATTATTTTAAGAGTTTATTTTACCTTTATTGAGAGCAATATAGTTTTATAATAATCCCTATTGACCAAAAACAGCAGAAAAATGAGCGAAAAACAAGCGTTTGTAGCAGGGATTCAGATTGTCTACAAATCGTCGAAAGTGAGACTCCTACACGTGTCATCACTGCCACTAATTTTAAGCGTGTTATGTGACTGCTACAGCTATTAAACTTCTGCTGCACGTGCAAGAATTAGATCAAAGAAAGGCTATCAACCAGCAGCGGCCCTGCCACATTTTCTTCTTCACGCATACGAAATAGTGGCAGGGATTAGTCAGCTTTTCGTGTCCACGTACTGATTGTAGAAGCTGAATAGCAACATGGTCGCTGTCTCTAAGGCGAAGCAGTGCTACAGCTACTGTTTAGAAGCAGTGCTACAGCTACTATTTAGGAGCACCTTCACAGCGGATATTTAGAAGCAGGGTGACGCCTAGTGAAGCGCAATTTTCATAAATGACCTGAAAGCAGTTTTTAAAATTTTGATTTAGCCGACACTCAACGGAAACCAGCACGGATTTCTTGCAGCCATTTAAAGGTCAACATTCTTAAAAATTCATTAATACCTATTACCCTCAGAAAATGGCAACAAGAAAAACGTATATATTGCGACTGGCAATTGAATTCCGGCAAAGTCAAAATTTAAAAGAATGATTGGCGATTCACAAATTATTTACAAACAAATGCAGACACGTTTCCTGATATAAAACCACTTAGAGGAAAGCATATTTCATCTTCTTCACGGAAAATACACATTCTAATATGTAACATGCATTTATTAATTGAATTAGTAAGTTACAGGATAACAGTAAATTGAATGCAAATGTGGGCCGCAAGTCACTTTCAACAAGTTATTATTATTATTATTATTTTTTTTTTTTCAAGGAAAATACATAACAATAAATTTATAATAAAAAATGTAATAAAATATATTACTTATTATAATGGAGAATGAAAGTCACGTACTACAAGTTGAAAAAAATTTAACTGAATGGAAAAAATTTCACTGCTTTTAAAATTTTGGGACCTAAATTCAAAGCAGGGCATGAGTCGAACTACCGAAGCTCGGTTCGTCAGGAAATTTGGAGGCTACAGAGGTCTTCACCGGCAAAAAATTTAAAAAGGGGTTTCTAAAACTGAAAATTTGATCATTTTTCAATCCACTAAGGTAATACGCCAGTAAGTGAAAGGTACCCAGACGTTGAAAACTTCAACTTCAATTGCTAATATTAAGCGCTAGGAAATACTTTGGCAACACTACGCCCTATCAATAGAAAGAAGAAACCTTCAGCAACAAAACTGTACTAGATTACTTTATTTTACCTTTTTTTTTTTCTTCCTTCATTCGTAAGTGAGTACTCTAAAATTTTCTTGTTTTCCCAAATGTTTTTACCGAAAAATATGTGTATTTTTGAACTTTCCCTATTCTTCATCTTTTCTTGCAGTAATGATTTGGTATGGTTTAAGGATCCGACATTGAACAATGCCCCGTCTATGCTCAGTATTTCATGAGTAGCTTAACAAACACAAGTGTTTAGTTAAGGGACCTTTTACCATCATCCCAAGTCATTACTGAAAGACAAAAGGGATGTTAAATTGGGACTGAACAGTCAAAGAAGGAGGGAGGGGGTCATTACAAGTTATAATAGGAGGTGGACAACCTTCTTATGTTTAAGGATTTTTGTCACAAAAACTGGAAAAAATTCATTGAGAGTAAAAATGTTATGACCTAGCATACAAATTACCTGAAGGGGGGTTTTTAATGGTGCTTGATGCCAAGAAATGTTGAGTTTTCTTCAAAATGATTAAAAACTGACTCTGAAACTTGGTGCGAAAAAATATCAAATTTTCTTCAAATGTTAAAAATAGTGCCATAGGAGTAAGTAGAAAAAATGCCCAAATAGTGTGACTGTTTCCCAATGAAATATTCGTGCAATTATGTCGTTTCTTAGTTCAATTGGTTTTGTAAAAAATATAAATTTACCAAATTTAGGGGCCTGCAGAGTCCGTAACTGGCCAAAACGATTTTAAGGGTTTTCAAGACTGCTAACTTGAAATTTTTAATTCAAGACTCATGGTCCCAAGATTTCAAAAGGTGAGAATAGTCTAAATTGAAAATTATTCTTGAAAGGGCTGAAGCACTTTTGTGACATTTTGTCCTGTGAGGGTTTTTATAAACTACAATGTTTGATAGGTTAACGAATCCGAAAACGAAGTAGTGAATGGGCTTTCATTTGAATACAGACCAACAAAATTTGGATCGTGGACTGACGATACTGCCGGAGCAGGTGGAACGAAATCACCTGTTGCTGACGTATTCGGTGTCGTCGAAGGGTTCGAGTTCGATGGCACGGCCGTTGAAGTTGGTGGATAAGTAGCAGATTCCGGTAGGTGGTCCGCAGACATATTCGGTGTCATCGAAGGGCTCGGGTTAGATGAAAACTGCATGGGCGTTAAAGCTGGTGAATTTAAAGCCGCCGCACGTTCTGGTTTTGATCGTTTAGAGGGGCCATACCGGCTACTCAAGTCCAGCTTGTTTTTTAACCACCTCTTGAGCGGCGACTTTAAATTGCCAGCCTCGTTCGGCCAGCGTCGGGCTGTATGTTCTATTGTAAATTAACACAAATAAAATTAATAACTCGGTTCGACATACAAGATAAAAACAATGTTATCAAAGGATTAGCGAAGGAACTGACAGAGAATGGTATATTTGTTTTCACCACTAAGCATTTACAACAATCCCCATTTAAAGTCCCTCATCGCAAAAAAAAAAAAAAAAAAAAAATGCATCCCATGTTTCAAAAAGGTGTAGGAAGTTGATGGAAACTTTCTGTCCCCAAGTCTCCTCCCTTCAACAACAGAGTTCTGGGATACTAATTACTTTGGACGTACAGAATTAGTTAGTAAATGGCAGAACCCCTTCTTAAGCTTTATTCCATTTGACATTTTTAATTTGGCAGCATGTTCTACAGATCCAACTTGGAGATTTCTTTTTGTACACCAACTCGATTACATCCATGGAGAATTAGTCAGATGTTGTTATGTGCCTTGTATATACATTATGTAAAACCCCGTACAGCTTGTATGGTGAAAATAAAATGGACTAACCTTGCGAGCCACTATCAGCAAATCATGTCCCTTCTCCATCACTGGTACTCCACCCTTACAAACCTCTGCTCATCCAGAGACCTCCTTATCTCGAGCCCCCATCATAGGCAACCTCCCTCCTAAGAACTCTTCTTTCATCACAAGCCTCCTTCACGATTACCACCACTTCTATCTCACTCTTGTCATCTCACTCACCCCCCCCCCCCACCTGCACAAACCTTCACTACTATGACAATCCCCATCTACCACCAACCTCTCTACCACCTTTTGCTCCCTTTCTGAGTTCTGTCCTCATGACCCTTCTCCTCTAAAATAAACCTCCTCCCAAGTTTATGTCTCCTTCTCAATCACGGCCCCTGCATCACTACAAGGCCCCTACCAGTGACACTCATCATCATCTATAGCTCCTCCCTTCTTCACCACAAACTCCTTTTACCACCTTAAGCCTCCTCCACAATACGGGCTCTCCACCACTTTCCACATCATGAGAATCCACCTTCCACCCCCGCCCCGTCACTACACCCACATGCCGAGCCCCTGCCCACCAAAGACCTCCCCTTTGTTCCCCTCACCTTCATGGACCCCTGGGTAGAGGCCAGATTTGAAATCTCAGATCATTGTTGAGTTCTTTTCTAGATGGGATGGAGGCAGAGCAGGCCGCTAAGTCCAGATTCCTGTTACTTTTTTCAAAAATTTTAATTGGGGGGGGGGGTTGTTGGAGGTGGAGGTCAGGTCCTTCAGGTTCCCAGTTTTTGTTTTCAATAAATGGAGAGAAATTTCAGAATCTATGAAAAGTAACCCTAAACATTGAAAAACTTCAACTTCAAATCTGATATTAGAAGTACTGCAATTCCATCTGCCTTCTTCCCTGGTGATGATTAACATCCATGGTTTAGAACTTATGAGAACTTACACAGAAGAAATGATCCGAACCGCCCTTGGCCACATTGCTGCTCAACCCCCGCCATCACTTGCTTCGCCTCATCCCTCCTGATCCAACACCCCAATCCACCACTCCTCACCCACCACCCCTACCTTCACTCATTTTATCCCCCACACCCATCATTGCCAAATTTCATCCTCCTCCTCCTGAGGTAAACGCCCTTTTGACCGACTACTGCTACCACCATTCCTGCCTCACCCACCACCCTCACCACAACTCCTCTTTACCCGTTCCAACCCAACTTGACCCCTCCTCTCCTAACGCCTACTACCGCCACTCCTCGCCCATTACCACCCACCTGTACTCCTCCTCACTCACCCCACCTTCTGCTCTACAACCCCAAATTGTCCTGTACCTTATCAGATGTTGAACTGACTGACTATCTAGAATGCTTAGCAATAGGACGTGATTTACAATTGTAAGAAGATTTCAACTCCAGTCTTCGGAAACATTTTCTTCTTTTCCATACTACTTTTATGATTCCTACATCACAAGTCTACGAGCCCTTATGAGCTCTCTCCACCTACAGATCCCTTTCTCAATCCCTATTATAAATTTTCCTTTCAGAGTAGGCTACCCTAGGAGAAAGAGGGATTTATGGGACAGGAAGAAGGTGGGAGAGGTAACTATCTCCACAGGCTAGGCTATCATGAAGAAAGTCTGAGATGGACGAACTCTGGGAAAAAAGTAAACGGGTTGCTATGGAACCGGGACCCCCGGGTAAGCAATCTGTGGAGGAAAGAGCAGGGAGTCTGTATGGGAGGGCAATCCTTTCCCTGGGATAGGCCATTACGGAGAGAAAAGTGATTAAGGGGCAGGTTCCCATCCCCCTAAAGTAGGCAGCCTGCGGAAAAAGTGAATGGTTGGCAGGCACTGGGGTAAGCTGTCCTTGGAGAAAGTGGCAAATAAGGAACAGGTTAGGTAGCCTGCCAAGAGTTTTTCCCAAGGAGGAGGAGACGGATTTTACTTTTTTATTATATAGAGAGGTAGGTGGCATGCCTACGAGTACGACACTGGCTGGTAACTATACCCATCAATTCCTGCTGAATTTGTAGTAGTGAAGCGGTTGTAAAACGCAAAAATCAAATAATAGTATAGGGAAGATACTCTTTAGCAAAATTTTTGTTTGCATACAGTACTAGCTCCATACTTGGCTCACCGACTCTTTTTAAAATTGCATCTCACATTCTCAAAAATGCTTGAGAGAAATATTCTCACAACACGTTCGCCTTGCAAAAATGAATTTCAGTGATTTTGCAAAACTGATACCACGTTTGGTGATTCAAAGAAAGATCGTGACAAATTCGGCATTCACTTCTGAGTTTTCCAATCTACGCTAGGTGTTGAAATAGGGTGAAGCCAACTTTAACCTCTTTCCCAGCAGTGGCGTAAAATACCTACCCATCGAGTTGCATTACCACATGCTTGCGACATAACAACCTCTCACATGCAGGCCACCTACTTAACATATCAATTTCTGTTGCATTTGTAGTCGTGTGGATAAGAAAAACTCATATTACCTATACTCAAGATCTGTGAAATAATGTTTTCATTTACTTTACCACATACGCGGACCGGATTAAGGTCGTGAGCGCCCTGGGCACTCGCTTTGAAGCACCCCCCCCCCAATCATCTTATTCAGTAAATTTCAAGTTGCAAAAAACTTCCATTTGGATTTTTTCCCCCTAAGTTTCGCTCGTATTGGTTTTGAACTTGGGAGTTGCGAGTTGGGAATTAATTTTTGTACTCGAAAATTTTTCCGCCTCTCAATAATGTTCTGCCCTTGGGCATGGGCCCGCCGGGCCGGCAGATATGTAGCTTGCCTTTGACTGCAGGGCCAGGAGCAACAGAAGAGGGTTATTTTCAATACTATGGCGTTCGACATTTCAATTCTTTACTATCTCCAAGCAAGTAAATGTAAAATATTCCTATAGATAACAAATTTAAGAAATTTTACAGCAATAGAACTAAAACACCTATCTACAAATATACACATGCGGCCACTTAGATTTTTCCGGCATGTTGTAAACATTCTACTAGTTACACTTGCCATTAATTCTTCAAACAGCTTGTGGACCTACATCAACTACTGTGAAAATCTGAAATTGGTCAACAATGTGTCGCCTTTTGTGTCA
This sequence comes from Acanthococcus lagerstroemiae, assembly GCA_031841125.1. Classification (NCBI taxonomy): domain Eukaryota; kingdom Metazoa; phylum Arthropoda; class Insecta; order Hemiptera; family Eriococcidae; genus Acanthococcus; species Acanthococcus lagerstroemiae. The sequence goes on along the minus strand of CM063111.1, from coordinate 47,538,033 downwards.
CATCCGCGTGTCTCCCAAAACTTTGGCATGTCTGGGGCTGTTATAACTATTCTATACCTATATAAAAGTTGCCGCCGCTCTATTCTATATATGCGTGCAATTAGCCATCTGAAGTTTAGTAGGAATAGGGTGTTTAATATATTACTACACCAGAAAGATAAAGTAGCTGTATGTATGAGTAAGAATATGTAAATTCATAACTTATTACAGTATGTAATAATATTCTACTTACCAACAGAAAAATCCAGTGAACACGAACAAAGAGGAACACTCAATAACAGCACGTGAAACTATTCAACAATTCAACTCGTCAACTTATGAACACAAGCTAAAAAAGCCTGCGGCAGTGCCAACAGAACAGATAAGATCATGACAGAGTGGGGATACAGGTTTTCTGCATAGGCTGCGTATAAAAGCCTCTATGCGCTCATGCTTGGCGGTGTTTCTCTTCTTTTTCTTCTTATTATGAGATGAAGAGCAGCGCCAACGCCTATTTATCGCCTGTGCAGCTACAAAATAGCGTTCACAGGAATTTTTCATGGAAATTAGTGCACGTGGAACTGATATATACCAGAAGCACTGATAGTTTTTCGCCACCACTGCTGTTTTACAGATATATCCTTTTTTCTCTATTCTACTACAAAGATGTGAGAATACACGTTTTGTACTGACACATATATGCAGTGGCTGTGACAACGCAATATATTAGTTTGTTTTTCGAACTCACTGCCATTGCCCCTGCAGCGGTGGTCCTCTATTAGAACATTTTTCGCTAGGCTTGGTCAATAGGGATATCTACTTAGCTTCCATAGGGTCGCACCTTCAAGAAGCGCTTGCTATTCTGAGTATGTTCTCGGCCGGTAGTAGGCAAAGGTACACCTCATTTATTTTTTAGAAATCGATCGACTTCGTCCCTCTACTTAGTTTTTGGTTTGCCCTTTTTCCTTTTGAATTGGTTTCAATACCAAAAGGTAGCTTAATAGGTTATGCTATCTTGAGATAGTCTGGCTATATGTCCCGCCCACCCCAATTTTAAATTTCAGATTGATTGCACACAGTTTTTTATATTGGGTAATTTTTTCCAAATGTTTTTTATACTGACTTGGTCTTTGATTTTCAAGCCTAGAATCGATCTCATCATGGAGTTTTGTGTTGTCTCAATTTTCTTCATTTGTCTGAAAGTATGGAACCGAGTGATGGAGCCATATGCTAAACTGGTGCTATTCACATAGTAAAGATTTCGCCTTTTTGTCTGTTTTTGAGTTTTCCTTTAAAGATGTGCTTTAGTGTCCAAAACTTCTTCCAAGCCAGGGTGATCCTACGTTTAATCTCCTTTTTCGGTTCCATTTTCTAATGAAATTAGTTGGCTCAAGTATACTGTTGCTGGGACTACGATTTTTGTTTCATATCTTGATTTTTATTGGGTTCGTTGAGGTTGTTATGATTTTTGATTTATCGGTGTTTATTGTTAATCCAGCTGTTTTTCCAATTTTGTTGAGTTCGTGTATCATTTCCTCTAGCTCCCCCATTGAGTTTGATATTAAAGCAATATCGTCTGCAAATCTTAAGTTTGAGACTCTGGTTTCATTTAGATTTAGACCTTTATTTTCCCAATCAAGTTTCCTAAATATTTCCTCCAATGCCAGATTAAAAAGAATAGGTGACAGTGGATCGCCCTGTCGGAATTCATTCCCGATTTCAAAGTAATTTCCATTTTTGTCGGTAATGATTCTGCTTTTTGGTCCTGAATACATTTCTTTTATTAGCTTCGTGTGTTGAAGGGGTACTCACTGATCATCTAGTGATTCCAGAATAAAGCAGTGATCTAAGGAATCGAATGCTTTATTATAGTCAATAAATGCAATGCTTGTGTTGAGACCATATTCCAAGGATTTTTCTATGATTTGGTTTATCATACGAAGATGGTCCAATGTAGAGAAATTTTTCCTACAGCCCGCTTGGTTGGGAGGTTTTTGGGGATCTAAATAATGTCTCATTCTCGTTTCGTTTAGTTTCGGGAAAATTTTTGCGATTGTGGGAGATAAGCTGATTGGCCTGTAGTTCTTAATAAGCTGGCTATTTCCTTTTTTATGTAGGAGAATTATATCTGAAAGTTTTCAGTTTTTGGGTATTATACCTGAAATCAAAATTTTGTTGAAAAGGGAAGTACGTGTTTTTGTCGTCTCCCTCCCCCCTCCGTTGGTTATGTGTTCGTCTTTTTTCATCATTCCCTGGCGCCTTATTGTTTTTCAGATTCTTAATCACATATTCTGCTTCATAGTGTATAAATGGTGGTTCTGGTTCGCTTGTCTCATTAGGTGAGCTAGTTTCAAGTGATCCGCTGGTCGTTGTTTGGGATGAGTAAAGATCTTTATAAGATGTTGTGGCCATTTTGTTTATTTCGTCCCGATCATAGATCCTGTTTCCTTCATTGTTTAGTAGATGTGTGGTTAATTGGGTTCCAAGTGATTGACTTCGGTTTAGTTTTTTCATATCCTTTGTACTTGCCAGAGTTGAACTGATCAGATCTGTTCTCCAACGTTCTTCTTTTTCCCTTGGTATGACTTTTATTTTTTTTTTTTATGCCATGTTCAGTTCGACCCTGTCAGTGGGATTTTTATTATTATTATTATTACTATTATTATTATTATTATTATTTTGTGTAATAGTCTCTTTCTTGTATCCTATAAACTTTTTAAATTTTCTTTTGTAGTTACTGTAGGTGGAGTTTGTTCATCTTCTTTGTTGTTTTTGTAGGCTGAACTTTCCTGTGTAGTCACACAGAGAGCCTCATAAAGGTTTTCTTTATTTCTTACATTGAGGTCATTCAGTTTTTTTAGGGCTGAAGTTACTTTGTTTCTATAGCTTTCAATGTCGCTGATACCGGGAGTTTTCTTTTCGCTTTTTTTATAGTAGTATAATCTGGATAGTATTAAAACTATGAATATGAGTCTATGATCAGAGACGAATTTAAATCTGTTTGAAACCTCAAAGTTTAGTGTGTTATTGTTTTCCCTAGGTGTTAGGACGAAATCGATCTGGTCCCTGTGTTCTTATTGGTCGATCCACGTCCATCTCCTCTTTTCTTGAAAAAACCGTTTACTATTTTTAGGTCCAGTTCTTGACAGAACTGGGTAAGTTTTTCTCCTCTCATGTTTCGTTTACCATAATTGTAAGTATCTATTATATGTTTCTCTTCTGGCTTGCTTTTTCCGATTCGGCTGTTGGAATCTCCCATAGTTATAATTTTTGTTTTACCCTTGTTTTTTTGGTTTGTTTCTTGAAGTGTTTTGCCCAAAAGCTTGCAGAAATTTTCTACGTCCTCTTCCGTGGATGTAGTTGTGAGTGCATAGACCTGGATCAGCGTCAAATGATTATGTTGTACTTTTAGTTTTAAAGTAGCTATCCTGTCGGATGAATATGCCTTTTATTTCCGTGATGTTATTTTTAAACTTTAGGCTAGTTAGAAAACCTACCTCCTTTGCCCGAGGTGGTTACCTATATGGAAGAAGATGCAGTTGTTTTTTGTTTGGTAGATTTTTTCTTTATTTCTACGTACTTCCGAAATTCCTAAAATATCCAGTTGAGGTTCTACCATAGCCTCTTCTAGGGCGTTTAGATTTTTTTGAGCTTCTTAGAGTTCTTACATTTAGTGTGCCATCTTTAAGAGTTGGACTTTCACATTATTTTTATCATTTTGAAATTAAGTTATAAATTAAGAACTTTGAGACCAAAACTATGTCTTTCTTAAACATGAGGATTTTTTATAAGAGAAAAATTATGGTGCTTTCCTTTTTTCAGAACATGCGCGAACTCTTTCAATTATATTACATCAAATTACTGTATGTATGCAAGATAGTGCTGTTTTGTATTTTATTACCTATACGCATATAACAGCGTGGACCTCCATGGAAATTTGACACTTTCTAGCAGAGATTATTTGAGCGATTTTTATTAGGGGTGTGTGGATTATAAAAATGCCGAATTGCCGAATAGAAATATTTTTAAAATGCCGAATTGACAAATAAAAATTTTAAAAATGCCTTTTTCCAAATTTTTCTCAGGTTTAACCGAATACAATTTTGTCAAAATTAATGAAATTTTCCATTCAGTATTAAAAAAAAAACACAACGTGAAATCGGTATGTAAAAGAAATATCAATTTTCGAAATTTTGACAAAAAGGGGAAAATTTTGCCAAAATTACCAATGAAAAATGACTGGAGGGTTATCATTCCCCACACCTCCCTTCTCGCACCGGCTCTGCTTTCTAGGGATGACTTCTGAAACACTAAAACATTTGGACCTAGTTGCATCCATATTGGATTTTTGGAAACTTCAAATGGCATATATTTTTCCTGCAGTCAATACATAATTTGTTCCCCATAATATCAACCAAACCAGACAAGATATCTTACTCATATTAACTGCGTTCAGATTCCATTGCAGCATGACTAAAAGCCTCTGAATATGCAACATAACTTGAAGAATGATCACCACAACCCAAGAAATTCCTAGTCCATGGCCTTTTATTGTTGACACGACCCACACTGGGCGAAACCGCGATTCTAGGCGGCCAAAACCTAACTACACGGCTTTTTCAGTATTTGGTAGGTTCCAAGTCAAAATTTTACATTGACTGGTACTTAGAAACACTTCCTTTCTTTCCAGTGGTCAGTCCCTATATACAGGGTGTCCTCTTGGTCCGCTTCACAAGTAACATGCAGGGGTGTCGCACACTGAGAGATTTCAAAATTTGAAGCTGCAAAAATCGGATTCGTGAAACTATTAAGAATAATATATCAATTTAGGGGTATTTTAGCTCGCTGAGTTCATTTTTGAGCTTGTTTTACCCCACTTCCCTTTATTTGGGGATGAAAATCGAAAATTTTTGAAGAAATCAAGTTGGGTATCTAAGAATATGTTTCCGGAGACGCTCGATTCGTTTGTGAGCTCACTTTTACCCCACTTGGTAAGCTACCCTCTTTATAGGGGGATGAAAATCCAGAATTTTTGAAAAAATCGAGTTAGGTGTCCCAATATATGTTTTTGAGGCGCTGAATTCGTTCTTGAGCTTATATTCACCCCATCTGGTAATCTACCCCCTTTAGGGGGGGGGGGGTGAAAATTTAAAATGTTTGAAAAAATCGAATTGGATATCTAAATGTATGTTTTTTGAGACGCTGAATTCGTTTTTGAGGTTGTACCTATTAACCCGTCCGGTAACCTACCCCGTCTGGTTGGCCGAGTGGATAGCGCGTTGGTCTCGGAATCCAGAGCTCCCGGGTTCGATCCCACGTAGCAAATCGCCAGATTTCGACCTAGGCCGGTTTTTCGGCCAGAAGTGAAGAGGGCTAAGACAGCCCTAGCAGCCTCCTCGACGTCTCTGATGTAATGCTCGAAAGGGCGGATTCCAGGGCTCGAGTTGAGAGCAAATTAGAAAAGAAACCTACCCCTGTATTGGGGGAAGAATATTCAAAATTATGGGAAGAATTGAAGCGGGTGTCTGAATATTTTTGTTTTCAGACACTGAATTTGTTTTTGAGCTCATTTTTACCCCACTTGGTAACCTACCCCCTTTATAGGAGGACGAAAATCCCAAACGTTTGAAGAAATCGAGTTAGGTGTCCAAATACATATGTTTTTTGAGGCGCCGAATTCGTTTTTCAGCCTATATTCACTCCATCTGGTAACCTACCCCCTTTATTGGAGGTTGAAGATTCAAAATATTTGAAAAAATCGAATTGGATATTTAAATGTATGTTTTTTGAGACGCTGAATTCGTTTTCGGGCCTATTTCTACCCCATGTGGTAACCTACTCCCTTTAAAAGGGATGAAAATGTAAAACTTTTGAAGAAGATCTAGTTGAGTGTCTAGATATGTTTTTCGACACGCTGAATTCATTTTTGAGCTTATATGCAGGTGCCTCATCTGATAACCTAAACCTATATAAGGGGGCGGGTGAATATTCGAAATTTCCGACAAAATCGAGTTAGGGGTCTAAATATAAATTTTATAACGCGCTGAGTACATTGTTGAGCCTATTTTTGTCCTGATACTGCAATAGACGGGGTCTTTTCCCCTTTTTTTTTCCTCTTTTTTTTTTCTATAAAACCCGGCCAATGATTCTGCATTACAGTACACTGTTGACACAAATTAGTATGAACTTTACAAATGATTGAGTTAAAGGTGAGGAAAAACTCGAATTTACTAAATTCCAAAAATAGTTCAGTACTATCATTTATGGCCTTTTAACCGGGTTTTTGCCAAAAGTTGGACGTTATAGGAAAATCTACCAATTGACATTTGAAGCGCATGATTAGACGAGACTAGAGCTCTATAACTTCGTGTGAGTACGATCGTCCGCCATTTTGACTCCAACCGCGCCCGTGGATACCAAATTGGACTATGCGGAGCGTACCGCGTAGTCAATTCGGCATCCACGGGTAAAGCTGACGTCAAAATGGCGGACAATTATACTCACACGAAGTTATAGAGCTCTAGCGAAACTAATGCCGCTAGAATCATTTGAGCATAGTTTGGCACAAACTACTTCTGGACCACATTGTAATACAAATTAACATGAAAATTCTACATACTTTATCTTCATCATTTCAAAAAAATATATTATGTAGATCAAATCATGAAACTATTTAAACTACATGAACGATGAAGAAATTCTCTTTCCAATGGTGTATACATATCACTATCTTACGCTAAAAACCCCTGAGTTAATACATGTTGAACAAACAGACGATAACAACCGGTTTACTGGGCTGGGCATAACAGTACTCTTATCGCGTTGCCATGGTAAGCAGGCGATTACCACAGTAGCGATACTGTGCACATTTAGTAGTCTGAGTATAACGAACACCAGGACTAATTTTCACCTAATTCCAGAAACTTTATTTTTTGACTTTTGCAGCGTCAAATTCTGAAATCTCCCACTATGTGTAGCAACTTGAATCAAAAATCCAACAAATTTAGATGGGACTCATTTAAATGGATAATTTTTTTCTACAACTTCACTTCCTTGTGGTCAATATTACTTGATTTATCAAAAGATTGCCAAAAGTTTAGCTATGAGGAAAAAATGAATCCGTAAAAACAAGGAAGAATTTGATCATAAAATACAAACAGGACTATATTTACAACATAATTTTTAGATCAACATCACAATATCTAGTTGTGTAAATATGAAAGATTATTGTTTCAAAATTAAAACTGAAGCAAAAACTGAGAAGGTAGGTAATCATAAAAAAATAAACAAATAAAAAAAAAATAAATAAATACAGAAACATTATTCAATAATCATATTATTTTTTCACCTTGACTACTTTAAGTAGGCTACTGTAAAACATAGGGCGGAACTGGAACTAGAACTTGTAGGGTTCAATCAACTTCTAATACAAAATCAAAACAAAATCAGAACTAAAATCTAAGTTCTGAGGAACTTTTCTCATTTACATTTAATCAAAAAGGACGCACAAATCACCTGATTTAAGATACATAGAATGAAACACGAAAGGTGAATGAACACACTAACAAGAACTGAGAACCTAGACCCTAGAACTTACCCCTTGAGTGAGTTCCAGATGTGCAGAACCTAAACAGAAATCAAGTTCTCGAATCCGAGTTCTAGTGGCAAAAAGAAAAACCAACCAAAGAGAACCAGTTCTGTCCTTGTACAAATATAACAGCCATTTCGAGAACTTTTTTGAAAAAGTGTCAAAAGTGCAGAACTTTTGAACACATAGAACGAATTTATTATTTACACGAGTAGGCCGATAAGTAACTATTCAGTAGAGGTGGGCAAGATCATGATTGAAATTATCTAGATCAGATAACCGTGATACCACAATACGCTGGATACGCGCATAACACCACAGCCCACATCTCATGCTGCGTTCCATATCGTTTGTCATTATTTCCTCTTTTTATCTCAATGTCGCAAACGATCGCAGCTGAATGATGCCAAGATAGTTAAATGGATGTTTGTAGAATCAAACCCATTCAATATATTTTCGGATCGAGTTGGATCAAGGTTTTCCCAGTCCATGAAGTGAAGGTATTTGGCAGAGCAAAATGGATAGTAATGTTGAACTTTAATATTTATTTTGAGGTTAGAACCGTGAAGTTTCTTTTACAAAGAACTCATTCAAATTGAACTGTATTTATCAAGGAATAAAAATATAAAAAAATTCTACGTCTGTCTGGCTTTGGTATCGTCATTTGAAACTACCCTCCATTTCATTATCTTTTACAACAGTCTACTTAAATTTTAAAATGTTCAACTTGATATCCAGCTCTGCATTCTAATAATATTTTTGGGGAGATAAGTTGGGCGGTTTTTAGGTCATTTGATATTGAAGAATAATAATTTCCACAATTTATGTAAGTTTGGCTCGCTTCATTTTATGGAGTTTTGGCCGCCTAAAACCAGCATTTCGCCTGGTGTGCGACCCAAGACATTCCCAGGTCGTGGACATCAAATTTTGAAAACGCTGCGTCCCCTCCCCCAGTGGAAAAGACCTCCGGCAAAGGTGAAAAATAACATGTAGGATACATGTACTGATAATCTCCATACAAAAACTCGAATAAAATGGCCCTTTGTTTTTTTCAACTTTTCAAACCATCAAATGTGGACTTTTTCTGAGAATTATCTTGTCTTTCGGATTGAGCACTCCTTACGATTGCCTAGTTAGGCTGCTTCCGACTGCATCGATTCATTTGCACACAGTGGCGGTGAGAACGGCGCAGGGGGTTTATTTCGCGAAATATACGTAATTTACAATCTTTGTTCGCTAATGGTACGTTTCACTTCGACTACAGAAGAGAACAAAAAAAAAAAAAATTGCGAAAAAAAGAGAAGAATCCGCGAGCCGTGTGAGAAAAAGCAGTTCTTCATCGCTTTTAGACGTTACTTTGTTGTCACTCTCGGTCGAGAATGCTCGAACATCACACTCGAGAAATTTGTCTGCTGCGATACAATTAGTAGGATTTTCTGAAGTTTCGCCTTTCCACCGCTGTTTGTTTTGTTCAAGGTTTTACGTATTCTCTTTCCTCGCCGACTTTCTTTTCTTCTTAACTCTTTTCTTCCCTCTTCCATCTCTTTTTTTTTTATCGCACTCTACAGGTACTTGACGAGCGAAAGGGGGAAAATCATTACATAAGGGCATCTCTCCATCCGTACGCATCGTCAGCATAAAAAAAAAAGCAGAAGAAAAAGATAGAAAAAAAAAACGCGGGAGAAACGGCGCCGCGACGAGCGGTGGCGCGGCATCAAGCAGCGGCGAACGCGTTGCCGAAATACTTGTTACGCGATGCGATCCGCCGCCACGGCGGGAGGGACGCGCGACGTAATTCCCCGCGCGCCAATTACCACGCCAGACGAGTACCGCGATGCAGATAAGGGCATGACTCCAATTTGTAGTGTGCTGGACAGCGCGCGTAAGCGAGGGTGTCGCCCCCTAATCCCACAAGTGGGGCTCTTCCGATAAATCCTAGTATTTTTTGTTGGGGTGGATCTTACCCCGTGTCATATTTTAAAGTCTAGTTTCCCGACGCCCCTCCGGCACTCGGCGCGCCAGCTGCCCGGTGCGCGCGCAACCCCTATGCGCTTTCACGCCAGATTTTGTGTAACGTAGCAACACCGCGTCGGCATTTCGGGAAACGCGCCACGCTAGTCGGTAGCGTTCGCTGGTGTTCTTCAGCCGTAAGGCGAACTTCTCTTCTTTCTTTCTCTCTTCCTTTTCTGTCTCTCTCTCTCACTCTTGTCTGTCTCTGTCTGTCTCAAATTTCGGTTTTTTTCGCGTTTCCGCGGTATCCGGTTCTCTAAGCTTTTTTTTTTTTTTTTAATTTATTCTTAAATTTTCTTCGACCTTCGTACTCTTAATTTCTGTCGCGTTTTCTCTCGCGGGTGCGTATACAAAAAAAAAAGTTCATCGAGCACGCGGACCGTCGTCGTCGGGGACTGTTCGGCGGGAAATCTCGCGAACCGATTCGCGTTCGGTTGTTCGAATGTCGAGTGCGCGACCGTGCCGACGTTGGTGGCGGAAACCGGGTCGAAGATGCCTCGCTGTCTGATGGCGAAGAAGTGGAAAGCATACCCGTGGACGGCGGACGACGAGAAGCCGGCCGAGGTGGAGCCGTGCAAGCGGGAAGTGGTCGAAGACGAGGAAGAGGACGAGGAGATCGACGTGGTCACCATTCAGTTGGGCTCTGAGACGAAACCGGTCGTCCAGTTTCACGGCCATGAAGAAGACGTCGCCACCGAGCACGACGCCGTGCCGCCGCGCAATTATTACCAGACCTCGGCCGAGGACTATCCTAGTGACGGCAGCGGCGGCGGCGACACCAAATGCCAAATGCTGAGCACGGTACCGGCGTCCGTGATTCAGCAGCACACGTCCCATCCGACGCCGCAGATCAGACTGACCTCGGTCATCCACCACAGCGGCTCATTTCTGACGCAGAATCACCCCTCGACGCTGCAACAGAGTAACCAGTCCGCGATGCACCACAGCGCGTCGCCGATGCAGCCGCAGTCCGCCTGGGGCCCATCCAGTCCGACCGAGGGGGCGACCGCTCCGAGTCCGCCGCCGCATATTCAGCACTCCAGCGATTCGGATATTACCTCTGCTATTCATTTTAACGGTGAGTCCATTCACACTGTCCGGTAGTTCGGCTTTAGACACATTTTGCTCGAGGTAGACAGGAAGTGCAACTCGTGGTAGCAAGAGCCAACCTGCGGCTTCATGGTACCTGTAGGTCATCTACCGATGAGCTAATGCGCTTCAGGTTGGAGAGCTTTCAGAACAGGTTGATCTGGGCCTATTTTAATGGCTGGGCAGGTATTATTTGAAATTGGCTGTGTTTTTCGGAACAGAAAAAAATTTTAATTTAGGAAATATTTCAACTTTGGCGCTTGAACTTTCTGAAAATGTCTTAAAATTGGCTCCGAGGTTGATAATGATCTCTCGCATTTCCTGAAATCGGTAATTGCATTAGCGACTCATCCGAGTACACTGAACTGACTTAAAAGAAGCAGGTGGAGTCATTTACCCCGGTGTTGGATATTCTTGAAAGACCCAATGAACTGGTTCAACTGTAGATTTGTAAATTAGTTGAAAATCAGAGTTTATGGGGAATAAAAAGAGGTCCAAAGCTTTTTTGGGTCAGCCCTAGCAGTGTGTAGAGAAATATGCGAACACAATCGCAATATTTTGGAAACCCTGTTGCTCTGAGAGGGTTACATGTAACACATTACAATAAAGCTTTCGATTAAATTAGTTGAACTTTGTTATTCTGACCTGGGTCATTTCAACACTGAAAACACAAAAACTAGTTGCATATTTTAATACTTGCCGATGAAGTGATAAGCGTCTTCCAGTACCAGCAGAGCTGGATTTAGGGAATGTGAGGCCATGGCCCAAGGGTTACTACAGAGTATAATCTCCAAAAAAATAAATTTTTCTGACTTACTGATTTTTTGGTTTTTGGTTTTTCAATCGAAAGAGTTACAAAATAAGAACGACCAAACCCAAAACTTTACTTTGCCATCACGTAACTCGAAATATTTTCGACCTTCCAATACGAGCCGAGCCGGATTTCGGGAATGTGAGGCCTCGACCAAACGGTTACAACAGAAAATCATCTGAACAAAAAAATACATTTTACTGACTTGTTGATTTTTTTTTTTTTGGTTTTTCAACTGAAAGAGTTACAAAATAAGAACGACCAGACCCCAACCGTGCTTGCTTTGCTATCAGGCCACTCGAAATATTTTCGACATTCCAATACGAGCAGAGCCGGACTTCAAGGATGTGAGGCCACGACCAAAGGGTTACTACAGAAAACCATCACCAAAAAAATACATTTTTCTGACCTGTTGATTTTTTTTTTTTGGGGGGGGGGGAGTTCAATTGAAAGAGTTACAAAATAAGAACGACCAAACCCCAAACTTTACTTTGCCATCACGCTACTCGAAATATTTTCGACATTCCAATACGAGCAGAGCTGGACTTCGGGGATGTGAGGCCACGACCAAAGGGTTACTACAGGAAATCATCTACAAAAAAATACATTTTCCTGACTTGCTGATTTTTTGATTTTTTTTTTTGGTTTTTCATTTGAAAGAGTTACAAAATGAGAACGACCAGACCCCAAACCTTACTTTGCCATCACGACACTGGAAATATTTTCGACATTCCGATACGAGCAGAGTCGGATTTCGGGAATGTAAGGCCACAACCAAAGGGTTACTACAGAAAACCATCTCCAAAAAAATACATTTTGTTGACCTGTTGATTTTTTTATTTTTTTGGGGGAACTGAGAGAGTTACAAAATAGGAACGACCAGACCCCAAACTTTACTTTACCATCACACCACTCGAAATATTTTCGACATTCCAATACGAGCAGAGCCGGACTTCGGGGATGTGAGGCCACGACCAAAAGGTTACTGCAGAAAATCATCTCCAAAAAAATACATTTTTCTGACTTGCTGATTTTTTTCTTTTTGGATTTTCAATTGAAAGAGTTACAAAATAAGAACGACCAGACCCCAAACATTGCTTTGCCGTCACGCCACTGGAAATATTTTCGACATTCCAATACGAGCAGAGTCGGACTTGATGGGAGGCCACGACCAAAGAGTTACTACAGAAGATCATCTCCAAAAAATACATTTTCCTGACTTGTGAATTTTTTTTTTTTTTTTAATTGAAAGAGTTACAAAATAAGAACGACCAGACCCAAAACCTTGCTTGCTTTGCCATTAGGCTACTCGAAATATCTTCGACACAGCTGATGCTGAGTTATATAGAATTTTTAAACGCGAATCTCGTTTTGATTTCAATGAAGGTTGTGAATAACCGAGTGTGCTTTTTGTCCAACCATGGACACCAGGACCAGTGATGGACCAACAGTTGGCGTCGAAAAAATTTGCCTCTGGATAGGGGTAAGAAATTACAAATTCAACCAGCACGAAAGAAAGAAAGGAAAGATTTTTTTGGTTTTAATCTCGTCTTGCAATCTCTCAAAGCGTATTTTTACATACACTGAATATTTTACAATTTTCCCCAAACTTTTGGGAATGGAGGGGGTACAAATAATGCTGAATAATTTCACAATGTTCCCCAAATTTCCGAGGATATGGGCACAAATGATACTCTAAATTTTTTAAGAGGTACCGGGTACCTTTGTTGCAGTCTTCCTCCCTTCGATGCTGCTGAATGGGATGAGTCGCAAACATACGACATTTAAAAGCAAAAGTACAAATTTGATGCATTTTTTTCTAATTTTGCCGGAATCTTTCATCGTCTTACTGAAACTGGCGACATAGATGGTAGTTTCTGTAACTTCATGATCGGAAATTATCTTATTTTAATTTAGAGAAATGTTTCATCTCAGCGTGTTGTTGTTTGATAATTCACTAAACATGAAAAGGGTAGTGCAAATTTAGAATAGATTCGCCTTTGAATCGGATTTTACGGAAATATTTCCTCGGCCTTCCTCCGACACACGAATAGGAATTGACAACACGGGTACCTCGAAAATCAAATATTTTAATTTCAAGAAAGGTTACGAGCAACCCAACGTAATTTTGTCTGACAATGGGGTAAGTTCCATCTGACAAATACCTATAATTTGAAGGGAAAAGTGCAAATTTAAAATAAATTCGCATTTCGATTGGATTTTGCGACAGTGTTTCCTCATCCTCTTAGTGGAACCGATGACTGGAATAGAAATTTCGATACCTCCTTAATCAAAAATTCACTGATTATGCGAAGTGCCGGTTGGATGGTTCGGATTCCAGTATAACGGCTTTCTGTATAAAATATCAAATTATGTTTCGGGGGGGGGGGCGCTATTTAGAATACCGAATTTTTTCACCTCTTTTGCGGGAAAAAAGGGTGTTTATTGCTGTACAGTAACGCTGACTAAAATATAAATAATTAACAGAAAACGTTAAACTTTTACATGTATTATTTTGCGATGGTACTCCATGGAGCATTAAAAGCGTGCAAACGCAGATGAAGGAAAATTAAAATGTTCACGTACTCTCGTTTGTTTGCAAAAGTAATTAAAAGTTTTGGCTTTTTCTCTCTCGCATTTCGGTTTTTATTTTGACAACAAAAAATGTGTTCTATTCGGTGGGTGATTCCTTCTGTATCGAACTGTAAACAGTGCACGTAGAAAATCAACAGTTGTATGTTTTTTCAAAGGCATTATGCGGCGGCATGACTAAAAAGCATATTCTCGAGGGTGTTTGTCAATATTTTTAATATTTTTTCACTCCTCGTGCCGGTCGGCTCTTGCAAAAATAAATGCGGAATTTGACGTAACATTCCTGAAAGGCATTTACACTTCTCTAGGAGGTACACTGAAAACTAATTAGTTATATTTGCAATCACTTTCAAATTTATTAAAATCATTCAGTTGCGTAAGTACACAGTTTTCTCTTTTTTTCTTTTTTTAATTGCGAGCGAAAATAATGTTTGTGTCCCCCTCCCCGCCCCAGTTTCAACTATATTTATTTTTTCGAGCTCGGCGGGTATATAACACGGTAGCCGCATTCTGTAAAACAACCCGATTGGAAAGCACTTAAGCAATCTTTACGAGTAAATACCTGAACTCGTTTACCTGCCACTTTTACCATATTTACAAAAGCTCCAGCCAAGAATGAGAACGGTCTATTCCAAGTTTTTACTGTAAATTTTCTGGAAAATTTACAGTTGTGCTTCTTTACGCATTTACATTTTTCTCACGGTAAATTTACTCATTTCTTGCCAATCGGGAGGGAAAAGTCAGGGAGTCTGGAAAAGTCAAAAAAAAGTCAGGGAAGTACTATATTTTTTATCAAAATGAGGGAACGTTTTGAGAATCATAGGAATTAAAGAGTAAATGTCAGCGTAAAGCGTAATGACTTATTTCTTTTACAAAAACCGTCTACGATGAATATCAAATTTGATCGAAGCTGTGCACAATACTAGCTAAATAAATTTCTCGGAAACATTGAAAAATTGGTCTGGAAAACCGCAGAAAATGTCAAGGAAAATCACTTTATAAAAAAGTGGCTACTCTGTATAACGTTATGCCTCCACACCACTTGTTTACGTTACAAGAATCATTTTTCCCGTTGAAATATACCTTAATAACTAAATACATCATTTTATAACGTTAAATAAATTTCTGAAGTAATTTTATGAATATGACTGACACTAAGATTAAAATACCGAACGTTTTGCTGGAAGAGCAGAGATTTGGTTCTTGTCAACTAGCTACCAATTTTTTAATTTGATCTGACGATATACAAGGAAAAACAAATTCATCCAGAAATACAAAACTTTTTATCCACATATTTGAATATTTTGAATTGGCAGAATCACAGGAAGTACTTGAGGAAATGTAGAAGAAATTTGGCAGGATCAGAAGATCTTTTGATTCGATCCCGCAGTCGACAAATTTTAAGGCGTCGCTAACCCAGTGAGGGCTGATCTTCCAATCTCGTCTTTCCACCTTTGTAAGTGGCCTCCCTCGCTTCCTTCTCTTGTCCCGTGGGATCCAGTGAGTTGCCTGGAGGTTCTGTTTATTCTTGTCTCCCCTGGTCATATGTCCTGCATATTTAAATTTTAGCCTTGTAATAGTATATCTGATATCTTTGATTTTTGCAACGCGTCCGACTGTAGGTGACCTGAATTCCAGGCGAGCGCTCTGGAAGCGTGGACCTCGGTCAGTAGGGAACCCCATGGTAGCCCTGATAGGACGCGCGCACCATTGCGGCACGGAGAAATGAGGACTCGGGCCCGACCCCAAAACGTGCCCCCCGGCCACGGATACGATACTCGAAAGGTTAGTTTCCGGTGCCGAGGGTGTACGGTGTCATAGTGGCCACTTTGGCATGCGTGCATCGCCATATGTCCCACCACACCATTCTTAATTTTTGTTTTTTTTTTTTATTTTATTAATACTTATCTTGTCTTTCTACTTGGTATTAAGAATGCTCCTCAGCATTGCGTATTGGATTTTCTTAAAATTGGAAGTAAGCTCCCTTGTCAAAACCTACGTCTGAAACTCACAGCCTAGCACCGGCATCATATACACACTTCCAAAAGCTCTGTTTTAGTCTTGAGTTTTATTTTACTGTTTAGAATCGTCTTTCTGGCCAAAATTTTCTGACCAAAAATCTAGTTTTACGTAGAAATACTAATATTTTGCAAAAACAGTAAATAAATAACTTTTCAAAACTTCAAAAATGCATCAAAAATGAATTGAAGCATAAGATAGAATTCTAAGATATTAGGTTTTTACAAGAAATTTAACACGTGACTCACATTTAGAGCGTACTAAAAACACTTCATATGAGTTTGGTTATGTTCCATTTTATTATAGAAATGTTTTTTTTTAACTACCCTGTCAAAATTTAAAAGTGCTTTGTATTTAAACTAATTGGTAGCCGAATATTATAAAAACGTGGTCGACGTATTTTAGATTTCATTCTTTATTTGACCACCTACTTTCAATGTCTCGCATAATTTTACACTGGTTTGTATATTATGTATTAGGTGACGTCGTGGTTCCATTTTAAGTACACATTGTATTTGAAATATGTCCAAAAGATTGTATGAGGTTGGAAGCCGACGTCCACATGTGGAGAGTAGCTTTATCTGATTGATTTTGCTTTCGAAATTTTAAATGTGATGTTGGAAATTTACGTTGCAATTTTGTATTTTATTTTCAAATGTTATGTAGAAAAATTTACACAACGTAATTTCGGGTTCTGAAAAAATATTGCGCCGGAAATGTTGCACAACTTAATTTCGGTTTTTGGAAAATTTATTGCTTAAAAAGTTACATGAATTTAGAAAAAGTGTCCACTTTTGTAAATTGGTTTGGAATCATACCTTTCTTTCTACTTTTCATCTTCTAGAATATAAAAAATTTACAACAATCTTAATAAAAAGTTTAAGAAATTTATAAAAGGTAAAAACTGTTTCAAGAAATTTAATTCTGAGAAGTTCGTATATTTGGACTTTTTTTTAATATTTTCATTTTGCTCTCAACCCGAGCCCTGGAATCCGCCCTTTCGAGCATTCTCTCAAACACGTCGGGGAGACTGTTAAGGCTGTCTTAACCCTCTCCTCGTCTTGCCGAAAAACCGGCCTATTTCGAAATGTAGCAAATTGCTACGTGGGCTCGAAAGTGGGACCTCCAGATTCCGAGACCAGCGTACTATATCCACTCGGCCAACCAGACCTCCCATGTATTTGGACTTTACGAAGAACTTTAATGATAAGAATCTCCAGAAAACCTAAACTTTTTAGTTGAACCCCACTCAAGAATGATACAGAATCACAAAACTTTAACATTAATCAGAAAACCTTACAGTCTACGTAGGCGAGTATTCAAAATTAATTTTTTCAGAAATTTGAAACCCTATGTTTGATGATGTGTTCTGTCATAGAAAACTCAGAGATTAAAAAATATCAAGATCGAGCTACAGAATTGGAAATCTATGAAATTTAACATTATTTACACAATTCAACTTTTAATTTATTAAAAATGATTCTAAATATAAGAAATTGTTTTACTTACATTTGCGAAAATTTACAAATAATTTAAAAAATAATGCTACATTATAAAAGTTCAAAATTTCTTAGAAATAATTAAAATTTTTACAAATAATTTTATATCTTTAAAAATTACTTTAAATATCCAATTTTTGAATACATTTTTCATTTTTTTAACTTTAAATTTTCAGAAATAATATTGAAGAGTTATTAGGAGTCTCTGGTCCTATCATACCACGTATCCTGAATTTGTCAACACTGAAGAGCAGTGAACAAGATATTAAGAAAATGAAAATAAAATGGGAGTTTCATTTAGGAACCTACTCAGAAAATATTTTAATGAAATAAGTTTTGACTGAATAATTTTAAATTTTTAGAATTTTGAATTCACAAAATATTAAATTTTTCAAATTTTGAATCCGCAGAATCTTAAAATTTTAAGATTTATAGTCACGAAATTTTAAATTGACGACATTCTAATTTTTCAATTTTTTTTTAGGGGGGGGGGGAGGGGTTAGCCACTTCATGTACGGCCTGTTGGCTAGAAGTGGAAACTGTATGGGTTACATTTTGGAGTAAAGGTTTGTGGCTTTCAGGAATGATACGAGTTTAAGAGGATTTTGAGTGTGACTGTCGGAGAGCAGGCAGTCTAGTGTTGAGTTTGGGATACGTGTGTTTCGCTGGAATTGGAATTTTGGGCATTGGGTAATTACATGGTTAATGGAGATAGGTGTATTACATGTATCGTAGGTGGGTTGGGATAGTTTGTTCAGGATATAGCAACGAGTGAGAGCGGAATGTCCAGTTCTTAGTCTGAAAAGTATTACTTCGTCTTTTTTGGATTTTTATAGGATGATGTTTTCCAGGAGTGAAGTGTGGTTTTTATGAATTTTAATTTGTTAGTTGGTGGGACTTGATCTCAGTGTTGTTGGAAGGATTTTTGCACGAATAATTTACTGATTTCATTGACGTCTGATATTGGGATTGGAATGTTATAGGGATTGGGGAACTTTGCAAGGAAAATGTAGCGGTTTCATCGGCTATGTCGTTCTGATGAATTTTATTTTTGTTAATTTGCAAAAAAATGTAAACATTTTGAAAAATTGAAAGCGAATAAAAAAATAGAATATTCACAAATATTTACAAACAATTCTTAACTTACTTAGAAATTTATAATTTACTGAATACTAATGATTGAAAAATTTCGCCACACAGTAGACGCGAAATTAACGAAAAACTACCAAATCATTTTATCTAATAATTTCTTTTCCAAGTTCCATTTAAATTTAGAGAGTGCATTGCTGTCACTGAGGTATATAAGCCACTAATTCGTATGTATATTCCCTCAGTTGAATAGAAGTTGCGTGATAGGTCAAGGTTCCAAGACTCTTGCAACTGTTGCGTAGTGCTTACCAATTCGATTTTCACAGTGGCATATCTAAGAACCAGGTTAAGTGATAAGGGTGCGGTTTTTCGAAAAATTGGTATCTCGTAGATTGAAGAAATTTTGTTTGAAAAACAAAATAACTCGTAGTTCCTTCCTACTGGATTTGCCTCTGTTGCATACCTCCTCGTTTGTATTAAATCGAACCTTATAGACGTCGTAGTTTTCGTAAAATGTAGTCAGTGAATAATACTGGAATTGATTTTTGTTCAACTCACGTCATCTGTGTCTTCTAAACTGAGTTCAGTTTTCAATAAGCGCCTTTCTTGGTCAATGAAAAATAGGGAAATATCAGTGACACTGACGCCTTAACTGAAAAACGAAACTGTGGTAGTTGAGTACTAGGCTGAGGAGATTATTTAGAAATATTCGAAGACTAAAGATCATAAAACTAAATCATTGCAAAAAAGGATGAAAAACGTGGCAGTAACAGCTGACTGATAGTTTTTAGGCAAAGATGAATTTTATCCCCCGATAACTGTCATAACGTTAGAGTTATTAGCACAGTTTTAAGATTTTTAGCAAACTTCAGGATTTAGTTGATAAAATTAAGACATCGAGAACTTTCAATTTTTCCAAATAATTTTCTAGCCTCGATGAATAACCCGATTTTTTTTTATAATGAGGAGTATATAACTAAGCACTCTAGAATCTTTCCCCCGTACGACATTGATGTGTTTTTTTCCTTTCTTTGAAACATTAAACATTTTTTATTGTACACATATCTCCTCTTCATCGTTGAGTCTCCTTGGAAGCATCGGATTTTCTTAAAACTTCAGAGGAATGATGTCGTGAAAGGAAATGTTATGCTTATGAGAAAAATTCAATCTCCGATCTTTTTTTCCTATATTCCTGCTTCCTGTGTCCGTTTTGTTTGTATGTGTGGTTGTGTGTGATCTCCTTCGAAAATATGAAATAAATACAAATTTCGAGGATAACTATAGGACGTACTAAAACGTCTTTCTCGGGGGAGGATTCTCATTTCGTCGGTTACATGGTTTCAGTCGAATCGACCGAAAAATTATGATTGCAAAAGAAAACAAGTACCTATTTCTTTTCCTCTTCAAATGTGCAGATTGAAAAAGTGTATGTAGCTGATAGTCAACCGAAAAATTCTTAATTCTCGACTTCCACTTCCAGCACCCTGATTCTACCTGCTAACAAAACGTCTGAATAGGACGAGGCCAGGGTCGAAATGTAAAACACAAATCAGTTTTTAAGTAAACGGCCTCACATTTTGTGAAGGCCGACCCGTATTTTCCTTTGAGGCGCGTCGTAAATACGATAATTCAAGAAAATGGTTTTTGGATCGGTTGAATCTGATGCGGTTGAATGAAGCCCACTTTTCATAAGCCCGTGGCTTTAATTATATTTTTCATTCGTACGAGGCGACGACGAAAAGCCTTGCACTTACAAGTTGACATGAATGAAATTCTCATTTCAAAATGTCTTTCATTTTTGGAAATCGAGTTCCAGCTTTCTCATTAGTACACGCGAGGTTTATTTTTCGCGCCTACGACTGTTATCCGCGGAAGCGAGAAACATTAAACAAGAGGGGAGTGAGTCGTGAAGGTATAGAAAAGTCAATTCTTTGATTCTGTAGGACCCAATTTCACTTTCTGATACAGTAGTCGTAATCTCAGTAGGTATTTAATAATGTTTGAGTCTTTGAGTTTTCATTTCCGTATAATTTTCTCGGTCGAGTTGATTCAGCCCATCTTCTGAAATGCGACATTTTGGTTTTGAGAGTTAAAATCGAGGTTAAATCGAAAGTCGAGCGGAATATTCGAAATTAGTGATCAAGGTAGTCCCTGCAGTCTATTGGATTACTTTGTCCGATGTCATAAGTCAAGTCTGTGTTTCCTACGTATTTGAAGGGTTAAATTTTGATTTTGGAGCCCAAACTGAGGTCGGACCAAGAACCTCGTACGATTTTCAGAATGTGCTAACAAAACATTCTTATGATTCAATTTTTCAGGTAAAAACAATTTATTTTACCTATTTCATGTTCGAAATTCGGATTTTGGGGTCCGAATTTAAGCAGAATCAAGATTTTTTAAACCTCGAAATGGAGTAAATTATTGTAAAAATGAACTAAATATCGAAATACCAATTTTTTGGGCCACTGATTCCAAAATTTCATTAAATTTTGTATCTGTACTTAGTTTTACCAACAAATAAAAGCAGACTTTTCGACTGAGAGGTAAAAAAATCAAATTCACATGGAAAAACGAATAAAATTTTTAATATAGATTTTTTTGGTCGCTGATTTTAAACCTAGGCTTCAAACTCAAGTACCTGTGTTTTTCGAACAGAATTATTCTAGAAGGTCCATCAGTTTCAAGTTTTTGATATTATTTAAAGGAAAATGTGTACCTGGACTAATTTTTGCACTGAATCCTAAGATCCTGAAATTATAACTCCAGCCGTCTCTCGTCCTGAAAATTGTCTCGAAAGGCCAAAGTTGAGAACTTTGGTATCCAAATAACAGAGAACTTAATGAATTTTTCTAGAATATAGCTTCTTGAATGGAATCTAGCTTTTTCACCGTATAAATGGCTCTGTATATTTACAAATCGAAGGAAAAATAATAATGTTCCGGAATTGAATTTTTGCGCTGATTTCGAATTTGACTTTAAAATTTGTATGAAAACCTATTTTCACCAAGAAAATGACATTTTAAAATGAAACATGCTGAAAATCGGGTTCAAAAATGTATTCAAGTTTTAAGCTCGGACCTGGAATCGATGCAAAAATTCG
Organism: Acanthococcus lagerstroemiae; assembly: GCA_031841125.1. Classification (NCBI taxonomy): domain Eukaryota; kingdom Metazoa; phylum Arthropoda; class Insecta; order Hemiptera; family Eriococcidae; genus Acanthococcus; species Acanthococcus lagerstroemiae. The sequence continues at coordinate 47,516,257 of CM063111.1, read as the reverse complement.
TTCCGGAACATTTTTTATTCGGTCAATCTGTACGGTAATGCAACTAGGGCCAATGTCATTTTTTTTGGTGGTTTTATGTTAGTCACATCGCCTGAAAAAGGAAACTGAGATCTTTCGCATGGTACAAGGGCCAATGTCTAGAAATTAATGTAAATACGTCAGAAGTAGAAAAACCAAAGGGCATATGTGTAAATTATTTGATTCAGTTAAGGAAGGAAAAACCAAAGTTGACTTTGGTCATAGTTAAGTAATGCACAATGGGCTAAGTCGACATGAATCTTAAGGCCAATGTTGATGGTTTCATCATAAGATATAACAAATTCTAGGACAATGTCAACATTGGCCTCTAATTTCCAACTTTTTCCTACAGTAAAACGGTCAATCTCAAAATTATGTCGGCAGTTAATAGGTCAATGACCTCGTTCAAAAAACCACTGAAATAAGGAAAAAATTTCAAAATCAATGGTTCAAGCCCCAAGCGTCTAGCACTATTCGTTCTTTTTTGATATACGATAGAAAAAAATTCTTAGCATTTCTGGTCTTAAAGCTGTTTCCGGGATGAAAAAAAGTTGTCATCAGAATTTCCAAATTTCAAGGGCAGATTTGGATAGAAGTGGAGCAACTGGTCCCTATCAAAAATATAGAGTTCTTCAACGCAAATATTTCAACATTTTAAAAATTTTCGTTCGTTCTGTTCATCAAAGACGATTTTTTGGATTCTTAAAGTACAATCCTAAAACGTAGTTTCGTATTTTCTTCTCGAAAATGATATTTTCTTTCTCGGGATATGAGAGGGGTATTGGGGTAAAACTTTTTTCAGCGAAAACTTACAAGATGAGCCCAGTTTGCTAAAAAAAAATAAAGGTGTTTTCGTAATCTCTGCAGTATGAAGCTGCAAAATAGTAGGTACTCGAGGGAGTATATTGAGATGTGGAATGGAATGTATAGAGCGCTCGTGATATTATCCAAATGTACATACACTAATACACACATGTAGGGTGACCAAAATCGATATATTTTATCCTTTCACACGAGAAGCAAAAATTGGACTCGTTTTATGAGAATTCCACCTATTAGTTTGTTTTGATTGCTGTTTTAATTTGTAGCCAATGCTGTAGGAAAATGGTTTTAATAACCATGTGTCCTAAACCCTAAAATAACTCTAACGTTTTCAAAATTCAAAATACCGATCATCGCCTGAATATTTTTTATGGTAGCGATTTATTTGATACTCAAACTGGACAGTTTTCAACTCTGCTTCTAGGTGTCAACCCTTTCATTTCCGAGTTCCAATTCGAATACCCGTCGCTACAGAAATTTGAATACCCAAATAACATTTGAACTCGTATTCGAATATCTATTAACGTATACACCCATATTTGGGCCCTTACATCAAAACAAAGAAAATGGAAATCACTCAACAAGCAATGTTCAGATGTATTCTCGGAATAAAACTCAAAGATCGCATCAAGTCAAACAAACATTCAAAAGAAACTAACAATTTTAAAAATCTGCACGTAAAAACCATGAAGAATTTGAAATGGGGGGGGGGGGCGTAGCGAGGCTACCACCGAAAAGATGGACATTGGGCATATCAGGCAACCCTTTGGTTTGTAGGCCACAAAACCAGAAAGAAAGGAAAACCCAAAACTAGATGGGGGGACAAAATCCATCAATTCCTAAAAACAAATATTATCAACGAATTGCCCAAGATTGTAAGGACAGGGAGAGAATGATCATGGACCGGGGTGGGGACCAACAGTATCAATGAATTACCCAACATTGTAAGGATAGAGAGAGAGGATGAGAAGTACATTATTCTATCATGGGCCTGGGGAGGGGGTACACTCAGAACGAAACAAAAACACCGCTATTCCAATAATTAAATGTAAAAACGAAAAATGCAGTTCTACAAATCTACTCTTAAGTAAAAGGTTTACGGAGGCCCTCTCCTCTACAATATAGATTTTTGTACAAGTTGTCCTGCCTAGCAACTGTCTGTATAGCAGCATGCGAGCGTCTAACAAACGTATTTTGTCTGCTGCATCCCTGTACTTCCGTCACATGATTTTTTCAAAACCACGTTCCCCTTTAGATGCACTCACCTTTTCTTCCTTGATCGGCCATGTAGGACGGGCGTCGCCCGATTGCGTCCGGGTTAATAAAGGGAGATAAATAATTGCTGAAAAAATGAATGGTTTCATTGCGGCCCAATGTAGAGTTTGCGGTTGCATCCAGGCTCATAGTTCCATTGCGTCCCAGTCCATTCAGCGTCATCCAGAGTGCACCACGAGGAGGCGGACCGAACTACAGTCAAGACTTTCAATATACCTCCAGATAACTGTTCTTCAAAATTTGAATAAACTGCGGAACTGAAAGAGCGGAGATGGGCGCACAACTTGCCCTGTTCAGAAATACAGAGAAGAAAAAGCGCTAATGTAGATTTGGGTTTTATTTTGGAAAGCTAATAGAATTTTTTGGCCAAAATGCAGCTTCAACCCTATCGCTCCCATTTTTTAAAAATTTGAATTATTTTTTTTACTGGAAATTGTCGAATAGATGCACCATAATACGAATCAGCTGTCGGAGAATTTTTCACTCCGTTAGAACTCAGTCAGACTCCTTCAGACTTGTTAAGCCTTGTTAGACTCTGATGAGACTCATGCTGACTCCTTTAGCTTTATCAGACCACATTTTAAGGCATGTGAGACTCACTCGGATTCGTTCAGAATTTTTGACTCTATTTAGACTCACTGAGGCTGGGCTATGTTTCATCCAGAGGATTCTGATACTAAGTTGCAAAATAACGTTTAAGGGAATATTTGAACAACTAAATATGCAACAGAAAGTTGAATATTCGAATAACATACAAATCCCTTATTCGAATACATTTCCAAGTATTCATTAAACAGAAGAATAACGAAATATCCGAATACCATTTAGACGAGCAGAGGTGCCGAGAAAACTAACGCTAGCCCGTTCACAAACCTGTTATTTGATCCGAATACATTTCCAAACATTCATTGAACAGACAAATAACGGAATACCCAAGTAGATACCATTCTGATGAGCAGTGGTGCCGAAGAATCGAATGTCAGCCCATTCATAAACCTGTTATTTGATTCGAATGCATTTCCAAGTATTGATTGAACAGACAAATAACGGAATACCCAAATAGAAGATACCATTCTGATGAGTAGTCGTGCCAAAGGAACGGTTGTTAGTCCGTTCATGAACCTGTTATTTGAGTTTTCGAATACATTTCCGAGTATTGAACAGAGAAATAACAGAATACCCAATACCATCCAGAGGAGCAGGGGTGCCAAAGAAACGAACGTCCGCCCGTTCACGAACCTGTTATTCGAGTATTCGAATACATTTCCAAGTACTTATTGAACAGAGTGTTAACAGAATACCCCAATACCATAAAGAGGAGGAGGGGTGCCAAAGAAACGAACGTCAGCTTGTTTACATTTGTTTGAAAAGTAAACATCAATCATCTGTTCATTCATCATCTTTCCCTTCTTTGAACATTGAATAAACAGAAATGAACGCGTTCACTCCCGTTCAGTTTACATGTAGGGCGTGAGGTGAGGAGGGTTTCACGCTTGTGACACTAACATTGCACTAACGCACACAAACACATACTCGTATTCATTCCACCGCTCAGCGTTTGTTCAAGAAGGCGACAATGTAGTCGTTCATATTTGCCGTCATTGTGAACGGATAAATGTGAACAAATCATGAAACAACGTTCATTTTCGTTCATTCGGCGCATTCACTGAAACAAATGACTCCTGAACACATTTAATTTGGTTCCGACTTGTGTTTTGATGCGCATTCAGTTTATCTCAAAAAACCAAAGACAAATTTTTTGAATCGAGTATATTCTATTTGTTACGCTTGCAAACCCCTAATTTCAGAGAGAAACCCGGCTCGTAGCGCGATCGTGTCGCTGGCAACGAGTCTCTCGGAGGGTTGTGTTTTACACCCTCCAGAATACATCACGACTGGTGAAAGCAGCCACAGCCAGGCTATATAAACTCGAACGGCGGCCGTTTGAAAAGCACTTCTCGTCGAGTCGAGGCTCCTACACAGTCTTCTTCTGTATACTCCGCTGCGTGCTGCATCCAGGTGTCTGGTGCACCGTTAAGGATATTGAAACCGAGAACTTTCGACACGCACCCGTCGCAGCATCCAGGTGTCTGGTGCTCCGGGCACAAACCGAAGAGAGGTCGCTCATTCTGCTTCGATACACTCTGCTGCCTGCTGCATCCAGGTGTCTGGTGCACCGTTGCCGATATTCGAACCGAGAATTTTCGATACGCTCCGCCGTAGCATCCAGGTGTCTGGTGCTCCGGGACCGAACTAACAGGGTCGTATTCCGCATTTGACATACTCCGCTTCGTGCTGCATCCAGGTGTCTGGTGCACCGTTGCGGATATTCCAATACGAATCTTCAATACTCTCCCGTCGTAGCATCCAGGTGTCTGGTACTCCGGGACAGAATTGGGGTCGCTTCCTGAGCCGACATACTCCGCTACGTGCGCATCCAGTCTCTGGTGCCCGTCACGGATATTCGAACTGGGAGTCTCCGATACTCTCCTGTCGCAGCATCCAGGTGTCTGGTGCTCTGGGACAGAACCGTCGCAACGCCTACGATCTCTGACCTAACGAGGGAAGTATTAAGCCTCATTGCAAAAGTCGTCCCCGTGCCTCTGTCGTTGTTTCGACATATTATTACTCTAAGAGAACGTCATAATACAGAACGATCTTTAACCCTTGTTATCATTTCTCCGGCGCTGACGAACCTCACAACTCTCAACTTGAAAGTCTTACAACCTCCGCTCGAGGAAATCAGACGTAACACCAAGAAGTTTGCCTAACGCAACCATTGCAACCTCCCCCCAGTGTAACAATGGCCTCCACGCGAACTTCCCCTGGTGTAACATATTCAATGCAGAACTCTGGTCCTAGCTATCTCTATTCGCTTGTAGCGCAATTGTTATTCACCGCCTGGAAGTGAAAAATCGCAAAATAGGACTGCGACGCAGGACTTCGAACTCTGTTTCGGCAAACAAATTGTCAAACAGATGTCTCGGTTCATTCGCGACTCCCTGTATGCCTAGCACGTCACGTTAATTAATATTCAGCCACCGACGTTTCATTTGCAGCAGGCGGGAACATTCTCATTTTCAGCGCCACTTGTACGAATCGGAGAGCGAGTCTCTCGTTCGAGGGCCGCATCATAAATTCAACAAGTTCTCCGTTAAAAAGCGCGAAATCGGCCGCACAGGTATTACGTATACGGCTGCGTCCTTAATTATAAAATACAGGATACGAAATGGCGGACGGAGGATCTTCGGAGGACGGGGAGGGTCGGCGAGAGACACGGCGGAGTTCGACATGAAACATTTTTTTCATCTACCTTTTGCTACGCTCAGCACAGAGAGCTCCCTCGATTCGTCTCCTTTCCTTTCGCCTGTGCGTATCAAATTGCGAACATTTTAAAGTCGTTTTTCGCAATAGCGGTTTCACTTTACCAGCGCACCTCGGCGCCGTTATTATAACCGTATTATTGTCGAAGTTCCGGCTTTTGTTCCCTCGATATACACTCGCGCTCCTTGTGTATCAACTCCGTTGTAAATGCGTCACTTTGAAAGACGTTAAGCTCGTTCTGCGTCTTGACGCGGAGAGCGCGAGACAAACTTATCCCTTTCGTTTCGCGAATTTTTGGCGTCTTTGTGGCAAGAATCGCGGTGCGAAATTATCTCGTATAAATATTACAGAGAGTCGACGACGCCGCGCCACTGTTGCGCCCTTTAATTGCGAGAGAGGCGAAAGTTTACGATTTCGAAAAGAGTTTTGCTTTTCAAAGAAACCCATTTTGGACCGACGGCAGACTCGGCTGTGTTCGCGCGGCGCGGCGCGGCGGTGCCGACGCCGAGATTTAAATATATGTACGGTTCGCCGAGAACAGAAAATTTCGCCGGAGAAATCGACTCGCATTAAATCGAGAGACACCCTCGCGCGTTAACCCTCGAATTTAGATAAGATTTGTTGGCGTTAGAGGACACTGCCGAGAGTAGTCGACGAAAGCTAATCGTCGCTTTTTCAAAATAGCTTTTCCGTACCACCGGCATTACCATTATTCTCATCGGTTCTGCGGCAGTACAGTTTTCCTCAGCTAGTACCACCTTCGATTTGATTGTCATACGAATTCGGATACCTACAAAGACTATAAGATCTCCTCTAAAGTGGCTTTTATTTTGACCAAGTTTGAATTGTCTTCACAGCACCCCCTAAAATTGTTCTACGCCACGTTTAAACAATCTGTGTCAAGTTTGAGGGTGATCAGACAATTTGAACGCGACCCCTCAGAAGAGTGAAGGTCAACATGTAATCTACATAAGTTGTTATGTGTTTTGGGTTGAGTAAAAATTGAACCTACTTAAAAAGGAACAGAAGCTAGGGATACTATTTTCACTCAAAACCTAATGATGCAGGGTATAAGACATCCCTGTATAATACCAACCCGTCCAGGCTACAAAATTTGGGGGAAATTCAAAATAGGGTCTGGTTCACAGGATTCTGAGGTCGCTGAATTCAATTTTTTGGGGTGACTTTTGCATCCGATCTTTCCTGTTTCTATCACAGGGACTCAATTCCGAAATAAGTTGTTATTCAAGAAAAGTGTTGCCAGTGTGACAATGACATGTAGTGTAAATGCTGCCAACATGCCGGTACGAATTTATTGCGTACCGCGACACACTCCAGTGATGTAACGACCAATGAATGTTTACTGCAAGTTAATTACTTTTGCAACCTGGCTGCAACTGAATTATCTATCTTCATAGGTAGAAAGAACGGCACTATATGCTTAAGTTTTACTATTTCCACCTATTTACAATTTCGTGATCTGTTTCTTTCTCATCGTTAGTAGCTGAAGTTACTTTGTGCCAGTTTTGTCATGGCTATGTCTATGGCTCATCACGTGAAGTAGAAAAATTCCGCAGAAAATGTTTAGCAAAAAACGTTCCACAGAAAAACGTTATCCTCGTGATGTAGTGGCGTATTCTTCTTTACGCGGTCATTCGTGGCCGACACGAAGAATGTCGAGCGAAGCCGAGAATGGACGACTAGAGAAGACATTAGAATGTGGGCATGGGCATTGGGCATCAACGCGGTCACCTGAACGATGTATCCATGTAACCTGCAGCACTTAGACTCTTTTTTTATTTAATCACTCACCAACTACTTGAAGTCGATTCTCAGTTTTGCATTCAAATTCGTATACGTGAGGTTAATACGCCACCATTATTAACTAACTTGTCCATATAGTTTTTTAACGCTTACCTGTAAACAAAAACAGAAAATAAACATTAGAAAATGTATTAACTACAAACAGTTTCATTTAAACCGAGAAATAATGAGTACACCAGTTACAGTTAATGATTTAGAAAACCTGTGGCGTAGTTAAAGGGGAGAGTAACACCTTAACGTATATCCTCGGAGTCTCGGATATTTTTGACAAATTTGGTCATTTAGGCGACATTCGAGCCTATCAGCTGGCCAAACAAAAAAAAACCACTATTAATCTCTCTTTTTTTATGGACACACTGCGACGCCACGAAAAGATAATTAGTTTTCGAACTATTTGCATTCGTTAGGAGATTTCCTGCAGTCACATATTGCGATATTTGTATCGTACCCAATTCTTCTTTAGTCAAAGAAATACTTCACACTCGGGATTTCTTGACGATGTACTGTTACCAAAAAATTATAACGTGTTGAAAGAAATTCAATTGTCGGTGTGGTCAATCTTAAAAAATCATTCGCTTAACGTGTTTCGGTAAGATCTCACTTAAATTTATTTACTGAGCTAGTTTTCAACCAGATCATTTTACTCGTAGTTCAAGAGAACTACCAAAATAAAATAAAAAGGTTTACGCCAGTTTGCGGTCTGAAGAGGACAGACTGCGGCCCAAAGAAAACGAGTACGCTGCCTGCTCGAAAACGACCTTGGAATATCACACTGGTGCAGTGTTAATAACTCAGATGTTTTTATATTTTCTCTGAAGTACACAATAAAGATGATTCTTAGTGATCCCAGAAAATATTAACTGGGATTTTGGCTAAATTACCACATTTTTTCGTACGAACGATACATCTTTTCCAAGCAGAGCTTTGGTGACAGGTACGTGCTTACCTACTCCTATTCAACTTGATGCATTGCGGAGGCTCTTTGATTTTGACGCCATCAAACACGATAAAATACGGGAAACAGAGGGAACCCCCATAGTTCATGAGAACGAAAAGATAGGATTTCGAATGACAAAAAAATCGCGGAGGCCCCACAAAACATGAGGACTCATTTGCGCAATGAAACATTTTTGATATTTTTCTTTAAGATCGATAGGTTACAGGATGTTTCTAACCCCCCCCCCCCCACACACACACATCATCATCATGAATAGTCTTTGCTTCTTTACTTCTGTGAGTAAGCAAAACGACGAAGTTTCCCAATTCTTTGAACCGCAAGCTGCACGGTGTTCAAATTTCTTCGGGCTCCAAACTACGCAATATGTTCAAATTCTTTTGGACCACAATCCGGACTATCTTTCAAGTCAACGGGCCAAAATCTGCCAACACCGAATATAAAAGAAGAAAAGAAACGTTCATTTCCTCGATTTTTGCATGTGAAAACAGAACAATCCACAAATATTATGTCAAAATTATCAAGGAGCAAAATAGTAAAATATATTACTTATCAGGATGGTAAAGTAAATGTTTATGTTTCAAGTGCAAATGTTTATGAAGCAAGCCGAAAGCCAGGGACGTACCGGGGGGTGCAACTCAACCTCCCCTCCCCCTTCTGTAGGAATTTTTCACTCAGCAGTTGGCAGGTACGTATCCAAGAGTTTTTCCGGGGGGAGGAGGAGAGTAAAAATTGTGAAAGTCCCAACTGACTCAACTCAGAATTCCAAAGTATCAAAGAAAAAAAAAACAAAAAACTTTTTGACCTGTTGGATATTTCCAACTGACTCAATTCAAGATTGAAAGTATTAATGCAAAAAAAAATTTTACTTGTTGGATGTTTCCAACTGACTCAACTCAAAATTTCCGAATATCGAAATAAGCAAAAAAACAAAAACTTTTACTGTCTCAACTTAAAATTCCCGAACATCGAAACAAGCAAAAAAAAACTTCTTAACTCAATTCCCAAGTATCAAAGCAAAAAAAAAAAAAAAAAAAAAAAGTCAGTCAGTCAGGGCGAGTTGTATATTACGCGGTTAGTGCAGAAAGTGAGCGATTTGCGAGCGCAAGATTTGTGACACGAGCCGAGAGGCGAGTGCGGCAACTGGCACGAGCAGAAGCGCTCTCTGGACGCACTAATCGCGTAAGCTACTTTTTTGAACAAATACTTCGAAAGAAAACGCGAGATTACAGTAGCGCCATCTGTAGCAGTGTTTCGTTTTCCGCACTAGATCTTTTTTCCAACGTTTTCCGCTGCTCTGCATAGTTGCATGCCAAAAGACTAATTTTCCAAACGCTAAAATTGCGATACATGACGCGTTTTCGGAGTATGCGTTCAGAAAAAGGTTTTTTTTTCGCTTTGATACTTGGGAATAGAGTTGAGAAGTTGGGAAAGTCCAACAAGTCTGGTTTCTTTTATATTCGGAAATTTAGAGTTGAGTTAACAGGTCAACCGGTTTTTTTTTTTTTGCTTTGATACTGGGGAACTCTGAGTTGAACCAGTTGGAACTTTCACAATTTTTACCCCCCCCTCCTCCGGCCCGGAAAAACTTTTCGGTCCGTCCCTGTCAAAGGCACGTGGAGTAAACGCACGAAAAACGTGAATCGGTGATCATCCTTATGAATAGTAGGCTATTTTTTTATATAGGTACTCGGGATTTTGCGATGATGAATGTAGTAGTTACATCCTTTTGTGTTTAGCTGTTTAGTACCTTAGAAGCATAACATTTTTATAAATCATCACCGGCTCGTCCTGCACCACATTAGCGCTCCTAACGGGAGGGCCTAAAGCGAGTAAATAACGTAAATTGATTGGCTATTGTAAAAAACTGAGCAGTAATGAAATCATTAACGTTCCGTTCTATTGTTTTTTTTTCTTTTTTCATTACTGTTCGCAGTTTTGAAATTGCGATCTAACAAATTAGTAAATGAAGTCTTTTTAGTTTGAAAAATAAGTTTGTTTATAGTGTGCTTTCCGAGTACATAATATAAAAAAAAGTTATTATTACATTTAAAAAATAGGTAATGAATAAAGGGAACAATAGTTATTAGCGACAAAATTATCAAGCAGTAAGAAAATTATTGATTAATAAAGATAATAATAAAATGAACAAGCAGTAGGGACCCCCATACTACATATAGTATACGAAATTAAATGTATTTTGAAAAACTAATATATCATTTTCTGGTTTTCTGAAAACGGAGTGGTCTATCAACAAGTGTTGTCCACTTCCCATGTTGTGATATTGGGTTCAACTTTAAAAATTCGTCGAACCGAGATTTTGAGGATAGAAAGTCAACATGTAAAAAATTCTTGAAGTGATTCTTCAATATACTGAGTTCTTTGGCGTACCGGGGCTTTTCAACTGCCATTTTCTTCTTTTTTATATGAGTTCCCACATTTTTCGTTTTTGAAGTTTGGACACCTTTATAAATCGGCAGACAAATTATGTGATTGGGTGTATCAAATGATGCAATTGCACAGACACTGCACCCACAGACTCTACTCGAAAGACTGAGCACTATAAAGCTTCAGCAGCCAAACACATGAAAAAACTATTGAGCTCATATTTACATTCAAGAAATCAACATGTTGTCCTGATGAAACAGCTCTGCTTGAAACAAAGGGAGGCCTTAGTGATATGTGGCAGCACAGCAAGGAACCCCTTTTACATTAAAAATCTCCACGATAAATTAGACCTCTCATCAACTGTAACTTAAAAAATCTAAAATATCGCCTATACATGCCGAGTGATAAATTCGATAGCGAATGTATTCTAAAAAGATTCGCACCGTAAAACGCACGAAAACCCGTACTAAGAACTCTTAATATCACACTAATATAAACGCACAAAACACAGTAGCTAGATCGTTTTGAGAACGCACAGTTTCGCATACAAAAACTAGACTATACGGAGAAACTCCTTATCGCTTTCGTTATCGAACTTCTATTCTGCTGCTCAAAACGAGTCGATCTGTCTTCGCTTATATCGAACGTTCGGGATTAATCGCCACAGTATAAAATTGTGTAACATGTCGTATTAGGCCGACTCTATAGAAAGTCTTGGTCTAATCATCGACTTTTCAAATTTTTTCTGACATTATTAGAGCTCCCAGACACGAATTACTGGTCAGAACGAAGAGAGGTCTTGGCAAATGGCCTCCCAATGAAAATATGCCTCTCTTCGACGGGTTCGCGTCATACAGAAGACCTCCCTTTACATGGAAAACAGACACACACACGCACACACTTTCCACTTCCTTTCCTCGAACCACGAAATCAAAAATACTGAACAAAGTCTCGTAACGTACCTAATTTGAACAGGGTCGTCGATTTCGAGTACCCCTTTGTGCCCTCGTCATCCAGCGCAGCTGGTAATTAGTATGTGTACGACGTTTAGGCGAGAAGGAAAAACCGCAAATTTCAACTCGTCACTTCGACTGTATGCAAGTTGAAGAAGCAAATGCTGTGCGGTATTCGAAAGCTGCGAAATTGTCTGGCGAAGTAAAACTATGTATTTAGTACAATGTGAAGCGGGCTGGATAATGTTCGACACGGCGCTCCTTCTAAGGGCCCTCAAAAGACTTTTATTTTACGTTTGGCGAAACTTAGATTCGAGTTTTCGAAGCGTGTGATTAACTTCGTTATTGGCCGGGTGGATACCGGGACCAGCCTTTCCTGTTTCACTGCAGCCTGATGCCGGCATTTTAACGTGTTCCAGGATGCAAACTGTAGGCTTATAAAGTGTAATTTATTCGAGAGCTGGAAATGTTACCACATTTGTACCACCGAGGATCGTGTTCGATTTAATCCTCAGTCACAGTTTCTCGCTACGACTGATTGACTACAAATCGCATTCAAATTGGCCCGAGTAATGATAACAATTTTGAAAAACTAATTTGACATAACGGTGACTAGACAGGCCGATGCCATATTTTCGTATCAGTTCAAGAAGAGTCATTTAGGAGATTTAGAAAAAGTACTCCCAATAATTTAAAATGCGAATAATTTGTACCTACAGGTGGCAAAAATAGATCACAGATTTTTTATGTACAATTAATTAATTAAATTTAATTTGAAACATTTCTACGAACAACTATTGTTCAATTACGGAAATGTTGTTACATTTTTACATTTTGTATCAATTTAACTTATCTTACACAAAAACTATTTTAAAAAAAAAAACAAACAAATAAACCAAAAAGTTAAAAAAAAACTTAAATTTTACCGACCGTACTGCTAAAGCCACTTCCACCTACACCATCCAGCCCCCTCTCCTTAAACATCGAATCAGACTAATTGTTAGGGGAGAGAGAGAGAAGCTTCTTTCTCTAGCCAGTTCTTGTCCAATCTGTCTCCTCAGCCAGGACTTCATTGCAGACTTCCATCATTCTATTTGTGAATGAAAATTTACAAGACAGTAGTGTTTTAGTATTTTTGGGAGAGAAAAGTTTACTTTGCCAGCCTATGCGAATAGGGGTAAAAAACTTTATTTTTTCCAACCTACCCTCCTATGTAAGATATCATGCAGCATACACAGACCTCCAACTTTACGTCTTGATAAGTCTTGCCATATTATATTCCCTTACTAAACCTTCACATGATATGTCATTAGGAAAATAGTGAAAGTCCTTATAATAGAGATATTTAAAAAACGTTTTTGTATTTTTTCAATTTGGCTGTTCACTATTTCAGTAAACGGGTCCCAAATTATCTATACGAATACAACAAGAAGAAAGCGTGCCAATTTTACTGGGCTCGTCTTATTACCAGAGATGAGCCGAAATCATCTTGTCGGGGGGAGGGGTGAGTTAAAATTGTTCCAGTTATCAGCTTTTTGTCTTCCGAACTAGAAAATAGCCATATTGACAAACCAAAAGCTAAAAAATCTTTGTTTCTTCAATTTTCTCCGCTGAAGATTTGACGATTCTCAAACTATCAGCAAAGTGAAAATTCTGGCCAAAATTTACACGAGACTGAAATTTAGTGCCGCTCGTTAGTCAGTAGAGTATACTGATCGGTGGAAGTTTAATTTTGATGGCGGAAATCATGGTTAAATCAAAAAGAGAAAAACTAAATTTTTGAAATAGGCGATACAAGAAAACATGTGATACTTCGTTCAATTTTCAAAGAACACTTTTTCTTTCATTTTTATGCAGGATAAAATTCTAATTTTTGAGACGACATTACGGACACACCAGAAAAGTAATGCAATATTTTAAACCAGCTAGTTAAATAATAATAATAATAATAATAATAATAATTAATAATAATAATGTTAAACTAATTAATTTTGACCATTTCAACTGTGAAATTCCGATTCCCTATAATGGCTGATGGATAAATAGTACTGTTTTGAAGACAGTTGTGCCAACCACTGAAAAAAATTATCGTGCTGGATCACGTAATGCAGTTAAGAAGACTCTTTAACCAAAAAGTAAATTTAAAACAAAATAGATTTACAAGATTTTGTTAGAATTTGTCCATTTACATGGTAACCTTTTATTGTTAACAGTTCCTCCGGCTGCCCTCTTTCTGAACACCTATAGTTCCCACCCCCTCCCGCGCTTTGTTTTGTAGCAAAGAATTATTTGATTTCGTACGACATTTTATTCAGCGACAAAAGAAATTCCTTTTCCGCTTGATTTGTCAGCGGTTAATGAAAGACCAATCAAACCTGGCAGGAACTTGAGACTTTCAGGATTGCATTACCAAAATTTAGATCGTTTTACAAATGAAGCTCTACGTAATTCGTGGTGCGGTTTGTTTTCATTTATTTTTTCGTGCTGAATATGATTATTCCAGGGTATAACATCCTTCTTTTTGATATATATTTTTTATAGATCAACAAAATTTCTCAAAAATCTGTCAGGCTACAAAGAAATATGACAGTAGAAATATACGTAATATGCAATCAATGTAAACTAAAGAAGTTTTTTCATCTTTGTTAATCTCCACTAGCGTCGAACAGGGAAGGGTATAGGGGTGCTTCGTACCCCCGAAAAATTTCGAGGAAGGGACAGAGTGTAATTTGTACTCCCTGCTCCTCCAAAGAAAAGCTAAATTAACCTGAAGCTATTCAAAACCATTAGTAATTCTCAGAAGAGAAACCCTGGCATAATTGAGTGTTTCGCTTGCAAACAACGCATTTACAAAAAATTTTGATCCGGGCACTTTTTTCCCCCAAAGTAAAATTGCTTTGAAAACACACAATTATCGCATTCACAAACTAGACTGCAGCAATACTCGCTTGACAGACGTGAGTTCTTTCTTCTCCAGCGCATTTCTATGACTTTTGCCCCTGTCCGGAACTGTATTTCACAGGAATACTCCTGCAGCTGCTTAAGCCACCTTGCAATCTGTTCCACTGGATATTTGAAGGTCAGGAGCCACTGTAATGCCGAATGGTCAGTCCGGAGAATAAATTTCTGGCCATACAAAAACTGACACTCATGGTTTTAACTACAGCGAGGAGTTCTCTCCTAGTAACACAGTAGTTCCACCCAGGCCATGAAAGAGACTTTCTGTTTTAAGCGATGACGCGCTCATTCCTACCTTCCAGCTGGGCAAGTACGCTTCCAATGGCTGTATCGCTGGCATCTCTGTCCACAATGAACGGCTGCTGCCCTGGTTTTGGGAGAGCCAAGACTGGGGCCGTACACAACAGCTTCTTCAACTTCTCAAATGCGTCCGTTCATTTGTCAGTCCGGACAAATTCCCGACGGTCTTCTATTAGCTGATGCTGCGGTTGAGCAATACCAGCAAAGTCTCGGATGTACTTTCGGTAATGGGAGCAGAATCCGAGGGGGCACCTGGTCTGTCGCTTGTCCACTGGCACTGGCCAATTTCCACTGCAGATAGATTGTCTGGGTCTGTCCGGATTCCTTCCTTGGAGATGACAGAGCCCGAAAATCGTACCTCCTTCTGAGATAGGGAACACTTTTTGAGGAAAGATTGAACCTTGCACTCTGGAATCCAGAGAACACCTGTCTGACCTTATCTAGGTGCTGCTGCAGAGTGGATCCTCCAAAGATGACTACATCATCAAGGTACACTAGGCAGATCTTGCCTAGTAGGCTTCAAAGGACTGTCTTCATCAAATGCTGAAACGTGCCGGCGCATTACACAGTCCAAAGAGCATTACTGTGCACTGCCAGAGTCCGGAACCAGTTGAGAACGCTATCCTCTCTTTATCCTCTGAATGGAGGACCACTTGGAGGTAACCACGCTTCAGGTTCACTGTGGTATACCACTTATTTCCACCCAGAAAGCTTTCTATGGAAATTCAATGGTTAGATCCGGAATGAGCGTGAGGATTTGAACCAGAAACCGTGTTTTTATTTCAAGGTTTGGAAGGTCTCAATTTAGGTATTTTGGCTTTCCAAAGGCCATTTAAGGCCTAAATAGGTTTGTATCCCAAATTTCGCGAACAGATTCGGAGTCAGAATGAAAATTATGCTCACCCGATGTGTAAAGCTTAAAAAGGTTGGCATTGTTGGCATTTTAAAAGCCTTTTCCAGGAAGGGAAAAAATGGTACGATTAAAACTTAAAGTTCAGATTCAAAAACGGGCGAGAAAATTCGAACCAGTGACTTTCTCTTTTAATTTTGTAAAATTTAATTTTCCATATTTTTACCCCTTCGGAGGTCATATTATCCTGGCAAAGATTATTGTCGAAATTGTGTGGCAAGATCGGGAATCAGCATAAAAATTTGACTGTGCTCCCCCCCTCCCCCACCTACCATACGTGTAAGTTCTGAAAATATTCGTCATTCTCGGCCTTTTCAAGGTCAATTTTATAGAGAGAAAAAAGGGTCTGACCAAAATTTTAAGAAGAGATTCGACGTCGGTGAGAACAGTCAAAAGAGTGACTTTTTATTAATCTTGGAAGGTTTAATTTCCAGCATGTTTGGCCCTTTGGAGGCCATCATTGGGTAAAATTCGTGTCGGGTGGGCATGGAAATTTCTGTTAACAACACGGCTGCAGACTGTAGTTACACAGGGCGCAGAAAATGTCAATCACTGCATTCGTGTCGGGGGAGCGTGTTGGGGGAAGCTTTACGGTTTTCGCTGACATATACCCATTGCTGGAGGACAATGTAAATATCAACCACCGAACTGACTCCCAGCACTAGCCTGGAAATTTCAGGTTCCCCATAGTCGGACGCGCTTCCTTTCATTCACCCCTCACACCTTCTCGTCTTGGTATGTGTGCCGACGCAGAATTCAGTTTGATCTGATCGACTACCCGAATAAAAATGAAATTAAAAAATCTATGGAAATTTCTATTAAATACTGAAGATGACTAGAAGAAATAAAAATTTCCATGAAAATGTAGACCACTGAACTGAATGGGTGAACTGTACGGATTGGCTTCACGCAATATGCACCACTGAACTGAACTGTGAACTAAACTAAAAACGAGAAGAGAAGAAGACGTAGTGTAATATTTTATATGATTTCATGCCATAATAAAAAAATTACCATGAAAATTTCTATTAATAACACGACTGCAGACTGTAGTCGCGCTGGGCGCAGTACAGATCAAGAGCAACGAGCACATGGCTGGAAGAAAAAAGTCTGTTTTCATGGTACAGCAATCAACCAACTAGAAAACAAATCCCATAAAAATAATTAATGTTCTCACTTTTCTAAATTCTATTCCGGAAAACGAGTGTAAAGTTTTTCTCGGCTTTCTGTTTTCGGGCAATTAAACTTTTTTTCGAGCTTTATCGCAAATTGGTTGGCCGGAAAACGAAATGGCCTTCACTGCGTTTTAACCTGTGTTTAAAAATGAAATAAAATTGCTTTGATTTTGTTTAAAATTTTGATGATTAAGAAAAAGTGTTTTCACTTCCGTCTCATCCCATTCTGTTCCAAAAGGGTGCAGTGGGAGGGAGGGGGTTCGTTTATACTTCTGACTGGTGAATCAAGAAACAAAAGAAATATTTTAAATTTCCCTAACCTAAAAATAAAAAAAATGTTAATGGAAATGTCAACCACTGAACTGAATTGTCACCATGACGAACTCAATCATACGGATTGGTTTCCTGGCGTCGGGACATAGAAATTTCTATTAACAACAGGACGGTTGCACACTGCAGTCGGGCAGCAACAACACGGGCGCAGATTGTAAATGTCAACCACTGAATTCGTGTTGGGGGAGCGTTACGGTTGACATTGTCATGTTTTTACTTTGGCACGCAATGGGAAAAGTGTTACTTTAGAGCGTGGCAAAAACATCGTTACGAAAATCGCGTTACAGGCTGGTAGGCTGGCTGGCTGACTGACTGACTTTTTCTTATTGACATTTTCATGTCTTTACTTCGGCACCAAAAAGAAAAAAACGTTATATTTTGCGCCTTACGTTTCAGACTGACTGAATTACTGAACGACTGGCTTATTGACTGACTGACTGACTCACCGCGCAGGGCCATGCATACGCGAGCCTATGCATCGTACTTCTTCCAACCATCCTCAGTATTAAAAATTTCCATGGAATTAACAACAAGGCTGCAGACTGCTGTTGTGCAGCAACAACACGGCTGCAGAATGTAGTTGCGCAGGGAACAGCAAAGTTAAATTCTAGACATGAAAATGCTATCCCTGCAACATGACGAAAATTCACAATTTGTTGACTTACCAGCACACGATTATGATTGTATACACACAGTTATACAGTATTTTGATAACAATTTGCCCCTGCTTTATAAATTGTAATACTTGGGAGGGGGTGGAAGTTCAAAAACAATTTTTATGAAATGTAATGCAGATGTTACTTTTTACGTTTGGAGGGTCGCTCAATTCATTTCCAATTTCACCTTACTTTGAGAATTGTGACATTTTGAGGTAAGATATGGAGGAAGTCGCTGACGAAATTCATTAGTACGTACAGTACGGATATTATTTCCATGGGTTTTACTAGATCGCTGAACTTAATTTCGATATTAGTTTGCCACAACTTTCAGATTAACGCATCTATGTTAGGGCGCGGGGGCCACAATGGAAAATTGTGAAAACTACCGTGTGTGGACGATGTATGGGCTGCTCAGGTTTGTTAAGCTCGCATTTTTGACGCTATGGCTGATGTTTGGAGTCTTGAGGTTGGCTAAGCTCATTTTTGACACCAGACTGATCCTAATTTAAATATTGTGTTATCATGGGAGGGGACTGACTCTCAAAGTTGTTAATCATAGATTTTCAAGGCCACTGAATTCAATGATGACATTAGTTTGAATCAATTTCGAGAGGTGTGGTAGAGGTTGTCGTGGAAAAATTAGAAAAAATACAATACGATTGTCATTTCTGGAGTTTCCCGAAAATTCGCCGTATAATGATACGTCATTGATTAGTCAAATACAATCTAAGTGATCAATTAATCATGAATAGTACATTAATAAAAAAATCGATTGGTTAAAAAATCAGTTTATAAAAAATAATTGATCAGTCGATAAAATATCGATATTTTCTAGTTCTTCTCGGTGAATTTGAAGGTTTTCTGTCATTTTTCCTGGGGGGAGGGGGTCATTCCGATCTTTTTATTTCCGCAGACCTCGATTAATTATGCTTATTTGTCTTCTTCGGTCTTTCTAAGTGTATTTTTTCAGGTCCCAGTTCTGTTTCTCATTATGGTTTTCACTCAAGTATACCCAGTAGTAAAAGCATATAAAATGCTAAAAGGCTTTAATAAGAATCTTGTAGTCAGATCCGAAATCAGCGTGAAAATTTGATTGTCTAGGGAGCCACTTTGGCATGGGTGCTTCGCCGTACTCTCCACCAAGCCATTTCCAGGCTCATAACGGAGAAGGTACAGTGTTCCCCTGAAGAATTCAAGAAAAGTACAGAGTAAGAGTTATGTCTCCTACTGATCAGAAAGAAAGGAAAAAAAAATTGAAAGAGTTTTCGTTTTGTTTTCTTAACCGTGGCGACAGTAGCAAAAAATCTCGCGTATCTCCGACAGAGTATGCTAGATTCCCTCGAGACTCTTCAAGACTATTTCCAACATATTTACTAATCCTTATGGTGCTTCCAGAATTGTTTACAACTTTCTAAGACCCTGATAGATCATTTTCCGAGCCTCTTCCAAACGTAAGCCTTTTCAAAACTTTTCAAGGCTTGCTAAATGTTTTGCTAAGATTCCTTTGAGTCAATCCAGAATTCTTCAATTTCTTCTAAATTCGCTCAGGACCTTTTACGACTTTTCCGAACACGTTCGTTACTTTTAAAGGCAGATGCCATACTCCTGGATCGACTGTCAGTGGATCTACGTTTTAATCTCTGAAATTCAGTCATTCTCGAATAGTTCCCGCATATCAATTCCAGCGGTTGTTATTCCGCAGAGCAGAAAAAATTACATCAACTGGTCGCCGCATACCCAGTTTGTAAAACCCTTTGAACGTCTGATAATTTGCTTTTAGCTGATCGAAATGCAAGCCAAGCGAAATTTTCGCTCGCCAATTTCACGGCAACCAAAATTCAGCAAATATAGAGTATACTCTGGTAATAGGTTCCCGCATACAACCTCAAAAGATGAATGAATCGAGTTTGTAGAGCCGGATGGAAAAACGCTGAATGCCGTCGATTCTCGGAGCACATTCAACAAATTAGCAATCACTGTACGAGTAACGTATTTCCAACTTGTTAATCGTTGTTTATAGCCCCCTTTCATACACGAACTTTGGGGAGTGAAGGAGGACGAGGAGGAAAATGAGGACGAAGTCGAAGAGGAGCATTTACAGTATATAGTGAAAATTCGCCTTTTGTGCGTATTTCCCTTTCATAAACGCTTTCTCTTTTCTCCCCCATTTTACTCGTTTTCGCTTTACACGCGTACCCGTAATGCGTGGCGGATAAATTGAAAAACGTAAAATCGCGTAAATGTTCATTTATCGAATTTTTATTATATATAATTGACTAGCACACGGTGCTTTTTCTTTACATAATCCAGAGCCTGTTCGCGTTCGCACTCCCGCCAGCCCTAGCCAACTTCAGTCGAACAGCCAGCTACCTGAAATTTTCCATATTTTGTGCGATATCGCCGTAGCATACACATACGTACAAATGTAACACTCGTGATAAGCCCTTGCGACCCTTTTTTCGACCTTTTCAGACGCCACTCGTTAATTCCGACTTGATGCTTGATAGAAATTCAACAGTTTCCCCCCCAAAAAAATTAGGTCAACATTGTATGCGATTTGTTCCAAAAAATGAACCTCATTTTCAACCCTTAAAGGTTGGGGGTGTGGTCAGAGACAATATAGAAAAACTCTCGTCAAAAGCCTCCGGTATTTGTCATTCGAGAGGAATCTAGTGAGTCCACGTGGACTAGCGGTAGTTAAGGAGTCGGTCCACAGTATGCATTCCATGCTCGTGTATTGCTTGCCAGCTCAAGGGAAGCGAGACAATGAGAAAGGTGATCGCTAATGCAGTTGAACTGAGGTGCGAGGATAATAAAGGTAGCAGTCCAATACCTCCTCGTCAGCCGCAGCCAGGTCCAATTCCATGAGAAAACAACGAGGCATAATATACGGCCGTCCTGGGCGGCCAACCGCAACATTGAGAAATGCCTGAGATATCACCGAAAAATTCCTGAGACGGAATAGAATTAGGTGCCACCAACGTGTAGGAGCACTAGTGTTTCTTTCTCACCTTCCTCCTCCCTTCAATTATAATAATGAAAACGTCTATAAATATTTAGGCCAGGAAGTGAAGATTAAAGAAGCGAATGGTCCGACTCTGACCTGACTTGTCTGACCAAAAGCTGCAGCTCTGTAGCTCTACAGCTGGCGCTAAGTGCGTCGTCATCAGTTGTTAGAGAATAGAGACATTTTTCTGGAAAGTAGAAAGTACTTTAACATCATGGCACAGAATGACCCTTTTTGCAGAACGCGTCAAAGAAAATAAAAAAATCAATGTTTATGAAATCAGTGTGGATATTTTGTAAAAATTCTACTGAAACTTTTTTCTTTTTTTTTTGAAAAATATTCAATTTGAGGCAAATTTACTATTTTGATTGGAATTCGTGAGAAATACCTGAACTTTCCCTGAGGCGAGCTTCAAATACCTAAGGAACCCTGAAATATCTGCAATATCAGATAAAATCTTGAGGGTTGGCCGCCCTGGTCGGGTCAGTGCGATTTGGAGGCAAATCCAATTAGATTTTGGTATCACTGGAAAGACAATTTCATGCAGCGTCGAATGTAACATTCCACTTAATGTTGCTTTCAGTATTTATTTTTATTTTTTCGAGTATTTTGTTATCAGTTCTAATTTTGCCAGCAATACCCTCGATGTGTAGGCGTCTGGTTTGCCGAGTGGATAGCGCGCTGGTCTCAAAATCCGGAGGTCCCGGGTTTGAGCCCACGTGGCAACTCGCTACATTTCGACCTGGGCCGGTTTTTCAGTAAGAAGAGGAGAGGACTAAGACAGCTCTAACAGCCATCCCGACGTCTCTGAGGTAATGCACGAAAGGGCGGATTCCAGGGCTCGGGTTGAGAGCAAAATTAGAAAAGAATACCCCGATGTGAAACTTCGTTTTTCCTCTGTAGCAGAACTAACTATTTTGCATTTGCCTGCAAATCGCATTGACCCAACGATAGGTACCCTATTCGGGGGAGAGAGGGGAGAAGGGCTACTGGCACACCAAATACCTGGAGGTCGAACGGCTGTGATCTTTCCTGTTCACTTCTCCTCCTCCTGCTCCCATTCTAGAGCCTGACTATGAAGGCTTCTAGACACAATTTTACGTCAATATCATGCACTGTGTCGATATAAGTGAAACCATTCAGACTAATTTTGAGCATAAGTAGTGGTCCTATAGCTTCCTTTATATTTTCATTATTCAAGGGGCGGGAGATACACGGGTATCTTTCCCCTCATAAAAAATATGGGGAAAATATTCAGAAAGTTGATAAAAACGCGTCTTAGAAGATTTAGAGTCAACATTTATGACATTTTTCGAAGAATAATGTGGCCAGATCTCTTCCATGAAAATTCTTGAGATTCCACGGGAAAAATCGCGAAATCAGACATTTTTCGTGGATTTGTATAAAATTCAAAATCATTATTTGTTAACTTGTTTTAAGCGTTATAATTAATTTCAGTAATCGGATATGCAGGGGTTGGATGGTACAGTGACATTATTCGCTGGGACGAAATTAAGAGGGGCACGGAGGCAGCTTGCCACCAAGCCACTGCTAGAGTTGGAAAATTTTAGTAGATGGATCAAAACTCAAAATTTGGAAAAATCAAACAAGTCATAAATATTTCAATTTTTTTTTTTTTTTTGTCAATACAAAAGACTTTTGATACTTGGGAATTTTGAGTTGATTAATGAGGAATTAAATAACTATTTTTGCCCCCAGTCTCTGATTATTCGATTCATGTACCCTACTTACTTGCACTTAAACTTTAACGATCTCTCCTTCCATCGCAATGACTCTAATTATATTTTATATTTTCAGTTTCAGTCTACTTTGGAATTTTCAAAAATCCAAAGATGAAATCGTATCCGGCATTATTACTACAGTAATATCATTTAAAATTGCTACTTTCAGACAATCTATGAAAAAATTGAGGTTTAATCGAGATGATTTGAGCAGAATTAAGCAAGACACGTATTTAAGAGAAAAAAAGTCGTGAGAATTTCATAAAAATTGGTGGGTTTGTAAGAAATTCGGAGATTTTTCAAGAAGTAATTGACTCTTCAAAAACCTCGGCTCCTGGTCCAAATCATTTTCACGTACAATTCCTTCAAAACGCTATCTGGAACTCTCACTCCTTCCCTACTATATGGAGAAAAGCTATCACAATCCCATTCCTAAAACATGACAAAAACCCTTTCCAGTTCGATACCTATAGACTGATATTCCTGACATCCAACCTCTCAAATTCTTCGAAAGAATCGTCAACGAACGACTCCTGTGGTTCCTAGAATACACCGGCAAACTCTTTCCTTCCCAACGCGGATTCCGTTCCGAAAGATTTACACATTACCAGCTAATTCACGTCAATAGCAAATTAAATAAAACACACTATTAAAAAAAAAAAAAACTTCGAGCAGTATTCTTTAACATCAGCAAAGCATTTGACGCAATCTTAAGACGAAAAATTCTATCCATTCTAAAATCAAGGAACATAACTATACACATTAATCGACTTCCTCCTTCATGGAGAATTCGTCGTCCATATCGCAAATTTATTCTCCAACATTCATACACTATTAAACGATGTTTCTTAAGGGGCAGTACTTAGCCCAGCACTATTTCCAAGAGGTATAAACGACCTTATATTGTCTGATCCTCCACTTATCTCAAAAGCACTCTTTGCATATGACTTCTGCATCTGTTGCGAAAACTCCAGACCCGAAGAAAACCAGAAAACCTTCTCCAGCGAGCTGTCAACCAAATTTTAATCTGGACTCAATTTAACGGACTTAATAGGTACCTCATAAGTCAAAACCACAGCAATCCACTTCTATAAACATTACAACTGGCCTAGGAACCTAAATATCTATTTAGATAATACGCCCATTCCTGTCTCGAGTAACGTCAAATACTTTGGTGTAATTTTCGATAAATCCTTATCCTGGACTCCACGGATCCAAAATATTACAAGCAAATGCTTCAGGAAAATCAAGCTTCCCAAAAATACTCGCTCACACCTCATACGAATCGGATAGATCAACTCTGCTGAAACTTATTTACGAAACTTTCATCCGCTCAGTATGCACTACGTATGGGTTTGCCACTATCCAGAACTCATGCCTCAGATTTATCGCCAGTGCTTTCCGAACTACTCCTATAGACAGTCTGCTATACGAGTCATCCGAACCCCCTCCTAATATTCGAAGGCATCTCATCACCACAAATGCTATCCTCAAAATTCTCGCTAACCCCAGCTTTACCAGCTCCCTCCATTTCATGATCCCTCCTAATTCCCTCCCTTTCAATAACACCAGTTTCTTACAATCGATCATCTAAACTAATACCGAACTACTACATCTTCCCTACAATATCAATATCCACTACTTACCAACTTCAACAAATCCCAACAAAATCTCAGTCACCTCTCCCCCTTTTCTAATTTGCTCTCAACCCGAGTCCTGGAATCCGCACTTTCAAGCATTACCTCAGAGACATCGGAAAGGTTGCTAGGGCTGTCTTAGCCATCTTCACTTCCGGCCGAAAAACCGACCTAGGTCGAAATCTGACAAGTTGCTACGTGAGGGATCGAACCCGGGAGCTCTGGATTCCGAGACCAACACGCTATTCACTCGGTCAACGAGACCTCCAGTCACCTCTCCTTAACAAATATTCTAATTCCATCCAAATATATACAGATGGCTCCAATGCCCCATTCCCCACGACAACATTGCAATCCCATACCCACTACCACGCACTTCTCAATTCTCTCAACAGAACTCTATGCCATACTAAGCTAGCCATCCAATATTGCCTAGACTTCATACTAAACGAGTTCTTATTTCCTACTGACTCGCTATCAACTCTCCTACACAAAATTTTCACAATAAGAAACAACATCCCATCTCCCAAAAGATCGTACAAATGCTATCATCCTCAAACAAAAAATTCACTCTGTGTTGGGTCCCTTCCCGCTCTAAAATTCCTCAAAATGACAGCCGATGAAACCGCTAAACTTTCCTTTAACATTTCTCCAATCCGTAATATTCCAATCCCGATATCAGATGTCAAAAAAAAAATTAGTAAATCATTCGTGCGCAAATCCTCCAACGTCACTGGGATCAAGTCTCACCAACTAACAAATTAAAATTCATAAGAATCCAGTTCACTCCTAAAAAACATCCTATCAGAAGTCCAGAAAAGAGGAAGTAATTTTGTTCAGACTAAGAACTGGGCACCTCGATCCATATCATATGTCGGTGCCCAGCAATAGCCGGGACAAGACGCGAAGTATTGGGGCTAGAATATCCAGCACCCAGTGAAGTCAAAGGGATAGAGCTAAGTAAAATTCTCACTTTGGCTATAAAAGTGAGGCTACTGAGCTGATCCTGAACAGCAATTTGAGGAATAGTGCAATCGACTGCAAAGTCTGAGCGCTCGGTGCATATAGCGCCACCTCACACACAAATGAATGAAGAACTGGGCACTCCGCTCTCACACATAGCTATATCCTGAACAAACTACACTAACCAACCTGCGATACATGTAATACTCCAATTTCCATTAACCACGTAATTACCTAATGCCCAAAATTCCAATCCTAGCGAAACACGCATATCTCAAACTCAACACTAGAATCCCAGCTCTCCGACAATCACGCACTCAAAACCTTAAACTCATATTATTCCTGAAAGCCACAAACTTCTACTCCAAAATATAAATACAGTCTCCACGTCTCTAGCCAATAGGCTGTATATTACGTGGCTATCCCCCCCCCCCCCAAAGAAACAAAGAAAAAAACACAAAAAAACTCGTGCGATTGTAGAAATTTTGTGAGAGATGGCAACACTGATCCTTCCTTCATCGTCGGGCCCTGAAAATGGGAATTTTATCCGAGTTAACACCTTGGTACCTTTAAAAACAGTTTGCATGGGACGAATCCTATCCCGGGAGGTACAACCATCGAAACCCTTGACCTACTCCCCCTACTTTCGGTACCGTCTCCTCCTCTGAGGTAAATTGAGGATCCGATTTTCTTTTAATCAGCAGAACGTTTCCACCAGAATTAAGTCAGCTTCGAAATTTACACGAAAAACGAGCCCGAGAAGGTGCGCTCCCCGAATTCCACTTCAATTCGTAAATTTACGGGTACCTTTCACGTCGTAAGCTAATATGAAATGCGAAACGTGTTATTTTCTCCGGCTGCGTCGCATGAGACGAATTTTTTCCCGCAATTTTCGGCAATTTGCCACCAAATCCTCGGTCTCGAAGCCATGTCGTGTAATGCATTTCAAAGTATCTGGAGGATGTACATATGTAATTTGCGCGGCTCGCGGTCCCCAAGAGCTCGATATTTTCAACTTGCAGACTTTTTCCAGTCGTCGCCGTTGCCGTGTCCAGTTATACCGAGCGTCTATCGCGCGCTCCAGATTACGTAATCCGCGCGCCGCGTGCCGAGCGACTTTTTCTCTCCGGCGACTTTTCCTCTCGTGTTGGTCGAGATTTTCCAGGCATACTGGGCGTGCGTGTATGTGTGTGTGTGTCGCCGGAGAGCAACACGCGATACACGCAACAGTTGAGGAAAACTATACGCTCCGCAGTTAAAAAGTGAGGTAGCGCGGAGGAAGAGGAGGGAGCTATACGTCGAGAAAGAAAGAGAAAACTCTACATATAAATACAAGTCGTAAAGAGTGCACCGGGTGAAGGGGTCGCGGGAAGGCGGCGCTAGGCGCAAGGTGAATATTTTATAAGGGGGTGCAATGGTCTTTAAGATTGCTTCAGTCGTGTCGACTTCAATGGATGATTCACCTGTGCAAAGTTTTCTATTATAATATTTGAAAAGACCGGAACTTATTCGAAGCGGGGGTATTATACGAGGCCTCGATTTTCTGCTCCAGCTGATTGCTAAAGGTTTATATTCTCCGGCAGAAAAGAAATGTGGTCGTTATCGTCCTTATCAAAAGGCTATAGAAATACGAAAATTACGCTCTTGAAATGCCGGTTTTCTTGATTCTCTAGATGTGTATCTTTTGTTATTGGGTTTTTTAATGTACGGAAAAGAAAAAGACGCTTCATTTTTTCCCTCTCTCCACTTTCCTAAATCAAATAGTTGGTCTAAATTAAATTAATAAAACGAACGCGCGGCGTTATTGTGAGACGGCGTTTACCAGCCCTTACACCGTCGCCTCGGGGTACTATCCCACTTTTTAAAAATCGTTGATTGCCCCGCTCCTGTTGAGTTATCGGTCTCGGGTTGTGGGCGTACGAAATGAAGTTTTGCCGGACATCGTCTTCGGCCGAACTGGAGTCGAATTGCATTTACGTTGTCCCCGCCGGCTAGTTGGGGTTTTTCAATCGGTACTCGGTTTTTGGGTGTATAAAAATAATTTTTGCTGGACTTCGATGGACTTCGAGTTTGATCGAACCGGAATCAACTAGCGTTCGTGTTTCTCCCTGTAGGCTGGTTGTGATTTTTCAATCGTAGGTTGTAGGCTAACAGTATGTCAAGTAAGTACATTTAGTTGGAACGGCATCGACTTCCTTAGCCATGGAGAGGGAACTGGCATAGACAGGGCCGCATTAAGCTGTTTTGCGTCCTTTGGTATATACAGCTATTTCTGCCCCCCCCCCCTGTTTGTCAGAGCCCGGTTGATGCTTTTTTCAAATACCTTTCTGGCTTTTTTTAGAGCAAAACGTGTCTATGAGAACATCTACATTTAATGAACGGGCCAATGCCGACTCAAGATATTCTAATTTTGCGTTGTCGCTGATTTCCTTCAGAACATAGGTGCCCGCAGAATTTTTTGATGAGGTAGGAGGGGAAAAGGCTGACGACCATAATTTAACCCTGATTTTTCTATGAGAATTGAGCTTAGTGAATAGTTAGTGCTAATTACTTAAATTTTGGAGACGAATTCGAATCCGTTGTCAAATTTGAGCTAAAATCATTTTTTGACCCATTTCGACCACATTATCGAATTCATCTCTTAACGGAGCGTCACCACCAAATTTGAACACTGAATTCGAACTCAGCGTAAAAGGTTGAGTAGAAAACAGTCATTAATTGAAATTTTTGATTTTTCAAATTCTGAAAATTTCTCCGTATCACCTCATGTATTTTTTGGAGTGAAAAAATTTTCGGAGAGCTTTGGCGTCGACGCTGGTGCTAATTACTCAATTTCTCGAGACGAATTGGAATCGGTTGTTAAATTTGAGCTGGACTCATTTTTTGACCCATTTCGACCACATTTTCGATCTCGGGAACGGAGTGTCACCGCCAAATTAGCACACTGAATACGAACTTCGTGGGTCCGGTACACGAGATCACAAGGGTCGTGACTTCGTGGGTCCAGTACACGAGATCACGAGGGTCGTGACTTCATGGGTCCGGTACACGAGATTACGGGGATCGTAACTTCATGGGTACGATACACAAGACCACAGGGGTCGTGACTTCATGGGTCAGGTACACGAGATCACGAGGGGTGTGACTTCGTGGGTCCAGTACACGAGACCACGGGAGTCATGACTTCGCGGGTCCTGTACATCAGACCACGGGGGTCGTGACTTCGTGGGTCCAGTGCACGAGACCATGGGAGTCGTGACTTCGTGGGTACGGTACACAGGACCATGGGGATCGTGACTTCGTGGGTTTGGTACGCAAGATCACGAGGGTTGTGACTTCGTAAGTCCGGGTGCGAATTACTCAATTTTTCGAGACGAATTCGAATCCAAGCTAAACTCATTTTTTGACCTGTTTTGACCACATTTTCTAGCCCATGTAGGAAACATTACTTAATTTTTCGAGACAAATTCGAATCCGTGTTCAAATTTGAGCTAGAGTCATTCTTTGACCCATTTCGACCACATTTTCAAATTTCTTTCGGGAATGGAGCATCACCGCCAAATTTGAACGATGAGTTCGAACTCAGCCTGAAAAATTGAGTAAAAAACTGTCTTTAATTCAAAATTTTCTGATTTTTACAATTTTAAAAATTTCTCCATACTCATCACTCACGTCTTTTTTGTGGCGAAAAAATTTTCGAAGAGCTTCGGCGTCGGCGTTGGTGCTAATTACTCAATTTTCCGAGGCGAATTCGAATCCGTTGTCAAATTTGAGCTGGACTCATTTTTTGACCCATTTTGACAATAATTTCCAATTTATCTCGTAAGTGAAGCGTCGCCGCCAAATTTGAACACAGAATTCGAACTCAGCGTGAAAAATTGAGTAGAAATCAGTCTTCGGTTCTAAATTTTGTGATGTTTCAAATTTTGCAAATTTCTCCATACTATAGATCATGTCGTTTTTTGGGCGAAATAATTTTCGGAGAGCTTTGGCGTCGGCGCTGGTGCTACTTACTCTATTTTTCGAGACGAATTTTCTAATCAGTGTTCAAATTTGAGCTAGAGTCATTCTTTGACATATTTTTCGAACACATTTTCGAATTTATTTCGGGAACAGAGTGTCACCGCCAAATTTGAACACCGAATTCGAATTCAGCGTAAAAAATGAGTTAAAAACAGTCTTTAGTTCAAAATTTTTGATTTTTCAAATTTGAAAATTTCCCCAAACTATAATCATATTTTTTTGGGTGCGAGAAAATTTTCGGATAGTTTCGGCGTCAGTGCTGGTGTTAATTACTCAATTTTTCGAAACGAATTCGAATCCGTGTTTATGGCCGCCCGCAGAATTTTATGATGAGTTAGCAAGAGAAAATGCTGACGACTGAGATTAGTGAATAGTTACATGGGCATGAGTCACTGGCTGATAACTGAAAAAACAAATATGCGCAATCCCTATATATTGACGAATTTTAAGAAACGTATTATTGAATGATTTAATTACATGAATCACAAATATCCCTAACTATGAACAAAAAAAAAAGCGGTCGCTACTTCCGCTACCCTCTGCGGGCGCCCATGCTTCATAATCTGGTTCTCTTTCTTAATAAGAAGATAAGCTTAGCCTTCTCCTCGAATCTATCAAAATCATCTCGTTTAGCCCTAATCAAATCTATCAGGGAGTCATAGAGTTCCACAACTTCTACAACATCTATCTCCACAGCTTGCAAGGCCAAGCTCACTTTATTTATTCTCTTAAGGAAGAAGCCCCAAAAACAAGCCATGAACGCTGTTTCAAATCGTTCTAATTTCAGTCTGAGACCCTTGGATTTATTTTGAATAATTGATTTTAGTCCAGGCTTGTTTTCAAGATAACACAACGTGTTGTATAGACCACGCTCCACGACTTGCGGACACTCTGACATGCACAATCACGCGAAGACCATCTAGTAGTAGACAGAGGCCTCAAAATTGCACCTGGAGAACTACTTTTTTCTATATTGGCTAGCAAGGCATCCCAACGATCCGTTGAACCAGAAAAAAAGTGTACAAGTTTTGAGTAAAGGATAAGAAATCGGCAGTCTCCTTACATGATCGGCGGCACCAGCTCTAACTAGGTTAAGAGAATGGGGGACATAATCTGCTTGTGGACTGATATTCTTAATGAGTGCTTGAAGCCCATTGTAAATATCCGACATATTGGCAGCGTTATCATTCCTATATTCTCCATGTATTTAGTCATCGCGTTGAACATATCCTATCCTCAGCTTTGTGTCCCACATTAGGTGAGAAAGTTAAAAACCGTTCAACTGGTGTTCCGTCTGGTAAAACATATCGCGCAACTATTGTCAGCTGGTGATATGGGAAGAGTCGGGGGCACTTTCTCAGTTTGATAATAAGAAAAAGAAATTAGAAAGAATCAAGTCGATAAAAATATTCATAACAAAAACATATTAGTACCCTCATGCATGAAGCAAAAATTACTGTAATGACCTCATTGTAATAACATTCTTAGTATTAGTCGTCCATTCCCGGTGTTGGTTGGCGTTCTCCGAGTCAGTCGATCGAAACGTGATGCACAGTTTTGGTTGATGGTCAGCAATAAGACATATCCACGTCAATATTCCGCAAGGAACAAATTCGCGCACACAACTGAGACCAGCAGCAAATGCCACGAAGCTACAATTGCCGCGTGACAACGTCATCGTGATAACATACTCGGTTTAGTCGTCCATTCTCGGTGTCGGTCGGTAGAAACGTGATGCACAGTTTTGCTTGACAGCCAGCAATAAGACATATCCATGTCAATATTCCACAAGGAACAAAGTCGCGCGCACAACTGAGACTAATAGCTAATGTTATGAAGCAACAATGGCCGTAATGATGTCATTGTAATAACATTCTTGGCGTTAGTCGTCCATTCTCAGTGTTGGTCGGCTTTCTTTGTGCCAGTTGATTGAAACGTGACGCATAATTTTGGTTGACTGCCAGCAATAAGACATATCCATGAGGCGCATGCAACTGATAAGACCGATAGCAAATGTTATTTGAAGCACCAATTGCTGCGATGACGTCATTATAACATTCTTGATTCGTCCATTCACGGTGATGGTCGGCATTCTCCGCGTCGGCTGATCGAAACGTAAGCCACAATTTTAGCTGACGGCCAGCGATAAGACATATCCACATGGGGACTGGAACTTTTGCCGCCAGCTATTCGCCGCCAGGTTATTTCGCCGATGGACTTTTTCGGCGCCCAGGAGTTTTTGCCAATGGCCTATTTGTCGCCAGCAAAAAGTTCACTTTAACAAAAACGAATTAAATTAATCCAGCCTGAATTGTCTCTTATCTATATGCTCCACCTGCCAAAAGGAGGAAATATTCTCAACTCGACTCAAGATTGCAACAAAGGGTTGGAGCTTTTGACAGCATACATATACTCGACTATTTGAGAGGAGTAGCCTATAATTTAATGAATATATAATTTTATAAACTTAAATTTCAACTTTTATAGCTGTTGACAGCCAACATATACTCGACTATTTGAGAGGAGTTGCCTATAATTTAATGAATGTATAATTTTATAAACTTAAATTTTCAACTTTTTTCACCTTTGTTGGCAAAAAGTCCCAGCGACCAAAAGTCTTGGCGCCAAAACTCCGGCAGCGAATCAGCTGGCGGCGAATTATCGGTGGCGAATAGGTGGCGGTTAAAGTTCCTGTACCCATATCCATATCGATATTTCGCCAGGAACGAATTTGCTTACACAACTGAGATCAATAGCGAATGTAATGAAGCAATGGTTGCCGTCATGACGTCATTATAATAACACTCTCGGTGTTAGTCGTCCATTCTCAGTGTTAGTAAGCATTTTCCGTTTTGGCCGGTTGACACGTGACGTACAATTTTGGTTGAATGCCAGCGATAATACATATTCATGACAAATAATTAGTTATCTATCCATGTGGCTGGATTTCGCATTTTTCAATTTCAAGTACCCGAAATCGTAGGTAACTGCCGCAACTTATTGATGTTACCGGGGAGTTTCTGATTTCGGCGGGGATAGGGAGGCTAAGTTTTTCAGCGAACTAATTCCCGTCAAACTGATCTAATCCAATAGATTCGGTTCGCTATTTCGAAGTATTTGCAATGCAAATGTTTCTCTCAGGGATGTGCAGTCGCCTTGATTGCAACTCCTCTTCTATTTCACATAAACCCAAAACCATGCACCCCGTTTCGCATAACTGCATTTCAACACTATGGACGCCTCTTGCTACATCCGCTACTCCTTCTCCTTTCAGCCATCATGCGGAATCACGCGCATGCAGGGGACGTATGCTACGTAGATTTCCTTTTGTTTCACGTAATTGCACCCCAGTATAGAGAAAGTCTGAATGCCGAGGAAAGCACCCTCGACCGCGCACACGCAGGCCAGAGTCGGGGTTATTTTTGGTGTTATTTTTTACGGCCACGTACAGCAGTTAGGTTCGTTAGGATATAATATAACGATTAGATGGCAACACGAAGCAGAGCAAACGAGCTACGAGAATTAGATTAGGCTCTGCTAGCTGCGGCCCTGCGCGCTCCATTATTACGAGTAATTGCAATTTCCCGCGAAGCCAACAACGTAACGACAGTGCGGTTTACACGGGGACGCTGACCCACCTGTTGAGTAGCGCAGCAGCGTTTTACGAGTGAGAAATTTGCTGGCTGCGAAGATGGGTTTACGACGTGCGGAAAACCGCGCGTCAATTACACAAATTCGGGCTTATTTTCCATCAGCGTGCACCATGTTTCCTCTCTTTTTGCTGTGCCCGATGCGGTGGCAACGTGCTGTGGTCACGCGCTCATCGGTACCCCGCCCCCCAATACCTATCGCCGCCGACCTCGTTTTCGGGGTCATTTGCCTCGATCTGTAAAAACGGCTTTGCGAGGCTGCTCGTCGTGAACCGAATGAAGATTCAGGCGAGCAAAGCCTCGGTCTCGCTTTTTGAATCGAGAACAGCCGCTGGCTGGGCCGGCCATTTTGACGCCCATGGAAATGGCTAATCACGAGGTCGAATGAGAGGCGGCGTGGATTTATTAAATTATTTATCGTTATAGGTCGGCGCGGTCACGAGGTGCACAGCTATCTAGGTATCCCTTCGGGGAATTGTAACCGGAGAACGGCGCGGATTAAATGACGGATGATCTCGCGCGCGTACTCTGTGGGGAAATCGAGGCGAATAATATAGACAGGAATTGGAAACGTCGTCGGTCGGAAAATTTTCGGATATTATTTCGAGCGCGGTGGAAATCCCCGGAGCTGTTGCGTTTCTGTCGGAAAATACGGGTCGTTTTCGTAACAGACGTAATTGCCAGCGACTCATCGGTTATGGTAACGGGTGGGGGGAGTTATGAGATGGATGGTTTTGGAAATTAGCTGTTTTAGAATAAGTCGTGACGAATCTGAGGATTAATCGTTATCTTAAAGAGGTACAAGAAAGTATTCGGCATGTGTGGCGTCTCTCTCAAACTCGCAGATAATGTCGGACGCAGTTGTGAGTATTTATATCGCATCGACGCTGTGTTGCGATACCTCCGGTTACAGACGTGAATAAATATACAGAGTTCTGCGGGTTCGAATTTGTATGAGAAGAGTTTAGCGAGGGCATTTAAAATCAAAAATGGAGGGCGTAGAAGCGCGTGTACCGAGCGATCGATAGTAAAAATAAGTCTTAATGCCAGTACTAAACATAAACTGTACCTAGACAGGAGAGTGAAGCACGAGAATAAGAAGAAGAAAAAGAATGTGGCCTTGGAAGGATCACATACAAGAAGTGCAGGTATGCAGAAGACAAAAGATGTTTGTTATACGTTCGCATCGTACTATGCAAAAAGTAGCTAGGCAAGACGATTCATACAAAAATATGTACTGGAAGAAGAATGGTCACTATCGTATATTTAATTAAGAATTTATCGGGTGCCAGAACTTGTGGTACTGCACCCCTCGCTCTCGCTTTTTCCCAGGTACTGCGAATTCTCATTAGGGATATAAGGCAGGCGCGTTTTTAGCAAAGTCAGTAACCTTCGCTGCCGGTAGCTTGAAGCAAGGAGTAGGAGCAATCCCATACTGATGACCTCGACGTCGTACAGAGGTGCAACTCCACAGAATGTATACTAAGATCCGTACGATTATCTGTCATCAGTTTTATAGAAAACAATCCTAGAAACTCAAAAGGGAATACCTCGGTTACCTTTGCTTTATTAAACCATAGAGTCAGGGCTAGATACATAAGTATCAATCTACATCTTACCTCGATTAACGCCTGTTGTACACTTGAGCTAAGCTATACGAACTGAGCTATAAATTCACACGCTTTGACTAAGTAGAGCCATGCCTAAATCGTCGAGAAAGGGTTGACTTCTTTCTCTGAGAACATTTTTGTAACAGACAAACAGAATTCAGTTGAGTAATATGCTTTTAAATTTTTCCTCGGAAGACAAAAGCGTAGCGTAGCTCGGCTGGCTTAGCTGGCAAATAAATATAGCACACATCCCTTAGCTCAGGTGGGCAACAAGCGTACCTGTGCGTGTTATTAGAAATAATTTTTAAAAATGCAAAAACTCTCGGAAATCTAACGTTTAGCACATTTGGGTAAGCTGATCTACACACAAAGTGTCCCCGAGAATTCTAGGATAGCTTTGTCCCCTAAGGATCAAATAGTTGCACAAAATTGAGCTTCGCATTGCTCGATAAATATTCGTCCGATCGAAAAATATTTCAAACAAGCAATGTTCCTCCCTCAACTTAACGCATATAAAGTTCTTTAAAATTTGTTTATAACTACTCCAGAACCGCCCGGGGTGGGGGCAAAATGACCCTTTACATTATGAGCCCAAGCGTTGTAGAAGAAATTTTTAAATCTACGACGTTCTTTTGATATCTCCTCGAGTTGCAACGAGCAGCATGGTTGCTAATTGCCTTCCGATCGATTTCTTCATTTCCCCCTCTACTGATCTCCCTTTTCCCAATCTTGAGAAACCACACTTTGAACTTTGTATATTTTTCTGTGTTCTAACACATTCGTTTCGCTACATTTTCTATAGAAAATCATTTTTAGGGGGTAAGTAAATATCAGAACCAACTTGGTTACGATATTGACTGGCCCCTCCCCCCAATTATTTTGAATTGATTGAACTAGTAAATTTTACATAAAATAGAATTAGATGTCCTAGTATTAAAATTTTAAATTTCTATTTACAAAATAATTAAATTAAATTTTTAAAGTTAGTTAATTTGGCAGAATTTAATTATTAAAGGAATTGGTTTTGTATTAGAAAGTGCATTTTTGATTTTACTGATCAAAATGATTTTACATAGAAAATGCAGTAAAAGAAGAAAAAGAATGATTCATACCTGCCACAAGCAAGTTATGCAACTTGAATAACATGCAAATTCGAAATTGGTTCTTTTTAGATATTTTTATAATCGTGGGTAAACTTGGGAGAAAAAAAGCAAAATTTTCCGGGAAATTGCGAATATCCCGAGAACGGTGAGAGACAGAAAAAAAACACAGGAAATTTGGTAAAAAAAACCATTGCTAAAGCGCTAATTTTTAATTTCCTATATTTTGATATCAACTTCCCCCCCCCCCCGCTCTTGAGGGCTTCTCTTCGGGAAGTGCTGTTGAAGAAAATGATTTTTACAGAGGACATATTTGTACAATTTGGCAACTGGACCTATGGCAGGTTATGACAGCAATATGATAAACTCTTAGGGCTTCTCTTGGGGAGGTGCTGCAGATGAAAATGATTTGTACAGAGAAGGCAGTTGTGCAAATTTATAATTCAGATTTACCATTAAGCTAGAGTGTGCTTAAGCAGAGAGTGGTAAGATTTTGAGGGCGGTAAAATTGAAGGGAAAATGGAACATGAATTAACTGAGGATAAAATTCGTTTCACTTATATTTTTGAGGGCGGCAAAATAAAAAATAGCACACAGCGAAATTGATTAGGTAATTCCGGCCTTGATTGGTGTTGGTTGAATTTGAATTACAAAATAACCTAGGATATGGTAACACTGCAGGTTTGTAATGGAGGTAGCATCGAGGGGATTTTTAGGATCACTAAATTTAAATTTCAGGTCGGTTCAACCCTGAGTTGAAAATTGTAGCATCTAGTCGTGGGTAGGTCTCGAAAATACGGTAAATTACATTATAGATGTCGTTTCATAGGTTCCGGAGAGTCGCCAGACTCATTTCTGATGATGATATCACGACAATTTGTGTATGCGGATACCGCAGACTCGATGTGTTCTATATTAGTATCATATCAGTGATTAGGAAGGTCGTTGAACTCATTTTGTGACAATAATCATAGTTAATAATAAAATAATTTGGTGAGACATAGTGCAATCAAATTGAAAGTTTTGAAGTCAGAAGCTAGTCGCACACTAAGTAACAAATTGATCATTCAGTTATGCTGGATTCACACCAAAGTTATAAGCATGCTATTAACAAGTATGCTGCATTTAAAATGTATGTAGTATTTTTGTTAAGAGCATGTTTATAACTTTGATGTGAATCTAGCTGCAAGTTGGGCAAGCTAGTGCAAGCTGTGTAATCTGGTGCAAGTTGTGCACTTGGTGGTAAGTTGTGCACTCAGTTGCAAGTTGTGCACTTAGTTGCAAGTGTAGTGCTAGGCAGCTCATCGTGCATTAATTAGCAAACAGCGTTGTACATAGGTCTAAAGTGTGCCCTATGACTGACGTCATGATTTGGAAAGCCCTTCCACGTGCAATGTTACTGATACAACAGTAAGCAGGAACACATCGTTCAAAAGTCCAAGCTCACCTCTCCTATCTTCTGATTCAGTTATCATCTCGTAAACAAGAAAATTAGGAGAACGACTATTCTCACGTATTTTTAATTTCCCCTTTCACCACGATTCTCTAAATCCACCACTGAAAGTTCACCGAGTACTGCCTCAATTTAGCTCGATATTTCAGCCGTATCTATCGGGCAGGCATTTTTCCAGTTTCGTGTACCGTAAAATCGTATCTGAAAGCTGCGGGTCGCGTCGATTCGCATTCGCGTGATGCTGTCCGAGGTGTGCGGGTTCGAGGCACGTAAAACCCGCCTGCCCGCGCCGCGACACGCCCGTCGAGGTCAGGCCGAGCGTTGCGGGTAAAAATTAACGATATACTGTCTTCTCTCGATACATCGGATAAAACGCTGCAGTCTGGAACACGCCTCATCCGTAACTCATGTTCGACCATTTATTCGGTGTATCGTTTCACGCTTGTTGCCAAAGTCATAAATCGTGGCAGACGGTGGCGGCGTGCACCGGCACAGACGTGATACACGCGGCGCGGCGCGCATCCACGGTATGCCGCGCCGCGCGTACATAAGCCGCCGATATAGGTATATACGTTTTGGCCGGCGGCAGAGAAGCGAAGCGGCCGCAGAAAACGCGTACGTTTCAAAATCCAGTTTCCCTCCCCGAGCTGGCAGCAACATCGAGCCAGCGGGAGAAGACGCGAACACGCCGGCGGAATGCGGTAAATTGTCGGGATTACTCGGGTAAGGACCGGTGGAGGGCGAGGGCGAGATTCAGGGTGCGAGGAGCGGCGCGGCGCAACGGGACGAGGCAATGAAAAACGGCACCCGTTTAATAGCGCCGTTAAAGCTGTAGAGCGAGAGAGGCGCCTTTTGAAAGCTGATTAAAAGCTCAGCCGCCGTCACTTCTAATTCCGTATCTTTTTCCCTTCATATTAAATAACGAATCTTGGCGAATTCATCATTTTAACCCGTGTAATTGTTCCTCTCTCTCTCGAAAAAAAAAAAAAAACTACCGTCGGCTTGTAAAAATTTATTGTCGAACCAGAAAAATGCGGCCAGTGAAAACGACGTCTGGTGGAGAAAGAAAAGAAAAATCGAGGGAAAAGAAGAAACGGAGGGTCAGATAAACGAGAGTTCGTTTACCTTAATGAAAATTATCGCTTTTGAAGACATTAATTGAAGCGGCAAAGGAGGGAGCAATGTGACGTGGTTATTAATTGAGAGATGCTGTGTGTACCCCCCCCCCCTGAGCATACATCGAACTGAATATTCATTTTTGTTATCCAATCGCACATGATCCTCGTTCTCCACTCAGGCCTACTAGGTCCTTAGCTCATCTTCAGTTATCACTGTTTGATTATTCCATGATACGCGATTGTAGGTAATCGTTATTTGTGAACTAACTTTTATTAAAAATGAACTTTGAAAGATCATCATGTTTCAACGGTTTAGTCTTACAAAAAGTCGTTTTTCAGCAATATCGAGCTTCTGTTATTTACCAACGGTTTACGATGTCTTCCCTTCGAAGAGAGGGAGGGAAGCGGGGGTTGTTTGCAATTTTCATACTCTTTAGAAATTGCCGACGTAGGCCACGTACCTCTAAAGCTCGCTGAGATAGATAAGTACGATCTACACCTTCAATGGTTTGTACGTATACTTTCATCATGATCCATTACTGTATCGTGGAGCGTGTGGTGATGCATGCACGCCACTGTGGCTCCCCAGACGCCGCACCTCCAGCCCCGGAAACTACCCTTCCGAGTATCGCATTAGTGAGACGCATTGAGGCTGGCTTGGACTCCCATTTCGCCTCTCCGCTTCGGATTCACGTTGTCCTGTCAGGGCCACTGTGGGACACCGAACTGACCGAGGCAACACTTACCCAGCATCAACCTGGATTTCGGGTGCACCACAGCCGGACGCGCTTCCTTCCTTCACCATTCACCTCTTCGTCTTGGTACCTCTGGCGACGCAAGAAGATAGCGACTGCAGAGTGAGCCCTGTCGGGGGGTCCGCAGCAGCTCTAGAATGGTACAAAGTTGTTGTGTCCAGCGTGGGCCGAGTTTTGTTCATCGGCCCTCTGCCTCGACTATACTCTGTCTACGTCTTCTTCTTCATGATGGTCGAGACAAAGGCCGACACCCGATTCCATTCGCTTCCACTCTTCAGTATTTCCGAGACCAAGGTGTCCGGCGCGAGACGGTCGATCGCGCCATTGCTATCGCTCGTGTTGCCGCCGGGATCGATCGCCATTACCGTCCCGCACCTCTACTGCTCCCAGACCTCACACTCGAACAGGGTGTGCCGGGGGTAAGACACTATGGCCTATTTATGAGCTTCTTTATCGCTTCCTAATCTTATCAGCGATCGATTTTTGACATAGCAGTGTCAACGAGTGCCATATTTCGAACAGTTGAACAAATTACCAAGAATTGCCCACTGTCTGCGAGAACGATTGTAAAAGTCGCTAGAACGCAATTTCCCATTTTCTCTAAAAGTAATTTTTAACATTTTCAAGATTTGTAAATTTTGTTTAGCAAGTCAAGTGGAAAGGAAGTTAACAAAGTATAATAAAGCTAAGAAAAAACAAACTCATCGACGAAATAAGGAAAAAAACAGTAAACAAATATCAAAAAGACTATCTCTTGGAAAGGAACTTACACTCTACTCAGCTGATAATAGAAATAATAAAATACGTAGGCTGTCGCTAAGTAACTGAGACTAAAATTCGTACGGCCCGCCAACGCTACCTATCGGCGTTTCAACGCAGTAGGGGAATAATTTGGTCCATTAGCTATCGATTGAGACCATGCCGAGCTCATTTGAATGAAAAATCGCTGTTCCAGACCACTTTGAAAGAAACCATATGCGTTGACCCCTCCAGGTTTTTTAAAGATTTTTTTTTTTTAAGAAGGAAAATAGCATACAATTACAAAATTGTTTATTAATTATCATCTTCATTAAGTACAGGAATATCTTTTTGAAAATAAGCGCCATTCATGGCTATACAGGCGTCCATTCATTCTTGTCATTTATCGAATGTTTTCGCGTATTTCACCGCCGGTAAGGAGGAGAAAAACATCTGCGCCGCAGTGATGCGACTTCTTGATTCGTGTTGAATTGACGACCCCGTAAGGCTGCCTTTAGTTGAGGAAATAACCAAAAGTCCCAGGGGGCGAGGTCAGGACTATATGGAAAGTGGGGGTAAATTG
This sequence comes from Acanthococcus lagerstroemiae, assembly GCA_031841125.1. Lineage (NCBI taxonomy): Eukaryota > Metazoa > Arthropoda > Insecta > Hemiptera > Eriococcidae > Acanthococcus > Acanthococcus lagerstroemiae. The sequence goes on along the minus strand of CM063111.1, from coordinate 47,475,984 downwards.
TGATTTTTTAGAAGTCATCACGCGGCATAGATGTTTTTCTCCTCGTTACTGGCGGCAGAAAATTGTTCCCCCCTGTGGGCCCCCTAACTTATTTTTCAACTAGCGCTCTTTGGAATTGTTTCACATTGAACTTTTGGTGGCGGTGGTAACTGACTCCCTTCAGAAATTATTAGGGAATTGAAAATCTGAAATTTCCAAAACGAGCTTAAAATGCCTTCTGTGTATTTAATTGTGTATTAGAAGAAATATTTAGAAAACTGGAATGGGAAAATATGGAGATACAGATAAATAGTGCAAAACTGAACCATCTAAGATTCGCGGACAATGTTGTACTGAAAAACGAGGATATAAAGATTCTACAGGAAATGGGGAAAATTGACAGGGGTAAACGCAGAGGCGGGTTTAGAAATGAATACAAGGAAAACAAAACTATTATCCAATATGAAAGGGGAATGTAAACCACAATACAAGGAACTAAAATAGTGAAAATCTCTGAATTCGACTATCTGGGATAGATACAAAATACAATCTTTTGAACACAGAACAAACAGAGAGATACAAATAAAAGAATAAATAAAGCAAGGGCAAGCTTATGGACTTTAAAAACGTGTATAGAGGTAAAATGCAGATTGAGACAAATACGAAAATATGGAAAAGATGCACTCTACCAGTCCTCACCTGTGGAGCCCAAACGTGGGGCCTGACGAAGAAGCATATAAAAAGGTTAGCTACCACAGAAAGAACAGGGACGAAACTAAGGGGCGGGAGGGTAGCTTCCCTAAGCCTCCGTTGGAGCTGGAAAATTTTAGTAGACATACGAAAAGTTTGGAAAATTCAACCAATCAAAAGAGATTTCGACTACCCCCCCCCCCTTCCTACCTTACTAGGTAATACAAAAGAAATTTGATACTTGGGAATTTTGAGTTGAGTCAGTTGGGAATTTAACAGTTTTTGCCCATCCTAGGAAAAACTTTTCGCTACGTCCCTGAGTGAGGAATATGGGACAAAGGGTGCCATTCTAATATGCGCTCTACCGACATAAAAACTGTCACAGTATGCGCTCTACCAATATAATTCTTTTCTAGTATGCGAGTAGTAAGAGGGCTACTTTGTAACTCTCGCTTGTCCCCTAGCACTCTTCAGTTTGGCCACAACTTACAACATATCTGACTTCTTGGAAGTTGGAGCTGCTCGCTTATCTAGACTCTTGAAAAATTAGTCTTTTTGGTATACATTTGATGGTTAATTGAGTCTATTCGAGAAAAATCCATTCGGGAAAATTTCTACTCAGGAAAATATTCGAGAATAACGTCTATTTAGGAGCCCAAGTCTAGCAAAATCACATATTTACATTGTAACTGATTACTGCTTTTGCCCTATCTTGTTTTTTTTTGTTTTTTTTTTCTTTCTTGTTTTATATTTGAAAATATGGTCGAATCTCATCATTCCAGTAGTGCTTCTGATTAAAGATATTCACTGTTTAGTGTTTTTTGCTAGACTTGGGCTCCTAAATAGGCCTTATTCTCAAATATTTTCCAGAATAAATATTTTCCGGAATAGAAATTTTCCCGAATTAGAAATTTTCCCGAATGGGTTTTTCCCGAATAGACTCAACTAACTATCAAATTTGTACCAACAAGACTAATTTTTCAAGAGTCTGGATGAGCGAGCAGCTCTACCTTCAAAGAAATCAGATATGTTACAAGTTGTGGCCAAACTGAAGGGGGCTAAGGGACGAGCGAGAGTTACAAAATAGCCCTCTTATTACTTATGCGCTCTACGGCAGTAATGCGTTCTACCAGCGTACCCGCCTGCACAGGAAGGAGGTATGGAAATCTTTTTATTCATATCATAACTTGAGAATCCGTTTTTCTAATTTTACTCTCAATCCGAGCTCTGGAATCTGCCCTTTCGAACATTACCTTAGAGGCATCAAGGAGGCTGTTGAAGCTGTATTAGCCCTTTTCTCTGCTTACTAAAAAACCGGCCTGGATCGAAACGTAGTGAGTTGCTACATGGGCTCGAACCCAGGACCTCCGGATGCCGAGACCAGCGCGTTATCCACTCGGCCAACCACACTGAGGATAGCATTGCATGGAAACTCGCAGATAATGTCTCGCACACATAAGGCTTGGAAGACCTCTTCATTGCATTATTTGAAGACATTCGGACATCGTATACATAAATTCAGGATAACATTCAGGACAAGAAACATTTCTTCGGCTAATTTGGTCAATTTGGGCAAAACCCTACTAGCGGTGGATTTTTGGGAGATTTGTAAGCCGACCTCCTCGTATAGTGTTTCCTGGGTAACGCTAACAGGCTTACAACGGTAGAGCGCACATTAGAAAAAAAATAGTATGCTGGTAGAACGCACACATACATATGTAGATCACATGACATGGGTAAAGCGCATATTAGAATGGCACCGGACAAAGTATACTTTGAGGGTGGAGAATAAAAGACAGAGTGAAAAACAAAAGAGAAAAAAAATAAGAGAGGAAACGTGTATGGAAGAGGTAAGTTGGAGATCAAAAAATTAGATGGGACTACACGGGACATATCGCACATCAAGAAGGGACACGATAGAAGAAAATTATCAGTGAGTGGGGATCTTACGACAAGAAAGGAAGAAGAGAAAGCCCAGATACAAAATGGCGTGATAATATAACAAAGATTACGGGAATAATGTGAGGAAGAGTAGCCCAAGACCGAAAAAGCTGGAAAAAAGCTGGGGAGGCCTATACCCGAAGGTCTGAGTAGTTCGGTGTACAAAATGTACATCTTTTATTGTATGTAGGTATTTATCAAACTGTAGAACTACACAAATAAAAGGCTGATATTAATTACGATTCCAAAAATTTCAGTTTTTGGAAACCATATTCAGCACTTATATTCTAATTATCCGATTGAATTTTTAAGAACCCCAACATCTTTGTCTAAACAACACGAACATGAAGCAATAAACTGCAAATTAATCAGGACACTCCGAATGAACGCAAAACGACTTGGAAGAGGTGTCCAGGAGGTCTAGACCCCTTGCAACTTCGTCAAATAGTTTTTGTTTTTTTTTTGTTAAATAATTTTAGCCTATTCCCCCATCTAACTTACTTAAGACACAATTCACTTTAGCCCACGGTCTAGATGAACCACGAAGCGGGTCAGCTAGTGTAGGTATAAATAGACCATAAAAACACTGCCTGTCGGCTAAACACCCATCATGTACTTCCAAATAAAGGTTATTATTATTATTATTATTATTATTATTATTATTATTATTATTATTATTATTATTATTATTATTATTATCATCATCATCATCATCATTTCCACCAGCTCACCCGTTGATTCTGATATCAGCGCACCTGGCTGATAAACTAGGCTCATTTTCGAGAATCCTAAACTGTCATCAACCGGCGTATTCCAGCACCTGGAATCGGCTATATAAAATGAATAATATTCTATTGCCATCGACTCAACAACTCGACTGTAGAAGTTGCAGTTATACATATATATATATATATATATATATATAGAGAGAGAGAGAGAGAGAGAGAGAGAGGGAGAGAGAGAGAGAGAGCTTTTAGGCAAACAAAATACTCAGAAGGTCACTCTCCAGCTACGACTTGATTAAACAGAAAACTCATTTCGTTCTCATTCGAATTTCACGCGACTCGGTAGCTGGCGCGATTATGATAACGATACCGGCGCGCGTATCTGCGAAAAACCCAAAGGAACGCGGGCGAATAAAATAACTAACGTATTAAAAAAAAAAAAAAAAAAAAAAAAAGCGAGACCGTTTGCGAAACAAAACGCGGAACAGGGGGTCTGGTATTGATTTCTGCTGAATGCAGTGCACACAGAAATTAAAGGGGGAAAGACATAATGAGAAACGTCTAATGAAGAAGGAATTCGCGAAAGATACATTTCTGGGAGCTGCGCGCGGATAAAGCGAAGAGAGAGAAAGAAAGAGAGAACTTTTCCGAAAACAAAGCGCAGGGTTAAGAAAACTTCGGGGTTTTAAAGTAAAATGGGGCTTTTAAAATGGATTCACACTTGACAGTGGTCGGGAGGCGGCGGCGCGGTACGACCATCTTTGTATTCTCGCCGCGAATGCGAGAAGCGATTTTGGCGTATAAGAAATTAAGGTTCGAGCGTATAACGAACGTACCTACACCTCGACGAGAGCGAATCCGAGGAATCGACCTTTTCGAAAGATAAAAGTAGTCCAAAGTCGAGTAAGTTGATAGTTTAAAAAGCGCCGAATCCTGTAGCAGAAAGCGATATACTGTAACTGTCGCCGGCTTATTGTCTGGATGGAAGCGAGCGCCGAAACTTTTCCATCTCGTCAGCTTTTCGTATAATTAAAACTTGTCGTGTTCGACGACGCAAATAAATATTGACTTTATTAAGGTGTTACTATCGCGAAGATTCGGCCAAGTAAATGACTGTAGCGTTTCGAGAAGCTCCATTTCGCGTACGTGTATAGATCTCCTTTTAGCTGCTTTTCAAATTTCGAAAAGATTTATTTCACGACTCATTTGTTGCTTTCTCGAGCATTATTCTAGTCAATAGGCTTCGCAGATTTAGCGGAGAAATTGTGTCTTCATCCCTCCTCTTGAGTGATACCTTACCACGGTGAGGAGGCTTAACGCGAATAAATTTTTAAAAAAATGGAAAAAAGACTCTCTGTGAGGTTATATGTGACAGCGCATGGAGAAAGAGACGTAAGGGTAAAAAAATCGAACTTTTTTTCTTTTTGAACGTGGGGCAAAAATATCGGAGAATCGAATAAAACCTGCCCCATGTGTCTAAAGTCATTTTTGAGGGAGATAGAGCCGTTTAAAATGAGAGAAATACAAAGACGTTGAAAAATATTGAATTGACTGATGAACCGTTCAACTGATGCACAACAAAACTGACTAAATAATTATGAAAATCAATACAGTTTTTCTCTTCAAGTAGGGTAAAAACGTCGGAGAATCGAACTAAACTGGTCCCAGGTCTCTAAAGTCATCTTTGAGGGAGATAGAGCCGTTTAAAGTGAGTAAAATACAAAAATGTTGAAAAATATTGAATTGACTGATGAACTGTTCAACTGATGCACTACAAAACTAACAAAATAATTATAGAAATCGATACAATGTTTCTAAAGTATGGTGAGAAACATCATATAATCAAACTAAACTGGCCCCAGGTCTCTAAAGTCATTTTTGAGAGGGATAGAGTCGTTTAAGTGAGTTAAGTACAAAAAAATTGAAAAAATGTATCTTGACTGATGAACTGTTCCTTTGATGCACTATCAAACTATATGATGAAATACTTATAAAAATCGATACCATTTTTTCTAAGTGGAGTAAAAGATCGTCGTCGAACCGAATAAAACTGATCCAAGATCTCTAGAGTCATTTTTATGGGAGACAGAGCCGTTTTAAGAGAGCGAAGTACAAAACAGTTGCGAAATTTTGTGTTAACTGATAAACTGTTCATTTGTTGCACTACAAAACTCACAAAATACTCAGAAAAATATGATACAATTTTTTGAACCGGGGTAGAAAACATGACAGAATCAAATAAAACTGGTCCCAGGTCTCTGGAGACATTTTTGAGGGAGATAAAGCCGTTTAAAGTGAGTGCAATACAAAAAATTGAAACATTTTGAATTGACTGATGAGACAACCGTTCAGTTGATGCACTACAAAATTCACAAAATACTAATAGACATCGATACAAGCTTTTCGAAGTAGGGCAAAAAACATCGTAGAATCGAATAAAACTGGTTGCAAGTCTGAAACATCTTTTTTGAGGGAGATAGATCGGTTTAGAGTGAGTGAAGTACAAAAAAGTTTAAAAACGTTGAACTGACTGATAACATACCTTTTCATTTGATGCATTACCTACCAAACTCACAAAATACTCAGAAAAATCGATACATTGTTTTTTTTTATCTCGAGTAAAATAACATGGCAGAATCGAATAAAACTGGGTCCCGGGTCTCTAAGGTCATAATTGAGGGAGATAAGGCCGTTTCCAGTGAATGAGATAGCAAAAAAAGTTGAAAAATTTTGAGTTGACTATGATAAACTGTTATTTGATCCAATATAAAACTCACAAATTTCTTATAAAAATCAATACAGTTTTTTCTAAGTGGAGTAAAAGAACGTCGTCGAATCGAATAAAACTGATCCTAGATCTCTAGAGTCATTTTTATGGAAGACAGAACCGTTTTAAGAGGGTGAAGTACAAAAAAGCTGAAAAACTTTGAACTGACTGATAAACTGTTCATTTGTTGTACGACAAAACTCACAAAATATTCAGAAAAATGATACAATTTTTTTAACCGGGGTAGAAAACATGGCAGAATCAAATAAAACTGGTCCCAGGTCTCTGGAGACATTTTTGAGGGAGATAAAGCAGTTTAAAATGAGTGCAATACAAAAAAATGGGAAAATTTTGGATTGGACTGATGAAACAACTGTTCAGTTGATGCACTACAAAATTCACAAAATACTCAGAAAAATGGATACCTACCTTTTTTTTTTTTAAACTAGGATAAAAAAACATAGTAGAATCGAATAAAACTGGGTCCCAGTTCTCTAAGGTCATCATTGAGGGAGATAAGGCCGTTTACAGTGAGTGAGATACCAAAAAAGTTGAAAAATTTTGAGTTGACCGATAAACTGTTATTTGATGCAATATAAAACTCACAGAATTCTCATAAAAATCGATACAGTGTTTTCTAAGTGAAGTAAAAAACGTCGTCAAATCAAATAAAACTGGTCCTAGATCTCGAGCTTCATTTTCATGGGAAACAGAGCCGTTTTAAGTGAGTGAAGTACAAAAAAGTTGAAAAATTTTGAGTTGACTGATAAACTGTTCCAGAGGTAAATACGAATAAAAGTCGATACAATTTTTTCTAAGTGCGGTAAAAGAACGTCGTTGAATCGAATAAAACTAATCCTAGATCTCTAGAGAATTTCTGAGAGGGATAGAGCCGTTTAAAGTGAGTGAAGTACAAAAAAGTTGAAAAATTTTGAACTGACTGATGAACCTTTTAATTGATGCCTTACAAAACTCGGTACCTACAATTTTTTTTTTTAGTCGGGATAAAAAACAGGATAGCATCGAATAAAACTGGTACCAGGTCTCTAGTCATTTTTGAGCGAGATAAAGCCGTTTAAAGTGAGTGAGGTATCAAAAAAGTTGGATGGTCTTGAGTTCACTGATGAACTGTTATTTGATGCACTGCAAAACTCACAAAATAAGTATACTTATAGAAATCGATACAGTTTTTTGTTTAAACTGAAGTGAAAACGACGTAAAATCGCATAAAACTGACCACAAGTCTCTAGAATCACTCTTGATGGAGATATAGCCATTCAGAGTGAGTAAGGTACAGAAAAGTTGAAAAATTTAAGTTATGACTGATGAATTGTTTATTGGATGCGCTTCAAAACTAGAATAATATTTATAGAAATTGATACTTTTTTTTTAATATCAAGATAAAAAACTGTGTAGAATCGAATGAAACTGGTCTCAGATCTCTAGCATCACTTTTCTGGGAGATGTAGCCATTTACAGCGAATGAGATTAAAAAAAAGTTGAAAAATTTTGAGTTGACTGATGAACCGTTCCATTTGATGTGCTGCAAAACTTACAAAAACAAAATCGAGAAACAGGTTGTACCGATTGAAGTTAAAAAAGAATACTCGAAAATTAAAGAACATTATTACAAAATTAAAGAAAAATGTTACTCTTTTGGCAGTCTTTTTTTTTTTTTTTATACTTGTTCTTGTTTCAGGTCTTTAAAAATAATGCTCAACTTTAAATTGCTCTCCTTTAAAATTTCATTTTTTACCCTTAGATCCCTTTCTCTACGTGCCGTCACATACGAGTATGAGTATGAGTATATATCGTTAAAATCGCAACAAAAAGCATCTAGGAGTATAGGCAAACTCCGACAGATAAACCCTGTTGAAATCAGTGAAAACCTGAAACAGCATATCTTTTCACAAAATGTAGCTTTTCCAAATATTATGTAATTACTGATGATGGCGTTCCAACTGGTACATAATTTTTCCGGGAGTGAAAAGATTTCCGTCCAGATATCCAGGAGGCAGTGACGTCTCGACCGGGTGGGAGGGAGGGAGGTAAGTTTTTCGCCCTAGTGCATGATATTTAAGCCCTCATTACACTCGAGCATTCCCACCCCCTTACTAAGATCCTAGCTACGCCACTGCTGACAGTTGACGTTACACGCTACCAAATTAATAATGATTTTAAAAAGTAGTAGAAAGGAAAGTCGTATACCGTTAAGAGATATAGGTCACTAATATTCTACTTGGGGTCCCTGGGCTTGTGGTTGCGTTCTTGCTTTCATGAGAGAAGGTTTGACCAATCTTTTGAAAGAGATACTGAAAGAAAATGTTCTGAGTATTGTGGCCTATGGGGGTCAAGGATACGACAACGGCTCCAACATGAGGGCAAAAATAAAGGCGTTCAAAAAATAGTTCTCACAATTAATCCAAGAGTTCTATATTGATGCTCTGCGTGTAGCTCAGAGCCTTAATTTAGTTTTTAGTGACATAGCCGAGTGCAGTAAGGAAGCATTGCCATTTTTTGGTATAATTCAGCGACCAATATACTCTGTTTTCGGCTTCTACGGATAGATGAAAAATTCTTGTGAAGCACTGTACTGACTTGGTTCTAAAGCCCATTTAAAGAAAAGAAAGAAAGAAAGAAACTTGTAAAATACGTGAATTTGCCAGCTGAGTGTCTGAAATCACGTTTGCGAACTCTGAATAATGATTGGGGCGAGTCATTTCCCCATGGCTACAGCCCTGAACTGACCATTATGCAACATCTGCGATGATGACTGCGGATATTTTCTCAATAAGAAGTATGTTGCCACACTCGAACCAAACAAAGCGACTACAGCATCAACTGAGGTGGAAAGATGACACGTTCTGTAACCCCCCGACAGTTCAGCCGAGCCAATGGCGTTCAGCCAAAGGAGGGGGGCGAAGGAGGTGAATGCCCCCTCCCTCAGCACCTGAAATTGAATGTAAAATATGCAATAATAAGCGATTTTTCGCCTGTAAAACAAGTTTTTTCGGAAAATTTTCACTCGAGCAGTAATTTTACCTTCATTTTCATAAAATAGTCCTCTAATATGGGCAACTTTTTAAAAAATACCTCAGTTTTCGACTTTTTCTCCCTTGAAAATCTTATTTCGCCCCTCTTGAGACAATCCTGGCTACGCCACTGGGCCGAACAAGGCATTTTAATCGCAAGACCTGTTACCATAAGTTCAAAAAGATTTGGTACTGTGCGTGTGCACGTTGTGAACAACTTACCCAAAGTTGTGAAAACACGTGTCTGCTAAGCGAGCTGCGTCTGTACACTCTTCGAAACAGAGACAGAAACTATCGAATAACCTGCCCGGGAAAATCGCGCGATCACCTAAAGTCCACAGGATACAGTATCAAGAAGAAGCAGGTCAGTGAGTGGTTCTCTGAATTGCTGCGAGTCTGTGCAGCTAATCTTACAGACATCGGGTTCTTGTTGAGTACTTCTCATAGTGCCTGTCTGTTACCGAATAACACTACCTTTTCTTCTTCGAGTAGTCGCTGGATAAACGACCAGCTTATCGAAATGGACCTTTGCTTGCTGTCTGTCCAAACGTATTTCGGACGTTCTTCAACGTATGACAGGGATGAGGAATAATGATTACTTCCTATTGTGTAGTCGAGCGGCGAATCCAAGACTGGTATTGGTTCCCGGGTGGGTGAGCGATCACGTGGCAGGGCGCGTGGCTACATAAGTCTGCAGCCCCATACTCCTTCGCTCTTGCCGACCTATCGTACCACCCCTAATATCCACAGTATCCCTCGATTGAACCGCGGCCTCACTTTTCGCAAGGGAACTGCCAAATCGTCGTTTCAACTGCACATATAGGCACACAGAGCACTCAACTTGGCTGGCGAAATTCCCGAAGAAGACTTTTATCGTTCAATTTCGTACCGCCTTCTCTGCAGCCCTCGCGAGTTCGCCCGCAATCTCGAAGGAAATAAAATTTTATTAAACTTGTTCTACACTTGTGATTTGGCCCCAGGCGACCGGCGGGGGTTGAGCGCTCGTACCGCGGCTCCCTTCGCCGGTATTGTTAAATACGGCCGCGTGTAATTCGCGAGCATAATTCGTATTCCGCCTGCGTCGGTACGTCGAATGTCGAATCCCAAAAAGTACACGTATAACATCGAAATATATCGCGAATAACGATATTCTCGACAATATCGAATGCCAGCAGCCGCGAATATTTGCCTATATGAGAGATATACACACACGGAGCGCAGGGTGTACACCGTTTTCGTGTTCGTATAATATCCAATTTGGAGTACCGGAGTAAAGGATATTGCGAGGTCGATTTAAATATACAGCAAGCTAAATAAAATAAAGGGAAAAATTTTTTTTTCTCTCCTATTAATACGAAACCATTTAAAACAGTCTGGAACCTATCAAAAGACCGCTGTAACTATTTTATTTGTGTCCCATTGTACGTGAGATGCCTCTCGAAAGGGATGTAGAATAAACGTTTTGTATTCCGCGAGGCTTTGGTATAAAGGGCTTGCAACAGATGTCTGCGTTTAATTAGAAGGACCCCGGACCCGGACCGTGGCTGTGTATGGGCGAGATCGTACATGGCAACTAGAACAAAACAATGTTGCGAGGCTGGGGAAATTAAATTCAACAACCGTTCGGCAGTTTTTCGAGCTCGTTCGATCTTCGCGAGCGTGTGGCACGGCATACCGCTCGTCGAATTGCGCGGGCTCAATTCGAAAAAGGATGAAAAAAAAAACACGTTAGACATCATTCCCGTTTTGACCGAGAACGTGAAAATCGAATCGAAACTCCGAGCTGATAAGCGGCAGTGGCAGCGGGGAAGGCCGAAGTCGCGGAATCGTAACTTTCATTTGGGTTCGATTGTACAGATAGTAACCTCGATTATTCGGATCAATTGGCGAACGGAAGGGGGGGGGGCGTCCGGATATCAAAAATCCCGATAATCGCGAGTTTAAAAAAAAAGACATTTCTGGGCTTTCTATGTTTATTTTCAATACTTTTTCTAGGCTTACCCTCACCTTAAAGATCTATACATAGGCGGATCCAGGGGAGCATCCCTTCGAACCTAACTTTCAAATTTTTTTTAAAGTACAAAATAACCCGCCACTGGATGATTTAATATGTAGTATTATTATGTCGCCACAAAGAAAGAACGGAAACTTCATGCATTATATGGGAAGACAAGAGGGTACGAGGGCGAGTGGGGTTCTACATCCGAAAACCAACACTGAGAAAAATCAAAGAAATTGAAGGAGTCTCTGAACGGATTTGCTACCTCATACTCTCAATGGAAGAAAAAGTCAATGCACTGATAATCCAATTATGTGTCCCAACAATGGTGGCTGAGGAAGGGGAAAGGGAGGAGTTCTATTCAAAGCTGGAAGAGCTTTTGGAGCAAAACAAAGAATATATTATACAATGATAATGGGGGACGGGAATGTGAAAATTGAAAAGGTCGGGAATTTCGGGTCAGTATTGTGTAGGAATCAAAAAAAAAAATATGGAGAAAGATTAATAGAATTTGCATCGCAGCAAAATCTTAAGATAGCAAATACTTTCTACGAAAAAAGACAAGCCAGAAAATTCACATGGATATCCTCCGATTAGAAAACCAGAAACGGAATAAACCATATTTTAACAAATGAAGATAATACAAGACGTTTCCGCATTGACTAATTTGAACTGAATATCACAAGTAAATATAAGATGAGGAAGGAGGATAGAATACAACAATTATAAGAAAAACGAGAAGTTTGCAATAAAAACTATCCCAGTGCACAGGTACGACAAATATAGGGACAGGGTCAAAGAAATTATTAAAAGGAGACAAAAAAAAAACAAAAAAACTCAGTGCAAGAAAAATATAATATCATAGAAGAAGCAATTAAAGAAGGTAACAACGAATATGGGGTGGTTAGAGAAAAAGAAATGGCAGCAAAAAGATAATTGAAGAAAGGGAGCAACTGCAAAAGAAAAAATATCTGGCACTAACGGATAAAATAAAATACACAGAACTGAAAAAATTAGCCCGACAACAAATTCGTAATAACATAAGAACATCTGATGTAGAGAAAGTGGAAAGCAGCTTAAGATACAATGGATCCATAGAAATGGCAGCAAAAGAACTGAGCAAAGAGAGAAAGTTGGCATTGAAGGTAGAAAACAAACGAGGGGAGGAAATTAGGGACAGGGAGTAAACTATGGAAGCAGCTACGCAGTTCTATGAAAAATTATGTACGGCAAAGAAAACATAGAAAGAGAAAGATGAAGGGGAGAACGAACAAAACGAAGATGACGTACCCAAAATATTAAAAAGTGAAGTAGAATACGCCCTTAAGAAAACTAAAAAGTAATTAAGCTCCAGGCTGCAAAGGGATTTCAACGGACTTGTGAAATGGAGCGATGATAATCATCTACCCTTCAATATCGAAAAATGTGCACTGGTTACGTTCACTCGGAGAGAGAACCCTGTAGAAGCGACCTATTGCATCAAAGGAAAGGCAATCAAATCGGTGAACCAGATCAGAGATCTCGGGTTTCAGCTCCAAAAAGATCTCAACTTTGAGCAGCAATTTCACTTAGTCACAACTTGAACTAAACGAAACCTCGGAGTAATAATGAGAAACTCAAAAATACTAACGCAAGCAGAAACTCTGAGAACGCAGTATGCTGTACTAGTCAAGTCACACCTCGATTTTGCGAGCACAGTTTGAAATCCTCGTGAGTAAAATAAATAGGATAGAGGATCGAAAAGTTAAATGAAAAATAAACGGGACATGTATGGAGGAAGAAAGTTTTGAACTGGATACCAAGGGAGGGGAAAAGCGCAACAGGGGAAGACTACATAAACAAGATGAAGAGACGAGATCGTTCAGGAGTGGGGACCAACTTGGGAAAGAGAAGCACGAAAGCGGAAGAGATGGAAGAGATGTGTAGAGGCATTTGCCCAGAAATGGGCCAATATTGGGGAAATAGAGTCCGACAAGAGTCAAATATAAGAGATTTTACTAACCAATATGCTGTAAAATAAAATAAAAATAAATAAATAATTATTCATGGTTTTTTTTTCTCCTCAAATCCCTCCTCCCCCTTGAGAAATTCCTGGATCCGCCTATGGATCCATAGAGGCTTTAAAAACTGGAAAAATGTTGAATAGACATCGTAGAGCCAATGTACAGTACTGTACAGCAATTAAAGAAAAAGATCGTGTGGCAGACCGATAACGAGATGGGGAGATGAATTCGTGAAGGCAATTGGGTGGAGAATGGTCGAAAACGTCAAAAATGGAGAGCTTGCGGAGAGGCCTATGCCCATACTTGGATTTAGTCGCTGTGTCAGAGAGGGGGTACATTTCCCCTCCCCCCTGATATCAACATGGACTGCGGCTTGTAAATAAAATAAAATAAAATAAGAAAGGGGTTTTCCAAGGCGATTCACTATTCCCTCTGCTTTTTACTGCCATTCTTGAAGAGGTCTTCAGACACCTGAGGTGGACGAACAAGGGCTTGAACATAAATCGCAAAAAAATCTCAAAATCGAAATTCGCAGACGACATCATCCTATTATCTGAGACCAGAGGGGAGCTAGAGGACATACTTGGTAAGAAAGCTGGCGTCACTATCAACTTTGGAAAATCTAAAATTCTCACGAACTCGAAAAACCCGGATAAAAGTTTTCTAGAACATAGAGCACTAGAGATAGTATCAGAAACCACCTTATCTCAAGGACATCAATCTAAGGCCAAGGTACGTTCGATGAACCTTTATAAGGTCAATGACCTTATACCTGCGTCCACACCACCAATATCCTTCTACTCTCGTATATAGCGAATTGTATGTTGAAATTTAAGCTCAGTTTACTCAACGGTACAGTCGTATTCATTATCCTCCTCAACTGTGACGGTAACTGAAGTTTTTTTGTGTTTTTTTTTCATAAAAAACTAGCCACTTCTTCTATTTGAAGGACGGTGAGCGTCCATCGTCTTTTCCCATTGCCCAGTCATATATTAATTCGTATAAGCGAGTTCTCTCTCCTACAATTTCCTATGTTGAAGGTGGAGGGGACAAAGTGAAACTACCACCCCCCTCAGCTCTGGTACCATCAACCAACTCGTCTTTCGCTGGTTGCTGCTCTCAAAATCGAAATACCAGTACAACATACAAATAACAATTTTTCATTACGATGAGTCAATTCGGTCGAGTGGTGTCGCTGCTTAAAAAGCGACATCAGAAAATGTTTTCGTTCAGGAGTCCATATACACACGCTTTTTCCAAATTGAAATATAGATCGTATTTTCTTACGGGAAAAAGGCGTTTCCGCTATCGCAGGAGAAACTCGTTGCGAGTAAACGACTTCAGATGCGAGATAGGCCTACATACAAGACTCGGCTGCCTTTTTCTGGTTACCCTCTTGCAAAGAAAATGAATACCAGTAAGTAGTTCTGTCGAGCGAATTTTCCGAATCGGGCTCGGCATTCTAACAACTCATTCCGCCCAAGTTGAGCTCGATTGTCTCGTCATGTTGTCAAGCTGCGCTCGGTCGGAAAACTGCTCGCCGGCGGCAACCGGCAGGGCGGGCAGGTAGCGCAGAAAGCATAAGCAGACCTTTCCTTTTTCGCGATAAAGTCGTCGAAAGAAGCGAATTAATTAGGTAAAAATAATTATTTAAGCCGGGCGCGGGTGGGGTAGGGGGTATTAAAGGTGTTGGGAAAGGGAGAAAAAGAAGAAAGGAAAAGGCTTCCCCCGTATTATTCTAAACAGGTGGTCGGTCGGCGTAGATTAACTTTTAAGTTTCGAGTTAATTTTCGTTATAACGCTTTAAGCCGGGGCGTTAAAAAGTTAAAACGTCGAGCAGACTGCGTGCCCATTTTTTACGTCCGGCTAATCGACGTTTTAAAGGCCAATTAAATCCTAATCTGTTTCGTTTTTTCAACGGCGACGAAGATGTACAAGCACCGACGAGGGAGGAATCGGTGTGCTCGTTTTTCGAAATCGCGGCGCATTTGTCGACCTTTGTCGCGTATACAGCACCGTGCACAGGGACGGGCACGTCGAGTAGACATTCAGTGGAGAAAAATGTCGAATAGCTTATTTTATCCATTAGTAGCCGTTTACTTTGCTTACCTCCAGCTGTATGGGCGGACGGACGCTGCTGCTCAGTCGATTGCACTTGACCTTGGAAACTTCATTTCCTAATTCAGAAGCCACCTCGGTATTGTCCATCTTAAAAAACAGAACTCGCGAAAAACGAAAACTATACGAGGCGCACTATAACTTTAGGACTTGTTCGCGTAGACTGACAAAAAAACGTTACGCACAACTGAAGAGCTCACAATGATCTCAGCTTAGCGTCCGAACGTGGGTTTTTTATTTTTCTCAAAGCGATAAGGAAACCTTTGTATTGTAAAAAGGCACTGCACTAGCCCGCACGAGTTCACGATAGTGCGATAAGTCTGCTCTGTTCCTGTTTGAATAGAAAACCTAACAAAACTTGCATGAAGATAGGCGTTAGGCGTGCCGCACCAGTGACGCACTGGTAAAACGATGGTGCAACAGAAAGAACTCGGTTTACTATTGAAATGAGTAACGCATTTCATGCAGACTGTCTTTTGTATGGGTTTCAATAATTTCTCTGTCGAAACGTGTTGCCAAATTCCAATGGTTTAGAGTAGGCAAAACCATGTGCCCTCAGAATCGCGTAGAAAATTTGCAACCCGCATTATCCAGCAAAGTCCCGAAAATTAGGAACACATCGTGTACACCACACGGATGATACGATGCGTTTGCTTAATGTACGTGGGTTATTCTTCAAACATGTTGATATTTCAGTCCCCAGCAGTAATCTCACAAATTATTAATGATACGGTCTCCCCCCCCCCTCGTTGATAAATATGACTGAACTCTACTTTTCCAACGTTTCAGAAGAAAATGTGATCCATTTTTAATGAGTCAAAAACGGATTAAATGTGCTAAAATGTCCGTCGGCATGGCTGTCCTTCTAACAATTTTTATTATTATTTTCTAAATTTTCATACCATATATTAGAACAAACTGGCAAAATAATACTACCGTAGATAAATGAATGAATGAGTTTGTATTGTGGAAATTGCGTCTTCACAGCTGAGAGTCAGTGTTAGCAACCTTGAAAATTGTCCATCGATTTTTTATCTTTCGGCGTGGCTCTTTTTCAACCAATCACAAAACAGGAGTTTCAGAATATTTTTTCGTCGCAATTAATGGTAAAATTGTATATTCTTATCAAAGCAATACTTTGTGACGAGACACCTGCATTCGCGTATTATTGTTTAAAATAATTAAGAGTTAAAAAAAGAAGTGTGCTTCGGCATGGTCAGTTTTATGCAACAATATACGTTCATCATCCAAACATAATTACATCTAATTAATGGGTTAGTAGGTCTTTATCAACTCTCCATACAATTTTTTGTTTTGAAATCTACTAACCAACGGCAGAACACTTTTTGTTCGCTATCGTCTTTCGGCATGGGCTTTTTCATGTGTCCTTCGGCCTGGCATTCGTCATTTTGATCGTCATGCCAAAATACAGGATCCCCTCACTGTCGCCCCAATCTTACCAATAAAGATATTTTTGATTTACTGAATCAATTAAAATGTAAACGTGACATCAATGTCTTCTTCAGCTGAGCTTTTCTGATCTATATCAATTCTTCTCGTCCGTTTCCTCTGTTGTGTTGATTTAAAAGAGCCCAAGACGGGGCTAGGTATCGCTGGGAGTGTGGTCACGGGGGAGGCCTACGACTGGTGGGTGGATGGGGTAGGGACACGGGTGAAGGGCTGGCAATTCGAAAACTAGGTTATCTTATTTTTCATTATTATTTTTTATTTTTCAATATTAATATTTTTTATCATTATTATTATTATTTATTATTATTATTATTATTATTATTATTATTATTATTATTATTATTATTATTATTATTATTATTTTATTTTATTCATTCTCTCTTTCAGTTGTCTTTTTCCTCTTTCTTTTTCTTTAGTTAATTTTTTTTCCTTTCTTTTTTTTTTCTGTCTTTATATATACTTACTTATATTAAGAACTTTTTGTATATGCCCCACCCTGTAATTGGCCATCAGGCTGTTGTGGAGGGCTAATTCTCAATAAATAAATAAACAAACAAATATGTTATACAGAACGCCTTTTAAAGACTACCACCAAAAAAAGTTCAAATATCCCCTATTTTCCTCCATGAAAAAACATACCTGGAATGTAAACATTTTTGAAGAATGACCCATGTACATGTGAACAAGTAGCGAGTTTTATTTTGCAGGTTCTTCAGTTTTGCAAGTCCACTTTGTCTTACCTATTCATTATATGTTTAGTAGGGTGTCCCTTATTTTACAAGATTCCGCCAATTCATTAGGGTCGCACTGAAATTTGTTCCAATGGATCTAGAAACTCGCCATCAAAAATTTGAGCTCAGTCTGAGGTCATTAACCCGTGCCGCATTGATCTTGAAGTTATGTGTAATACTGAGATTTTACAAAAAACCGCGAACATCTCGGAACATACCAACTTCAGAACCAAAATGCATATAACATAAAATATTTCCGGTTAAATTTCCTATTAAAAAGATCCCATACAACTTTTCTCTAAAATGCATATTTACCGAGATAATCGCAATAATGTGTGAAAGTTTCGAGAAGAGTGGATTTTGTTCTTTTTTCTTTCCTAACCAATCTTCACTCGCTAAATCGTAGTTATCTAGAAAAATTTTCAATTTAGGATCGAAATGCAAATTACATGAAATGTTCCTCGTTAAATTTTCTATAAAAAAGGTCTCATACAACTTTGCTTTAGAAAACAAACTTATCAAGATACTCGCAAAAATGCGTGGAATTTTCAAAAAACATTGTTTTTTTAAAAAATTATTTTACAGCTGAAATATCTATTATTGTCGGATAATGCGCATTACAGTACAACCAGACTCTATCTTGGAGCAAGGGCCCCGGTTATCCCCCCTCCCCCCACCTTGGTACGTCCATGACAGTTTGTTGGGTATTTACTATAGAGTAGACCTCAGATTATGTATGTACAGACTGGAAAATGCCTAGATCTATACATCCGTGGAAAGCTGAGAGTTCAGGCTTTAAAGTGGCACCACAATAATTCTTCTGTGAGTGCTTGGTTGGATTCCACAGACCTTACTTATCAGGTTACTATTTCGGAACTTTTTTTGTGCTTGAAAAATAGCCTACTTTTGCCACCTATTTCGGCCTGTGATACACATCTCACTGGTTTTTGAGTTGTTGTATCTATGTCCTTTGACCGATCTATGCCCTCAGAAGTGTTAGGAATACATCTGTATTAGTCACAGAGCTAGCAATATGGTCAAAATTGAAAATCGGCAAAGTCCCCTCCCATCGACTAAATCACCCCAATTTACAGTTCTCTCTCTATGTTGAGTATAACTTTACACTTTATTCCCTATAATCTTATTCATAAGACCTACGCCTGCTCGCCCTCTTTTCGCTGCTGTATTAATTATTCTCTACTCTCTCGTCTAAAAATCATTTTATTCTGGCCATCTCACTTCACTAATTCTTATTATATCTAATTTTAATATTATCATATTATCTTTTTTGAAGATACCTGATTTGCCTACCTCATTAAGCCTCCTTTCATTCCATGTCCTATTCTCAGTTCTGAGAGTTTCTCACTAAGTAGTCTCCGCCTGGACATCCGAATGGGAGACTTCTTAATCTGAATTTATTATTTTTAGTGGGTGAGTTGCCATCATAATTGTGGTGGTGGAGACGCATCTCCAGGGAAGAATACTGTTGCAGTTTCTCCTTTCTTTCCTCAGGGTTCTGTCGCAGTTTTCCTTTTCTAATGTCCCTTTAATTCTTCTTTATGCCCCTTCACTATTCCAAGGTAGCACACAAAGAAGGGAAAGGAATTATAATTTTATAGTGAATAAGATAGGGAACTGTTCACAAACTAAACGTCCCCACACTAACGGACAAATTCTTATAATATTTTGGAAAAAAGTGATTTTTTTATTGTCTATTTATATCCCCCTTAACTATACTGTCTGATCGATTTTTATTATTATTTTTTTTTTTTCCATTAAGAATCGGATATAACTGCCCTCAATCATTTCCTAAAACCAGTACTTCTTATCTAATTTAAATGTGAGGGGGGGGGGAGGGATTCGTAACCGATCTTGAGAAATACATTTCATTAGATATCTCTACCGTTTCAATCCCTAGGTCAGGCAAACCATTATTTCACCTATCCCCAGTGCAATCTTTGGAGCAGATTTTAAATTGAGCTATACATGGTGGGTTCAGAGTGTGGAGGCATGAACATAGTATACCATGGTGGCAATAACTCAATTTTAACCAAAGTGCAGGTCTACACAGAGCGCTATCTTTGGAGCAGATTTTGAACTATTTGTATGTAGATATATTGAGCTATATTATACGTTCAGAATGTGGAGGTATAAACATAGAATACCATGGTGGCAATAATTATATTTTAACCAAAGTGGCGCTTAGCACCCTTTGAACTTTCGCCATACATCTAGGGATTTGCCGTCTGTGGCACTTACATCAGTTTTGGGCTCTTCTCAGAAACTTAAATCCGTACAATTTTTAGCGACATTTTCCCCCTTGTATGATCAGTTTTGGTTCTCTTTTTTTTCAACTTTTTATGGCGGAATGCAGTACAGGACATCTGAATTTGGAAAACATACATTACATCCTTCACCGAAGTCACTTTCATGTTTGGTTCTCTTCTTTGCAACTTTTTATGGCGGGATGCAGTACAGGACATCTAAATTTGGAAAACATACTTACGTCCTTCACCGAAGTCACTTTCATGAGACATCCGTGTGCTGACAGTAGGTCTGCTTGCTGAGAAACAAAGTTTTTGGGACTGAGAGCAGTCAGAAGTTTTTGAGCTTGCTGTTCAAGGACATGCTTCGACACAGTGGATGTATTCGCCACATGCGACGCATTCGATGTATTCGACATTTTTGACGCGACATTCGGCGCTAAAGGTCGAATACGTTATTCGACGTGTCGAAGCACATCCTCGACAGAGATGGTTGCGCGCAAATATAGACAAATATCTGGCTGTTCATTTTTGTTTATTACGAAGACAGCACCGGCGCACGTATCCGGAAATGACGAGAAGAATAGAAAATATTTCTCGAAACAATATATATTTGAATTCGTGGCTGCGACTACGTTTTTCGTTCGCAATAAAGGAGAAAGAAGAAGATCAAAACGTGAACTCGACGCTAACTTGTTGCACATTTTCCAACGTGAATAATGAAAATACCGATGAAATAAATCTTATTTCCTTCGTCGAAGCGATTACCAAATACTTCAAACGGTAAAGGTAAACTTTGGGGGTTTTGCTTCGTTTATTTATTTATTATTCGCATTTTCTCTTCGCTCTTTCTTCTCCGTTTTTTTCTTTTTTCGTTTTCTTGCTTTCTTTCCTCTTTTTTTTTTTTTTTTTTTTTTTTTTCGCTTTCTCGTTTAAGGTTAGACGGTTCGAAATAATGAAAAATCGTCAAACATTTTCACAGTCGAATCGTCGTCGATACAGCGACGTTTTTATTTCGCCATTTATAACGAACGAAAATAAGGTTAAACATGTGTTGGCTTACGAAAAAATACAGCTCGGGTACGGTTTCCTCTATCGGCGAAAGATCGACGAGAAAATATTTTTACGATTTGTATATACGTAGTCTACATATACGTACGTCTCGAATCGAAGATTTATTAGTTTATTTAGCGTACCAACTTCGCTGTTTATCTGGAACTGCAAGAGTCATTATGGAAAGTTTTGCAGACGTGGGGCTCGCTTTTTCAACGGATTCGAAGTTAATCCCTCCACCCGCCGGTTATTCTCTGGCACCTGCTCGTTGAATCCGCGCCATTGCTACCAAAGAACATGACCATGGAAGGTATGGTGAGCACCTCCCTACCAATAAGTTGAGAAATACATTCGGTACATTCGTCGTCGAAGTCGGTAAATTAAAGATTCAATGGGGTAGCAAAAACTGAATTCCGAAATTCTTTCCTCCACGTACAATAGCTTGAAAATGACTTCAAATGAGTAAAATTAGTATTTTTTTGGAAGATCGTGAGGGAAAAGTATTAGAATAGACGTTTCTTTGTTTACCGATTCCAGATAATGCTTGAAACTCTGTTAAGACTGTCGGATTCTTACAGGCTCGTCAACAGTGGCATCGGAATGAGTACATTCCGTTAAACCATGTCGGCCGTCGATTTTGAGTCGACTTAGAGTCGTTAGGTCGTGGCGACCTAGAGTCGACTGGAATGCGACATCGAATTAAGGTCTTCACAAAAGTTCGTCGAAATGGAGTGGCTTTTTAAACTAAATCGACTGCTCACTGACATCGATTCTGAATCATAATGCAGTCGAATTTCAAACTATTCCATGCTACTCAATTTAGACTCCATTTCGCCGTCGAATTCAAGTCAAAATGCAGTCGAATTTAAAGTCATGTGTGTTACTCAATTTTGATTCAGTTTGCCGTCGAACTCAAGTCAAAATGTAGTCGAAATTAAAAGTCATATGTGTTACTCAATTTCTACTTAATATTGCTGTCGAATTCAAGTCGAAATGCAGCCGATTTTAAAGTCATGTGTGTTACTCAATTTCTACTTAATATTGCTGTCGAATTCAAGTCGAAATGCAGTCAAATTTGAAGTCATCTGTGCTACTCAATTTAGACTCAATTTCACCGTCGAACTCGAGTCGAAATGTAGTCGAAATTCAGGGTCATATGTGTTACTCAATTTCTGCTTAAGATCGCCGTCGAATTCAAATCGAAATGCAGTCGAATTTGAAGTCAGTGTGCGACTCAATTGCGACTCAATTTCGCCGCCGAACTCAAGTCGAAATGAAGTCTATTTTAAAAGTCATACGTGTTACTCAATGTCGACTCAATTTCGTCACCGTCGAACTCAAGTCAAAATGCAATCGAATTTAGAAGTCATGCGTGTTACTCAATTTTGACTCAATTTCACCATTAAATTGAAATCAAAATGCAGTCGAATTTAAAAGTCGAATGTGTTACTCCATTTCTGCTCATTGCTGTCGAATACAAGTCGAAATGCAGCTGAATTTAGGTCATATGTGACCTGGAATCATGAAATGTGCCTCTTGTGTGAAAACAGATTTTTGAGATAAACAAGCGTACAGATAGGATGATGGTAATGATGCGCACAAAGGCACATAGCGAGTACATCTGCGGTGGTCCATTTACGCGTTGCTATGACAACCGTGTTTCAAATTCCTGTTCTTTGTCATTCTGTAGGCCTGTTTCACACGACGCCATATAAACGGATGTTTTTAAACTTTTAACGTAATTTTTAAATGCAGTTTGCGGGAAAACGAATGAGGATAGGAAGCTGCGATTTATTTCATTCAAGAGAGCGTGATTTTTTTACTATAAGAATTGTCAAGGAAGTGAAAAATAATTTTTTGACACCAAAGGCACATTTCATGATTCCAGGTCACGTATAAGTGTTACTCAATTTCTACTTAATATCGCCATCGAATTCAAGTCGAAATGCATTCGATTTTAAAAGTCATATGGAAAGCCAGTTGAAACCATACCGTGATACTTAATTTCACCGTCGACTTTAAGTCAAAATGCAGTCGAATGAAAAACTATACCACCTACTACCAGAGGTGAATACGGGAGGAGGGTCTGGAGGTTCGATCTCCCTCCCCCAGATATCTAAATACCTAACAACGCAAGTCATGTCTATGCCATTTTTCAACCGCATTCACTCAAAATCGACTTCATATCGACGTCAATTTAAATTCTATGGAAAAGCTATAATTACCAGCAATCGACTGAATTTCGACATCGCCTTACGGCTTCTGGGGAATCATATACTCAAATTCGACCCGATGTTGCCGTGGATTTACAGTGCATGGAATGGTATTTATCCAGAACTGACTCAATTTCGAAGTAGATTTGAAGTGCTGTGAATTTTATGTCGACCTGATTTCGACGTTGATACGTAGTCAAGTTGGGTCGATTTGTAGTCGACAACCCCGGAACTATTTCGACGAGAAGTCGACGTCGACAATGAGTCGATTCTAAATCGTGACAGAAGGCCGATGTGACATCGATTTAACGTCATGTCGACGTTGATTCGCGGTCGACATGGTTTAACGGGGCCGTACTCCCTTGGAAATGAGGCAGGTTCGGAATATAATTTTTATCTCTTTTCAAGAAGAAGAAACGGTTGAAAAATTATTCAGTAAGTTGATTTTTTTTAAAGTGCATTAAGAGATTTCAATGATTTCAAATACAAGATTTACGAGAATTTTGGAAATTTACAAGATATTTTTAAAGATTCTCCTGTTGTTACCTTCACATTGAGAAACGGGAAAACTTTTTTTTTTTTTGCTTAACTTTTTCACTCCCCTAAAAGTTTTTCTACACAACATTCACCTATATGACTAAGACTTGCTCAGCGTTTGAATGCAGTAATGTTTACAATGAGTGCACAACTTCCCATCTGAGTGCACAACTTTTCATATGAGTGCACAACTTTTTGTGCGAGTGCATTACCTTACATACCAAGTGGATGTACTTGGATCCAGACTGTTGCCAGTGAAACGTATTGGAAGAGCTCTGAAATTTGTGATGAGTAGAACAGCTGATATTCGTACTTTGGGCAAAACAGTCCATTGCTCGCCAAACACATATGAAGACTTATTAAGACAAGAAAAAACTTTCTCAGGATTCATGAAGGCGTACTGATTGAGACTTCACAAAACCTCATTAGGGCTCTGCTAAGAAACTCTACAGTGACTTCGTGATGACACTCAATCTATACATTTGACTCGCCACCGAAATGCAATTTCGATTTTTAAAATTTATTGACGGTGGGGAGTGGCTGGGAGGCTAAGCTTCCAGCTCCCAGGAAATTTGGAAAATACGTTAATCGGTTATCGGTTATCGGAGGAGCTATGATCGACTTTGGAGACAGAATAGCTCTAATAGCACCATCAGCTTTGTAGTGAAAATGAATTAAGGAAGGCTTGTGGCAAGGAGGATTTAATTTCCCCAAATTTGAAGATTGGCTCTTCATAATATTGTAATTTACACGCGACAGCAAATTCTTTTATCGATTTTGTATCAAACTGTGAAAATTTCGAATGATATGAAAGAAAATTCGGTCCTTATTTTCTCAAATTCTGGTTCACAAGAAAAAAAATAGAAAGTTTCACGTGTCTTTGATTGAATATTGGTTAAGAAGAGCAACATGGTTTCTGATTTCAGTTTCGCTAAATTCTGTAAAGCGAACCGATTTTTTCTTGCTTTACTATCACTTATCTAGTCTTCAGAATTTAACCTTCTCTCCCCAAGAAGATGTAAAATTCAGAATCGGCTTTTCAAGTTTGTGGCCCACATCTCCCACTAAAAACATGCCCTGTATTTGCCGATTGAATTATTAGTGCGACTATATCCACACCGGAATGCCCTGCGAAAGATAAAGAATCCCAAAGTGCTTCGGTTCTTTTTCGAAAACATTTGAAAATCACATACTCAAATGATGATTGAAACCGTGTTCTCAGATAATGAATTTAGCTCCATTTTGCTAATCTGTTGCATGCTAAAAAGGACTAGATATATTTTTGCTACTGCATCAAGTATGTTTTATAAAACAGTTCTTCGATCACAAACAAGTATGTCTTTCGAGAGAGGGTTTAAAATAGAACCAACGTGAAGCGGTGTAACCCCTCACCCCCTCACTTCGAGAAATTATCCCAGAATTGGGAAAACTACTGCGACGAAACATAAAAAATGAGAATTAGGGAAATTTTCATTAAGATATGTAAGATTTCAGTCAAGATTTTTGGAGCTTTCACAGTCGCCCCCTAATTCCAAGAAAATATTCGTATCTTCACTTCAGTTCGAGCACCCACTCGAACTAATACGTAGGAAACTCCAAATTCGAAATACAAACATTTTTGCACCAATGAGTAAGGATGTCACTAACACCCACTACCCCTTTTCAGAATAACTGGGATTTTTAATGTTTCAAAAGTCGAAAACGATTTGTTAAGCTCCCTTGGGCCGACGGGTAATTATTTGGGAAATTCAAATTTTTAAAGGACCCGGAGATCGACGTATATGTTTTATCTTCTTTTTCCTTGCTCACTGAAATTTGGAAGATGCAGTTGTTAATCTCTCTCTTCCCTCCTCCTTGGAACAGCTGACATTTCTGTCGTTTTTGGTCATTGTTCATTTTAGGTTCAGATTGTTGTTGGCTATTACTGTCAAAATTGTGGTTTAATTTGGTAATCTTTGAGCAGATATAGACGTTTTTGATCATCGAATTCAATATTTGACCTTTTTGAGTCACCTTAGCCCGTTTTGGTCAATTTCCTTCATTTTTTTGGAGGGGGAGGGGGAGGAAAGAGACAATTTTGGTAATGGATCTTATCTCAAATGGATTCGGTGATTTTCGATTGCTTGTCGTTAATTTCGGTCAGATTCAAGGGTGTCACCAGACTTGCTGTCGTAGGAAGGGGCGTTGCCAGCCCTTGTTAAAGCACAGGAGGGAGGAGATAAAATAAGTTAAAAATTCCGACTTTGTATAAAAAATTTAAGCCAAAATAAGAGAAATTAACAACTTTCATATATTTTGCCGACTGCTGATACTATGTCCAAAATGCCCACTAAATGGCCGAAAATGAACGAAACCCTGCCCAAAAATTTCGGCTTGGGACCAAAAATTATTTTCCATGTCAGCATAAAAAAAAAAAAATAAGGGGAAAAGACTCAACGATTTCCACTTTTGTGAACTAATGTTGAGTATACCGTCTTGATGGTACAAATATTTTTCTTCAAAATAAAGAGAAAAAGGTCAAAAAATTTCTCGTTTGACCGACTGGTGGTCCAAAATGCCGATCAAATAGTAGAATTTACTGAAAAATATCAACTTCGTAGATTCGTGAAAAATATCATAGCCCCCTTTCGCTACGCTCCTCGTCAATTTGGTTACTTTTAGTCAACTCGGCAGGGGTTTGAAATTTTCTTTGTTGGCTTTAATTATGCTTGGCTTCGATAGTTTTGGTTCTTTTTGGTCAAACATAGCTAGAATTGGGTCAGATTTTATCAGTGTTGTTATTTTTAGTCAG
Source organism: Acanthococcus lagerstroemiae (assembly GCA_031841125.1). Taxonomy (NCBI): domain Eukaryota; kingdom Metazoa; phylum Arthropoda; class Insecta; order Hemiptera; family Eriococcidae; genus Acanthococcus; species Acanthococcus lagerstroemiae. Next base: position 47,449,671 of record CM063111.1, on the reverse strand, counting down.
AACTGTCCGGACTTCATCACTTTTGGTCGTAATTTTACGAACTTGTTTTATTTTTTAAGGTTTACTTTGGTCAAATTTGATATCGTATTTGGAGTTTTCGGCAGCCTTATATACGATTTCTCATAATATTTAGTTGAGTTTGATTGTCATGAAGAAGTTCTGAAGAGTTTTGAGTCAGTTTGGAGATGCCTTAAAGAGTCTCAAAAGGGTCTTAAGACTGTCTGTGTTTGAATTTGGAAATGCCTTGGATGGGTCTCAATAAGTCTGAAACAAATCTAAAGCAATTGTAAAAGTATTCCAGCGAGTCTTGACGAAGTCTTGAAGAAGCCGGATCAACGTCAAAATTGGAATAGTCCTAATAAGTGAAAATCAGCCCTGGAATAGTCTGGAACAAGCTCAGATAGTGTAGAAAAGCCTTACAATAACTGTAAGAATCTTGAACAGTCTTAAAAGAGGTTAAAAGTTAGTGTCTTTTGAGACTATATTTGAATAATTAAAAATTTTTCGCACTGCGAGAGGAACACAGATACATATTATTAATACTGTTTACTGAAATTTCTTACAGACGTTATTTTTGTACCGAAATCCAAAAATTGTAACTTTCTAATAATTGATACCGTTATAGAAATTCAAAACCATTTCTTTTCTTCAATCCCAATAACCGTATTAGGTTTTGGGTCAATATTTCTTCCAGGGCAGTCTACATAATGTATACTTTGGTGGTCTTTAAGGTCAGCTCTGTCTCCCCCTATCAGCAAGGTACCATTGTAAATGTATTACCGATTTCCTATTTTTTATTTATTTCTTTTTCGAGTACCAATAGTAGTTTGGCAGCAAGATTCAATCAAATATCAAATCCAAGAATGCAAGAAACACGGAGAGAGATACGAATTGAAGTTATACTGGAAAATTTCCTGAACATGTATGGTACCGAGGAAAGCAGAGAGAGTCCCATGTGGAAATAGTACAAGAGACCATATCTTTATACTTCACTAGCAACCCCCTAGACCCACCACAAGCAGAAGACCCCGGAGAACGCAGACCCACCCCTAGAAAAACTAGAGTGAGCGTCAAACCAGGCGTCTCCCATCATATCACCCTCAGCATTTCCATGGAACAGGAAGAAAGAGGGACCCTGGGCAGAGTTGCGTGTAATTTCGAATTTAGAGAAGATTATGGCCAAAAGGGGTGGATGCCATATTTCTAACGCCCCTGGATCCACCAAAAGGGGCAGAAACAAACCAATACTGTTATATAATGTATTAGAGATTATATATTTCTGCCACTTAATAATAGGTAGTTACATTTGCCAAATTTCAACATTAAGAAGAAGTTTAATGTAAAATAATTCCAAAACGTCCAAGACGAAAAAAAAAAAAGATTAGGGGTCCAGAGGGGGCAAAATTTTGTGTCCCCCTTCTATTAAGGATGCCGACATTTTCTATAGCCTAAAAACCTATTTAAAGTTTATTCGAATACATCTAGAAAGTACGAACCCCCAGCTCTTACGGTTCACCCACCAATCTCGAAGAAACACACAAACAAACAAACACTTTTATATACATTAGTGATTATCATCATTGTTATCATTAAGGTCCAATTTTGGAATGTGGGATTAGTGAAGAAATTCCATGTGTCGCTAAGCGACACTCTGCGACCCACGTGCCACACTTACAACACTGCCGCACGTATTTCGCGGCCAGTAGAGTAGAGCAGGGAAAGACCATGGAGTTAGTTTTTGAAGTAGCCTCAGGCTGTTACTTTTTGACAAACATGTTGCAACCAATGTTTTTTTGGAAGCTGTGTCCTTCAGCTATACTTTGATGCAAAAACCAGTTTCTTAACCCTAAAGACGGATTGCTCAAACCAGTTTGAATTACGAAAGGCCAAAACGCGGGCTTATCCCACTAGGTGGGGCAGGTCCGTTTTCAAAATATTTTCCAATCTGTAGAAACGAAAATGTGTAAAAATTTAAGGTGAGGTAAGCCCGTTTTACACCAAAACAATAATTTCGACTAATTTAATTTTAGAAATTATATCAGAAAAACTCAAAGAAAACTAATAACCATAGCCCGAGGCCGTTACTTTTTGACAAAAATGTTGCCACCAATGTTTTTTTGGAAGTTGCATCCTTTAGCTACACTTTGACTATTAGTTTTCTTGGAGTTTTTCTGATATAATTTCTAAAGTTAAATTAGTCGAAATTATTGTTCTAGTGTAACACGGTCTTACCCCACCTTTTGACTTTTTCACATTTTCGTTTCTATAAAATAGAAAATATTATGTTTTTGATAATTGATTAACGTAATTTTTGGATACTTACCGAACCATTGTTTCCTCGTAACATTGAAACTCTCCCGAGATAAATCTTAAATTCATTAGCTTATCACAGAGACATTTTACATTCGAAATAATACTTTAAGAAATCTTATCATATACGGTACAAATCTTGATATTCAACCTCAAAAATCAACAAGATTGGTCAGTCTCGTACTAGACAACATATAACGTCATCAATTCCGAGGTTCGTACGCATCAAGGTTCCAGCATTACAAATAACGGTCTTGCCCCGTTCTACTCTAGTGGTCAGGAAAGATGTCCTTTCGTACAATCAGAATTATGTCTTCCAATCGGTTGTAATATTCCAACCATCCGGAATGTGCTACATTCAACTCATCATTAACAAACCATTATTGTCTGTCTGTCCGCAGGTTACACGTCACCAGCCGACATCAGCCATTATGCCGCTTACCTACCAGGCGAATCGGCGACCGTGACGTCACCTTCCTACGCCACGTTGCAGTCGCCGACCGAGTCCCGACAGCTGCCGCGTACCAGGTCGCTGGCCATGTGCTTCACCAGCACCGGCGCCGCGCTGTCGCTTCCGCCCAAAAAGAAAGACATCTACCGGCCGTACTCGCTGGACGACAGACCCTCGGTGCGGTGGCGACCGCCCGAAGACCTGTCCGCCGCCCACGCGATCCTCGACCTAAGCGCTTCACCGCCGGCGCCGCCGCCGCCGCAGCAACAACCACCGCCCTCGCCCGTGGCCGCCCAATCGACCGCCAACCTACCAACGAAACCGGCGCCGTCGAAGACCATCGCGTACACGTACGAGGCGTTCTTCGTCAGCGACGGCCGCTCCAAGAAGAAGGCGGCGGCGGCGGTTGCCACCGTCGCCGACAACGTCACCGTGATAACCAGCGGCGGCTCCGGCGCCGAGCAACGACCAAAGTACACGTGCTCGGAGTGCGGCAAGCAGTACGCTACCTCGTCCAACCTGTCGCGCCACAAGCAGACGCACCGCAGTCTGGACTCGCAGTCGGCTAAAAAGTGCGTGACCTGCGGCAAGGCCTATGTCAGTATGCCGGCACTGGCCATGCACCTGCTAACGCATAAGCTGAACCACGCGTGCGGTATCTGCGGCAAGCTGTTCTCGCGGCCGTGGCTGCTGCAGGGCCACTTGCGCTCGCACACCGGCGAGAAGCCGTACGGCTGCGCGCACTGCGGCAAGGCGTTCGCGGACAGGTCGAATCTGCGGGCGCACATGCAGACGCACTCGACGGACAAGAACTTCGAGTGCACCAGGTGCCACAAGACGTTCGCGCTCAAGTCCTACCTGAATAAGCATCTGGAGTCGGCTTGCATTGGAGAGACGGACTGTAACACTGCCATTACTAATCAAGTTCCCACCATAACGCATCTGCGGTAAAGTCATCCGACCGCACGCCCCCTCCCCCTTCGCTGACTATGTTACGCATTTTTTTTACCCTTCGATTCTTTCATCGTCACTTCGATCTAGTCTTCTCTAGTCTACGACTACATACGCATTCCCTCTACTTTTTTTTTGTTTCGTGTCCAGTCATTCCTGCGATTTAATTCTAGTCTCGTTCAGTCAGCTTTTTCGTTTAGTTATAAATACTTTTTTCTATTTACTACTATTACTATCTAATATTACTAGATAATTTCTTTCTTTTTTCCTCTCTTTACTAATTTATAATTCGTGTTTTCTGTACATACTCGAGGTACATAGTATTACTCTTTCGGTTTACTGTACTGCATGTACTTGGAGGATTTCTCTTCCCTGTATACTTTTTTTTGTTCTCCGTTCTATTTTTCATTATTCTGTACCTGTAAGTCTTGACATGTACCTAACATCCGACCAGTGAACGTTATTCTACTTTTTGACGTTTCAACATCTGTGATATCGCGTGTATGGAAGGCTTTTGAATGCTTTTCCCACCCAAATATGCTTGTGTAAAGAAATACTTGGAATTCGAGATTCGCTTATCTACGTACACTTATATTATTGTTACTGTTAATCGAAGTGTTCCTGGAATTATTAATGTATTACGTATATCATTTAGCGAAACACTGGCAACACTACGATCTGTCGAGGTTAAAGGTTTGGACGTGTGGACTGAGCGAGTCGGGTAAATCCGATGGCCCTTCAAATCGAGTAATCGTATCCATTTAGTCGGCGAGAGATCTCGACCGAAACTGTCGGCATTCAAGGGTCGTCTGTTGCATATGGCCGAAGAAAGTGGTAAGTTTACCATTCAGATTTGAAAATAGGGACTTGTCAGCCGTGCTCATAAAAGTTGTCACTTTCCGATAAACTGGCTAAAATCCGATCTAAGGGGCCAAAAATAAATTCTACTAGTCAATCATGCCCAGGTCCTCCCGGGATGTTTCAGCGAGCAGAAACCCTTCGCGAACATAACCAGGAGTTGTAAAAATCAAAGTATTTGACCATTTTGGTATCCACTGCTAATCGAAATTCCGGAAAACTTTAACGGTGATCGCTCTGATAACCCCCTTCGGATCTGTCTTCGAACAGAGAATCAAAGTTACTATCCCAGGACATGGAAGTTCGAGAGAACCCTTTGGAAACATAAAAGGGAGTTGTAAAAAATCACATTATTTGACCATGTGGTTAGTATTACACGGTCAATGACAATCGCAGAAAACATTTAAGGTCGTTCTGATCACTTGTTCTGAGTCTGCCTTGAAACGGATTGAAATTATAAACCACTGGCGACGCCAGGTGGAAGTCCACTGAAGATGGCGTAACAGCCGAACGCGCTATGGACAACAGAAACAAAAAAGTGAATTGGCACTCCCTAAAAACAGAATATTACCAAGTTCACTCACACTCCAAAATGAACACTACGTAGACAAGTCAGGGTAGTTACTTTTTTTCAACAATGATTTTCCATGCATTTTTCAGGTTTTCCAGTCCATTTTTCTATTTTTCCAGTCTATTTTTCTATTTTTCCATTACTTCTTTTTTCGAGTGGAGAAGGAATTATGGATTTTGGCTGGAATATTTTGCATATTGCATCTCCCATTAAAAATTATAATTCATTCCTTTGAATTTTCTTATTTTCACTTTCAAAGAATTTCCGAATAGAATAAAGTATATCTTTTTCTTTGGGGGGGGGGGAGGGGAGGGTGGACATCGAAAATCTTCCACATCTTTAAAAAAAAAAAGAAAGAGGTATCATATGTTTGAAAAGGGACACACTTGATCTTAAAATGTCTGGCATCCTGAACACGATTCCTCATATTTCAAACATCTACTGAAGACCGAAAAGATTTTTGAGCAAATTTTGATTGATTCCAGACGATTTACTTTTCACCTTTGTGTAGGTTTGCCCCGTTTGGGAAATGACAGCCATTTTATATTCTTAAAGATCACCAATACCACTTCAATAGTCCTAAAATTCTTAGCATAATAAATTTACGTATATTTCCTTGGCGTTTTCATCCTTTCTGTTAGTCGACGTAGTCGTCTTGCGAATTGGAGTACCCTAGCTATTTGCGGAGTGTGGGGAAAGGCAGGGCAGGGTTGGGTGACAAATTATAACTGGCTTGGGTGTTTTCTCTCTTTCCCCGCAAAAATAATTAAGAAATCTTATAGCCGTATTTCCAAACAATACTTAATTTTTTAAGTGTCCTTAAATGGAAAAAATCACTTAAAAGTGCACGTAAGTAACCGCCTTAAGTGATTTTTTCCATATAAAGGCACTTAAGAAATTGCGAGTTATTTGAAAATATGGTTGTCAGTTCCTAAATTAACTTCCCTTAAAACTCAAGTACTGAGCTGTTATACTGAGGTCTCGCTTATGACAATGACAGTTTTGAAATACAAAATTGTTATGCGGAAATGTTTGTAGTCACGCCAACACCGGGAAGTAGGGGAGACCAAGGTTCGTTGTCACAATTTTTAGGAACTTCAAAATTCTGAAAAAACAGAACTTCAAATTAGGCTCCAATTGTAGCTACAACCCGTGGCTACAAATTTGCTTGTAAAAAGAATTTCATACAGTTGGCTTCAGACGTTTTTAAGCGCGGCTACTTTTTTTTATGACAACTTGCCCCATACTCGGGAAAGTTGTTATACATTATGGGGTAAGACTTGTGCTAAAAACGTGCTAAAAATGTGCTGAAATGTCTTCAGAACGTGTTTTCGTACCAGTTTCTAAAAACATGTAACAAAATTCGCATTCATTGATAATTTTTGTAATGAGACAATTGGCTCCGACTCGAGGGGTATAGAAAGTGCAATATTTTTTTTTTGGTGGGGGGGGGGGGGTAAATGTAATTTTAGGTTCTAAAATACCCCAAGATAGCTGAAAAGATTCGACTTCCACCACAGTATTTGATTTTTGCTAGTACAAATGATTACACTCATGAGAGTGAACTTCTTGTTTATAAAACGTGACGTTTTGCTAAATTTTGTGTTATCAAAATAGCAACCCACTATAAATCAGATTGGTTCTACAATCGCGAGGTCTATCAGTATGGATGAAGTTTGTTGGTACACTAAGGAGTAGTGTGACGTTATCAGATTTAAAAAAGCACCTTTTAGACGGGTGATATGACGGCTGCGACAACTTACCCCGGTTTCCCCTAAAGACATTTTTTCACCTTTTTCTTTATTTTCACTTGTCAGTTGAAATTTTGGTCAATGTGGAAATCTACAGTTGCCTGAATTTAGCCACCACTCTCGATCCGGGAAATTTTCTTCAACATTTATTCGAAAAGTTAACCGATTCAATTTTGATCATCGGTATTAATATTATTTTGATCAGTGACGGACTTCAGGCAAAAGAGCCAATCAGTAAACGTTCTAAAGAACTCACCATGTTTAAGGTTGAAAGAAAAGGTCGCAGAAATTTTAATAGCTCTCTCCTCCCCTTAAAAAAGCAATACAACTTTATAGGGTCCTCTTATGGGTGAAGAAATAACCCCCTTAAAAAAAGTCAAATGATTTAAAATAAGATCAGATGATTTTGCCAAGGATCCTCGCGTACACAAATACAATTGCACGATTCTGTCAGGGGTGCCTGAAGAAATAGGAAACGATTCAATGAAAGAACAGACATCTTTTTAAAGCCGCTTGTGTACACAAAATCACATGGTTTTCGCATGAGTCCTTAAAAGAAACGTCATAAGGTCTGACAATTTTACTTGAATTCTTTATTTGTGCAAAACCATCGGATGGTTCTAGCAGGAGTCCCCAAAACTGTCAGACAATTTATAAAGATAGGATGAGTTTTTTGGTGTACCTTATGTGCAAATATTGCACATGTGTTAATCGGAACCAGGGGATTCGGATAGTTTTGTTTTTCTTAGTAGTTCAAGGGCTTATAGGAGCTTCTTCGAGGAAAGCTTGGTCAGCCAATATCAGTCTCTTGCCCCGTTAAATCCTCCAATGATTTTGGTTTTAATGACCTTCCAATATCGCTGAAATTAAAAAGCACAGCAATGAAATTTCTATACCAGAATAATAAAAGACGGTTGATCGCTCATAATTTTCGTACCTATCATGATTATTTTTCTAAGTTGGTGACATTATTATCAAAATTAACTTTCATGAGTCTTGGTTGTCCCCGGAACACAATATATAGCGTCTTTCTCGTTCGCTATCTGCCCGAAAATCTCTTGGGTTTCATGAAAATGCTATCGTCATTGAACAGTCTTCTCTTCTGCTCTCTCTGGTGCACTGCAATGTGAACGCCGCTTCATTTGGACGCAGGTCTAGTGATAACTCATGATCTGATCTAAAATCTTTTGGGCACCGTAAAAATGTTATAGTCATCGAGTATTTCTTCCCTTTTCCCTCTGATGCCCCTCATCGTGAACTTCAGACTCCATTCGGAAGCGCAGTTTTTGATAACTGATGATCGAATGATCTCCCTCTTCCAACAGGGCAATGTATCCTGTAGAAGAGCCATGTCTGCTGCATATTACAAGTAATTCATTTGTTAATCGAAAATGTCTATAAATCTATTTTGAATAGACTACCGAAGTCAATTTAATGAGTACGTCGATATTTAATCAAAGAGCGCCAACGCGGTGATATTTGGAACTAAGAGCGCAAATTTCACGGAATACATTTTTGGCTTTGAGAAATTCTCACTTTTGGAAAACTCATACGTAAATCAACTATCTTGTTGACATTCCCGTTTTTTTATGATGCTGAAATCTTCGGCAGAAAAAATAAAATCATTGATTTATGCCAATTTTTCAAAAAAAAAATCGAATCTTACAAAGCCGCTAATGTGTATCATGAAATTTGTGTTTTCTAGTTCCAAATATCGCCGCGTCAGTGCTACCTTCGATTAAATATCGATTTACTCATCGGCATAAGGATTGACTTTAGTACCAAGTCTATTGAATTAATTTAATATTTCGATTACCAGTATTTGAATATTGGTAGTTAATATGCAGTGATGCACGGAGAATTATCGCTTTTCAGTAAAGGCTGCGTTGGGAAGTGCAAGGAGATTACAGATTGTCTCCGTGCTAGCGACGGGTGGAGTTGGAAACTGGTTCGGATTATTGAGTGGGTGGGGATGGGAAATTGTCAATGCATCATCGTCTAGTTGATTGAATTCCCCTATCCTGGTATCCTACCGCTACATCTTGGTAACAATTCGGTAGCATAACCTACCGATATCAGGATTGCTTGATACAGTATGTAAGGTCAATGGAGAAGGGAAGATCGTGATATCCTGCCATTACATCTTGGCATTGGCGTAGCCAGCGAGGGGAAAGGGGCCCCTGGATTTTGAAAAAAAAAATGTTCCAGTGCTCACAAGATTATTTTCGAATATTTAAAGCCAACTGAATAAAATTCGCAGAAAACAGGATGTGTCTGAAGAAACGCTAGACAAGGAAAATGTGTGACTGCCGCCACACTGATAGCAAAGCAGTGGCTTGCACCTGCACAAATGCTACCTTCTTGCCCCCTCCTGGAAAAAGTTCTAGCTACGCCCATGCATCTTCGTATGACAGTTCAATAGCATAACCTATATGGCCGTTGTTATCACAAACACCTGCCCATATCTAAGGTCAGTGGCGGAGGGAGTAAGAATTATTCTAGTATCGTGGTACCCTATCATTACATCTTAGTGATCGTACAATAACACAACCTAATATATGAGCGTTGTATTCACAAACACCTGCCAATTCAAAATATAAGGTCAGTGAAGGAGGTAGTAGGGATTGTCCTAGTATTATAGTATCCTACTGTTACATCTTGATGACAGTTTGATAGAATTACCTATATGAGCGCTTGCTCATACAGTATGTGAGGTCAATGACAGAGGGAGTTGGGATTATCCTAGTATTGTGGTAGGTAGCTAGGTACCTTACTGTCAGATCTTGGTGACAATTCAATAGCTTAACCTAACGAATGAGCGTTGCTATCACGAACACCTGCCCATTCAAAATGTAAGGTCAATGATAGAGGTAGTAGGGATTATCCTAGTATTACAGTATCCTATCGTTACATCTTGGTGACAATGTGATTGCGTAACCTATATGCATGTTGTTATTACAAACGCTTGCCCATACAGTATGTAAGGTCAATGAAAGGGGAGTTGGGATTATCCTAGTATCGTGGTATCCTACCATTATTACATTGAATACCATAACCTATATGGGCGTTGTTATCACAATCATCATCATCACAGTCTCAGTTGCAAGCGACTGTCCTGACTTCCAACGACATCCTTCCACGCTTCTTGGTCCTGAGCTATACATCTACTGCCTCTGCCAGGGTCGGCACTATTTCACTTTCTTGTGTGTAGCAAGAAAAAATTTACTAAGACTAGTCGCAAAAAAAAAATCATTCTTCATTAGGGTTAGTGTTACGAGACTGAGTGTGACGGTGCGACAACGGAAATTCATGAGTAGCAAGTAGTACTACACAACTTCTATAACTGGGGGCAGCCCTGGCCTCTGCAACTGATCTCAGCCGGATCTGGATGCAGTCCATTCATCTTGTTGGTGATCTACCTCTACCCCTCTCTGGAACATTCCCAAGCATGATGTTCCGCTCCAAGCATTATTGTGCCCTTACGCGTAAAGAGCAGTTTTTTACGTTTCAGTGTAAAAAAAAAAAAAAATGTAAAAAAGGTAACTGATGCAAGGTATCTAAAATACGTAAAAAAACGTAGAAAACCGTGTCAAAAACATAAAGTAATATGCTGGCATCTGCTGGATTTTCGAGTATATTATAATTCTTTACATATATTTGCAGTCAACGTAAAAAACTTCAGTTTTCTACACATGTATTTTACACGTAGAAAACGTGTAAAATAGAAAACAAAATTTTACGGCACAACACTGGCTCCAAGTTCTCGCTATCTCTTCGTGCTAGATGTCCAAAATAGCTCAGAGGATTCTTTCTTCAATCAGAACACTCAGCCTATGCGGCTCGTTCAGCTTGCTATTTGTACTAAAGACGCATTTGTCTGCTGCGCTGTCCATATATTGTTATCACAAACGCGTGCTCGAAGGTCAATGGCAGAGGAATTCGGGATTATCCTAGTATCGTGATTCCTCACTGTTACATCTTGGTGACAGTGCGATAGCATAACCTGATATAATGGGCGTTGCTATCACGAACATCTGCCCATTCAAAATGTAAGGTCAATGAAGGAGGTAGTAAGGATTATCCTAGTATTACAGTATCCTATTGTTATATCTTGGTGACAATGCGGATAGCATAACCTGTATGGGTGTTGTTATTACAAACACTTGCCTATACAGTATGTAAGGTCAATGAAAGGGGAAGTTGGGACTATCTTAGTATCGTGGTTTCGTGGTATCCTATTGTTACATCTTGGTGAAAATTTGATGGCATAACCTATACTATGGTATTGTTATCACAACGTCTAGTCATATTGTACACAAGGTCAACGGAAGAGGGAGTAGCGTTATCTTCAGCCCCCCTGCGGAGAATCCAATCTCTTCTCCTCTCTTTTCACATCAAAGTGAGCGTTCTGAAGCCACCCCTCTCTGAGAATGCTTGTATTTGCTGCTGTTTCACTATGTGGTCACTTTTTCCAGAGATTGCGAGGATGATGGTAGATGGATTGATTCTATTAACAAACGCACCGTAGCTGTTTCCTTCGTTAAATCCGTGATCTTCCTGCTTCATCTCGTTTTGGTTTTCCTTTTGTACCACAGAGTTCAACTATCTGCGGATTTCAGTTCCATTCAAATAAAATGAAATCGACGTCTTGCATGAGTATACGTTATACTGGGACCGACACTGTGAATTATAAACCTACCTGCAACAAACAGACCTTGGAGATTCGAGAAAATGGGTCACTTTCTGGCGAACTCATACCGGAGAAATTAAGTACCTGTATTGGCCGAAACGAAAACAGCGAAACCGTCGCATGAGATTTTCACGTGTGCTTTTCACATTCGAAAAGATTTCATTCGCTCATTTTCCCCTCTCGACAATTTGATGTGCAGCTTTAAGTGCCCGTCGTCAGATTTCGCCTCTCATTTGTCGGTCGTCCGTCGAACTCGAGCACGATTTACGCCTTTTGATTCGTCCATTGTAGCGCTTTTTTTTTATCGGCGTTCACGGCAACATACAATTACAGTCGAGGCGGATTTAATAGCCATACAGTACAAAGCCGTCTTAAAAGGTACTAAAATGTTTCCAGCAATAAACATCCTTTTCTTCGGCCTGTTTTCTTCTGCCCGCTCTTGGTGCCGCTACCCAAAACACAAAAAGATACAAAAGTCAAAGAAGAGTCATCGCCTATATAGGAAATTGTTTTTACTATACGTTCAAAAAGAAAATCGTACCTTCTGTCAATGTAAACCGATAAAAGGGATATTGGATCTATTCGCTCGCGCATTTCCTCTTTTTTCTATGTAGCTAAATAATAAATTATCTTATAGATATCTTTAAAGAAAAAGGAAAAAGTATCGACATGATCGAACTTGTATGAGGAAAGTGCAATATTAATGATAAGCGCATTAATTTATGATTTTGTACGATTTCACGTTTTCTATTTATACAATTTATGATACTGTTGTGTTCTTTAAAAGAAAAATTTAAAGAAAAATCGATCGTCGATGCTGTTTCAGAAGCATCATCGGCGATTCTCTGCTGCAAACTGCGCGTACAAAATGCAAATCACGTTTTCTAATTTGTAATTTCAATTCGTAATATATATTTGTATTTATTACGCGGGTGTATTTTGCAATGCAGATTACAATATATATATAAATATATATATATATACATATTATGTACGTGTATAGAAAAAAATGACCATTTTTGAGAAAACGTTTCTATACATTTTTTTCTTCTCTCCCTCTCTTTTCTTCTCTCGTCGTCGTTCATTTACTATGTATGAATTCGTCGGCGAATAAGAAACGGCAATTTATCATAGTTGCGAGGACTTTTATACCGAAGCGTGCCTTGATTTTGAAAAATGAAAATAAAAAATAAATATAATCTATTTGTACTAGAGCGGAATTTGTAAAACGGAAACTAATTTCATACGAGATCATTTATCATTGTTTCGGCGTCGGTCGTTCCCGAAAATCAAACAAGTTGAAAATAAAGAGCACGATAAATTTTCGTTTCTATTCGATAATAATAAGGTAATATGTCGTATATTTTATTTATTTATAAATACTTCCATAATTTTTTCTTATTTCGCTAATACGTACATAAAATTAATGGTTGACGTACCACCGACAAACGTATATTTTTTAGGTTATATGTGGTTTTCGATACGGTAATTTTATATTTTACAAAAACTTTCTGTATATATTTCCTCTTCCCTTCTTATACGGCGAAAAAGTCCGGATTTTTGGGTGAAAATTAAATAATAGGAGCAACGAGCCGGCAAAATATCTGGCCTGGGTAAATCGACAGTAAAGCGGGAATCATCGTTGTCGAATATCCTGAAAAAGAAAGGGAAAAAAAAAAGAAGAAAAGAGAAGCTGAATAACGAATTAATCTTCGCTAAAAATCTTCCAAGTTGTTCGAGGGTTATCTTTATATTCGCCGACACGCACATGGAAGGGGGGCGGGCAAGGGTAAAAAGCCGGGCGAAAGAAGATAAAATATTACGGGAAATTCTGTTTACAAGAATAGCGAATGACTTTTTGGAAACGCGAAGTCGCGTTCAACCGTTTTGGCAACGTCGAGCAACCGACAGGCAAATTCCCAAATATGTCAATTCTGACACCGATGATTCCTCGTAAAACGAGTGTACGCATTTTCACCTCCCCGTCAGGTCATTCCGCGATAAGGTGTTCACGAATGGAGAAGCAAAAGCTACGTCTTCGAACGGTGTTCCAGTTTTTGTATTCTGGAATCCGAATCGAGAATGATTCAGCCGGAAAGCAATCATGCTCAAATTGATATAAATTAAACTAGTTAAAGAACATAAGAAGTTCTTAAGTTTTTCAGAAGCAAATATTTTGGGCTTTGACCATGAAGTTGAATAGGGAGAGGGAAAAGGAGAAACAGACTTATTATTCAATTTTGTTAGCTGTGAACATTTTTGTGATCCTCAAGGCAAAAAAGAAAATAGTGAAACCGTGGAGATTCAATTTCTAAAATTTTACTGACAGAAACAGGTTTTAGAGTTAACAACTCCCCATCCCCCGATCCTCTCTCACAATAATATCTTTCAAGTACATAATTCCGTAGACTGCTAAAATTTTTAAACTCATTGCGATTAACTCATTCCCCAGTAAGTACTTTTTTGGATAGAAAATCCTTGTTTTCTTCGATTAAGTCTGCTATATAAATCTAAAAAACTAACTAGCCAATATGGACATTGTCAGTTGACAATCCCCACCCCACCCCCCACCACTGAAGGATTTCTCACTCTTTCAGTTATTCCCCTCTTCCTCCTTCTCCTCCTCCTCTTCCTCCTTCACCTCCTTTTTCCTACCGCAGAAAAAACACTATTCCTTAATTTTAGTGAGAAGTAAACTTTTATCTTTACAATATGTATAAGCTAAAAAAAGTTCCCGAATTCCTCATTTTCCAGTTTTGCCTACTCTGAGAATTGTCAGGGTCAATAATACCTGACCAGTACTAAACTGTTTACTTTATTTGGAATTTATAACCTAGTCTTCCTTCCCCCTACTTCGCATCTTCAGAAAAAACCACTATTTTTGATTGAGAGTTAACACTTTTTGCAGTCAACAAGCCAAAAAATAATTTCCATGTTGTACTTTTGGTAATTGGAGAAACTGTCCAAATCAGCAATCTTCGGCACTTTCCCCGTCCAAGAAAATTGTTTAGTTAATTGATTTGATAGAAGTAGAAATCTTGCGCACTAGTTTAGAATCAAAAATACACCCTCCCCTAGAATAAAAACGCGTATTGTTTGCTTTGACCAACTGTACTAATTTGTGGGACCAATAGACCACAATATATTCCATTCTTCTTTGTGCAATTAACTTCAAAACGTCTCAGTTGATTATCTCCTCCTCTCTCCTCCCACCGCTCTTTTGAATAAAATATCGAGTTTTCCCTTGAATTCAGCTGAATGTAAGAGCTGAAGGAGCAACGAGCCAAAATAAAAATTATTCTATTCAGTTTTTGAATTTTGCCACTCCTAAAATTCTCAGTCTGTATTTCTCCTCAACTTGTCCTGAAAAAAAAATCACGAGGCGCATAATGCTTCCAGTTCGGTAGACTGCAGAACCTTGTACCTGCTTAAAATTAACAAGCCGACCCCCCCCCCCCCATTTAAGAAACACCTGTTTGTCTAATACAGCTGACTAAAATTGTGTCGGGTCAAAAAATCAAAAAAATCATCACTTTTTAATTTTGCGAACCGCAAATGGGGTTGACAACTTCTCTTGTCTCCAGACAAGTGATATCTACTTTTCAATTAAATAATTTTTCAGCTGTGACGATCATCTCACTCGTCTTTCTATTCACAGAAAAAATTCTCACTTTCTCGAATTAATTAATGGTACCGCTAAACTTTTGTAAGCTTTTGGAATCTATCCAATCCGCAATCCCCTCGCTTCTACTTAAATGAAATTCTTCATTTTTTCATAAAATTATCGCCTGCAATGTGGCAAAGTACGAACAAGGTTCACAGTGTATTCATCTCTTAAAGGAAAGCTTTTTTGCGTTCTCAATTTTATTAGCAACTAAAAAGTTACTGGATCTCCCATTTCCCGTAAAAACTCTTACCCCAACAGTTTACAAAATGTTCTGCCCGATTCGAAGTTACTTTTTTTTCAATCTAATCGACTAAAGAAATTTGTGAGGTCAAGAAGCTAAAACAAAAGAGAAGTGCTTACTTTTTGGAACTGTTGAACTATAAATGAAGTTAGGATTTTTCTTTCCCTAGGAAAACCCGTAAATACTTCTTTCGATTAGGTCAACAGAAAAACTTCTAAAGCAAAACACGTGACTTCTTTCATTTTACCAATTGTAAACATTGTTGTGGAAATGAAAATTATTCTTACTTTTTCAAATTGATAATTCCTGGCCTTGAAAATTATTAAGGCCGCCAATGCCCCCCCCCCCTCGTTAAAAAGAAAAAACCCATGATTTTCCAATTTGAATAACTATCGAAGTTAACTAGGTATAAATAAGAAAATGTACAAAGCACTGATATCCACGACTACGGATAAAACAACTTCAAGAATTAATTTACTTCTCCAGGGAATTTTTGAGAATTGTGCTATCACGTACCTACGATCTAGCACCTGGATCGTATTCAGGGTTCAAAACTGCCCAGTACTGCCATTTGTTTGCTGAAAAATGTATAAGGCACATATCTTTGCACCAGTCAAAGATTGACCCCGACAATGTACTGAAAATCCCAGTGAGAGAACTTCGAAATGTAAAGTCACAGACAGCTAATTGAACTTCTTCACGTATACTTCCAACTTTTCTGAATAATAATACCACTTTACTGGGAAAGAACAACTTGAAACCAAAATTTAAATAAATACAGGGTCTCTTTGGCAATGACCCCCTTCCACCTGGTGAGTAAGCAACCTACCCCGACAACATGTAGTTATGTTCGCATACTCTTACTTTTGAAGCAGCTGAATTATGGTCCAATTTTTAAGAGTTTTCTATCTTTGAATTTTTTTTTCTTCTGACAACTTGAGATAGACAGAAAAACGGTACCGGTAGGTAATAGTAGAGGTCAGTTGTGGTAACCACAGAAAAACAAATGATCGGAATCGGTTTGACAGGGTGTTCCTAAAATCAATTTTAGTACAAATTAGATCAATTTGGATTCAGATAGAGAAGCAGTAGGTATTAGCCTTGAAATTAATTGTAGATGGAAGACTCATTAAGTGGCAGGATACATACGGGGTATCTCTTTTACAATGACCCCCTTCTCCCTGGCGAGTAGGCAACCTACCCCGACAATATGTAATTATGTTTGCATACTCTTACTTTTGAAGCAGCTGTTATAGTACAATTTTGGAAAGTTTTATATCTCTGAATTTTTTTTTCTTCTCACGACTTGAGACAGACAGAAAAATGGTACCGGTAGGTAATAGTAGAGGTCAGATGTGGTAACCATAGAAAAACAAATGGTCGGAATCGGTTCTACAGGCTGTTCATAAAATCAATTTTAGTACTAATTATATCAGAATATTTTCACATCTTTTCAATTTCCCGTGGAACTTGCCCTCTTAAGCTATGGTTTTTCTATTTGCAATAGATTATGAATTAAATTTCCCATAAAAAAGGTCATTAGCAATTTTCTTGTATCTGGGCTAGAACGGCTCAAAATGGAGTTCAAGATATCCCCGTTAAGAATTATTACTTTTTAACACAGATCCACACAGACCTCATGATCGAAGATAATAATCATATCTTTTCAGCTACTTTGCCACTTCAGAGAGTTATATCGTTTATGGGGCTCCAATAATTGATTCCAAAGGTCGCTAAATTCGGTTTTGATAACATCCTCGCCATTTCCCCAGAACTGTGTGGTGCATACCGATGAGAAGGAGGTGCAAGATGACAGTTGTGGTAACCACACAGAAAAAAAATAAAGATCATGGAAAGTGATTGAACATGATTTTCATAAATAAATTTCACTTCGCACAAAATTGTATTGGGAAATGTTGGTATCACCTTTTCTATTCTTTATAACACTCTGGGATGAGGAATGCGTTATTTATGTAGAATAAATAATCTGGGCCCGTCAAATTTCTGTTGACCGACGGGCCAAAATATGTTTCGAACGTAATGGACACTGGTTTGAACAATTTTTGTGATATATTCTGAAAATGTTTAAAATGTCCCCTAAAAACGATTACTTTGTAAAATTTTTAAATGTACGAATAGGAATAACTTCTGTTGATTAAAATTTTTTTGATCCGTAAAGCAAATGAGATATTGGGGTAGGGAAGAAGATGCAAGAAGAATTTATTGCTAATTAAAATTTAGCGTATTAAAAAAGCAAGTTTTATGGAAAAGAAAATAATAAGTATCAATAATTTTGTAAGTGAAATTTATTTTATGAAAATCATGTTCAACCACTTTCCATGATCCTTAATTTTTTTCTGGGTGGTTACCATAACTGTCATCTCGTACCTCCTTCCCATAGATATGCGGCACAGTTCGGGGACTATAGTCAAAATGTTACCAAAACCGAAATGAGCGACTTTGGGAACCAATTATTGGATACCCATATTAAACTTTACAAAATACTAGAACCTACTCCCCTCATTGCATGGGCCTCAATTTTAAATATGGGGCAAATAGATGAAAGGAGACAGGTGAATAAGCCCCATAAACGATATAACTCTGTAAAGTGGTAAAGTAGCTGAAGAACATGATTATTACGAGTATCTCCATAAGGTCTGTGCATCTGCGTTAAAAAGTAATAATACGAGTATTCTTAACGGGGATATCTTTAACTCCATTGTGAACAGTTCTAATCCAGAAACAAGAAAATTGCTAATGACCTTTTTTACGGGAAATTTTATTCATAATCTATTGCAAATAAATAAAAAAAAACATAGCTTAAGAGGGCAAGTTTCACAGTAACTTGAAAAAATGTGAGAATTTTCTGATACCTATAATTTGTACTAAAATTGATTTCATGAACACCCTGTTGAACCGATTCCGACCATTCTTTTTCCTGTGGATACTACAACTGTCCTCTACTATTACCTGCTGGTACCATTTTTCTGTCTATCTCCAATCCTGAGAAGAAAACAAAAATTTCAAAGATAGAAAACTTTCCAAAATTTGACCATAACTCAGCTGCTTTAGAAGTAAGAGTATGCAGACATATCTACATATTGTCGGGGTGTGTTACCTTCTTACCCGGTGGAAGGGGGTCATTGCGAAAGAGACACCCTGTGTAAAAGGTATTCAGACATGATGGTAACATCCACGACGATAGACATCTTCCTATGATTTTTCTATTCAAAAGATGGCAATTGGCCTGTCTGTTGGATTAGATTGGTGTCATTTATCGCGGATGTTATTACCCAAAATAAGCCCCTCCTCGCCTGACCCCACAAAAAAAAAAGGAATAAATAAGTAGAGTTATTTAAAATTGGCCGGTAACAAAATATTCCCCGTTTCTGGAGAATGACCCACTAACTCTCGCCAGAATTTAATCCTAATATGTCAATGAATCAATGCCGGGCAGGGTTCGATTTTACGTTTTGACCGGAAAGAAACGAATAGTACCTTAAGTTACTTAGCTTTTCAGTCCCTGGTCTACCTTTGTAATTTTGTATTCCTCAGATCGTACAATATTCTCCTCTAGTGCTGTACTCCGACTCGGTACGGACTTCTTTCGAAATGTTCGAGCCCGCGAACCCCGAGACTTTCTAAACTCAAGGACTTCATTTATACGTTTCGGCACTCTTTGCAATTAAACTTTTTTCCATCTCGTTTTTTCTGGCAAAGGTTGCGAGAACGCCGAAAATTCCCCTGTTGAACATTTCGAGAATAGGGTTAGCTTGATGAGTCACGTCTGAACGTTAAAAATTTACGTCTAAGGCCTTGGAAAATGACTACGTCGATCTCGGGCTGCAAAATATCCAACATGTATCTGGACTAAGCAGTGTGTGTTCGAGAACATTCCATCCCTGTTCTTCCATCGAGATCACGACGGTCGAAGTGGACGTTCATCCATTCTCATTTTTCGCGGTCATTTCGTGCAATTTTATTTTTTGGAGGTTCTTGCTTCCTCGACACGGCCGTCGAATGTGAACATCATATTCGGAATAAAGAAGATGCTTGTAATGCCGCGCCTTTGTTTTCGCTCTGTGTAAACAACATAAAACCATAACACAAACACACTTTACTACAATCCCCCTTCTAAATTCCGTATAGTCATCATCCTCTTCCCATTTTGATAAAATTCCTAACGCCGCTTTCATTCTTTCTCTCGCGCCTGGACTCTTCTTCCTCTTTGACTTTTTATACCAGATTTTCAAACACAGTCATTTTCGACTCGACTTTTTCGTTCTCGAAGCTGTTTTCTTTTTTCTCTCTCTCTCTCTCTCTCTTTTTTTTTTTATCAAACATTACCGGTGTTATCTTTCAATTAGGAGATGATGTTTTGACGGGTAGATGGAGAAGATCAGGATGGTGGACGAAGGCTGAAAATCACCTGATACTGGCGCGAGATAATCTCGAACAAACGGAATCGATTATGGAAATATTTCGTATGTATTTTTTCGTTTTATATTAAAAAAGTTAGCAGATTGAGCTTTGCTTCCTCCGCAGATTAGCGTGTTCGCGGGCCGCGAATATATCACATTCGAGAAATAAATTTTTGCGGTATTAAAAATTTTTCGGTTTGGATATAGAAATTTCGTTTCCGCGGATGCACGATGTCTCTGTTCGTCGCATTCAGCGTCAAAAAGTTTTACACTCTCGGATTTATAAGCGGGAATATCATTTCGTATTATATTTTATCATATACGCGTTTTATACGCTAACTTTTGATATTTATTTAAGTTGAACTTCTACCCCGGATTCCGTCGCCTGGTTTTCAATTATTCTTCTCGCTTTTTTTCATTTTTTAAATATATACGTTTCTCGTTTATTACGCGGGCTCCGTATGCGTACTCGTAATGTATGCTCGAAATGACGAAAAACTCTGCGAGGTGGTGGCTGGGTTAGAAAAATGCTTCACATTCATGGGCGCTTTCTTAAACTGCGTGACAGCAGCATTTCGAGGTTATCGGTGATGATAGAAATCTTAACAATTTTCTCTTTCCAAATATCGGAAGAGTGACCCGAAATAACGTAAAAGTTATACAGGCACAGTAAGTTTTCTATTTTCTGTATGTAACTAAAAACTGTTGCTGTGTGACCAAGTGGTAGCGTGCCCGCTTCATAATCCTTGCGTCTCGGGTTCGAGTCCCACCAACGGTGGAAAGCTATAGTCGCATACCCCCACTAACATACTCACAGTGACTACAGTATCAATCGAAGCGAAAACATGGCGCTTCATGTACACGAACAGGCATTATAATCGCAGGGCGTGTTACCACCAGATCAGAAAGATTGGTACTGTGCGTGTGCACATCGTGAAACACGTAACTAGTAAAGAAAACTGTGGCTGCACACTCCTTGGCACAGAGAAGGAACACCTATAACGCAACAAAACCGCGGGGAAAGCAATGGCAAACTATCCTGACTAACCTGCCCAGGGGACTCGTCAGAAAACCTCGACTGCCAACGTCCGGCCTTTTATATGGCGCCTAATGAAGAACTAAAAACAATCCATCATGTGTGATATAAATGAGATTATAGTGAAAATTGAGACATCTTGGCACATGAAACACAGTCGAGGCCAGGATTGATCCCTTCCTGATGCAGAATTTCTGGGCTGCGTGAAACCCAAGAGAACCCTCCGGCTGGACGACCCTCTGATCCCCCGTAAGAAACCCAGTAGACTCCCTCCAGCAGATTCCAGCAGCCAATCAGAGCGCTGCATTTGCGTGATCCCCTTCAGGAACTCTTTTGCAACCTGGGGATCGTGGGCGGAGCTTCAAGGGAATCAGGCGATTTCGTCTGGAGAACGAAAAAGTCACCCTACAGATCCCCTGAAACTCTTCTGATCCCCGGGTTTCTCGAGGGTTCCACGGTCGATTTTCTGCATCGGGTTAGTCGACATTCAAAATACGTCACTTCACTGTCACGATTTTGTGGTCGAATTCGATACTCATCTTCGATACAAAGGTCGTCTTACTTTATCGACATCGACATTTGGATCGAATTGTACATTGACATCGATGTAAAATTCTATATAAATATCGATATTGGCTCGGTAAATCGAGTTTTGCATCGAATTTGATTGCAAAACCTCGTACAGTAATATACTATAAGTTAATCTACATTCTACTATGAAATTCATGATTTCTAACTTCAAATTCGACTAGTCAATGCAAAACCCTCTAGCGTAAAGCTCCCCCCCCCCATGAATGACAAATTTTTGACCGGTATGATGCGAGCAAGGTCATTCTCCAGAAACTGAGAATCTTAATATGTCATTTCTTCGTAGTAGGAAAGACTCAACAAGTTTACAGAGCAGAAGCATCAAAATTGAGCGAGGTGGACAACTTTTGAGCACTACGATAGACAGCTTGTCCATGGCGAAAGTACTGACATCGACACTTGTTTTGCGGAGGATTGCTTGTAATAACTAGTGCTAGGCAATTAGTCGATGATTTTGGACTATCAAAACCATTGATGGTTTTTGGGTAACTATCGATAGTTTTTGATAGTCAAGGACTCAACAAGAATGAAAGAAAAATACAGAATGATTGTTTAATATATAAGGAAACCCACTTCGAGACTTTATCAAACATAGTAACATGTGAGTAGTTTATTTTCTGTATAATACATTTTATTTTTGATCTATAGGGAGTTAGCTTCATTCAACAGCTCAGCTGCTGCCTGGCTACAAATGAGAAATTACATCAAAAACGCTTGTAAAAAAAAATTTAAGAAACTATCAATTCTACTATCGAAACTATCAATGGTTTTGCCTAAACTGTCGATAGTAAAAAGTATCAATAATTTCTAACTATCGCCCAGTACTAGAAATAACTCGTTAATGGTATTATTGATTTCGCTCCTTCACCATATTTCCGTACAGAAACTGAATCACTAAGACAGAAAACCAAGTTAATTCTTGATTGTAACAAATACCTCTAGGTGTGATGAACCCCTGTTACAATGTTCAGTTCGATGAATAAGTCTTAATTAAGTACATAGACCATGATGTTCTAGGAACTGGATGTTGCAGCCAATGCTGTATCATTAAACGAAGTAGGGAGAAACAAAAATTATCACTTTTTGGTGTGCGCATGGTGGAAAATTTGCCCCATCTTCAGTAAAACCACCTATGTACAGTTCGATAAGTTAACTGAATTCAATGCAGTTTTGCTCAGTAAAACCTGTTCATCGTTTATTGAGCCAAATCAATAGACTTTTCATTGATATTTCTGTCAACAGTTGAGCTCGCTGAGGGATCGAGTGTACAAAGCATAATATGTGACCTGGAATTATAAAATGTGCCTTTGGTGTCAAAAAATCGTTTTTCACATTCTTGACAATTCTTATAGAAAAAATCACGCTCTTTCGAATGAAACAAATTGCAGCCTCCCACCTTCATTAGTTTTTTCAGAAATTATAATTAAAAATTACCTACATCAAAAGTTTAAAAACATTCATTTACATGGCGTTGTGTGAAACGGGCCTATGGGAATGATAGAGAACAAGAATTCGAAAAGGAACTTGGCGTTATTCGGGGCAGGTAGCTTACTCTGAAACAAAAAACATTTTTCATCGCATCAAAATCGGTTATTAATTACATAGGTGTATTCCAGGGCGCAATCAATACTTCTTTTGGTGGGGGCTAGAATATAGAAAAAAAAAACAAAAAAAACTTGGGCAGTGGTGAAAGCTCAATTTGGTACCTATCTATTTTCATGAGCTGTAAATTTGTACGAATCTACGACGTAACGTATCCGCAATTTCGAAGAATTTGGGGGGCTATAGCCCTTAAGCCCCCTCCTTGGTTGCGCCCTTGGGTGTACTATTTGTTTACTGGTCAAAGTAGCCCCATTCAGAAAAATAATTATACATTATTGTTACGTATTTCTCGTTGAAAATTAAATTCGCTTCAATCAGTGCCAGAGGGATACACCAATTCGCAATGAATATCACTTACCGCAAAGTGTCGAAAGTGAATTTTCCAAGTGGAAGTTGCCGTCGCGTGATAAATTTTACGACGCATATTTCCACAAATAAATTGTTAACATTCCCAGACAACTGATAAAGATTTTTTCTGCGCGTGTCTAGTTGCCTGGGCAAAGGAACGCGGAAAAGTAATTCACGACTTCACCACCAGCGCGCGCGCCAAAGTGGAAAATCGCTACTGTTCAAAATAGCCCCGGCGTTCAAAGTAGCCCCCAATGTTTAAAATATCCCCACTTTGCCAAACTCACCACGAAATGCAAACAGTAGAATCCCAACATCCGCATAGGGATACAATACCAAGTACTTTATCCACTGTCTGACCAAACCATTTGGCAATTGAAAAGCTTTCAGAGGCGATCGTGGAGGACAGATTTATTAAATTCGCTTCCCACAGGCTTGTAAATGGAATCGCGGAATCATCTTCGTCGACATGTTGCACTGCATTACCCAACAGTCGACGCACTTGTTCCAAAAACGAGAACGAGATTCCTGTGCTCGGCCCAGCCACAACTGTTGAATGTTATTTCCTCTTTCGTCGAATGTAATATTAGATCACTGTTGGAAAAAGAAGGAGAGGAAAAAAAAAGGATGAAGAAAATTGAGATAGATCTTTGATTTTACTGGGAAACTTTTTTTTTACGTATTTTTCATTTCTCTCTTTCTTATTTTACTCGCATTTTTTTTCTCGTCGTCATTTTCGTCTCGCGTTTCAATAAAATCTGTTGGTTGAACTGTTGAATATAGCGATAGCGTGTGCTAAGGCTTCGGCAGCGCTCCGGTACGGCTAATGTGTCCCGTAAGACGCAAATTTCATGCTCGAATATGATACTCAGCTGTTTGTTCTGTCAATGCTCAAATCCCCAAACATTTTTCTTACTCTGCTTTTCGCGTTTTCCGCGCGCACAATATATATTCTTTTGTTTTTTTTTGCTCAGGCGATTTTTCAGCCTATGAGCGGGTCGTTGCGTTTCTGTGGGTAACGAAACGCCATCGCGGCTTTCTTGATTTATTCGTCGGCTTTTTATATTATTCGTCTTGGTCAGCTGCGAAACGATGGAAACGGTTGAAACGGCTTAAATTCGCGTGCATTTGCAATTCATTGAAAAGTGACCCATTGGGGAAATGAAAAATATACGCAAATTCGTCTCTGAGATTGCGTTTTCGCGACGGTTGCGTGCTCCACGACGAGTGTAAAAAGAGAAAAGTTCGAAAGGTTGGATAAAAGGTTCTCGATTTTCGCTTTTGCGGCGACAGAGAGAGGACAATGTCGCTTTTATCACGCCATGTGTGACCAAATGCGGATGTTCTAAGATTGTCGGTATTTTGTTATTTGAGAAGCAGCGCAGTGTGGAACTGAAAGCTGCTGGAATGCCGAAAGTGTTAATGGAAAGTCTAAAATTATGTCTATACACGTGTGGACTACGTGCCTATTGTTACGCAGTACCCGGTTGGCTTATGTTTGGGTCTCTGACAAATGAACCCACCCAGACCGTTGCTCCCATAAAAATATTATACTCAGAAGATCTAAGGTTTTATCGCATTTATTTTTCACTTTTTCTTCTTCTTCTTGATGCCACATACTAAACAGAGCTTTGACTACTCGCAGTTCGCGGTCTCTTGCTTATCTAAATAAAAGGCAAATTTCTTCAATGCCACTTCAGCTCTTAAGATTCTGGGTCAAGAATAGTAAGTTTTCTTACTCTGTGCCCCCAAGTTGCCCACCATCTTGATAGCAAACAGTTCCTTCCTGGATGATTTAAAAAATGTATAATGTGACCTGGAATCATGAAATAGGCCTCTGGTGTCAAAAAATTATTTTTCACTTTCTTGACCATTCTTATAGAAAAAATCACAATTTTTTGAATGAAACAAATCGCAGCTTCCTATCTTTATTAGTTTTTCCATAAATATTGCATTATTTCAAAATTATAGTAAAGTTTTAAGACATTCGTTTATGTGGCGCTGCGTGAAACGGGCCTACGGGAATGACAGAGAACAAGAATTCGAAACACGGTTGTCATAGCAACGCGTAAACGCACCATCATAGATGTACACGCTATGTACATCTGTGCGCACCACTACCATCATATATCTTTACACTCGTTTACCTCTAAAACCTGTTTTCGTACAAGAGGCTCATTTCATGATTCCGGGTCACATTATATTTCTCTTACAGACATTATTGTGCTCATTATTGCTAGAAAAATGTGATTTTGAAAAAAGTCAGATTTAGGTGAAATACACTTTGAAGCAAACCACGGGGAAATTCTCATCTGTTCACTAAAGATTTTCTTCAGTCGTTCTTTTCTTACGATTTTTTTTTTCTTTCTTCTTTCCTTCCTTATTTGAGGCACTTCAAATGGCATGTTAACCATTAAAAAAATAATAACAGGACTAGCTAAGACTGCTAAATAGACACATACTGATAAATTTTGAAGACCAATACAGGATTCAGGAATTTTCTTCGTATTTTGCTCCTCCTCTTTTTCCTTTCTGGTCTTCCTTTTTTGGTTTCTTCCATTTTCATTCTTCTTTTGGTACTTCGCTTTTGCAGACCCGCCTTTCCAGCTGCGGGTCCCGCGGCATTTCATTCTTTTTGTTGACAGAAATCTGCTTTGATTATCTGACACTGGAGTATGTAGTGAATGGAGTTTATATGCATACGTTCTAACATGCCACTCACAATGTTCATGTGTTCGTGGGACTTCGGGTACTTGGACAAGTCTAGAAAAGAGATTAAGAACGGGGCAGTAGCAAAAATGTTAGAACTTCTGAGACACCAGGTAGCTGAACTTCTGCCAGATGATATTTTTGGCTCTCTACTGCCATAGAACCTGGGTAAACAACCCAATATATTAAACACAGAAGCATCCACCGTTGAATGAAATAGATAGGTTACCAGGTATCAACCCTGTCAATCAATTGTCTTGGAAGCGAGAATGCTTTACTTCTTGGTTTCTGTCTCCATCTCCCCCAACACGAGCCAACAACCCGGCACATATAATTGCAATTATAGTCAGATCGACGAGATTTTAATTAAAACAAAGCCGAGCCTTAATCTGGCGTCATTCATCATCATTTAAAAATACCGGTGCATACGCTAATGAATTAGCCTTATCAATTAACATTATCTGGCTGCATTTTTCAACCACCGCGCCGAGATTAAGTCGAAAATTTTTCATTTTCGGGGAGCCGAGTACCCGCCCCTCTGCCCTTCTCCATTCGTTATATTTTTATTAAAAAGTAATAATTTGAATTTTATTCGAGCTTTAATACTTTTTTTTTTTTTTAGCTGCCATTAGGCGTATTTAATAGAAACGGATTATCCGGACTGCATAATTTTAATATAATTTCTGATTAGCGCAGGATTCTCTGTATCTGAACTGCTGCGAGATGCAAATGCGTACACTATATACGGTTTTGGGATAATTAAGACGACGTGTAACTTACTAAGCAATAAACTTCGCAATATGAGTTACGATGTTAAGGTATATTTTATAGCGTTAAGTGAAGAATTAATTTAATTTTAAGATGTTCGGAAAAGGTACCTTTAGTATAAAGCTTGTTGCGACTAGATTTCGGTATGTAGAGAGTAGAGACCCCTGACCGACAGAGTCATGTCGTAGATCTACAAAGTGAAATCCGTGATACGGTTGAGTGACGTCTTTCGAGTAATCTTAATGCGGTGTCGATATTCAAACTTCTGCCAAGTCCCGGGGCACTCCTACACTGTTTCTGTTTAACTTTCATGGATTTCAAATTCACGAGAACCAAGAAAAAAAAAATCCATCATTTGTAAAATTGACAGGGATATAACCTGCCCTACCGTATAATCGTTGTCTTCCTCTTTGTGCCTTAAATAACCTCGCAAAATGATCCTATCCACTTGATCGTCACTGATCCACACAACAAACTAGCCTAATAAGAAGCACTAAGCTCATGTGAATTAATGGTACCGATTGTGGCTCAGTCCAAAAGGCCGTAACCAACCTTTGATATTCGTGCAAAACGAAATCTTGGAGGGATAGATTTCATCTCGGAGGTAAAACTGGATTTTCTTCTTTGCAAATGGATACGAATGGATTACCTCCTTCGAAAGGGAGTAAGAATGGATCTTCTCCGTTGCAATGAGGTCAACTCCCCAGCCCGTTGGTTACGGCTCTGGCTCAAGTGATCTAGTTTCAGTCGTACCCAAGATTACTAAAGGGAGGTCCAGCTAAGTCTTCGTTTCTTTTCTATACAGTTGAAGCTTAACGATGCGGCCTCCGCTGATCCGCAACTGGTACTTCCACTGAACTTTCCATTATTAGATTCGGTATTCTCTATTCCGGACATAGTCATAGTGCCCTACAATGTATTCGAAAAGCAATACTAATTATAAGCGTGCGGATCCTCAGTCCGCACTGTGTTAGGTATTAAGTTGTTAAAAATGTCTGCGGCGGATGATACATTATAGCAATATTAAGTTCTCACAAGTAACGTCTAAGCAATGTAACTTGTATAAATAAGCTATATAAGAATCGAACTGTACAAATTTAAGATAAACACCAATTATTTAATTCGTGTAATTTGTCACGTGTACATACGTATAGTGTTTCAATTTTTTAACCTGTACATTTGTTTTGTTTTATACAGAGACAATTTTACCAAGAAAATGTATCGCAAAATGGTAATGTTAATTACGGTTCAAGTTACTTTTTTCGTTATTTCAAAAATTTTGAAAACGAGTTCATTAATTTTTATAACAGGAAATAAATAAATGTGAGAAAAAAAAAGAAATAAAAAAGGGAAAAAGGAAAAAAGAAAGAAACATTTTAAAGTAAAACCAAACATTGTAACTTAAGTCATTAGCTTAAGAAATTTTTCATTCTATTGTTTTAGAAGTGTAACAAAAACTACTTTTCGATAGCGTTTTAAAACTACCATACTGATTAGTAATTTTTTCACGAATGTAAAAATATAAGTTAAATTGTGTGATGTGTATGATTATTTTTGAAATACTAACGTGCGCTTCAGTGATGAAAGAACAAAATCCTAGAATGATATACGTACATCTGTAAGATTATAAACGACAACTATTAGCTAAGTGGTAGTTTGCTCAATACTGTTTGTAACTAAATGCACGCAATATCGTACATAGGAATATTAAGTTTTTTTTTTCTCTTTTGTTGAAGTAATATTTTAGTTATCGACATTAAATTAAGGAGAATCCTTTAATATATTGTTCAGAATACGATGTATGTTAGAGATTTATTTATTTACTATTATTTTCTTTTTGAATAAAATTTGATCAGTATTTGAATTGATATTATTTCACGTGGAAGTCACTCTTCGGTAATACCTTATTTAGGTTAGCCAGCTGTGTAATCGCAATTTTTTGAAATAATGAAGAGAATTTGTACCAAACCGAAACTACTACAAAACAAACTTTGTTGCTGCTCTTAAAAGAACACGAGTTTCCTCCGAGTGTAAAAAGGAATTTTTTCAACATTAGAGACTTAGACCCAGAAGAAACATAATCCGTTCTGACTACCCACGGGTGCGAACATTTGTACCCTAACTATGATGCTATTGAACCCTCCCGCATAAATGGAACAAGAGCTGAAAACCTCTAATCAAGAATCCAACATCCGAAATTCCGAATCTCTCATAGTAGATGAAGGAAAAAGATTGAGGTACCTCAATTTATATAACAATACCATCCTTTCGCTCAACTCATGAGAAGTGGAGAGGGCTCGTTTCGAAGGACAAGATCACCGTAGCTTTTTCTAGATTCTACTTTGGTAACATAAAAAAAACAACGATGATAACAGATGGACGTTTGCTTCCTGAGGGGGCGAAATGGAAGGCACAATAGTAGTGGTCTGTTACTATTAATTGACTAAAAAAATAAATAAACAAATGAATAAGTAGACAAATGAAAACCAACATGACATTTCAAGTTCTGTCAACTCATGATCCTGATGTTGCCAAATAAGGACAACAGATAGAAGATGCAAAAGCAAAAAAAATCTCATGATACAAACATTACCTTGTTCTGTTGATGAAGAGGCATCTCCATTTCTCCGTGTAGTCAGACCACTCTTCCAAAGAGCAATCAGGGACCTACTGAGGATTTCTTTGGGGAAAGCGTGGAGGGATTTGATTTTTCAAAATAAATATGTAAATTTTACCAACTAAAAATTAGATTTTTGATAACTAACAAACAATTTTTATGTCGATAAACATAAAAAGAAAAGAGAAAAACAAAGAAAGACGAAAATAAAAATGAATGCAAGAAAAAAGGCAACATATCTGAAAATTTTCGGACTCTTGATTCGATTTTGTCGATTTAACCCTTAAATGTTACTCCTAGTGAAATTCACTAAAATCGTGATAGGCAACTTTACCGGCACGGTATGTGCAGCAGTATCTGCCTGAACGTTAGGGCGCAAAACACTCGCTAATGATACGCCTTCGAACCGCCATACATTTAGCACAAACTTTCGAGGCTCAGGTAAAGGAAGTAAACGAATTCTTTATTGATTCACTGAAACACGTCTATGGAGATGTCATCACTTTTGTGAAAAAGAAATCAATTTTAAAAATAGTTTTACAAGCAAGTAGAACCTTTTCTTAAGAAAATGCGAAAGGTCGATGACAGCGGCCGTTCGAACTAGCATGGAATGGTCCTGATTTTAAGGGGGAGATTTGAATTTTAGGTGATAAGATCGAGGCATGATCAAAAATCGTAAGAGATATTCAGAATTCGTGATCCAAGAACCCGCTAAGTCGATGGTTCCTTTGACACGATCCCATTTGAAATTCTTAATTTGGTCGATCGTTCCAGCACGATTTTGGAGTGGATGAATTTTTTGTATTCGCAACGAAATTAGATCTCACTGACTTTTATATGTACAGTCGCATAGCCACAATAGTGCTCGTGAAACTCATAGTGTCAAACTGGTTGATGATTCTATTAATTACGCGTATTCCTCAAATCTACTCGAAGCAATGTTAAAGAACACATCTACTGGAGTCAAAACGGTGTTACCACTTGAACGAATGCAAACAATTAATAATTATAACAGGAATGCTACTAGTTTAGAACATGTTCAGATCTCATCAACCGAAGTCTCACGTAGCAGTATTCTTGAAAAATACGTTACTCCTATTGTCACATTTTCTATGCGTTCGTATCGTAATTTAAAAATTTCCAAGGAAATTTCTATTAATGACACGGCTGCAGACTGCAGTCGCGCAGCAACACTGACACCAAAATAAAGTTTCAAAAACTGCATAGTAATCCCTAATATTACTGGAGTAATTGGAAAGTATAAACAAGTTTCCGATTTTCTGGGGGGAGGGGGCAATTTTTTCTCAGAATTTCCGATAAGATTCTGTGGAAATTATCTTCTTTTTTTTAAATTTCCAATGAAATTCCTTAATAATCATCGGAGATTTTTCCCAAAGGTTTTCGATGAAATTCTTTGGAGATCATCAAACATTTAAATTCTTTGGAAAACATTGAAATTTCTTTTAAAGATATCCGATAAGATTCTTCGGAAATTATTGGAATTTTTTCCAAAAATTTCCGATGAAATTCCTTAAAAATCGTCAGAGATTCCCTCCGATGATTTTTGATGAAATTTTTCGGAGAACATTTTTCCTGAAGATGATTGATAAGATTCTTCAAAAACCATAGGAATTCCCTCCTCCCCCCCCCCCGAATATTTCCTATGAAATTGTTCAAAAAATATCGGAAAATTCTCCTAAAAATTTTTTTATGGAAAACATTGGAGATTTTTTCTCAAGATTGCCGATAAGATTCTTCGGAACTTATCGGGATTTTATCCCGAAAATTTCCGATGTACTTAACTTCTTAAAAATCATCGGAGATTTTCCCCGAAGATCTTCGATGAAATTCTTTGGAGAACATTTTTTCCGAAGATTGTTGATAAAATTTATTCTTCAAAAACCATCGGAGTTTCCTCCGAATACTTTGTATAAAATTCTTCAAAAATTATCGGAAAATTTTCCTGAAGATTCTTGAAGAAATTCTTTGGATATAACGTTGAAATCGTTTCCAAGGATTTCCGATGAGATTCTTTGGAAATTATCGAAACAATTTTTTCCCGAAAATTTCTGATGAAATTCCTTAAAAATTATTGGAAAATTTTCCCAAAGATTTTTGATGAAATTCTTTGAAAAATATTGGAAATATTTTCTAAATGTTTCTGATGAGACGTTTCGGAAATTATCGATGAAATTCCTTGAAAATCTTCGGAGAATTTTCTCAAAGATTCTCGATGAAATTCTTCGGAGATCATCAAATATTTAAATTCATTAAAAAAAGTTAGACATTTTTTCTAAAGATTTCCGATAAGATTCTTTGGAAATTATCGGAATTCTTTCCCGAAAATTTCCGATGAAATTCCTTAAAAATTATCGGAGATTTTTCTCAAAGATTTTTCCCTCAAGATTTTCGATGAAATTCTTTGGATATCATCGAACATTTTTCCTGAAGATTGTGGATAAAATTCTTCAAAAACCATCGGAGTTTTTCCCCGTATATTTTCTATGAAATATTTCAAAAATTATCTTAAAATTTTCCCGAAGATTTTTGAAGAAATTCTTTGGAAACATTGGAAATTCTTCCCAAAGATTTCTGATAAGATTCTTCTGGAACTATCGAAATTTTTTCGAACATTTCCGATGAAACTTCCTATAAATCATCAAAAATTTTCCCCGACGATTTTCGATGAAATTTTTCGAAAATCATCGGAGATTTTCTTGAGCTGCGCGGATGCTATCCGCTGTCTCGCGCGTTCGGCATCGTCCTTGGCCCGCATTACTGTGCCGGCGAATTGGATCATTGCTGACCACTTCTGCGGGCTAGCCAGCATCACTTAAACCATCGTCTCGGGAGTGATTCGGTTGCCAACAGACGCCTCGAGCGCTGCTCGTGCGCCGTTCCACGCAGTGCAGCAAAAGATGGTATGCTGCGCGTCATCGACCTCTGCTGGACAATGCGAGCATTGGGTGGGTACCTTGTTCCAACGGTTCAGATAACTATTGAAGCACTCATGCCCGCTGAGCAGCTGCGTAAGATGATATTCCAGCTTACCGTGCCACCGCGAAGCCATGTATTGAGGTCATGTACTAGCCCTATATGTCCAGCGGCTACGGGTGGTCTCTTGGAGGCGAGCCACCCACTCTTGAACTGTTTGCCGCTGAACTTCTCTGTTAATCTTCTCCTTTACTCCTTTCTTTTTTCTATTAGCTGGTGGGAGCTTCTGGAAGCGCTGATACGGAATAGCGCTCTCCCTGGCCAGCAGATCAATAGGAGGCATTCGAGCTATAGTACAAGAGCCGCCTCAAACGAGACGGTTCTATACGTGTAGATTATGCGTTATGCCGTAGCCCGCTGGACCCTTCCTATGTCTTCTCTGTTCTCAAAGAATGCCGCGACTGGTGGCCAATTGGGGGCCCCAAAGAGAAGAACCGAATGGATTACTGTCGAATACAGTCTTCTTTGACTCTCACTCGGCCCCAGAAGGTTCGGCATAAGCTGACGCAACGCTCTCTCTGCCGTTGTATGGAGATGCGGTTTCCAACACAGCTCGTTGTCTACCGTCATTCTCAGGTACATCATCCGGGGATGTAGGGATACCGGTTCACCCAGTACCGCAAGGTCAAATGGCTGCGGCCTGTCCCCTTTCCACCCGTGAAAAAGGACGGCTTCTGTCTTCTAGGCAGCCACCTCTAAACCATTTGCCAGCATCGAGCAAGACAACATATCGATGCTGAGTATGGACCTGTTGCGAACTTCCTGCTCCGACCTCCCCTCTACAAGGAGAAGGGTATCGTAGGCAAAGCAGATGGCCTGGGCTCTTCTCGAAAGTGTGAACCGCAGGACCCTGTCAAAAGACATGTTTCATAGCAGGGGTCCTAAGACCGATCCCTGAGGTACACCCGCCGAGATGATCTTCTGGACCTGGCGACCTTCTGCGTCTATATACGCTATCGTTTTATCTGCCAGGTAGCTCCTGATGATCGCTCATACGTACCCAGAGAGATCCCACTCATTCATCCCTTTCAGGATACGCTTCCAAGGCGATGTATTGAAAGCGTTCCTCACATCGAGACTAACGGCTACGCATAAACCATTTTTGCTGCATACAGTGTTGATGATCTTTTGCACATACAACACCGCGTCATCGACCGACCGACCCGCTCGAAATCCATCTCTCTCTCTTTCTCTCTCTTTCTTTTTCTTTGTCTCTCTCGCTCAATGCCGTCACTTCTGTGCTGAGCTAATCGCACGGATAGATAGCGTCCAAGTCGAGAAATTTGGGTCGTGTTTGAGTTGATCGCACGATCGGTGATCCAACCCCCAAACTTCAAATTACTAGTAAGGAGCGGAGCATATGACCCGAAATGGCGTTTACCCAAAATCGATTTCATATCGACGTCGATTAACAGTCTACGAAAAAGCTCATGACCCGCAATTGACTGAATTTCGACGTCGATTTAAGGCGTTTGGGAAATCATATACTCAAATTTGAATCGATGTCGCCGTGGATTTACAATGCATAAGGAATGACGATTAATAGACACAGGGAGGTACCACCGAAGAGTTTTTCCTGGGGATGGGAGGGGGCGCAAAAATTGTGAATGTCCAAACTGATTAAACTCAAAATTACCAAGTATCAAAACAAAAAAAAACCTTTTGTTGGATTTTTCCAGCTGACTCAACTCAAAATTCTCAAAAATTGCAGCAAAAAAAAACCGTTCTATGTGTTTGATTTTCCCAACTGCTGAGTGAAAAATTCTTACGGGAAGAGGGGGAGGGGGTCCCCCATCGGTACGTCCCTGAATAAACATGGCCAACAAAACCATTTTCCACCATCTTCACAACCGGTTAACCACAAAATGTTTTCATATTGCGATATGTGACAATGCCTAGTACAACTCGAACCACCTCTCTTTTGCTCATTTTTTTTTAAATGATAATTCTGGTTTAAGCTTCCTACCATTAATAATTTCTAATTCTTTATTAAGAGTAAGTCGCGAAAACGGGTTTTCAATAAGATCTCGAATAGGCATTTCGTGGGCAAAAAAAAAACAACAACAACAACAACACTGAGCATTCAAACATAACGCGTTGACTAGTAGAAGTACATAACCACGTTTCACTGTCAACTTCGACGTTCGTGTGTAGCCAGCCGAACCAATCCTGACTCAAAGCGCTTCCAGAACGCAACCAAACGTGCAGATTTCGTCGCGTTGAACATGCTAGTTTGCCCAATGTTTCATTATATTTTATTTGTTACCAGTTGAAGTTGATATTGTATATGAAAAGTTATTTTCTCGGGGATTTTCAGGATAATCGGCGCTTACCTTGCTTGCCTGGAATGCACGCTACTGGATCACACAATCCTGGTACATCGCATATTATAACAGCACCGGGTCTGATACACACTTGAAGAGATCTTGAAAGAAACTATTGAAATCTTCTCGTGTTTGCAGAATTACCCTTCTAACAATTTACAACGGAGGGCGTTGACCGTTACCCAAGTAGTGTTTTCGGAAATAGATGCCACATCAGTTCTGATTTCGAGTACACCGCGTGCACACGTTTTATACAATACGGTGCTACAGGTTCAGTGTCTGAGCGTTAACGATCGTTGACACTCGACCACATCCGCACGATACCTTTTTTTATTTATATATATATGAACGTTTTTTTTATTTTTTTTTTTTTTTTATAATTTCACAAAAGGACCCGAAGAAACAAGTTGGGTTCCTGTAACCCAAGTCGAGTCTCGCCTCTCGAGTTGCCTGCACGTATTATATTCGTGAATCGTGGGCGTACAATGATATCTACGAGCTGCAGTAGGCACTTATAGGTTATGAGTAAACAGCGAACGTCTGCGCGCATTAATATTAAACTACATTATACCATAATCCAGTTGGTGTATTTTCGTACCGAGAGACCCGAGGCTATAATAAATAAACAGCCGTAATGAAAGGACTATACGACTCCATTTCGTGCACACCCTGCATATCGGTATTAGGTACAGTGGCAATGCGAACTAAAAGTTAGCCATTGTGTTAAGATGTCACGACTTGTTATCAAATATTATGTAGTTGATGGCATGGAGCAAATTAGCGACGCTAATTCCAGTTAACGGCTATTTCAGTGTCCTTTGACGTGGTCGACGTTTTCCGATCGTACAGAGAGTTGTACTGTTCTCCCCCTCGGAAGGACAAGCCGGATGGTGCATTTGACCAGTGGAAAGTAAAAAGGAGCAAAAAAAGAAAAAAATTAATATCGTTACCCTTAAGCCACTGAGGTAGAACGCAGATACAACTGCATTTAATGTAGGTGAAAGCGTTATTACAGTGTGGTAGCAGATGTTATGAAAATTGCTGGTGGCCACCAGTGGTCCGGAACAGTAGCCACCGCAACACGAGTTCGCGCCGCGGCTCCCTTTCGCGGCGCGCCGCACCACGCCACGCCGTGTATTGCGGGACAAAAACCACACCGACGTAAGCGTAATCCTATTAGTAAACTAATATTTTAGCGCTAATATCCCGCCAATTATTAGCAAAAACAATTACAATCCTCTGTTCCCACGGCGGTACGCAGGCAGAAGGAGGGCCAGAGCCGTCTAGTATAATCGTTCGTCTTTTCAACGACGCTGGCCGCGGGGCCGCGCCGCGGCTCGACGGCCTTCGTTTCCATTCGACCACTTCAGATAAATTTCGATTAAGTCTCGCCAAGATGGAGCTCGTCTGTTTTCCTTTTTCCGGCGCATCGATAAATTAACCGCGCCGCGTCTTATCGCCGAATTAGTGTTCAACTTATAACTTCCTCCCGGCTGTGCAGATGGGGCAGTGCTCGGAATTTGGATCACGGCGGCGGCGGGATCAGTTCTGCGACGCTCGCTCGTACCGCGGTTGATTTTACGAAGCACGTGGGTCAGCCGGATGAGGCACATTTCTTTCAAATCATTTATTCAAAAGTATTGTTCATTTTTAAGTTCTTCGTTCGTGCCCACAACCTTCTCTAGTAGATATTTATTAAGAAACCGGCGGAGGGGCTAGGGAAGTGGCAGCTCTTTTGGATATTGCCTTTTCAAAAACTCGTATCCGTAGAAAGTGTCCGTTGTAAAAGAATGTCCGGATAGGAGGAGTGTCCGTAAAAAGAGATCAATTCCAAAATTGTCTGTTATAGAGAATTTTGAGAAAATTTATTCTGAAATAACAAAAATTACTGTGTACTCGACAACAGCAGCGGGATATACAGACTGGACTGTGAACACTGTGACATGACCTACATTGGAGATTTGGAGAAACAGGCAGAAAATTCACAACCAGAATCAAAGAACACGAAAAATCACAGAAGCTAAATGATGACAAATCACTGTTTGGAAAACACTGCAATGACCAGGGACACAACAATGACAAATTGACAGAAAAGTACAAAATCCTACACACAGAAAACAACACAAGAAAAAGAAAATTAAAAGAACAACTAGAAATAATAAAGGCAAAAACAAAACAAAACAACCTAATAAATACAACAACTAACTTCCAAAGTGAGAACTTATTCCAACTAATAACATAACACCCACGGATTGGACAGACTGCATATTGACAGACAACCAATAGGAACGCAAGACTAAACAGGCTCACCATACGGTACTACCCTCGACTATAACTACAGGACCACAAGAGACAAGTCTCATTTAGGGTACTCCACTGATGATGGCATAACAGCCGGAAGCGCTCTGGAAAACAGAAGAAGGAAAAGTGAATTAGCACACCCTACAAAAGGAATATTACCAAGTTCACTCACACTCCAAAATGGACACTAAGGTTTCATTATTGCCCAATCCCTTTCGAATTTCGCAAAACTATGGGAAGAGTTTGGGAAATGGTAGACTTTACATGTCGAATTCAGGGTTCATCATAGTACTGCGGCGACCCTCTCCTTGCGAATTTACATTTTTGTATAAATCGTCTTACCTGGCTATTTTGCGTGTAGTACAATGCGAGCGTCTAACAATCCTTTTTCGTATCCTGTACACCTGCATTCACTATTCTTCTTCCTACTCACTGTCCTATTTTTCCTTCCCTCGATCGGCCAGGCAGGACATCATTTTAGTTTTCAATTTATGTTTTGCAGCTCAGGACATCCGGTCAGCTTTGTCATAGATATAATTTTGTTCAGTAAGAGTTGAATCACAAAATTTATTCATTTTAGTATTCTCATTGAGATCTGCTTTTATTATCGATCAATACACACGCTTTTTATACGCTCTTGTTGTTGTTTTTTTTTTCGATTTCGGATGCTCTCGCAGTGGTTCGGACTAAACACTTCTTTCTCGTATAGTTCCAAAAAGAACGCAGTATCATTTTCTAGTATTTTATTAGTGCTTGTTAGAGTAGTTATTCACTTCGTTAGAATTCGCCTCCTACCCACCATTCCCCCATGAAACAGCAGCTTTTTCATTTTAGACTTCGCCCTTCCAAATATATACTCCTTTGGGGGTGCTTCGTTAGTGGATGTCAGTGCTCTACTATTCTTAAATGAGAGTTTCAACCCTGACCCTTCACTGGTGCCACAGTTTGCAAATTAGGAGCAAACTGTTATCAGAAATGAGTTCAGCAACCGTAAAACCTCTAACAGGACATCCACGTTACATTTGATAAAAATTTTGTACTTTCGCTTCCTCTCATGTGCCACGATTTCATGAGGCACCCTACTAACCGAGACAACGCTCACCCCACGCTGACCTGGAATTCGGGTACACCATAACCGGACGCGCTCCCTTCCTTTACATCTCACTTTCTCATCTTGGTATGTCTAGCGACGTAGGAAGGTAGTGATGACGGGGTGAGCAGTGCCGGGGGGGTCTGCAGCGGCTCAAACATGGTACAGAGTCGTTGTGTCCAGTGCGGGCGGAGCTTTGTTCGTCGGCCTTCTGCCTCGACCATTCCGTCTCCATCTTTTTGTTCATGATGGCCAAGACAAATGCCGACATCCGGTTCCATCCGCTTTTACACTTCAGCATTTCCCGAATCAAGGTGTCCGGCTGTCGCTCCTGTTGCTGCCGGAATCGATCAATATTACCGTCCCACGCCTCTCCGAATCATAGGCCTAACACTCGAACAACGTGTATTAAGGATTTTCCTTCTCCTCTCCATCACAGTGCATGCACACGGGGTGCGGCGCTATCGTCATCAAATATAAGTAAGTGCCGAAGCACTCATGGCCGCTTAAGACTTGGACAAGGCACCTGGGAGGAGACAGGGAGGTCAGCATTTTTATGAAATGGAATATAAAGGTTTATGGGTTGCTGAACTCATTTTTGATGGTGTAACAGAATTTGCACTAAAAGTCGCACAAATTAATGAAATTACGACGTTTATTCCACTACAAACACACGAACACACCAAAACACTAAGCACAGTAGCAAAATCACTTTGAAAACACACAATTTATCGCATACAAAACTATACTCTAGAGCGATGGCCAGCGGCCTTTATATATCCTGGCGTTATTGGCGAAACTCCTCATCGCTCTCATTATCAATCTTCTATTCTGTTGCTAGAAATGTGTCTATCGTTCTTCACTTATCTCGAATGTTCAGGAGCGTTCGCCACAGTAGTATAATTTCTTTCTAGTTTCTGCATTCTGATTAGAACAGCGCGAATCCGAAGTGAAGAGGCAAAATGGGGGCCCAGGCAGCATCAAGGCGTCCCTCTGGTCACTGATGTGATACTCGAAATGGTAGTTTTCGAGGCTAGGGCTGCGGTGTCTAGGGAGCCGATTTAGCATTCGTACAGCGCCATACGCTCCACCAAGTTAATATCTCCTCCCAGGTGCCACAAGTTTGAACTTACAATCTGTTTACTTCAGCTGCCTTTTAAGCCATCGCTGTCGCATTTAAAAAAGCGAATTTTTGTGACAACTTCTGCTTACTATCTCAAAAACAGTCCTTTTCAGGGCTACATCGCTACTGTGGAAGGTTTGTGAGGAAACCAAACAATTGCTGGAATCAAATTCTGCGGCCTTCAAACCTCAGGAGTCAATATCTCGATTCGGTGACTCGAGCTAATGAAGGGAGCAAACAGTTGTAATAAGAAAGTCATCTGTAAGGCTAGAAAACACAAAAAACAAACAAATTTCAAAATATGGTATCTAAGGGGGAAAATTAAAGGGGTCAGTAGATGTGGATGTATAAAACTGGATCCGAGGAAGAATCGTGTCCCTTCCGTTTTCTGAAGTCGGTAAGGCCACAAAAATTTCAAAAATTCTATGAGGTGGACTAAAGTGTTGCAATAAATGAGCTCATTTTGATCCCGCGTCTCAAAGGGGCGAGGGTTTCTAAGACAGATGAGAAAAATTTCAGGAGGCTAATTTTACATGAAATCCGGGGTAGATGCTACTATGTATACTTTTGCATTACGAATTACTGTTGAGAAATTATTATGGAATAACTAAGGTTTGAAGGGCTTTACATAGGATCCAAAGTTTGACAAGTTTTGGGTTTTTTTTTGTTTTTTTTGTTTTTTTTTAAATATTCCTCAGGATCTTAACTACAAATGTACCAAGTGGCACTTTGGATTTAAAAGCGTGGTACTTTCCGTATTATGCAAGTAGCATCCTGATTTTGGTGGTGGTAATGGGGGATAACTGTTTATACTACTCATATTATGCATCAACATAAGCGATATGAAAAAATCATTTTTGACATTTTCTCACTATCCAGAGCAACAAAAGGTGCTATTTACCCCTAGGTCTGTTTCTCCACCCCGGACCTTACCGATTTCCAAAATAATTTTCGGCCCTCCTCCCTTCAATCCTGAGAAACCATACTGAAGTATATTCGACGGAATTCCCAAAGTTACTTAATTCCAGTTTGAGGTTGGTTCAATCTTTATTAGAAGATTATGGCAACACATTCACCGTCTTGACAGACCATGTGGCCAGACGGGAAACTTCAGTTTCTTGCCGAACTGTTTTTTCCCATACTGACCACTCTTGCCAATCCTCTATAATGCTTGCATTTCACTACGGTGTGACATTTTTTTTTCGTGAGGCGGTACAGTTTGACATGGCAAGTAGCATAGGTTACAAAAAATTGGCTTAGCAGTGATAGTGCTAAGAGGGAGTCGAAAAATACCAAAAAGTACAATATATAGATATTATTTCATAAGCTTGTAAAATCCTCATTTTTCAACGATTTCAGACCAATTTATAAGTGGGGACAACTGAGAGAAATGGGCATGCAAGTGGGAGAATCAGCAATGACAATACATGTATCGTTTCAGTGATTCCTTCTTTTCTAATTTACTCTCAACCCGAGCCCTGGAATCCATCCTTTCGAACATTACCTCAGAGACGTCGAGAGGCTGTTAGGGCTGTCTTAGCCCTCTTCCCTTCTGGCGGGAAAACCGGCCTAGGTCGAAATCTGGCGAATTGCTATACATGTGGGCTTGAACCCGGGACCTCCGGATTCCGAGACCTACGCCCTATCCGCTCGGCCAACCAGACAATACTTCAGTGATTGAAGTCATTTTTAATGTTAATTTAACTCTAATGTACAAATTGGGGGATCTGGGAGAAGTAGCGGAGGAGGCTGAAAAATGGAAATGTTGAAATGAACGATATACTTAAGTACCATACGAGTTATTCACAAGGTCGTGGAACTCATTTCCAATGATGATCTTACCCGATTATTTCAAGAAAGTATTTCAAACAAAACGTGTGCACATGAATAGATTCTACGTACACAAAATGGTCCCAAGGGTGGTCTTTATTTATTCTTGGTGAGAAAAATTCATATTTGTGATTGCGCCGTCCTCTAGATCGGTTCCATGGGTAGCGAAAAAATGTCTCGCAACGTCTGAGCAAAATTGGAATAATATCCGTGCCGCGAGGGGGTAGATCTCCTTACTCTCAACAATGATTTTTGGAATTTTAGTTTCAGTCGTTGAGGGAGTCTCCCCATATCAGTCTGAAAATTGTTGTCTTACCTAAAGGGAGGTTTTAAGGGTCGCTGAATTCATACGTTGGTTATTTCCCCGTCCTCTTAAGCCCTCGAACTCCATAGAAGTCTAATCTTCAATTACTTTAATCTCCCTGATTTACAAGTTCTTTACGTCAATATTCCTTTTTTTCTGGGTCACTGTAAGATTCCCTTAGCACGTAGATCTAGTTAGGAAGTAACGTCTTTCGAATGCTCTTCTGTCTCTAGTGCGAAAATGGTCGGGGTTCGGTGAATATTACCCGGGCCTGTATTGCTGGCTATCAATCATGGGCATTCGACTCACACAAAGCAACATACAGGTGTAATAAAAGTCGACTACAGCAACGAGTGTATCTGATTAAAAAGAAAATAAATACGACTAGGCCTAGAAGGCTTTACCGCTAGTGTGGCAACAAATCGGTAACGGAAATAAGTCGAAGGTGCACCTGGGCGGCTTCTCGAATCGGATTACTAGCCGGGTTTCTATATACATAAGGGAGTGCAACAAGCTTAGGGAAAAAAAAGACACTAGAAGGCAAAAATAAAACTAGTACAAATCGCATCTGTTAACAGGTAATCAAGCTAAGGACGAATGAATCCGATGATAAATGAAGCCTTGCAATTTATAATCGCAACGAGGCTGTTGCGGATTATTTTTATGTTCCGGGTAAGAAGTTCGCAGACAGGAATATAATTATAGTATACAATCATCCGGCCATCCCCAGAAGAAGTAGAGGCTTACTGAGAAAGGGGAGTGCTGTACTCCCTCACCTATATCGCTCCTCATTCGGCATTTATAACAAGCAAACTTAGTGGTCATTGGGTGGGACTGTGCATGGACCAATCTCCAGAAACTGAGAATTAAAGTAATTTTTTTTTGGAAAAAAACTGATTTTTTCATACGTAGTAGTGAATGTTCCACAACTTTACAGAGCAGGAGTA
Source organism: Acanthococcus lagerstroemiae (assembly GCA_031841125.1). Taxonomy (NCBI): domain Eukaryota; kingdom Metazoa; phylum Arthropoda; class Insecta; order Hemiptera; family Eriococcidae; genus Acanthococcus; species Acanthococcus lagerstroemiae. The sequence goes on along the minus strand of CM063111.1, from coordinate 47,407,179 downwards.
TTGAAATTTAGACAGGAGGATGACTTTTGTCCACGATGATGGACACCTCATCCGCACGCCCGAACCCTCCACGCTGTTGTGTCGCCCTACTTTAGAAAACTAAATGCGCGAATGCTATTATCATTAAAAATTCTGTACTGTATGTGTTTTTTTTTTCTATTTTTTAAATTATTTATTGCATAACTTTAATCTACATTATTAATGATATTGGCTCGAGGGTCACCTTTTGCCAAAGGCTTTTCAGGGGACCTCGAGTCATCACATTATACTTATTTTACTTAAGCTTAGAGACTAATAAGAATATTTACAAACTTGTTTCTCTGGTAAGTTAATGATTTGGTATTTTGTGAACTATTTGGTTATTGTAAGTTATCTTTAGTCTAATTTGACTTTGTGCTCCATTATTTCCCTAACATAGCTTATTGTGTTTATGGTTCTATTTTTATCCTTAAACCATTCAGTATTGTGATTGCCTCTGATTCCATATTTTATTCTTATTCGTTTAAATGTGAAGCAGTTTAGAAAGGTATGGTCAACAGTGTCTATTTTCTTCTTACAGTTTGGTCATTTGTCGTTTTCAGTTATTTTAAAAACTTTGTTAAATATTCTCCAAAATTGTCATGACTGGTGAGAAATTGAGTGAGGCAGAAATTAGGTTTCAGCTCTTTATTCTGAATTCTTTCTTTTATACAAGGCATGATCATGAAAGTTCTTCTGCCTGTTTGTTCATTGTTGTAGCGATTTTGCCGCATATTAATATGTGACCCGGAATCATGATATGTGCCTCTCGTGCGAAAACAGGTTTTCGAGATACACAAGTGTAAAGATGGGATGGTGGTAAGGGTGCGCACGGATGTGCATAGCGTGTACATCTGTGGTGGTGCGTTTACGCGTTTCTATGCCAACCACGTTTCATACTCTTGTTCTCTGTTATTCCTGTAGGCCAGCCTCACACACCGCCATGTAAATGGATGCTCTTAAACATTTGACGTACCTAATTTGTAAATGAAATTTGTGAAAAAACTAATGAAGATAGGAAGCTGCGATTTATTTCATTCCAAAGAGCGTGATTTTTTTCTGTATGAATTGTCAAGAAAGTGAAAAATGATTCTTTGACATCAGAGGCACATTTCATGATTCCAGGTCACATGTTATGTGTATCCTGCGTTTCCTTTATTTTTCCAATAGTTTCTTTTTTATTCTGCATTGAGCTTTTAATGTTTTTTATTTCATTGCACTTTTCAATTTGTAGATCAATGGGTAAGATTTCAGCTACAACATTTGTTGCAGTGTATAACACTGTTCTATAGGCAGTTCTTCAATTCAGTAGTATTTTTCTCTGCTTTTTTTCAATTTTGTTTTTAGGTTTTTAGGTGTTTTTTTTTTTTTGTGATAGTAAATTGTACTTTCATATTCTATTATTAACCTGAAGAGAGAAGAGTATAGAATTTTCCTGTCGGTATATCTTAGTCCAAAAGTATTGCTGTATAGTGCTGTAATGTTAGCGTATTTCTTGATTTTTTTCTAGTATATAATTTGTATGACTATTGAGCTTTAAATTTTAATCTATAATCATGCCTAGATTTAATCTCTTTTGAACATGTTAGCTTTTTGTCATTTGGTTGTATGTAGTGTGTTGGGAATTTCTTGTTTGAGTTCTTCTTTTCCATGTTTTTTTGTTATTAGTAGTGGTTTTTTTTTATGTAGATTTAAATTTAGTGCTAGTTTTTTAAAATTGTTATTTATTTGTTTAATTTCTATATTTATCTTCCCTACATATTTTATGTCCTCTATCCCCGCTATCATGCAGTAATAAATCATCTACATAGCAAATTAAGTTGAGATTCTCCTTCACTTCAAATGTATGATGTACTGTGGTCATTGCTATGTTGAAGATTGTGAGCAAAAGAGCGCTTCCTTGTGGTACCCCTGCATTTAGTCATCGCGGTTTTCTAAGAAGCTTTTAACTATTTTCAGTAAGTTAGTGTGTACTTGTCTTTCCTCAAGCATTCTAATATTGCCGACCATTTTACTGAGTCAAATGCACCACTGACATCAAAGCTGATGAGGAGAATTATTTTGTAATATCATAGTTTCTTTTGTACCCTTCTATTATATTCATGCATCTACTAATTGCTTTTTCAGTATATTTTTCCCTAATACATATATCCAAACTGATGATTGTGTAGCGTTTTATTGATTGTTAAGGGAGAATTGTCAATATTGGACCGGCACAAAAGTTGGACCACCATCAGTTTCTCGCGTTTGCTGCTAGGTAGCGCGCCAATTCCAACGACATGTTATGTCTATGAGTGTAGCGATTTAGTTTACAGAGAGAAATCGCAGCGATAACGAGTTCGTGTTATTGTTCGGCAGTTCTTTTAAAAAACATGAATTTTTCGACAGTTTTGGCCAAGTTTCCGAATGATGGCTTGTCAGCGTTAGCGCCCCTCACGGGTAACGCTGGCATGACATCTTCCCAACCTAACAAACTCTGACCTCACCCTTAGAATACGACCGCATGGAAAAACCAAAAACGCAGCGGTACGGTCTCAGTATGTGATGAATCGTTAAATGCGTTACACGTCCTTCGATGAATAACATGGTAGCAGAGTGTGGTTCGCGTCAGTATTCGTTCTAAGATACCTTTTTCCGTTCGACCTTTGTTTTGATTCGAATTAAATTTTTGTGTATTTACGACATGTGGTGTATATTCGCGCGAGTGAAAAAGTGAAAAAGTAGTTCCTTGTTCTTGTTCTCGGATTTATTTTGTTCTTGAAGTGAATTTGATTTGATATATATAGTCGAAAATTCGAGTGTTCTTGTAATACTTTTTCTAGTGGTGAGAACGTGCTGCTTGACAACATGACCGGCAGACGCAAAGCAGTCCCCACAAAAATAAAAAAGAAACCTGCCCAAAACGAACCTCAATTGGTACCAGAAGATCCCCCGAATATGCAAACTATCACAATTGAAGACTTTATGCAAACGGCTGAGTTCCAATCGGCACTTGAGCAACAAGTACAAAAACGAATGTCCGAGCTTCGTCTCAATGAGAAGACTACAGATAACGCACTACTTAAGCAAGCTGCTCTCGATCGACAGTACTCGTCGAATGTTACACCAAGGAGGGTTGAAGACCACCAGCGATTGACTGGGTGGCGCTCCTGGAAACAATGGGAGCAAATGCTGACAACTGATCTGAGACAGATCGGCCTGGATGGCTTCCTGGAGTCCCCGGAGCCGGAGACACTCCCTGTCTCCGTGATGAAAATGAAGCAGCTCAATGCACAGGCTTTGAATGTAATAAAAGATGCCGTATCCAAAAACATAGCCTCAATGTTAACGACACAGTCAGCGTTTGAAGCTTTTGTCCAACTCAAAACGCTCTATCAATCAACGCCAATGGTCCAGGACTTTGATTTGTACAAACGTTTAATCAGAATTCAGATGAAGCCTGGATTCGACCCGAATCGCTTTGTGGGAGATTTTGATCGTCTAATTGGAGAGTTTGCTGATGAAGGCATACTCTTCCCAGACCGTTTCTTGAAAGCTATGTTTTTTCATAAGATTAGTGGCCTAGAAGATAAAGATTCTCCATATTTTACATACTTTCATAGTATAAGCGCACTTCCGGAAAAAATGCAGACCTGGGAACTAATAAAATCACGTTTTCTCGCAATCACACCTCCTAAGAGTGATAAAGAGAAGAAGATGAAATCAAAGGCCGATAGTCAACTGTCGACATGTGAGTCATTAATTGTAATACCATATAGTAATCGTGTAATCGGTAGTGAACACTGCAGTGAGGGAATCCTAGGACGATCTCCAGTAGATGAAGCTAGTTCGTTGTTATATAGCGACAGTCTGAATCTAAATCTGTGGCACAAGTTTGAACACGAAGACGTCTTGTTCCTCGAAGAGAATATGACAAACGTAGGCAAAATTATAACTAATACCTTCTTTTCAGGCAATACGTCTGAGCCACCCGCTCAAGCTAAACACGAAGGGTCGTGGAAACGCGCCGCGACTTTAAACGACCACCCCTCTGAGGAAAAAAAGGCCAAAACAGAAAACGTAAAAGCAGGTCACAGCGGAGCTAAGCCGGTAACTCGTCCGTCACCTTATACGGAAGAACAACGTGAAAAGCTTAGAAATGCAACGCAGGAGCAACGCAATGCGTGGAGGTGCAAAACGTGCGGCATGTACTTTCATGGTGATAAGTGTCCGCATGGTGCACCTGTCTGTTTTCAGTGCTTCAAAGTGGGCCACCTAGGCAAAAACTGTCGTAATCCGATTTACATACCTAAAAGTGAGTCTAAAACGATTACCACCACACGTGATAAAATTGCATACATTGACTCAGCAGCAAACAATCACGTCTACTATGACATTTCGGCGTTTGAAAATTTTGCAAAATACGACAAAACACATGCAGTCAAACTTCTTAATGGAGTTGAAACTGCAGCAATCGGTCAGGGAGACGTGCTGTTACTGCTGAGTTTCAATGGTGTCGACTCTATATTACGTCTGCGTAATGTGCAGTTTGTACCAGATGCTGAACATTTCATCATCTGTGCAAATCTGTTCAACACGCAATTTTCGACTACAATAATACTTAGTATTAAAACCGGCCTTATTTCCCATAGAAAATTAGGCAGAACGCTAGCGAGGCTCGCTGTACAAAACCGCATGTATAAAGTACACGTGAAATTGCGGAGGAGCCCATCGCAACATTCGTATAACCAAGGTGAGTCAATAATTGACAATACCAGTAGTAGTACGAACATAGTTTGTAATAAGATTAAGGGTACTCGGAAGCATCACTCAAAAAAAGACAAACACGAATTAATAAAACTAGGTACGTTGTGGCACCGTACGCTAGGTCATGTTAACGCTAATGTGGTAGCCAAATTAGCCAAAAATACGAAAACACCCTTCGAATTAATTTGTACAGACACGATTAAAAACTGCACAATATGTGCAAAAGCAAAATCGAAAAAGGTGTGTAATACTGATCGTAATCGTGCCTTACGAGTTGGAGAAATATTACACAGTGATATCTTAGGGCCTATATCCCCTCCAACTTTTTACACAAAATATAGATATGTCCTATTTATAATAGACGACTACTCTAAATATTTATTCGGTTATGTGATGAAAGTTAAAACTGAGACTCCATCATGCATACGCTCTTGTCTCCGGGATATTCGTGTAAAATATCCTGGAGCATACCAGTTCGATAAGTTCAGATGTGACCAAGACACTGTCTTTATGTCAGAAGAGGTGTCTAGGCTGCTGACAAAATTTAATATGGTACGGCAGCCTGCAGAAACTGATATGTACGAACACAATGGCACAGCTGAGCGCATTATTCTCACAATCGAAGAGAGAATTCGCTCAATTTTGTTCGACTCGGGTTTTCCAGTGGAGATGTGGGGTCAAATTCTACACGCAGCAGTTTATCTGTACAATCGTACACCTTACTCTTCGCTGGACTACCAAACACCATTTGAAGTGTTTCAACAAAAAGAACTTGACATTTCAAATTTAAAGCCTATTGGCTCTCGATGCGAGGTACGAAAGCATTCCATCCTAAAAGGTAGTAAGTTTGAACCCCGCTCAAACACCGAATACATTATAGGGTTTACTGACTCTGGATACGAAACATTTGATCCAAAATCGAAGAAAACGACTCCAAATTGTAACGTAATAGTGCATGATATTATGTACCGACATGATTATCCTAATGAAGAAATTCCCCCGAATTTTTCCATAAACATGAAAGAACTTGAAAACCAAAACCCACGTTTGGCAGGAAACACTCCTGTAACAAACGGAGGGGGTGCTGCATATGTAAACACACTTGTTCTCAAAAAGAATCCCATTCTTGATCCTGATACATTTCCAGTAACAAACGAGAATCTGTCTTTATACAATGATAATATGATAAATGACATACCCGATACGTATGATTGGGAAAACAACCCGTCTGAAATAATTGTTAATGCGATCAAATACGTTAATCCAGATACACCTAGAGAACGTTTACCCTATGGACTGATCACAAAAGACCTTCTATACCATACAATAGTCCCTATTTCCTATAAACAAGCGACAACAGGTCCCTCACAACATAAGTGGGTACCAGCAATTGAAAAGGAAATAGAGTGTCTAAGGTCTAGAAATGTGTTCGACCCTGTTCTTCGTCAACCTGGGATGCAGGTAGTTCCTACCAAATACCTCTTCACCATCAAAGATGATGGAACAGCTCGTGCACGAATCGTAGCAATTGGGTGTAATGATAAAGAAAAATATACGATTGAAGAAACATGTAGTCCAACACCCTACGCTATCACTATACGATGGCTCATTTCATATGTTGCTAAAAACGATCTTATACTAAAGCAAATAGACGTAAACTCTGCATTTCTATGTAGTTTTATTGATCGAGAAAAATACATTATAATCCCTCAGGGATTTGGTATAGACACCAAAAAGTATGTAGGAAAACTGAATAGAGCCCTATATGGTCTGGCCACGGCTCCGATGTTGTGGAGCAAAACTATACTAGCCTTCTTAAAGTCAATTGGTTTTGTCTCTTCACCTCGGGAGCCATGCTTGCTAGTAAAAACGACAGGAGAAAATAAAATCTTTCTTCTTATTTATATAGACGATATGTTGATTGCGTCCAAAGAAGAAGATTTAGTCGACGAAACAATCAATTTAATTGAAAAGAAATACGAACTGAAACATTTAGGGTTTCCTAAACGCTTTCTAGGATACGAACTCGAAAAACGAAAGGATGGTAGCATTTTTGTACACCAAAAGTCTTACATCGAGGATAAGCTGAAATTGTTCAAGATGGAAAATTGTAACACTGCGGTTACTCCAATGCTGCCATTTCAAAACCTCCCAACCTAACAAACTCTGACCTCACCCTTAGAATACGACCGCATGGAAAAACCAAAAACGCAGCGGTACGGTCTCAGTATGTGATGAATCGTTAAATGCGTTACTCGTCCTTCGATGAATAACATGGCTAATTAAAGCAAAGTAATTAAACAAAATGATGTTCTGCATTAGTAAGCTAAGCATAATTGAACCTTCTATTTTGCGGAATGAGATTTGCTGTAACGTTCGAATGTTGCTCTAGGAGGCCATGATAGTACGAAAAATGGGAAGTTGCTTAAATTGGACTGAATTTTGTTTCATAAATTGAACCACCTGGAAATCTTATTCTGAAACTGTTTTCCGCATTCACGTACTGTATAGGTATATAATGGTTGAGCAAAGTATTTGCATTTGAGATGAAACTTACGAGAAAATGAAGCGGCTCTTAAGCTGGACTGGTTCAACTTTGGATACTTTCGTTTGTGTAGGACTTCGACGTCCAAATTATGAGACCATAGTTCAATTTAGGCATCGGTATCCTAAATTGGACCACTTATAGATTTTGATCTTCAAACTTATCTCCCCGCTCACCTAATTCACATATTGCCTCCACATTTTCATGAAATGTAGCCCAATAATGACTCATCATGATGACATATATAAATTTGAATTCTAGTCGAATGCAGCCAAGAACGGCGAGTTCAATGTGAAAACGGTCCAATATAAGCAACTCTCCTCTATACTGTTTTCAATTCTTGCCCTGATGATTGTTTCAAGAACTTTTCCTAAATTAGGTAATAGAGCAATGGGGGTAAGAATGAGGTAAGGATGGGTCTTTTCCCGATTTATTTAACAATTTTATTTCACCAAATTTTCAATTCCTCGGGAAATTACAGAATTCTAGATAGGTATTTATTGTAAATTGTTATCAAGAGGTCAGGATGGTTTCTGTTTATGAGTTTGATCATTTTATTTGATATATTATCATGACAATTTACTTTTTATTATTTAAACTTCTTATTCTGTGATGTAGTTCGTAATTTTCTATTAATAGTTTTTGTACTGTGGTTGGATAGTCTCAGAAGGAATCGTGTATTTTTGGAAATAACTTTTCGTTTTTATTTGTCATAGGCTCATTGTTGTCATTTTTGAGCGGAGGGAAATTGAATTTGGATCCTTTCGCCATGATTATTTTGGAAGGTTCACCCACCCCATACACTTGAATCTGTTACTAGCTTTCTCCAAGACTCAGTTCTATTTCTGTCTATTTCTTTTTTAATGTTTTCCCTTGTCAGTTTTATTATTGTTGTTAGCCGAATTACTTTTAATGTTTCGTTTTTTATTTTGTATTTGTGCTTAGTTCTTGCGAGTCTTTTTATTATTCTTTTATATTTCTCTAGTTTGTCATTCCACCATGGATTTTGAAAATTGATTTTTCTAATTTTAATACTTTCAATTCTGATTTTTTTTTATTTGTTCTAGAACATTATTTACATTCTTATCTATTTCTGTTAAATTTTGTGATTTTTTCATTTTATTTTGTATTGTGGCGAAGTCTTTTACTATTAGTTTATTTTCAAACGTTTCATATTCAATGGCTTTAATTTCCTCAGCGTTTTTGCAAGCCTTTCCTTCTGAGTCGTCCCTCATTACAAATTTTATTGTTTTGTGCTGAGATAGAGAGTTTCCTTTGATTCTTAAGTTGTTCATTTTTAAATGCATTCTAGTATTGCTTATAACAAGATCTATTACGCTAGCGCCATTTTCGTTTTCAAATATTTTAGTGTCGTCTTCATTCTTAATTGTCAGATTATTACTGAATAAAAACTCTTCAAATATCTCAGTGCTCTTTTTGTTGTAGTACTTTTGTTTAAGATTTTCTCATATAGAATTGATCTTGTATTAAAGTCTCCGACTAATAATATATTTTCCTTGCCATTATCTTGATTGAAGCATTCCCGTATGAACTTTAGTTTAATTTATATTTCTTCACTGGGTGATAGATAGGCAGCTATTATAATGATTTCTTGTATTTGGACGCTGTTCAGCGTAAGGGAACCAAACAGCAAAATCTGTTTTTTGAGAACACGTGATTCGAAGTGCAAGAGCCATGTAGAAACTATATGACATAGCGTTTACTGATAAGCTTTTTTCAACGAGAGTTCACATTTTTGAATCGGGGACCCAATTTTGATAAATTCTATAACATGATCAGAGATTTTTTAAATCTGTGTTAAAAATTTTTTTTACTGCTATTGCAACATTTTTTTTGGTTTTACGGCTGTATGACTTTGTTGTAGACCTATGTGCTTATTTTTGCCAAAGTCTGGTTCAGTTATGATAGTTACATCTGCATTGGTTTTTTTTTCTTTTTTTTCTTCTTTTTTTCAATAATTTAATTTGTTGATGCATCATATTATATCATATTATTATCATATTATATCATATTATTATCATATTATATCATATTATTATTATATTGCTCCTGCCTACATTTAGTAGGGTGCATTTTAGTGCTAGCATATGTACCGTTTTACTATATGACTTAATAAAATGTTATAGGTGTAACTTAAAGACTTTATAGATTATTACGAAAGGTATAAAGAGATTTTATACATTGTACAATAATAGTCATACCTTTGTTCCATTATTTTTACCTGTTCGCTGTAGTTGTGGCATTTTCAGTCTTCTAAGTTCAGAGTTACTTTCCATTTTTGGCCGTGTTATTGGTGTCGATAATCATACAGTTAAATGCATATTTTCAATGCAAGTAACCACCCTCGTATTCGTTCTTTTGATTTCTGCGGTGTCGCGCACTTGATCGTACGTCTTTCGGCCGTTCCCGAACTCATTACAAAATGTGGACTCGCGACGAGGCACGACCCTCGGGCAACCATGAGGTGTTCCAATCACTCCGGAACCGCCGGGTCCCGTTATCCAACGGCTGAACCGCCTTCTGCGCGGATCAACCGGGCCATCCGGATAGCCCGAGTTTCGCGACAGCTTGTAACAAAATATTCTTCGTTTCTGGAGAATAACCTACAGATCTCACACTGTATTTTTTGGCTCAATTTAATTTGCTGCACCCGTTTTCTTTCTCTCCACTCCGGTCACGAGGATCTCGCGAGCCCCCTGTGAGCAAATTCTGTGCAGATACAGACGATACACTGTTTCGTATTTTCTTCAACTCGCGGCTCCCCCTTAATCAACGAATTCAAATCGAAGGAATCGGGCCGCGAGTCCCTCTCTCAGCCGACCCCGGTCAAACAGAATTACCTATTATTTTGTACTATTTGTACAGGCAGGCAATCGTACCGTACCGTATCGCATCGTATCGCTCCGGAACCATGTGCAAACGTGGCTAATGAAGGGCTTTAATCCGCAACAATAATATAACGGAATGGTTCATCGGTTTAACGAAGGAGGAAAACTGAAAATATGCGCCGGCGGCGTCGAAGAGGAATTTTTAAACGAGAGCCGCGAACAACAACGCTACGCCGAAAAAACGAGTCGGCCTTTCGCAGCTCTTCGCCTCCTCGCCGACTGCTTTTTTGGTCAAGCGGATATCGGATTATTGGCGAATCGAATCCCGGATTAAATTAATTTCGGTTTGTTTCTTTCGAAGCGACGCTGCGAATATTAGGTGAAAATTGCCACCGTAATGTAATGTATGGCATTGTTAATTCTGCGGCTAGCTGCGCTGAAATCGGTAAATTTTCGGACAAAAGACTCCGTTGCTCGTTTCTCATCGGTGCTGCTCTCGCAGACACGAATAATCGGAGCAACGAACTGTTTTGTTCCTATTCATTCGGAAATGTGGCTGTTTTGTTTGAGATATCTTAAGCCAACAAACGTATTAGAAAGAGGTACATTTTTCCACCAAGAAGTTGCCCGTGAGTACGAAAGAGAGAGAGAGACAGCCAGGATCGAAGACGAGCTTAAGAGAGTCATAATCTTCCCACTCCAGGAGCAGATGTAGATAGTGACCACAATTTAGTAGTAATGAAACGGAGGTTTAAATTTAGAAAGATGAATGAGAAGAAAGTAAAAACAAAATGGAATTTGGAGTTATGAAAGGGAGGTAAAGGAACGAGAAAAATATTTATGAAAAAAGAAATAAAGCAGAGTTGTTTTTGGGTACCATTTAATCGCCCATCAGGAAAAAGACGAATTCACATTTTAAAAAAATTTCAGCACGTATGAAGAATATTTTGCACATCAATTTTATAAAATCCCGTCATTATCAGAAAATCACATCAAATTAAAGAAATTGCATGGCTGAAATAATAAATTCACGGCATAATTAAATTATCACGACACGAAATAATTTTTTGCATATATATAATAAATGAAGTTTAAAATAACAAACGCGGTAAATCTTCTGGACAATGAACACTGTTTTGGTTTTTGCTGATCGTCCGCGCTTTCTCCTCTGCCCAAGGGGTACTGATTTCACCTCCACTGGCGCACACACCACATCTAAACGAATTTCATTCCTAGAACGTGTTTGCAGAGCAAATATTTCATAAAATATGGGAGTGTGCAGTGCGAGGTAGATAGATTGCAGAAATTGATTGTCACCGTCCATACGCTATAATAAATACTTCGGAAATCATCAAACGATTCCCATTTCCACCCCCTTTCAGCCAAATCCTGTTCAGCCTTCTCTTTCGTTTGAGAGGGTCCTCAACCGTATCATCGTCCGTATTACTGTCATCATGATAATGCGCTCGAAATGACCAGTGACGTAGCGAAGAAATTTTTCTAGAGGGGCAAATATTGTCAAATTTCCAAGTATCAAAATTCGTCTATATTAGCTGAATAGTCCAGGGGAATTAGGATTTTTGATGGAATTAATTGCAGCACAGCTGAAACTTGGTACCATTATTTAGTACCTTCTTCGGGAAAGCCACGTAATTTCCTCCTCCTCCGGTGTGAGCATCCGCCCCCAGAGTTCAAAAAGTGCCCCCGGAAACAGCCTTTGGCTTGTATCTAGCTTAAAATTGAGTTATAGGTACAAATATTCCTTACCAAAATCAAAGAGCGTAAAATTCTCTACAAAAATGATATTCATGTTTTTTTCGTGAATCCCATACAAACCAAGATAATTGGCGTTCAAGATCATCCGAGGATGTGAATAATATGGAGTAACCTACAACGTACATAGTATATGAACGCCGAACTCGTCATACTAGATGGACCAGCTTGTTATAAAAAGCAGATTGAAGACAGACAATAGATATGGAGCGACATGACTATGGGCGTTTGGACACTCCTGTAGGTGCGCTAGTGTAGTGGACGAAAAGATGATCAGGGTATTTTTACCGCAAAAACATGTACAGGTAAAATGAGCTCTAGCATTTTCAGTATTGAAGAGAACTAAAGTGTCAGCCCTTATCATTTCCTTTCAGATGAGCCCAACTTGTGTTTTTTTGCGAAACATTTTTGTTCCTGATCATCTTTTCGTCCAAATATACCAATCAGCGCGCCACGTTTCATTAGGCCGCCAAAGAGCGACTCTATGGCGTCCGAACGCGAATCGAACAAACACTCATGCGAATTATGAAGAGTGCAGGTGGACTGACTCATCGACGTAGTGTTACCTCTAGCGTTTTGCAGCAGTGGATTCTTAGCGCCCCTGTCATATGCTTCATCTTTGCCAAGGTTTGGAAAAGTTCACAAACTGTCAACCAGGAAAGAGTGCTCAACATAAAGAATTGAGGGAATCACGAGTGCAGCATGATAGAAGGGATGTTCAAACTTTTTTAGACTGGCTGAGAACCTATCATCCCTTCCCATATGTATCTGAATTTTAAGGGGGGATCTATCCGGGTTTACAGAGGGGATTCATGGAGGGGATGTGGAAGGGCTATACGACGCGTCTACAAAGGGGATCCATGTAAGGGGAAATAGAGGGGCTATACGACGGGTCTACAAAGGGCATACATAAAGGGTATAGCACGAGTGTCTCAACGCCGGTGTATAGCTCGGGTAGTGAGAGGGATACACGTGAATGAAGCGCTGTGATTGGCTAACCTGATGGATCCCCTCGAATGGAGCGCTCTGATTGGCTGCTGGAGGGGGAAAATACCGGGTTGAGACAGGTCTGACGAGGGTCGATTTTCCAAGGGTCTCGAACGAAATTACACGGACTTAAGTTTTCCACATCGGGATCACGAGCTTGTGGCTGCTGTAAAGTGAGTATCTTTTGTAGCCACGCGTTTATATAGAGGAGGTTGTTTAAATGCAGAAAATTGTATACCATGTAGATTTAAATGAAGATGAATAAATTCTTATAATAATAAAGATAATAAATTGAAGTTATATCACGTAATATTCTAGGCATCTAGTCATGTGTTTTCGCGATTATTTCAGCGTTCGTATACCGCGTACGTTGTAGGTTACTCCATATTTTTTACATGCTTGTGTGATCTTGAACGCCGATTATGGTTGGCATGGGATTCACAGGAAAAACATAGATATCATTTTTGTAGAGAATTTTACGTTCTTTAATTTTGGTAAGTAATATTTTAACCTATAACCCAATGTTAAGCTAGATACAAGCTAAAAACTGTTTCCGGGGGCACTTTTTGGAATCTTAGTGGTGATGATCACACCGGGGGAAAAGAGGAAATCACGAGGTTTTTCCAAAGAGGGTACTAAACAATCGTACAAAGCATCAGCTATGCTGCAATGAATTCAATCAAACACCTCTTTTTTAACTAATTCTCCTGGACTAGAAAAAAAAAAAAAAAAAAAAAAACTTTTTGACTTATCCAACTTTTGATCTATCTACTCTGTCTACTAAAATGTTCCAACTCCGCCGGAGGCTTGGGAGCAAGCGCCCCCCATGTCCCTTTTTATTTTCGTCTCTTGACCCTGAATATAATTACGTTTTTAGTTGTATATCGGGAATGGAGGGTCAGCTCCAGATTTGGACAACGAATTTCAACTCGGAGAGAAAAACTAAGTAGAAATAGGTGTTACCTTAACTTTTTTCACTTCCGAAAATTTTAAAAATTTCACCACATCAGGCACTTTTTTCGACAACAAATTTTCCGAAGTGGTTCCTGGAGAAAATATTCAACCTTTTGGGATGAATTCAAATCCGTCGTTAAATTGACCCATACTCAATTTCTGTCCCATTCTTCCTCCCCCGCCACGCATACGCACACAGTAAAACTACATTTTTGGTTGTATCTCAGGAAAGGAGGGTCAGCGCCAGATTTGGACAGTGAATTTGAATTAGGGAAGAAGAACTGAGTAGGAACAGGTGGTTTACCTCAACTGTTTTGATTTTCGAACATTTTTCCAGGCTATATACATCAGGCATTTTTTTCGGAGTGGTTCCGGACCGAGACCTGGTGACAATTATTCAAATTTTCGGGACGAATTCAAGTCTGTTGTCAACACTGATCCACACTCAACTTTTGACTCAGTCTAGCCCCCCTCCCCCACAGATTAGAGCTACATTTTTGTTTGCATCTCGGGAACAGAGGGCCAGCGTCAGATTTAGACAACGAATTTGAACTCAGGGAGAAAAATTCTGAGTAGGAATAGGTGGTTACTTCAACTTTCTTGATTCTTGAATATTTTGAACATTTCTTCACTATAAACCAGACATTTTGTTTGAAGCCAAACTTTTCGGAATGGTTCCAGGTCGGGACCTGACGAAAATTATTTATATTATTGAGCTGAATTCAAATCCGTCGTCCAAAATGATCCACATACAATTTTTGATCCAGTCGACCCCCCACCCTTCTCCCAGAAATGTAGCGAAGAGTTTTATCTGGAGGAGTGTCGTGAGGTGGTTTGACTGTGTCGTGAGTGGTGGACACTGGCCAAGGACGGGCCGCAGCGTGAGCGATGAGGGCCGATAGAACGAGCCCGTATGTTGATTATCCTCGGCGCGAGTTATGAATATAGCCGAGTCAGATTTGGTTCAATACGTTTTATTGATGTTTTTAAACAGCTTTGATTCTTACGTTAAGTTAACAATTACGGATTATAGCAATAGGCTAAGAGAGCGCACAACACGACATACTGTAAAAAGTTACGTTAATTTTCGGAGTTCCCAGATCTGATATGCGAGACAAGAGTAAAAGTCTCCACCTAACGTTTGATGAGAGCAAGACCACAAGACCATCGATTCGGCCCTTGCGGCGAGTTTATAAAGGCAAAAGTGTTCTCCCAGATGGGTATTGTGGCAAGGCGAGTAAATGCCACTTTGCGGCTTTTTTTGCCACATTATGGCGAAGTATTCACATGCTACTTTGTGGCAAATAACTCTCACGAAGTGGCAACTTGGTCTCACACGATTACGATAACAGCTCACTTTGCGGTTGGAGCGAAACACAGTCGCGATATGGAATATCTGAATCATTGTTTAGTTATTACAACGATTGTATTAGCCCTATATTTCAAAGGAAATTTTGAATATGAGAAATAATCACGCTCAATATTCACCCGGCAACAATGATGATAGATAAATACATACCCGCGATGACGGTGCCGATTCCATGATTTCTTGTTCCATGGTTTTCAAATTTGAACAAAAACTGAGGCGACGTATCGACTAATTATAAGTTTTCAAAACCAAAATCATTCCTCCTCAATGTTTTCAAATCGCACGACGCACATCACATCTTTGTAACGAGTTGAAATAAAATTCACTTTTTTGGCTTTCATAGTAAATAGTGGGAAGAAATTTGTCACATAGTGGCCAAAAAAAACCTCTCTTCTGACACTTATGCAATGAGTCACTTTATGGCAAAATATTATCGTAAATTGGCAAAAAATTGCCTCAATTAGTGGCATAAAATTAACACAATGACAACCGACTTTAGCGATAACTGCATATTTCTATGAACATATTTTTAAAACTACTCATTTTGTCACTTTATGTCACATGTGGAAGTTTTGTGGCTGCCACTTATCTGCCTCTTGCACATCGGGGAGATCCTAGCGAGTACAGGTGGGCTTAAGCAGACAATTTATTTCGACAACATGTAAACATCCGTCTTCACCGACCCTTGAAGGGGCGAAGATATGGTCAACAGGAAGTGAAATTGTTTAATTTTTCCGCAGGTAATTTTCTTATGCCTCGATATCTAGATTTTGGATTTCCGCTGATCAAATCACAAGTGCTGCACGGCATATCTTCCAGTGAGTTCGTCCTTATGGATTCGTACTAAATAATGGTACCATTAAATCTATATAATAAACCAGAAAGACGCCACCGAAATACACACCCCTAGTTTAATGGATCGAGATCAAAATCAGGCCCTCTTGCTACTGTTGCAAGTGTTTGACGCGTAGAGGAAAAGGGAGGGAGGAGAGAGAAAGCGAAACAGCGAAATCCCTCGCACGCATACGTATAGCTAACGGTATTTTATATAGCAAGAAACGAAACATGTTCGTCATAAAACGAATTAAGTAGCCAAAATTCGCGTTATAGATGCGGGTTTTATGTAAATTACGAAGCTTTAATTGCGTACTTCGTCTCCCTATAAGGCGTACATTTAAATTACCGCTACACCGCGTGTAATAAAACTATAAACGTACACTGTTGGTAGCATAAAGCGGCGAATTTTTGACATATTACGAGAGAAATATATTCTGTATACACCGAAACTTACGGGCAGCTATAATTTTTTTTCTTCGTGTAACCTCGCTGCTGTTGTAAATAAAGACAAAGATGCGACTCATAATTTCGTAAATTTTTTCCTAGCGGAGAATTCGTCCCTCGATGACTCGCAGCCTCGGCGTCAAATTTTAACGAATTTCGAAGAGTTTTTTTAGTTACGACCCGAGGTGTACAAGCGACGGCGGTTTTTTCGGATGTCAACGAAACGAGTTTAACAATATTTTATGAATACCCGATGTAGTAAACGAATGAAAACTTTTGATGTAGACAGTTTCAGAAAAGCTCCGCATAGTGTCTCGTCTTCGTACAGGTAAAATATAACAATTAACTTCGCTACTCGAAACGGGGTCGGCAACACCTTCAAATTGCAAAGCAGCAGACTGCAGTCGTGCAGCTGTACCACTTATCATTCTATCAACAGGAAGATAAAGGTACTCTTCGCTCAATTCCAAGAAATTCAGGTGGCATTTTAATGATTCTTCGTACACTAAAGATAAAGAAGGAATTTTATTTCGATTCGAATGAAGTCTACAATTGAGGAGCAGACCTGCAAAATGTCCTAACTGCGAATTTCGTATTTTTGAGCTTGGAACGCCATCTGGTTGGCCATCAGACAAACCGAACCATCAAGTCAGCCCTTTATACCTAATCAGCTTACTGGAGCGTCATCTGTAACTTTGAGCAACTCCAACAGCGCAACCTCGTATGCCTAAAAAACAGCGTCAATACCTAAGCCCCCAAACAGGCAAACAATAACCACGCCAACGCCTACAAATCTGCAGAAGGAAAGTGAATTCTCGCAAATTATGAAGACGTTGCAAGGGGTGCATGTAAACTTCACACACTGGGTAGTCAGGTAAAGAAACCGACATGTAAACTGCACACCCAAAGAAATAAATTTTCAGATAGAAAAATTGTAAATTGCACACAGTGGCAAAAATCAGATTAAGCACTGAAATTGTAAATTGCACACATACAGAAATAAAATTTGGGATCAGAAAAAATGTGAATTGCACAACCATGTACGAGATTGGCTCATCCATACTTCTGGAAAGAAGGCTTCAAATCTCAAACACTAGAGCCGCAGAACTCTAGCAATACATTTTGAAATACATAAAATGTAAACAGATCCATAGTATGCGTTACTTTTCCGCAAGAGAAAGGGAGGGATTTGGAGGGAAATTAATTTTCCTGAGATGACTAACCTCTCCATTCCGCTGAGTTCTCCATAACAAAACAATAAAGCTTACAATTTCGAAGTATCCACACATACCTATACCGTCGTACCATTGAAATATCTATATCTGTATATATTATGCTTCTGAAATATCCATATCTGTGTATTCTTGAAGGAAACAGATGTCAGCGTTCCCCAAAAATATGAACGCGTTCACATCCGTTCTCGTTCATGTGAGGAGAAGAAGAACGCGTTCACTTCGTTCTCGTTTGTGGAGAGGTGCTTCATTTGTGAACGCGTTCCGGTTGCGAACGGGAGTTGACATCTATGACTGTAGTGATTTCTCTCTCCATTCACTGCGTTCTCGTTCACGAAATGAAACTAAGGCGCTCCTGCCTTTTCTCGTTCATGTGAGAAGAAGAACGCGTCTCAGCACCTCATCTATACATGCCGCCTGTATTTCAATACAGTTACATCATACAACTACTGTAATATCTGTGGTCTATTGTTCGCCAAATAAAAAGATATCAAAGCTGGACTATGACAACTGAGAACCTATTCACGGCACTGGGCCCCAAATGGATAGCCGGCGGCGACTTAAAGACAAGCTCGTCGAGAGAGAGAGAGAGAGAGAGAGAGAGAGAGAGAGAGAGAGAGAGAGAGAGAGAGAGAGAGAGAGAGAGAGAGAGAGAGAGAGAGAGAGAGAGAGAGAGAGAGAGAGAGAGAGAGAGAGAGAGAGAGAATCGGAACAACCAGCCCCGGCAGGAACAGCCGCAGTACAGACAAGTTGTCCAGAGCTGGCACATGATGGAGAGAAATGGGGAGCTGCATCAAACCGGTCTTAAGACTGATAACCTTCTTATCATCATCATTATATCATACTAAACATATTCTGGTTTTCTTTTGAATTTGTAGAGAGATTTATAGTCATTATTACGTGGAATGTAAGGATCTAAATAATGGCTTTGAACTTTGTACTTCACTTACTTTGGGCACTCACACACATCTACCTTTGTCTTTTTCGTGATTAAGGGTATCACGATTAGGCTCCTCTACACTCTTTATCCCTCGAAATTGGAGGGCGGTTGTATTGAACTCAGTTAAAACAACTCACTTAAGCCCATGGTCTAAGGTAACTTTATATAAATCCAAAAAAGCCTCCCTTCCCCCCTAAAAAAAAAAATCACAAAATATATTTTTTCTCTGTAATACTGCCTTTGTAAATAAAAAATTAAAAAAACACAAACGATAATAGCGGTACTCGTATAGTTTCACGTTTTTCGTTTATGGGGCTCATTTTGAAACCAAGGGGCTAGCTCTCCCTAGCCCTCTATTTCCGCCCCTGAAAATGGGGGGCTAATTCTTGAAACACCCTGTATAGGCTGTAAGCTATGTATCCGCATTTCCGTTAGTTTATTAATTTAGTAATATCCGCCAGCCTGTCGATGTGGCCGCCTTCCCACCAGCCATCGCATCAGTATTTCGGGTACACAAAAGGCGAAAATATTTATTCGCCACCGATAATGAAGGCCTCGCCTACAATATCCATTAATTCGATTACCACATTTTTAAGGTTGATTAAAAACCATCGCCGGTGGAAAAGAAAATTACGAACGCATTAAAGATGTTATGGTCGTTCGACTGAAGGAAGCACGAAGGGGTGAAAAAAGTCGAAGAAAGAAAAAAGCTCATTCGAAAAGAAGAAAAAAAAAGGGACCAAGGAAGAGAGGCAGGTACAGCCGACGATGGAAGCACTACAGTCTGTTAATTTTAAACAGGTCGAGCGATTAACTGGCGCGCGTTTAAAAAATCACATTAAAACGTAAACAAGGGCAACGGTAATTTGTTTACTTTATTTTTCTTCCTGCGAAAAAAAAGCAACAGCGGACACGCACCGCGTTAAAACCGTAATTCGAGAAAAATTTTACGTTCGCCACCCCCTCCCCACTCCCGCCGGCTCCAGCTCTCAAACCACTACTCTTGTGCGAGACGAAAAAAATTGTACATCGGTACGTGTGTAAATTATATATACGAGTTGTTGAAATGTATATGGCACGAACCATCGAACCATTCCACCATTGGCACAAGGTGCAATATCAACAAGTTCGGCCATATTTGGCGCGATTTTTATTACCTTTCTTTTTAGGTTACCGCATTATCAGCGCGGCCGATGTTTTTGCAGATTGCAACAATTGTTTAGCCGGGCAGCACTGGCAGCGCGCGGGGCGAGAAGGGAGACGAGAGTTCGTGTCAGCTGCTGCCGCTTCGATGCTTCCACTTTTGTTTATTTTCACCCCAGACTAGATTTTTCGACCCTATTTATAAATAATAATAATAATGGAAAACATTCTGAAATATGGAAGGGTAGCCAGATGACTCCGTGCCCCCTGTTAGATTATTTCCATCCTTGTTTGGGTTTTTCGGAATAACAAACGAATGCGTCTGGATGCGGCAGTTGGTTTTTCGTGTACGAGGCCGTTGCACCTATATTTTGCGCGACGTATGAAAAATGCAGCCAGCAGCGGTTCTGTATCTCGCGAAACAAATACGCAGCATCCCGATGAATGGGTGAAATTCCATGTGCTCCGTTGTACCCATTTATCATCGAACAAGATGTTTTACTTTTCACGAGCAGCTAGGCCGGCCCTAATTAACCCACACGTGCGCTCTGCCTGGGTGGGTGAGGTCGGTGATCCGATTTTGGGCGAAGTGCAGCCTTATTAAACGGTCGCGCCGTTTATTTATTAATGCATTTATTTCTCTCTGTACGGTAAAGAAATAATATTCGTCTTCGTCGCCGCTTCCCCTATCGTGAGAAAAACGCCAGACGAGTTACCTATGTACCTGCAATAACAATAATAATAATAATAAACAGCCTTTATTTTGGTGAAGACATACTACATGAATGTCCCCAAATCCGGGTAGCAGGCTCCGTAGGCCAAAGCCTGCAACATCTCACCGCACACAGTCCAACCTAAAGGCGAGAGCCAGGGTGACCGTTTTAACTCTAAAAAACATATAGATAAAACAGGAAAACTCAAAATTCTCCACTTCAATTGTCAAGGCCTGGTTGGTGAAAGTCGCATGTATACGAATTTGATACAGCTTTAAGCAAAATTAGTTGGGATATAATAGGGATTTAGGAAACGAAAAGAGCAGGCAAAAGTTTAATCAAAAGGTTGAATAGTAACATTCTATACTAGTAGGATTTTACATGAAAAAACATCTGATTTCACACATAGTTGAGATTAAAGAGATCACGGAAAGAACTGAGCTGGGGCAAAGGTAAAAGGCTGTCAATCATCCATGTCTATGGGTGATTCTCAAATTTGGGGAACGATTTGTGTCTTACTTGAATATTTCCAGAACGGTACAACTGATTTTTTGCAAATTTGGTATATTTTATTAGTACTCATTTATTACTACTATAGGTTAGGGTGTCCCTTATTTTACAAGTTTTCACCAACTGATTAGTGTCGCACTGAAATTTGTTCCAATGGACCTAGAAACTCGCCATAAGAAATTTGAACTCAATCTGAGGTCATTAACCCGTGCAGCTTTGACCGTGAAGTTATGTGTAATACTGAGAATGTATTAAAAAACTGCAAATATCTCGGAGCCTGTCAACTTCAGGACTGAAATGCATATATATAAAATGTTTTTTGTTGAATTTCCTATAAAAAAGATCCCATACAACTTTTCCCTAAAACGCATATTTACCGACATAATCTCAATAATGTGTGAAGGTTTCGAGGAACGTGAATTTGGTTAATTTTTCTTTCATAACCGATTCTTCACTCGCTAAATCGTAATTATCTGAAAAAACATTCACTTTAGAACCAAAATGCAAATAACATAAAATATTCCTCGTTAAATTTTCTGTAAAAAAGATTCTATACAACTTTTCTTTAGAAAACATATTCATCGAAATAATCGCAAAAATGCGTGAAATTTTCGAAAAACATAGGTTTTTTAATTATTTTATGGCTGAAATATCTATTTGTGTCGAGTAACGCACACCACAATATAACTTCAGTCTCTGTCTACTAGAGCAAGCGGCCGCCCCCTTCCCAGCTTGGATACAACCATGACAGTTTGTTGGGTATCTACTATAAAATAGACATCGAATTATTATGCATGTAATATGTATGTATATCAACAATAGTCAACAATTTGCGCATATTGCGCTATTAAGAAATAGTAATATGTTTTCAGAATTCAGGGTCATTTTCTACGGGCAAATCGCCATTTCCTATTCTTGATATATACAAGATCTCAAGCCCACCATGCCAAGTCTTCAATGGAATCTAAAAATGCTCAAGACTCAATAAAAACATTGGAATTAGTTATGGCTCATAGATGCCTAGTCAACGTTTCAATTTTAGGCTCTTTTGCAAATTATTTATCATTAGGGTCAGACCAACAGTCCTACCACTTGCAAGTACAAGCTTTTAACAATCGCAAACACTTCGATAATTTGATCGTTGTTAAAAGGGTTAATCTTTTTTCACGCGATATATTCGATTGTTTTTCAATGTTGAATCACCAGTTTCGATTATGAATTTTGGTACCAAATTTCAAGACCAAATTCAATCAGCGGCGTAGCTAAGATTTTCCCAGGGGGAGGGGGCAAAGTAAGATTTTCAAGAGAGAAAAGTCGAAAATTGGGGTACTTTTTAAAAATCGCCGATATTAGAGGACTATTCTATAAAAATGAAGGTAAAATTTCTGCTCGTGGGAAAATTTTTCGAAAAAACATGTTTTAAAGGCGCAAAATTGCTCATTTTGCATATTTTACATTCAATTGCAGGTACTTTTTCCCTCTTCGCTCCCCCTGGCTACACCGCTGCCTCGTAGAAATCCTCACATTACATACTATGTGTATCCTGAAGCTTTCCTGGTAAACAGTCAGCACCCCCTACCGCAGATGGCTGACTACGGGCCTGGGGCGAGGTCCACTGAAAAGCCACAGCAGAAGTGGGTTTCTACTCATTTGATGGAACAATATAAATGTTATGTCATATTAATAAATATAAAAATAAAAAAAGAGCTAGGAAAACTGTACATCAGAATCATGGCACGTGGTGTGTCTTCAAAAACCCAAATAGGTTTGAGATTAGAATGAGTTCGGACAGTAGTTCTTTGATTCTACGACATCTCCTTCGGCCAATAACCCTAAATGGGATGTATAAGAAACCAAGCTGGATGTGCAGGTGCTAAATGCTTCAATTAACTTCTTCTAGCAATAAGGCTAATCTAAAAATTAGACGGTTGGTTATGCGAGTGGCTTGCTCTGAAATCAAACATCACCACCGGAAAGAATGTCCTGATTCTACGAAGCAAAAATCTAACAATTTTGATAAATTGATAGACACCAAGCACCCGTTTAAGATAGAATGAGCTTTTAGATCCTCCAGGAAACAGTATTTTAGTATTTTAAGATCCTGCTTTACTCCTTCCTCAACTGCTCACATTTTAAAGGGACAGAGTATCGTTCCAAAAGTGTTCAAATCTCAAGTTGTTCTGAAATTTCAGTCGTTCCACTCGGTTTTTTAACTCCCTCCTCCCCATCCACCTCAATTAGGATTGGATTTTCGGGCCTGCTTATCCTATCAGATAGAGATGTTTGGCTCATCGATGGTCAATTGATCGGCTGCCCTCGTTTCAGCTTAGCAACTAGGAAGCTATACCGGATCGGCCCCAGTTATTTACTTTTATAAGTGCATCGAGTCTGAACGCGAGTATTTCCTGCGACCTATTTAAAAACAATAACCGAGGAAGGGGTACCCGGCGATAAAACTTCCTTCTACAGGAACATCGTGGCTTTTAAAAATGAAGCTCGACCTCATCGTCGCCTCGTCATCCTAAGTCAGCCTAACGACTCACTCGAAAGCCATTTTCGATCGTTCGCCATTAACGAGAGAGGGAGAAAGAAAATCGCCGATGATAATTCTTTCGATTGAAAATACTGCGATCGCAATTAGCGAAATTATCGTCATTACGGGGGTCGCGGCCGGGTCCGTTATAATGGCCGCTTGTTCATTAAAGCGGTCTGATTTTCGCATAATCGTTATTCGAGACTGTACAGTGTACCTCGCACCTTATTCGCTCTTCGAACTTATAATTGTCGCGTAGTTATTATTAAAAGCTGCGAAACAGTTATCCGTAAATTTATTGTAAACAGTTAAATGGTTTGTTCGCAAGCTGTTGTGTCTCGTTAATGAGTATTTCAGTTTTAATAGAGGGTTAATATTATGGTCCTCGCGGAGCACCAGCTGCAGGTATCGCTGCTGTCGTTCAGCTTCAGCATCCGAGTCTGTGGACTGCGAAAATGTGCACCAGACAGCAGACGTACCCACACCAGACCGACATGTAATTTTGCAGTTTTCGTCATCACCTGGCCAGCTAGCAGCACAGACATCTAAGGAATTAGCGATGAGGAATTGTGTCTGAGATAAGCAGTCCGGGGAAATTCGATAAACAAGATTTACAGTTAACTACAAACGATTGAGTTTTTACCTGTCATATCAAATTAAAGACCAGTGGGACCTCGTTAACACATTTCATTTTTTTTAAATCAGACAGTAATTTTAGTCGCTGGAAAAAGGTTCCGTGGTGCAGGATGTCAGTCGAACTTTCCAGATCTCTGCAATAACAGACATCCTAGTGCACAACTTTCTCCAAATGAAAAAATCTGAAGACAAATAGTTGAGTAGAAATGTGCTCAGCTATAAAGGAACTTCAAGATGACAACGCTAAATCAACCAGATTTCCGGAGTATTCGTATTCACCTTAAGTATACACAAAACTTTTCACCTGAGCTAATAATAAGCTACATAGAGGCGAATGTTTCAAAGCAAGCGGTATTCTTATCTGAATATTAATTAATAATTTTCGCGGAAAATTTAAGAACGGTTTTATCTAATGAGTTTTTAGCGGAGTTTACGTTGCTGTAGGTACATTCGTCGGAGAAAAGTTGAATTTTAATAATTTTTAATAAAACTTTAAACGCGAAGAACCGGTAATCGGAAAACTTTCAGCAATTTAAGCCAACTTCGTATAAGACTGTACTAGAAGCTAAGATCAGAGGTAATAATCTGATGATCATGTTTCAGCGAAAAAAAATTGAAAAAACTGAAACTTTATTTGTCAAAATATAGAATTCCTTAAACATCGGAAACATTTTTTCTTGAGTAACTATTGCAACTATTAAGAAGTCTGAATTGGACAGTCAAATTCTAGAGGAAAATAAGTGAAGTACGAATAATTATTATTATTAAGGAGTACTTTGGATTTGTTTTTATTCTTAAAGTAAACGTTACCATGTCTGCAAGCTGGGTGCTTTTTCCACCAAATTTCAAAATATAGAACTCAAGAGCTGGCATTTAGAAAATATTAATTTCGCATGAAAGAGAAGAGTATCAGAAGTAATGAAAAGATTGTGTAAGTTAAACGGAGGAACTGATATTAAAGGAGAGTAAGTGCACTAAAAAAAAAAAAAAAAAAAAAAAAAGTAAATTTGGCAGTAAGGAAAAAATCGGTACACGGAAAGGAGAAAACTATGAATGAAAGGAAACAAGCCAATGATAGAGAATAAGGGAAAATATGAGGCTTCAAGAAACCAAATAAAGAGAGAATGTAAGAGAATGTAAGAAGGCAAAAGCAAAATGGATTAATCAGAATTGTGAAGAAATTGAAGAGCAAATGAAATGAGAAAAAATCAATCAGGCACTTATTCACACCTAAGCAAGAAGAAAAAAAACAAATAATTTAACGAATGAAAAAGAAAATTATTAAACTGTAGAAAAAACAAAGTAAAAAGATGGGTGAGCTATTCTGAAAAACTGTATAAAAATAGGGCAAGTACATATAAGTAAATGTGTGGAAAGGGAAGATGGTGTGAAGGATGAAGATAGAAGAGATTTTATTCTAATTCAGTCAAATTCATGGAACATACAATAGGGTCCAGCGTCAAACCACCCGGTCAGGCACAGGATCGCCCCAGGCCGATCTACCTATAGGAGAGCGACCCGACGCGCACCCATACCAGCCGGACAACGAATGAGCCATTAGCCACACTTCGACTAAGGCACAACCAGCAGGGTTGTGACAGGCTTCCACAGCCTGGTCTGGACTCCAGCTCTCGCCGCCACACCACATAGGCTGCACGCCACCCAATGTTGCCGCTCCGTACTGCAGCACCCACAGAAATAATACCGGTCTGCAATTCTCTCCCACGCACTCATACCGGCTCACTAACAGCCCGTCTCTAAAACCACCACAGACAGAAGACCCCAGAAAATGCAAGCCCACTAGGAAGACTAGTGAACGCCATGACAGACACCCCCTACCTGCAACTTCAGTATCCCCACAGAGCAAGAATATAGGAGGACCGAGGTTGTATATAATTTTGAATTTAGAGTTGTCGTGTTGACCAAGAAGGAGTGGATACCATATTTCTATCGCCCCTGGGTCCGCCGAAAGGGGCTCCCACTTAACAGAAAGAGAAAATAATAGATGAAAGTGAAATATTGGGGTTCGTGGAAGAATGAAAAGAAAGTATGAACAAACCAAAAGGTCTTTTAAGAAATCAAGTAAAGAGAGAATGTAAGAAGGCAAAAGAAAAATGGAGTAATCAGAATTGTGAAAAAATTGAGAAGCAAAAGAAAAAAGGAAAAACTGATCAGACAGGTAACAAAGTAAAAAGATATTTTATAGCAAGAGGAAAAAGAAGAATTAATCTAATGGTTGAAAAAGGAAGAGGAAATCTTATTTTAATTTATATTCCAAGTCGTGGAATAAATTAAACTTCGAAACATAATCGGATAGATGTGACACAAATTTAAAAAAATAATAATAATAATAATTTGAAAACTTTATTAAATTGAAAACTGAACTCAATCCAGTACTAGAAATCTCCAACAAACTCGAACCTGAAAATCCACATCAATAAATAGAAAATTCAAAAAATTAATCGCAAAATTATTGTAAAAATTAAAATTGAAAAGCTGAACAAAATTGAGAACTGAAGTAAAGCCAATATCAGGCGTCTTCAACCAGCTCGAACAAAAAATATTCAGTCAAATTTATAGAATTTCGTGGTCATCCTGGAAAAACGATTAGAAAATGATGATGAACATTTTGAGAAAATTTAAAAATAAAAATTGACTTTATTCGATATTGGAAGTCTCCAGCCACCTCAAAAACAAAATTTCACCTAGATTAATAAAAATGTATAGTCACCTTGGGAAAAATAATCTCAATATTTGATTTGAAAATTTGTACAAAATTAAGACTGAACTTAATTTTATATTAAGATTCGTCAACCAACTCCAATACAAAAATTCAGCCGAATCCATGGATTGTAGTCACCTCAGGAAAATTATTCAAAAGCTATGTGTAAAAATATAATGAATTGTAGTAGTAAATGAATGAATGAAAAGGAGAAAAGAAAAGGAGGAAAGGAGGAGTAAGTCGAAAGGCCGGTACGTTGGTAAAAGCGATGCGTAAACCTTGTAGGCGCGAGGGCCGGATCTTTAGCGCGTCTGCCGATTGGTACCACCTGGAATTTAAGATAATAATCGCGTTTGAGTACCATGATTCGAAATCTAGCAAGACATGTAAACTATGAGGTATGACCCTCATGATCTGTCCCGTGGCTTGAGTGCAAGCCACACTGCCTCGTCGGCCAGTGCAAGGTATCGCAGTAGGTACGCCGCTAATCCACCCTGGCCACACTTGTGCGGGGGTTAGGGGACCTCCGCCTCGAGGCCTACGTACTCCCTGAGTACGGACCGCCCTGCTACGTGAGACCGCTCACGTGAGGCTGTACGTCATATTCTCGCCTGAGCATCCCGCTCTGCATAATGAGCGTACGTCGATACCCGGCAAGACAGTCTGAGTATGCGCAACTCGTTATCCTAATTAATATAATGAAACAATTCAATATCGAAGTAGGGTAAGCCTACGAAAAGATTGGTACTCCGTGAGTAAACTCACCTAAGATGCAATTTGGCTCGTCCAGCTGCCACTTCACTATCACTGTTCGAAACGCAATACGGAACAGACGACTCTCGCAATGTGTCGAAGAATGCACCAAGCATCCCGGGGTCGTCCCTACGAGTTCCTGTCCGCGTGGCGGAAACACATTATGCAGATATGTAGGTGGCAGCTAGAGCCTGTTTTTGCACCATCAGTTGGGGGATGAGAGAGGATTACCTGCTCGTGAGAGCCAGGTACGAGCGAACGAAAAGACTTCGCTGCAGCGAATGCTGTCTGCAGTGATTCCTAAAATATTGAAGCCATGCATCTCAAAATTAGGGAACTAAATTTTACCATTTCTTTACATATGTAAGAAATTAAAAAATAAAAAAAATCCAAAAATTTTGACTTTTTTAAAAACAGAAATCTTCAATTCACTCGAACACAGAACTTCATCACGATTCTTGAAAAATTATAGTTACCTGAGAAAAATGATCAAAGCGTTATAAAAAATTTTAATAGAAGTCTCAATATTTGAAGATTTGAAAACTTAGCAGTTAAACTCACACGACTGTCACAGACGATTGTAATTTCTATACAAAAATAAATTAAATTTATGGAAAATTCTGGTGACCGTAATATAGATAATATTTTAAAAATTCAAAAATAAATTAAACGAGAAATTGAACAAAATTGAATTGAAAATTGAAATCAATGTGATACAACATGGAACGTGGATTCTCTGGCATTTGTCAAATCACTTCCTCAAAGGGCAAGTGCTTGGAAATCAAACTGAAGTTCATTTCATAGCTCGGGGGGCCTAGGGGAAAAAAATTATTTTGCTGGAAAATTCCAAAAATGGAACAAACGCCGAAAGTGATATAACTAAGAAATTGCCAAGAATGTCTATATCCTAAAAATTTGAAGCGTTTGAGGGCGATAGTGGTTATCTAAAAGAAATAAGAGATAAGGATCGGAACAAGGCAAAAGTATACAATATTTTTTCCGATATTAATCAATTAATTAGTTCAGCAAGAAAGGTGTTCTTGAATAAACCCTGCTAAAATTCAAATTTATTGAGAACACAGGAACAGTAAGCTACCCTCGGAGGTGGTAACTACACGGCGAGGGACGTGGACCGTAGCAGTTAAACTTTATTCAGAATACTACGA
This sequence comes from Acanthococcus lagerstroemiae, assembly GCA_031841125.1. Taxonomy (NCBI): domain Eukaryota; kingdom Metazoa; phylum Arthropoda; class Insecta; order Hemiptera; family Eriococcidae; genus Acanthococcus; species Acanthococcus lagerstroemiae. The sequence continues at coordinate 47,378,309 of CM063111.1, read as the reverse complement.
TAATTTTCGGAAGTTTTCAATGTTTTACCCAGTTGGAGGTATGCATAAAGAGAAGCTTTAGCTTTCACTTCGTAAATGTGAAGTGCAAGCTGCAGAATATATGCATGAAGAAAGTGAGGCTCAGGAGTGAGAGCGTTTGCCCGATGCGCAAAATCCTACTAGTTACCCGGGTAACTAAAGGGGAACAAGGGGAACTAAAGGGAAACAAAGGTAATCTGAGGGTAACACATGGGTAACTTATCCGCCGCGGGTAACTAGAGGGTAACTAATTGCGTAGTATCCCGTTAGTCACCTGGGTAACTAAAGAGGAACAAGGGTAATTCGAGGGTAACAAATGGGTAACTTTTCCGCGGGTAACTGGGTAACTAGAGGGTAACTGATTGCGCATTAGGTGCTTTGGGAAAAAGGTTACCCTTCGAGTCGTATGCATAAAGAAGAGTGTTAACTTCAAAAGTGAAGCTTTCGCTCGGGAAAAAATGCATTTAGTCCCGAGTAGATTTCTTTTGGAAAAACACGTGCAGTCATCATTCATCTACGAGAAAATTTCTTTGATTTCCGAAGATAATTTCCTAGGAACTTTATAGAAAATATTAAGGAAGAATTTCCCATCATTTTCGAAGAATTTCATTGGAAATCATCGAGAAACATCTCTGATGATTTTTGAAGTATTTCTTCAGAAGAAAGAGTCGATGATTTCCAGAGATTTTCATCGAAAATCTTTGGGATAAATTACCGATGATTCCGAAGAATTTCATTAGAAATGTTCGCGGAAAATCTTCGATGAATTCCAAGGAATTTTATCGGAAATCTTTGAGAACAAAATCTCTGAGAATTTCCGGGTTATCGGAAATCTTCAGAAAAAATTTCCACCGTTTTCCGAAGAATTTGTTCAAAAATCTTCCGATAATTCTTAAAGAATTCTATCGAAAATCATCAGAAAAAATCCCTGATAATTTCCAAAGAATAATTTCATTGGAAATCTCCAAGAAGAATCTCCGATGATTTTAAACGAATTTCATCTGAAATTATTGAAAAAAGTTCAGAACATTTCCGAAGCTTCCCATAGGAAGCCTTGAGAAAAAATTTCCAATGTTTCCCAAAAAACTTATCAAAAAAAATGTTCGACGACCTTCGAAGAATTTCATCGGAAATCCTCGAGAAGAATCTCTGATGAATTTTAAGGGAGTTCATTGAAAAGTTTTGGGAACAAATTCCAATAATTCCCGAATAATTGAGACTATTTCCCACTCATGCGATGGGATCAGAAATTTTCCCCTAAGATTCTTCATAAAATTTTTCAGAAATCATCGGATATTTTTTCTGAAGACTTCCGCTGAAATTCTCCCGAAAATTGGAAGAGATTATTTTCGAAGATTTCGAATGATATTTTTTTGAAAATATCGGAGATTTTTCTAAATTATTTTCGATAAAATTCTTCGAAAATGTTGGGCAGATTTCCGAAGAATTTCATCAAAAATCTTCGGAAAATATCTCTGATTCCATCGTATGATTGGAAAATAGTCTCAATTCTTCGGAAATTATCTGAATTTTTTCCCCAAAAATTTTTGATGAAATTCCTTAAAAATTATCGGAGATTCTTCTCGAAGATTTCCTATGAAATTATTCTCTGCAAATCATCGGAGATTTTTCCTGAAGATTTTCTATAAAATTCTTTCAAAAACCATCGGAGTTTTTTCCCAAATATTTCCGATGAAATTTTTCATAAATCATCGGAAAATTTTCCTGAAGATGAAGAAATTCTTTGGAAAAATATTGGGAATTTTTTCTAAAGATTTCCGATGAAATTCTCCGGAAAAGTTTTCTGAAAAAATTCGCCTGAAATCATCTGAGATTTTCCTCAATGATGTCTGTTGAAATTCATCGAAAATTATCGGAAATTTTTCTTCGGGAATCATCTTCGGAAATCGAAGGAATCTTCCCGCAGATTTCTGATGAAATTCTTTGGAAATCATCGGTGATTTCCCCCGAAAATTATTTCACCGTTTTGTTCGTTTGGTGCGTTTTCCACCTACATACCACCATCATCTTTATCTTCGCTTCTTTGAAATGATTTTCGATCTAGAAATTCCTTGGACACATACGTCAGCTGGTAACAACTTGAATAAACGTTGTTATCTTTGAAGCATTCGCTTCATTTTGTGGTGCGTTCGCTTCGAAGTGAAAGTGAAAGCTTATGCATACGGATTGAAGCAAAACTTACACTTCTATCTTTCCCTTCGGAGCGAAGGCTCTCACTCCGCTCTTTTGCTTCGACGTTAAAGCTTAATTTTTATGCATGCGACCTAAAGACTCAAAATACGCAGGAAATCTAAAAATGTTGTTTCAGGAAGCTACACTCCCCTCCGATTTGACATTTATTGATTTATATTATTTATCTTTTCTCCTCCGGGAAATAACATGCTTGGAAACGAAAGGCCATTCCTTCATTGCTCAACTTGAATTTCTGGATGTCCGTGTAAAAATTGGACTGGTGCAGAGACAATTGGACGAAATCTTTGAGTAGAATGAAGAACTGATGCTGTTGAGGTCGATAAACGATGCTGTTCTCCATGGTATAAAAATTGAAAGTACTTCATTAAATCCGGCATCTGTCATCACTACCAGCCTGTGTTTTAAAAACTGTTAACCACCTTCTTAATTATTTTCTCGATACATAGTTTCATACAGTTCCTACATAGAGAAACTAGACCAGTTTTGATTGAGCAGCTCCCAACCTCCTGCTACAAGTTTCTGTGCTTCCCCTGCGTGTGCGCTGGGATTATTTTGCTTTTGTCAAAGCTTTTTTCCTGTTTCTACACTTAGCTCTTTTTCGGAAGCAAATAGTTCCTCTACAGAGTCTGTGATCAGAATCATAGCGAAAGCTCGAAGGGGTCACCACATTTTCCACAATGAACATATCGTTAACTACTAAATGATCATTTCGTTCTTGTAGTTGCCCCCAGGAGACTGCCATGTCCACTTCAGTTTTTTGTGTTTTGGAAAAAAGCATTAGCCACCAGCAAGTTTTGATTTAATTGTTATCGATATCGACATGCAGCTGTGACGTCAGCGCGGTCGTTTCTATTTTACAGCAAAGAGCCACTCGTTTTCCACCACGAAAAGGGCCTTGCTCCTCGGAAGTGTTTTACCCTCCTCTGGACAAGTATGGTTGCGCCCATGGTCGCAACTTGTAGAGTTTCAGATTTTTCTACCTTCGATGGTAAAACGCGACTGATAACCGAATTTACGAGGCCAGATTTTGATATAATGCCGCGTGTTATTTAGCATAACAATAACACCGTCCCTGCCTGTTGAGCTGTCGCGGTCGGGTCGACCGCATACAGCGTCGTGAATAAATTCACAACCAGTACGCACGCGCCTGCCATTAAAAAATGTATAAGTAAACCCTCCGGTCCCTCACGACAATGAACTTCTCCTTTTCTTTATTTCTATAGTACGAAGGTAATCTGGTACTCGTCCACCTCGTGTACGTATCTCGCCCTCATTTGATAATATATTAACCAGCTGTATTTCGCTTTGAGGGGTAATTATAAAAAGCGAGCATTTTTGCTACTATGTGAGCTACTCCTCGAACAAAAAAAGAGAGCGTTTGTACTCCAAATTTTCGAATGCAGTTCGCTGTATAACGTACCGTTGAACAGGATTTTAAATTTAATTTTTGCTTCGTCGCATCGCCAGATTTATGCATGTCTTCGTTGTTGACATCAGTTCTGCCATTAACTTCGTCTCTTTCGTTCAGGCTCGGATAATTTCAAGCAGCGGAGCAAATAGAGACATCGCCCCCTGGAAAAATTTATTTTCCAAGCTCGGGTACAAGAATTACGGCGTTTATCCCCCGGGAAATGTGGCCACGATGTCATTCTACCGAGCTGCTCTCATTCGTCCTGTTGATCATTTCTATCAATTCGAACTGCCATTTTATTTTCATAATTATGGTCTTCACGATGTTAATGCGTAACGACTTCCTTTGAATCGATTCGAAGGGACACTTTAAACAAACGTTACAGGTTTCGAGAAGTTGAAATTTATTTTCAGAATGTCCTGCCTTTATTATGAGGATAATTATCAACGCACCGAGGACGTAGCTGACTGCTTTGTTAGATCAAAGGGCAAGGTCAGATTCAGAAAATAATTTCAGGGGAGTCCGAGTGACAAATATTATAGACGAAACATAATAGCTTTAGGTCACTATAGACAGATTTAGATATTTAAGGGACTCCCAAAACCTCCTCTGTATCCGCCACTGCATAGGGTACTTTTAATTCGAAACCTGCAATTAAGACTCAAGAGAGTTTTGTAATAATACCATTTGGTCATTACACTTTCCTCAGTTCTATTATTTCGATCTGTTATTTTCCTCTGCATATTAAAAAAATAATATCTGCCTGTTCCTTCATGGGGAAGCCCGCCACATGGGTTGCCAATATGAAAAATCAAACAATTTCAGAGGCAGACCCACTAATTTCTTTTTTACTGGCAGGCTACCTACTTGAAAGACTGTTTGATACTACGACATAGAGGCAAATATAAAATGGACAAATGGAGATGTCATCTAAAATATGCCTGATATAAATACTGCTTATGGCTATCTTCTCCTTCCCTAGTGATAAAACATTAAGACAGCCTGAAATTTCCCTTTTATTTGCTCATTAGGCATAAAGACAGACACAGGACATGTCTATATATTGCTGATAAAACTTGTAGAAAAAACCAAAAAATTGCATGACACATTAGCTACTTTTTCCTTTATTACAGACGAAACTATCATAGACATAAGATTTGTTTACCTGCTGATGATAATATAACGACATAGAGACAGATATAAGATAGACAGGAGACTTCTAGCGTGTACGATATAAATATTACTGACAGCTACCTTCTCTACTGATAAGACATCAAGTCAGCTTGAAAGTACCCTTCCCTATTAATCTATATGTGACTTGGAATCATGAAATGTGCCTCTGGTTTCGAAAAATCATTTTTCACTTTCTTGACAATTCTTATAGAAAAAAATCTCGCTCTTTTGAATGAAACAAATCGCAGCTTCCTATCTTCATTAGTTCTTCCACAAATTGCATTTAAAAATTACATCAAAAGTGTAAAAACATCAGCAGATAAGACTTGTATGTTTTGCGCCACTGTGCTTTTTCCTATGCGCCAACACCATTTTAATACTTTCTAGAAAATCCTAAAAATCTTAAGAATCCTCTAGTTTTCAATACTGAATATTTAGCTATTTTTAAAACAAATGTGAACCATTTTACTCTTTTTTGCTCCGTTTTTCTTCTTCACTGGTTTGAAAATTTTGGAACTTTTGTATCAAATTTCTGTCGTTTTTCTCTTTTTTTTTAGCCCGAAAAAAACATCGCAGCTGAACTTTGTAAGCTCACAAAATTAACCTTTATTCAGTCAACATCTCTAGTTTTCAAAGCTCTCTCACTTGTATATATGATCTGCGCCATTATACCTCATTGACGTTTTTCCTATGCGCAAACACCTTTTTGATGTGCTCCAGAAAAACCTAAGAATCCTCTAATTTTTCTCTCTGAATATTTAGATGTTTTTTAAAGCAAATGTGGGTCATTTCACCCTATTTTTTCTTCTCCTCTGGTTCGAAAATTTCAGAACTTTTGTATCAAATTTCTATCGGTTTTCTCTTTTTTTAACCCTGAAGAAATCATCGCAGCTGAACTTTGTAAGCTCACAAAATTAACCTTTATTTAGTCAGATCTCTAGTTTTCAAAGCTCTCTCACTTGTATATATGATCTGCGTCAGTGTGCGCCAGCTCCTTCTCATTGAATATTTAGCTGTTTTTTTAAAGGAAATATGAATCATTTCACCCTGTTTTTTCTTCTCCAATGGTTCAAACAATTTTAGAACTTTCTATCAAATTTCCATTTTTTTTTTTTTTTTTTTTACCCACTAAAGAAATGTTAATAGGGTTCTATATAGTGTTTTCAAAATTCTTATAATATTTTTTGATTCTAAATGGATAGAAAATCTAGAACTAAACCAAGTCTTCAAAAAGATGAAAATCAGATATGTAGAAATGATGATCAATTCTATCAAAAATTAATAATAGTACGGGATAAATTTATGTTATTTTATAATGAAGAAATTGCAAAAAATATTCCAGAAGATGAGCGTATATGTATTCAAGCATTGCATAAAGAATGGTTTAATTTGAATCAATTTTATAATATTCATGAATTATTTAAATTGAAAATTTATCATACCCAATTGAATTATCGGCTGACAGATATAAGTAATGAAAATTATATGGATTATATTAGATCTTGTATGCAATTAAGAGTTGAAAATATGTATAAACTTATTTAACATATTCAATGACTTCATTTGAATTTTATATATTCACTTTAAATTATATCTATAAATTGATTATTCTTATAAAGATCAGTATGGTGATCTGCTTTTAAATTAAACTTCAAAAATTTTTTATAAAAATGAATTTGATTTTAAAAATATAATATCATATTTTAAAAATCCTGTTGCTAGAATAAGATCAAATTATGAAACTTTAATGGAACCACTTTCTGATAAAATTCAACATTTACCCAAATCTAAAAAAATAAAATATACTAAATTTATGGTAAATATTATTGCTCATTTGAGTGTTTTATCAAGAATGGTAGAAAAAGAGATAGAAGATCTATAAATTCCTTATGACGATTTGGAATCTAATGTTGAAATAAATTATAGATGGAGTTAAAAAATTAATGTTATTCTGAGTTTGATTTAGAATCAGACATTTATATAAAGGAGAAGAAAAAAATTTATTAAAAATTTTTTCTGTATAAATGGAAGTCTACAAAGATTCTTTTGTTGATAAAGATGAATTTTATTTTGAAAATATTATGCCATATTTTAAAGATCCTGTTTCTAGGACAAGATCAAATTATGAAACTTTAATGGATCTTCTTTCTGATAAAATTCAACATTTACCTGAAGATAAAAAGAAAGACATGAGACTTGGACATGACAGGAGACGTGTCTATATATTGCTGATAAGATATAATGACATGGAGACAGATACGAGATAGACATGCGGCATGCAGGACATACCTGATATAAATATTATTGATAGGTATCTCCTCCTTTCCAACTGATAAGACATAAAGACATTGAAAAGAGACTTGGAACTTATGCCATAAATATTACCGAGAGTTACAGTCTCCTTCCCTACTGATAAGACATTAAAGACAACCTGAAATTCTTCTTCCTTACTGAGCCGATATAAGGACAGACATACAACTTGTCTTTATACTGCTGATAAGAGTTAAAGGTATACAGAGAGATATAAAATCCACATGAGACTTAGGACGTCCTCGATATAAATATTACGGATACCCACATACTCCCTCCTCTTACTAATAAGACATTAAGATAGATATGAGACCGGGAACATTGATATCTCATCTATAAATTACTAAAAGCTGATCTCTGTATGGAGACAGAAAGATAAACATCCGATCTCAACGTTAATATGAACGAAATTTCAAAATTTAGGCACCTAGGAGATTGGGGTGAATTTACAAATTCAACACGTGAAAAACAGATATCATTATTTTTTTAGGTTGTAGAGATCGTGGGTTCAAGTCTGGGCTGCAAGCTGGCCATTCAAGTTGTGCAATTGTGACAGGTGGAGGTCTGTCTCCACAATTTCGTGAAACCAAAATTAGTTCTTCGCAAAACTATGTTGCGATCTCTCTGAAGCGCTCAGAAAAAATTTATCATTCACTTGTCGGCATTTGAACTCGTTTTCGTTGTGTCGCAATATGACCATTGATACTCATAGATAATGTACGTTGCTATGTATATAAAATAGCATTTTTCTTATTTAATAATTTACTGAATTCCAAATATCGATGTATTGATACATTATACTACTTGTGTCCGATACCATCGCTTCTTGTATTTTATTTTTGGATCAGTTGACTATTGACAATTTTGTCTATATATTTAGTAGCTGCTGGTGGGCGAGTTATCGCTATCGCAGGCAGTGAAAAATATTTGCACTCAGACTGGTTCAGTCTTCGGCGGGCGAGTTATCGCTAGCGCTAGAGACTGATCTCGTCGATAGCCTCGCAGGGGGAGCGGTGAAAGATCCACCACCCCTTGTGGATAAGAGACTAAATTGGACTTTATAATTTCTGCCTATGTAATAATGATCGCCTTTATGGCTTAATACTATCGAGAGTAGTGGTAGGATGGACCATCGTGGTTTCGACCCCGGTGGTACCAGACAGGGAGATGGGCTTATTTCTATTTAGCGAATTTAAAGATGATCCGGCTAATTAATGTGTGAAGTTATGGAGTAGTGTGAGTTCTTTGTCATATGGAGTAATCTACCTGTCGTAGAAGATGACTGCTTATTTTCAGATTTCATTAGTTGACTATTCTGCATCGTTCCTACTGTTTTGAGGAGATGTACCCCCTTTCAATTGTCTATGCTCTGAGTCCGACTAGCTATGTGCTATGTTTACTCACTATGATGATACCTGTTCATAGGAATATCACTCTATGCTCTGAGTCCGACTAGCTATGTGCTATGTTTACTCACTATGATGATACCTGTTCATAGGAATATCACCTGACTCACCAAAGTTGCGGTGGAGCAGGTCGAAGTAGGGTTATTAACAGTTTTATTCCCACCTCTCAATCATACCTTTCCTTATTTACCCTTTTCCCCGGGAATTCTGTCCGAGAGTGTTGGCAATGAGCTTGTACTCTGCCCCCTCGGTGGTCCACGTAATCCTGCTGATAGATACCACGATTCGTGTAGACTTGATCCTGATGTCGAATTTTCCATCATGATCCAGAGCTGTTATTAACTCCGAAAAGCCACTAGTGTGTTACTCCACAATACTAGAAGTGTCTTGTTATATACCTATGAACTAATATCTGAATAGAAGACCGTGTGGTAGATTGTCCTTCTAGGGCATCTACACCACGTTAAACAAACATTTTTTTTTTTAGTGAACGTGTTCAACCCTTTTCGGTCGTTGGACCGAAACAGGTTCCGGGCACACGTCTCACAATTTCGACTTCTTCCAAGAATTTGAGCGTCTGTCGTGCTACATGCGGTCGTGCGTTATCTTGCATGAACAAAGAACCCGTGATCACTAATGGCATATAAGGCACGACATAATTTAGGAGAATGTCCTCAATATACACTGAAACGTTCACAGCGCCGGAGTCACAAAAATGAAGATCCGTCCTAGCATCACGCGAAATACGACCCCAGACCATAACGGGACCAGGGGACCACCGAATAAATTCGACCTCTGTGAAAACATATTTAAAGCATATTGTTTATTAGGGCGTCTCCATACACGTACACGTCCATCAGGTCCTGCGGGAGAAAATCTGGACTCATCCGTGAGGAAAACCCGCCTCCAATCCCACGTGATTGCGAGCAAAAGACAGGCGTCGTCGTCGGTGTTCCATAGTGAGTATCGAGACATGCGCCAGTTTACAGTTACATAAACCATGTTTGCGAAGCCGGAGATGAACTGTACGAGAATTCACGGGCGTATCGAAAGAAATGCACTTCCCCAGCTATTCTATTTGTTGTTGAATAAGTATCTCGCATCGGTATTCTCGCAATATTTCTATCCTCTCGGGCATCTGTAGCTCTTAGATCGCCAGATTACGATCTGTGGACGAGGGATCCTGTCGCTATGTATCGTCGGTATATGTGATTCGGTACCATACGCCAGATTATATTGTAGAGCGACAGAACGACGACTTCTACTCTCGTTAACGAGTGCAACAATTTGCGCAGAAATTCCGGTGAAATAGACGTACATTAAAAGTTTTTTAATTCTTTCAATCGAATGCAAGCTGACGCGAATAGTTCCAATGCTGCCTAATCGACGCGTACAAACCGCTGAATTTAATTGTAAACGAATCCCTGTTTACGTTGAACAGCCTTGCCGCATATGGGGGTAATTCTACCAAAATGCGGACATTTTTGTCTCTGTGCATTGAGAGGTCCATTGGGGTTACGGAAAATTTCTTTTTGTTCACTGTGTAAAATGACACTATATATCGCTTCCAATCATTAAAAATGGTGTACCCCACTTACAATACCCATGAATTAGAAAAAAGTACTCAAAATGTTCATCGTAGTGGCTGTCCCTAGCTATGTTTTCAAGAAAAAAATATTTTTTTTACATTTTATCCCTGCATGTATGAACAAACTGATTCCGTCGTATTATCAAGGTAGGTTCACCGAACATGTTGGTAACATTGAATATGTTCTGACAGATATTGGAATCAGCGCAGCCACTTATGAAAGTTGGTCCTCACCTTTTTGTGTCCTTCGTAGTGGTCAACTATAGAACCAATCAGAAGCGAGAGTTTCACGTGTTTTTTTTTTTTTTTTTTTAAATTAAAAAAATCAAACTTGACATGATTTTATCAGATGAATCCTGGCCACACATTGAAAGACGCCTTTTCCGTCGCTGTTTCACGGTGCTTTCAAATGTATGTAAACAATCTGAGATTCGAAATTTTTGATGTCCATCGTAGTCTCGTTCATAACATCACCATGAGCGATGGTAGCATCGAAATTTAAACTGCAGGTGAGTACCCGAGGGTGTCCTCATTCAATTAGTCTTATCTACAATCGTTAAAAACACACAACTCTTGCTGAGGGAAGAATTATCCAGTCTCAATAGACTGTGTTTTTCTGTCCTTCGTAGTGACTACTTTAATTATTGTGACCACTACGATGGACTTGCATTCGAGTTTCGGTAATGTGCTCTTTATTTTTATCGTTTCCAGTGTCCTAATGACTGAAAAACACAGTGAATGGTTCTTGTAGGTGCACGGATTCGCTGATGCTCCCAACATGACCTTAACAAGACAGGAAAGACTTCGCCAGAAGCGACTTGCCCAAATAAAGTGGAGAAAGGAGATACAGAAGAATCCAGCGAGGTTGAAGTTTAAAGGCTCAGAAACCCCACCCCAAAGACAACTCCTGTTACACCACTTACACAGAATCACTCAATATAATGTATATTACCATTTCCAATCAAAGAATTTTTCAAATTGTGAAATCAGAATTGAGACAAAAAAAAATCTGAAATAACCACATTTTGGTAGAATTACCCATATGTGATGCATCGATTTTTCTCTACTTTCGGAAACTCAATTTTCTCCCAATTTTCTCTATGGCTGAGTGTTCTACGGAACAGACGTAAATAGAAAAACAGTATGAGAATATGCTATCCTCAATTCGAGTCATTTGCGTGCGTTTATTTGCCATCAGAACATGAATAACGTATTTTTGGCGCTTGTATAAAGACCTTTGTCCAGCAGTGTATATGGAGGGGGGGGGGGGGGAAATATCAACATTACTGTAGAATTACCCATTTAGAAAAATTAAATTCGTTTAGTCATTTCAGGCGCTATTTTGCATCGAAAGGACGGTTGGTGTCTTCCACCAAGGAATGTTCCCCAAGGATGTATCTACCTTCGTGCCACGTGAGATCCTGTGTTCAGTATCTGCAGTACGGGGTTACCACTGCCGATGAAGTCCTACGCGATATGGCCGCGTCGATGCGTACCATCTAAAATTGGAACACTCGGCGGACCAGACGAATAACGGAGATGTACGTGGCTCGTATCGAAACGAGACCTCCCGATAGCGACAGAACAAAAAGGTTTCTTTTCATTATTTCTGCGACACCGCTGGTGGATCATATACGCCAACAGAATACCCAGACACGGTCGAAGTAATACGTGCCCTACAACATATGTGCACGGACATCGTACCGCCCAATGCGGCGGACTTGTACAGTTTTATCACGAGAGTACAGCAGCTAGAGTGTCGAGTGTTGAGCGCGAACCCCAAGAAGCCTGTTGCCGTATACCCAGTCAGCTGTTCATCGAATTATAAAAGTTTTAATGAAAACAACGACGTTTCCCCGACACAAATCCCGAAGAGAATTGACCTTCATAAATTATTTCGGCGAAAGCCACCCCCGTTCTTTTTTTCTTTCTCTTATTTCCTCTTCGAAGACATAATGAACGAATGAATAAGTGAAACTTCGACGTGAAAACCTTTTTAAATATCCTAATGGACGTTCTCCGGACTAGAATGCCGGAAAATTCATATTTAATGAACTCGAGCCATTGCGGCTTTTCAAATACAGCTCGTCCCGCCGCCAATTCGCAGACGTACGCAGCGGCTCCTCGTGGGACGGTTTTAATTTTAATTTTTTTTTTTATTCCTCCCGCAGTCTAATTACAGCAGTAGCGAAGCGAAAATTTCCCACGTGATGTACCTGCCTGTGTCATCCACCCTGATAACTTCTATAATCGTTGTTCGTGCTCTCCGCCGGTTCCTTTTGTGTGTGTGTGTGTCTTGAGCATCATTTTTCATATCCCACCTGCTTCCTCGGCCGTCAGCTCAGCCGATCGAACCAAACGGTAGTATCCATTTTACATGCCAAAATCATTGATACAGTTTCGGATCAGACAAATTTTGACAGGGAGGTCGTCAAAATGAACATTATTTTTCTAGCCAGTGTAAATATTTACTGCTCAACAGGTGAAAGGTAAAGTTGGCGAAGATGGCGTGGCGGAGAAAATGGCACAGCTTCAAGGTTTCTATTTTAGCATCACTGTTTGGACAAAATTGTCGAAAATTTGAATTCAACTCCGTTTGCGTTTTCTTCCTCCGCTGAAAATTACGCCATGTAAATGCTATTTGCTGACTAAGGACAACAAATACTTGGCTAGAAACTAACTATACCTTTTTTCATTTTTTTTGTGTGAGGTGGCTCGGTATGCGCCAAATGCACAGACCTTGTAGTTCATTACAATTTTCCTCAAGTTGGTGTTGAGGATCAACTCAGTAGCCTCACCCTTACAACCCAAGGTGAGAAACTTTATTCATTCATTTGTGTGTGAGGTGACACTGTATGCGCCGAGTGCTCAGAGTTTGTAGTCCATTGCACTATTCCTCGAGTTGCTGTTAAGGATCAGCGCAGTAGCCTCACCTTTATAGCCAAAGTGAGAATTTTTCTGAGCTCTGTCTCTTCGACATCACTGGGTGCTGGATACTCTAGTCCCAGTGCTTCACGTCTTGTCCCGGCTATTGCTGGGCATTGACATATGATGTGGATCGAGGTTTCTTCCTCTTCTCCACAGTACCTACAAGAGCCGCTTTTCACCACTCCTATTTTATACCACATGTGTTTTTTGGCCCCATGACCAGTTAGTAGTTCGACCATGAGCCTTGCATGTATCCTGCTAAGCCCCAGTAGGAACTTGGCAGACTTACTGGGGCGTCCCCTATCAGTGTTTTGCTGACGTTCATACCGCTGGCCAACCGCCAGTGCATTTCCGTCTGCTTACTTATCCAAGCCTTTACTTCGGATTTTATGACGCTGTATGCTACACGAAGACACGGCCTGTGTGTTGCCAGTTCCTTTTTTATGCCCTCCTTCACCAGCTTGTCACCGATCATGTTCCCTTTTATGTCGCAGTGTCCCGGTGTCCATACTATGGTGACACGGTTTTCGTGAGCAGAGGTGTATAATTTGTTAACACACTCTGCCACCACCGGGGATGTAGTTTGGTGTGACGATAGTGCCTTAATAGCCGATTGACTGTCTGTATATATATAGATGTGCTTATTAACAAGGCCGTTCTGCTGGATTTTATCAATGGCTACTGTGATCGCCATTACCTCTGCTTGGAGGATAGTGACACCCTCGCCCAGTGCCACTGACTAGTTGTCAGCGCCTTTTGCATTCGTGATTCCGATTCCTACACCTTAGTCATTCTTAGAGGCATCTGCAAACCACACATTTTCCTCTTTTCCTATAATGCTTGGCGACCTCTTTTCCCAAGCCTCCCGTGTGGGTATCAGCGCACAGTACGGCTTGTCAAAGAAGTGTTCCATCGCGATTCTATCCTTCAGCCTTCCAAAGCATTTGTCCATCGTCCCCACCATCTCCCATATCCTTCTGTGACCTGTTTTTTGGGCATGAAGGTTTGGTTGGCCCAGACGATAAGCATCCGTTACCGCAGCTGCTTCTATAGCAGTGTAAAGTGGTGGCAAGTTTAGGAGCCTTTCCAGTGCCGCAGTCGGCGCGTTCTCATTGCCACCGTTGTCATCACTCACGCGAGCCTTTGCAGGTGGTCTTGTTCCTGTCTGACTTTCTCTAGGTGGACCCGACCCTGCCACACAATGGCCGCATATGTGATTCTGGGACGTATTACACGGGTGTAAATCTAATGCATCATTTTGGGAGACAGTCCCCAGGTCCTGTCGACAAAAGTACGGCAAGCCCAAAGAACCTCAATCCCTTTTCTTATTTTATCTGAGACGTGATCCCTCCAGGAGAGTTTTTCATCTAGATATACTCCAAAGTACTTCGCCATTCTCGCGAGGGCTAACGGTCTTCCCTTGTATTGCACCGTAATCAACTCCTTGCCCTTCTTTTTGTGGGTGAAAAGAGTGATCCAAGTTTTGTCCGGGTTTATCGATAACCACTTTTTGTACACAATTTTTTCACACAGCGGAGTCCCCACTGCATTAACTCCGCGATGGTTCCCCGAAATTTGCCGGTTACCACCACAGCCAGATCATCAGCGTAGCCCTGTGTGTATATTTTTTGATAATTCAACTCATCCATCAAACTGTCTACTACTAGGCTCCACAGTAGGGGAGAGAGTACTCCCCCCCGTGTACAGCCCCTGATGATCGTTGCATGGATTTGTCCTTCTTGGTATATTATTTGGATCTCCTTTCCATTTAGCATAGATACAATCCGGTTTATTAAGCTCTCCTTCACTTCCCTTTCCCTCAGGGCAGTTTCTATTGATTCATGAGAGGTCGCGCCAAACGCTCCCTGTATACACATGAATGTTGCCAGGATATAATCTCCGCCAATCATCCCTCTCTCAGCTGTCGTGACAAGCGAGTGCAGTGATGACTCAACTGATCTGCTTGCCCTATATGCGTGCTGGTTCTCATGGAGTGGGAGCCTTTTCAGAATAACCTCTCTTAGGTGCCTGTCTATCAGCTTTTCCAAGATTTTTAGCATGAATGATGAGAGACTTATCGGCTTGTAGGATTCGTCCTTACTGGGGTTTCTGCCGTATTTAGGCAGAAACACCACTCTCGCACCCCTTCACGATTTTGGAATGTGGCCTAGAGCTAATGATGCTCTGGGGACCCTAATGAAGGGTCCCATGGTCTCTAGTCCTGTTTGTAGGCAGACTGGACGGATTCCATCTGGGCCCAGTGCTTTGTACGACGAGAATGTGTTTACAGCCCAACATACTCTGTCTGGAGTAACCAACTCCTTCACCGTTTCCCAATCCATTCCGCTTTGCATACGGTTGGCTTTCGGCTCCAGCTGTGTATTTTCTATGATTTTTTTCTCTCGGAAAGTGCATGTCAATAAGGTGCTCTATTGCCTCTTTCAGGGTGATAGAAAAACCACTTGTCGGAAGCTCGAGCGGCTCCTCTTCCACCCTCCGTTCCTTACTGAAAAGTTTTTGCGGCGTGCCGTCTCCAATATCTTCTCTATAGATTTGTAGAAACGTCTCCAGAAGCTAGCATATTATTTGTCAGTGCAGCCCTCAGCCTGCTTCGAGTATCTTTCCTACGTTTCCCCAACACTGCCGTCCACCAGATGGTTTTGCGTGATTTTATTATCTTAGGCTCACAGTTCTTCTCATAGGCGCCCCTAAATGCACCATTCAGTATGCTGGATTGTGCTTCCAGGGCGTCCATGTTCTGAATCCGTTGCCAGTTGTATCTCGTCAGTCTTTCTAAATCATTTTTGAAGCCTCCCCAGTTTGTTTTCCTAGGGCTCCTAATAGCTCTTTGTTCTTCCTTAGGTACCTGAATCTGGTATTGGATGTATCGGTGATCCGATAGGGACGGTTCGTCCAACACTCTCCATCCCTGGACTCAGTCCCTAAGTTTGGAATTACAGTGTTATGTCTATAACTTCTTGCCTTACTTTTGTGACAAACGTTGGTTTGCCTCCCTCATTCAGAACCAGCAGATCCTGTGTCGCAAGGTAGTCCACTAGCCTGTTCCATCTTGGGTTTACGCCTGTAATCCCCTATATAGTATGGTGCGAATTGGCATCGCTTCCGACAAGAAGTTACAGCTCTTCCCTCACACAGTATTCCTCCAGTTCCTTAAGCTTATCAGTGGGGAGAGGGTCTCTAGAGTCTGATGGGAAATATGCTGAGCATATCACCATCTACTTCTTGTTTCCTCCTTCCTTATATTCCAAAATGACCACTACAAGATCCCTTAAGGTAAATCATGTTTGAATAAGGTAGCTCAGTATGCGCCGAATGTACAGACTTTGTAGTCCGTTACACTTTGCCTCAAGGATCAGCTCAGTAGTTTCACTCTTACAACCAAAGTGAGAATCTTACTGAGTTCTATCCCTTTGACTTCATTGGGTGTCAGATACTCCAGTTTCAACGCTTCGCGCCTTGTCTTGGCTATTGCTGGGCATGACAAATGATGTGAATCGAGGTTTCTACTCCTTCTCGACACTACCTACAGGATCTGATTTTTGCCAATCTTATTTGCTGCGTGAGTTCTCCTTCTACTCTCACTTGAGCAATGTTGTCTCCGTATAGGCTCTTAAGCAGAGCAATCTGGTGCTTTGGTACTCCTAGGTTTTCTAAGTATCTTCAGAGTATCCGCCAGTTGATATTATCGAACGCCTTTTCGTAGTCGATGAAGCATAAATACACTGGCTTGTTGAACTTCTGAGTTTTTTCTATCACCTGGCGAATATTGAGAATTTACTCTCTCTATCAGGGACAAAACCAGCCTGTTTTGGCTTTATCTGTGGGGGGATGTACACCTTAATCCGTTCGCGTAGGATGTTGAGTAAAACTTCGCTCGCGCGTAATATTAACGAACTTGTTCCGTAGTTTGAGCAGTCCGATTTTGATCCTTTTTTTGTGGAGAGGGATATATGTATACTGAAGCAGTCCAGTCCTTCAGCCATTTCTGCTATTTCCAATTTTTTTTTTTTTTTTTTTTTTTCATATTATCAGGTGTAGTAATTTGGTGCTTCCCTCCGGTGTTGCTATCAGCATTTCCGACACTATGCCATCTGCACCTGCTGATTTACTTTTTTTTAGTTTTTTGACTGCGACTTCGACCTCCGATAGTAAGATATCGTGCTCTGCCTCGCCGCCTGGCTCTTCATCTCTCTGTCCAACATTTCCGGTTTCGTCCGCTATCAGGTTCTCAGAGTATTCGCGCCATCTCGTTTTGACTTCCTCTGAGCTTGTCAGCATTTTTCCGTCGCGATCTTTCAGAGGTAGAGCTTCCGCTTCAAAAGTCCGTATGATCCTCCTGATTTTCTGAAACATGTCTTTGGTTTCGTTTTTGAGCTGATGTTTCTCGATTTCTTCGCAGATCCCTTCTATGTACCTGTTTCTATCTTTTCGGCATTTTTTCCTGAATTCCTTGCTTTTCTGTTGATACAGCAGCTTCCTCTTCCTTTCATCCTGCAGTTCTCCCATTTGGACTTTCCGCTCCTCGATTATCCATCCGTGATCCATTCCTTCTTCGTTTTGGCTGGTTTTGGTACCATACTTGCCGCTGTTTCTAGGCTCTCTTTAATTCTGAGTCGTGTTTCCTCGGCATTCAGGTCCGGGATTTCTTTTTGGACAGCGACTGCGATTCAGGAACCACCAAAACCACTTCAACACTAACTGGTTTGCTTTTCATAATTCCTTTCGAGCAATTTTTGGGCGAAGTTGTTTGCATTTTATTGGTCTAGAAATGACTGTTAATTGGCGACTTGGACCTCTTGGCTTTTCAGCCCTTCATTTTACGGTGCGGAACTGACCGATGGAAATAAATCTACTTTAGGATCTGGATTACTTGAGATGTAGAATTTTCAGCACGTACGATGGTTCAGAAAGCCTGGTGTTATACGAGTAATTGTTCTTCGCCCATACTATGAACCTAATTCAGAAGTGTTTTCCCATCACCCGTGTCAATTAAACATAATTGGCCTTCACTCGAAAAACACAACAGTTCACGCGTGAAGTAGGTTCATTTTAAAAATACATAGCAACTGGATTCTGGAAATAATATCGTATTCTAAGCGCTCGTTAAATAAGTGCAAATACGGTGCATTATAAGCTACCGTGTTGTAGCGAAAATGAAAAGCTGGAACAGTTGCACCGTTAATTGAATATCTTGGAAGAAAACAAGATACCTACAAGGGTTGTAACACTTAATTACGAAAAGTGAAATGGGTACGTTATTTAGTGCCGACGATGAGTAGATTCGCTATATATGAAATTTCTGGCAACAGTTTAGTCGACGGTCGTTTACGGGCACATTGCGAATACTTGAAGAAGTATTTCGAGTAGAGTGTTTTCTGCATCGGAAGTTATAAACAATCGCCGGCACCGTTTCCGAGCTCGTTAAGCGACCCTCCGAGTTCGAATTTGGCGGCGAGAAAAAAGAAAACGGATAACGTAGTCGCGGAGAGCGAATTTAATTCGAACGAGAATTACGGTCTGAAAGTGATTTTGGCAATGTGCAGGTTGTCAGACTGGGCGAGGCCCGACTAACTTGTGTACCAGTTCGGTGTAAGTTTTCCCGTCGCCATGTTAGCGCAAAGGGCCCAAACTCACGGTGTTTCGGCGCACAAGACTCGTGGTCAACGTCAGGGGGGTCAGCTTAGAAATATCTTGTGGTAGCAACCCGGCATGAGGAGGGGGTATCCTGTACTTCAGGATACTTTTACCAAGTCAAGAAGGTGAATTGATTTTTTTTTGCTTGTCGGAAATCTTGTAACTTTTCAGTCGTTATTTACTTATGGGTTTATTAAGTTTTTGGAAACCATTCGCAATGCTAGGAACATAAAAAGAACTGCCTACATGAGAAGCCCAGATGGTGAAGACGTCAATGACTAAAATGGCAGCAACGGAATGGCAACGATTTAAGAAGGCGAGCAGTCAAGGAAATGCACCTAACCGGCCACAAACACGATCACCAAGACCCTTCAGAATGCGGAAGTTAAGCTGGAGCCAGAACACGCTCGATTATTACGAAGATCGGGGGTCGTCACAGCAACCATCAGTAATATCCGTGCATACTGAGCTCCTGAACTGCTTCCCCAAGACGAAGGCAGCCATCGTGGGGAAGTTAGGCTGACAACCGCCTAGGGGTAAGTGCTTCTGAAACACTATCCAAATTAAATTTTTTGCCAACAAAGAACAACAAAAATAAAAGTAAATGTTTCGGCTTGAATATTCTTAATTATAGCCGCAGAGGTCTAACAAGCGAAGATGGATTCTTGGAGCTTGAAACCGCCGTGTTCAGCCCGAACCAGAATAAAAGCATACGAAATCAAAAGAAACAAGAGGAGAGTGTGGAGAAAACGTGTGTACTGATTGATCGCTAGTGTATACAGACCTCCCTGAGACTGCTAAACATAAACTGTAACTGTCACTAAGCTGCAATTGTAATTCGATTGATGTCCTGCCTGACTGTTCGAGGAGAAAAAAGGAGAATGAGCTGTGAGAAAAATTAGAACGTGGCTGTAAGAAGATCACATGCAGGATGTGCAGGAATGAAGGGGTCAAAAGATGTTTCTAAGATGCTCGCATCGTGCTACGCAGAAAACAGCCAGTTAGGACTTTTTTTTTTTACTTTAATTTTTATTTTATTATATTATTTCTTATTTCTAACATGTGGAGGAAGAGGAGGGCCCTTCGGTGCCATGCTTTTCTTCAGGGCCTCCTCCCTCAAAATAATCTTTCTAAAGTAACATTATATTATAATAAACTTAACATTAACACATACGATGTTTTATAAATTAACTGTGTTATTTGTGTGCGATGTCCTGCTTTTCGTTTTTTGTTTTTTGTTCAAGTATATATTTCTTTTACAAATGACTTGAATTGGTTTAGTTTTGTTTCAGAAAATTTTAGTAGGTCACGATCTGGAGAATCAACTCTGTATTGTTTTCTGTAGCATATACACAACAAAAACTGTATGTTCAAAAAAGGTCGGGATCGTTAAAAAGTCAGTCCCAGTGAAAAGCACCGCATACTGAAATCTCGGAAAAATAGAAAATTCTGGGAGCCGGTCGGGAAGATAAATGAGATGATGAGTTTTTTTCTTGCTTGTCAACTAAAACTTGTCCCCCCTCCCTACCACCACCGTCGGTTGAAAGTACATGTACATCACGCCGATTCTGATCTTGCGTGTTTCTTCTGATTGAAAGAAGAGGGTTAAACCGACTTTGCTCTTACATACTGTAAGGTACTTGGATTCGGCACCCTTATTCATAACTGAGTTTTGTACTACGATCAGAGATTGCAATGGTTGGATGTTTAGCACTTATGGATATTTTGTACTTGAATTTCACACTTTTAACTTCGATCTTTACTTGGGTATCCATCATGCAAGTGGAACGAACAACGCCACTTTTTGAAACGTTGCAGCGGTAGGTGCGCGAAAAGCGTCTTTCAATTTAAATATACCCAAGGTGGGTAGAAGCTTCTCTAAATTGATCAGTGATTGTAGATGCATTACAAGCTAATTCTAAATAAAGGGCGCATAGTTTAAAAATTCAAGTAGCCCTGAATATTGACTGATAAATCAATCGATTTGTTTGTATGTCTGACTACGAATATATAAACAAGTTTGGTCCGTGAAACGCACTCTCAGAGAAAAATTTGCTAGTAAATACAAATGAGTTGAATGGGACTTATAATATGTTTCAGTGTAACATGAATAAGTAGGTAGTGTGTGACAAGGCTCGAATCGAGTATATTCATGATCAGGAGATATAGGGGGTGAACTCTTGAAATTTTACGTGTCTCTTGGATTTCCGGTGAATAAGGCAATAGCATTCAGAGTCCTATTGAATAATCGAGTGAGTTATGGCTGACATCTTGCGGATTTTTGGTATCATATGAGACCAAGACTTGTGACTGATAAGAAAAATAACGTTCAAAGTTTTCTGGGTTCTTTTTTTTTTCTTATTTCTTTCTTTCTTTAATACTGTGAGTTTGCACTAACCTCTCGGTAGTCTTGTTACTAATAAGTGGGTATATTTTCCGAAAAATTTCATGAGTCGCAAACTGATGAAAATGTGGGGGCGAAGGATAACTGAATTTTTAAATTCTGAGTCCCTTGCCTGAACTCATTTGGCCTTCTCGGCTGTTGGTAGGGGGAGTAAATAAATATATATTATTATACACTCTCTAAATATTGACAAATTTCGATAAAAAAAATTTGCCCGCTTTTTACTTGGATACACGCATCCCCGCCATCGTCATCCCGTGTCTTGTTTTAGGCCTAGTGGCCCATCTGCGGGGTGGCTGCTTCGGCGAAGCCGGAAATTTCCACGAGCTTTATTACGATTCTTCATTGGTTCTTAGCGTGTGTTTTGTTTTTTGAGAGGCGTACATCTCCAACTATATTCCAGTTTAGTTCGTCCATGTTTCCGAGGCTATCTTTAGGATTTCAAATTGTGATTCGTTTTAAGAAGTTATCAGTAATGGGGTTACCACTTACGCTTCCAAGCAGTGGTTTTCTGTAAGAGTGACCTTCCCTTAGTCGATGGTTTCAGCTAGTAGACAGCTGTTCCTCGCCTTTTCGCGCCAAGACTAGTATTAACTCTTGCCTGGGGCAGCTTATGCTCTTGTTCTGATCGTCTGTTAGATTTCTATGCAGTTTGTGCTTGATTAATTCGAATGCCGCAGTCGGCTTACGACACCCCTTCATCCATACCACCAGCTGGGCAGATCTACTTTGGCTTAATTTCTCGGAAAGTCGAGGTTTTCTGTTTCACCTTACTGCCCAGCCATCATGTGAACATATTAATGGAGGTAGAGTCATTCTCACCCTCGGTTCAGCCCGTTCAGTCCCACCTGAATATTATAGGACTCTGAGGCGCACCATCAATTTGCGGGATTTTCAGAATTGCACGAGAGATTTGAATCTGGAGAAGAGTGCCTAGAGGATGATCTTTAAATATATCGTGGAATGAAGAGGAGATAGGGAGAAATGAACAAATTCCGTGAGTTGAACTATCTTCAGAGCAACATTTCGAATGTAACCCAGTGAAGCCATCAATGAAGATGCGGTTACGGATGTCAAGAATGAGGCTGTGACGATGAAGCAGATCCGCACCGATGATGGGTCTATCGACCTTGGCCATCACAAATTTCCACGTTATTGGGCGCCGAAGACTTGAATTTGAAGTCAAGTTCCAGCGACCGTAGGCAAGGATTGGTGTATCATTAGCTGTGTACAGCACCAAATCGGACGATTCAGCTTCGGAAGAGAGTAGAAGAAGGATAGAAATAGTAGCACCAGTGATGATGAGATAGGGTAATTTATACGATTCATCGAAGGAAAGATGGTGGCGTGAAGATGGTCGTTCGTCGGTTGCCGTTGAAACCAGTGATGAAATTAGTGTTTTTGAATACGGTTTGTCATTGAGCAGTGCCGGTTTTACCATACGGGCTGACTAGGCTGCAGCCCAGAGCGGAAAAATTTTGCACTGACCTGAGAAATTACAGCTGGAACTTGCTGAGTCCGTCCGTGTTAGAGCATCTACAAACGCCCGAACACTGACAACCGCCATTTTGAGTCGCTCGGTGCCCGACGATTCGCAATTCGACACACGGAACGTTCCGCGTAGTGAATTGTGAGTCATCGGACACCAAAGCGACTCAAAATGGCGGATATCAGTATTCGGGTGTTTCCAGGTGCTCTCTCCGTGTGAATGGTACAGACAAAATCGAAGCACTTGGTGGTGCTATCACGGTTTGTCATTTTTTATCGAGAAAGAATTACCGAAAATTCCGCGGAAATCACAGTTCGCGATCACATCGACAATTTCACATGCGTACGTGTTCAAATCTTGTCGAAGTCACCAATTGTGGAATTTTCGGGATTTGTATGAGAAAAGTGTCTAGTCCGACAGCGAGGGTATTCGAAATCAATGACACAACAGTTGTAGTAAACCTGACGGATATCCTACCTGGCCGATCGAAGGAGAAAAAGAAGAGTGAGTCATAAGAAGAAGAACGTGGTTTTGAAAGACCACATACCGAAATCACGGGAATGTTGGAGACAAAATACATTTGGTGGACGCCCGCATTGTGCTACGCAGAAAGTAGCCAAGCAGAACGATTTATACGAAAAAGTACATTGGAGAGGAGATGGTCGCCGCAAGTATATCGCATCGTGACACCTTTATCACGATTATAAGGACAGAAGATCTGCCTGATCTCTCCTATGTTCAAAAACTCCGAATTCGTCGAAGACCTAAGCCGGAGTCAGTCCCAAAACGGAACCCACATCAACGGTCAGTTCCTTCTGTGATTCGCAGCAAAAGGCTATAATCAGTTTCATTGTCTAACTTCTCGTATCCTAACAGCAGCTGTTTCACTGCAGACCACGTCGCCGTCTATTCGTAGAAGATTAAAATTTATCTTCCAACCAGTACGAACATTTTCCGGGAACTTAAATTACTAACTAATGAAACATTAACGTGAAAAAGTATGCTCGCCGAATTCATAGCGTGATTTAATTAAAACAAGAAGGGAAAAATACAACTCCGACTAAAAAATTAAATAATTGCGGGTGCTAAATGTTCTGAGGAACCGGCGCAGGAATTATTAACCGTGCTTTGTCTTCGGGATCGAGAAGGGGGCGGGGTGTTCTCAACAGGCTTTCCTGGTCGAGTTAATGAAATTAAAGATGGAGTATCGCGTTAAATATTTAAATAGACGCTAACGAAGGTAATGAGATGATTCGCAGACATGTGTACCCGATGTTCATGTTTTACAAATCGAACGATTGTTAAATATTAAGGCGTACCTCGGATTAGAAAAGTGACCACGTGCATTTTTATTTATTTACTCGGTCATGCGATTCAATTTATAGAATCGTCGGAAACGACAGAATAATTAGCTTTCGGAAGCGCTTCCCGGTTTAATATTTAAGGCAACGCGAATTGCAACGACCATCGAGCGGCTATTTGTGTCTTCCATCCGTCAGGCTAAATTGATATCGAAAAAGTCGACAGTCGGCGATTACCTCACTGCTTTGGTAATTTGGAATTAGTCGCATAGAAAATGCACAGAGTACAGCTTTTTATAGTGCATTCAACGAAGGTAAAAGCTTGTGACGCAAACTGCTACATGCGGCGGTAGTCGGAAACAGGGTCACAGCACAGTGGTCCGAAGTCTCTAAAATACGGCTATTACCAGAAACCTTGACGGTTAAATTGTAAACAATGATTTTACAATGCCAATTTTACCCGTGTCAGTAAAGCGGACTTTTTTAAGTCTCTAGCTGAGAAATATTCCTTAAAATCTTACTGTCTCTGATGTTTCGCCACTTGACGCACTCTTCAACTGCAAAATCATGCGAATTTTTCTAAGATTCTGGTAACATGGTAACAGGTACTACAACAGAATTAATTTTGACAGAATTCCGGTTACTACTACCAGCAGGCGCACAACCAGAACTTTCCTTGATGGGGGCTAGAATTTAGGAGAAAAAAAAACTTGGGCAGGGATGAAAACTCGATTTAATACCTACCTATTTTTATGAGCTGTAAATTTGTACAAATCCATCGGCATCAAATTTTTTTTCGTTTCAAAATTGATTTTTAAAAAAATTTGAAGAATTTTGGGGGCTATAGCCCTCCAGCCTCTCCTTGGTTGCGTCGTTGGATAGTCGCATTGCTACTACCTCATTGCGAAGATTATATTAAAGGGATGTGTTGACAATTCTACAATAGAAAAAATCTTTCTTCTAGTTGGATAGTTGCGTTGCTGTCACATCCTTGCGATGATAACATTGAAGCGATGTGTTGACAATAATGCAATGGAAAAATGTCTCCCTGCTTTACCAATTTCTTCAAGTTGGATAGTCGCGTTGCTGCAACACCACTGCGATGATTCCATTGAAGCGATATTTGTTGACAATTGGAAAAATAGCTCCTTCCTCCATCAGTTTCTTCAAGTTGGATAGACGCGTTGCTGTCACATCTTTGCGATGATTACATTGAAGCGATGTGTTAAAAATAATGAAATAGAAAAATGTCTCCCGCTTTCATCAATTTCTTCAAGTTGGATAGGATAATCACGTTGCTGCCGCATCCTTGCGATGATAACATTGAAGCGACGTGTTGACATCAATAATGCAAAGGGAAACTGTCTCCCTCCTTTATCAATTTCTTCAAGCTGGATAGTCGCGTTGCTGCCACATCACTGCGATGATTCCACTGAAGCGATGTGTTGACAATGGGAAAACTAGCTCCTCCCTTCATCAGTTTCTTCAAGTTGGATAGTCGCGTTGCTGCCACATCCTTGCAATGATTACATTGAAGCGAAGTGTTGACAATAATGCAATGGAAAAATGTCTCCCTCCTTTATCAATTTCTTCAAGTTGGATAGTCGCGTTGCTGCCATATCATTGCGATGATTATATTGCAGCGATTACTGATGACCCAGCACGCGGCTCCAGTATCTAGCTTGAAGAACTGATGATACTTTTTCGCTGCATGTTCATCAACACCGTTTCCCATATTTCACTCTATCCAATTAGGGTGCAGTTTTCCAGCTGAGTATTCTGTGTGGGGGTACCAGATAACGGCTACATTGTTACGGTGCCAATGGGCGACCAAAGTGATGTCATTTGGTAATAAGGAAAGAAAAAAGTAGGTATAGCACGCCTAAATAAAGAGCAACGATCAATCCAGGTACGCATTGGAAACACACTATCGCCGAATACACAAATGACAATGGAGTACGGCTGTGTCGTGAGTATCTACTGCTTCCTGATCCTAATCAATGACTTAGTCAAAGAAATTCCTGCACTTATACAAACTCGACTTTTCGCCGACGACCTCAATATCACGCTCCGAACAAGTAACCTAGACGTTGCCGAAAATATCCTCCAGCTATGCCTAGACAACCTCCAAAACTGGAGCAAAAAACCAGGCTTGCGCTTCTCAGCCTCCAAGACCAAATAGGGCAGACTGTTGTACCTTGGAACGCAGGATACATTTTTGGGGTTACAGGGCGGGAAACTGAGTTACAAATTTCGGACAGCACATCATTTGAAAGAGCTTGCTTTTACGCTTCCGTTGATACCCTATATCAAATATTGGTGCGTGTTGGTGCAGAATATGAGGCCATTCAAAAAAAAAAGTATGTTCCAAGGTACTATTATGTATTGTACCTTGGAATTGTGGGTATTGTACCTTGGAACAATACCTACCTCAGACCGATATGGAAAACCCGTCAAAAATTACATAAACGTTATTTATTCGATATTAAATGGAAATTTTTCAATTTTTAAAAAAGTGTAAATGTTTCTTCTACGATATACGTTATTTTAAATTGCACAAATTTGCGACTTGGCTACAACTGATACATCCTCAATATTTGGAAACAGAACAGAACCACTCAGAAATACAAAATGAAGCTTTTTATAATTCAGCCATTTTCAGGCGCTATTTCATACAAAAACTTGAAAAGTTGTCACCAATTCACCATGACTGTTTATCACTCCACTTAGTGAGATTCGAAAGATGCCTGCTAACTCACGTTATCAGTTGCTCCAAAGTATAATACCATTTCATTGTTCAAGGTACAACACCTACACTTCTGTCATAAAAATGCTTGTAAATTTGCCGGTGATCAAAATAACAAATAATGAACAATGCCATCTTGTTACTACGCCCATGGACTACACCAATTATTATAATTCAATTTTCAAACTATTGTCTTCTTTCCCCTAGAGCATTTCTCCCAGTAACAAAAATTTTACTTTGGGTACCCGGTCTTCGTTTTTTATTTTTCCGCTGACAGCACTACGGCGGTCCTGGACTTTCTAGGCTGTGTACAATGTTACTACAACTAAAGACACAACATGGCAACTGAATTTCATTCATACAAGGTTCCTACGGCTACAAACTGCA
This sequence comes from Acanthococcus lagerstroemiae, assembly GCA_031841125.1. Classification (NCBI taxonomy): domain Eukaryota; kingdom Metazoa; phylum Arthropoda; class Insecta; order Hemiptera; family Eriococcidae; genus Acanthococcus; species Acanthococcus lagerstroemiae. Next base: position 47,351,279 of record CM063111.1, on the reverse strand, counting down.
TTCTGTTCCAAGGTACAACAGTCTCCCCTGCGTCATTTATACGAGGAAACGAACCAACACTTCTCTCAATCTCTGCATCCATGGCGCCCCACTCCAACAAACCCTAGAGGCTAAATTCCTAGGTCTTATACATTTAACCAAAGACTTACATGGAAGCTATACATCCTCGAGCTAAAGAAGAGAAGCCTCCTTGCACTTAATATACTAAAGATGCTAAACAATCGACACCATGGGCCTACTTCCGAAAAATTGGTCACCATCTATAAAATCTTGATTCGATCAAAAATAGACTATTGTTCTATAGTATATGCATCTGCATTTGATCATCTATTGAAAGCGCTGAAATCAATTCAGAATGCATGTCTGAGACTCGCTCTCAGGGTCTTTCCAACCACTCCAGTCCCCAGTTTACAATCATTCTCTGGAACTCCCCCACTTTCAAACCGAAGAAAACTCCTAACAAATAAACCACGCCACACACTCACTCTCCAAGCTCCCCAATCTTCCCCACGCAAAACATAGTAGGACTTTCTTCTCAAACATTTCCGCTACCATCCCTGGGCAGACGCTAAACTGTCCTCCTTACAGCATCCTTCAACATCTGCCTCCTCAAACTCCTCCTTGGCAAGAAAACCGTACACAGATCCTCTGCCTCGCGCAACCAGAATTCAATTCCGCAACACCTGAAAGAATACATGCCAAGTTTGACTCTATAGTATATGCTGCTTCACGGATGATTCCAAAACTCAGGAACGAACTACTGGAACATATCTCATAGACACAATTCTGAAGGTCTTCGTTCTCTCGCCCACTCTGAAAATCAACACAGTGGAAACGGTTGCCATATACCAATGCCTCCTACAACTACCAACTGAGGTACACACAAAATCCCTGCTCTTCTCGGCTTCTCAAACCACACTGTGTAAACTCGAATCGGGAACCCACCATCTAATTGAACCAGATGCACTAAAAACTCAAGCGATTGCAACCCTCGAAAGCCTTTACTAATCCAATATCAAAATCAAGTCTGTGTGGATACCGGGCCACTGCGGAATCCCCGGCCACGATGTAGTCGATTCAGCATCGAAGACCCAGCCTGTTATATCAATACCACTCCTCAACGTGCCCGACCTCAAGTACCACTTTCGTAACCTCCTGGATAAAGTCTAGAATGCTGAGTGGAATCTCACCGATGGATAGCTCCAGTCCGTCAAACCGTACGTGCGCAGCTGGACTTCCATCATTGGAAAAGCGTGTAAAAAGTCACGGGTACTGGAAGCCACCGTAAATCGGCTCCTGCTTGGGCACACACACGCCACCCACGACTATATTTTCACTCGCCAACAGGCCCAACGCTAAGCACGGGCAAAGCGGGCCTTTGCCCGGGGCGCCCAATGATCATCATGGTATTATGGCCCATTAAAAAAAAAAAAATGGGATCATCGCGAAGGTGTAACTGGTGCTTCGTTTCTTTTGCCAGGGGCGGCAAATGTTCATCCATTGCCCGGGGCGACAAAATCTCTAGCGCCGGGCCTGCTCACCAACCGCCACCGATGTGTACAACCTCCAACTACCCACTCACGGTACTCCATATCATAAGGGACTGCAAATAATGCCGTCAACGCCGAAATGAAATCAGCGATTTCTGTACTGAGAATATCACCGGCATTATACACTTTGTTCAGAAATCTAAACATGAATTACTATAGAGTATAGACTACCCAACGCAGTGTAAACCCCACCACTGAGATCATAGCCTTCTAGCATTAAATATCTGATTACGAAAAAAAAAATAAAAAATGTTGAGATAAAATTTTTGTTTGAAGATAAATTTTACTCATGACACAATCTTCCAACTTTCTCTACCAAATTCCTTCGGATTTTGAGCACGTGTGCCGGCAATCAAAACTTATTCAGTGTTACCATGGTACCAATAAATAATCGAACACAAAATAATGAAATAACGCCTTGGGTTGCTCCGACAGATTTTACAGTTTTCCTAAAATTTTATTTCGGAAATGTAGTCATATTTGGAATACAAAGTCTTTTACGTTGTCCCTTTGCCTGCACCTTGACGCCTTTGGTCAAGGTCCTATCTTCACACGCTCGAACGTTTTGCTTGTCGGACACACGTTGGTAGTTTCAATTGTTTATGGCGAGCTCGATCGCATTTTCAGGCCGGAATCAGCGGTAGCTGTGAAAATCGGCTTCGTCGGTGAGAGAAATCTCTACAGCGAGAAGCAAAGACTAATATAAAACGCAGATGCTCGACGGTACAGCGGAATTTTCGTACTCACAAGTGCCTATTACGCAGCACTTAGCGCGTCCACCGAGTGTTCTCTTTCATTCTTATATCAAAATTTCTTCTTCATTTTTCACATTTTCCGAGTGTATACGAAAATGAACCTCCAACTCGAGCACGACCCTCTTTGGAGAGACGAGTCGGCCGCAGACTCGCAGATAGGCGTTCGTCGGGTATTATAAATTACCGTGTAAATATTTCTTAATGAAAATACAAGTCGTAAACGTCGTCGCTCGTCGGCGTCCCCCGAACACAGGAAAAATAAAAAAAAATAAAAAAACCGAATCGCTTAAACGCAACACGTTTCACCCCTGTGACCGCCTCGTATACACTCTTATCGAATTATTCTACCCTCCGGTGGCTCGTATTTATTTATCTAATTACATGACTCATGCGTCCCTTCGGCCCGAGGACCCCCAGATCCCAGCCGGTCCATTAGTAAATAATAAATAAAATTAAACGTCAACGCCGCTATATTTTCGATGCATGATGGGAATGCCTTATACGTATTCGCGGCGCATTTATTTTTCGTGTACTATTTGCAAAGAACACGAAGAAATTCGGACGTCTCGCAACCCGTCATTTCATTTCGTGTAATTAGATAATTTGATAAAAATGAAAATACGACCGACGCCGACGTCTGTTGGTCCGTTGAATTTTGATGTTCGTCTACAGAGTGCTCGGGTTGGTCGACTTGACGTGACGTTTTCGAAATCGGGCAACATTTGGGTGTAGTAGAATCGAGCTGTTCCGGCCAGCGTTGATGGCCATAATACCACTCAGAATGTCATTTCGGATAAAAGTTTGATGACTCGGCTTCTTATGGGGTTGGGACTAGGCAGAATTCGGAAATAGGGAACGACAAGTCGAGTTTTACGATGCGCTGGTTTCAGATGAAGCAAAACGTTCTAAAATGATTATTGATTTTTTAAACGTATCTTGTTGAAAGCTGACTTAACTTTACAAGTGAGAGTTATAAGAATTAACTTCAATTCTGGATGGTGACGGTTCCAGCAGTCTACCATGTGCACTGTCAGGGCCAGCACTCAGCATTTTCCCCAACTGTAGAGTAAAAAAAGAGAAAAATTTTAACGCAGCCAATTTCTCGACTATAGAGAACTCAAGCGTATTACATATATGTGACCTGGAATCATGAAATGTACCTCTAGTGTCAAAAAATCATTTTCCACTTTCTTGACAATGCTTACCAAAAAAAATCCCGCTCTTTCGAATGAAACAAAGCGCAGCTTCCCATCTTCATTAGTTTTTCCACAAAATGCATTTAAAAATCACGTCACACGTTTAAAAGCATCCGTTTACATGGCGTCGTGTTAGACGGGCCCATAAGAAAACATCCCTTTATATGTCGTCCTGTGAAACGGGCCTCCGGGAATGACAGAGAACAAGAATTCGAAACGCGGTTGTCATAGCAACGCGTAAACGGACCACCATAGATGTACACGCTATGTATATCTGTGCGCACCACTACCACCATCCCATCTTTACACTCGCTTATCTAGGAAACCTGTTTTCGCACAAGAGGTGGATTTCATGATTCCAGGTCACATATAACGCCGGCCCTGGGTACTGTCCATCCAAATGCAATTTAACTTCTATATTCTGCATGTCTCCTTTCTTTCCGTTTCATTCAATTTTGTTTTATTTATGTATTCAAGTTTGTCTCAGTTCATCTTATATTTCATTTTGTTTCAACTCATCTTATTTTGTACAGGCTTGTTTTGCTTCTCTATTTGTTTCGTTTTGTTCTTCAATACTTGGTTTCATTTAATTTTGTTTTGCTTACGTCGTTAAATATTATTTTTTCATTTTGTACTGCATTGTCTTATTTCATCTTAGTTTGTAGTGATTTGTTCTCTGTTGTATCACCTCATGTTTTCATCTTACTTCGTTTTGTCATTGTTTGTTACATTTTGTATTATTTAGCTTTATTCAGAACTGTAGCGATGTGTTCTCACCTTTCTCACTACCCCTATTGTTATTTGAAAAATGAGAAATTTGGTAAAGAGGTAATTCTCCGGGAAATGAAAACATTAGGATGGTGTTTTCTTTTTTGTTAGACTCCCCCCTACCCCAGAGAATACTCTTTATTGGTAGAGCGTATGGCGATGCATGCATGCCAAATTGGCTCCCCAGTCACCGTACCGCTGGCACCTGGAAACTACCCTTTCGAGTATCGCATCAGTGACCAGAGGGACATCTTGAGGCTAGGGTTACCATATTTCTAAATCCAGAAATCCGGACATAAACTTGGGAAACGAACCTTATCCCTCTTCTTTCAAGCTCCCCCCTGAACAATACAGAGACGGATATCACTTCGCAGGGCTTCTCCGAACAAAGTCAGTAACTATGTTCGTAAGTAAATAAACTCCATTTTATTACTTAAATGTTAAATGTATTATAATAGTATAAAGCAAATAATTCATAGTCATCACAGGGAGTAGCGGAAAGAAAAACAGGGTAGCCAAACGGGCAAACTGAACCACCCACTGCTGAAAACAGAAACTTCAACAAAACAGATATTTTTCCACAGGTATTCTGTAAAATCATGCAGTTTTTTTTGGTTTTTTTTTTTTTTTGTTCTTTGCTGCATGTGAATCATGTGAGGAAAAATCCGGACATTTTCAGTTTTTTCAGAAATCCGGCCGGACGCTTTCCTAGAGGTCTAAAATGAGGACATGTCCGGACGGATGGTAACCCTACTTGAGGCTGGCCCGGGCTGCCATTTCGCCTCTCCGCTTCGGATTCGGACTATCCTGACAAAGCCACTCCCACTGATCGAGGAAATGCTCAGCCAGCATTAATCTAGAATTCGGATGTACCACAAGCAGACGTGGTTCCTTCCTTCGCCCTTCGCCTCCTTTTCTTGGTGCGTGTGGCGATGCAGAAAACCATCATACTTTTTAGTTCATACGTAGTAAAGAATATTCAACAAGTTTACAGGGCAGAAAGAATGACTTTTGTCCACTACAATAGACACCTTGTCCGAGGCGAAAACTCTGATATCCACGACTGTGGACAAAAAAGATTCATGAATTTCCTTTTTCATTGAATTTTTGAAAATTGTGCTACTACATGTGCCAATATAAGTACAATGTCGCCCCCGGACCGTGTTCCGGGATGAAAATTGTATCGTTACTGTCATCTGTTGCGCTGGAAAGGCACGCATCTTTACACCAGTCAAACATTCAAAGATTGGTCAAGACAAAATGGACTGAAAACAGTATAGTAACAGAACTTCAAGCAATCCCTTCTGGGGAAATGAAATAAGTGGCAGCAAATTGAACTTCTTCACAATATTTCAATAATCATTCTGTATAAAGTTACCACTTTATAGGAAAATAACAATTTGAAATAAAAAGTTGAAAAAAAAAGTAGGCAATAGGATTTAGACTAGATGGTAACGTCCACGACGAAAGACAACTCCCAATGCTTTTTAAATTCAAAATATCGTTAGGTATTCTCCTGTCTGATGGACTGATGGAATTTGTTGAGGTTGTTATTGTACAACCCAAAATAACCTACCCAAAAATAATAATAATTAACTATTTAACTAAATAAAATGGAACAAACAAGTAAAACAAAAGTTAAGTTTCAAAATTTCCTGGTAACAAAACATAGTAAATTTCTGGAGAATTACCCAGATTCTAGTTGCCAGTCAGCAAAATTGAAAAAATGAGGACTCCTCTCATGCTTCCGCTTCCTGCCAATATATGTGTACAGTTTGAAAAATTAGAATGCGATATATCGTAATAACCAGTAGGCAAAATTGTAAAAATTAGGATTTCTGTTGAGTTTCATCAAAAAAATTTTATATTTTAGCCGGCATTTTTTCAATCCACCCCTCCCCCATTTCTCTTCTTTTTATGTCTTCCATTTTTTAAGAAAACATTTGTAGCTATGGCCCTGATCATATTTCGTTTTCTCTTTTGTTTCATTTTATTCAGTCTATTCTCAGAAGTGTAGCAGAGTTTTTTTAGGGGGGGGGGGGCAAAAATTGTTAAATTCTCGACTGGCACTCAACTCAAAATTCCCAAGTGTTACATTTTTTTGTATTGATAAAAAAAAACAAAAAAAAACTTTGAAATCTTTTGACTTGTTGGATATTTTCAACTTTTGATCTATCTATTAAAATTTCCTAACTCTTGCAGAGGTTTGGGGGAACTGCATCCCATGACCCCCTTAGTATCGTCCTTGTCTGCTCTCCTTTTTATTCTTCTTGTTCTTCATATTCATTTTCGTCATCATAATCATTTTCTTCTTCACTGTGTCTTCTTCTTTCCTGTTATTATTCGCCGATTTTGGTATAGATCTTTAAGGTACAAAAATGTTTTTATATTATAGATGAATGTTTCATACCTCAACTATAAAGCAACATGAGGTAGAAGGGTGAGATTTATTACATTCCTATCTCCTTTTTATGTGGGAGAATTATCTCGGCCGAGTACCATTGTCTGGGAGATTGTCCTAGTGCCATTAAAGAGGGAGGCCAGTGGTGCGCCAGTATATCTCCGAAGTCTTTTAGCATTTCGTTTGTAATCCTATCAGACCCTGGGGTCCTGTTGGGTTTTATTGGGTTTTAGCTTCCTGATTTCTTTTAGCGCATTTTGCAGCGAGATTTCAGGGGGAGGGGTGGGGGTTCATTCAGTTGGTCAGGTGATTTTGCCTATCTTTGGCCTTAGTCGCTCCTACTGGATCTGCATTGTAGAATTTTTGACAAAATTCTGAGGCCGTTTTGGCTATTTCTTCTCTATTTGTTATTACTTGACCGTGTTGGTTTTTTAATTCTGGGGAGAAGGAAGTTGCCTCTTGCCGCTGCCCTCCTAGTCTGTTTCGTGGACCAGTTTTCCTTAACGATCGATTCTGCAATCTCGCTTTCAAATTCACTAACATCTTTTCTGATTTTCTTCTTAATCAGTTTACTAATTCCGCAAAAATTCAATCTGGTCCTTCATTGATGGCTTTCTTCTCTTTTTGAGTTCTGTGCGTTTATAGATCAACCCTTTGGTTTCTTTGCTTAATTTGTCGTCTGTTTTGATTTTATTTATTTGAATTCCAAACGTGTTGTAAATTTTATGAATGTTTCCCAGCAGTGTATCGTACTTAATTTGGAGATTGTATGTATTTATATCATCCCACTTAATTTTAGAAATCTCGCTTGCTACGAGTTTGGCGGCATCGGCTTTTTTGTGGGCTGGGATCCATTTGCGTCTGAATTTATCCTCTAATGATTTTCCCTTAAATTTAGGTATTTTATTCGTGGTAGTTTTCAACCTACACTTAACTGGTCTATGATCAGATCCAAAGTGGAGTGTGAAAATCGTGCTGATATTGATGAAGATCTTTAAATTATCACTTAGTGTGTGGTGGATCTCATTTTTAGTTATTCCGTCAGGCGACCTCTAGGTCCATCTTTCATTTTCTTTTTCGGTAAAAGGTTTTGGCTCTTTTAGGATGTTCATTCGCAAATTTGATTAGTTTGTTGCTGTTTTCATTTGGAGTTCCTATAGCCCATGAACCCACACCTGGATTCTCTCCACTTTCTGTTCCTATTTTTGCGTTAAAATTCCCCATAATAATATTATTATTACTTTTTCGAGTTCTCATGCGGTCACCAAGGAGATCATAAAATTCTTTGATTTCTTCTTTTTTGGAGCTGACATATTAGGGGCATATGCTTGAAATCTAGAAATATTTTAATTGCTGTTTAGTATTAATTTTACTCTGACAAGTCTTTTCGAGAAACCTTTGAATTTTAAGATTTGTTTGCTGTGGTTTTTGTCAATATAGAACCCCACGCCTCTATATATCCTTTTGTCGATCCAAAAAATGATAGAAAGTGTCCATTTCTGTCGCGTGCCAAAATTTTCTAATCACGTGCTATTATATCTATCCCCTTTTAAATTAGAAGGCTCTATTTTGATAAAGCCAAAAATTTGAATAACCTCCGCTTCGCAGATGGTATTGTTTTCATCGCAAAAAATGCTTAGAACTGCCGCGTATGGCTGAAAACCCGAGGAGAGAGAGGGAGAAGGTAGGGCTCTCCATCAACTTTACTGAAAGAAAAATTTTAACCAACATAAAATTAATAATGTACTGATCGAGGTGGTTTCCGAGTATAAGTATCTGAGCCAAATGGTATCATTCGTCAACAAAACTGAAAACGAACTCAAAATCAGAAGGGTAAATGCATGGAAAGTGTTTTAGGTACGGTACAAAGACTGGTGCTGAAATGTAACATGAGATTGAAAAGTAAAATAAGAATTTTCGAAAGTACAGTTATCCCGATTTTAACGTACGGAGCCCAGACATAGACCTGTACTAAAAAACAAGCATAAAAAATACAAACGACTCAAAATGCAATGCTTAGAAGCATTCTAAACGTGAAAAAGAAGGACCATGTTCGAATGGCGGGCATTTTTAGCAATTATATGGCAAAACCTGTGGGGAGTATTCTCAAAACACTTAAATATAAATGTGCGGGCCATCTTGCCAGAGAATCCAACTCGAAATAAAGGTAATGTTTTTAGATTCCTCGCAGAAAACGCAACCGGGGGAGGCCAGTGACGCGATGGGCAGATGATATTGATCAGGTGGCCGACTCAAACTGGTTCTCTATAGGAGAAAATGGTCTGAACTGAGCAAGGCTTATGCTCAAAAATGGGCTATCTGAGTGCTGAGTCCATGGCGGCGTGGATTCACAGATATCAGGCACTGAGTTAATAAGCCTAACAAGAAAATTAAATTTAAAAAATAATAAAATAAATAAAATGGGTGGGGCTAAATTGTTTTGGCTAGGCATATTTCCCCACGGTGCTCAGAGTCCGGATTGAGGCAAGCGCTCTTCAATAGCAAACTTTTAATAGTTTCGAAAGTGTATAGTGTTCATTCGAAAATTTTTATGAAATTTGGTGAAAAATATTCTGAGTTCAGCCTTTCTCTTCCATCAATTGATGCATTCTTAGAATAAAAAAGCGACGCGAATTACCGCAATCGATTTTAATCCTTCACGTTACGAAGGCGGGGAAGGCAGGGACGTCGGGGATGAGTCTCGGTCTTCCGTGTGCCTGCTCAAGTTATGGTGTATAAGGCTTAACGACGGACCCATTAAAAATGACAAAAGCTGGTAGTTTGAAAATAGGCCATTCATGAACACAGCAGCGTCTTGGTGCATCTCCGGCTGCGTGATTATGTCGTTTATTTGTCTTTATTAAAAGTTTAATGCATTGTAAACGCAAAATGGCTGCGCCAGATATTTACATTAGAAAATGGAAATACTCGTATATATCTTCGGCGCGTTTACGTTTCGCTTATTTAAAAATAACAGCATAATTATGTTTTTCGCCCTCGAATTCGTCGTGCCCTGACAAATGGCCTGGGTCTCGTGTTCGCTGTACGTGTGCGTCTTGTATCGAGTCGATACGTTCGTGGAGCCGGGGGCGGGGGCCATGTTCAAGTTTATGAATCAGTAATTCATACATCACTGGGTACGGACGGGCAGACAGCGCCTTAGGTAACGAGAGATAAAAGTGTAACGGTGATAGCGAAAAAACGCACCCGTCGTTATGATTTACGAGACGCCACCGATATAGCCGGCGATTAAACATTAAAAAAGAGAGAAAATTGCGCATAAAAAAGTCAAACTTCAAAAAAATTACCCTCAGCGATTTTATTATTCGGCGATACGCTTTTAAAATCTCAAGTTTTCTCAATATAAGCGAGTATAAGTTTTTCATTTGATGGGCAATAAAAGTTTTTTTTTTTCTCCACTTCTCCTTTTCGCGTTCTGTTATAATTTAGTATGTAAATTTTTTTAAATGTAATACCGTTTGTAACGAAGTTCTCTGCAATAAACTATTAAATTATACGTGAAACGACGATTCGAAAGTTTTCTTTTATTTAATAAAACATCGGCAATTTATTAATACCAGAAAGGAAAAGCTCGACCGAGCTCTTGCGTCATTTCCGCGCGCCAGAATCGTTAATTCTGCCGGCGCTCTCGATGCTACAAACGTTCGCGTCGGTCAAGGTGCGAAAAACTAATTGCCGGCAAACGAAAGTGAGGAATTAAGGATAGATTTTTGAAATCGGCGAGCGAACTTCCACGACGATCATTACCGCAACTTGTTAATTATTCGCAACCTAGTTAAGCGAGCTAATGGGCGGATAAAAGCGCAGAAGGTCGCTATTAACGTTATTTTATTTTCAGTATTAACATTAACTCTTGCTGGCTGAAACGAGCTCTCTCTGCTACCTGGATTACAGCCCTGACACGTTCTGAGCGTGACTGCTCTCAGTCGGAAAATTTCCAGTCAATGGTGGACAATTCGCTGTACCACTTTCCTATGACGCTGCAGAGCGTGCCGGCTCATGCTTAGCCCGTTGGCGGAATGCGTATCTAGGGCTTCCCTTACAAATCATGTACACCGTTCTTAGGTTTTGCGATTTTAGGTGTGTGCGGTGGAAACACCTCTCCAGGGTAGAATACTGTTGTAGTTCCCCCTTGCTTTATCAGGGTTTATCTGTCGGAGTTTTCCTTCTCCTATGTGCCTTCAGTTCTTCTTTAAGAAGAAAATACACTTGGAAAAGTCAAGGAGATGAAAGAAGATATCAAATAAACTACAATATTATGGCCAGAAAAAGATACAAAGATCAAATATTGGCGAGGAGCGAATGTAAATATTGACCACAATTTAGTAGTAAATAGAAATGACGGTTTAAATTTAAAATACGAATAAGAAGAAATTAAAAACAAAATAGAATTTGGAGTAACTAAGAGGGGTAAGTAAAAGAAAAAAACTAGCAAAAAGAAGCAACAAAAGAACTTCGTAAATGGAAGGAAGGAAATGATACTGAAAGAGAGCAGATAGCACTAAAAAAATCAATAAATCTGGCAGCAAAGAAGAAAATAGGTACGCATACTCTCACACCACATACTGCTTACGACACAAGACTGCACCAGAATTCCTGTTCTTCGGAGTCCTATCGAGTGACCCGCCACCACCCAGGCCCCAACAGGAACACAACTCCCGTTCAAATACGGTGAGGTCCAGTGTCAACCCACCCGGTCACCCAGGATATCCCAGGTCGGTCTGCCAGTAGGAGAGCGATCCGACGCAATGCGTACCCATACTAGTCGAACAACGAACGAGCCATCAGCCACCCTTGAATAAAGCACAACCAGCAGGCGTTAAGCTTAATCTCCAGGAACAGCTCGCAGACCAACAACTCCTTATCCACGGCCACGTATCTCAGCCGGACATGCTTGCATGTCGGACAAGCAAGCGAGTAACCAGCGCCGAAAAACTGGTCCACCCGACTAAGGAAGCAAACCCTAACAGAAAACCCTGTGGAAGGCAATGGGAAACCACCACAGTATCATCCCGAAGTACCCAAATGGTAGGAAATAGTCATAATCACCAACGTGCCTGTTCGGATCAGACAAATGGGCAAACGACTGTCGGGAACGCTGCAGCTCGTAGGTCCAGGTATGCCGCTACCAAACCCAACAAAGCGCCACCCTATAACCGACTGAAAATCTTCAATCGAATCACACGCGTCGCAACCTGGAACGTTAGAAGTCTCTACCGAATAGGTAAGCTAGCCAACGCTGAGAAAGAAATGCGCCGACTCAAAATTGACATCTTGGGGATTAGTGAAACGCGATGGCCGGACTCTGGCAGCATTAACACTGAAAACGGTAAACTATTCTACTCAGGTGGAGAAGACAAACACCACAGAAATGGTGTGGCAGTGATCGTATCAAAGGAAATCGCTGCCTCAATCGCCAAGTTTGTCCCAATGGGCGACCGGATCATGCTTCTCAAAATACAGACAAGCCGCGGAACTCTCAATATCATCCAGGCCTATGCACCAACATCGGACAAGCCCGAGGAGGACCTAGAGGAGTTATATGGAGGGATAGAAGACGCGATTAAACTGACAAAAAGAGGCGAACTCACAATAATAATGGGCGACTTTAATACCAAGGTTGGACAGGGCAAAGTAGAGAAACAGGTTGGGCCATTCGGACTAGGCCTCAGAAATGAAAGAGGCGAATGCTTAATCCATTTCTGCAAAGAAAACTTGCTGAGCATAGCAAACACGTTATTCCAACTACCGCCACGTCGCCTCTATACATGGAAATCGCCAGCCAACCAAGAAGAGCATATCTTTCGAAACCAAATCGACTTCATAATGCTGGGTACACAGTTCAGCGGATTCATTAAGACGACAAAAACATACCCTGGCGTAGACGTCGATTCCGACCACAACCCTGTGGTGATGGAATTAAAAGTCAGTCGGTTTATAAAACACAAGCGCGAACCCCAAGAGAAACCCATAGACATAAAAATTCTGGCGTCTAAAAATATTAAAAAGGCAGTTTCCACGGACATGGAAAATAAAATAAGAAGAAAATTGCTGAAACCCAGACTGAAGACAGATGAAATGTGGAACAATATCAAAACTGCGACAGCTGAAACCCAGGATGAGAGATTGAAAGCGTCAAGAGGCGTGGGAAAGAAGAAATGGATGACCCCAGACATACTCCAAATGATGGAGCACACAAGAACCGTAAAAAAGGACAAACGATAGGCGAATTAGCAAAAGTATTCAGAGAGCATGTCGTGTCGCTAAGGAAAATTGGTGGTCTGAACAATGCAGAGAAATCAAAGAGCTGCAGAGCAAACACGATCACTTCAACGTGCACAAAAAGATTAAGACACTAATTGGAAAATTCCGCCAACCACATGCAAGCACGCTTAGGGATACAAACGACGATATTGTCATAGGCATAGAGAATAAACTGAACCGATGGCAGGAATACGTGCAGATGCTCTTCCACGACGCCCGTACAGACCCACGAGCAGCAATTGAAGAAGCATCATTAGAAGAAGGCCCAGAAATTACCCGTAGCGAAGTTATACATTCAAATGTCAAAAGAATAACAAAGCTCCAGGCAAACCAACTCTACGCCGAAATGCTAAATGCAATGGCCGAGGAAGATGCGGATGGCATAACTTTGATAACAAAGCTATTCAACAAAATATATAGCAGAGGCAAAATACCGATGGACTGGTTAAAGTCAACTTTCATCACGCTGCCCAAGAAACCAAGAGCTAAAAAATTGTGACGACTACCGCATTATAAGTCTGATGCCGCACGCCCTTAAAATTTTTCTGCGCATTATACAACTGAGAATTTACCAAAAATGCGAACTACTACTAAGTGACACCCAATTTGGTTTCAGAAATGGCGTAGGAACCAGAGAGGCCTTGCTCGCTACTAATATGCTCATCCAACGCTGCCGCGACATGAACGTGGACGTATACGCGTGCTTTATAGATTTGACACGGTGAAACACAATAAAATTATAGAGATCCTCGTCTCCATAGGTGTAGACAAGCGCGACATCCGGATAATTGCGAAATTATACTGGGACCAAACCGCCAAAGTCAGGTTAGATGGAATAACCTCAGAAGAAACTGAAATACGTGATGTTAGACAGGACTGTGTCCTATCACCGATGCTTTTCAATATATACGCGGAAGCAGTATTCAGAGAATCTCTCCACAAACAAACGGGCGGAATAAAAGTTAATGACCGGGCAGTCAATAATATCAGATACGCGGACGACACGGTGATTCTAGCCAGCAACCAAACGGAACTGCAGCAGGTGATGAATCGTGTAGTTCAGTACAGTGAGTCACTCGGGCAAATGTTGAACACCGCCAAAACGAAATTAATGGACTTTTCAAAGAAGCCGGTGAAATCAGAGCTGCGGATCAATGGGGAAAATGTGGAACAGGTATCCAGCTTCAGATATCTCGGTACAACACTCTATGAGAACTACGACAGCAAGCGCGAAATCCGCAATAGAATGGAGCAAGCAAGAAACGTCTTCCTAATGATGAAGATCCTCTTTGCAGGCTCTGGACTAAGCCTAAACCTAAGAACGAGGATGATGCGGTGTTATGTTTTCCCGGTGCTGATGTACGGCTGTGAGAGCTGGATCCTGAACGATGCCATGGAAAAGAATAATACAGGCACTAGAACTATACATATACTGTCGGATGCTGCGAATAGCCTGGATCCAAAAAGTAACAAATCTGGAGGTACTCCGCAGAATGGGGAAGGATGCGGAACTATTGGCCACCGTAAAACGACGCAAAATACAATATCTAGGACATATACTCCGCAGGGAGACATACGAATTGCTGCAGGTTATTATGGAAGGCAAGATAGAGGGGAAAAGGTCAATCGGCAGGCGCCAGAACTCATGGATGAAGGACCTACGATGTTGGATCGGATGTTCGTCAGTGGAACTGTTCTGGAAAGTGGTCTCCAAAATTCAGATAGCCATTTGGGTAGCCAACTTCTAGTTTGGAGAAGGCGTTACAAGAAGAAGGAGCAGGGTTGCGGCAGACTTCCACAGCCCGGTCTTTACTGCAGTGCCTGCCCCAACACCCCTTCCGCTGAACCAATTCGGCTGCGCCGTATCGCAGCATCCACAGAAACCCTGGCCCACGATTCTCTTCCATGCACTCATGCCGGCTCACTAGCACCCCGCTCTAGAACCACCGCAGGCAGAAGACCCCAGAAAACGTAAACTCACCCAAGGAGAACTAGTGAACGCGAAGACAGGTACCCTCTATCAGCACGCTCAGCATTTCACAGAGCAGGAAGAAGGGGAGACCCTGAGCACATTTGTACATAATTTTGAATTTAGAGTTACTGTGTTGACCAAAAGGGAGTGGATACCATATTTCTACCGCCCCTGGATCCGCCAAAAGGGGCTTTAAAATAATAGAACGGATAAAAGCATAGATGAAATGGTATACAAGTATTAGAGTTAATGGAAAAAAGAAGACAAAATAAACAAACTGACGATGGAGAAAGTAAGGACAACTATAAGGCTTTAAGAAATAAGTAACCTTGCTACTCGAGGAGGGTCGGCGAGAAAGCTTGAATCTTAACACTCAATAATCTTGAACGATCAATTCGTTTATGGTATCGGTTGGATACTTATTTAGAATATTTACATAAATAATTATCGATTGATACCAATCAAAAACTCAAACCTTCTTCATAGTCCAGGGGAATTAGCATTTTTGATGGAATTAATTGCAGCACAGCTGAAATTTGGTATGACTGTTTAGTACCCTCTTCGGAAAAGCTCCGTAATTTCCCCCCTCCCCCGGTGTTAGCATCACCCCCCAGAGCCCAAAAAGTGTCCTTGTCGATGGTTGCCTGATGGAGCTGACTTGGCCACTTGCTGGAGGAGGGATCAACGCGTCGAAGATGCCGCCAGTTGTCGACCCTGAACCCGCTCTTGACTGACCAGATATTTCACTGACCTTTTAAAGATTAGCAGCTCCAGTGGGGCATCGCGTTGATTACGGCTGCCCCTTCTGTGCTGAGGCTACGGTACAGCTAGCTGCACAGGATGTCCTATCTTCTTTTTACCTTATTCACTTCTACTTGATACCGTAGCTCGTGCACTCGGTAGTAGTACAACGAGCTGCAGTAAAAGTATCTGCTGAAGATGCAACCGGCGACCATCACCCTTTGAGCCTCATTGCTGTACCCGAAGGTTCTCTGACACAGCTGTGTCAGCACGGGCAGTGTCTTCTCGCACTGGGCGCGGATATACCGCAAGTGGGGCAGCCAATTTCCCTCGGCGTCTAGCATCACGCCAAGGTACTTCAACTCCCTCCCCATGAGAATCTCTGGGCCTTTGTACACGACTTCCGTTGGGGTCCCTGCACCTAGAAGGTTCCTCGCCGCGGTTGGGACATCTCGATACAGGAGTACTTCTATCTTCGTGGTGTTTAACTCCAGACCGGTCTCAGTCAGCAGCGCCTGGACTTTTCATATGGCGTCTCTGATGTTTCCGCTGACTGCCGACCCGGACTCTCCACCGACCATCAAGAGTGTGTCGTCTGTGTAACACACCGCTTCCTCCGGTAGTCCGCGAATTACAGAATTGTACAACAAGTTCCACAGGATCAGCCCAAGCACCGAACCCTGTGGACAACCCCGTTCGAGATGTCGGGCAATTTCTTGATACAGAACCTCCCTAGCGCCAAAATAACTCCGCACGCTACGGTACAGGTAAACAGGCGCGCCGGACGCAGCGACGGTTCTCAGAATCCTCGGCCAGGGGGCCCTCAGAATCCCCGGCCAGGGGGCGTGATAGAATACTTAATGTTTATTTAGTGTCCCTAGTAAAAAGTAACACTTTTACAATACGTATGTTTTCTGACTTGCACGAGCAATGCAACCACTTCTACACATGTTTTACTTCATCTCATCGTTCAAGGGGCGAAGATATGGATACATGCAGAAGTGTTTGTGAGTGTTAAAAGTTTGTATTTGAAAGAGGTAGGACGTTGGTCTGACCCAAATGATAAAAAAGTTGCGGAAGAGCCTAAAACTGAAATGTTAACTAGGTATCCATAAGCCATAATTTTATGTAATTCCAAATTCAGTGATTGAAGAAAACCAAACTTTGCAACCAAGGGTTAAAAAACTGTTTTTATTGAGTCTTGAGCTTTCTGAAGACTTTGTATGATGGACTTGAGATAATGTACATAAATATCAACAATAGAAAACAGCGATTTGCCCATAGGAAATGACCCTTAATTCTGAGAACACGTAACTGTTCCTTAACGGCACAATATGTTATATTTTATGCGCAAATCGTTGACTATTGTTGATACACATACATAATCCGAGGTCTCCTCTATAGTTGGTACCTAACAAACTGTCATGGGCGTAGCCAGGTGGGAGAGGGGGCAACCTGGGGCGCTTACCCCAATAGACAGAGACTGAAGTTATAGTGTGCATTACCCGGCATTAATAAATATTTCAGTCGTAAAATAATAAAAAAGCCGATATTTTTTTTTTAATTCCACGCATTTTTGCGATTATCTCAATAAATATGTTTTCTAAAGAAGAGTTGGGCGGGATATTTTCATAGAAAATTTAACAAGGAACACTTCATGTTATTTGCATTTTGGTCCTAAGGTGAATATTTTTTTACACAGCGGCGATTTAGCTAGTAAAGGTCGGTCATCAAAGAAAATAACATAAAATCCACGTTTCTCGAAACTTTCACACATTTCTCCGATTATCTCGATGAATATGCACTCTAGCGAAAAGTTGTATGGGACTTTTTTAATAGAAAATTAAAAAAAAAACGTTTTATGTTATAAGCATTTTGTTCCTAAAGTTGATATGTTTTGAGATATTCGCAGTTTTTTGTAAAATCTCAGTATTACACATAAGTTTAAGGCAAAGCGCCATGAGTTCAAATTTTTTTAGGCGAGTTTTTTGGTCTATTGGAACAAATTTCAGTGCACTCCTAATCGATTGGCGAAAACTTGTAAAATAAGGGACACCCTAACCCGTACAGATGGGAACAGTGTCGTCCATCGTTCGACAAAAGTATTACCTCCAATTAGAATCTTACCACAACTGAGTTACAAAATTGCGTCAAAGCATTAGCTGATCCGGAATTGAA
Organism: Acanthococcus lagerstroemiae; assembly: GCA_031841125.1. Lineage (NCBI taxonomy): Eukaryota > Metazoa > Arthropoda > Insecta > Hemiptera > Eriococcidae > Acanthococcus > Acanthococcus lagerstroemiae. The sequence goes on along the minus strand of CM063111.1, from coordinate 47,333,433 downwards.
CAGTAGCGCCATTGGTGCACTGAAATATGAATTGAGAAAAAGGCTGACAGAATGAGAGAGAAAAAACAGGTAGGATAGAAACGATAAATAGGTAATGCCCATTTTGGAGTGTGAGTGAACTTGGTAATATTCCTTTTGTAGGGTGTGCCAATTCACTTTTCCTTCTTCTGTATTCCAGAGCGCTTTCGGCTGTTATGCCATCATCAGTGGAGTACCCTAAATGAGACTTGTCTCTTGTGGTCCTGTAGTTATAGTCGAGGGTAGTACCGTATGGTGAGCCTGTTTAGTCTTGCGTTCCTATTCATAACAGCAAAAAGCGCTCTGGAATACAGAAGAAAGAAAAGTGAATTGGCACACCCTACAAAAGGGATAAATAGGTACTTCATATAACAATAAATGGCTTAAGGCGAAACTTGAAAAAATAAAAAATTTCAAATGCAACATGAGGACAGGAAATGCATGAACTTTGCCAGATGAAGATAAGGATAACATTCGCTACCTGGCTCGCGTGTTTCCTCGCCGTTCAAATACAAGCATACAATTTTTGGACGAGGAAATTTCATTGCAAATTTTGAAATTTCATTAAATGGCTCCCGTACTCGAACCAATTAATATTTATACGAAGTAATAAAGAATTATTCTAAATGCGGTACGTCGAACGTGAATGCGCGATAAAGTGGCAGAATTCGCTTCGGCGAAAACCGCCAAAACCCTTTGATAATTTTATTCGCTTTTAATAAACTTCAATCATGCGAATATTTCCGCAGTAATTTGTATCAAATAACGAAACTTTTCTTTCCATTTCTTCGTAACATGCATGCAGCCGATATTTTTTTTATATTTTTTTAAAATTTTTTTCGTGATGTCTTGTAACCAATTTGAAAACGTCCGCGCAGTGATGTCGCTATCGTGCAAACTAAATTTCCCTTTCACCTGGCACGCGATGCTTTCCGCGCACCGCTTTTTTTCCCCGACATTTTCGCTCTACTTCGATTTTCATTCTCGATTCCCCGGCATCCGGCACCGAGGGGGTTATCGTGCCGTGACGGAAGTGAACTGCCAAACCTGTAATGTATAGCGGCCGCGCATGCTCGCTTACCGGAAATGGATTATATTGCAACAGCATGCAGCCGGATATAGAGACGTCACACGATATCTTTATTTTTTTACTCACGTTTTTCTTCACCGTACAGCTTTTCTCTCATTTTATTTATTTTTTTATTATTATTATTTTTTTTTTTGTTACCAAAAGCCTACAACGTGTATTTCGCGTTCTATTGTTTTTACAAAATGGAAGACGCGGACTCGTGCCAAATTCATTTTAATGGATCATCGGAGTCGAATATCGTCCTTGAATGGGAACCGCGATTAACGATTCGTAATAACGTGATATACGGACCAAGTCGGAGGGTTGCGTTCATTTACCGCGCCACGTTCGAGTATACGGAGTCTGGCCGCCGGAAATTCGGCCAGATTAACCCGGTGTGTAGCCATGACTCGTGTACATTGCTCATGTAACTGTACCAACGAATATGCGACTAAATGTTGCGGAAAATCGTTTCTTCTGTAGTATTAACTGGCTAGCTTCATAATGCAGCGAACAGAGCGAAGTCGGCTGCTGAATTGAATACAACCTTTATAATGCCAACGTTCTAGTATTTCATGGAAATTCGATCAACCTGATCTCCCAAATTCCCCGGCGAATTTGGAAAAAATCTAACATAATAAGCAGTCTATGTCCCCCTCCTATCCATAATTTAATTCGCCCGTGCGATAGTTATATTTCTTCCACTCTGACCTTGAAATTATCTCGTATGATTCAACTCGTTGCAATCCTGACTTGATGGACGGGGAATGAAAGGAGAGAAAGGAGAGGAGGGGGATCCAAGCAGTCACCTCTTCTAGAAGATCACTGCATCATACGTGGCAGAAAACGAAAATGAAACTGATAACGACAACGATGACAATATTTAAAAAAAAAAGCAAATCTGAGGCAAAACGTACCCTAATCCTAACACCAACCTAATCCAATCCTAATCCCAAGAAAGTCCGGGTGGCCAGCTGAACCTTGGTTCTCGTTCGACCCTCTAATCGCCAGAACAGGTCCAAAAGTATGTCCTACACATCCAGACTCAACTGCAGGGCGCCATTGACGTGGCCTCCGGAAGCGGAAGCCGCCGATACATTGGTGGACAGCGGAGCTATCACCACTTGAAAGGCTGCTGGGGAAAGTCAACAAGTGCCTGAGATGAAGTCGCGACCCTATCAGCTCGACGATACTCGCGAGGTATAGCGCATCTTCCACCAAGGGTAGAGAAATAGGATGAAAGATGTAAAGCATGCCGCATGGCAATTTGCACGTCGAAAAAACCCTGGGGCACAGACATACGCCGTCAGTAAGGACACAGAGCGCGCAGCCATGCCCTATTTCCGCTGAAAAGACGAAACATACGCAAAGAGCGAGGAAGCGTCTGTACACAAAAATTACCGCTACCGCCTTCAAAGCAAGAAGTATCGCGGTACTCAAATTACCGCTACCGTCTTCAATATGAGTGGTATCACGGTACTCAAATTACCGCTACCGCCTCCAAAGCAAGCGGTATTGCGGTACTCAAATTACCGCTACCGCTTCCGAAGTGAGCGGTATTGCGGTACTCTTACTGCTACTGCCTCCAAAGCGAGCGGTATTTCTATACTCAAATTACAGCTACCGCCTCCAAAGCAAGCGGTATTGTGGTACTCAAATTACCGCTACCGTCTCCAAAGCGAGTGATATCACGGTACTCAAATTACCACTACCATCTCCAAAGCGAGCAGTATCACGGTACTCAAATTACCGCCACCGCCTCCAAAGCAAGTGGTATCGCGGTACTGAAATTACCTCTACTGCCTCCAAAGCGAGCGGTATTGCGGTACTCAAATTACCGCCACCGCCTCCAAAGCCAGCGGTATCGCAGTATTTTATAAAATTTCAAACTATGTCCCGGGTTAGCTCGCCTATCTGAAATAAATTTCCAGCCAGCCAGCCTAGCCAGCGCAATTTTTGTACCGCTATTTTCGTCACGCTTTTTTCCATTGCATGCCAAAGACATAAAAATGTAAAAAATTTAGTATTGTTTCTTGAGAATATGAGTTTGGGAATTTTCATCTTCGAAAAGAGACCTCACGCATCTTTGTTTCCCCTTCTAAGAGGGGACTGGAACGTAACAACAACTTAGGAATCTGGAATATGCAAAAACCTACTGAATAAATTATCGAAATATGGGTTATTTGGATCATTGATTTGAAATATCGCATCAGATTTTTGATCTGGCTCCGCCCGGACCCCTCAAATTTTAAAAAGGCATAATCAGCTTGGCAAGTTTCCTTTTCTCGAAGAGAGAAAAAGTCAAGCTCTTTTCTTCGAGAAGTGAGAAGGGATGATTTTCTTTCTTTCCTCGAGAAGTAGAAGACGTACTACGCTCCGGAAAGAGAGGAAGCCAGTCCTTTACTTTCACGAAAGGAAGAGATGATGTTAGATTTTCTTAAGGAAATAAAAATAACTTTCTCTTTCCTCAAAAAAATATAAAAAAATGAATTTATTTTATTTATAACCGGAAAAGGGCAATTTTTATTTCTCTTTTCGCGAGGAGAGAATTCTGCTCATCGAGAGCAGAAATTAATTTTTGAAACTTTCGTACTCACAGAAAGAACATGTACCTCATTTTTCAAGACATGAAACAATTTTTTTTGGTTTTGCTTCGATGAAAGGATTAGTTCTTTTCGCTCAGGAAATGGGGGGCCGATATTCTACTTTCTCAAACTATTCTCTTCAATGAATTACTTGCTCTTCAAAAAAATGGAACAAGTTATTTTCCATGCCTCAAAAGAGGGACGAACTTATTGTCAATCAAAAAAAGGAAAGGGATGATTCTCTTCTTCCTCCTCAAAGAAAGAAACTGAGTTTCTTTTATCCAAGACCATTGTTTTCTTTTTTCTCAAGGAAAGCAACAAGTTTCCCTTTCGTTTCTTAATTTATATAATTTATCTTATCGAGTACGAGTCCCAAAATCTACACAATACACTTTAAATGAGCCTAACAGACTCAACGTGAAAAACTTGACAAACCATAATCCAAATTTTTTACTCAATAAGAGGAAACTTTGTAAACAAATGATCAAAGTTAGAAAGTGAATAAAATACTTGTTTCTAAGAACCATTTTCGGTCAATCATTCTGAGAACTACGAGAGAAGAAAAGTATGATTTTATTCTCTTCCCTGAAAGAATGATAATTAGATCAGACTTCCTCAAAACTCTTTACTTAAGAAAAAGAAAAAGCGTCTTTTTCTCTCTTTTCTTGCAAAATGGATTCTAGTTCTTCTTTTCTTGGAAACAAAGAAGGTTTCCCAGATTTTTTCCAGATTTCTTTTTTCCAAATATCGAGCAATGCTTTCTCATTGCTTCGTCAGAACTCTTACATAAAATAAGAAGCTCCTTGCCCAAAGAAAGAACATGTTTCTCATGCTTCAAGAAATGAAATGAAATGGAACAACCTTTATTTTACACATCATAATGTTTATTTTGTAGTAGGTACTCTTTGGCAACTAACACAAAACAAGATTTACAATGAAGCTACAAACAGTACAATTTCTTCACTCTAGTGGGCCCACCTTTAGGCATAGGCCTCCTCTACATTGGTCCAGCTTTCCCTTGTCCTGATGTCTCTACACCCTGCTATCCCACCATAACATTTAATTTCATCCTCTCATTTTGTTTTTGATCTTCCTACCCTTCTTACTTCCTCCCTTGGAGTCCACTTTAGAATTCTTTTTCCCATCTGTCTTCCTCTCCTCTGACTACATACTCAGCATACCCCATTTTCAATGTTTTGGCAACGTATCGACAGTCTTTTGTTTTGGTTCTTTTCCTGATTCTTAAGTTACTTACTCTTTCTTTCTCGTAACTCCTAAGATAGCCCTTTCCATGGCAATTTGAATGCCTCCGATTTCCGAGAGTTGATTGTCAATTGCGGCCCGAGATTGTGCCCCATATTTAAGTACTAGAATCGTATATTTTCCCAAGGTTTTAATTTTTAGTTTTAATGTCATTTTGCTTTTTTAAATATCTTTTAAGCCCCAAAAGTTTTTCCATGAGTTTGGTTTTCCTTTAATTATTTCTTTACCCAACCTTTTTTGAAATGATATAATTTAACTTAAACATGTGACTTCTTGCTTTACTTCGATTTTATTTCATTTCACTGCAGTTTCTGGGTCCCCAGCCTAGTTAGAGAAGAGAACAGTCTTGTCTCTAGTTTTGAGTCGAACCGTTTTTGAAAACTTCAAGAAAATGAACAATATGCTGAGTTTTACTTCAATAAAAGGAAAAAGTTCTTCTCATTCTAAAAATGAAGTAAATTGGTATTTGGGAATAGGGAGAAAAATGTACTTGGAGCGCTAATTTAAATTGGATTAAACAGTTGATTGAATTTTCGAATAGAGCGTTCCAAAATCGGGCTTGGACAAAAATCTGATTGAATTTATAAAATCGGTGACTCAAAAAATTCCTATTTCGATATCTTGTTCAATTTCTTTTTAGTGAAGTCGTGGTAGCCTATTCGAAGGGACCGAATCATGGTCTGATGAAAAATCTGATTTGATATTTGAATTCAGCAAACGAAGAAATCCTCGTTCTGATACCTTTTCTGTGCTTTAAATCAAAGTCAGTTTTGCCTTTTTTCGAATTTGGGGTTCCGGAAGAGGTCGGATCGGAAATCTGAGGCGATGTTCGAAATCAGCGAATCAAATAACTCCTATTTCGATACTTTGCTCAGTATCGTATTTCAAGCTAGTTTTGCCCATTTCTTCAAATTTAAAGTTTTAAGTGCGGCCAGGTCAAGACTTTCATGCGGTATTCGAAATCAGTGACCCAAATAACCCGTATTTTGATATTTTACTTGTAGGTTTCCATTCAAAATTCCAAAGTTGCTGGTACATCTCCGGCAGAACATTTTTGTGTCTCAAAAGATGCACTATACCCTCCCAAATAAAAATCTGTGTTTACTGTTCGTCGATACAAACACCCCTCAACGGTGAAAAAAAAAGTGGGAACTAAATGAGACGCCCTGTATGAACCCCTGTACTCCATTTTAAACCTTATTACGATTCACGGCGAGCTAGGATGGCGTGTCATACTAGCGTGAACTGTAGTACTGCTTGACCCAAAAAACGGCGAACTGGTTATGCAATTTTATTAACTCCTGTGTATCAACAAGAATCTACCCACATATTCGTCGTTCTCTGATTCTATTGGCGAGTCACGGCGCATCCGATAGCAGTACACGACTGAAACCTGACGTTGCTGACCCGAAAACACTCTGACCAAGGTAGCCGCTAATTGAAAAGCCATCGCCGGCTGTTTTAGACGTCATACCCCAAAATGCAGACGAGTGGCGTAAAAAGTGTCTGAAAAACGTCGAACAGATTAACGCGGCAGCGGCTTTCGAATTACGGCGTCGCTATCAGGGCGATTAAAAATACATAAACCTGAGCCGAATCCCGGACACGCATCAGTCCGAGTGCGGTGACAGAACCGGAGACCACTGAGATTTGGCCGCCCCGTAATTCGTCGGAGCCGCGTTAACGAGCCTACTTTTAGGTCTCCACAAGTGATCGGAGGAATCGAAGGGTGCCGAAAGGAACTATGAATTTCAATTTGGCTAGCTGTCACTAGGGTATTTTTCGCAACGAATCGTTAACCATTCGGTAACAATGTGTAGCGGAAGAACAGAGCGTATATAGAATGCGGTGGAACAAAAAAGAAGAGAAAAAAGAATGAAAGAAAGAAAGAAAAAAAAGAAAAGAATTTCCGTATTACGACTGAAGCGAATGGTTAAAAGCCGGGCAATTTCTTCAAAATGAATTCGCCATTTTAACGACTGGTCTGCCGGTAATGAAGAAATATCGAAATCACCGCTCGTTATCTGTTAACTTTTCGCCTGATATAATAGCGTGTCCGCAGATTGAAGCAATAGCGAGCGCCGGCTACGGAAAATGGCCGTGCCCTCAAATTCTCTCTAAAGCCCATTTATTTAATGGCTTTCTGACCGTTCCGAATTACACCGCTAAAGAGGTAAAATCGAATCCCAAAATAATATATATACACATTTTCCCTTAAATGGGATTGCAATTTTTTAATGAAATCGGCGCCGCGATTTTCGTTAATATCCTGCGCTAAAATGAAAGGATTAAAATACAATGACCAGAGCACTCGGGTTACCCCGCCTGGTGATCCCATGGTAATGTAGAAAATTATTCCCGAAACATCAACTGGACTGCTGTATGTCGTGGTAACCAGGGGGCGGATTCACCCGTTCAGCCGCTATAGGTAGTTTCAACATGCCGTTTCATTTCGCATTCCCCACATTCCTTTCCCCTGCATTTCTAAAAATTCACCTATTAGAATTTACTTTTTTATTCCGTCACCGAGTACAAGAAGTACTTTTTTCCAAAGTTGCCTTAGTCAGTTTTTGGCAGTTCTGAGATAACAGCGCGTCTGGTAAAAAGTATTATTATTTTTATTAATGTTTTATTTGTTTTGGAATTACAAGTATACATATTGTATTTACCCACGAGTGGGACCGGCAAATGGAAATAGATCTGGTCAGCCCCAAGGACGGGTGCCAAAAATCAGGAAAAGCGACGCCACCCCGGAGGGCCGGAGAAACATCCAAGCCAAAACTCAACAAACAGCTCGTAGAACAAAATGGAAACCGATAATGTCGTAATCTGTAAAGGTAGACGATAGGCCAAAGCTTGATAATGAAAAGGTTAAAAATAAGAAAAACCGTATAAAAACTTCATATAGTAATGTAGAAAATGCCCCAATACAGCTGGTGGGCACTGAGGGACATAGAGCTTACAAACATCCGTCACACTCCGAACCCAAATACCCAGGTATATCCGGGAGAAGCCCCCCACCAATCAAAAACAGGAAGCCTAAAAACAAAAATGATAAAAACAGGAAAGCAGCAAATATTCTAGATCTGATATATTTCAATTGCCAAGGCTTGGCCAACGAGGATAGGTTAGTGGAGTTAGAATATGCCTTAAGTAAGACCAACTTTGGAATCATGGGTCTGGCTGAGGTTAAAAGAAATAATGAAAAAATGATTCAAAAGAAGAATGGTAACATTTTCTACTCTTTCGAGGCAACTCAGGGATACAGGGGGTGGGTTTTTATGTACACAAGAAATATGCAAAATAAATAACTGAATTTAAAGAAATTACAGAAAGAATTGCCATGCTGAAGATGAAACTAAAAGATAACAAAAAATAGCAATATTTCAAATCTATGCACCAACCCTGTTGGCAGATAAAGAAGAGACAAAATAATTTTACACATCCTTGGAAAATAGCCTCTTATCTGAAAGCGAGCAAATCAATATAGTCATGGGCGACTTCAATGCCAAGGTAGGCAACGAACAAGAAATCGGAAACTGTGTAGGCCCAGCTGCAGTTGGACCAACAAACAAAAATGGAACCAAACTAGCTAAATTTGCAATGAAAAGTAACCTAAAAATAGCAAACACCTTCTTTACTAAAAAAATCAGTAGAAAATGGACGTGCGGCCTGTACGATGCAAAATCAAATTGAGTCGACCTGCCTTTTCCCCTCCGAAAGTAGTAGACACCCCGAGAGCGAACAACACTGGTAACCTATGGATCCCAGTACACAGGAGGCATGAAGCTGAGCAAATGCTCAGAGAAAAATTGAGCAAAATCAAATGGGGGAAAAACTGACTCATTAAATTTTTAGAATAACTGTAACTACTTAGAAAAATCAATCAATCTGGTCCTCAAAAAAATAGGAGAATCGACAAAAAACAAATAAAAACAGACGACAAATTGAGCCTTAGCACCAAACAATTATTTCAGAAGCGAACGGAAACTAAACAAAAATTAATCTTGTGGTAAGAGAACAAATTTAACTAACAGAATTAAGGAAACTGATAAAAAAAGAAAATCAGGGAGGATATTGCCCGATTCGAACATGAAATTGCGGAAAATATCCCTGAAAGTACGTGGTCTACCAAACAAACGTATCGGGCCCTTGCTAAAGGAAAATGCCCCTTTCCAAAAATTAAAAACAAACGAGGGGGAACGATTAGTGGCCGCGAAGAAATAGCCAAACTGACCACGGAATTCTACCAGGATTTATACATATTCAGATAAGAGACCAAAAGAGGGCAACCCAGACAGGTGGCAGGAGAATGTGCACAACAAGAAAGATATTACCCCCATAAGCCCCACGGAAATAGGACAAACCCTCAATAGATTAAAACCAGGTCGGGCCCCAGGGCCAGATGGGATTCAAAACGAAAGCTTAAAAACATTTGGGAAAATCTTGGTAGAACCATTGCCTAAACTATTCAACTGGGTGCTCTCCTCGGGTCTTCCCCCAGGACAATGGTGTGATTCAGAGATCATCTTACTCCACAAGAAAGGAGACCGAGCAGAGATCAATAACTACCGCCCGATCAGTCTGTCCTAGAATATTGGGAAAGGGTTTATGAAAATTCTGAAAAATCGTATCTAGAAGATTTTAGATGACCTCAGGATTTCGAAAAAAACTTTAACACAATCGACCATATTCAAACACTTAGTCAACTCCTAGAAAAAACCAACAAATTTAACATAAATTTGGCAATTATGTTTATAGATTTTAATAAAGCTTTCGACCCCCTTTTTCATAATAAAATTTGGCTTACGTTAGCTCGGCAAGGGGTTCCGGAAAAGATCATCAAAATTCTAAAAAATATATATGAAAACTCAAAAGCCCAAGTTAAACTGGATGAAGAAAGCGAATGGTTTAAGAGTTGAACGCGGAGTAAAACAAGGGGATCCACTATCCCCAAACATTTTCAACGCAGTCTTAGAACATGTTTTTCGGCAAATTAATAGGTAGGGAAGGGGATCAAAGTTAAAATTAGAGACCAAAATTTATTCCACTATAAATATTTAAATAACCTTAGATTTGCAGACGATATCGCGATTATAGCGAAGAATGGAGACGAACTTAGAACCATGGCGGAATATTTAAGGAGAGAGAGTGCGAAAGTTGGTCTGACAATTAACCAAGATAAAACAAAAATCATATCAAACATCTTGACGAAATCAAAATTGATAACATAAAAATAGAAGAGTTTACGGAATACAGGTATTTGGGACAGATTCTATCAACCAAAAATGAAACAGAAAAAGAGCTAAAAATTCGTAGAGCGAATGCCTGGAAAGTATTTTGGGCACAGCGAAACATACTGAAGAGTAAAATGAAATTGAACACTAAAATAAGAATTTGGGAAAGCACTATCCTCCCTGTCCTGATCTATACGGAGCCTAGACCTGAGCCACCACCAGAAAACAGGAAAAGAAGATTAATACGCCCCAAAACTCAATGCTGAGGAGCATTCTCCGAGTGAAACTAAGAGACCATATAAAAGTAGAGGAAATAATCTTAGGACTAAAGCCAAAAACATCTGGGTTGCCATTAAGCGGCTAAAATGGAAGTATGCTGGCCATGTTGTGAGAGAATCGGGACTCAAATGGAACAAAATCCTGACAACATGGATCCCAGACCTAGGCAAGAGGGAAAGAGGCAGACCGGTCAGGAGATGGTCTAACGAACTGGTGCAAGGCGCGGGGCCCCAATGGATATACCTGGCCAGAGATAGGGACAAATGGAGGAAAGTAACTGAGAACTATACCCAGAAATGGGTAGCCGAAAGAGGAGTCAGCGAGAAGTGAATTCGCCTACTTATTATTTAAAAAAAAAAATACCTTGTTAGCTCCTAATTGGGTTAATCTCAATAAATAAAATAAAATAAAATAATTGTATTTACCAAAAAGGAAGATATAAGCTTCGTGACTTGATAATGTAGGAAAGAAGTATGCTACACAGAAATAATAAGAAATTACTTATTTTGTTTAATCTACCAAACTAATTTATCAATTCATCAGATCCGACAGCCGTTTTCGGTTGAGCCTTTTGCCGGCTACACTCTGATCACATTTCCTATTTCATGCAGCATTTCAAGGTGTTTCACGAAAAAGAAAATGAGATGTGAAACATTCCTCTGCACACTTCTTGCCATGTTCATGAAATTTGATTTCTACTATGTCACGAAATCATTGCAAAAAACCCAGGACTGTGGAGAAGATTTCGTCGTGCCTGATGTAGTGCTCGTTCTGAGGCTGAATTAAGTTGTCGTGTTGAGTGGTATTGTTTTTGTTTGAGGATGAGGTATGACGAAGACGCAGTTATTGCTGCGGCAATCATGACTGCATCCTTACAGGAAAGGAAACAAGCGAAACCCAAAAAGTTTTTTGTACAGGACTTCTCAAGGTGATGAGGATCCCATAAGACAGAACGATCTCTCACCTCTCGTACCAAATCCATTAATTTGTCTTCAGTTCACTCCATAATACAAGAAATTGTAAACTCAAAAAAATAACGATACACAAGTTTTCACTCCAGGATTTAGCACCTCAAACTAAGCACATGACAATCATCTTGAAATGGCACATTTGTCGTCCTAAAATCTAGTTCTCACTTTTAGTTAATGTAGCATTACAACGTTTTACGGTTGAGGAGCCCACTTCCAAAGTGACCTAATTGCAAAATTTTAGTTTTGAGGGGGGAAAAAATCAAAACAGTAATGTAGGTAACGAATTTTTTTTAATGTATATCAGTAAGTTCAACCTTCAAGAAAAAATTGTCTTTTTTGTTTTTGCGAAGTATGCCCCCTTGTTTTTAACACAACGGGGCGGCCAGTCCCTGAATTGCTCGGGTGGCTCCGTGTATTACATAACAGAATAAAATAACACAAACTATGCCTTAACGCACATAACAAAATAAAATTTCTAATCTCGTGTGGGGTCCCCTGTTTTGCCCGGCTTTTACCCTAAAGTTTATCGCCGGGTGCCACAGGAGACCCCTCACTTACTTACTTACTATGGCCTCTTTTCAATCCACTGCTGGATGAAAGCCTCCCCAAGATCTTTCCACGAACGTCGGTCCTCTGCCTCTTCCCACCAGTCGGCCCTGAACCCTCGTATTTCATCTCCGCATCTTCTCTTTGGGCGTCCTGTGGCTCGTTTTCTATCTGGTCTCCATTCGGCAACCTTCACCAGCCACCGCTGTTGTCCACTACGCGCCACGTGTCCAGCCCATCTCCACTCGCTCCGCTTGGCCGCCTCCGCGATGTCCGCCATCCCCGTAGTCTCGCGTATTTTCTCCACTGTCCACCGGTCCCTCAACGTTATTCCCAACATCGAGCGTTCCATCCGTCTTTGCATTTTTACCATTCTGTCTTCCAATTTCTTCGTCAGACTCGCGTCTCACTGGCATATTATGTCGCCACGGGCACAATACATTGGTTCATCACCTTTCTTCTGAGACTGATGGGGATGGTCGTTTCTCGGATTATTCCCTGTAATCTTGAAGATGCAGCCCAAGATAGCCTTATCCTTTTTGATATTTCACTGCTGAAATCGTTGTCCATCTGGATATTTTGGCCCAAGTACGTAAATTCCTCTGTCATTTCTATCACATCATCCTGCAGCTTAATTCGCGTCTTGTCACTTACAAATCCATTACACATTGTCACCGTCTTTCCAACGTTGATTCTCAGGCCGACTTTCAAACTCGCTTCACGCAATTTTTCCAGCATTTTTCGGAACTCCTCCATATTCCGAGCCAGTAGCACCACATCATCTGCATACTCCAGGTGTCCTTGAGTGTCGTCACCGATGTCCTGTCCGCCCTCTCCCTAGTCGATTCCTGTATGATGTCAAATAGTGTCGCAGTAAATAACTTGGGAGAGAAAGCATCTCCCTGTCGTATCCCTTTTCTCAGTGGTATCTGCACGTTGCTGTCTCCTATTGTTATCATGGCCTTTACGTTTCTATAAATGTACTCTATTATCCGCAAGTATGGAGTCTCTATTCCCAATCTTTGCAATGCCACCATCATTACCCCTGTTTTTATAGTATCAAAGGCCTTTTCGAAGTCCACAAACGCCAGACAGAGAGGTAGTCTGAATTCATTTGTTTTTTCTATCACTTGCCTCAGTATGTGGATATGGTCAATAGTCCTTTTCTGAATACCGCTTGTTCATCCGGCTATGCTTCATCTAATTTCTCCAGTTATGATCCTCCTGAACAATTTATACATATTTGAGACTAGGCTGATTGGGCGGTAGTTCTTTATGTCCTCTTTATCTCCCTTCTTGAAAATCAGCACCACCTCGGCGTCGTTTCATCTCTGGTATTTTTTCTTCCTCCAGGCATTGATTGTATAATATTGCCAGGATTTCAAGTATATGTTCACCGCCTATCTTCAGGACTTCAGTCACAATCCCATCTCTCCCTTCCCTCCGGTCACTGACGCGATACTCGAAAGGGTAGTTCCTGTGGCCAGGTGTGCGGTGTCATAAGGGCCACTTTGGCATGCGTGCATCGCCATACGTCCCACCACACCATCTCATCTCTCCCTGGTGATTTGTTATTTTTCATCCTTTTAGATTTCTTTCTACTTCTCTTGCGGTGATGGGGGGGGGGGGTTCGAGCTCGTGATACTCTCTCTTCCACTGTGTCGTCATACAGTTTCTTTTAAAACTCTCCTATTCTTTTTATCACTGCTTCTTTGCCTCTCATACAGTTTCCATCCTCGTCCTTAATTCCTATGATTTGATGGTTTCCTATTTTTAATTCCCTTTTTAGGATCTTCATACTTTTGTTCTTCTCTATTGTTTCTTTGATTTTCGTCGAGTTGTACCTTCTAATATCCTGTTTCATCATCTTTCTGAGAGTTTTGAAAATCTCTGTATATTCTGTTTGACTTCTGTTTGAGTCTATCTTCATTTCTCGTCTTTTCCTCATTAGGTCCTTGGTTTCTCTACTCAGTTTACTGGCTTTCTCCTTCCGGTTTGGAACGTTTAGTTTCGATGTGAGCATCTCCGTGATGTGCTCATTCAGTTCATCCAAGCCTTGAATTTCATCTATTCCCTCTTCTATTATGATGCCAATTTGTTCTTTGATTTCTTCTCGCAAGTCTTCTTCTCTCAGTATCCTTTGTACGTCGTTTCTTCGCTTATTCCCCGCAATTTTCCGCCTGTCCATCATCTCGCTCAGTCTTAACCTTTCGTGGACCTTTCTATGATCGCTTCCGAGGTTGAATCTCTGAAGCACAGCGGACATTTTCAAACAAAGAAACAAATATGTTGAATGTACATGTGGTTCGATACAGAGCCAATTCAGTTACATAGAACTCTCTCGCTCTCTCTCACACACACACACACACACCTATACGGAATAACCGTACAAAGGGAGGTCCTCCGGTGTAACCATACGTTATGGGGTCTCTTGAAAAAGCGCTTTAAAATGCTGTTAGAACGTTGGCGACACTGTACACACCAGAATATCGGTGTTTTTCTACAAAACCGCTAACACTGATTTCGCTTACACTCAAAAATAAAGAATAGAGAAAAACCGTACGTTATGAGGTCTCACGTATGTGTATGAAATACACCCGTGGATGCGGAACTGGACGGCGTTGTGGGGTCAACCGTTTTAGCTGTATTTCCGAAAATCATGTACGTTCTGAGGCCATTTTTGATACACAATGTGCAACGTTGCCGCTTAGGACAACATTCCAGACACCGAACTAAATACGCGAAAAACTCATACATTTTTGGAACCGCAGCGACTAACAGCGTGGCCTGTCGTTACAGCTAACTCATATTGGTATAAGGATGTGTATAGTCCGATAATGTATTTGATGTGTGTTCGTGGGCCGTCATCATTAATTTTAACCAGTGGCGTCGCTGGAAAATTTTTTGGGGGTAATTTTATCAGTAGTGTAGGCCTACATTCATCTGCGTTGGTGGGTTTTTTTGGGGGAGGGGTGTAGTATGTTGTATTCAAGTGTTTAACAGTCATTTAGGTCATTTATTTTCAAAATTTAAGAATCAGCAAATTATATCTTGAAAGAGGAAACAAAGAATTTAGAATTGGAAGATTCTATTATAATTACCAGGGCTGCAATTCTTATGCGAATGTATACTCGTATTTTTATCTATGGCGTATAGGTATAAGTATCAAAAGATGTTCACGAATCACAGGATTCTGAGTCAATGAAGCAGCACTTCATCATGCATATTTCACATATTTTGGCATTTACCGCGTATTTTGCACGAATTCTGCTTATTTTTCAATTTCTTCCCCACAAAAAATTATTTTTGTAATATTGAGAATGATGTCCGATTCCAAAAAAAAATTGTGAAGACCTAATGGTTAATGAATTAGTAGACAACCTTTTAGAAAAATATGTTCTTTTGCATGTGAGATAGCGTTTCTCTTGCCTGCATAACATTCATCAATCACCAAGAAATTACGAATAGGTGCATTATCCCCTGGGTGCATCTCCTATTAAAAGAAGATTGGACTCTTAAGGAGATACTTGGCTGGATCATTTTAAACGATGATAAAAATTGTCTCAGTGTATCCAATTTAATTTTTCTTTTGAAACAATATACCCAATACCCATATTTATTTACATATTTACGCATATCTTACAATTTTGACGCATATTTTCGGCATATTATTTAGACTGAATTCAGTGCATAAAATATGCGCATATTTCCCTATTTTTTGTGCATAAAAATTGCAGCCCTGATAATGACCATAAATCGAAATATCAGCTTACAAGAGTCTTCGCATGTATGACATGCTCAGGTGAGTCGTGTGTGAGACGTGATCCTCATGCGCGTATCAAGGTAGGTGAGCTCAATAAGGCCCTGGTTTAAGGTCTTGGCTCTCCAGACTTTCATGTACGTAAGTGATTTCATGTTTTTCCTTCTTCGTGTTATAGTCGTCGACTGCAATATTTAAAAAGTGGCTAGCTTGAAATTTTTCTAGACTCTACGTTCCTCAGAACTTCTAATAAAAATACCCCTTTTTCCAAACTTGATAAATCCAGCCCACCAACGAAGGCTGGGCCACCTAATACCTAATAAGCCTGACCTGAAATTCGATAAATAAAATGTTAAGCAACTAGGAATTTATGAGTAAGTTATACCTGAAATGATGAATCAATTGATTGTACCAGGCTGGGCCTTATTAGGTTACATAACACTATTTTTCGTGAGTATCGCATACCTCAGTTCCAAATTGCTCAAATTTCACTTTTCTGGCGTCAATCGTTAACCAACTACAACTACAACAACTGTCCAATGTTTGATTTCTGGATAGATTCCATTTGACTAACATAATACTCGTAAATCCTCCAAGTTACATAAAAAACATTCATTTTGGAATTAAGATGAGTGCTTGGTAGAATACACGACAGTGACCCCACAGCGATAGCAAAAATTCAGGTGTGTGACCTCCCAACGGCCACGAAATACAGAGACCAATACACTCAATTTTTAATGACCCTTAATACGAGGTAAAGAGCTTTCTTATTGCGAATTGTGACTAAACAGTGTACTGATAATGATTGAGTGCAAACTCACAGACCATTCTATCTCCCCAGACATTTGAATGCCTTCCCAAAGTCCTCAGTGGAAAAAGTGAAACCACCTCCATGTGATAGAAGTGACCCCACAACGATAGGAAAAATCCAGGTGTGTGACCTCCCAACGGCCACAAAATACAGAGACCAATACACTCAGTTCTGAACAACCCTTAATACAAGGTAAAGTGCTTTCTTATTGCAAATCAAGACTAACCGGGGTACTGATAATAACTGAGTACAAACTCACAGACCATTCTACCTCTCCAATCCTTGCAATGTCCTCCCAGAGTCCTCAGTGAGGAAAGTGAATGCACTTCCATGTGATAGAATCAAGTGGCCCCACAGCGATAGCAAAAATCCAGGTGTGTGACCTCCCAACGGCCACAGAATACGGAGACCGATGCACTCAGATCATTATCACCCTCAATACGAGGAAAAGTGCTTTCTTACAACGAATTGAGACCAACCAGTGTACTGATAATAACTGACTACAAACCCAGAGACCATTCTAACTCTCCGAACATTTGAATGTCCTCCCAAAGTCCTCAGTGGAAAAAGTGAAACCACCTCCATGTGATAGAAGTGACCCCACAACGATAGCAAAAATCCAGGTGTGTGACCTCCCAACGGCCACAAAATACGGAGACCGATACACTCAAATCATATTCACTCTCAATACGAGGTAAACTGCTTTCTTACTGCAAACTGAGACTAACTAGTCTACTGATAATAACTGAGTACAAACCCACAGACCATCCTAACTTTCCGAACATTTCAATGTCCTCCCAGAGTCCTCAATGGAAACAGTGAAACCACCTCCATGTGATAGAAGTGACCCCACAGCGATAGGAAAAATCCAGGTGTGTGACCTCCCAACGGCCACAAAATACAGAGACCAATACACTCAGTTCTTAACCACCCTCAATACGAGGTAAAGTGCTTTCTTACAGCGAATTGAGACTATCCAGTCTACTGATAATAACTGACTACAAACTCACAGACCATTTTATCTTTCCAAACATTTGAATGCCTTCCCAGAGTCCTCAGTGGAGAAAATGAAGGCACTTCCATGTGACAGAAGTAAGTGACCCCACAGCGATAGCAAAAATCGAGGTGTGTGACCTCCCAACGGCCACAAAATACAGAGACCAATACACTCGGATCTTAATCACCCTCAATACGAGGTAAAGTGCTTTCTTACTGCAAATGGAGACTAACCATGGTACTGATAATAACTGAGTACAAACCCACAGACCATTCTAACTCTCCTAACATTTGAATGTCCTCCCAAGTCCTCAGTGGAAAAAGTGAAAGCACCTCCATGTGATAAAAGTAAGTGACCCCACAGCGATAGCAAAAATCCAGGTGTGTGACCTCCCAACGGCCACAAAATACAGAGACCGATACACTCAGATCATAATCACTCTCAATACGAGGAAAAGTGATTTCTTACTGCGAATTGAGACTAACCAGTGTACTGATAATTACTGAGTACAAACCCACAGACCATTCTAACTCTCCTAACATTTGAATGTCCTCCCAAGTCCTCAGTGGAAAAAGTGAAAGCACCTCCGTGTGATAGAAGTAAGTGACCCCACAGCGATAGCAAAAATCCAGGTGAGTGACCTCCCAACGGCCACAAAATACAGAGACCATTACACTCAGTTCTTTTCGACTCGACTTAGTGGAAATTTATGATAATAATAATAGTAATAACAATAATTTAATACAACTCCAATATGATTCAACTCTAATATGATTCAACTGTATTAATTAATTGTAATAATCAACTGTGATTAATTAACCTTTCAACGCTCTGCTCAAACTCGGCTTTTCCCTACCTGTTAGGATAGACCCCGCCTGTGACGATAATTGGGACGCATTTGAGTGTGCGGCTCGCCCCCTGTAGTGGGTTTCGGCCCCCTCATTGGTCCACGTACTAATATGAAATATATCTCCATTGGTCCACGTGTGACCATGGACGTACAAGACGGAACCCAGTGGGGGAAGTCCAGTTCTCGAATTTGGATCGGTCGCGAGCCACCAAGACCTCGCATTCTGTTATTGTGCTCCATGCTGCACGTTATTGTGCTCGGTTTTCTGACGTTACTGTGTATTAGTACTGCATACCTATTACCTGTGCTCGTTTTGTTGTGTTTCTCTTTCCGAAATGGAAATGAATACTACTACGGATCAAGTCAGACGATATTATTATTTACTATCTGTTATATTTACATTTTGTTTGAGAAGTCGCATTTTCCTATGGTCGTCGTTCGTTTTGTGTGTTCTACAAGCCTTGTGTCACTATCCGGTGGTGGTGCACTCGGTAAATTGAATTCTACAGGAATTTACGTCTCCTCTCTTGGTGTGTACTACATGCCTTGTGTTACCACCCGGTGGTGGTGCACATTATTTCACGCGAGGTAAAGTGCTTTCTTACAGCGAATTGAGACGAACCAGTGTACTGATATTAACTTGAGTACAAACCCACACACCATTCTAACTCTCCAAACATATGAATGTCTTCCCGAAGTCCTCAGTGGAAAAATTGAAAGCACCTCCATGTGATAGAAGTAAGTGACCCCACAGCGATAGCAAAAATTCAGGTGTGTGACCTCCCAACGGCCACAAAATACAGAGACCGATACACTCGGATCATAATCACCCTCAAATTCCCTAAATGTGCACATAGATTGTTCTTGTTTAACACGGCAGTATTGGATACAACGCAATCAGTGGAATATGCTTTTTAATACGGGAAGCGTAAGACAATTTTTCCGGATCCTTTATTTCAATTTTCAGTGTGATGCATGCAGGAAAATCGATAACTCGAGGATCCTTACCGATAGGTAGTCGATTAGAGGCAAGCTTATCAATTTAAATATATTTTGGATAGATTTTTTGAGAGGTCTTACTCGGATATGACGAAGGGAAAAAATCTTGTAGACGACGAAGGAATATTTTGTGTATAAATTGACTGTAGGCAGCCAGTATTTTGAAAAAATTTAATACTGAGCACGTTTGTATATTCTACAGTGTTGGCTTGCTACAAGTATGCGGTTATTCAATACTTGTGATAATTGCTTCACAGTTTATTACTGTAGTCTACAAAGGAAAATTTAGAGTACGGAAAGTCGATTTTCAGTTACAAAAACATTTTGTATAACCATATGAACTTCGGAATTTTTGGAAATTATTTTGTGGACGAGACATAACTTCCTTCTAACTATAAGGATTCAGGGTTTCTACTTTTTTTCCTGAAACGAATGTCACCCACAATAAGCACTATAAAAATGTGCAAACTACGAAGGAATAAAAGTGGTTACACAACTTCAACGTAGCTGGTAGACCCTCTTGAGGGGTCAAAATTTTGGGCAGCGTCCTCAAATGACTTGCACAACAAACATTCCACATACATTTTTTATTAGAAATGTCTGTCTGTGTGATGCGTTTTTAAGAAAAATCCGTGAGTGGTTACATAGACGATGATGGAATTTTGACCGTAATTTCCCATTTTGGGGATGCTAGTTAGCTATATGTCAGGTTATGTATTTTGAACTTTTTGGTTGATTGACATGATAGAAGAGATTTACACTTATCTCACAAAAAAAAATTATTTTCTAACATTCTTAGTTTTTTTGACAAATATTGAAATATTGGGAGAATGACCCATGTATAACCATGCTGATACTTCAGTCGATGAACTGTGGATTCTCAGACTTTGTAGTATCATGATTCTACTCATTTTGGAATTAAGAGTGAGTGCTTGGAAGAATACAAGATAGTGGCCCCACAGCGATACCTAAAATAATTCAGGTGTGTGGCCTCCCAACGGCCGCGAAATACAGGCACCAATACACACAATTTCAAATTAGCTTTACAAGCCCGTTCTTAATCCGATTTCAGAGTAAACCACTACTCGCGAACTTCACTCCACAATTTGCGACCTTCGCAACGTCCTCCATAGGTATAGAGGAATGGTGAGAATTGGCAACGTGGGGCCCCACTGCGTCGGCGTTTTCACCGAGGCCTCAGAACGTTGTAGTAATGCGAATACTTCTGAGAGTCTTTACACCTGGTGATACACAAAGTGTATAGCGGAAAAATAGTCATAGGGGGGACTTTTTCCAGAACAAATCGGGATCAAGCTCTAGGCTATTATTTTGGCCCAAAGTATCGAAAAATCTGGTTAAAACGTTGTGGGGTCCTAGCCGAAGACCTCACAACGAAAATGGACCCCACAACGCCGGTGTTCAGCGGACGCAAGACCTCCCTTTATACGGTTATTCCGTGCACACACACACACACACACACACACACACTCGTCGGGCGCTGCCGCCGAGTATATTTCTGCAGTGCAGCTAAAAGCTGTTCTCTGCGAAACGTCAAAATGCGCTGATTTCAGTTTACACAAAGTTATGAGAAGGCAATAAAGTTTTTGCCTACATTATTCCGCCTGAAAGCGTCTCCATTTTCCCCCTCGCCCGTCTATATTCCAGTCGACATCCCACAGGCACACTTAATGCCTGTGTAAGAAGTTGCGCTGAATTATGGCAGACGATAGTGGCGCAAAGCCATGAATATTAACTTACTTACCCCGGGCTCGTGCTACACGACTACAACGTCGACTTACGCTACAGTTAAACAATGTTCGCGGCTGCGATTCGCAGTCGTTAGCCAGACCGAGGAGCGACGGAATTTCGCGGTCGGGTGCAGTTCACAGAAGCGATGCAGTTCACCGCGACGAGCTTCGAGCTTTCGGCTACGAAACAGTTGCACTTTTGAAAGACGGCGGCCCGCCACCTCGGA
Organism: Acanthococcus lagerstroemiae; assembly: GCA_031841125.1. Lineage (NCBI taxonomy): Eukaryota > Metazoa > Arthropoda > Insecta > Hemiptera > Eriococcidae > Acanthococcus > Acanthococcus lagerstroemiae. The sequence goes on along the minus strand of CM063111.1, from coordinate 47,312,073 downwards.
TGCTCGATCCGGTAGTCGCGTGTGGGTTCGCATTTCCTTTAGCCGTCTCATTTTCATTTTCCTATTTGCCAGCATACTGTGTTGAGAAAGCTATCACAAATATAATAATTCAGCCGAGAAACCCCATCGCGCGAAGTCTCTTTTCTTCCGTTTTTCTTTTTTAAGTTTCCCCCCCTCTCCTTCTCGCTTGCTTTACTGCCGTCTCGCTTGTATTTTCACCACTCTCGATAACGATAATTTCTTATTTTCTTCCCGTTACTGTTTAATAACAATTCGCTTGCGTACCACAACAGCGCGAACTTATTATATTAGGGTTCGAGGAAGTAGACGTTCAATCTGGCAGAATTCAAATTACTAATACGTATGCGAGAGATTGTAAACCAGAGGGAAGATGGTTCCAGTTTCGAAGGAAAATCGGATTGCATGGAGCGCATTCGGGCAGTGAGGTGAAAATGAGATCCTTAACTCTCTCCTTCAATGATGATGGTGTCGTCTACCTATCTACCTACAGTGGCGCATGAATTAGTGGGGGAGAGGGGCAATAGTATCACCGTCGCTTTAAAACTTCAATTCAACGTCGGATGGAAACATCAATTCCGATATAGATTTAATCAACACAGAATGCATGATGTTCCAGCATCGAACAAACAATCTAATTTTCCCACCTCTTCTACTCACAATCGATTCCTCACTCCAATTCAGTCAAATTTCGCGGCCTCTATCTTGACGCTCGCCTCTCCTGATTACCTTATATAAAACACATAAAAGCCAAATGTATGCGCTTATTTAATGTTCTGAAGTACCTCTCACATCCTTCCAAAGGATGTAGCAGAGAACTACTCATTCAGTTATACAAGACTTTGATCCAATCTATCATGGATTACAGATCACCCATATATGGACTTGCCCCTCTCTCATACTTAAAGCTTCTTAACGCTGTTAAAAATACGGATTTACGTATCGCCATTAGCGCCTTTCGCACTAGCCCAGCTTTGAGTATGTGTGCCAATGCTGGGATCCCTCCTCTCTCTTACCGCCGAATGCAACTCACTGTCAAACTTCTAGTTACGATAGCACACAACCCTAATATTCTGCATATGAATATCTCTTTAACTCTTCTAACTACACCCATGTTCCTAAATCCTCACTGCACTTACGTTCACACTTTGAAGGGACGCTGTCCCATACCATTTCCTACAATTTACTACCAACAATCCAAACATCATCCTCACTCTGGTTGTTGAACCTTCCCCCACGCAATTTTGAACTTACAGGATTCCCTAAAAAATCTGCACCCCCAAGTTTATCGGACATATTTACAAGAAATTTTGGACCGCTTTCCTGACCGTATCGTAAGCGTCACGGATGGTTCAAAGTACAACTGACGCACCGCTTACGCCTACTCCATAGATAGTCTACTGCACTCCTTCCGACTTAAAAACACAGCTTTCATCTACACAGCCGAACCCCATGCTATCCTACGGTGCCTAGTCACGATCTCCTAGCTCGAAGACCCCCCCCCCTCACTAACGGGTCCTCTCAGATTCACTTTCTCCTTAAAGCCTATTTCTGATCGCCTTTCAGCGCACGCTCTCCTCCAACGCATCCATCTCATTCTCCATCTCATTTCCTTCACCACCAAGAGCATTTCACCCATGTGGATCCCAAGCCGTATTGGTATCCCAGGAAATGAGGCAGTTGATCAAGCAGCACAGCAAGCTACACAGCTCCCATATATCATTCGTCACCTCCCTATCTCAGCAGATCTCACTTCCTCCATTCGCCAGACCATTTTGCGTGAGTGGTTCAAAGAGTAGCGGCATCAAGCCTCTTGGCACAAGAAGCTCGTACAAATCAAGCTTACACCTGTACCCAGGTCAACGTCCCAACGTTCCTCCTGCCGCGAGGAAGTTATCATCACCCGCCTAAGGATTGGACATACACGCCTCATACATAAGCAGCTTCTCACTAACCTTTATCCCCTCAACTGCCCACACTGTGAAGATGAAGACCCACTCACCGTGGACCCCCTCTTCTCATGTCCCGCCTCCTTCACCTGCTTTTGTAACTCACCGCGTCCCCCATAGTTGAGTTTGGGCCTCTTCAACTCCAACAAACACATCTTATCTACCTTTCCGCTGTTGGATACCTCTGCGACATATAGACAACAACCTTTTCCAAGCCTATAGCCCAAGAGTGTAGCTCCGTGGCTCGGTAATAATAAAATAAAATAAAAATATATTAATTTTGACGTCGATTCAAAACACCAGTTCTGACACTAGTTTGAAACATCAGTTTTTGACGTTGATTAGAAATATCAAATTTCACGTGTATCTGGAAAATCATTTTGAACACCAATTTAAAATAACATCGATTTTAACATTCATATGAAACATCCATATTTTGATGTTGATTTGAAACATCAGTTTTGAGTTCAATTTTGACGCTATAGTTTGAAACATCAATTTTTGACGTTGATTATAAATATCCAATTTGACACCGATATGAAAATCAGGTTTGAGTCAATTTGAAACTTCATTTTTGACCTTACTTCAAATCATCAATTTTGAAGTTTATATAAAATTGCAAAAATTTCAAAGTCGATTCAAAACATAAGTTTCGACGTTGATTTGCAATATCAGTTCAGACGTCAATTTTGATCCAGATTTGAAACATCAGTTTTTGACATTGATTTAAGACCTCAATTTAGATGTTGATTTGAAATATCCGTTCAGTTTAAAATATCAATATAGACGTTAATTTAAAATATCATTTTCAAAGTTCATTGGAAACATCAATTTTATCCTCAATTTTCACTTTAAATTGAAACATCAATTTTAATGTTGATCTAAATCTAATACATTAGTTTCAATGTCAATTTGAAACCGTATGTTCAGTGGAGATGTGAATATCAATTTTGAAATTGATTTGAAACATCAGTTTCAACATTGATTTAAAGTATTAACTTTGATGCCAATTTGAAAGAACAATTTTGTCATTAATTTACAACATCAATTTTTATATTGACATTCAATGTCAATTGAAAACGTCAATTTTTAGGTCAATTCAGATGCTACTTTAAAATATCAATTTTTGACAATAATTTAAACATTAATTTTGGCGTTCATTTGAAACATCAATTTCGAAGTTGATGTAAAACTACGCAGTTCCAAAGTCAATTCGACACGTCGACTGCAGGCATCACTTTCGACATCAATTTGCAGTATCAATTTCGAGGTCAATTTTGACACAAATTTGAAATTTCCATCCTGATGTTAGTTTGAAACCTCGTGGTCCTAATCATTTTGAGCCCCCTCTATCTCCTCTCCTAGGAAGTATGCTGTTGGCTCAACCTCATAAATATGTTCTATAGGTATACTAAAAAAGTAAAATCCGCCGCCACCGCCACCACCAGGGCCTCCACCGCCTCCTGGAGAAAAAAACGCACTGCGGTTGCCTACCTAAAAATCAGAAAAATTGCAGGGGCAGATCAGCTACTTTCAAGGACATAATCTGTTCTAACAATCTGTTCTAACATGAAAGATCTCCAGGTTTTAAGACATAACCGACATAATAAGACATGAAAAGGCATAAAAAGATGTCAAAAAAGTAAAATCTGCCGCCGCCGCCACCATTGCCGCCACCTCTGGGAGAAAAAACGCACTGCGGGTTACCTACCCTGTCCCTTGTTTGCTCAATTTTCAAGGGGTATCCTACCCTCAGGAGGGGGTTCATGATTGAGGAGGGAGCTCCTGAGGGGGAGGAGGACCCATGTGGGGGCATGAGCAATGGATGGAGATGGAGGCTCTGGGTGGGGTGGGGGGTTAAGATGAGTAAGAGGACCTGGTGGAGGGGAAAGTCCTTGGTGAGAGAGGGGACTGGGGAGACAAATGGCAGTGGTGCAGGAGAGTCTGGTGGCGGGGTGGGGTACTGAGCGGGAAGGGCTCTCGGGAGGAGGGGTGATCATGGTTATGAGAGCTCCTGAGAACCATAGTGAGGACAGGGGCTGTGAAGGAAGATAAATCCCAGGGGGTAGTGGTGGAGGAAATCCTTGTTAGGAGAGGGTGGCCATTGAGGAAGGAGGAGTTGGTATTGGGAGGGGTAATGGTGTGTAAGAGGTTCTGGTGGAGGAAGAAGTCCTTGATGAGAGAGGCAGCTGGGAAGGCAAATGAAAGCCGTGGTGCGGAAGGTTCTGGTCCCAGGGAGGGGTACCTGGGAAGGTTTCTCGTGAGGGAGGGGTAATTATGGTGGTGGAAGCTCCTGGTTGGAGGACCAGGGGATCTTTGAAGTGGTTGAGCGAGGAGTCCGTAGGGAGATGGACCCGAGGAAGGGGAAGGCTGTAGAGAGAGACTAAGGCCGCCATTGGGGAGGGAGTAGAGACTGCGGATAGTCTACCCTGCCTCACTAATTTCTCATTTCTCCAAGGTGAGTCTACCTCTAGGAGGTGGTTCATGGTGGAGGGAGCTCCAGAATAGGGAGGAAATCCATGGGGGCGTGACCTTAAGAGGGATATTAAGGCCCTGGATGGTGGAGGGGGAAGTCCTGGGTGAAAGAGGGGCTGGTGGTGGGAGCTCCTGAGTGGAGGACCAGGAGATCTTCGAGGGAGTTGGGACAAGGAGGCTGCAGAGGAGGAGCAGTGGAAGGGGAAGGCTGTAGCGAGGGAGTAAGGCCTAATTAGGTGGTGTAGTGATGAGTGAAGAGGTCTTGGTGGGGTGTGGTACGTGAACAGAAATGAAGGCTATAGTGGTGTGGGGGTGGTCGGGAGGACGTGGTCCTAATGAGGGATGACACTCGGGGAGGAAGAAGGTGATCAGGGGGATATTAGCCCCTTAGTATGTTCTATTATATGCATATAAATGATTTCCATGATAAATAAGAGTAATAATGTTTTTGTTTTTTTTAAATGGATTATCAAAGGTTTGGTAGAATGACCCATATATCATCATTATCACTTCATTTACGTGCTACAATATACAATGTAATCATTACACTACGGTATAGCCAATTTCTTACAAGATTCAGATTAGTCGATTTTGTATTATTTTGTAATGTTGAGAACGATGGCGCAATCAGTTTTTCTATAGAACATCGTGTTCTTCTTTACAGAAACATTCTAATTTTCCCTTATTTTGAGTGAGACCCCTAAAATGGCAACACTGACTATCTACTGCTATCTGTAATCGCAGTGCATGCGCTTTATGCAACAAAAAATTACCATTTCTTCGTTTTTAGGGATATTTTTTACAATAAAATACGACCTCCTGCAAAACAACCGTAAAATCATTAAATTCAGCATCAAACATACGTCTAGAAGGACCTGATACTGTTGTAAATATTGATGAATTTCATTTTGTACCGTAGTGTTAGTGTTCACAAAGTGGTAGACTGGTAGTCTACATTACAAGCATAGAAAAGTGTGCACAACTGTTGAATATGGCTGGTCTATGAGGGTTAATTCGCGATAAAAAGAGCTCCCTAGAAAACTAGTTTCGAGAACCGGAGGCCAGCACCCAGCCGACAAGTCGCAGTCAGAGGTACACGTTCCGTATCATCGCAACGAGTACATACATTGGAACAGTTTAATTGTTTATCGATTTCGGCAACTTGCAAAGTTTTTAAAAAATAAAATAGAAAAAAAAGTTGTTTTACGTCGTACAAGACGACGACGAAATAGTTTCAAAACTGAAATGAAACTTTCCATCCGGATAATGAAAATAGAACCGATGTTCCGGATACGCCGAAAATAACGAATTTTTTTCACATAAATGAATCACACACCAGATGCAGAAAACGTGGCTACCGATAGCACCCGCCACACCGCTTTTTTTTAGAAACGAATGGATGGAGTCGAGTGGTCTCCGCGTGTAATGTCCGTGTCAGTCGAAACCGGGTCTCGGCACCATTCGTGTGTATGTAAATACGCACGAGGGGGTTTGAAAAAAAAAAGAACTAGGAAGAAAAAAACCGGCCTAGAAAAACCGTTCTGAATCATCAAGTGTGAAACGATAAAAATCAGCATAGAGAACCTTCATCGAGCACGTGACCGTTATTTTCTCACCGGAGTCAATGATCAAGTCACGTGACAAATTATTAACAATGGGAACACGTGTTTCAACAACCAATTATATACCCGGTCGAGTATAGCAGTATATTTAGGAAAAGAAAATAGAAGAAAAAAAGGGAAAAAAAGGAACAAGGAAGCACGTGAAAGTGAACGCGTGCGTATCCAAAGCAGAGGGATTCGTTTTGGCGCACACGAGAATCAAAGTCCCAAATTATTTTAATGAGGCACTCGACTTTTCGTACAGTGCGGCGAGAATTTTCCCAGTTCAATAAAAACGAGAGAATTCGGCGATGCGGAATGCGGTATACGACTTGGGAGTGTAACACACAGGTCCACATACGATCGGATGCGTACATGTATGTGTGTTATTTGACCCGAAGCCGAAACCGCACCAATTCAGAAATTGCGAATGGGTAATTCTGCACAATGCGCCCACGCCGGTCTGTCGTCGATCCTTGGCCGCAATTGGAACTGTGCAGACTACATACTCTCTATGTCGTACCGCTTTTTAATTATTTAACTCCGGCGGGATGGTTTTATTTAAATTTTAAACAGTCACAAACATGATTCAGTGACTCAAAATAGCATTTCTCTGGGTTTCGTGCGGACGCCCGGCGTCGAATTGAAGAAACAAACGCGCATGTTATTTCGCTGTTATTCTCCAACTTATGATTAGTCTTGGGACCAACAGTGACGAGTCAATTTATGTTACATTTTGACGACGGGAGACCGGGCTCTGCGGGGTAATATAAGTGGGTTAGAATTCATCGTTGGTTGCTGCCGGTTCAACCAACGCAGACCACGAACAAACAAAAGGACCACCAAAGGAATCTCTTTTGTCCCCCATTCTAGCCAAAATTTACATGACCAATTTTGAAAATGACAAAATATTTGTTAATAAGAGAAAACATGAATGCAACATAACACTGAGGTCCGTGGATGGCATTCTAACCATCAGGACAGGGACTAACAGACAACTAGACCAATTTCTTATAGTAACAAACTAGCGCTCTCTCTCTCTCTCTCTCTCTCTCTCTCTCTCTCTCTCTCTCTCTCTCTCTCGCTCTCTCTCTCTCACTCTCTCTCTCTCTCTCCCTCTCTCTCTCCCCTCTCACCCGCCTCCTCTCCGGGAAACAGTTGAAAATAACCATTTTCCTGCTTCTCATAACGAGTCTTAAAGGGTCTTACATATATCTTGAAAAGTTTTAAAAGTCTTGGTACAGTCAGAAATAACAATTATTTTGAACAAATATGTAACAATTTTAGAGATGGTCCTGAAGAATTCAGGAAAAGCCTTAAAAAATAAAATACGTGTGAAAGAATGTTTAAAAAAACTCTAAGAAAAGATCCCCCCCCCCCCGAGTAAAGAAAAAAATTGCAACATAAATTTTATTGTTCATCTTAACAAGTCTTAAAAGAGTCTAGTGAAAGTCTGGAGAAGTGTAAAAAATACTTTTGTCCTATTAGGACTAATGATCTTAATCCTAAACAAATCCGAAGAAATTTCCATTGGAAAACCCTTATCGCATTTATGTCGGAAAAAATTTTGAAGAAGTGTCGGGATAAAGTCCCTCCCTCCCACCATCATGGAAAATATGTTTAAAAAAAAGAAAAAAATCACGCGTTCCGCTCGCAGCTATAGTCTTGCCTGTCGGTGGGGTTTTTTCCCCCAATGAAATTGATCAAAATTTTTCTGTTTACGCTGCTGATCGCAGAGCTATTTTATTTTTGAACTTCCAAAGTCGAAGTACCTAATCTAATTTTTAATCTAAGGGCTTTCCACAAATTGAGGGAAGGGTTAAAATTTTAACACTAGGTATTGAAGCTGTGAGAAACAAGATTATAGGGGCCGTTTTCGGGAGCATGTAACCTTGCTTCCCTTCCTAACGATATGCACCTTGTTGCCCATAACTTCATCTGAGAATAGTAAGGTATATATTTCAAGTCAGTAGGCAGCTTTTGTATAGCGTCTGTAGCAAGATGCTACACCACAAAACAGTTTGCTACACCACGGGAAAACAATTGCTACACCTCAAAAATGTTGGCTACACCCCGAAAAAATCTCCTTTTTTTTAAAACTTTTTAATACAAAATCATCTTCATCTAAGAGTTCAGAGTATACAGACCGGTTTTGCCGTTGTTGTAAAATAAGTAGAGAATTTTTGCGTTGAAAGGTTGTCACAAGGGCATGTGTCGCCAAGTTTGTTCGTTTTGTACATGGGCGAAACTATAAGGGTGTGGGGGCTGAAACACCCCCTAATAATTTTGCAGTCGGCAAATTTTGAAGCTGTTCCATTGAATTTTTCATTTTTTATGAATTTTTGTTCATTTCTTTTTCAACTAAAAAATATTTCGATTAAAAATCGGTAAATTTTTCAATTCTTAAAAATTTTGTCGGCGTATTCTAAGAAATATTTGTCGGCAAATTTTTTTTCTCCGCCTCCCCAAACTGACAGTCAAATTTCGTTTCTGAAAATGGAGTACCCTGGACTCCAGTCAGGGACTAGTCAGTCAAAAGCCGAAGGTTTCAAGCTAAGTGTCGACCGTTGTTTGAAAGGTTGAAACAAGGCTGAAATCTGGAAGACATTTCGAAGATCTGAAAGTCTGTAGCAAACATTAAATCTTGAATTTTAGTGACTATTTTGTTTTTACTAGATTTTGTCTTTGACCAAGAGCCTGAAATTTGAGAAAGTTGAACATTTTATTAAAATCTAAAAGTTTAAAGCAAAAGACTTATTTTTTAATGTCACAAGTTGAATTCGATAGCGAATGTTCTATTGTTTAATTTACGGGCTTTAGTCCTGGTGAATAAATAGGGAATTTTAGTCTGGAACAAAAGTCAAAACTCCATGTGTTTTTCCCACAAAACTTATGGCCCAGATTCCCCCAATCTGATCGACCTGAAACTTGGTAGGTTTTCTAATTTTAATTTAATTTTATTGGAACCAATTTGAAAACGAATTAGAGAAAATTTAGAAAAAAATATTACCAAGGGTAAATAACGACGGCCTTAATGTGTAAAGGAAGTTGTGTATTCCTCATAAGTATTCCCAACATACTTCCAGCTTACCCTCCCCCTAGGGTGTACTCATGTGCGCAAATGTGAGTGCTTGAGGATAAGGTTACAATCTGCACTTGCAGGGATGAAACTATGGGGGGAGCACCCCCAATAATTTGGCAGTCGGCAAATTTTGATACTGTACATTTGAATTTTTCATTTTCTAAGAGCGTTTGTTTGTTTGTTTGTTTGTTTGTTTGTTGTTTGTTTTTTTTTTCACTTTAAAATATTTTGATTAAAAATCAGCAAATTTCCAATTAAAAAAAAAAATTTGTCGGTGAATTTTTAATTTTCGAAAAATATTTGTCGGCAAATTTTCTCTCTCCCCCCCCCCCTCCAAACTGAAAGTTAAGTTTCGTCTCTGGTTTTGTAACATTTATTTTCGCTTGTTTGTTCGTTTACTGTTGAAATAAAATAAGAACAATCTTTCTTTTTTTCGGAGGGAGGGGGTGATTTTGGTGATAGGAGCCTCTGAAATTACCTTGAAATTTTTGCTCCACCCCGAAAAATTATCAATTCTTATTCTCGTCAAAATGGAGTTTTGCTACACTTCAAAAAAATCTAGGCTGCCACCGCTATCAGTATCAATCAGAACAAGAAATGAGATGATTTCACATCATTCCGAAACACATAACATTATTTTTCCCTCTTGTTTCTATGTTCATTCAACATACAAAATCTTAAAATTAACGATGAAATTGATACTTTAAATTGACGTCGGAATAGATGTTTCAAACAGACGTTGAAATTGTTGTTTTAAATCAACCTCAAAACTAATGTTTCAAATCAGCGTTAAGATTAACGTTTCAAATGACATAAAAATTGATGTTTCAAATCCGATGTCAAAAATTGATGCTTCAAATCTGAGCTAAAATTGACGTTGGATTTGACACTTCAAAGCAACGTCAAAATTGATGTGTTAAATAGGTGGACGTCAAAATTGATGTGTTAAATAGGCAGACGTCAAAATTGATATTATCAATTGACGAAGTTCTTGTTTCAAACTAACAAATGTTTCAAATCAACGCCAAAATTGAAGTTATAAGTTATAAGTATTAAAATTGATGTTTTAAATTTGGGTCAGCATTTACATAAGATTTGACGTTTCAAATCAACACTGAAATTGATATTATAAATCAACGTTGAAATTGATACCACAAATTGATGTTGAAATTGCTGTCTCAACTCACCCTTAAAACTGATATGTTTCAAATCAATGCAAAAATCAATGTTTTAAATTGACGTCAAAAATTGATATTTCAAATCTGGGCTAGAACTGACATCTGATTTGATGTTTTAAATCAGTGTCGAAATTGATATTATTAATTGACGTCGAAATTTGATGTTATAAATTGACCTAGAAATTCCTGTTTCAAATCAACTTCAAAACTAGGTAATGTTTCAAATAAACCCCGCCAAGATTGATGTTTCAAATCTGGGCCAGAGCTGATATGGGATTTGATGTTTCAAATCGACATACACTTAGAAGGTAGCCTGCCTTGGATTATCAACGTTACTCCCGATCATTGGTAGTCATTTAACATGTGTTAGAAACAATAACAAGACAGATAATAGGATCAGACTGTTGAAATTGAACAGACCAAGTACAGATGAGGGAGTGGAAGTGTGGCTGGTTAGAGATTGTAGACTTCCTGTATGGCCGAGGGGTATCATCAAATTGAAAAATGAGGTAAGCAGAGTGTTGTAGCAGAGAGGATTCACATTATACCTCGATGAAAGAAAGAAAAAAAACGTCATCAATGTCAATACCTACAGGTATTTATATAAGTCTACAAACATTAACACCAATACCTATAGATATTTAATTCCACAAGATACAAATATGAATCACAAGAAAGTGTGATCAGTTTTAGTTATTCGATTCACAATCACGATTCTCTTTGTTCACGAAACTGTTCGTGTAATTGGAACAGAACAGACATTGTGAATGATATCAAGAATAGCACCGTTTGGTCCCTTTGGAGATTTAATGGATAAGCTTTCTAAAAATGGCGGATCACGATTGAAAAGGGGATGATGATCGATATATCAAAAATTACCGTTCGTGAACGCAATTGCAAATAAAACGTCCACAGTGGTGTTACTCTTCCTACAAACGTTCCGAACAGAACAGTGTTCCTTTTTTATTAGTCAAAACCATTGGAAAATGAATGATTACGTTCGTTTTTGTGATTGTTCACAAAAGTCTGAAATATGTAGCCTAAAGAAAATAAACAATCAGAAACGATCAAAATTTCAATCATTCATCAGACTTCTGTAGTCCCTGCATTGCTGCATTTAGCCGCCGCAGTATTTGAGAATTCCAATCAAAATGACGGATAATGTGATACCAAAAGTAGTACTCTGCGCAACTACTGAAACAGATAACGATCAAACAATCGAAATTTCAAAAGATTGTGAAAATCAAGAACAGATTTTACATGTTGGAAATTTGGAATGTAAACACTGAATCACTCCTGAAGCTGGAAAAAGAAGTGAGCCGTAATCGGTACCTAGTTCAATCAAAATCAAGCAAACAAAACCTAGCAAACTCTAATTAACGACAGTCGGATTTGTTTTGTGTTCCATAGCTTCCCCTTCGCGACACCTTTCTCCGCAATAATTTTTCTCCATTCTTCCCGCGAATTTCAAAAAACGTAACGCGTCTCGGTTTTCCTCCTTTTCGTTTTACATTAATTTTTCGGCGGCAGTTAATTATTCGGCTTCGGCGTGCACCGCACCGCAGCGCGCAGTTCGTTTCAAAAGACGACGAAGAGCAGTCGCAGCCATTAGACGTAATGATGTTTTCTTTCTTTTAGGAAAAGGTGACTTATGTTTTACTTTAGTGACAAATGAAAGAGCGACTTGTTGCCCAGTCTTTCATTAAAATTCCTAAATGCGTTTATATTATTCGAAAAGTCGAGCAGGGCGTTTGTGTGCTGGCGTTTCCCTTCACGCGGCGCGCATTCCTTCGTCAATTCTATTTTCTACCGCGCGCGTTCTTGATTTTGTAATTTATTGTCCAAATTTAAAACCATTTGTCTCCGCGCCGTTTCATTTAATTAATTCCGAAATCGGAGTCAAATCACAGTCACACGTGTCTTAATGGGCCTTCCTTCGTATTTTAAATTTAAATCGGCCCTATCGATAACCGGGGGAGGGGAAGGTGTTTTGTTTTCTGCCGAGGCGGGGATTGATTAAAGATTTCAATTTACTTTACTGATATGTAGTAAGCAGCTCACCTGGCTCCGGCACCGGCGTTGCAAATGGCCTGATTGTAGACCGTATCGAGTTCTTTTTATTTCATTGGATGAGAGGGAAAGGGGGAAGCTCGTATATCGAGTTTCTTTCCTTTGATTTGAAATTTGAAGTCTGTACTAGCTTTCTCTTTATTGGGGGGGGGGGGGAGAAGCAACATTTTTTAACTTCCAAATCAAACTAGATCTTAGTTGGCATGCATATTGAATAATATGAAGGGTACCCTGCATTCTTTGAAACAAAGTTGCCCCTCGACACATTTGAAGTTAAAACACTAAGGGATATTTTGAGAAACGCTGCCAGCTCCGGACCCCTGTTGGGTCATAATTGTCCCCGTATTCAGTTTTACTCGAGAATTTCTCAACCGTACGTCATATACTACTGTAAGAATGTAAATGGCCAAATCAGTCTACATTAAATTTTACGTAAGAATGGTCCCTTACAATTTTTCGATGCTATCTCTCAATACCTAAGTCGGAAAGAGTCACAAACAGTCTTAGATAATCCTAGTGAGTCTTAAAAACTGCACCCCTTCCTCCTCGCCTCATAAGAAATGGTCTCTTAAATTTTTTCGTATCTGTCTTAGAACAAAAAAATCGACAAATCAGTACTTGGGTTTTCGAGATAACTAAAGTTCCTTTTTGTATCGGTTTCCCCTTAACTCCCTCAACTCGGAATCCCCTACTCTTCTCTAGGAAAGTAAGGTCCCATAAAGTCAAACGATTTAGTGGAGCTGTTTACTATGGTATGTACAAATTATGTTCGGCAACCCAAAATTTTAAAAGGGCAGCCTGAAATATTGTGATATTATGCTAAAGATAAATTAGGCATTCAGATCTAGATTAGAAAAAAAATACTAACCAACGTTAGAAAGACATCAAAATTTTGAAGATACCTTGCCACATATTGTCAGAAAAACGGAAAGATACTTAAATTCTTTTTCAGAAGTTTTTTCCAGTAGCGGAATTTTATGTCACTTGATGCAAGAAATTCAATAATATCTAAATCTAGATATGATTCATAAAATCATTTCGTATCGATTTTTGTCGAAATTTTGCATTACTCTTAATCTGAAGGGGCAATATATATTTACCTATTTCTCAACTTGCATACTTTGAAATTTGAAGGGACAAAAATTGGAATCTATTTTTCACTTGCAAAATCTTAACGGCAAAAATTGAACAACGAAAGAGAAACACAACGGATAACTAGAGAAGGAAATATCTCTCAAATACTTTGCGCAATGCATGAATGAGCTACACTGTAGAGCAAACTGCACAGGGGCTCTACTTTTTTGTCCATAAAGTTGGCAACCTTGATTCTAGTTATCCAGTATTCGGTATAGGTAACATGCACTCACGATTTTGTAAGATTTACGCATAATTAACATTGGCTGCTCTAACAAAGTTCACCCCCCCCCCACACACACACACAAGACTACTACTCGTGTCAGCTTGGGTCTGTGAGCACAGAAACTACAAAATAAAGAGAAAGAGAAACGGAGCATAAAAAATTTCATCCGGGTCTGAAAGACCCATGTTTACTGATACGAAAAAAATTGGATTTTCTCCTCAAAAATTGGCAACACTGTTTCGAATTGTTGAGTGAACAAGCTCTTAAGCGAGAATCAGTAGCTATGTATAACTACTCATCAGCGCGCCTGAGAGGCAGGCCCGGCGCTAGAGATTTTGTCGCCCCGGGCAATGGAGGAACATTTGCCGTCCCTGGCAAAAGAAACGAGGCACCAATCACAACTTCACGATAAGCACATTGGTTATTGTGGCCAAGTGTGACACATCAAGTCACAACAATATCATGATGATTGATGAAATGCCGCCCCTACAAATTGGGAGCCCCGGGAAAGGGCCTGCCTTGCCCGTACCTAGTGCCGGGCCTGCTGAGAGGTAACGCGTACTATCATTGTGACAGCGCGCGCTGCAGCATAAAACCTCACTCGGGTCAATATGACCCATGTGTACTGTTTAAAGGTTTCAACATTGCTGACCTTCTTTTTACATAGTTTTTCTTGTAAATATGTTACATACTAAGATCCTGCCTGGCTACTTCCTGCATGGCAGGATGCGAATGTCTTAAAAACGTATTTTGTCTTCTGCATTCCTGTACATCTACTATATGATCTTTACAAAATCACGTTCTTCTTCTTCTTATTATTATTATTCTCATGACTCACTTTCCTTTTTCCGCTTCGATCGGTCAGGCAGAACATCAGTAAAGTTACAACAGAGTTACAGTTTAGGGACAGTTAGTTTCAATTTATGTTTTAGCACTCTCGGTGAGACCTGTATACTATCGATCGATCAATTAACCCGCTTTCTCTTTATCATCTGGTTTAAATACATAGGTTGTCGCTAAATAACTGAGACTAAAATTTGTACGGCCCACCAACGCTATCTATCGGCGTTTTAACGCAGTAGGAGGATAATTTGGTTCATTAGCTATCGATTGAGACCACGCCGAGTTCATTTGGTTGAAAACTCCCTGTTCCAGACCAATTTGAAAGAAACCATATGCGTTGGACCCCTACAGGTTTTTTAAAGATTTTTTTTTTTTTAAAGAAGGAAAAAAAGCATACGATTACCAAATTTTGTATTAGTCATCATCTTCATTAAGCACACGAATATATTTTTCAAAATAAACGCCATTCATGATTATACAGGCGTCCATTCGTTTTTCCCATTTATTGGACGTTTTCGCGTATTCCGCCGCCGGCAATGAGGAGAAAAACATCTGCGCCGCAGTGATGCGACTTCTTGATTTGTGTTGAATTGATGACCCCGTAAGGCTGCCGTCAGTTGAGGAAATAACCAAAAGTCGCAGGGGGCGAGGTCAGGACTATACGGGGGGTGGAGGTGAATTATGATTTTTTTATGATCATCACCTCGGTGCAGATGTTTTTCTTCTTTTTACCGGCGGCGGAATTCGCGAAAAGTTCGATAAATGGCAGGAACGCATGGACGCCTGTATGGCCATGAATGGCGGTTATTTTGAAAAAGATATTCGTGTACTTGATGAAGATGATGACTAATAAAAAATTTTGTACTCGTACGCTTTTTTTCATTCTTTTAAAAAAATCTTTAAAAAACTGTAGGGGTCAACGCATATGGTTTTTTTTTTTCAAATTGGTCTGAAACAGCGAGTTTTCAATCAAATAAACTCGGCGTGGTCTCAATCGTGGTAGCTAATAAACCAAATTATTCCCATACTGCGTTGAAACGCCGATAAGTAGCGTTGGTGGGCCGTACAAATTTTAGTCTCAGTTACTCAGCGACAGCCTATGTATATAGGAGTTTGTAATTTTTGAAATTTTTGACTTTTCCACTTGCTGTGAAGACTAAAGAGAGGGAGTTGTGGCCAATATTTCCTCAATAATGAAATCAAGAAGTCCAACCATTCCATAATCAAAGAAATTAGGAGCGTGCAGGGTTCAATATATAAGTGTCAGCCCCCTGTTGAGCCACAGTAGAGAAAGACACCGCCAAAACAACCTCAAACATGAATTCAACGATCCAAACGCATGCCTTCGCTCCGGTCCAGATTGAACATTTCTCTCTCGTATAATACTCCGATAACCCTACAGATCCATAGGGTTGATCTAGCCCCGAATCAATAAATGCTGCACTCGTCATTCCTTATCCATCCATTAAAAGCTGTGCACAGCACTGGTGCAAAGTGACGTACTAATTCGACCCACTACCTCGTGCGTACAGATTGCGGCCGATGCTTCAAGCGACTCTTCGAATTCGCCATTTTGCAGTGACAACGTGAACTTTTTTTAAAAAGAAAGATGCACTTTAATTCACAGTCACACTTTACTCGGTCGACCCGTTCTCATTATTGCTGAGCCCAGATAAAAATGCAAAAGTTAATACCTTAGCTGGGCGAAATTAATGAATAAAACTGGTATCTGATTAATTCTCCGGGATTGTTTAAGCCGGCTTATATTAATTAAGCTGAAACTTTAATGAAGATTACCCTTCAGTAATACTCGAAAAAAAAAAAACTATCAAACGAATAAAGGAATTTCTGAAAATATTTTAAACCTCGTATTTTTAATTCCCTTTAGGTTTTTTCTCATTTTTTTTCCGCTCTCCCTCTCTCTCAGTGATATTAGTGAAGCGTTACATAAAAGAAAGTATATAATGTCTTTTCGAACCTTTTATCATCTGGCACTAAATTGAGCAGGGGTTCTTAAGCTACAATCGTTGTGTATCTATCTTCTTTATACAAACTGATTTTCAGCTCTCAGTTCCCAATGTCTGGGGTCTGAGGTGGAGCACCGTGATCTGGGAATCCAACTCGCATGACTCTCGTAATCTATAATGAGTTCCAGAGACCGATTTATTAATTTTTTGAAATATTGGTCGAGCGAGGCAGGCTTCAGTTGGCCGCGAGTTTTGCGAACTAATTAACATATATTTTTCATATTTAATTACGGTTCGCAAGCTTGCGAGATGGCGCCACCAGTGAAAACTCATTTATATTCGCACTTTGCCGGCTAATTTGCCAGCGCGGAAAAACCTATAACTTTTTTCTAACGTTACTAATCGATGTTTTCGTTTAAACTTTTAAAAACTGCTAAAGTTCCGAAGCTTAATGTTGACATTTGTAAAGTGGATTGCTAGTGGGAAAAAAAAAAGAAAGGAAGTTTGGGTTACGTCCAAAGAGAGAACTTTCTAAAAGGAAATTTACAGTGATATCGAAAATGTCGACAGGCTGGGAGAATTTTTACTGGGTGCCTCATTTACATCCAAACTCGTTTTCTGTTTTCTTTAAAAATGGTATTAAAAACTTTTTTTTTTTTTTTGTCCGGGCTACGAAAGTCACTCGTTTTAAAAGGAGACATTTGGGAAGGTACTTGTTGATCTTCTCGATCCTTGGCGAGAGAAAGGAGAAAAAAAAAGTCAAATTCGCGAGTTACCCTTAATCCTTTTAAATTAATGTCATGTCTATGTTAACAGTCTTCCCGTGCTTTTTTACGGGTTTGATGGGAAAAATATGTAAATAGAGACCAAAGTTTTTCGAGTCTTATAAGAGTTACAACTTTCTGTTGTGTTCTTTTTTTTCGGCGTGTTAAAAATTTGTGTTCAACGTTCGTGATAAATTTTTTAAATACCTACGTCAATTTGGTGGAAACGAAGCACGCGCTTGCGATATTTAGTCGCTTGGCATCGGTAATCTTTATATATATATTTTTTTTTTTTAACAGATACACGATCTGGAACTTCTTCTTCCGAAATTGAAAATTAGATTTATTTTCCATCAATATCGCCAAGCTGCGGCCTGAATTACCTTATGAGCGTTTTTTTGGTTTGTCTATACACTTCGAATCGAAAACACAAACTCGGTCGTGATTACTTTACATTCCACGCCCGCAAAACATCAGAAAATTATTTTAGAAATCTCCGTATTGGGAAGCATTGGGCATAAGAATGTCTCAAAATGAATACCCAAACGAACTATTTACTGTCATGGTGATGGTAAAATACTTGAGTGTTTATTATTTCGAGCATTTATCTGAAACTTTGAGCACTTCCTCAGAGAGTAATCATTAGATAAAAAATACTTGAACATTTAAAAGTCAATACTGAAGATACATGACGACGCTTTGGTTTGCAAACCTCGTAAGTCCAGGTTTTTCTATAATTCACTTTTAAGTGGTTTTTAGATGTAAAAAAATCGAGGAATCTAATATTGTAAACGTCGTAAGTCGGAGAAGCAGTCTAGCGCTCCGAACGGACAAAGAAAAAATCACGTAAGTCGGGCAGAAAAATATTTCACTTTGAAATCCATGTAAGTCCGACATACACGGTTTTCATTCTCAATCAAATCAGCTGTAATGCGACTTACGAATATTTTTAAGTAATACAGTGATAAGATTTTGTTGACCGTATTTTCGTTCATTATCGGTGCAACCGGCAAGAGCACATTTCTTTTTTTAAACAATAGAGGAGTGGAAGCCTGGTTCACGCTTTCAACAATGATAATAAAAATGGATCACAATTTGAACAAATTTGAACACAAATTGTCATTTTGATAATTTGTATTCAATTTTTGTTTCATCTTTGTTACCATGTTTGAAAGTATGTATTGGGCTTAATTCAGTAAATTTTGAGAAAAAATGCGATTTGAGGTTGATGCGTGAAAATGCCTTGGCCAGGTTTCTGTTGACAGGGTTACATGAGTAGTCTGTTTTGACGTCATGTGTTCTGCTATATTTTTACCTGTCATTCAGTGCGGTAAAATATCACAGAACAGGTGACGTCTGTAGGGTGGTATTTTTTCAAGTTTTTTCTACAGTTCCTGAATTTATATTATACTTACTCTTGTTTTTCTTTTTCTATTTACCGAATTAATGAATATTATAAGTATTATTAAGTTTATACCAGTGTTTGGAACCGATTCAATTTTTCGTTTTGATCGGTTTCGGTTCGGAACTTCCATTTAATTTCTCAATAGGTTTTGGTTTCGGTCATGAGACCAATTTAAAATACTGAAAGGGTCTTATTTCGGTCTTTCATTGCTGAGCCGGTTTTGGTTATGGTCTTCACTTCACATAATGAATCGGTTTCAGTCGGGCTCAAAAGATCTTTCTTAAACAAAATAAAAATCTCATCATTTCTATAGTCAAATCAGCCATAATTGGAAACCAACCATAAGATATGAACTGTAGCATCGACTTACTTGGGAATGGGCATTGGCAGGTTGAATTATTCTGTAGATCAGTTCAAATATCTAACTCTTTTACTAGGTCGGCAACAAAGAAGAACAGACAACAGAAAACCGCATTGACCGAAGACCGATTGGGACATTTTCATTTAATTGGTTAACGGTCTTGACGCAGATATGAGCAGTCGGTTTTGGTTTCAGTTAAACCTACATTTCAAACATTTGGTTTGTGTTTTGGTTAATGACCAGTTGAGTTTAAGGTTTTAGGTCTTAATTTGGTCTTTTGCACAATAAAGGGTTTTGGTTTTGGTCTCATGAAACTGTTGAATTTGAATGGGTTCCGGATTCGGTTTCGGTTCCGGTTCCAAACACTGGTTTATACCTACTTCCCGTGAATCTCTGTGTTACGTTTTATACTTTTGGACAGAATGAGTGATAATAATATTATATAATCAGTTTTTAATTCATTGTAATCATTTCAATGTTATTCTTCGAGGAAATCGCAAAATTAAAGCAGGTTAATTTGTTTTGAATCTGATGGGAAAAACTTGTAACTCCCTGTGAAACTTTAACAAATCACGTAAGTCGATCAACATTGAAAATGAAATACTCGTAAGTCCTTAAAATAAAAAGGAAAATATCGTATGTCCCGTAACTATAACATTGCAAAACTCGTAACTCCCTTTAACGGATGAGAAAACTACGTATGTCGAGTACTTGTAAAAATTGCAATACTCGTAAGTCTGTGAAATTACGTAGTAAACCACGTAAGTCGAATGCAGGTAGAATGAAACTCGCGTAAGTCGGTTAAAATCGTTGTTTTGCACTACCAGTTCATTGTATTCCTTGCCCAATACCTCCACCAGGTGACGCTATCTCTCGGCAAGCAGCTCGTATGAATTACAAGCTGTTAGCGCTCAGTATGAATTTTTAAAACGTTTTCTTCGTTTCCTGCACAATTCACGATTTTGGACTTACGAGGTTTGCAAACCAAAGCGTCGATGAGCCATTCTTAATATCGACCACAGCCCCCCCCCCCATATTTTGATTCATCGTTCAGTTTTTGATTGTTGGTTTCTACCAAAGTTGAACCGACCGCGACCCCTTAAAAAGAAAAATAGAAAAAACAATTGGAGCACGTATCGGGGTTGGATCAAAAATTTGATTGCATTCTTCAAACTTCGAGATTCAAAATACCCCTAATTTGATAGTTCATTTCATTCATTTCCATTCAAAATTCTGAAGTTGGATGCCGGCACCAACCTCTTCTATGGAGGGGGCAACTTTTTATCTCACTGTTAAAAGGAAACTATACCTTAGTTAGGATGCAAGTTGCGTACGTTGGAATGTACTGTGTATACTTATAACGATTTATATGTATTGGTGAATGCCTCACGGCAGTTCTAATAAGGCATTAATAAACACAGTAAGGTAACCTAGCCAATAATGAGCACCTCACCTATAATGGGCAATTAAAATTTCATTTGTTTATTTTAAGATTTCTAAATGCTAATCGGCAACACTGATTATGCCAGTTCATCTATCCAACATAGTTGTCCTCACTGACTGCCCTAAAATCATAAAAAGTTGGACCATTCTCGAGATAATAATTTTTGTTTGAAAAAAAAAATGACTGCAGTCAATGTTTTCCGCAGCTGTTAAAAAATAATTCAGGAACGAAGGAAATTTCTAGTTTCGATAAATTGAGTGCTAATGCAGATTTTATTATGCGGTAAGTAGCAGTGCACTGTATTGAAAAGTTATGCTTTGATATGCGATACTGGTTTCGTGGGTAAATTTAATTGATTCCTTCAGAGTATACGTGTCTATTATAGAGTTATCAAAATTTGTCGTCTGTCCAGTAATGGTGTGTATGCCCATTATTAGAAACAGTCAAATATTATGCAAACTCCATAATGGGCACGTCGCTGATAATCATTGTTTTGGTCTTATCAGGAGGTTATTTTTTTTTTCACAGTTGACACTTCTAGAGCTTGCATGTGTTTCTAATAAGGTAAGGTTGCCTAATATGGACCCCCTCGATTATCTCCGAAGTTCTTAACGCTCTCTGGCCGGGTTCAGTTCAAGTCACAAGTCAAATCCATCCAAAAAGTAGCATCCTTAGCCAATAAAAACTTTAGTGCAGAAAAACGAAAATTGATAATCGAACTTTTTTTCGGGTCTCGTGTGTTCAGCTATAATTTAAAAAAAAAAGAACTGATATAAAATTTTTCAGATTCATATAAAGTATATTTCAATTCAAGCCTACTTATAAAAAATACGTTTTTCTTTGTGTCCTTTATTGGATGCCCATGACTGGATTTTTCAATTTTTCAGTACCCATTATTTAAGAACAATGTTGAACACTAATTTTTAGCTCTTTCCTTCCATTCAAAGGCAAACTTATGGAGAATTTTATCCTTCATTCTGTAATTTTTATCTCACGTTCACAAGTTGATCCAGTAATATTAAAAAAAAAAAAATTACGTGAAAAAATTACTTAAGATGCCCATTACTGGCTAGGTTACCTTATTCTTGACATTTTTTTGCCTCACCAACTTCAGGGAACCACATAAGTACGAATCTCTCTCGGGCCGGTTTCTGTATACTTCTACCTACCGATCCCTAAAAGCTGTTTTCTCTATATCCCCTCCCCCCTTAGATATCACATTTTGAAATAAATTAGGTTCTTTTTCTATGTTTTTAGCATCATAAATGACTTTTTTATTACGACTCTTTACATCTTTCATTGGCTCGAAAACACCGATATATATATATATATATATATATATATATATATATATATATCAGTTCTGAAGTCTTCAAAGTCCTAAATTTTATTTCGTTGGTTATGTGGCTATAGTATATTCAAAATTGTGACACCTGTGAGGGAGAAGATTCAAACCTGTCATAACATTAACTATGGATGTCCTTCTACAGGTCTTAAGGGTCGCTGAACTCATATCTGATAACGATTTCCCCCTAATTTGTAAACTGTGGCATCTGGAAGGGGACGGACTTCAAAATTTGAAGGCAGACTGATAACAATTTTATTTAAAACTAGTATTATCTTAACCGACAGTTTCTCTCTCTCCACCCGGCACTCAACATGTAGAGCCTCTCCCCACTTTACACGTCACGATCTCCAAGGTCGGGTCTTCTTTTCTTTTTTTCCAATTTGTTCTCAACCCGAACCCTGGAATCCACCCTTTCGAGCATTACTTCAAAGACGTCGGGATGCTCTTAGGGCTGTCTTAGCCCTCTTCCCTTCCGGCTGAAAAACCGGCCTAGGTTACAATCTGGCGAGTTGCTACGTGGACTCGAACCCGGGACCTCCGGATTCTGAGACCAACGCGCTTTCCACTCGGCCAACCAGACCCCTGAGGGCTGGTCTAAGTATCCGCCTCCTCTTAGGTACTACAATTTGTAAATAAGGGACAACTCGTTATTAGAAATAAGTTCAGCGGTCATTACAACCCTAGAAGATATTGCATTTTATAAGAATTGTAAGCAACAACTGGTTATCAGAAATGAGTTCAGAGAACCTTAAACCTCTAAAAGAACATCCATACTGTTCTTCATGCAAATTTTAAGTACTATCCCTTCCCAGGTGCCACAATTTTGAATTTTCAGCAGAACGACCCTCGAAATCGAATTCTGTGACTTCGAAACCTGCACAACCGATATCTCGATTCGATGATTTAGGGTAATAAAAAGGGTAAAAAGTTGTAACAAGAAAGTCATTTATAATTCTGAAAAATAGGAAAGAACAAAAAGTTTCAAAATGTAGTATCCAAGAGGAGGAAGAGATAGGGAGGAGAAAATCCAGGGATTCATAGATAGACATATGTATAGAAACGGTTCCGTTCGCACTCCTTCGGTTCCCTGGATTCGAAATTCTAGGTTTACTGTTACGAGGCAAATGTCAAATGTTGCCTTACAAGGGCTCATTTCTGACCCTCGCGTTGAGAATTCTATACGAAAAATTTCAAGAAATCAATTTTATCTGAAATTTTGTGTAGATTCATTTGAATATTTACACTTTTGCAGTATGACTTGCGGTTGAAATATATTTTCGATGAAAACCTTAAGAAGGGAACACTTACGGACTATATTGAGAGGAGCTTAAAGTGGCATCCCGCATTGTGGCAAATATTGGAAATATTCTTTTGAGTCTTAAATACAAATGTGCCAAGTGGTAACTTTGCATTAAAAAATGCAGCATACATTATTTTATCTAGCATCCGAACTACCGCAGTCCTTGAAGATGCCAGTTTGGGTTCCGTCTCGATTCAAATCCGTAATAAAAATAAAAATAGGGTATGAAGTATTTATCATCACTGCCCTTCATGTTCTCGGTTTTCCCTGATACAAATGACTATTTCAACCACTGATGTACTCGAAGTATGAAAAATCTACAGCAGACGGTGAAAAAATGTTCTGAACAAAAAGCGTAACATGTAAGTTGTGCACAATGCGAAGTTAACGAGCGCTTTCCAGACAGGTGTTACAAAAAAGGTGCATTTATTATATTTTTGTTTTACATAAGGGTAACAATGTACTTATCCGATACATGAAACAAAAACAAGTGGTGTTCGAATGAATTAAAAGTATGACAGATAGAACAGAATATTTCCTCTCCCTTCAACAGATTTTCCAAACGTTAAATACGTTGGCAGTTAGAATAATTATTTATGTCAGAAATTACGTGGAACTTAACAGATAATGCCTAGCGGGGGCGGTAATCTGGACAATTGCCCTTACCAGTGATAGTAAACTGAAAATGCTTTAAAAATGGCAAGCCCTGAAGAATTTCAAAATACCTGCTACAGTCCTAATGATTGTCAGAAAATTAAGAACAAGTATGAAAGAATCTCGAAAATTGTATCTGAACGAATATTACAAACTCTTGAACAATTTTTCAAGATCTTTGAATGAGTCTTCAAGAATCTTAAAGAGTATTTAAAAATCATATTCAAGTCCTGAATAAGCCTGAGGAATCTTTAGAAAATCTGGGAGTCCCAAAGAATCCTAAACAAGTCTTAGTGAATATATAAAAAGTTTCGACTGCATCTGATGACCTTTTAAGCAAGTATGGAAGTATCTTCACAAGTCTGATTAGATCTCTACAGTCTCGAAAAAGTCTTGGAGATTTTTATTGATCATTATTCATTAAAATTCTTAGTTAATCTTAAATAATCTTGAGAGTTTTATATGAGTCTTGAAAAGCTTTCAGAGCTCCTACAAGTCTTAATCATGCCAAGTCCGGACGAGTCACAAAAAGCCATGGATAATTTCCAACGAGTATTGAAAACTGCACCCCTTCCCTCTTGCCTCGCGGACAGAAAAGATGAAATGGTATTGTGATGCCTCTGGCTGAAGAACCTGCAAGAATATAAGCTTGTAACGCGACTGCTCTCTACTCTTTAGAATTGCACATTATTGTACGACCATTTGCACAAAAGATATTCAAATTAAAAGAACAACGCATACACTTATACCCTTATAACAAATACTGTCATGCCAAATCCGTTACTTTTCTTACACAACAATGTGATCAATTTTGATAGAACATTCGATATAGAAGTCGAGTTACCATGTCGACATCGAATTCAATGTAGAATTCTACCTGAAAGTCGATGTTGACATGGTAACTCGACTTTTGTATCGAATTCTGTATCAGATTCGACCACAATATCGTGTCTGAAATGTGATGGACTTCAAACGTTGATAAAACAGTCGATTTTTGTATCAACTATATTTAAAGAGAAGAACTGGCGCTCTTATTCAGGTTAAAGACTTCAAAGGTGGATGCGGACTCGTGTGTGAATTTCTGTTTGAAACTGGCCTTATATGTTACCTTGCAGTATCTAAGTCAGGCGTTAACTCGAACGAACTTCTCTCATTCACACGTAAGATCGATTACACTGTTTCCTCTTTGATTAATGCGCAACAGTTCACCGAATTATTTGCAAATTACTTCGAATGAACCATAAATCACGTTCAAGAAAATACCAAGTAAATTAACAGCATCGAGAACGTACTCGTAAGTATATTTTCAACTGAGCTAAAACTCGGGAATCGTGTCCGTAACTTTCAGTAACTCTGATCAGCGGGTAGAATATCCAAGTACAATCTTCGGTATTCGAACTTCGAAGACGTGCCATAACCTGAAGAGGCAGCAGTGATAAAGTGTAGGTAATTTGTGTGTGTGTGTGTTACGCAAAATAAGAATAGTGATAGGTGTACAGTGGTAGGGGGTCTGGTTGGCCGAGTGGATAGCGCGCTGGTCTCGGAATCCGGAGGTCCCGGGTTGGAGCTCACGTAGCAACTCGCTACATTTCGACTTAGGCTGATTTTTCGGCAAGAAGAGAAGAAGGCTAAGACAGTCCTAACAGTCTCCCCGACCTCTCTGGGGTAATGCTCGAAAGGGCGGATTCCCAAGCTCGGGTTGAGAGCAAAAAATGAAAAAGAGGTGTACAGTGGCAACAATATGATTTGTTAGCATGTCTAGCAAACAAAAATTGGCTGTGATTCCTTAACTTCCACAGTAAATGAATTGATAGTTGTAATTTGATAACAACACATAGATAGCACCCAATAATATAATAATTACTTGACAGCATCACAGGGTGACTTGGTTTAAATGGACTTCTCTGCAACTGGGAGTAGGACAACTTATTACAAATTCGTGTATAATGATTTGCCTACCCTAGGAATTGAAACGGGGAAATATCTGAGTATTTTTCAACGTCGATCACAAAATCAATTAAAAACATTTAGAAACGTTTTCAAATTTGAAGGGTTTTTTAGTCAGATTGATTGGAAATTGCTACATATTCATCTCAGGATGGCCATGTAAATAAATCAAATGAACATATTCTCATCGGCTATCCAGAAATTCTAACCCTTCCTTCAATGAACGATATTTATTACACTATATTAGGATGAATTTGCACACTCAGTTTTATAGTTGAGGTGGACTCGTCTTGTTGGGTCGACATTTGATTCTTTAATTGTGCGAAAAAACGGCGGCAGAATTTTCTCATTTTTCCTATCTTAACTGCTATAGTATCATAGAAGTTAGAGTATTAAAAGTTGATTCATTAACACACACGCAAAAAAAACACAAAAAAAACATGACAGTATTTACACCCCATGTAAGGCACAGCCTTTTCCACCCACTGTAGAACATGACCCTCTATCACCCGTTTCCAGCATTTTCTTGTGCTAACTGTGGTCCTCCATCTGAGCCCCATATGATGTAAAATCTCGTCGCATCATCTGCTGGTAGGACGACCTCTTTTCCTCATTCTGCCCAATGGTACTTATAAAGTACTCATTAGATTCCATTTTTCTCCCCTCTCCCTGGACATATGACGCGCGTATTTAGGTTTTAATTTTTAAATTTTGTAAGCTATATTTTTAGTGTCTAAAGAAGAAAAAAATCGTCATCCACCAAAACAGTTTGGAAAGGGCAATTCTTGGGATAAAATGAAAGACAGGATTAATTTATCCGAAATTAAAAAGAAGTTAAAGCACGACATCAACTTCCTCCATGCTATAAGAAAGCTGAGGTCGGACTGGGACGGACACATGGTGAGAATGGACAATAAAAGGTGAGCAAAAATAATCTCAGATTAATCTCAGACTGGTTTTTGAAAGGGGGGGGGAGGAAAAAAGGGAAACAAAGAACCAGATGGAGAGATGAGTTTGATAGAATGTTCAAGCATTACAGGATTTCGCAAAACAGAGGGGAATGGGAGCGTCTGAGAGAGGCCTTTGCCCAACAGAGGGCAACTTAACCTATTCTATTTAGTTATAAGTTAAGTAGTGTTACGTACGCGCGTACTCTGCCTACTCAGGCGAGTAAATACTTCAAGATTCCACCACCGCTAGAAGCAGCGTCAAGCGCTGCGTCACAAAACCGGGTCTCGCGTTTCGGCTATTGAGAGAACGTTTTTGTGTCGCGAGAACAGCCTCTCGCCGCAAGGGTGATTTCGTGGTGCGAGGGTGGTTCGTTAGCTACTCGTGGATGAAGTCGATAGCTCGTGTATAATTAACTACCCGGAGATACTAAGGGTAGTTGTAGCCAACTCGGGCAAGCTTATTGCAACAACTTATTCCTGCTTTACCGCTTTTCTTGCTTTGCTTTGCTATTCCTTCTTTCTGCTACTTCGGCGCGTGGGCTGGAAGCCCGAATCCTCCTGTGGTGTGCGAGCTGGAAACCAATCCCCCGATTTCTCTCCTCGATGTGTGAGCTAGAAGCCAGTCCCCCCAACTTTTCCCTCGGCGCATACGCTGGAACCCAGTACACCCGAATCCCTCTTCCCTTGTTCCCTTGTCGCAATCATCAATAGGGAGTAACCGCGTCTCGACTCTACTTGGTAGTGTGTAGTGCTAGTGCGGATCCGGGAGCTAATCGCCTCCCTTCCTTCCTGCGTGTATACATTCGACATTCTGTATAGTTCTGTGCATGTAAGCCGTTATCGTTCCCATCGTCATGTCCGTAGTTCGTTTGTTTCCCCTGTGTAAATACTATTGCGTCGAATATACTTATCTCTATCGACCCCCCCCCCCTCCATCATTATTTGCCATATTATTTCTCGTGTTATTTTTCGTGTCGAAGATGTCCGCGTTTTGGAGCTTCCGCTCCCGAAATGTGCCCCGTAAAGTCGCCCATCATCCCGACTTCGACTCCAGTGCTCATACTCCCCCGGAAAGCGCATCTCGCTGACCCCCGCGTTGTCCCGAAACGCGACAGTAGAAATAAAAGTCGTTTTGATTTGATTTTGACATTTTTAGTATCAGTTCTTTTCCTACTGTACCTAATCTTGATGTTAGCTTTCAGCCAAGTCCCCAGAATATCACTCAGAATGGAGTTATGGGTGTTCGTTAGTCATTTCAGTTGACTTTGGGTCAGAGCCCACCCTTCTGTTTTCGCCGCGTTCAACTCCAGCCCGGTCTCGATCAGCAGCGCCTCGATTGCGGCAATGGCTTTCACTAACTTCTTGCTGACCGCTGAACCGAAGTAGCCGCCAACCACCAGGAGGGCATCGTCGGCGTGGCCTCACCCGGTATTCGGTAGATTACCTCGTTATACAGGAGGTTCCAAAGGGTCAGCCCGAGGACACAACCCTGCGGACAGCTCCGTCCGGGATGTCGGGCGATTCCTTAATACCGGACCTCCCTGGCGGCGACATAACTTCGCACGCTACGGTACAGGTACTCAGGCGCGCCGGACGCGCGATCGCTCTCAGGATCCCCGGCCAGGGGGCGTGAGCAAATGCCCTTTTAATGTCCAGGGACACAGCGGCCGTAAGGTTGTTCTGCCCCTGTGATCTCAAAATAAGTCTCATCGCAGTTAGGACAGGATGCTCTGTACTTCGGACCCCAGGGGGTAGCCTTCTGCTTCATATACCGGAGTAATAAGTGAACAAGAAGACTGGTGAATAACTGCAGTATTATGCGCGAGATCTCGAAATGTATCAATCTAAAATTATCAGAAAGGTCCCAGGCATACATGGATATACTTAAAAGAAAGGGAAAAAAAAAGAAAAGGAAAAAAATCCAACTAAAGAAATTTATAAAAATGTAGTTTTTGTTCCACTTTTGCCCCGGACCACCCTATTTTTTAGACTATTTTAGGTCGAATTTGCGCATTCAGTTTTATAGTTGTGGTGGATTCGTTCAGTTAGGTCCACATTTATTCGCAAGCGGTAACTCTCTCCTGTCGAATGCACAATTTTGTACAAATTGTCCTGCCTGGTTACTTTCTGCGTAGCATGATGAGAGCGTCTAACAAACGTCTTTTGTCTTCTGTATTTTTGTAATCCGGTACGTGATCTTTTCAAGCCCACATTATTCTACTAATTATTATTATTATTCTCATGACTCAATCCTGTTTTTCTCCCTCGATCGGCCAGGCAAGACATCCGTTCAGTTACAGTTTATGTTTTAGCACTCGCATTAACATCTACTACTACTATAGATCGTTCAATACTCGTGCTTTAACTACATTCTCTTGTTCTTTTAATTTCAAATGCCCTCGCTCTGGTCCGGACTAAACAGCTCTCTCTCTCGTATAATTGCCGAAAAACCTGCACTACAGTTGTGTGACACAGCACTGGTAGAAGTTTCCCATTCTTCTCATCTTGCCTGCTATAATTCACAGGAGTTAAAGCATTAAAAGCAAAATCGTTAACATTAAAAAAAAAAAAAAAAAAAAAATTGATTATAATACTTAATGGTAATTTTGATCCAATTCGGTCGCCATTAGGTCGTCGCCGAATCTATTATAAGAAAATGAAAATGAAGAATGCGAATTTCAACTCGAGTAGGTACGCATTTTTTACAATAATCCTCTCCGAGACCGCTAAATACGATATCGATGGGTTTTCTCTCTCGGCCCCACGTTGAAATCCTCTTTTTCCGAAAACTAGATAAACTTTTGCATACCCGGTGCTTTTATCGCAGACGCATACAGTGCGGGAAATTGATTTTGAAATTAAATGATATAAGCCCAACCTAGTGGAATACAGAAAAACATACAGAATGATGTTGGCGAAGGCAGAAAGAAGATTTAAATCATACGCCTCAGTAGAAACATTAAGTCGAATCGAATTTGCAATCAGGTGACTTATTGTTGTTAGTTTGCTCGTCTTTTCTGTGCTACGACGAATACCTGCCCGATGTGCTCTTTCTGTACCCGAATTCGTATTCTGCAGAGAATAGAGCCTGCAGTGCTGAGTTGACTTTTGCAGATAACGCGGTTATTTTAGCGCGTTTTACAAAAGCTACTCTTTTTTTTATCGGCTGTTTGCCAACTCAACGAAGAATTCTTTTTTTTTCTGTTGCACGCGTCAAATTCGAGCCGCGAGTACCTCGACATGGCGAAGTCCGACGATAAAATTTACTCTGCTGTGGTTCTCTCCATCGGAATGATGATAAAAAAGTTAAAATGTAAAACACTATCCTCTTGACCGGGTAAAACTGACTCACTCTTTAGAGGCGAATTCAGATCTGCCTTCGAAATCCCGCTAGTCATTTCAAATGATCAATTGTATCCCATTTTATGCCAGTTTTTGAACATATCAAGAACAGTAATGTTGTCACCAAATTTGAACTACGAATTCGAACTCAGCAGCTAAAACTGAGTTGGAATTGAGAGGTCAGCTTATTTTTTTTTCAATTTTCGAAAATATCTCCATGTACCAATTGAAAGATCCTTTTCGGGACCAGCAAATTTCTGGAAAGTTTTCGAAACCAAATCCGATATCAATGGCTTAGTTTTTCTGATCAAATTCAGATTCAGTGTTGAATTTGAGCTAAGTCATATTTTGGACGAGTTACGCCGATTTATTGCGCTTATCTCGGGAACCGAGGATCGCTCTCTCATATTCGGACAAAGAATTCGAAATGAGCGGCCAAAATTGAGTTGGAAGAACAGGAATATATACCCACCGGCCCAAAAAAATGGGGGATTAGAATCCTCCTCCTCCCAACGGTGTCAAAAAAAGCATTTCAGAATGTATTCTAGGGCATTGATTACAGCAGAAAAATGACTGGATATGTGCTGTAACGACCACTACCCCCCCCCCCTTTAAACCCTTTAAAACTAAGACCTTCCGATCGAAGCAACATTTTTTGAAGGGGCAAAATTTAAAAATCATCAACTGAAATAAATCACTCATTGGTTGAGCTTCAAATTTGGTTGCATGTCTACTTCCGCAGACAATTTTTTTTATTTCTTTTAGTCACGTGTTTACAATAGCAGACGTCGTATTTTTTGGAGACAAAAAAATAGTCAATGAAGTATAGTTTAAGTGCGGGACTTCAAAAAGAAATTATCGACTGAATACATAAGTGTGGGATTTGATAAATAAAAATGAGGTGCGTATAAGCTGATGAAACCAACTCAGGTTTGGAAACCCTTGAATGAGATTTGAGAAGGACCATTGGGAACGGGTACGGGGGGGGGAATTGAAAAAGTGCATTGCTAACTTGAGGGTATTGAGGGATCCTGAGGATCGAGGTGAGTCCTAAAAATTAACTGAGGTCTGATGAATACGTGAATGAAACTTCAGAAGGGCTGTTGGAAAAGGGTACTTGAAAAAAAAAATTGAAAAAGGGAACAGCAGATCTACAACTAGTGACGGATCCTTAGGACGGATAAGAGTCTAAAAAGATGAACCTAACTCTGATCCAGGTTATACTAGCGTGAGGAGACGGGCGAGAAATACTAGGCTACCATTCAGGGGATGAGAGGAATGATGAGGGGGGCCCTTTGACAGTGCCGAATATTTCCTCAAAGACGTACCGAAAAGTTTTTCCTGAAGGAGGGGAGGGGGATAAAAATTGTGACAGTCCCATTTGACTCAACTCGGAATTCCCAAGTATCAAAGCGGGGGAAAAAAAAGAAAACCTTTCAACTTGTTGGATTTATTTTCTCAACTCGCCTGACTGAAATAGTAAATTTTCCTGACTGCTGAGGGAAAAGTTCCTACTGGGGGGGTTGCCCCCTCCCATCAGTACATCCCTATGTTTCCTTGTTGAATACACCAGCCAAAATGCGGAACAATTCGGGTATGAAAAACACTTGAGTGACACTTGAGGAGGGCTGTAGAAGAAAGGCATATTTGGAAAAATTGAAAAGTAAATAGCGGACTTAAAACTAGGGAGGGATTCTTAGGGTCGCGGAAAGTCCAAAACGGTGAAACTAACTCGGATCCAACTCATAGTTTGAAAAGGCCAGCGAGGAAGAATGGGCTATTTGTTTGAGGAAGAGCAGAAGGGATGGGGTCCCTTGATGCTGCCAAACTTTTCCTTACCCCACATTGGCCACGAAAAGGTAAAACTAACTTTGGCTTAAAAAATATTTATATGGTACCTACGTAAAAAGGTTCCTTGAAGAAATGCCCTGCAGGAAGTATAGGAAAAATAAGTGGCAGACCTGTGAGTAGTGAGGTATCTTCAGGATCGGGGAGAGTACAAAAAGATTCAAGTAGCTGGATCCAACTCATACTTGTATGAGGAAGTCGGCGGGGAAGAATGGGCACTCAGTCTGAGGAAGAGCAGAAAGGAGCACATCAATGGTATCAAAATTTTCCTTATCCTACGCTGATTACTAAAAAATTACTAGGGGCCTCACCCCCTTACCGCTATGCGGCCCAACCCCCACCGTCACAGTCACTTTCCCCCACCATGTTCCTCCTCGCCCACTGCGACTCCCTTCCTCACCGTGGCCATCCTGGAGGCGGCGGATCTTACTTTTTTAGTATACTGGGGTAGAGTACCTCTGGTGAAATGTGAGATAAGGGTGCAGAGGAGGCCACCCGCAATGCACCCAGGGGGCAAAGCTCCCTAGTATAGAGAGAAATTGAAGAAAAAAAAATGAAACAAACTCTTATCTGAAAAACACGTGGGTCAGACTTGAGGAGCACCGATAGAAAGAGAAAATTGGAGAAATGAATGATAGACCAAGGGATGGTATGGGATCTTTTGTGTCGAAGAGAATCCAAAAATTGAAATTAACTCAAATCTGACTCACACTATGGAGTAAAGAGGCATTTTTTCTAGGATCCATGACTGTATCTAGGTCTAGGATGTAGACTTCGAAAAAGGCAATTGTCTCTGCTGTAGACCTACGACAAAGGTGAGGCAGACTTTATCGACAGGGGACTGACTTTCGCACTGCCCTCTATGGTGGACAAGCGAGTTGTCTACCATTATAGAATAATATGCTTTAAATGTGTACTTTCTAATAACGTTATTCAAAAATTGAAGAGGAATAAAGCCAAATGCCAATACATAGTATTAGAGATTCTGGAAGACACCAAGTCCACGAGGGCAGGAAACA
Organism: Acanthococcus lagerstroemiae; assembly: GCA_031841125.1. Taxonomy (NCBI): domain Eukaryota; kingdom Metazoa; phylum Arthropoda; class Insecta; order Hemiptera; family Eriococcidae; genus Acanthococcus; species Acanthococcus lagerstroemiae. The sequence continues at coordinate 47,279,148 of CM063111.1, read as the reverse complement.
GAGGAAAGGAAATAAAAAATAAAGCCACTCCAGCTCAGCTATTTGCGCTTATGTTTTCATTGTTTGCCCCACTATATAGAGCTCCTGGTGCAACTCCCACAACATGTGCCTGGATCGTACACACGCGTATAATAATGCTGATTCACAATAAATTTTTGTTTAATTTTTATTTTAACAAAGAACGAATCGCCGATCATGAACGTTTATTATCTAATCAAGTTTTTATGGAATTAGACGACGTCAGTTTAATTTTTAGCATTTTACCAACTGGTACGCTACTGGCATGATTTTGCCAACTGACAGAAATTTCAAGGGAGCCCCCCTCCATCGAATAAGAAATTGACGCGATTTCTTGATTTTAGAAAATGACTTCATGTGCACATTCATCATGCCTTTTTTAGAAACCAAAAACTTACCGGAAGACTTTCGAAACTAAACCCAATGGAAATAGCTCAATTCTTCTAGACGCATTCAGACTTGGGGTACAAGTTGAGGTGAGTCATATTGTAACAGAATTACGCCTAGCTTAGCGCGAGTTACACCAATTTGTCGAGCATATCACGAGATACTTTTTTATGATACCTATTTTTGAAATCTATACGTGTTCAAGAGGCCCTCAAACATCAACCTAGGCCCTTCCCTAAGTGTTTCCTGAGAGATGTTTTGCCCTAGTCCACTCCTGAGTGTACAGCAAACGCGGCACCGTCATCCAGCTAGTACCTATAATACAACTCTCTCAAGGACAACGTGTCTCCTGTCGAGTGTTGATGGCAGAACAATAAAAATATAAATAATGTCTCGCGGTCCACGCTAGAATTACAAATCGGGCGAATTCCCAAAGTGTAACCAAACTGTACGCAAGCTCCCAAAATAATGTTTATTTTCGGACCATCGGTGAGACGTTGGGAAAAAGGTGATTCACTCGACGAAAAGTGTGACTCAAGTAGCAACCAGCTGATTTGAAAGGCTTTGAAGACGGCAACTCTTTCGAACCTGTGAAACGAGCCGAACTGATTATCAATGACACACGACCGTGATCTACATTAGTGAAGATAAAATAAAAAACTGGTTTAATTATACAGCGCATGAGTATTTACTTATAGTTTGCATATAACATTATCTCTTAGGCCACAGTAAGTCTCAAACCATTTTTCTGTACCACGTGTAACTACGAAAACAAAGTTGACTTTTTTATGACACGGAAGAATAAGTACGGTCGTGTATTTAGTGGTCGCATTTCACGATTTTATTGACGCCCTTGCATGAATATGCAAAGTAAATTTATTCATCACTTGCAGAGGCGGTGTTAGTGGTTTTCGAGGTCTTATGCAGTGGCGGATTTACGAAAGGGGATAGGGGAAAGTCCAACCAATTAAAAAAAAAAAAAGGAACGTATAATGAAAAAGAAAAAAGAAGAAGAAAGAAAAGAAATTTTTTGTAATGCTACACTTCTCTCTTCACTTCTATAAGGAAGTCCGTGAAACGTTTCAAAGAGAGGAACAATTTTGTGCATTATTTCCTAAGCCCCCCCCTCAATATATTTCCTAAATCTGCCCCTGCTTATGCCAAAAATTATATGCTAGGCCTTTTTTGTTACATTAAAATATGAGAACGAGCAAATGGTGGAAAATAGCTCTCATTGTTCTCGACATCAGAATTTTCAAGCAGTACTAATATGGAATGTGAACTTCGATAATGGACTCAATAAGAGTTTTGCACTTTCGTAGAACAATAATATTTTATGCAAAACTTTATTAAATATTTAAAAAAAAAAGTTCTGTCTAATGAACTGATTGTTTTGAAATATGTAAGTATGTAAGCGCTGTTCAAACTCCCCCCGGATTAGTTAATTAAATTCAGGATTCGTACAGCCTTGCTTAAAATGTTTAAAGATTTATTTAATATTCTTGCGGCAATGTCTCCGATTTTCATGGTGTCTGCCAGTTTCAGAAAATGAAAATGTATGCAATTTTCTTGTTTTTTCATGCCATCTTTCATGCTTCAAATTTTCTCTAGAAAGTACCCGATCCTCTCCCCCTAGTATATACGTGTTTTGTAGGAAATTTCATACGTTTTTTTTTGGCAATTTCATTCTGATAAGATATAACTTCAAACGTGAGTAAAGCACTCGGAAAAATTATGAAAGAAAGAATTTATAATCAATTAGATAGTAACCAAGGCTAACAGGTGGGTTTTCGAAAAGACTTCTCAACAGTACCTAGGCTATATTTTTATAGTAAACCAAATAGTTGAAAAGTAAACGAATATAACATGGAGCTGTATCTCCTCTTCATCAACTTCCAAAAAGCATTCGACATGGTTAATCACGAATATTTATGGGGGCGCCCTCGCTAACCAAGGAATAAACGCGAAAATAATGGATATTGAAAAATATGTATAAAACTCCAAAAGGCTTACATCAGACTGGATAGAATGGAAGAAGAATTTATTGTTAATCGGGGGTGAGCCAGGGGGATCCACTCTCCCCTAATCTACTCAGTAGTTTAGTTGAAGAAGTATTTACGAAAATGCATTGGGAGAGGAAAGGATCGAGGGTCGATGGTGAGTACTTACGTAATTTGAAATTCGCGGATGACGTAGTAATAACTGCCAATTCACCGAGAGAGTTCAAGGAAATGGGTGAAGAAATTATTACCGTGAGTAGGGAAGCGGGTCTAATTATAAACGGAGCCAAATCCAAAGTACCGTCAACGAAGAAAATGGAGAAATTCGATATAAGCGTCGTAGAAATTGAGGAGGTAGAGGAAGTAGAATATTTGGGGCAATTAATTTCGTTCAAAAGTAAAAGGGAAAAAGAATTGAGTAGAAGGGTACAAAAAGGGTGGAAAAACTCTTGGGCATTGGCGAAAATTTTCAAAGGAAGGATAGAAATTTACCTAAAACCCAACATATGGGAAGTTTGTACTCTGTTGGTGCTCGTGTACTGCGCCCAAACGTGGGCTTTAACAAAAAGCTAATATAAAAAAAGTACAAATCACTCAAAAAGCAATGGAGAGAAGCATTTTAGGCATAAAGAAAAAGAACAAAATTGAGAACCAAAAGATGAGGAGTGTAATAAAAGCAAAATACATAAAGAAGGTAGGCCGCTGACACGTTGGCGGGACGAATTTAGGAAGGAAATGGGCCCAAAATGGAGGAGAGTAGCCGCCAACAAAGTCGAATGGAAAAGACGCGGGGAGGCGTATGCGCCCTAAAATGGGCTAATGACAGCAATGGGGAGGAGACTATCTCCAGTTCACTGCAAGTAGGTTAAGGAAAAGCTGTCATTGCTGAAATAAATAAATAAACAGGCTTGCTTAAAATTTGTTAAGATTTATTTAATATTCCTTCAGCAAAGTTTCAGATTTTCATAGTGTCTGCTAGTTTTCGAAAATGAAAATTTATGCATTGCCATTTTTCATGCATCAAATATTCTTCAGAAAGTACTCCACCCCCTCTCACTAGTACATACTTGTTTTGTAGGGAATTTTATGCGGTTTTTTTTTAGCAGTTTCATTCTGATACGATACTTTAACAAGAAATAATAATAATAGTAAAGAAATAAATAAAAAGTAAAAAAAAAACCTTTTAATCAAAAAAATCTCAAAAATAAAATGTTGAAAATTCATGCTTTTACAAATACATTGTAAAGTTCGTACCATTTTCATGCTTCCATGCTATTTTGAGCAAAACTCATGCTATTTTCTAGTAGGGCGTGTTTTCATGCCTGGTAGACACCCTGATTTTTCAAGACACCTTTAACCCCTTCAACACTCTTCTGGAATCGCTTAAGACTAGTTGAGGTATTTTAAAGTATTTTTCAAAGAAGTAGTAAATTTTTCGTTGAACACACTTAGAGATCTTTGAAACTTCTTTAAGACTCGCTAAGTCCTTTTTCTTGAATCTGTTACCAGCTTAAAACGAATTTCAGACTCGTTTCGAATTTTTTAAGATTTGTGAGGCGAGTCAAGTCTCTATGAGGCTCCTTATGGGTTTTTCTAACTTTATTTAAGGCTTCTCGACTTCATTATAAAGTTTCTAGACAGATCGTGGACGATCTCCCTAAGGTTTTTCCAGACTCAGTTCAATTGGGCCTATAAAAGAGACACGCTTACATAGATTTTCGCGATTTTCTTTGGACTCGGTAAAACATGTTTTTTTTTTAATGTTTTTTTTTAACTGCTACCCATTTAAAACTCTTTTAGATTCTTTTCAGGCTTTTTGAGACTTGCCAAAAGAGTTTAGCACTCGTTCAGACTCCTTTTAGGGCTTCTCTGAATTTGTTTACGGCTTTTCACGTTTTCTGTAGAACACTTCTAGCAGGACTTAGGGACTATCCCGAGGCTCATCCGGACTCGATTTAATCGGTCGTACTAGGTAGAACAGTCTCAAGGCTCCACGAGATTTTTCCGTACTTTTAGTTCTACCAGATGTGACCCCTGATCTAGGCGATGTTTTCCCAGTAGGTCAGACAAGCATGAGTCTATTCTAGGAACCTGACTAGGGAACCAGGAATGAATCTAAGATTTCGTTCCAGAAGGGGTTTAACTTGATAAAAAATATTGGGGAAATAAGTACCTACGGCAAAAGAACATGAGTGGCGGCAAATGGAAATCGAGGACTTAGTTGAGGGAGGACGAGGCATCTAGAATGTTAATGCGAGGCCTTTTCTGACACAAACACGCGGGCACAAGCGAGGAAAGAGGTTTAATACCCTCTCTCTGTTTGCATCAACATTTTCGAATTTTTTTGCACGAGTACCCAGACGGAATAAGAAGAAAAGTTTTCTGAACCTTAATGATGGCTCAACAAGAAATTTGTAGCTCCGCATAAAAATAAATGCGCAATATTTCATTGAATATTTAAAAATAATGTTGATGTTCAGGTTATGCTTAATGAGCTGTCTCGGAAGATACATGTACTGTTCACAACACATTGAAAAGCATAGGGAGTGGAAGGATGTTTCTTTCAATATTTCACTCAAATTATGTGTCCAAGGGAAATAGCTATTTTCGTATCAAGTGCGGAGAGTGAGTCATTTTCAAACGAGTATCAGTATCGCCGCAAGCCGCACTAGCATATAGCGAGTTAGTCTCAGCACTGATACGGGTTTGAAAATGATTAGCCACCGCGCTTGATACGAAAAATATTTTTTTTCGAATTACTGCATTCAAAGTAACACTAAACACACAGTGTATCCGGGAACGGGAACCGAAACTGAAAATGAATACCAGTGAACTCGCAAAGGAGCACGTCGAAACATAGTATTAACATATGTTTACAAGTTCAGATGAATGGAATGTTGTGATGGTATAATTAAAAATAAAATGCAGGAATGTTTAGATGAGAATATATTAAGAAAGTAGTTGGTATAATACGAGTAGTAAGAGTTCTGAAGCATTTTATAGAGAAGTTCTTGACTCCTTGTGAGAATGATGGATGATATTTTATTGCGAAGTAGCAGTGCTCTGTATTGGTATGTGTTGCTCCTTCGAAATATAAGGCAAGGAATCCACGAAATAAATCAAATGCGAAAAGTATATGGTAAATACCATCACTTATTTCCGCAATTAAGCCGAGATCAGGTCCGTTTTCAACGATATACGCAAATGACTCCCGAGACTTGCGATTATTTGCTGGAGAGAATTCGACCAAGACTGCAAAAAAAATTGGAGCAATAATCAGGTTAAAATATTATTGAACATATAACTATTGGCATACATACTTTTTTACAGTTCAGGTACTCGTTTTGTAAAACAATATGAAATAGCTAGAATATTTTCTATATACGTTCTGTAGGTATTTGGTAAAGGAAGCACCTTTGTAGTTCCATCAGAAAACTTTCGATTGGGTGTGACCATAGTCCGAAATATGGTTTATGAAACAGTAACTGCTATGTGGAGCTGCCTTTAGAACGAAAGTTCAGCAGTCGATGGAGTTTCCCAAATTGCATTGGTTGTATTGATGGGAAACACATTCGAGTTAAATGCCCGCGAAACTCAGGTTCCACACATTTCAACTACAAGACGTATTTCTCTGTTGTGCTACAAGCTTTGGCTTCAGCCGGCAACAGATTCCTCTCTTTGTGGATACGGGAGGCTATGGTCAGCAGAGTGATGGAGGTACGTTTCAGGTATCTCAGTTTTTTGGACGAGCCTTTGAGAAGAATCTCTTTCGTATCCCACCAGACAAAAACTTACCAAAAAACAGACCAAGTGATGCCGTTAGTATTTCTGGCTGATGATGCATACGCATTATCGTAGCACCTAATGAAGCCATATCCCAGTAGCGGGGCGTCCTATACCAAAGAATTCTACTTCAATTCGCGATTATCAAAAGCTCGAAAAACCAATGAATGTGCGTTTGGAATTATTAACTCGCGATTCAGAATACTTTTAAATTAAAGATTACATAATGGAAAAGCACTGAAGAGAAAAACCAGACTGAACGAATGTAATTTTGAAGTACCAAAGTTTTAAACAGTATTTCCACAAAACGAGCGAATTTGTTTTTCCAAGACGTAGAAAAGCAAAGTGTAAAAGTGCGGAACGCAAACTATTGCAGATTGTATTTCCGAAACGATCATTTCAGATCAGTCTTCGATCGTGAAGAAAACAGTCGTTTTGCGTACAAAAACTGTACGCAAAATCGCTCTTTGAATGCAGGTTTTATGAAAAAATTATTACATGGTCGTGAAGAGGTGATTTTTTTTTACCCATACGACGTAACAATAAATTTTTTCATAGGAGTAGACTTGAAGAAATTCTTTTTGAATTTTTTGGATCTTTTGTCCCAAACCTCCACCTTGGGAGGAAATTTTGAACAGTGCTGAAGAGGTTTTGGACATACTTAAAACAGGCGAATATTCTGAAGAAGGAAAAAAAAGCCAAAGTTATTTTAAAATTACCTTACATTGCAGTCAATATCGTCATAAATGAAATAATAATAATTATTATTAGTAGATGAAAAGAGAATATGAGCATCTTCATTAACATACATATCTAATAGCCGTTTACGAACATAATAACGAGGTATTTTCACACTAAAATATAAATAATAGTAGATTACTTGTACAGAGGCAGTAAGTAAGCGATTAATGATGAGCACGAGCATTAACGCGCGAGTAGGCCTTTAGAGGCATAGGGGCAACGCCCCCCCCCCGGCAAAATTCGCTTCTTTTTTAGACGTCTCACAGGAGAAATTTCACTCCATGAAGCTGGGTCTTGAAATAGAAAGTCGTGTGGTATGTTCAACAGTTCAAGAAAATTTTTAAGTATTTCGGCTCACAAAATCGGGCAAATCTTTGAAAAATATTGTGTCGTCAAATTTCACGCGCAGGAGACCTTTTAATTCATTTTTAGTTTCTTCTATTGACAAATTTTCTGTCATACTACGTTTTGTCTCATCAGTCACACGATCATCAAAAAAAGAGAGAGCGACAAATATTTCGTCGAGATACCATAAATGGTTTGAAAAACTTTTTAATGTGATTTTAGAAATAGTTTTATTTTCCTCTTCATAGTCCTTTAATAATTTTACTAGCTCTAAATCATTTTTGGAGCCATTACAGATGATTGGGCCTGCACCTGTCTCTAATAAATGTGTATCGAATGCGCCTATTCTAACGAAACTGCAGGTTCATTGAGCGACCTCTAAGTATTTACGGATATGCATGAAAATTTATATACATTACATTTTCAACATAGAGAACAATATCCCGGGGTGAGACTTCAAAATTTCCGACAAAAAAATTTAGTGTACATGTGTGACGCAGAGCCTACCCACTACGTATTATGGTGGTTCTTATTCACGCTTATTGGACATTTTCCCCGAATTATTTCGAGGTCCTCCTTTTCCCTCCTTTCATTGTTGGTTTCAATATGGACTATGGTAGTAGCATCATTTACTCCACAGCCTCACAGAATACGCTCAATCAGCTGAATATAATACGGAACACCGCTCTTCGATTGGCAATAGGCACCTTACGCTCCCAGCCCTGACAAGAGAGGGGGAGAATTGGGGAAATCCCCCGGGCCCGGACTTTCAGGGGGGTCCGATATTCTTAAAAGGCCTGAATTTCAACGCTTACTGCTACATCATACTGTACGTCAAATCAGCAATCACTCCTTACACCATGCAAGAAACCTCTTATCCCGTAGCTTATAATTTTTTCTCATCTGACAAAAGAACAAAATGAACTGGAAGGAGAGGGGGCCCGTCGAAACTCCCCCAGGCAATCTTTTTCTCTCTACGGGGCTGTACGCTCCAGCCCCATCACTAGCCTTCACGCCGAATCCAGCATTGTACCTCTTCAGCATCACAGAAATTTAGCTGCATTACAATATTATTTTCAAGCACACACGATTCCACAACACATCAATGTTTTCAGGCTGACATCTAGCACCACATTATTCTCAAATTTTCGCCATCATGAAAACTACAAGCTGTGGATAAGCAGCAACACGTCACCAAAATCGACCTCATCCCTGCAATTCTTGCATTATAGCAACAAGAATAGACAGCATGCCCTCCAACCCATCTACACTTAATCAAACGTGCCCTCGCCGAATGAGCCACATCCTTCCATGCAGAGCGTAAGTCCGAGAAAATACTGGCTGGTATCAGAATTGGTCACACCATTCTCACTCACAACTTTTATTACAACCTATTTTTTTATTTTGACATTGAGTAAGTGCTCCTATGTACCTTACAATCTTATATTTCTACTTTCTTTCTGTCATGTCAGCAAGCCACCCACCACCTACTCCGCCCACCGTTGGGCATATGTCTCTGTCACCCTCTTCCAAGCCTTTCTGTTTGTTGCTGTCCGTTTCCAGTAAGGCCCTAGCAGTTTTAAGATTTCATCTATCCAGCGCGTGGCCGATCGACCTTTGCCTCTGCTATGGTCCAGTGCAGTCCAATGAGTACACCGCAGGTTCCATTTCTCAAAATTCCCTCTCGCCATGTGACCAGCGTATTTAAATTTTAGGTATTTGATTTTATATGCGATACTTTTTGTCCCCAGTTGTTTTATAATGGATTTTGTTTTCATCCTATCTTTTAAGTGCTCGACCAGTATACATCTTAGCATAGAATTTTGAGTTTTTACAAGACGCTTAGACTGTTTTTCGTGAGTGTGCACGTTTGGGCCCCGTATGTCAACACCGGTAGCATACAACCCTCCAAAATTTTTATTTTGAGTTTGTTTTTCATTTTGCTTTTTAAAATTGTTTTGTTTGCCAAAATGCTTTCCATGCATTAGCGATTCTTTCGTTTATAATCCCTTCCATATTGGAGTTAAATTTTGACGTTTGGCCTAAATATTTATATTCTTCCACCCTTAACCAGAATTCGTTGATTCCCTCCCTGTTCGACATAAATTTTGATTTTGACATGTTCATGGCAGTGGTGTGCATTCCAGGCAAGCAAGGTAGCGCCGCTTACCCTGAAAACTCCCAAGAAAATAATACAATATCAACTTCAACTTGTAACAAATTAAAGATAATGAAACATTGGGCAAAACAGCGACTGTATTGACGCTTACAACGCTTACGTTTAAGCATGTAATAAATTCATGGGAGATGTATATACTTTTCGGCGTTTGGGAATCCTTGTACATGTGTATTTGTATAGGCCAGGGAGGAGTGCGTCGGATCTAACGCTTCTTTTCCATACTGCACGAAACATTGCACAACTTACACTCCGCCTCTGTGTTAATTACCAACACAAAAACACACTAGCATGTTCAACGCGACAAAACCTGTGCGTTTGGTTGCGTTCTGGAAGCACTTCTTAAAGCGCTTCCGACTTGGCTTAGCTACACACGAGCATTAAAGTTGACAGTGAAATGTGATTATGTTCTTCTACTAGTTAACATGTTATGTTTGAATAACTGCGTATTTGAGATCATATTGAAAAACCGTTTTCGCGACTTACTCTTAATGAACAATTGGAAATTAAAAATGGTGGGAAGCCTCAAACAGAATTATCATTTTTAAACACTGAGCAAAAGAGAGGTGGTTTGAGTTTTACTAGACATTGCTATGTATCGCAATATGAAAACATTTTGTGGTTAACCGGTTGTGAAGATGGTGGAAAACTGTTTTATTGGCTATGTCTATTCAGGGACGTACCAATAGGAGAGGGCACCCCCCCCCCTGTAAGAATTTTTCACTCAGCATTTGGGAAAATTTACAATAAATTTCAATCAGGCGGAGTTAGGAAAATCCAACAAATTCAAAGGTTTCCTTTTTTTTTTTTTTTTTTTTTTACTTCGATACTTGGGAATTGAATTGCAAAATTGAAAGAATCCAACAAGTCAAAGGGTTTTTTTGCTGCGATTTTTGGAAATTCTGAGTTGAGTCAGTTGAAAAATCAAACAAGTCAAAAGTTGTTTTTTTTTTTTTTTTTTTTTTTTTTTTGTTTTGATACTTGATAATATTTTGAGTTAAGTCAGTTTGAACTTTCACAATTTTTAACACCCCCCCCCCTTCAGGAAAACTCTTCGGTGGTACGTCCCTGTGTCTCTTATTCGTCACAGAAAATAATAAATGTATATGGAATGACCCTACACAGGGATACGACAGTTTGAATAATTTCATCAATGCCGTTTTGTAGCAGCATGTTTTCATACTTTTATTCTGATTTTTACTTCACCTCTACACTTATCGCTTACCTCCTCGGAAAAATCACCGCACGCCACTGGTTCATAGATAGTCACAAAGTCTCACTGTGTTGTTTTAGGTCTTTAACCATTTCCAGCTTTTCCTCGAAACTCTGTTACCAGCACTATATTGTCTGCAAATCTTAGATGTCATTTGTTTGCCTAGGATTTTTAGTCCCCTTCCCTCCCAATCCAAATTTCTGAAAATCTGCTCAAGGGCGCAGTTAAATAAGTTCGGTGACAAGACGTCCCCTTGTTTACCCCCCTTTTGATGGTGAAGCATTTACCCTTTATACCTGTTTTGGTGTAAGCCTGTGAATTTATTGTACAAGTACGCCAAAATCTCAATAAAATTTCTAACGAAACTCCTTGGGCTGCCGTAGCTTCCCATAGCTTATTGTGACATAGCGAGTCGAATGCCTTATTGAAATCAGTGAACATCAGCCAACTTCATTGTTGAATCCCCTGGTTCTTTCTATGATTTGGTTTAGGATGTGGATATGGTCTAGGGTCTATTGTAGTGTAATTTTTTCTAAAACCTGCTTGTTCTAGCGGTTGTTCGAAGTTTAAAATATTGTGAACGTGAATACGATTTTTGATAATTTTCATAAATAGTTATTCCAGGTTTGAAGATAGGCTAATTGGTATATGGTTGCTGATGTCGTCTCTGTCTCCTTTTTTTAAATAGCAGAATTATTTCCGAAATGTTCCATTGTACTGGCGTAATTTTTGTTTCCAAGATTTTTTTAATAGATCCTTGTTAACGGGTGTACTATTGTGTTCGCTAGAATTTTTATTTCGTTATCTATTTGATCTGGTCCTGGGGCCTTCTTTGATTTTAACTCCGCAATGGCTTTGGCCACCTCTCCAACCAACATAGGGGGAGAGGTTTTTGTAGAGTTTATTTGCAATTTCCGAAATCTCTTCTCGGCCATATTTTACTGATCCGTTAGAGTCGTTTAACTTAATAAACATTTGGGTACCTTTCTGAGTTACTACAAACGATTACCGCCCCCTATCTGCGAGACCTGCGGCACTCGGCTAGATGTAATCCATATCCTTAACTACTGCCTCAAATTTAATCCTATACGCCTCACCCACTACCATGCTACTCCTTTCCCTGTCATGGAGACGCTTACTGATTCCCCTCCGAAGGTAAATACTCGTAAGTTTTTTAATTTTTTAAAGGACTGTAACTTAAGATCACAGCTGTGACGCATAAACACCTTTTCGTCGATTCTCGTCGCGTAAGACTATGAAATAATTGTTACAAGCGACGTAAAATAAATAATATATTATGATGAAATTTCGTGTTCAAATGCAACTTTCTAGTCATCTTTTCTCACTAGGTTTCACGAGGTCATATACTTGGGCAGCTCCTAATACCGCTGTGCATCTGCGAACTAATTCAATGTGTAGGAAGTTCAAGTACCTTTCATATTATTAGGCCTAGCACCTACGCGAGGCCTGATATTTCTTCTCTTGGCGCTAGGCCTCATGCGATGGTACACCTTAACTACCCATAACGCCGTTTCTGATTCATTTGCAATTAGCATGATTGTGTTAGGAATATCAAACTGTTGTCCATCTCCGACCGGTGAATTTTAAATAGATACGCATAAAAGGTAAATTCGGGTTACTCATTTCTGAGTTAACCAGCTATATAATTTCAATGTCTGCGGTCAGCTTAGTTGTGCGCAGTGGCTGCGAACGTCCGCCCCGATTACGTACAACGAACTTATACATCGTTTCCAAATACGCAAACATCGCGAACAAGGTTGAAATTTTGAATCTTCCTAATCTCTACCCCGCAACCTTGATCAATTTTTCCACCAGCGGAATCGCCGTGTTGATTCATAACGCTATTTATTCACTCTTTTCCGGTTTCTATTTAACTTGGCAACCCGGCGGTCAAGACGCTGGAACTCTTTGGCTTCAGTGAAGCTCGAAAATGTATCGGTGTTCGATAGTGATCGCGGCGATTTGGTGTCTTTCGAAAGCGAATTCGCTGCAAAATGAAACCGATGTGGAGTCGAAATCATCCGCAGATATGCTGTGGATCAAATCGCTGTTTCTGGAGGCAGAGCGAAATTTTTACATGAAACCGAATGTGAGCCAAAGATGCAAGAGCGACTTCGAGCGTTACGAGATGCACCTGAGGAATCAAACTGTTTGGGCCGTTCGAAGTAAACGCTCACGTCCGAATAAATCGAGATATTCGTAAGGTACAACCTCGACGACGCCGAAGTGTAACCATTTTGTGGTGTTTTCAGTGGCTGAGGCCTCGGAATGGCCGACTGTGGGGCTCTTCGCTGGAATTACCGAGCACTTGGGTAACTACGATGAATGTTTGATGGTCGCCTCGCGCGATCTCAAAGGGCAGTATTGTTTGGTCAACGCTCAATACGAGTTTCCCGCTAATCCCGCGTCCGCTTATGGAACTTCGGTGGTGTACATGCCAAATGAGGAAGCATCCGTGTGGGATACTCTGCAAATGGTAAGTTATATGTATACATTTATATTTAAGAGCATGGTGGACTTTGTTATACAATATACGTACTTTATGGTATTACAGGGGCCACCGTCGCTTCTCTCGTCCGCCGCCTACTTTTGGGCATATGCCTCCCCGCGAGCTCTCCGTAGTGTTTCCTGTTCTCTGTGTTTCTCTTCCAAGTTGGCCCCATTTCCTTCCTAATTTTATCCCTCCACCTGGTTACTGGTCTTCCTCTTGAACGTTTTCTGTCTAACGGAGTATAGTCGAGACTTTTTCTCCCTCACCTACCTTGCTATATCATTGCATGTCCAGCATACTTAAATTTCAATTTCTTTATCATTTATATCCTACCTTCTTCATTTGAGTTCTTTCTCTGATGTCCCTGTTTCTGATTCTTTCCGCATTTCTTACCCCTAACAGACTTCGCTCCATTGCTCTTTGCGTTGTGCATGGTCGTAGCCCACGTCTGTGTTCCATATTAGTTAGCACCGGCTTTGTACATTGCTTCTGTTTTGGTCTTCGTTGGCATTTCACTTTTATACATTTCTTTCAGGGCCCAATACTTATACATTAGTAGTCCTTATTTACTATCTGCGGATTTTTATTTCCGAATTTTACACGGGACAACCTCCAAGATCGGTTCCAATTAAATAAAATTCTTGTAAAGTTTCAAATCGAACCAATAGAGGCGCAGCGGGACCAGACAGGCACCGGGAAAATCAATTTTGCTGACCACCATCGTAAAAGTCGCAGGTCAATACCCCCTCCCACTCCCTCTTCACAGAAGAAAGTTGAAAAAATAACTGTCTTAATCATGGTTGTCACTTTCTCGTTTTCCCCTTAATTTACTCCTTTTCTCCTTCTACTTTCTACCTCCTCCATCCCCTCCCAAAAAAGGTTAGAAAATAACATCTATCATTCTTTTTAAACATTTTGTACAATTACTGATTTGCTTCTGAAAAGGAATTTATTGACTCAGCACAAAAGTCGAACATTTTTCAAAGAACAATTTTTGCATTTTTCCTATTAAAGTTTAGATGCGGAAAAATAAATGTTCTGTCGTTCGTGGATTATTAAAGGTCGAAAGTCAAAGTATGCTCTCATGAAATAGAAAAGATCTGTCAGCTTTATCAAATCGAGTTCAAATCCAGTAGGTACATAGAATAATTATCAGTTTCATACTGCTGATAGGTATTTCAACTTCAAAAGCTCAAAACTAATAGGCTCTGGACAGTAACGTAAACAAGAAAATTTTAAAGAGAACGGGAGATAACTTATAATAATTTGGTAAGAGAGAGAAAAAAAAAACTTTTATAGGTAAGAAGAAATTTGTGAGCTGAATTAGTGATTTTCTTTTCAACGATTTGAGTTATACAAATTATCAACTTTCAACTTTTTTCCCAGCTCAGAGGAAGGGAAGGATTCATCCTCTTACTCCCTTTAAAGTTCTTTCAGACGTATTTTACTTGGCAAAAGTTTTCCAAAAAAAAACTTTTTGAGATTGCGGGCAGGCTCTTCTTATGATACGCGGGCGCCTTTAAGTACGCAGCGGTTTTTTTTTGGCCTGGTAACACTGTTTTACCCGATCCGTATTTCAAAGACGCATCTTTTGAAACATCATTCATCATGCTGCCCAAAAAATTATTACTCTCGCTTTCCTAAAAAAACGTTTTTTCATATTATGTCAATTATATAATTTCGTGCTCATGAAAAGTTAAGCCGGAAAAATTCGATTAGAAATCAAGAAATGCTGTTAGAAGGAAATACCATACATCATCTTATAGAGATTTTATCCTCTTTCAGACTACCACAACCGTTGACTACTTTTACCAGTCAGCAAATATTTTATCGCAAACTTTTGTGTTTTGAAAAAATTATGACTTTTTTCAAAAACAGGGGTTCTTGGAGTACGCACCTAATGATATTTTTGGTTTCTTACAGAATGGCTTGCTCTAAACCAGTTCCTATCAGTGGCGTAGGGTCGGGGGGTTACGGGGGGCATGTGCCCCCCTAGTATTTTTACATAGTTCTCTAATATCGGCAATTTAAAAAAAAATACCTCAATTCGTCTGCGTACTTTCAGGATATTATTTTTTTGAAAGTTTGATTTTGACGCTTTCTACTTCAGTTTTCATAACTTGAAAAGTTTTGACCCAAGCCTAATGAAAATTTTATGGAAGACGTGAGATAAAGGGGCAGCAAGCCATTAAAATTTCAGCTTAATTGGATTATTAAGAGAGGCACTAGAATTTTTAAAGCACTAAGTTCGTCGTATAAGGAGCCTTTCAACTTTGTGTAAAATTATTATTCCCAATTGTACGCAGACTTTCTTAAGATTCTTCCAGAATATTATTAAATCCTTTAAGACTCGTTAAGACGAGCAATAAAATAAGTATATATTTTGTAAATTTTCTTCTTAGCTCCAAAAGAAAGTGGTGGGAGTTCTTTTAGACTTCTTTTATTCTTCAAGACACTTCCAGAATTCTTCAAAGCCATCTCTAAAACTTTTTGGATTCAATATTTCTACACTCACTACAGACTTTATCCGACTCTTCCAGACTCTTACAAAACCCCTTGAGACTCATTGAGTGATTTGTAAAATTAGTATTTTCTTCTTTTTTTCATTGCGGAGGAGGGGGGGGGTGTATGTCTTCATACAATTTTAACATTTTGTCAGGCGTACTTTATTTTTTAAGACTTTTAGAGAATTGTCCCGAATAATTTGTAAACTTTTTTTGGACTTGTTTAAGATTATTTTACGCTCTACAGAGAATTTATCAGACTTTCAGACTTTTCTGAGACTCTTCTATACCTAATTAAGCATTCTTAAAACTGAACAAGATACTAAAACAAACAAATTTAGAAAGACCTTAAAGAATCTCACAAAATATCGAACCCGCTTCAATAAGCATTTAACTATGCTTGAAAAGTTTCAAGTGAAACTGCATAAGATTATGATTTCTACCCGTTTCCTCAGGAGTTCAAGCTCCCTTCCCTATTCCCCAGGTAGTCTTTATCGTCTTCCACTTCTAATCTTGAACTACAATTGGTGTGCGTGCTAAGATTTTGTTGTATCACATAGAGAAGCTCTCTTACAAATTTCCTACATCTAATCGCATATTTAAGTTTTTCTAAGTAATAGTATTAGAAAAAAAAGAGGAAAAACAGGCCTATATAACAGTTGAAATTTATGCTCTTAATTTTCCAGTACCAGAAGAATCCCATACGACGTGACCGACAACAGTTGAGCTGGGCCATGTGCATCCCTTCATCCTGCAGCTTCGCCGACTTGAAGTCATCCCTAAATCACTTGTTGCGTCCTCTGTTTCAAAAACACAAACTTGATATTACCGTTGATTTGCATTCCGCTCAGTGTTCCGTGAAAGAGTCGCCTAAAATTTCATTTGGTTTTTACATGCTCAGGTAATCATACCAATTTACCATACTTAGAACCATTTTTTTTTCTTTCCGTTTTTTCTTTAATAGCATGCATGGTCAGATTACCGAAGTAAAGGACAGAAAATTATGTTCTTCAAGTGACGAGAGGAATATTTCATCAGCATCTACCCCAATTTCACTTCAGTACACTAACAAATGAGATCATTACTATCCCCGGATTCGAAATGGAAGGGATACAGTTTCCCTCCCGAGGTTTTTTGAAAATATCGCGAGACGGAATATTAATAAAGCGCTAGCATATGAACCTATTTTGCAGAGAAAATTCCCGAATGGGGTTGCCGTTTCGTTGACCCTCGCACGGTTTTTTCTTTCTTTTTTTAATCTACAGAAGGTGTTCAACACTAACTATGTTGATTTGTTGATACATGCACTAATGTAGTAGTAGCAAATAAGATTATTTTAATTAAAAATAAATTTAAATGAGACTGGCGAAACTGACTTTCCGTTTGGGGTTCGACATTTGGATTGTAGGGTCTAAATAAGGGCCGGATCAAAAATCGGTTGAGATATTCGAAATTAGCAACCCAAAGAAATGTATAACGGTACTTAATTTTTAATTCAAGCAAATTTAGCCATTTTGGGTCCGAAACATGGATCTTTGGGCTCGAATCCGGCTCGGATCAAAAATCGAATGCAATATTCGAAATTAAAACTCGAAAAAACCTGATTTCGATATTTTATTCGATACCTCATCGCTTAAGATTCTAATTTTGGTGGTACGTTTAACCATGGTCGTTGCGAGGGGGGTGTCACCCCCAGTAATTTTCCACTCGGCAATTTTAGCAAAATTTTGCTCAGTTCGGTAAAATTTTTGAAACTGATATCGACGCTTTGGTTTGAAAATCACCTAAGTCCAAAATAGTGATTTTACAGAAGATGAAAAAAACGTTTAAAATAATTGTACTGATCGCATACGACCCAAAATTAGTTTTGTCTTTCTCCCTAGAGGTTGTACCACATAAATGCATTATTTTTTGATAAGTTACTACATAATTCACAACCCAATAACGACATTGACCGACTTACAAAGGTTTTAATTTTACAGATATTCGACATACGAGGTTTTCAAATCACTTTAACAGAGTTACGAGTATTTCTATTTTATGGTTACGGGGATTTATGTGGTTTTCACGAGTATGTCGGGGAGTTACCAGAATTTCAATTTTAATGTTACTCGACGTACGTGGTTTTCACAAGTATTTCAGGGAGTTACGATTATTTCCATTTTATAGTTTACTCGACATACATTGTTTTCAAATGTATTCAGTGAGTTACGAGTATTTTTTTCTCAGAGGTAGTGGACATCAAATTTTTAACAAATTCTCCACGATAGGAAATCAAGTATAATTAATAAATTCCTGAAATAGTTATTGTCTTGTTTCTATGAAGAACAACGCTAAAATTATTGCAACGGACTGAATTGCAAATTGAAGAAAATACAAAACTTAATTCGGACTCTTCAAGGTTAAACTGTTGAATCCGTTAACACACCACTACAAGCACACGCACATACATTGATGTTATCAAAGTTAGGATACACTGCTGAGAAGAACGTTACATTACATTAAAAAATTCAAATCCTTTTGAATTTTTATTGACGCTTGGATCATTTTTATGATCTCTAATCATTATAATGACCTTGTTCTGTGTACACGTTCTCTATTATTGACGCAACGCTCAATAATGGCAATTTTTATTGACAATCTATAATTCGTGGAAGTTGATCTGGTTGATATCGGTACATTCTAATATTCTTTTTCGACTCCATTGTGATCTTCAAGAATCTCGCCGACTCCTTCATGTCAGATCACTTGCCTCAGTCAAAAAATAGGCGACATAATAACGTAATTAATACGAATTACCTATTTTACTGAACGTTTCTCTTACAGTTATCCTAACTTTGATAACAAAAAGTTACTGATAAGTGATAACAAATCAGCGACACTAGCGCGCCACCGCCCTGAAGAGTCCGAATAGTAACTGAGCAAACTAAACTTGTACAGTTATTTAATATTATGTAAAAAATTATCGTAATGGTCAATGAAAAACTTATGGAATTAACAGTAGGCTAACTGAGAAGACTAGAACAGTGTTAAGTACCTAAATATTATCTATAAGAATTATCACAAAGGTTAATGAAAACCTAAAAATATAACAAAATTCCTTTTCGTTTCCCTAGTTCCTAATTCATTAATTTGTAAATAGCGGATGGGGGCGGGATCGGTAGTTTTTCATGGCTTAGTTTCCTTTTCTACTATTCATTTGTTCTTTTTTATTTTTGTTTTTATAATTCTGGTTTTCCTTTTTTCAAATTGTTCTGGCAGTTTTTTCTTATTTTATGTTTTTTAGTCTGCGTGAATATTCGAAAAACTCAAAAAAAATTATAATACCGCCTCAAAACGAGCTTCGCTTAGTGAATGTCACAAAATAAGACGCAATAAAGAATAAAGATTTCATTCATTTATTCATATTATGGAATAATGAAAAATAGCACCTCCACCTGTTCTCTGATAATTTACCCAATTGAATGTGGAAAATTATCACTAAACAGGCAACTCAGATGAAAAAGGATAGTCTTTGTGACAAAACAAAATTAATACAGCCAGTCTACTGAGGATTCATGAGTCAACATGACTGGATTTATTCAATCATACTGACAAATTGTAGTACTCGTAATTTCGACTCAAAAATTCAGTAATTCTGACCTGGAGTCCAGAAGAGACCGGCGTACTAATTGTCTTTAGTTACATGGACTAATAACCTTTTTTCTAAGTGTGACATCCTATTCTGAGACTAGTTTACCACATTCAATGAGGCAAATTATCTCAGAACAGGTGAGTGTCACAAGGCACTATAGACGAGAACACCCACTGCAGACAAAAACTGACAATCGTGTATCTGATGAAAATTTGATAAGAGTGTCGGTACTGCGAAATAATTCATTTTGAAATACTCGTAAGTCGAACTAAAGCTTAACAGGATTAATTAAGGATGAAAAACTCGTATGTCGTATATTACTTTGAAATCCTCGTAAGTCGAACTATAGCTGAACACATTTGAGAATGGAAAACTTGTAGGTCGGACTTACATATATTTCAAGGTTAAAATATTTCCTGGCTGACTTGCGTGTTCTTAAACTGTCCATTTGGAGCGCTACTGTGCATTTTAGACTTACGAGGTTTTCAAATCCAGATTCCTCGTCTTTTTTAAATCAAGAAAAACTGTTTATTTCAATTTGATGATTTCTGGACTTACGTAATTTAACAAACCAAAGCGTTGATATCTATTTTACACACCGATTTCACAATTTTTTTAAAATACCGAATGAAAAAGTTGGGAAAATTCGACAAGTTTTTTTTTTTTTTTTTTTTTTTGCTTCTTGCTTTCACGGCTTATTTGGCAGCTCAGTTGGGAGTTTCCAGTTAAGAAGTTGAAAAAAATCCAAAAAGTCAATAAAGGTTTTTTTTTGCTGGGATGGTTCATAAGCTCGGAAAACTGTGACTCAAATTTCTATTTGGCGATTCGGAATTTTTTTGAATTTCTATTCGGCGATTCAGCATTCTTATAACCCCCCCTCCGCGCTTAACCACCCCTCCCTTAGGATAGAAAAAAAAAATGTTTTCACAGAAAATGAGAATAGACGTTGTCACTTGAAAAAGCTCCAATGTTTCACGGCAGTCTGACTTCGCAATGAAAAAAAAAAAACAAGATGTGGAATAAAACACCATTTCAAAGATTTCTGGATACTGAGCATTATAACATTTGCCCCTTATTTTATACCTCATTTCGAATTTCAGCTTTTTCTTAGGCACGGTTATAGCCTTAGCCATTTCCAGCACCATATATAACTTAATCGTGAATAACAGTGATCGTAAGGGTGAGTATATACGTTTAATTTTCTTTATTATTCTGATCTGAGCACACTGAAGAGGTTTAGAAAATGCTTTGCATGCCCTCGAAGATATAGATAAGCCAACCCTGTTGGTCCTATTTGAAGAATTCTCGTTGAGCCGCAATTTCAATAAACTTGTGAATATGTCACACGCTGAAGAATTACCTTGCGGACATTTACTGAAAATCATCTACATGCTCGCCATTATTTTCGGACACCGGTGGCTTCTCCTCAATCAAATCCCCATATTCAACGTGGAAAGTGGAGAAAATGTGAGTGGTTGACTATGATACACTGGATGTATCAAGCTCGATGGCAGATATTTGGCAAGGAGATACGGTATATTACGAGCATCAGAAAATAATTAATGACCATGCCAGATTATTATTAGAAAGTAAGCTGGAGATTGTCAAATTGCAGATGGTGAGATTTTCCAAAGAAATCCGGTTTCAGGGTTTCACGCGATACAAATTGCAATGTTGAGATTTTCCAAAGAAATCCGGTTTTCAGGGTTTCATGCGATAGTACTCATAAATCACAACAAATTTCTATACGTTAAGCTGGCTTAGTGTTGCTATGTGGCCAAGGGGCAACGTACCCGCTTTGCAATCTCGAGTCCCACCAACGCCCAAAAGCTAGTGCTATTCGAATACCCCCACCAACATCCTAGCGAACACAGAGAGCCGATGCATCACTAATTACCCTCTAGTTACCGGCGGAAAATTACCCATTTGTAACCATCGGTTACCCTCAGATTAGCCAGAAACCCATCAATTACCCTTGGTTCCCTTTTAGTTACCTGGGACACTGGCGGGATTATGCGCATCCCGATACGCAATCAGTTACCTTCTAGATACCCGCGGAAAAGTTATCCATTTGCAACCCTCGGTTACCCTCAGATTACCCAGAAACTCGTCAGTTATCCTTGGTCCCCCTTTAGTTACCCGGGTAACTGGCGGGATTTTCCGCATCGGGGACTGCAGTATCATTCGAGGTGAAAACATAGCGCGTCCTGTAACCCCCGCTAGTTCGCACGAACAAGGCATTACAATCGCAGGACGTGTTACCCCCAGATCAGAAAGATTGGTACTGTGCGTATGCATATCATGGACCGCTTACTCAACATTGTGAAACACGTGGCTAGTAAACAAACTGTGACTGCACACTCTTCGGCACAGAGAAGGAAAATTCTCGGGAAAACAACGGCAAACTATCCTGACTAATCTGCCCAGGAGAGTCGCGCGTCAAAAAGAGCGACCGACAACATCCAGTATCTGATACAGCGCCTGAAGTAGAAGAATACTCGCAATGATGGAGCTTCAGGTTTCCCCATGTTGAAGACAATTTTGTTTCATAAGTGATCAAAGTGGCGTAAAAACTCCGGTACAGGAAAATTTAACGCGCGAAATTCATCGCCCCTGAAAAATCAACGCCAAAAAGTTTTTCGCGTACATTTCATCGCCACGAAAATTCAACGCGCCAAAAAAAAATAAAGCGAAAATTGACTGTTATGTTCCTGTGAAGCCTTTTGAAGACACTCCAGGAGTAGGATTAGAAAATGATTCCCAAAATTAAATCCAACAAGCTGAGGACCTATGAATTAGGGATGAAACTACAAGGGGTGTGGGGGTTGAAACACCCTCAATAATTTGACAGTCAGCAAATTTTGAAACTGTTCAATTGAATTTTTTATTTTTTAAGAACGATTGTTTGTTCATTTTTTTTTTTCAATTCAAAAAGCAGCAAATTATCAGTTTTCAAAAAATATTTATCAGCAAATTTTTCTTCTACACCCCTCCCCCCACTGAAAGTCGAATTTCGTATCTGCCAATGAGCTGAATACCATATTGAAGTAATTATCATTATTGGTCTCAACCCCTTAGTTCAAAAGTCTTCTCCCGTTGCCGGGTAAATTTTGCAACCTCAACATTAACTTCCAGCACTTTCCAGAAACTTGGGAAACGAAGAATTTTTTAAATAATCGGAAACATTCCCAGCCATCCAGCATCAATTTCTGCGATTCCAAGCATAGAAAATAATATTTTTATACATCTATTTATCTATCAGTGAGATTTATGACTATTCCGAGATATACTGCATCACCCTCTATAAATAATTTAAAAGTATGGTAATCAAGGTACTAGTGGCGAAACCATAGAAAGGGATTAGGTCCACCCTTTCGGGTTTTAAAAATCAAAAATTGTATCCATGGGTCAGCGATCCGCTGCTACATGGTCTTGTTTTCTTATTCGAACTTAGTTTACACAAAAATCAAAAAATATAAATTGAATTTACTTTTGTGCCTTTCCCACATCCCATTCTACGCGTTAAACTTTGACTTTGCGCGCGTTAAATTTCGCACGTAATAATTTCATTTCGTTAAATTTTCGTCTCGTTTGTTTTTCGCGCGTTGAACTGCGCACGTTAAATTTCGCGCGTTGAATTTCGCGCCCTAAATTTTTGCGGAGTCTAAATCTCATCAGATGACAAATTCAAAGGCCATAGTAACATACATCACTCTCTTTCCCGACCTGGTGAACAGTTTAAACATCTCAAGTTCTGAAATCTTAGAATGCTTGTCACAAAAATTATGCTTCAGGACAACCACCAGCTCAGTCCTTAATTTTTTATACTTAATCGGGCATACGGTCACATAACATTTTTTGATGCATGTGACGTTCGTTCGCCATCTTCTGGCAAAATATCTCCCGTCAAGCTTGGGCCACCTTGTATAATAATTTGATGTAAACAGTCTGCAATCATACACGGTAGCTCAAATTTATTAATTATTTTTTCAGAGGATTTTTCCGTCATCTATAAGACTAGTGAATTTGACAGTCGTAGAT
This sequence comes from Acanthococcus lagerstroemiae, assembly GCA_031841125.1. Taxonomy (NCBI): domain Eukaryota; kingdom Metazoa; phylum Arthropoda; class Insecta; order Hemiptera; family Eriococcidae; genus Acanthococcus; species Acanthococcus lagerstroemiae. The sequence continues at coordinate 47,255,794 of CM063111.1, read as the reverse complement.
GTCTTCTTTTTCTTGACCGGGCTTATTACATTCTATTATGGGTTAGTGCCGATGAAGAAACATGGCAGTTTGTTCGTTGTAAGAAGTCTTATTACCAGGTGGATGAGGTAATTACTTTATTATATAATATGTTGGTTCCACTTCCAAGACACCCCAACGCCCGATTCCAGCATTCCAACCCTTTATTTGTTGCCAAAGAATCAGAATGATTTGTGAATATACTCATTTCGATTAATACGCTCCAAATTTCTTCTAAGACACATGAGTTTCTTCACACGGTTCTAGATTCAGTCAACATGCATTTTGAGAAAGATCGCTTAAAATCGCCACCTCCTTCCCGCAAGAAACCCCTTTTCCTCCAATCCTACATTATTTTTTCTCATTTTCCCCCCTCGTACACTTTTTTTTTTCTTTGCTTAGTATGTTTTTCAGACACCTTTTTCTAACTCAGTTACGAAAGACAAGTGCCCCCCATCTCTTTAGGGAAACCCAATGGTACTAAAAAAAACTCAGAATTTCATGATTTTACTGGACCTTTAAGACTCTTCAAGACTTCATCCTTTTTAGGACTAACCATGGTACTTTGAGTCTTGTATGCGGGTTCATTAAGATTGTTCAGTGTAAAATGGTCTTTATCTACGCCTGGTGAGTTTTTCTTCGACTTTTATACGAGATCGCTCCAGATGAATGAAATTCCTGCTCAGTTTTAAGGGGTTTGTGTGCCTCACGCCTCCTCCCCTTCCTAAGGAAAAGTACACAGAGTTTTGACATTTTCAAGGAATGGCCTCAGAGAAGATATGATAGAAAATGGGATACTCAAAAAAGAGCCAATTTATATATTTTCGAGGCTGCTGAATTCAATTCTTGGGGTAATTTTTACATCTGACGTTTTTACAACCGAATCTCCGGAGTACTGCAAGAGCTCAGCAACCTCAAAAACCGAATCGAGCCCTATCTCAAATTTTAATTTTTCATAATTTTTCCTCCATTTTTTGAGACTATACCTCTTCTTTTCCCGGAATCATTGATCCGCAGTGGGTCATCAAACTATTTTACTTTTGATCTATACCAAATGAACGTTTGAAATCTGAGAATGAATTTTTAGTGCAATTAGGAATTGAATAATTTCAAAAACTGAATAAATGAAGAATGTCGATACCCCTGTGTATTTTATCATAAGAAGGGGAGGGGTTTAGGACATCCCCTTATCTGATCGACTTGGAACTTGGGAAGAATTTGATGTTATTGAAACCGATGTAGGGGGAGGGCGTATAAAATTTGTATGGTCGAAAATAAGGGCCACCCTACTCTTCAAATCTAATTAAGGACTCTAGTATTTTTTAGAATCATTTTTGACTTGCTTAAGATTTTCAGGCTTGATTCTCGTTCTTTCTGACCCTACCAGACATATTTATAAATACTTCCAGGCATGTTTCAGGTTCTTCCAAACTTTACAAGACTTGTTTGAAACCTTTGGAGACAATTTACGATTACACCAGATGTGTTCACAACTTTGTCAAAATCTTTATGACTCATTCAGGCTATTTAAAAAAATTCTTCGTGATATTAAGAGACTTTCGCACTTAAGCAACATGATTTAAATCTGTTTCGAATGTAAATACTCTATTCATATTTGTGCAAGACTTTTTCTACAATCTTCCAGACTTGTTCAAAAGAGAAATTTTTTGAAACTTGAAAATTCTTCAAGACTGTTGATAGATCGCTTCGATTCTTCTAGATCCATTCATCTTTTAAGGCTCAAATTCTCTCAGAATCTGATACTTTATAACTTTTTTGAATTCCCGAGAACTTTTAATTCGTTAATAGGCTTTTCATATCGTTTAAAACTAGGCACATTTCAAAGTCGATGATTCCTCAAAACTTCTTAATCCTTTGAAAGAAACGCTTCAGTTCTTCTCTTTTTCTCGTGAGTACTTCAGGACTCTTTTTAGTTCTCTAATAGTGTTTGATTCTCCGACTTTTCGATGATTTGAAATTCTCCAGATTCCTTTAAAACTTCAGGACCGTGTAAGACTAGTCGAGACTGTGTAAAACTGGTTTAAGACTCGTTGAGATTTACAATAATTCCTCCGAGATACGCTAATATCAGTTTATTAGAAGCCTATTAAGACTCTTTGAGTCATGCATAGACTTTCTTAGGTCTCTTCGAGACTTTTTGCAAGGCTCTTGTAGACGTCTGTAAGACACGTAGATTCTGTTTAGGACTGTATTTAGGAGGATTCACATGGGACTTATAGGGCCCCGTCAAATATCAAATATCACCAAAAATAGCATATCATAAACACACCTAGAAAGAAAGTTTTTTAAATTTGAAATTCCTGGGAATATTATTTGAAACTTTCTCAGTATGCTTTAGGATTTCTTAGACCCACTGAAAATTATACGTACCAGTTTAAAACTCTTTACTAATCTCCCGGAATTGCTTGAGTCTCACCAAGACGCCCGGATATTTGTAAGGACTCGCCTCAAATATTTCTACGCCTCTGAAAATTTTTTCACACTGTTTCAGTCTTTTTTAAGATTGAACAAGTATAGTTTACACTGGTGGTGACGATCTTGGAGGTGGAAAGAGTCCTGTCTACCCCACTTTTCTTTCTGATACGACTTCTATACTAGTATAAAAATTAAGGATTAAGGCGCTTCTTGAAATATCTTAAAGATAACAGACTTTTTTTTGGGGGGGGGGGAGACGACTAAGGGACGAGGGAGGGACAAAAAACGATTTCTGTTTTGTTAAGAGGCAAAAACTTTTAAGGGAGGTAGTATTCCGTAACTGGCTTTCTTCAAGTCAGAGACAGGCACTGACAATTTTTGAACATTGAGGCTAACTGAGGCAGGAAAGAAGTAACAAAAGATTTTCTATCTTACCAGGAACCATTCCAGTCTTGTCAGTGCGACGTAGGAAGATTATACTGCGTTTCCGCGTTGAATGCCGATAAATTTGCGATAACATCGACTATACAGTTAACCGTTTTTCGTGTTCGCACACGAGTATTATGTGTAATCGCCGTGTTTACGTGTTTAGTCATGAGCACCGTCGAAGATTTAACTCGTATTGTGGCCGACTTGCAGGCGCAAGTACTGCAGTTACAACAAGAAAATGCCCGGCTACGAACCACGGCGCAGCGGAGCCCCCCTCGGGCTGCAACATCTGTCCCCCAGAAGCCACCTAGTGCTTCAGCAGCAGCTCACACGTACAAAGACCGAAACGCTAAGAAGGAAAGCAAACCTCCGCCTATCTTCGTAACAGGTATCAAAGATATCTCGCCATTTGATAAACTGTTGGAATCCAACAAACTCGAAAACTGCATAAGAAAAGCCCTGCCTAACAACCAGTTGAAGATTCAGCCCCAGTCTGCTGATTCCTATCGTCTTTTGCGAAAAATACTCGACAAAACGTGCGTGGACGAGTCAATTTCGTCTACCGTCGGTAAATTACAGTATCACACGTACCAACTTAAATGCGACAAGCCGTACATCGTCTATATACGCAATCTTCACCCCACTACGCCTATCGACGATATCAGCTCTGAACTGGCGAACTGCGGTCACGAAACGAGAAACATCGTCAATGTACAGATAAGGAAGCAAGTTGATGGTAAGATTAAACTACTTAAATTACCGTTATTTCGCGTTGAGCTCGAACCCCGCTCCAATAACAAGGAAGCGCTGGACATTACCCATGTACTGTATTGCAAGGTTAAAATCGAACTTCCGAAAAAAGCCAACGATGCTCCCCAGTGCAAAAGGTGTCAAGGCTTAGGCCACTCGCACAATTACTGCACCAAAACCCCCCGGTGTGTGAAGTGCGGCGAAAATCATTTATCGAGCGAATGCAAGATGTCCAAAAATACACAGCCAAAATGTGCGAACTGCAGCGAAGCACACACATCTAATTATAAAGGCTGTCCAGCGTATCAGAAGTACACGCAAACAGTACAGGGTTCAACAAAAGCGATTGACCATATCCGAGAAACAGACTCGGATAAATCGAATCGTATAACCACAGCGACACACAATAACAGAACGTATGCAGCAGCGGCGCATACTAATAAACCGACCAAGCCAGCGCCTGTTAACGTCAGTACCGCAACTGAACCTGTTCCTAGTAATCAAGGTAACTCGACCGGCGCCGAGCCCAGGAAAAGCAACGACACCAAGGATGTTAACGACATTCTCAATCTAATGAAGGAACTTTCTGCATCACACAAAGCGATGGAGGCTAATATCCGGTCTCTTGTAGCTAGGATCGAAACACTAGAATCATCGATTAACTCGCCTAGCCCGCTCGCGAGGAAGAAACGCAAATGATGGCGAACCATGGTCCCCCCAGAAGCACACTTAAAATAATGCTCTGGAACACCAACGGCCTAACCTTAAGGAAAAATGAGTTGGAAAACTTTTTAAGTAATGAGTCGATAGATATTGCGCTCATTGCTGAAACCCACTTCACCACTCGATTTAGCTTTAAACGTCTACAAGGATACCAATTATATTCGTGCCACCACCCAAGCGGTAGAGCTAGAGGAGGAACGACGGTCATAGTCAGCTCTAAAATCCAATGCCACGAATTCGCGAAGTACCAAACTGAGCAAATTCAAGCCTCAGCAGTTACAATCAACCTACAAGGAGCGGCAATCAACATTGCAGCAGTTTACTGCCCGCCTGGTCGAGTCCTCGACAGCAAAACTTTTGTTGAATTCTTCCGACACCTAGGCAACCGCTGGCTAGCAGGAGGTGATTACAATGCCAAACATGTCCAGTGGGGATTGCGCATCAACAATCCAAGAGGTCGCGAACTACTTAAAGCCACCAACTCTGAAAACTGTTCCTTTGTGACTGGTAACGAACCAACGTACTGGCCTACGGATAGAAATAAAATTCCGGACCTTTTGGATTTCTTCATTACAAAGAACGTCTGCAGTAACTATGTCGAAACACAGAACATATCAGATCTGTCTTCAGATCATTCCCCGCTTGTGCTCAGGGTCAGCTCAACTGTACTACGACGAGACAACATCCCAAGATTGATAACCAAACACACCAATTGGGAGCTGTACAGATCGAACATAACGGAGAAAATCAACCTTCGAGTCAGATTAAAGACTAAAGCTGACATCGACTTAGCTATGAATAACTTTACCGAGCTTTTGAAGTACGCAGCTAACCAAGCTACTCCAAACAGACCTATGGTTGAAAACAAGAAGTTGCTTTACCCTGAGGAAGTTCGCCAACTTGTGAAACTTCGACGTAGGGCGAGGAAGAAATGGCAGAATACTCGCCTCCCCGCCGACAAAAAACGTTTTAACAGGCTGAGTAAGGAAGTCTCTGCGAGTATCCAGAAGATTAAAGAAAAATCACTGAAGAAATATCTAGCCAATCTGACGCCTAACAAGAACACAGATTATTCCTTATGGAAAGTGACTAAGCGACTGAGGCGCCCGGCCATGGGCGCACCTCCCCTAAGAACAGCGACCGGCGAATGGGCCAGGTCCGACCAGGACAAGGCGGACCTCTTTGCTGAACAATTGGCCGACACTTTCACCACACATAACATACCATCTACGATCCAACCAGATCTGTCGTTCAAGCTAAACGAGCTCGTCAAATACTTTATGCCTCGCGATACTGCATTGGAGCTGGACAAGTTAAACCCAAAAAAAGCGGCGGGACACGATATCCCTATTGACCAAATCTACTGAAATTTCGCTTACTCAGTTGCAGAAATTTCAAATTTCCGCAAAAAATTCGAGGCAGATGCCGAATTCGGGAGCAGAACGTAGCGATTTTTCTGATTTTTCCGCTGCAGTATCTGCAGCGTCTCCAGAATTCCTGTCCATTACGTTGCGTTACGCCGCGATTATCTAACCCGCGGCGGGCGCGGATTTTACAATTACGCTGCATTCAGCAGCTTAAAATAAAGCCGCAACTGATGCGTAATTTAAATATTGAGGCGTTCAGCTGCGAATAATGAACGTGCCTCAGTAGCGGACATTGTGGAATTTCTGTTCTGCCGCGACTTTATCTGTTCCGCATCAATAGTGGCGGACGCAGAATAAAATGTTCTGCGGCGACTTTATTTGTTCCGCATCAGAAGTGACTGCAGAATAAAAGTTGAGGCGTTCTACCGCGACTATTCCACATTCCGCGGCAGTAACGATTAGTGCGAAATATGAAAGTCGACACGTTCTACTGCGATCCTAATAACTGCTGCTGATCCAGAATTTTTTGGCCAGTAGCGTTTAGAAGCTGCAAATACAAAGCAGTGGCTGATGCGGACTTCAATATTGGAAGTGCTCCATTGTGACTGTGTATTCAATCTGCTGCACAGAATTTTTCTTAATATATTAGGCTAAAGGTACCGCAAAATTCAATAATAAACAATAAAGGATCTGTAGTAATAATCCTCCCTTTAAACCTCCCTAAACCTCCCTTCCATCCTCATTGTCACCAAGAAAACATATCTGTAGAACAAATTTTTTTCTTGTGTTTCAAAAAATTCAAATCGTTTTGAATATTTATTGACGCTTGGATCATTTTTATGGTCTCTGATCATTATAATGACGTTGTTCTGTGTACACGTTCTTTATTATTGACGCAGCGCTCGAAATGATTGACTATGTATAATTCGCGTAAGTTGCCTCCAGGAAAAACGGTACATGCCTGCATTTTCGGAGCCTTTCCAATAATACGACGAATATCCCGATGAACAGTTTCATTGTGGTTGCCTTGAAGTTGCGAAAGAGGAGATATTATATTAAACTACCCAAAACCACAAAAATAACGGAAAATCGATTTTTTGACAGACCACGTTTCACCTTTCATGTACGAATGTAAATGTAGCGCAGTGCGCGATGATTTGGTTTCCCTATGTAGTCCCCGTATGAATAATGCAGTTATAGGGGGGAGAATTCCGCAGCCCCATAAGTTGATGACAGACAGAAAAAATAGTAGGTAACAGTATAGCAAAAATTTTCCTAGCATTTCATGTAATTTTCCATCTGTGTCCTCTTCCCCCTAGTCCGTACCTAAAAGTAGACATATTTGTCCGAGGCACCCTGTTGTCAAGAGCGGACATTAAAAATTTGAAAACCTGAGTATAAATACCTATTTTCACTAACTCGAGCACCCGTAACCCATTCGATAATTTGAATGCGTATAAATTGGAACGAAATAACTGTCAAACGACCGTTCGCAATTCATTTTATTTTACTTATGGCAGTGAGGTGTCGTCAAATTGTCAAATATTTGATAACTGAACGGAAAAAGTCATCCAAGACCGATACAGTAAGACATTATGAAAATCGAAAATGTTGACAAAAATTAACGTTGGAATTGAAAGTGTATGTCTAACCTGGTGTGACCAGATCGAACAGAAATTCTTTTGAACTTAGAGAAAGGCCCTTAACATGGGAACGTTATATCCCTTTCTTTCTTTACTATTTTCCAATACTGCAGGCTGCGTAGCTGCTGGTCACTTAGCGTCGCCAAAGGCTAGTCGTCGTGTGCCGCTGTCCGGCTGTCCATTATTCGAAATAACGATAAACGAAAGTTTCGTGCAATTTCCGAATTATCAAATGTGGAGCAAACTTATGAAATTAAAGCGTTAAAATTGTTGCAATTACTGTCGTTCATGGGAAGATTTTTTCACAAGGTCGTTTCCTAATATCGGTTATTCGCTAATGAAGAGAGGAACAAGTGATCAATTTATTTGATGAACTTGGTAAGTATTTACATTACCGGTAGCTGGTAGTACTATCTGACATCGGTTTCATATTGCACTGACATTTGTGTATTTGCATGAACACAGATTTATGACGAATGTAATCGCAGTTCCAACGTGCCCATTGTCCACTATTCAGCGATCCAAGTTGTCAGTTCACTCGTAAGTACAGTATTCATGTTTCAATATGCACGTTCAAAGGCTCGAGCATGGTGCAGGAACTTTCTGCTTGACGACTATTTTGGCAAAATTGCACTCGTATGACGAGCGTGCACTAACGAATGTCACGCAACAAATTTCCTTAATGTATCCGCATTTAATCAATGTACAGTTCCGTTGAATACGTTCATTCTGAACGTATGATCGTATTCAATGGTATTCAGAAATGAGATGTCGCTACTGCAAGATGCAGCATACCGTTTTGTCAAATTCAAATTAGATTCTCATTTCGGCATCGGTTTTGATTAACAAAAAAACTGAAGCCAGTCTCAAGTTCTGAAATCGAAATAAATCTGAAAATATCAGAACTCTAACCTCGCGAATCAAGTAATGTGAAACTGATACAAATGAAGTCGGTGGCTGAATGAAGGAACCTCTAGTATTTATCATTGGTAGCGCGAATAGTTTGTTGTTGATAGGATTTCGTTGAACTCATTGCGGTTTCTGAAGTCAGTGGGTGGGTGTTTTTCCCTTCATGTGAAATTTCCCGTACAGTAACGTTAGAAAGAGTGAATTCCGAATTCGACATCGTGAAAATCAATCTGATCTTAAAGTTCCTGGTTCAGAGTATTTCTTTGGCTGCGCGTACATTTTCATAGAGGGAATCGATATGGTGATTATTAGGTCTGTTCAGGCAGTGTACAGAAATTAATCTTGATGATTTTTTCTGTAAGTTCTGTACAAACGTCTCTGTTTGTTTCTGTAAGTTTCTGTAGTGCTGTTGTGTAATTGTTTTAGCGTATGCTCAAACACTTTTTTTGCACTTTCTGTTGAAATTTCCGATCAACGTTCATTTTCATGGATAAATCTCCACATAAAATAAAATTGAACAATTGCAAATCACCTTCAACGTTCTCTCTTGAAATTATTTAATTGTTATCAAATTTTTTATAAGGATTTCATTGATAAATCTCCACATAAAATAAAATTGAACAATTGCAAATCACCTTCAACGTTCTCTTATGAAATTATTTAATTGTTAGCAAATTTTTTATAAGGAATAACCAAAAGTTTTTTCCGTTCCAACTGTTCACAAAAAAGTTACAGAAACTTACAGTACCTCCAGAGGTACTGTAAGTTCTGCAAGTACAGAAACTTACAGAAACTCCAGAAAGTCGGTGCTCGAACATTCTCTCTGCAGTTACAGAAAGTGCAGAAAAGTTGCCCAAACGCACTTTCTGTACATTTTGTCAACTTTGGTAGTTTCTGTATGCTGCCCAAACAGACCTATTTTGTTTCAACAGACACTAATATTTTTTCCTGACGTCTTGGCCGTATTATATGGGGTTAGCAGGGCGTCCATTTAGTCACTTTTTTCTACAAAGGTCACTTCTTGCCACTCATTCTGTATACATTTCACTTTTCAATAATCTGCTCTCATGCTGAAAATTAAATTTTCAGATTCCAGAAATGCAGCCACCCAGCACGCGAATGCGACGCGAAATGTATCTGAAAAACTTGCATAAATTGTTCGTTTATTTTCAAATAAAAATTGTTTTCTTTCATACTAGCATCAGAAATTAATGAAAGTTGCCGTAGTATGCATTGAAGAATATTCTGCTTTGTACAGCAGTGAAATAATAGTCGCTCCTGAACGCTGCTGAATAAAATTTTCTGCGCAGTTCTGCTTCCAATATAGTCCGCTCCGAGACGCTCCAGAGAAATAATTATGTGGCAGAATATAATTGATGAAACGTAGTGGAACGCTGCGGAAAATAGATTTTGTTCGAAGCAGAACTATGCGGAAATAGATTTTGTTCGAGGCGGAACAAAGCGGAAATATGATTTTTTCCGCGTCAGTAGAGGAATAGAATTCCGCAGCTGAACGTTGCGTGGTAGGAATACCGTACAGGATTGGGGAAACGGATTCAGTTTCTTCGCGACTGAAGTTGCGGAAATTATTTTCCGTTTCAGTAGCGAGAAAAAAGTGTCTCATTTTGCAGAATTTTTGAGACGCTGCGGAATTTTGCGGAATTTAAATGTGAAAATGGTCAATAGGGATGATACCGCCACAAATGCTGAAGGAGTTACCAAAAAAAGGCATTGTCTTCCTAACAATCCTCTTCAACGCGGTGATAAGACTTCGCTATGTCCCCAGGTCATGGAAAACGGCGAAAATCATACTAATACCAAAGCCGGATAAACCACTAGAATCTCCGCTGTCATATAGACCAATTTCGCTGCTAAATATAATATCTAAGCTGTTCGAAAAGCTCTTACTCAAAAGGCTGCTGCCCATTGCCGAAAGTAAAAACCTGATCCCCGAACACCAGTTCGGGTTCCGAAAGCAGCACTCGACAATCGATCAAGTCCATAGAGTTGTATCGGTCATCAGTCAAGCCCTCGAAGAAAAAGAATACTGCACTGCAGTATTCCTGGACGTAAGCCAGGCTTTTGACAGAGTCTGGCACGACGGGCTGCTGCACAAGCTTAAGTCTATGTTACCAGGACCATACTGCGCTGTACTCCAGTCGTTTCTGGGAAATAGAGACTTTGTGGTTTCCTACAGAACAGCTATATCGAAACTTAAACCAATAAGAGCAGGCGTGCCTCAGGGTAGCTCACTCGGACCATTTCTGTATTTGCTCTACACAGCAGATATACCAAAACCTGAGCATACAAAGGTAGCGATGTTTGCGGACGACACAGCTATCCTGGCTACCCACAAGACTTATAGTATCGCAACTGCATGGCTTCAAAGTGCGGTAAGCGAAATTGCGAACTGGTCCCGGAACTGGAAGATAAAATTGAACGACGGCAAGTCTACGCGCGTGGATTTCGCACTACGGCCTCACAGCTACGATCCTATTATGCTAGATGGCAACATTGTTCCACCCACCAACTCAGCCCGATATCTGGGGATACACCTAGATAGTAAGCTTAACTGGCAAGTCCATATAAAGAAGAAACGAGATCACATCAAGGCGCAGATTCGCAAGCTCTACTGGCTGATAGGGTACCACTCCAGCCTCAGTTTGGAAAACAAACGCCGTATCTATAATGTTATAATAAAACCCGCCTGGACCTATGGTATTCAATTATGGGGAACGGCTGCTATGTCTAATCGTATAATTATACAACGAGTGCAAAACAAGACCTTGCGCCTTATTAGCAAAGCACCATGGTACGTTTCCAACGCCGCTCTTCACCACGACCTTGCAATCGAAACCGTCGATGCTACAATCAAAAGATATGCGGAGAAGTACGTCCATCGACTCCACAATCATCCAAATATAGAGGCTATCCAATTACTTGATGACTCGAACACAACGAGAAGGCTACGAAGGAGAAAACCGCTCGACCTAATCTTGTAGCACATAAGCACTTGTATTAATAGTAGTAGTAACATCCTATTGTATTACTAATTTCCCTTTTCCATGTAGCGGCCACACACACTGGTGAGTGGCAATAATGTACTGTGATTCTACTCATGTCAAATATCGGTGTATGCCCACCAGGCAGTTCCGGTAAATAAACAATAATAATAAAAAAAAAAAAAAAAAAATCTTACCAGGAAGGAGGAGGAACAAATATTTTCTCAGGTGGTAAAGCTTCCATTTTCCCCTTCCCTGATTAGGGTGTGGACGTTTACCCTGTTGGCTTTTGACTGTATTAGCCGCGTGCTCTCTTTGATCAATAATATTTTTTCTTTCTTTTCATTGCAGATTAGTTCCTATGCTTTGCATCATACAGTTGTTCGTAATTTACATACTTCCATACCTGAACGATGGACCGCAGTGGAATCAAAGATTCCTTGCTGAAACTGGAAACTGTAGAGCCAGTTTTTGGGCCAATTTGTTCTGCTTGAGCAATTTTATCAGCGCGAACAAGCAAGTACGTGCGCTATGTATCTTCTCGATGCTTCTATAAGGTAAACTACCGAAAGCGGACCAGTGATTCGTTTATAGACTTTTCCAAAAAGCTGGGTTAGAATGAAGGAAGCACGACGGCACCGTGTCCCCTTTCGTAGCTCAGTGATAACGTACTCGCTCCGCAATTCTTGCGTCTCGGGTTCGAGTCCCACCAACGTCGGAAAGCTAATGATATTCGAATACCCCTACTAACATCCTAGCGAACACAGCGACTTATCAATCGAGGTGGGAACCTAGTGTGTCCTGTAACCCCCGCCAGTTCACACAAACAAGGCATTACAATCGCAGGACATGTTACCACCAGATCGGAAAAGTTGGTACTGTTTGTATGCACGTCATGGACAGCTTACTCAACGTCGTGAAACCCGTGGCTAGTAAGCAAATTGCGGCTGCACATTCTTCGGCACAGAGAAGGAAAACTCTAAGGCAACGAAACCGTGAGGAAAGCAATGGCAGACTACTCCGACTAACCTGTCAAGAGAGTCACGCGTCAGAAACTGCCAAATCCGGTATCGGATACGGCGCCGGAAGAAAAATGTGTACTGTTGAACGAAGTCGTAAAAAGGTTCTCATCATGCCTGGGTTGCGTGACAGGAATAAAACTTGAAAGAACCTCAAAAAACACTGAAATCTGGCTGTATAAAAAAGGGCGTCCTTGTTAAACTGAACATAGTGAGGAGGACTGGTTTACTTTCATGGCGAATGCCGTTGCTGAGTTTGCAGGAATGTGGCTGAACGTATGCTGAGGATTTCTCTTCGTTTTTGCAGTATTTTCATGGCTTGTGGACTGAGAAGGTCTAAATTTGAGACATTGTCTCGAGTGCAGATAACCTGAAGTTACCTAAATATAGTCATAAGTAACTGAATTACTGTTCTTTTAAAAAAATTTATTTATATTAATATGCTGGGGGGTCTTATGTTGGATATACTCCTCAATAAAAAAATGATAATTTTCGGCAATTTAACAAGGAAATATTAAGGTTCAAAAAAACTGATCCAAGTTTGGTATTTTATCTTATGAAGGAGTGATCTTGAAGAATAAGTTTGCATGGTTTCTATTTTTCCTATCTTGCTTCTTTTTCAGTGTCTTATTATAAGCTGGTATGTTGCAGTAGACATTCAACTGGCTATTATTGGCTGCATTTTTCTTCTAATCATCAGTAAAAACGAGACGCTCGGCATTTGCTTGTCAGCTGTAGCCTTTGTGGTCGCGTCTGTGGCCACATTCATAGTCGTGTATAGTAATCGATACAACGGTCTTCTACTTGGTTTTTATAAGTACGATTTAAATATTTATTATTTATAAGCTCGCCGGAGAGTCAAATCAGTTAATCATATATAGTTAATTTATATGCGTTCCCAGTTTTCAGAGGACTTTATTCAGCCAAGAAGAATTCAATTACTTTTACAACTCATTTTACCCTAGAATTCCGCCTTACCTAACGGGATTTCTGATTGCCTATCTTACGAAGAGTTTAATTAAGCGGAACTACAAGTTCTCAAATGTAAGCAGTAGATATGAACTAGGTATAGAAATTGTCTCCAAATGTCTGAACCACAATGATAGCAAAAGATAGCGGGGCATGGAGCAAAGAGAATCGCACTGCAGAGCATTCCATTTTTGATGATACCTATATTACACCAACCTTAGCAAGTTAATCACTCTAATATAAATATCACTTTGCGCAGATGAAAAAGATATTGATGATAATAGCAGGATTTGGATTGAAAGTTCTAGTCATGGTTTACGGTCTTCAGTTCTACAAAATTGGAAGACAATACAGTCCAATCGAAAATGGTCTATATGCTGCAATTAGTCGATGGTTGTACGTCTTATTTGAGGCCTCTATCGCTATAACCGGCTTCACATCTAGCTTAGGTTTGTATTTACTCGCACACAGATGCTCTTTTTCTCCGTGTTTAACATTACACTAATGAAAACTCTAACCTTCGGCGTCTAGGTAAATTAGATGGTATTTTGAATTGTAAAATGTTCATTCCATTTGGTCGTCTCACGTACTCCGTCTTCCTAACCAACACACTGATCCAGTTATTTCACACAGCTAGTCAGCGAACTGTGATAGAAAGTTCATCACTCGTTAATGAGGTACGTTATTCCCTTCACATGCTGCTGTCTAGCGAACAGTAACTAAGCTGCTTCAACTGGATGCTCGAAAATCTGCAATTTTCGAGCACGTAACGGGATACTTTGAAAATACGTTGAAAGATGTGTATCTCTCCACAAAATTCAGCAACCAATTTGTCTTAAAAATATGTGACTGAAAAACCGCGCTTATTACATTGTTTCTATTTGTATTAGACGGCTCCCCATTCCCACGCACACTTGACAAATCAAATCCAAAAAAAGAGTTGATTTCATAATTCAGCTCACTGCAATGTTTTCTTGGTAGATCTGGTGGACCACAGGAGATGTCGTTTACAGTTACCTACTAGGGTTGCTGCTACATTTGTTCCTCGAGGCTCCTATTTCCGGCCTTTCGAAAAGACTGCTCCAGAATTTATTCAGGTAGAAGTAAAAAACTCGTGTTCTTCGCCAAAAAGTAATTTTCAGATTGATTTTAAACATCCAGTGTAGCTAAATCACGTTTCTGATTCCAGTTCCAAAACTGCAGCGAAAAAGGATTCGAAGATGGCCGCATTCAGTGTTGTAGGAAAGTTGCCAGTGAAAGGAATATCGGTTGAAGGAGAAAAGTAAGACCTGATCTGGGATGATAACTGGAAAATCGTAGGTAGTAATTTCGAGAAGTCAAACATTAATCTTCGGTGGTTTTCAGGGCAGAGGCGCAGCAATTCAGTAAGGATAACAAGAGTTTTGAAAAGAACGAGACTGTATAAGGTAATGTATCAATTATGGATCACTGTTTTAACTCCGTGGACAGTGCCGTATCCTGGAATATGGCGAGGGGGGGTTGACCTAACATATGGGGTTGCTAATGTTTCTGAGATCCACATTTTCCTGAATTTTTAAGCACACAACCGTACCCAGGGGGGTTACACCCCTACCCCCTTGTATACGGCCCAGTCCGTGGATACCTAGATTTTCGAGCATTTTTTACACGAGTGGAGTAGACTTGAAACTAAGTATACCGTAGCATGTTCAAATTGGACGTTTATATGACCTTAAAATGAGTCGCGAACAAATTTCTGAGTACTCATTAAGTATCAAAATATGAGCCATGAACACAAACATCACAGTACCGCACCCAAGGACCAAAATATTCACCTACAGTGATCAGCAACGTGAATCAAGGTTTGCTGATCCACAAATGGTTTTCAATATGAATCCAACATTATAATATCTTTTCATTTTTTTCTAAATCAAAACAATTTGTAACAAACACAAAATTCTTTAAATGCAGTAAAAACTGTCTAAAAAGTAGGTAGTCAAACCCCGATCTACAAAGATTGACACAATTTTGACCTGCGTCAATTTTGCGAATTTTGACACGGTATGTTGACATTTTGACAATATTTCAACCAATCAGAGCTCTCCGACGCATTTTTGGCTTCTTGACACAGTTTTGACCAATCAATTCTGCTATACAAGTTGGCGGAGCCTACGTGATTGTCGAGGACCGACACTATTTTGACTCAGAAAGCGTGTCTTTTGACACTGATTTTGCAGATCGGGACTGTCTATTTTTGAACGAGAATCGTAATTCTTGCTGTTCAATAATCAATCAAAATCAGAAAAGCACCAAAGAATCCTAAGTTATAAATTGCTGGTAAAAATTGAGCAATAACTGAAATTTGTAGATCATCAGAAAAATACCTAACTGGATTCGTTTTTATTGGAGAGCAGAGAAGTGTGTTGAACGAATTCATTTGCTCAGCAACCACAATATGTATCCGCGAAGTATAGCCTAAAACACAGCATAATTGGAAGATAGTTCAGTATTCTTCAATTTCGGTTGGAAGTCTTAGTTCAGAAGTTCAGAAAAATTAAAATAAAATAGGTAATTGAAACACATCTGCACAACATAGGTACCGAATCTCACAGCATACTTGTAACGATTCTAACAATCATGCCTTCATCTTGCTCAAATTTTTACTTCGTATCTTTCAAAATCTTCTCTCTATTGTTCACAACGGTAATTAGAACATCGTCTCGCAATTTTTAGAATTTTGAAACAATTTTATTTTTGTTACAGTTTGGTGTTCATAATGAGGTGGATTTCTCGAATAGGTATGTCATTAAGCGGATTCAGTTTCTGGATGACCAAGAATTTCTTCTCCGTTTTCTCGTAAGAAGCAATGATTCCTAACTGGTACTCTCTCCGTTTTTTTGCAAGGAGAAATGATTCCTAACTGGTACTTTCTCCGTTTTCTTGTGAGATGCAATGATTCCCAAGTGGTACTTTAATAAAGAGAGAGAGGGGGAAAAAAGAAGTTATTGCGTGTCGTTGGAAATATGATTGTCGTTCTTCTAACTTGTGAGTAAATAAATAAAATGTGAACTCGTCTATGTTTTTGAAAATCTGCTCGAATCTTTATGGATTGCTCATCCATCGGACCTCCACTTAGTGGCGTAGCCAAGCCCACAAAAATGACTGGCCTACTTGTGGTCTACCCAACTTTTTTGTATAGCGAACTTGGTAATACTTCTTACCAACAGACCACTGGTGATTGTAACCAATAACAATCAATACCAATTTGCCTGGGAAATCGCATTATCATCCATCTCACAAAAATTATGTGCTCTAGAAATCCAGTGAAATTTGCTACGAGCAAATCATTATTGATCTTACTGTACATCAAAAATCTCCGAGATGCGGACCAATTTTCATAAATTTATCTTTCACACCTATTCCAGATCCATTGGCCGATTTTCTTTTTTGAAAAGGCTGGAAAAACCTATTCAGGTTTTAGCGTTCTTCCAGCTCATTTCTAAATACATACGAATTGAGAAGAAATTAAAGCACGTAGCTTTATGAATTAATTATTCCTGATTCAAATTGAGATATATGCTTTCTTCCTCACCGAATGGGCATTAGGTATCCAGTAGATTCAATTTCGCATTCTTTATATTAATAAAGAACTACAGGCGTTTCTCAACTTTTTTTTTAAGTGATGCTGTATCTGACCTGCACAGTTTGACTAACTTTCTGTTTTTGCCCCTAAAATGATGTATACCGACATGGACTTCAAATCTTATGTTTAGATAAAGTATAATTCCTTTGTCCTTTTTTTTTGTGTGTATGTGTGCGCGTGCGTGTAAAATGACCAGTCTTGCAAAAAATTTAAAAAAAAAGTCAATTAAAATATGTAAAAATAATTTAAAGCTCATATTTGAAAACAGAAGGGTTAGTTCTTTAAATTAAAGTAATTTCTAGGTGATTTTCGTGAATAGTTTTTTCTAAATTTGAGCTAAAATTTAAGTGTTTCCCGATGCCTGACCCTCCCCTACATACTGAATGTACGACTTTCGACGTTATATAACAACGTATAAAACACAATGCAATTCACCCTCCACAAGACAGTGCAGCCATTCCTCGTGCGAACCATTTTTGTACGATCAATTTTCGTACGAACAATTTTCCGGCCGCCATTTTGAAGAGGAGTCTGACTAAGAACGCCAAAAAGATGGGTCTACAGACAAGAAGTTCAAATGACCCGAGCATGCAGCGAATATTGCGAGGGAATGGACGCTGTATAATTACCCAAAGGACATTAAAACGCAGCCTCAACATCTGGACCTCAATCCCATAGAACATTTATTGGAGGAACTAAAGCGAGGATTCGAAAACATCCATTGTGTTCCAAATCTGAATTGCATCGAAGGTTGGCAGGAAAAATGGGCGCAAATCTCATCCAATTATGTAGCAAAAATATGTATTTACAACATGCCAAATCGCTTCCAAAGTGTTAAGGACACGAATGGGTAGGCAATGAAGTACTAATTTCTATACAGTGCATGTGTGACACCCTGGCACCCTCATTTTTTCTGGCGGTATAAAATCTTTTGAAATTTTATTTTTCGAACAATTTCTACCATTTTGCCCAAAGCGCTTGTTTCACTTTTTTCGTATGGCTGTGAAATTGTATTGGTTAAAGTTAAGATGTATAATGGGAACCTGATAAATTTTTCTTCTGATTTTTTTCTCCTCCCTGGGTCTGTTTTATTCGCTCGCAATGACGTCAATAACAGGTGTATAAAGACTTTCGTGATGTACGATGCCAACAACAGTTGAATCGGTGCCTGCAAAAACAGGTTAAGTTACATTTTTGAAATTTTACAGGAGAGTAAAAAAACGTTTTACGGCAAAGTGGTGCCACTGATGCTTGGTATGACTAGGTCCAAATATGGTATTTTTGATGAGAAAAATGTTGCCGGTCTCGATTTTTGTGTATCTGTTAGCGCTAGCGAGATATTACACAAAGAAAAATGGACTTAACCTGTTTTCACGCGCGAAGTTCTAAGAAATCTTGTCTATGGAAAATTTTCAGAATTATTTCTATTTAGGGGAAAACTAACTTTTTACATCATAATGTACGATAACTGCATGCTTTATTATAAATCTTACCAAATAATCGAAATTACAAATCAAAATTTTAATTTCATTCAAAACTTTCTTTCAAATCTTACGAAATAGACCTAATCGAAATTCATTACGGCAAACGTTTCACTTTCTTTTCTTTATTAAGAATTCTATCATACTTTAACTTTTTTTTCTAACCGGACTCTGTTTTGCCTGTTTGGCAGAAATAGATTGTAGAGCATCTTCCTCCATAATGAAACGAAATTCATTAGTCAAAGGTACAATCAGGCACAAGCGAAATATTACGAAAACTACAGACATGCACGACCATCGACATGTGGTTTGATAAAAACAACTGTGGACTTAACCGAGTCTTGCATGGAAAAAAATGGACTTGACCTGTTTTTCCGCGATGAAAATTTCAAATATTTTTTTTTTTGGCACAATGGTTCGACGAATCGAGCCAGTATTTTTCCTATGTGTCGATCTTGGCATGACAGTGTTGCCCGTGCACAGAACTGATTTTGGCAAAATCGATGACTTGACCTATTTTTGCATGCGTCGATTCAGTTGTTCATGAACTTTAAAGACTAATTCACTTATTTATCGTAATTGTTTGAAACATTATATATGTGCATCTGGGTGAATACATCTTCACCAAAGAAATACTGAATGCTGTAACTTTATTCGCCAGTAAAACTGTTACAGACATTTTAGTCACTCGCGATTTGTACTGTAAATTCATAGTAATATTCTGCCACTGCGATAACGAGTCAAGATAATGGGATCATTGAAAACGTTATTAATTCTACTTTTGGTAAGTATGAGATAACGTACTCATACGATATTGGCAGAAAAAAATGTCTGATTAACGGACGAATTACGCCCGTCGCCGTATAGTCTAGTTTTATATGCGATAAACTGTGCGTGTTCAAAGCGATCTAGCAACTGTTTTCATGTGTTTGTATTAGTGTCACATTAAAAGTTCTTAGTACGTGTTTTCGTGCGTTTTTCGGTGCGAATTAAGTTACATTGATGTCAGAAGTGGGATTATTCGCCACAATATTAAGTATTTATATTCTAATTATCTAACTGCATTCTTAAGAACCCTAACATCTTTTTCTAACGATAAAACTGCAAATGAATCAGGACACTCCGAATGAATTCAATGTGACTTGAAGAGCAGGTGTCCAGGAGGTCTGGACCCCCCTGCAGCTTCGTCAAAGAGTTGTTGTTTTTTTCTAATTTTAGCACCCCCCCCCCCCAATCTAACGCAGCACTTAAGTCAAATCACTTTAGCCCACAGTCTACATGAGATGCGTAGCGAGTCAGCTAGTATATTATATTACACCCAGCTTGCCCCCCCCCCCCCCAATCAAAAAAAAGGAAAAGGAAAAACACATTATGTAGATGTTGAATTTCGAAAAAATCGAATGTCTTCTATTGTAAACACACGACTAAAAAAAAGTCTAGGTAACATGTGACTTAATTTTATATTCAGACAGGCAACCAACAGTGGTAATTCTGGGGGCTTGTAGATATCTGCCCCGCCCCAAGAATTTGGAAGGTTGTTTGCTTATATCATGCTCTTCAGGTGTCATGTAGAAAAATGTAGAATAAATAAAAAGCTTGTTTTGCTTTTATGATTTGTGAGCGATCAGAAAATTCTTTGCTCCCCCATACCTCAGGGGAAAAAAATTAATGATCGTCACCGATGAGCGCGACCAACGAAGTGTTATTTCAATTGGTAGTTTTGAATTTTTTCGTAGAAATTCTCCCCCACCCACCACCAAAAATTTACATAAAAGTTGCGTCGGTTCCACCCACGCTATGTTTGTGAAACTATATCGTCATGTCACGTTTAAATTCAAAGTACATATGTCGACTTGGCGAATCCATCGTTGAAATTCTCATTCTCGCGGTACAGCGTGTAGCCTATAAATTCGAACGAACGAGAGAAAAAGTAAATAGACCAGAGTATATTTCTTCTCTATTAAGGTCGAGACGAAAAAAGTGTACTCAAAACTACCACCTCCGGGAATTATAGACGAGGAAGAAATAGAAGCGCGAGAAATATTAGAATTCCGTAAAAGATATCGATAGATATAGACATGTAAGGTTATCATAAATTCGATTACGAAAGGAAGTAGAAATTCTCAATTGAAATTCCGAGTAGCGCCGACAACTGAAGTGTGTAAATCCCATAAGTGGTTACAAAAATCCAATCCACCATCCGATATCATTAGAACATAATACGAAAGATAGAAGAGGGACCCTCAAAAAAAAAAAAAAAAAAAAAAACGAAGAAGAAAAAAAAATTGAAAGAAGCAAACGGAAACTGGCCACCGTAGTTTCTGATTTATCTTTTGAATTCGCAATTTCGGCCTCTTTTTGCGCTCAGTCAGCAAAAATTAAAGCGATGCATTTTAAAAATCGAACGTTTTTGTAATTCGAAAATAGTTGCAACCTTTTCGGGTCGACGATGTTGACGGTTTTCTCTATATCAATACACGTACCTACTTATTTATCGTCCCCCCACGTTTTCCGAGGTAATTTATTTCGTCCGCATTGCACCAGTTGCAGTCTACAGCGAAAACGTTCGCCAAAAGCTGTTCTGAAAGGCATTTCGATGAGCTGGAGAGCCGTTCGCAAATACACGAGTTTTGCGGTTGTTAGACTTTTCATAACTGGAGCAGAGAAAAAAGAAGGAAAAGCGCTCGAGTAAGAGTCGAATCTGCATTTGGAAAATTGCAACAGCGAGAGAATATTAGACTAGGCAAAAAAATAATCGTTTTTATTGTTAGTACAGTCTTTGAGCCAACGCATGGTACCGCAGTACCGATAAAGCCGCCGAGTATGAAAATGTTTCTGCTATTTTACCTTTTGGGTCTTCTTTTTCACTTCGTTATACACGAAAATGAAAATTGGTATGCAGTTCTTCGAGCCGAATTACTAGTTCGTGGGAGCCCGCCGCCCAGACAGTGAGAATCGAGTCAGATGTGGAGGCTGTAGCGTTTGGAAGGCCTCTATGCCAAATGCTACATAGGAGGTCTTTTCTACAGCATAAAAAGATAGACACAAGCAAGGAGTGGAACTTGACCCTCCTCCTTTTTCGACATATAAATTTTCGAATTTTGTTGTATGACTACTGTGGCAATCGCATTGACCCTATGCTACAATACCGGAAGCTACAGAGGCGATTTACAAAGTTATGTAAGACCGTTTGTTTTAATCAAAAATTGATCTGTTGTCACAACTTAAGGTACCTCACCCCTTGCTCTCGCTTGCATCCTCGATAGGGATACAAGAGTCAGCGTGCTTGTAGTCCAGTCAGTAACATAGGTGAATCTTCGCTCTGCATGTTATCAGGATGGCCGGCGCATTGAAGCCAGAAGTAGGTACTACAAAGGGGAGTAATCTCAAACTGGTGACCTCGACGTTGCAGACAGGTCCAATCTCACAACTACCAAGACGGAACAAGAAGAAGAGTCTTCTGAACTTTGATGATGACCCTAACAAAAAGTTTGCATTGCTTTAATAAAGTATGCAACATGTTCTTGACTATTGAAAAATAATATTGATCCGTAGGTTTCGCCAGATGAACTGATTGGGAAGATTCAAGCGCTAGTCAGAATCTTTCTGACGGATTTAAATTCGAGACTCTCACAGGCTTGCTTAAGACTCTTCAAGACTTATTTAATACCCTCATTTCAGATCTTTCAAGGCACTTTTAACACCTTCACTTTTCCGGACTCGCTTACGACTAGTTTAGGCCCGTTGAAGTATTTTTCACTGACGTTTTAGACTTTTTCGACGCCCTTGGAGAGCTTTAAAATTTCTTTCAGACTCCCAATGAATTACCGATTTAGGACTCTTTCAGATTCGTTTAAGAGTCTAGGACTCTTTCACACTCCTTAGAACTTCACTGAGCTTGTTTACAGCTTTTCATAATTTTCTAGGGCTCTTTTGAAGAGGACTACGACTATCCTTGAGGCTCTTCCGGACTCGATTGTCAGAGAATAGTCTGAAGGTTTATTGAGATTCTTCTAAACTCCAGTTCTACTAGAGCACCCGGAAGCACTCGAGTACTGACAACCGCTGTTTTGAGTCACTTGGTGCTCGACGATTTACAATTCACTAATGCAGAACGTGCCGCGTATCGCATTGTGAATCATCAGACACTAAGCGACTCAAAATGGCGGATGTCAGTACTCGGGTGTTTCTAGAAGCTCTAGTTCTATGTACTAAATATATGACACTCAACCATCCCAATTTTTACCATATCGGCAGGAAAGGCTTAAATTTGTTTCAGGAATATACCTGAGGAACCACACTGAGTCATAAACGTACTAGAAATTTGCGGAAGGGGGTGAGGTCACTACATGGAAATAACATGCATGCATGAAAGAAGAAACATTCTAAATTTTAAACCGAAATCGAAAATCCAATTTCTGGCCTAAAAAGGTCTCTTCCCTGCTGGGAAAGCCCTGGAAACAAATTTACTTTCATTCGATTACTATAATATCTACACAGAATAAACTTAATTCCTCGGGTGGAGCGGAAGTTCCTATAGTTCCCTAGATCAGCCACGATGTGAAACTATTGTGCAAAATACCCATTCGTTTTCGAGTTTCCAGTATTTTAAATTGCTATTTTTTTGAAATACAATCAAATGTTTGCTACATTTTATAAAATAATCGAACCACAAAGTGCATGAGCGCTCGTTGAAAAAGTCTGAATGTACAAAATTATATTTTGTTATTCAATATTTCCTTAAATTTCTTCACAATTTTTCAAAAAGTTTAAATTCTAAACCTGATATTTTTCCAAGTCTCACCGTATTCATCTTCAGTCTAATTTTTTACATAGTCAACGGGATTGCCAAATTTTTCCTTAATTTGGCAAAATAAATTTGCAAAATTCTGAAAATATCCAACATTATGGGGTAGCACATGAATTTCCCAGAAGATCCAAAAACCCCCGTGGGAACCCTCATGCTACTCTGCGCTCCAACGTCTCGAACGATCGGTCTGTAATTTCCGAAAGTTATAGGGACACGCGTAGGAAGTATTTTCCATTCTCGCAAGCCCCCTCCCTGACCAGAAAGGGGCAAGAAAAGTCGGGCCAACTGAGACAAGAACTTAGACGAAGGCGAAATAAAACCAACAAAAAATTTGGGGAAAAACTAAAATATGCAATCGAAATTCTCTCCAAGTCTTTGACCACATACTAGTAAACACAGTAAAAATAAGAATGTATTTAAAATAATAAAATGTAAGCCCTATAAAAATTTCAGACTTAAAATAAATTGAGTTCAAACGTAAAGGAAAAATAAAGAAGTAAATAAAATTGTACATAAAAGAAAAAAGACGCCCCTCACCACAAAAATTAGAGAAAAAGAGGTTGAAACATAAACGGACCAATTACCAGTAGAAAAAAAAAAAAGTTTGCTACCGACCGTCAGATTTTCGAAAAGTCTTCCACATTCAGCTTTGTTTCAACTATTTAGATAACGTGCGCTTCAGCTTTTGACTGACTAGTCTCAGAAGTCCCGGGTATACTCCATTTTCAGGAACGAAATTTGACTTTCGTTTGAGGAGGTGAAGAAGAAAACTTTGCCGACAAATCTTTTTTGAAAACTAAAAATTCGCCTACAAAATCTTTTAAAAATTAAAAATTTGCCGATGTTTTAATCGAAATATTTATTAATTGAAAAAATATATCTAATAAATAAACAAACAAACAAATAAACATTCATAAAAACTGAAAAATTCAAATGAACGGTTTCAAAATTTGCCGACTGCCAAATTATTCGGGGGGGGCGGTGTTCAACCCCTCACACCCCCTATAGTTTCGCCCCAGATAAAGAGTTATATTAAATCTCTATTTGAACTGATGAGAAACAAAAGGGAATAAGTACATTTTTCATACTTTTCAGGAGAAGCAAAAAACGAATTTATACAAAAACCAAAGATTTGTCAGAAATATGGTTTACGACAGTGAAAGCGGACCACAAATGACGATTTTTAAGGGTGTTACGAAAAAAAGATTCCATGATACCTCAGATACAGCTGCTCAAAGTTTTTGGACTTAGCTTCTTTTAGTTTTCAATGATAACCCCGTAAGTGAATATTACGGCTGGAAATTACATGGGACTTCCTCCCACATTAAAATAGATCATTTTAGACTTAATCCCATTTCAATTTAATAAATTCCCCGGAAGTGAGAAAAAAAAAGTGTCGTGCCGAAAAAATATGACTTTTTCCGTTGAAAATCGCCAATTTCCAAGTCAAAAAAATGAGTTACGAAGCTGAAAAAATGGAATTTTTCGAAAATTTTCTTCTATTTGATACAGAAACATGAAATTTTTGGGTTCTATGTAGCCAAAAAATATGTTCCCGACGTGTGAGCGAAACTTCAACTACTCTAGTCGATCTGCCATACTTTAATGCCTCAGTTTCCATCCCTAACTCAAAACTACCAATTTTAGACTTGACCACCTTATGATTCGTAGCATTCTGGGAGCAGTTACGAAAAAATTAGAAAGAACTTTCTTTCTGTAAAATTCAATGAGGAATTATTTTTGTTCAGAAAGTTTTTTTCTATAGTCAATATTTCCTAAGGGAAACTGATTTCCAGGGGACGTTCAGCCGCTGGAGGGCTTGGGGATCCTTAGATTATTGGATACTTGTAGTACGTTAATCGGTACTAAGTATCATCCAACCCTCTGTA
This sequence comes from Acanthococcus lagerstroemiae, assembly GCA_031841125.1. Taxonomy (NCBI): domain Eukaryota; kingdom Metazoa; phylum Arthropoda; class Insecta; order Hemiptera; family Eriococcidae; genus Acanthococcus; species Acanthococcus lagerstroemiae. The sequence goes on along the minus strand of CM063111.1, from coordinate 47,230,727 downwards.
TCAAAATTTAGCTCCTTGATTTTTTTTGTCCAATCGTAGTACGAAGCTCGAATCTCCAATCCAAAAAAGCATTAATTCGCTCAATCTGATGCGATTCGAAAACGTACCTGTTCGAAATTCATATTAATACATCGTTGATACGTCAAAACACACTTTTCATTATCTGATATTCGTAACATGCTTTGCGGTAGTAACAGCGTTTGATACCGTAATGTGTTACCACTTTCGAACGCGTTAAGTGATAACAGTTTAGGTTAAATGTTGTCATTAAGGGTTAATGTAATATCAACCCTCTTTAGTAGCAGTGAGTTAGTGAGCCGGCAAGTTACTGATAACACACACATTGTATATTAATGTATGCCCCTTTTGCAGAGTCGCACTACTACCTAAAACGTGAAACGTAAAACCTGCTACATTTAACGGCTTCTGTCTAATGCCTTTCGAGTTAATATTTCCCCCTTAGGTGTTTCGGCTTACGCCCGTGCCCCCGTGTCGCAATCTGTTTCGCCGTTTTTCAGCTTGCCCTTTCGGGAAAATTATGCCTATATGGCGCATTCGGCGAGTACTGCGTAATAAGTAGAACGGACACGAGAGGTCTTACGTGTACTTTGAATACACCCAGTCCTGGTGGAGCGTATGGCGATGCACGCATGCCGAAGTGGCTCCCAGACACCGCATCCCTGGCCCCGGAAACTAGCCTTTTGAGGATCGCATCAATGAACAGAGGGACGCACTGAGGCTGGCCTGAACTCCCGCGTTACCTCTTCACTTTTAATTCGGACTGCCCTGCCAAGGCCACCCCGCGAATGAACTTGTATCAGGATTCTGAAATTAGACCTTTCCCCCATTAAGAATGAGCTTCTGAGGCTATCTACAAACGCGAAAATTGAGCAGGATAAAGACATCAGCAGTAGCTGCGGCACCACTAGATACATTTTCCATCACCGCAAGAAAAATGTTCCATTCTCAGTGGCGGATCTAGAAATTTTCCCAGGAGGGCGTCTTAAAAATAAAACTTGTTTTTGCATTTTCATTTTATTTTCGATGGTCGTCATTTCTCAGTTGATTCTTGATATTTTTTGAAGTCCACACAGGACTACAGCACTGCCACTACATTTTTATATGTATAATGTCCTTTCGCAATGTTTTTTTTTTTCTTCTTCGGCCCGAAGGAGGGCTTCCGACCCCCTCCCCCTCATATATCTGTCATTGTCCATTCTCTAGTGAATCAATGATCAGTTAAGTAACTGTTTTTCGATTCGACCATTAAGAAAACGTGGAACAACGATGCTACTGAAATGCCTCTTGGTTACTATGGCAGACAGATGAATCATTCTTGCCCCCCCTTTTTCCACCATGATAATTTGCATGTGGTAAAGAATATTCAACAAGTTTATAGAGCAACAGCATAAAACTTTCGGGAGTGGGACGACTTTTGTCCACGACGACAGATGTATTGTCCATGACAAAAGCACTTATGAATACGAGCAAAACAACTTCAAAAACTTTTTTCCAGAGAATTTTTGAAAAATATGCTTTCACATACGCCAATAACTACGATCTAGCACCTGGATCGTATTTTCAGGGATTAAAACGATACCAGTATTGCCAGTTGTTGTACTGAAAAATCAAAACTTTAAGCCATCCCTTGGAAATGTGAAGTCACTGACAGCAAACAGAGAGGCAGGGTACGAACAGATCGCAGCCCTCAATGGTGTTGCCGGAGACGCCGTCCATTATGAGACAGAAGATGGCAAAACCTACTGTAAGAGCGTAAGAGTAGGGTCGTAAGGTCCGTCTCCCTCATAAGTGGAGGCCCGGTTTGGCCGGAAAAGGATAAGAAATATACCGGAGTAACCATACAAGGCCCGCCTCCCCTTTAAGGGGAGGTCCAGTTTGGCCAAATGACAAAAGATAGTTGAATGTGAGGGGTTTCCTGTGGCACCCGGCGAGAAACCGTAGTAGGGGAGACTGTTGTACCTTGAATCTCTTGTACCACGGAACAAAGCCTCTCGATCAGCAACCAGCGTTCCTACTGAAATTTTAATCATACTTACTACCTACTACTTGGCCTTCCTATGTACTGAACCATCCCTTGATCGATTTTACTTTTCATCGCAGTTGGAATATGGTGTATGTTTGACAACGTCAAATTTACTATTTGATAAGTTTTTCGAAGTCAATTTAGGTACTTTAACTGCTTGAAAAAAATTGAGCTACCGAAATAACGTGAAGAGTAACCGTTCAAAAGTAAGTATCAACACCTGTTTTAATCCAAAAACCTACAGTTTTTTGGCTTTGATCATTTACTGAATTTCAGCCAGGTCTTGTTCCACGGAACGCAGGCGCATCGTGTACCATGGAACAATTTTTTTCTCAATGTCGCAATTGATGTAGTCTTAGGCAAAGAAATTGTCCTACGTGTTCCCTAACATTTCTAGCCCATATAAAGCAAGTTCTTGGACATGCAGAAAGCAAAGAGTGTGGTACTATAATTGTTCTTAAATGTGAGAAGACATAACGTTAACTGTAAAAGTCAAAATTGCCTTAAATTTGTGGTTAGTTACTCATTTAATTAAAAATACTCGTAATAATTTCAACGTTTTAGGTTATGCAATTTCTGCTATTTCGGTGGCGTTCCATGGTACCATACCCTGTTTTCCATGGTACAATACCAATTTTACTATGGAACACTTTTTTTTTTTTAATTTTCTGAATTCAATTTGCCTACCGCAATGCGTTGTTCAGAAAGGTCAGTAGGTCTATTTGGTAGCATTTTTTATGCTGTTTCGAATGGGCTCTTTAAACATTCTCCAACATGTGTGGTTCAATAGTTATGAGCAAAAATCGAAATTTTGTTCCATGGTACGTACAACGATCTCCCCTGAGGTAAGAGCCGGGAAAAACAGGGGACACGATCTGAAACAGGAATCTGTCACTTAAACCTCAGATGATTGTAAACGCATATTAGTTAATACAGAAAGCCAGCGACCAGCTGCCGGAGTAGCTGCCCCTGTGTGGGAAGAAAAAATATTTCCCAACCAGGAGAGCGCTACCAATTCTTTAAAATGCTACCGTAGCGCTGGACGCTATCATCTATGTTCCCATCTACAACACCAGTAGCGCTGCCATGAGCGCTGCATTTATGCTTACAAATCCTGCAATCTGGAACACTAGTGATGTAACGATATGAATTCATATCGATAAATATCGATACAAACTCATATCGATATATTTACATCGATATTTAATTTTTCAATTGATATACATCGATTTCCAGTGGCGGATCCAAGAGAGGGGGCTAAAGGGGCTATAGCCCCCCCCCCCCCCCAAAAAAAAAAATATTTTTCACTCGCTTTTCCACTTATTTTAGCCACCGATGTTTTTAATGACAGCGCTCATACAGCACAATTCGTGAATACATATCGCGTTATCAATGAATCAACATTATCACTTATCAACAATCATGTATTCATGCTTAAAATTTTGTTTGCTCTTTTTTTCTCCAACATTTAGCCCCCCCCCCCAAGTGTAATCCTGGATCCGCCACTGTCGATTTCCCATATTATCACCTTATGAGTGTTATTTTTATCAATTATCCCCGCGAATCGCGAATCACGCGATGCTTTTTTTTCATCTTGTGTTTGTTTCTTACTTAAGACAAAATCAAAATTTCAACATTTTCCTGATGAATTATGTTTCATTTTCTTGATCCTTTTTTAGTTTTACCAGTTTTGATTATTGTATTCGAAGTATGATAGGCGAGAACAAGAAAATGAGACCCATTTGCTGTCTATCCACCTCTAAAGTAGGTACTGTATTATAATTTTTGCATTGATGAATCACTTTTTACATTGGAAAGGTAAAGTATCCAACCATTCACACCCACACGAAAGAGAAAAACCCATGAGTTATGAAAAAACGTAGAAAATAAAAACAGGCTTGAAAACTCGATATATATCGATACATATTGATATAAAAATTTATATCGATATAAAATTTTTATGATATATTACATCACTAGGAACACTACTAGCACTGCCATGAGCGCTACATCTACGCTTCCAAATCCCGCAATCTGGAACACCAGTAGCGCTGCCATGAGCGCTACATCTATGCTCACACATCCCGCAATCTGCGACACCAATTGCGCTGCCATGAGCGCTACATCTACGCTCACGCGTCCAACAATCTAGGACACCAGTGGCGCTGTCATGAGCGCTACATCTATGCTCACACACCCCGCAATCTGCGATACCAGTAGCGCTGCCATGCGCGCTACAACTACACTCACACATCCAGCAATCTGCGACACTAGTAGCGCGGCCATGAGCGCTGTTTCCCTGTATGCATTACTATTTAGATACCAATTTCAATAAACACGGGGACATCGAAAAGAAAATACTAGGAAGAACTGAGCAAGCGAGAAGCGCATTTCTCAGCATAAAAAATCTCTGTATAAGACAAGAGCTGACCATGAACTTATTGTTGTGGATGCTCCGCTGTGATTTCAATTTCTATGTACGGCTGCGAAAACTGGACTATGGATTCAAGCATAGAAAAGAAGATACAGGCGGTAGAAATGTACTTCTATTATACAGTAGAATACTGAAGATTTCGTGGACCCAACAAGTAACGAATGTCGAAGTGCTTAGCAGAATGTAGAAGGAAGCTGAATTGCTAAGCGCCATTCCGAAAAGAAAACAGCAATATCTAGGCCATGTATTAAGAAGACCTGATCTTGGAAGGCAGAATCAATGGACGGAGATCAGTTGACAGGCAGAAGAATTCCTGATTAAAGGACTTGCGTCGTTGGCTAAGCTACACATCATTGAATCTATTCAGAAAGGCCGTATCAAAAATACAGACTGCCATTTGATTAGTCAACCTCTAAGAGATGGCGGAACGAAGAATTTCTCTTATTAAACCTTACTTTAATGTTTCCATCTCTTCCTTTGAGTTTTCTAATTAGTCGGCCTCATTCAGTGTCCTTCAATTCCATGTCCCCATTCTCAATTCTGATAGTTTCTCACTAGGTAGTCTCTGCCCGGATATCCGAATGGGCGACTTTTTAAGTCCGGAATTATTATTTACTTTGTGCGTTACTATCATAATTGTGGTAGTAGAGACGCATCTTCAGGGAAGAATACTAATGTAGTTTCCCTTTGCTTTCATCAGAGTTTATCTGTCGGAGTTTTTCTTCTCCTGTGTGCTTTTAGTCCTTCTTTAAGTCCCCTTACCAGGCGAAGGTAACATAGTGGGGGTTTTCAACTATGTTTCTTGAAATTTTTATATCTTCCAAATTATACTTTGAGAGGTGCAGTCAGGGCGGGGTTCAATCTCGCAGTAGAGTTAAACTTAAGCCAACTACATGTTAGCTGATTAAATTCGTTTAGTTTGACGATCAGCAATTAGCAAACATGTAGAAAATATCGCTAAGAATGAAACGGGTACGGTTTTTTGTTCTTGTGTTTTTGTTCCTCGAAATGTGAGAGTTCTATTCAAGTTAATGACATTTTCTTCATGCAAATAAGGGCTGTACACTTTTTCCGCACCAGAGCACCCCCTTCAAAAACGACAACCTCAAATATCCGCGTTTGTTTTCGGTATACAAAGGCGCAGACACAGTATGACGTTTTTAATAACCCCGATTTCGTGTTCTTTTGTGGGCTACCCGCGCCGAACGTCGGCTGAAATGACCATTAAGGCTGAACGGCGGCGGCTTCTAATAAAAATAGAATACACAAAAGCGATATCTTCTTTATGGTGTTGAATGCGCTCTGTGGAAATTGGCGACTGCGATTTTTTAATATCACCGAGCTCATCGATCTAGCGCAGTCTTCCAAATTAAAATCCGAAACGTAAAACTCGTTTTAAAATGTCCGGTGCATCTGCGGACTTTCGGACGGGGGGTCGCGTCCAGACTCCGGAGTCTGTGTCCTTTCAAGTCGCCAGCACCGGTCGCGATCGATAAGAGTGATTGAAACGAATTTGTTTTTCCGCACTGGTACGATTCTCAAAAACGATTTAGGTATCGCGCGGAAAATATCTGCACTATTTCCAAATGGGGAAAAAAAAATGTTGCATGGGTGACTTGGCACGTGTGCATTATACAGTCGCTAGAGTGGAGTTGTAATTAAATCCGCGGCACTGAATAAGGAAAAGTAATCTTCGTATTTTATAATTTATTATACCATCCAGAGACGGAAAAAAATTAATGAAAACGTTAAAAATTAATATTAAAAAAAAAATTATTTCGCTTGTTGTTGGAGAATGTAATTCGAGTCATAAATTAACAAAACAAAAAGAGAAGTGTTGCGTATAACCAAAGTATGTTAAGAACGGTGGATTTGATTTAGTTCTTCTGTTTCATAAAAATTTATTACGGCCGGGTTATTGTTTTCATAGTTTTGACGACGTATACCTATTTTTATAGGAAACCGTCGGCAAGAAAAGGCTGGAAATTGGAATTCCATCCCGTTTCTGCAAAATTATGATTATGAATAATACTGCGTCACCCTGAAACAATTAATCAAACATTTCAAACGTTAATTTTATAATCAAAAATGTGAAGCAGATTTCAGTTCAGTAAGTCATTCAATACTTACTTTTGTGATCAACAAAAGCTGCTAGAATAACAATGCAATAGGAAAATTTTTTTCCGAGACCATCAGAATCAATTTTTCGTAGGCCTAATATTTTCTCCAGAACTGACTGATAACAGCACCTCTTTAAAAGTAGGACTACATACGTTGCTCCATATCTTCCATCCAAGTTTCAAATCAGTGCAACTTTTAGTGACTGAGGAACTCAGCCTGTATCATCTTCGAGCTTTAGCCTATCCCCAAATATAAGTAAAATGTTTAGAAAATTACTAAAAAACAGAATATACAAAACTGTAGACTGAAACCAACCAAAGGAACAAGCCGGGTTTAGAGCAGTTTACTCAATTGTCGACCATATCTTTACGCTCAATCAAGTTTTGGAGAGAAAAAAACAAGGGGGTATAATGTGCTACTATGTCTCTTTTTTATTGACTTCAATAAAGCATTCGACTCGGTGGAACACTGGGCAGTATGGGATACTATAGAAAAACAAGGGGTGGAAAGAGATATAATGTGAGTACTGAGGAAGATGTATGGGAAAACAATAGCATAAGCAAGGTTGGACCGAGTGGGAGAAGAATTTGAAATACAGAAAGGAGTAAAGTAGGGGGACCCTCTACCCCAACCTATTCATTGCTGTACTGGAGAGGATATTTCGGAGGTTAAACTGGGAGAAAAAAAGGATAAGGATAAATGGTCGATGGCTGGATAACCTACAATACGCAAATGATATTGTGTTGCTAAGTAATGAAATAAAGGAGTTACAAAAGATGGCAGAAGAACTCAATACCGAAAATAGAAGGGTGGGACTGTCCATGAACTTGAAAAAAACCAAGCTGACGTCAAATATTCAGGAGAGAAAATTAAAGGTGGGGGCACAGAAATCGAAAAAAGTGGAGGAATATATTTATTTAGTGTAAATGGTAGCTTTCGAAAATAGAGGGAAACTGGATCTGAGGGCAAGAACCGCGAAAGCTTGGAAAAGTTTCTGGGCCTACAGAGCGATGCTAAAGGGTAACTTACTACTGAGAGAAAAAATAAAAATACTGGACCAATGTGTGAGAGGGGTTAAAGGTCACACAATTTGATTTCAGTACTGATTTCGTTGTAAACTCAAAACAGTTCGAAGTAGTGCGAAGTAGTTCCAGAATCATTTTGACTGGTGAGTAATTCACTGAGTATGTGGGCTGCTCACGGGGCACGCCCGCCATACTGAGCTTAACCTAGTTTTAGAATAGATATTGTAATTTAGTCTAGTATTAAGTTGGCACCAGACTGGCAGGAAAGAATAGGCTAGCCATGAGAGCTGATGAGGGGAAACGCTTGTTCGGAAGTGAGGATACATTTTCCATTGGGAATGATACTGAGTAATTGAAAAGGCCTTAGATGTCTTGGTGCCGTGCACAGATCGCCGGAGGAGGCAGTGCACGTCTTGTTGCCTGAAGCAGGTACAGTGGGTCGCGTGAAGCAGTACTTGCGATGCAGCGCGTTGCGGCGCATGGGATAGACATGTACACAGAGCGCCGGATGAGGCAGTGTATCATGTGGTCGTGGCGCGTTGAGGCGCCTAGGGAAGGCCGTGTACACAGATCGCCGGGCGAAACAGTGTGCGACGGATTGGCACGTGGAGTCCCGTGAGGCATGTGGCCCGGGACGTTGCAAGAGTCTAGCCGGCAGAAGGGTTGTGGTTTCAATAGGCCAGGGGCCTGCCCCCAGATCGCAGACCCGAGCTAGAAGTCTGATCAACTCTGCTCGGAGGGCGCGAGAGGGTGGTGGTTCCCCTGGCACTGTTTTTTTCTTCTTTTTTCCCCCAAATTTCTTTATTATTTCCGTTTAAAGGTGATACATTGCGAGACGATAACAAGCATCTTTCCTTTCGGTTTTCAGTGTGTTATCGTCCCGGAGTTACATAGTTCATAGGGTGAGAAATAATAGGGGCCAGCCTGGCGAGAGAAGGAGTGTGCAGTCTGGTGCCAAAAATAGTCTTAGGAATCCCAGTTGGAAAAGGGTGCTCAATTGCGTTTTTCTCTTGCAGGTGCTAAGTTGGTCAAATGCAGCAGTAAGAGAGTAGAGGATCAGATTAGAATTAAGTTGGTTTAAGTTTTTATCGTTCTTTTTAATTAAATATCTTTTAGCTAGTCTCCGGTTGTCTTGCTTTACTTGTCTGCCTGCTTACATGTTCCAAAACAGCATTGAATAGATACGGAGACATGGGGTCACCCTGCTTAACGCCGCTATATTAGCAAAAGGGGGTCCGGTTTTATCCATTCTTACATAGGCTTGCGTGTCCTAGTAGAGCACTTCCAATATGCTCACAACTTAGGCCCATTTCCGCGGTCCCAACCTCCAAATTGAAGGTCAAAATTAATGTCATAATTTTGATCACATTTTTGTTCAGTTGTGTTCAGCAAATGAAAAATTTTGTTCATCCCCTCTTTTCGAAATATACGCACTTAAAATTTGGAGGGCTGAAGAAATGTAGCCCCATCTTCAAATTTAGAATCGAATTTCATGTCATAATTTGGTTCAAATTTTGTTCAATTTTGTTCAGCAAGTCCCACATTTTGTTCGCCCTTCCTTTTTGAGTTACACATGTTTTAAACCTGGAGAGCCAACCCCCCTCCCCCCATCTCCAAATTTTAAATCAAATTTGATGCAATAATTTTGTTCAATTTTATTCAGCAAATCCCAAATTCTATTCGCCCTTCCATTTTCAGTTACACGCGTTTCAAATTTGGGGGTTGCATTTCTCCAGCCTCCCTATCTTTGAATTCCGGATTCCAATTGGTGTCATAATTTTGTTCACATTTTGTTCAGTTGTACTTGGCAACTATGCAAAACTCGGTGGACTATTCCTTTCTGGACTACACGCAGTTTGAATTGTACGACAAGCCCAAATTGAGGCCCCTCCACCAAACTGATGCACTGGATATATACCGGTGTAATACGTCCCAGTATCACATATGCGGCCATTGTGTGGTGGGGCCGGGTCCACCAGACCAAAGTCAAAGAGGAACTAGATCACTTATGACAACAGGGGCAATGAGAACGGCGCCGACTAAGGCACTTGAAATACTCCTAAACTTGCCACCATTTCACCCTGCTACAGAAGCAGTTGCGATAATGGGGGCTTTTCGTCTGGACCAACCAAACCTTTGGGCCCAAAAAACAGGCCACAGATGGATATGGGAGATGGTGGGGACGATGTACAAATGCTTTCGGTTGCCGAAGGATAGAATCGTGGTTGAAAACTTCTTTGACAAGCCATACCGTGCCCTGATACCTACACGAGGGGCTTCGGAAAAGAGGTGGCTAAGCATTCTAGGAAAAGAGGAGAATGCGTGGTTTGCAGATGCCTGTAAGAATGACCAAAGTGTAGAAATCGGAATCACGAATGCAAAAGGCGCTGACAACTATTCCATGGCATTGGGTGAGAGTGTCACTATGCTCTAAGCAGAAATAATGGTGATCACGAAGGTCATTGACAGAATCCAGCAGAAGAGCCTTGTTAATAAGCAGATCTGTATCTGTACATACAGTCAAACGGCTATTAGGGCACTATCGTCACACCGAACTACATCCCGGGTAGTGGCGAACTGCGTTAACAAATAATACACCCTTGCTCAGGAGAACCTGGACACTGCGGCATAAAAGGGAATATGATCGCTGACAAGCTAGCGAAGGAGGGTATAAAAATGGAACTGGCAACGCTCAGGCCGTGTTCTCCTGTAGCATACAGCGTCATAAAATCCAATGTGAAGGCCTGGATAAGTAAGCAGATGGAAATGCACTGGCAGATGGCCAGTGGCATGAAAGTCAGCAAAACACTGATAGGAGACGCCCTCAGTAAGCACGCCAAGTTCCTACTAGGGCTTGACAGGAAACATGCAAGGCTCATGGTCAGACTATCAACTGGTCTTGGGGCCACAGAACACATGTATAAAGTAAGAATGGTGAAAAGCGGCTCCCGTAGGTACTGTGGGGAAGAGGAAGAAACCTCGATTTATATCATATGTCAATGCCTATCAATAGCCTGCCTGGACAAGACGCGAAACATGGGGACTAGAATATCCTCGTGAAGTCAAAGGAATAGATTTCAGTAAAATTCTCACTTTGGCTATAAGAGTGAAGCTACTGAGCTAATCCTTAACAGTAACCTGAGTGCAATGGACTACAAAGTCTGAGCTCTCGGCGCATATAGCGCCACCTCACATAAATGTAGATGCAGGTGTCGAACTGACTGAACTGATGCGGAATAAAACAGAAAAAATGACAAGTTTGCTCGTCAAGGGGGCAACAGACCATACTGTGAGTGAGGATTTTTAGAGCATGTGCCCTATTTAGATTTAAAGAAAACGTTTCCAAATCAAAACGTAATCCTTTGCTGGGGGTTCACATCACAATTGAGTGGGACCCTAGCACGCTTGGACCCCTCGTTGTTGCGTCTCTGTCTCTCGCACATAGGGGTAAGCCTCATTGCATCTTCTTTTGCGTCCTATTTCCCCAGCAAACTCAGTCAGTCATTTCAGGTCATCTTGATATCAGTTTTTCCCTAATTTCCTTAAACTTTCATCTTGTGAACATCGCCCCCACGAAGATTTGTTCATAACCGCAGTTGATCTCATTGCTCCCATGGTTTCTAGACCACTGTTCTACGATGATCACTTGCAAATAAAAATAATGCGACTTCGTTATTACCGGCATTAAATTACGATGAAAATGGCAATGATGGCTTTCTTACGTTCGGCCAAAGTATTTTTAATCTCACTTAAGGGAACGTCGTCACCGAGTCGAGTCCGGAAATCATTAGGCAGACAGGAATTTCCACGGAAAGCGGTGATTTGTAAAACGTCGAGATTTCATTACGGATATGTGTGGCAAGCTGATGACGTCAGGTCATAGAATATGATATATCCGAAATTATCCATCTGCGCCTCTCAGTGTCAGCGCGGTTCATGAAATCGTCATTTCGCGTGATTATCCTCGGATACGGATACCCATAGACGAGGTTACTGTAATATTCTACCCGTAAAGCGAATTCAAAGCAGAGTTGGCCGTCTCCTTTTTCGAATATACGTCGCGTTAACCTATCCGGTAAAAGTATCTGCACTTAATTTCAGACTGTTGTTGCGACTTCGGTGGCCGGTAAGTACCGTAAGTAGCCCTTAATGAGCCTTCATTTCGGGCTCGTATACATTTTCTACAGGCATACACGAGCTCGCGTGCCCTATAATGCCACGACGTAGCTTTTCCAGAGATTTGTCGTCGATTTACGAAAACCTACAGGCAACATGTAAGACGAAAAAAATCAGCGGTGGTAAATACCTTTTATCTGTTATTTACAAGAAAACAGAAAGAAAGAAAAAACGGGGGGAAATCTGATTGAATACCTAGACTACATCTGTTATATTTCTCAGCAGAAAGAACGAAAAATGTCGTATTTTCCTGCCATCCGATAGATTATTGTCAAATATTTACTTCGTTACATTTCCATTTGTTCATTATGTCGCAAAGATTTTTTTCTTTCTCGCGCTCGTCGCAACGCTGGAATTCTCCATCTCAAAGTCACGCAATTAAACTCGAATCTTATTTTTGCCGGCCAGATTTCCCATTCACATCAAATACTCGAGAATTAGGGTGCCATGATCGTGTTATGGATTGCAAAAGGCGGAATTTTCATTTCGTATAGTGAAATAATATTGGCGTGGTCAGGGTTTACAACCCCGTAAATGCAGTATTAACGTGTACTAGTTAGCGAGACATAATCAAGACATAAAAAATAAAATTTTCAAGACTTTTCCAGACTTTTTCTAGGCTCTTCAAAACCCGCTTTTACAACTGTACCGACAATATTGTACATTCTTCACAATTCTTCAAGACATATTTAAGTCACTTTCAACACCCTTCCGGACTCATTCAAGAGCGAAACTGAAGCGATAGGGGAGGGGAGAAAGTGACATCAATTCCAATCTGAAGTTGTTTGAAAAATCAGCACTCGGCGAACTGTAGTTGCTAAATATAAAAGTGGGGCAAGTGTGGACTTTTTTTAGGTTTCAACGGAACTTTCTTGCGTTTCAGTCAACATTTTCGCTGCTAACCCTCACACCTCCCCTTTTCAAAAACAACTTGCTACAGCCTTATCCAAAACTATTTTAGGCTTGATTAAAATTTTCTCCTGACTTCTCAGATTTGTTTGAGCCTGAATACTTTCTAGATTTGTTTCAGACTAGTTATTGGATTCTTTAGAAAAACTATTACCCGATTAAGGTTCTTACAGATCGATGTTAGACTAATTCAGACTCTCTGAAGCTTTTTTTCCGAACTTGTTTAAACTCTTTCGGACACAATCTCCACAAGATTCTTCAAGACTCATCTAAGACAATTTTGGACTTGATTGAGACGTTCAGTAACTATACTATGGTTGACTAAAATTTTTGACTTTTATCCATACTTCCTCGAGGTTATCGAAGACCAACAGTGACGGCCCGAGGGTGTGTTTCTGTGGCTCAAGCCACTCTGTTGTGAACACAGGGGCGTGAAAAAAGCGCTTACAAACTCAAAAATTTACTTGAAAAAGGTCAAATAGCATTGACAAATTACCAGAAATATTCAGAGAATGAAACTTTACGGAATATCATGAAACTGCATCAATGCTTTTCAAAGACTTTCATATTTATTTGCATCTGTCATTGTATGCTGATTGATTTAGGAGGCCGCCTAGCTGTGCGGCAGTTGACCCCTCCAATATTTTAGTAAACGTATGTTTTCTCGTGCATTCTGGGCGTCTACGTCTTGGATATTGGCATTGATAGAGTAATTAGTAAATGTGATTCTCTCGAGTACCCATAAGTAGAGAAAGCCTTTTGCTTCAAGGAGACTTACATTCTCGACGTCATTTGACTGACTCGTCATCCATTAAACACACATCACGAAGGTACCTGATCAGACTGCACGATGCAGAATGCACAAAAGAATATGAGGTATATTGTTTATTGGTTGTCTGAGGCAGTCTGAGGTCACCACTGTAAATATTATAAAAGACCGAACATTCAGATTTTTAATATTGAGATGTAAAATATTAGATGCATTTTTCCTATGCTCTATACTCAGCTTAAGTCTACTCGCCATCTTTCAGAGGGGGATTGATTTTTACATTTTCTTTCACATACTTAATGAAACTTGTATATATTTGGGAACTCACTGATTGAAAATTGAATTATTTTGAACTATCAATGCTTCTGTACATTATTTCACATTTTAATTTCTAATTATTCATCAGCGAGAAAAAAAATGTATAGATAAGAGATATTTGGGGGAAATCGCTTTAATTTGATAGGTCATACAGGGATTGGACGCACTATGTCATGAAGGAAACCCGCACAATTGAGAGTGTGTCATTTCACTTGCACTAGGGCGCGACAGTGTAGTTTAGCCACCGGCACGTTCTCAGTTCGGGCCGCCGCTGAAGACCAATCCAAGTAAGATTAATACTTTTAAAGACTTTAGGCCTTTCCAAACTTTTTTAAGACTCTTCCAAGCGTCTTTCGAGTCTAGATAAGTCTGACGTTTTAAAAGGGTCTTAGCGAGTCTTAGTAGGTCTCATATAAATATGTGTAGGTCTTAAAAAGTCTCTAAGGCGCCTGGAGCAGTCGTAAATCAAATAAAAAAAAGCTCTAATGAGAGTTCTATACAGCTTAAAAGAATCTTGAAGAGTTCAAAACATGTACTGAAATACGGGAAAAAACATAATAAGATAAATATCTAGATGTGGTTATGATGTAAGTACACGTAAAAGAATTTTATCATTAATGAGTGGTAAATTGTCCTCTGTCCCTCCTGTTTTACCTGCCCCTGATTTATTCCCCAAAAGCACTCCAAGACACTCCTAAAATATCATTTAAATAACGAAGAACACGATCCAGGCCCGTAGCCACGGGGGTGCCAGGGAGTGTTGAGCACCCCCTAGCGCTTGCCGGAGCCCCCCCCCCCTCCTGGCTAAATTTAGTGAATGAAAATAACGAATTCCTTATATTTTTCTCGCTAGTTTCGTTCAAAACTTTTCTATCCTCTACATTTTAATGTTTATAAACTTGGCAACACTAATTTTGCTTTGAGAGCAGGGATGCGAAGAAGCCAGTAGCTGAAAGTCAGAAGCCGGAAGTTTTTGCAATTTTAGGACAATTTTGAGAAGCCAAAAGTTGGAAGCTGGAAGCTTTTTTAGCTTCCAATGGACTTCTTACAATATTCTTCTTACAGATTTTTTGACTCAAATTCGAAAGCCTAAAAAAAAAACTAATATACCTCTTCGGCTCCACTTCACTTCACTTATTTTCCCTCATTTTCTAAAAAGAACCTTCCCTAATTATAAGAACCTTGGATGAAAATAGGTAAAAGACGCTGAAAGCTAGAAGCCAGAAGTCGAAAAAAAGATTGGAAGTTAGAAGCTCATATATTGAGTCTGGAAGCGAGAAGCTAGATGAGATTTGGCGGCTAGAAACCGGAAGCGGAAGCTGTATCGTTCGGCTTCCGCATACCTGTTTGAAAGATAGACGAATCGTGTGTTTGTTATTCTTTATAGTGACGTGTCACAATAAAAGGGCTCGAGTGTCCAACCAGCAGTTTTAGACACACAGGCCTTTTCTTATGTCACACTACGAGTACAATACACATACACGCAGTGATAGGCTCGCGATCCAGTTCACATTGAATATCGATGGTTAAACGCCTGAATGACTGTTTGAGAACTGATAACTTGATAGGTCCACAGAAATAGAATTTTTTTCACTTCCAAAAGTTCGAAAATTTGATCGTTGTTAAAAGGGTTAATCTTTTTTCACACGCGATATATTCAACTGTTTTTCGATGGGTTGTCGGTAAGTTGAATCAACCAGTCTTGATTATGAATTTTGAGACCAAATTCAATCAGTGGCGTAGCAAGGATTTAAGGATTTTCCGGGGGGGGCGAGGTAAGATTTTCAAGAGAGAAAAGTCGAAAATTGGGGTATTTTTTAAAAATCGCGAATATTAGAGGACTATTTTATGAAAATGAAGGTAAAATTACTACTCGTGCGAAAATTTTTCGAAAAAACGTGTTTTAAATGAGCAAAATTGCTCATTTTGCGTATTTTACATTCAATTTCAGGTACCTTTGGGGCATTCTCCCTCTTCACCCCCCCTCCCTCTCTTGGCTACACCACTGCCTCGTGTGTAGAAATGTTCACATTATACACTATGTGTATCCTCAAGCCCCTCTGGTAAACAGTCAGCACCCCCGCAGATGGCTGGCTACGGGCCTGACACGATGTGGCGTTGTTAGGAATCCATCAAGAGAGGCTCTAAATACCGCCAATTAATTTTATGAGCTTAAAGCTCGACACTAAATCAAGTATCCCATAAGTTATGTCAAAAATACATACTTTAATCTTTCCTCTTTCACCACTCCCAGTGAAAAACCTCGGAGGTTAATTACTTTCCCGACCATCGTCATTTTCCCTTAGCATGGTATTAATTAGGGCAGGTACCTTATAAGAGCAGACACAATTATCCGACATGACAGGACACGCAATAGTTGATTATGTCCTTAGATCTTATCAACTGGAGCTTTTTTATGGAGGGGAGGGCAAATCAGTTTTTTAATACATGGTGTCTCTCCCACAAACGGAGAAGAAATTGCGTTGAATTCTGAAAGTCGCGGTATTTATTAATAATAATTACAAAACGTACCAAAACATCCGAGACCATTCGGACTGCAAGCGCGAAAGAGTCGCCCTCTACAATTTTAGGCACGTGAAAAAAAAGAACTACTGAAACCCTACCCTACACATTTTGGAAAAATTTATCAGATTGAAATAAAAATGGTCTCAATGAAAGGGAAATGTTATGTACTATAAACTTTGTTCTATTCATCTTTTCTATAAATGCTTTCGTTTCCATAATATTATATTGAGATTACTTCATATGTCTGTAAATGAAATATTCCACTTGATCAGGGTTAACTACAAGGTGAACGACAACAGCGCGCTGCCGCACTGAGCAGCCCGAATTCGTATGATCGAAATTTTGTGATTTAAATTTTAGAACCAGTTAGGATTTAAACTTGCACTAGAGTGCGCTGCAAAATCACCTGTGCGGTTGAAAATGAATGAGTAATCACGTGTACCAAAGTCATCCAGAACCTTTAATGCGCACAAGCATTACATTTTTTTCATCCCTGTCACATGTCAGATGGTCTTGAAAAAGTGATCCATGATTGGTTTGTTACCTTAATATTACACATCTTTTCTGTTTTTTGTTTTATTTATCTGTCAATAATTTATTCTGGTCAGTTTGCTACTCTGGTCAATTTTTTATCTTCTTTGGATAACTATGTTATTTTCCCCCCTTCTGTTGTTACATGAAATTTTTAGGTCGTATCTGTTTTGGTTGAGATTAGCTTTTGTCACATATTCCAATTACCACTTGGTGTGGTGGGACGTATGGCGATGCACGCATGCCGAAGTGGCCCCTATGACACCGCACCCCCGGCCACAGGAACTACCTTTTCGAGTATCGCGTCAGTGACCGGAAGGACGCCTTGTGGCTGGGCTCGAGCCCCCATTTCTACGATTGAAGAGACACGAATTAAAAATTAGGTCTGTAAATAATTTTTTAAGCTTCGAGAGTAATTTAAAAGTATTTAAATGTCTGCATTTTGGAAAAACTTTCGTTATGGTATTATCATCTGATTCAGACTGACGTGCGAGACAAATTCAACAATATTTGTGAGGCGCTCTGTGAAAAGGCATCATATGTAGGAAAAGTGAATTTTGCCCTACAGCAAGAAGTCAAAAATAGTGTATAGCAGAAGTATAATCGTCTAAGACGTGATATTTCAAGTTTACAAACAAATTACGATCTGCAGGCTGATGTTTGGAAAAAGTACCATAAGTCGCATCAATCTTGTTTACGTTTGTACGCGCATTGTCATTACAGCTGGGCATAATAATTATTATCCCATTATGGGTGGGTTTATTGTTTTCAAATGTAAGACCTTGCAGAACTTCGTTTTCGAACTCATCTGCTTTTTAAAACCAACCCTTTTCTTGTTCTTCATACAGACTGTCCATTCCTCTACGTAGGTAGACTGCCTGGGAACCTTGCAGGATGTTTTGGTACATGTTCGCAGGATATATTAATACCAACATTTGAGACAGATTGGCGCTGTAGAATCCGAGACATCGATTTTTTTCGTGTACTTTTCTGTTTTACAACTTTCAACGCATTTCCCTCAATACTGAGGAGCGATATTCCAAAATGGCCTCAGTCCACTTTTCAAAACTTTACAGGAGACTGAAATAACGTGGTACCTACTCTTGTGTATACTATATAATATATGTGCCACCAATGACACTTAAGTTGCCTAGTAGAACATCTACCTGAATATTGGTAGGTTGACAGTGTAAGAATCTGTGTACATATTATATTTTCCACCGTATGACGCCACAAAACGAGTATCGAAAAAATTGGACGTAGGTAGTTTTGGAATATCGTTCCTCAATTAAGATTCCGCTGATTTTATTTAAGTCTGTATCAAAGCTAGAGACTGCATTTTCTTGAAATGCAGGCACATTTTCCTCTGTCAGATTCTATCAAAAACACAGAAACAAGTTCTCCGAAATATGGTACCTTTTCATAGAACGCCTCACATTTTTTCACTGAAGTCGTACTGTAAGTGATCAAGAAGGCTCAAAGTCGGTAAGTGAGGCGCACTGGAATAATTCTGAATTAAAATCGATGTAAGATTTCTCCTGTTTTGTCATTCTTGTTATGTTCCGTTACTGTTTTCTGTTAATAGCTCTTCTATATTTTTTACCTGTTAATATATTATTTTTCCTTTTAAATTCACAGTATTTTAGGGTTTTTTCTATTTTATGTTACTATCTTTCTCCTTCTGTCTCCCCTGATTTTTTCCTGATTTTCTCACATTTTTTTGTTTTGTTTCTTCTGCCTCTCACTTTTTGTATATATTCCTTTACAAACTCTATTAAGATTCAGTCCGAGTCGTATTTGGCCACATGCGATTCTAATAAGTTAGTGAAACACTTAATATAACTTCCAAGCCTTATTCAGGGTTCAATAATGACTTCTTGGTCACGAAAATATTCCGTTTGTTTTCCTTCTTTAAGTTTTTATTTCTCTTCATCTTTGGGTTATTATTTTTTTTTTTTACCTTCTTGTGTTTTGTCCATGCTTTGCGTCTTTTTTCCGTCATTTTGTCTTTTTCTCTCTACTTTGTCCTATTTTTTCGATTTTTGTTAATTTTGTGCCTCTTCCCCCTCTTTTTTGCCTCCCCATTAGTCTTTTTTAACAATTTCTCTCTATTTTTTTACTAATTCCGTCGTTGTTAATTTTGTTTTTGTTTCAGAGACATAATCTGACTCTGACCGTGTCGTTACGTTTGATAGTAACCAGCAGAAATGCGAACTAAAATAAAAAATATAAAAAATTCAATTGAAACATAAAATTTTCCAAATAGATACTAGAATTTACTGACTGTCGACTTTTCAAATACAGTTTGGGATGTGACATTTCTACACCCCATCCCTCCTCGTCACGACAGCTCTGATATGAAGTCGCTTTAAAAAGATCGTGTACGATTATTTGTCATTTCTGAATTGAACACATCATTTCATGTTTACCACACGTACTCTGAGGCTGTGTCACCAATTTTCCGGGAAGTATTCTTCTTTATTTTTCTAATCGCTCGTTATTATCCACGATTAGACTGTACAGGCTTATGTTTTAGCTATTGCTAGCAGGATTTCATCGTCGCTTTATCGAGTGACGATTTAAGTCCTGAAAAATTTGAAATGTTTCACGCTCGAAAACTCAAACTGCGGAACTTCATATCGTTTTGCGAATAAGGCTTAAAATGACGAAAATCCGTTTAATCGAGAGTGCATGCAGCGCGAGGGACCCGAGTAGAGAAGGACGGATGAGCGAGAGAAAGAAAAAAAATATTCGTATTAACTTATTTCTGATAACCAGCCAGCAGCCGAGAGTGAACTTGGAAGCAGGAAAAGGAAGACTGCAAATGATAATTGGATACTGAATAGAGAAAATACCCTTTGCATTATAATGTACTGCAGTTGAGCTTAGAAACAATCGATTACCGGCACAATCCCAAAGCGCACAAATTGCACCGCATTCTGCTGACTTTGTAATGTAAAGGAACAAGTAATTGCTAATTCAAAAGACAACGGGATTCGATTTTCGAAAGGAAATTTTATTTCGTGCTTTTCCTCTTTTTCGTCGCCGTCGAAGCCGTTTTTACGTTCTAACCCGTTCGTTAACCGAGGGAGGCTAGCAGTTGCAGTTTTCGACCTACAAGGCCTACAAACTGAAGAAATAAAATAGAAAATGCAAGGCCAGTTTCGGCGTATCCTGCGGTTACAGTTGGCTCAGTATTTAGGCGGGGGAGGGGGGATATGTGTGCGCGTACAAAAATAAAATTTTGGTAGCAGGTACAAACGTTCATACTGATGTTGAAGGAAGGAATAGGTAATACACCTGGAATGATATTACCCAATTTAGCGGAACTTTGAAAGTCTGCCATGTGTGTACAGATGAACAAGAGGCTTTGTGAATTGAAAATATTAAAATAGTTGAACGTTTTCCAGAGACTGTTTCAAATGCACGCTTTCATCATAAATGAATCTCCAAGTTATTGCTTTAGTCACCACTGTCTTGACATGCATCGCGAGTATTTTAAAGGATTGACTACCTCAACGTTAAATGAAGTTTCATCAGGCTATTATATGACAGCCGAAGGCGGATAAATTTGAGTTAATATGAATCAAAGCATGACAAAGAGAGCCGATAAATGAACACAAACGAAAACAGACAAACAAGCGAACAAAAAGACAGAACGACCAACCAAACAAACAAGTGAACAAAAACAAACAAAAGACAGAGTGAATGAACAAATAGAACAAATAACAAACGTACACACAAATAAGCGATTGAACAAAATGAACGAACAAATAAGCGAATGTAAATGAGTGAAGAAACCAAACAAACAAAATAATGAGCGAACGTGTAAACAAACAAACACACTAATAAAAGAGTGAGAAAATGAACAAACAAGAAGAGAGCGAATAACAAAGGAGGGATAAATGAGTAAATATAATACAAATAAACAAACAAGCGAAGGAATGAAGAAAAAAGAGAGTGAATGAACACGAGCGAGAGAATAAACAAACCAGACAACAAATGAACAAATCAGCAAACCAAATAAGCAGCAATCCAACAACAAATGAACGTGCAAGCGAACAAACAAGCAAACACACGAGGGAACTAACAAGCAAACCAACAAGAAATCACAAACAAGCGGAGAAGTGAACAAACGGACGAATGGAAAGGCAGATAGAACAAATGGGTGGAGGAATAAACGGATAGAGTGCGTGCAAATGAAAGGGGCCTAAATGACAATTAGGCCCTTTAGCGGACATCGACTATTCTGATGCTCTGAAGCGCGCTCTATCGAGTAGTGAAAACCGCGTGTTGATATCTATAATAGTCGCAGAGTTATCAGTCTTATTAAATTTTCTGTTCAAGCAGTTTTCAATACTACTGAAAAAATTTGACTGGTTTGGTGGATTCGTTGTGTTCTTGTATTAATTTCGCATTAGAATACCTTTTTGGACCATAACAACATAGATTAATATTCAATTTTGATGCAAAAATTCACTGCCAATGAAAAGGGCACTCATAGAGTCTACTTTGAAAAATTGCCGAAAATATATTTCTACCAAAGGTACATCAACTGATTTGGAACGTTAAATTAATTTCTCATTAGAATACCTTTTTAGACCATAACAACATAGATTAATATTCAATTTTGATGCAAAAATTCACTGCCAATGAAAAGGGCACTCATAGAGTCTACTTTGAAAAATTGCCGAAAATAGGAACATATTTCTACAAAAGGTACATCAACTGATTTGGAACGTTAAAGACGTCTAGTTTAGTACCTTTTTTACCGCACGTTTTTATCTCTATTCATTCTCATGTGGTAACAAACTGAAACTTTGAACGCGTTTATCTCAAAACTACGTTTTTGCTCTTAGGCCCCTTTCATTTGCACGCACTCGCAAAGGAAGACTGGACCGACAGAACTGATGGGTGGAAGAAACGAGAAAACAGAAGGCGAGCAATTGGACAAACTGATTCTCAGCCAAATGGATGGAAGGATGGACAGACAGACTGATGGAGAGAAAAACAGACTGTTACATTCACAGCCGGACACCCGGAAATCTAGCCGGCAGGGACGTACCGAAGAGTTTTTCCTGGGAGAGGAGGAGGGGGATTGTGAAAGTCCCCACTGACTCAACTCGAAATTCTCAAGTATCCATTTTAACTTGGATTTTCCCAACTTCACGATTCATCTGTTGAAATTTCCCAACTACTGAGGTGAAAATTTTCTACAGAGGGCACCTCTCCTCATTGGTGCGTCCCTGCCAGCCAGCCGGCTGGATGTGGGGAGGTAAATTAGTAGATGGACAGGCAGAAAGAGATAGACAGACAGACAGACAGATAGATGAACAGGTGAACAGATGGACAGGCAAACGCATGGAAAGCTGGACTCATGAACAGGTAGACAAATGCAAAGCTGGACAAATATATAGATGTACAGCCGGATACAGGCAAATGGAAAAACTGATGAACGGGTAGTCATTCGGGTTGGTGGGTTGATGAATGGATGGGTACAGGGATGGATGATTGCGTGGATGGCGGACTGTCAGACAAACGGACAAACAGACAAATCATTTTCTAAATTTACCTTCAATTTCCTCAATAATTCTCACTTTTTTAGTCTTCAACAACCGTGCGTTGCTTTTTTTTCTTGTTGGTAAAAAGACTAGCCTTTTTGTAGACCCTCAAATCTCGAAATCAATCCTAGTGAGTGAGCTCTCTTACTGGCTCTTCATCGCTCTAGGATGGGCCGTCTGGAATTTATAGGTATTGAATGTAATCTTCCCTCCCCTGCCTTCCATTTTAAAGAATTTTAGTTAATTTTAAAACTATTGAATACCCGTAAATATTTACATTAAGTTGTAAGAAATGTAGGATCAGAGATTAAATAGACGGATTCTGTGGAAGGCTGAAATGCTACCCCCCAAAAATTGATTTAACTTCTTCACAAAATATTTGAATAATTTCAATTTTAGGAATGCAATTATTATTTTTATACAAAGCAAAATACTGCCATGCTATAAATATCTACAGATTGAACTGATTGAACTACATGGGGACTGGAGGGCAGCCTCCTTCTTCTCTGGACTTGGACCAGTCAGAAAATTATTTTGAATACAAGTTAAAAATCAACTGAGAGTACCCCAAAGACGGATTTAGCTCCTTCACAAAATATTTGAATAATTGAAATTTTAATAATACAATTATTTTTATACAAAGCAAAATACTCCCACAAATGTATACTGATTAACTACTTGAACTGTAGGGGGTGGAGAGCAGCTTTTTTCTTCCCTGAACGTAGCCCAGCCAGAGAATTTCGAATATAACTTAAAAATCAATAAAAGCAAAAGGTTTAAATCGAATTTTTCATCAGGATAGCCTCTACCCCCCTCGACCTTGCAACCTAAATCCGTTCAGGAAATCGGCAACTCAAGAAATCTTATAATCAATTTATTGTAATTATGTTTTGATACTTCTGATTTTTTTTTTAGGTGAAGGTTTGTCTAAGAAAACTCAGAAATGAGCTCAATAAATCCGAAAATCATAGCAGTATGTTATCATTTAACATTCATTTGATTAAGTAAGGGAAATTATTTCATAAACAGACCCCAGCAGCCCTATTTTGGAGTCTTTGTGCACTTTCACACGAATTTTTACCAAAATTTTCATTTTTCATTCCATGAAAATGGGGGGGGGGGAGGACTCTCATACATAAGGTTTATTAGGAACTTGAAGGATAAAATAGAAGTAGACGAACAAATTAATGGTAGAAAATCATGGATAAAAAAGTGATTCCCAGAAAATTGGGTGCATAACTCGATGAAGTACGAGAACAGCCCGAAAAGTTGCTTTTTTCCATTAAAGCCTTCACACCTTAAACGGAATATCGTAAAGTATTATTAAAAATACCTCCTGGAATGACATTTCTAGAACAGATATGAAAACAGTATATAGAATCACTTACGTAGGAGGTAGAACTGATGGAGGACTGGGGCACAACTTGCTGCTTTGAAATTGCAAATAAAAAGAAATTTTGTGAGAAATTTTATGGCAAAAATTATTTTTGGTCGGATCACTTTTCTTGAGAAATTCCAATTTTACAGAAGAATCTTTTTTTTCTTCTTGTATGGAATCGCATGTTAAACTTCAATTCTTGTATCTACTGAAGATTTTTTTTTCAAAGCAAATTTGGCTATGAGTTTTTACACCTAAAAGCCGGTTGTTCTCGTGGAAGTCAAAATCGGAAGAAAGAAAGAAAAAGCAGATAAAATAAATACATTTCTACTACTCAAGCACTAAAATACCGAAATTTCGAGTTCGATTTCAATTTCCTAGACTGTGTTCATTTATCTCATCTCTTTTCTTCTGGGACAAGTTCTAGCCTCCCAGCAGTAACGGATCCAAGGGGGTGCCATGGGGTACATGGCCCCCTTGGTTGAATATTTTTTATGCAATAATAGGGGGAAAAGGAATAAAAATGATGAATTGTACGCTCGTTACCCGCCACGAAGGTCACCGCCGCTACTGTACCCCCCCCCCATCACCTCTTTCTAAATCCGCGCCTGCCCCCCCAGCTCCTCTTGAATCACGCACTGACCAATAATTTTCGTCAACACTTCCTAATCTGCCATACAATTCATATATCGACAGCGAATACAGAATACTGAACCCTGTGCAAGGTGCAACTCAAAATTTGCTCACATGATGCATTTCGAAGCGTGTTTGTAGCCATATAAATAAAAAAAGCTCTCTCGTTCGGATTCTATTAATCCGAAAGTTCGAAAGTTTGTTTTACAGTGTGGAAGCAAACAACGTATAAAGCATCCTGTCAACGTTTTAATTTCATCGACATTTATTTGCTCGTTACAATTTTTCTGTTTTTACGAATTATCAAATGCGTCAAAATGGCGTTTCAACGCATACGATGTACACCCTACTCTTCATTACATCCGCTCGTAACCTCGTATTAATGAAATTTTTACATCGAATACGAAATATACGCGGAGAAACAGTAGACATATGAGAGGAGAGGGAACTCCCACAGATACACGAACTTGATAAAGGAGGTACGGGCAGGCGACAAAGTGCAAAAAAAAAAAGTGAATCGCAATCCCCTGATTGAAAATAGACTATTGCGTTACCAGAAATACCCACTGCACCGGAAGTAAAACCTTTTGTGTAAAAAATGTGAAGAGAGAGTGAGAAAGGGTGAAAAAAATGACGCGATTGAAGGAAAACGGAGTAAAGAGATTTGGGACGCATTGTCCGGACCATTGACGCGTGCTGGCAAGATGAAACGTCACTAAGGTGGGACCGCTGTCGGCTTGATTAATGCGAAAATTTTCTTTTGTTGGCGAAGTAGGCGCCTCGCTTGATTAAGTCTTCCCTCGATCCACCACAAATCATTTCTCAACTTCATCAGTCTTGCCACACGTCTCTTAAATTCGCGAAATCTCACCGCGATACAAACCGCAATACTTTTTATAACTTCATAAAGTTTAACGTTGTCGCAACTCGCAACGCCGTTGATTTCGCCGAAAGGTTGAATGTTTTTGAAGCAGAAGCAAATCTGTATAGGGTGTACACTATTTAGTTTCTAGCGTTGTGTCTCCACATAGGCCCGTAACATGGCCACCTTTCCACACGGGGAGGATGGGGGGTAATTTAATGCAAAATTGCAGGCCCAAAAAGCAAAAAAATTAAGTCTTGGCCTTTCTACTCGAGGAGAGACCATCAACCATTGGCTTATGGGGGGGGGATACCCTTCCTTGGGATCCACATTTTCGCCACTCTCTCTATTCTTTCGAAAACGTCGCTGTCTATCAAGTTTACTAATCACTTCACGGAAGCGATGTCTGATGCGAATTTCCTGCTTGCGGACTCACCGTAAAATGCAAGAACTTTCAAAAACAAAAACGCGAATATCTCCTGATGACAATATGTTCGGACTTGAAGATGGTGCACACGGTTGTTTGGATGGATACGTAATACATTGGGTCCACTTGTACCAGAGTGCGCTCAATACAACTCGAGATTTAAGAGAGATCCATATTACCTTCAAGGGGTCCAAATTTTCGCCACTTCATCTATTCTTTCGAAAATGTCGTTGTCTATCGAATTTACTCGTCATTTCGTGGAAGCGATGCCCGTCGCGAATTTTCTGCTTTCGGCCTCGTCGCAAAATGACGTAAGAACTTTCGGAAATAAAAACACGAATATTTCCCGATAACAATATCTTAGGAATTGAAAATATGTTGAATCGAAAACAAAACCGCGAACATCTCCTGATGACAATGTTACGTTGTACACGGTTGTTTGAATGGATATACTTAATAGGGGGTGGATCTTCAATATTTTTTTCGAATTTCTAACACGACCCAGGTAAAAAGTTGCCTTTGGTGAAAAAAAGTGTTTTAGACATTTTTTTTTAAATTTGTAAATTTTCTCTAAGGGATTGGTCCCTTGAAGTTAACGTTCTGTAGGGCTGAAAATTGAATGTTACTCAGCGCCTTAAGACTGCAGATTATGCAAAGGTTTTACATCACCTTTTTAATAGTATTCATTGAACTTTAAATTAGTACTTGTAAAATTTTGCCTATCTGTGAAATTGAGAGCGCTAAAGCACTTACAAACTTTGGTGCTTTATAGGGCCTTCAGTATGGCTGATAGGCAAAATTTACATAGAACCTTAACAGTAGTAATGATTAAGATCTACAAAGTGAGCTACGTACAGATTTTGCCAATCTGCATTATTGAAGGCGTTAAAGCACTTCCAATATTTTGTTGTTTTATAGCGCCTTCAATTTTACAGGTAGGCAAAATTTGTACATGGACTAATTTAAAGTTCGGGATGAATATTACTGAAAAGGTTATGTCATGAGCAAAGTTGGTCCATCTCGCATATTAAAGATGGTAGACCATTGAATAAAAGTATGTACTAGTGAAAATCAAAACTTTGAAAGAAAAGCGGTATGAGTTGAGATTATTCTTTGAACAAAATATTGCTACAGATTCATTTTTGGATTAAATGGAACAAAATTAGACCCAGCTTTGGGGGAAATGTTTGAAAAAAATCTTTCTCTCACACACAGACCATGCAAAAATTCGTATATAATAATCGCTCTCTCCCTTCGGTGGGGTTATAATGTGTTTTATCGTGATCTCTCGCTTTTTCACAACAGATAAAGAATTTCATAGGATGTATTCTGCTTACTATTATGCTAAAGCTTAAAATTTTACGTTTGGCGCCGTATTTGATAAACTCAACTGTACTAAAATAGTATATTACACACCAAGAGTCATAAGTGAGTGTTTACATGGCGAAGGAAAGTTTGCGAACGAGCGTATAGCGAGTGAGCAATTCCCGAGTCATGTAAACTCACTTTTGGCTTTTGTTGTGGACGATATTTTTTATACTACTTGATCAGAAGCGGCAATGTTTTTCGCTGACATGGTCTGTATTTTTTTTAAATCCATTTATTTATTTAAATTATAGACAGGTGATTTTTGTGCGTGTAATTAATTCAAAAATTTAATTTGCTCAGTTAATTACTACAAAGTACAGTATCACAAGTTTGTTCACGTGCACAAACAGCGTACACAGGTAGTGGCCAGCAAAAACGTAACGACGGTTAACAACAAACGGTAACAGCTGTACTACGTCGTGAATATTTAAATGCGTTCGTTACATCAGACAGGGTATGTTGGGTGGTAAACACATTCTCGCCATACAAAGCACCGAGCCCAGATGGAATCTATCCAGTCTGCTTACAGACAGGACTAGAGACCATAATGGGAACGTTCATTAAGGTCCTCAGGGCATCATTAGCTCTAGGGCGCACTTCAAAATTGTGGAGGGGTATGAGAGTGGTGTTTTTGCC
The DNA here is from genome assembly GCA_031841125.1 of Acanthococcus lagerstroemiae. Taxonomy (NCBI): domain Eukaryota; kingdom Metazoa; phylum Arthropoda; class Insecta; order Hemiptera; family Eriococcidae; genus Acanthococcus; species Acanthococcus lagerstroemiae. The sequence goes on along the minus strand of CM063111.1, from coordinate 47,203,009 downwards.
TAAACCAGGCAGAGACCCCTGAGGGGCCAAATTCTACAGGCCAATAAGTCTCTCATCACTCATGCTAAAAACCTTAGAGAGGCTGATAGACAGGTATGTAAGAGAGGTTACCCTAAAATGGTTCCCACTAAATGAGAACCAGCATGTATATAGGGGAGGCAAATCAGTAGAATCATCACTGCACTCGCTTGTTACAGCAATTGAGAGAGGGATGACTGGCGGAGATTGTCCTAGCAACATTCATGGATATACGGGGAGCGTTTGACGTGACCTTTCACGAATCCATAGAAACAGCACTGAGGGAAAGGGAAGTGAAGGACAGTCTTATAAACTGGATTGTAGCTATGCTAAAAGGCAGGGAGATCCGGATAACATATCAACAAGCACGGATCCATGCAACGACCATCAGGGGCTGCTCACACGGGGGAGTACTCCCTCCCCTACTGTTGAGCCTGGAGGTGGACAGTTTGCTGGAGGAGTTAAATGGTCAAAAAATATACACACAGGGCTACGCTGATGATTTTGCTGTGATGGTAACCGGCAAATTTCCGGAAACCATCGCGGAGTTAACGCAGTGGGGACTCCGATGTGTGGAAAATGGTGTATGAAAAAGGGGTTATCGATAAGCCCGGACAAAACTGAGATCACTCTTCTCACCCGTAAAAGAAAAGGCAAGGAATTGATCAAGGTGCAATACACGGAAAGACCGTTAGCCCTCACAGGAAAGGTGAAGTACTTAGGAGTATATCTTGACGAAAAACTCTCCTGGAGGGATCACGTCTCACATAAAATAAGAAAAGGGATTGAGGCTCTTTAGGCTTGCCGCACCTATGTCGGCAGGACCTGGGAACTCTCTCTCAAAATAATGCACTGGATATATACCGGTGTAATACGTCCCAGAATCACATATGCGGACATTGTGTGGTGGGGCCGGGTTCACCTGGCCAAAGTCAGAGAGGAACAAGACCACCTGCAAAGGCTCGCGTGCGTGATGACAACGGGGGCAATGAGTACGGTGCTAACAAAGGCACTGGAAAGGCTCCTGAACTTACCACCACTTCACACTGCTATAGAAGCAGCGGCGATAATGGGGGCTTATCGCCTGGGTCAACCAAACCTTCGGGCACATAAAACAGGCCACAGAAGGATATGGGGATTCCCCGACATTTGCCCGAAGAGTTTTGCCCGAAAGATGTTCGCCCGAAGAAAAATCCCCGAAAACAAATTGCCCGAATGACATTTTACCCGAAAAAAAAGTCCCGGAAAAAAGAAACCGAAAAACATTTTGCCCGAACAAGAAAGACCACGAAAGGATTCTGCCCGAAAGACATTAATGTACTCGAAAGGGAAAAAATTGATCCGCATCATCTTCTTCTTCTTCAGGCCCCGTGTCGTGCAACACAAACAGGTCACCAGAGAGTGTCTGTGTATAACGCGCAGGAAGGCCCCCTAAATGGGATAATTTCCGCGAGTTAGGTGGCAGTTCAGCTTTACGATTCCTTTGGATGGTTCTCATAAGTGCGGTTTGCTCTGGGAGCTGACTGAGGACTCCCGAACTGACGCCTGTTGGTTGTCTGCGAGGGCACCATCTCCGAGTCCGCAGAAGCTTGTTCTTTCACTCTTTGAGTCAACTCCTCTGCTGCAGCCGCCTCAACAGTAGGCGGGTGCGCGTGTTGGGATTCATCCGGACCTTTCATTAGCGTAATGGTTCCATCACTGCCTCGTTCTGTAGTTATTGCGCGTGGTCTACACTCTCTCGCGCGAACTTTTTGATGGTCCCACTACATCCATCCCTTACTCGTGCGAGACCGAACGTAGACGTACCCGCTTACATGAAGATGTGCGCCGACGAGTGTTGGATTCATGTTTTCTTCAATACTTCTTCAATAGCTACTGATGATGCAGCTGAATTCTTCACAAAGTACAACGAGCCATTTGCTGAATTCTCCACAAAGTACAACAAACCATTTCCATGGAAAGAGCCAAAACGAAGACTAAAAAAGAGAGTCGTACTTTTTCTTTTTTCCTCTCATTTTATTTTCATACACGCAAATTTATAAACACATTTCCTATTATTCAGTCAGTGTACCTTCAGACCTTAGTAATCTCAAGAGACATTCTGCGTCTTTCTCCCCTGTCTTAAATCATTCTTCGGGCAGTTCTGTACATAAAGGTAGAGGAAAAAAGAAAAATTTCGACTCTCTTTTTCCGTCTTTGTTTTAACTTGGAAACTTTTTTTGTGGGCGGTCAGGAATTCGGGGGCAAAAGTCTTTCGGGCAGAATTCCTTCGGGGTCTTTCTTGTTCGGATAAAATGTTTTTCTCTTTTTTTTCGGGCCTTTTTTTTTTCGGGTAAAATGTTATTTGGGCAAATTGTTTTCGGGCGAACGGTTTTCGGGCAAAACTTTTGGGAGATGGCGGAGATGATAGACAAATGCTTCGGGACGCCAAAGGATAGAATTGCGATGGAACACTTCTTTGACAAGCCATAACGTGCGCTAATACCCGCACGGGAGGCTTGGGAAAAGAGGTGGCCAAGCATTCTAGGAAAAGAGGAGAATGTGTAATTTGCAGATGCCTGCAAGAATGACCAAAGTGTAGGAATCGGAATCACGAATGCAAAAGGCGCTGACAACTGTTCAGTGGCATTGGGCGAGGGTGTCACTATCCTCCAAGCAGAGATAATGGCGATCACGGTGGCCATTGATAGAAGCCAGCAGAAGCAGATCTATATCTGTACAGACAGTCAATCGGCTATCAAGGTACTATCGTCACACCAAACTACATCCCTGGTAGTGGCAGAGTGTGTTAACAAACTATACACCCTTGCTCAGGAAAACCGGGTCACCATACTATGGACACCGGGACACTACTGCATAAAAGGGAACATGATCGCTGGCAAGCTGGCGAAGGAGGGCACAAAAAAGGAACTGGCAACACCCAGGCCGTGTCTTCCTGTAGCATACAACGTCATGAAGTCCAAAGTAAAGGCCTGGATAAGTGAACAGACGGAAATGCACTGGCGACTGGCCAGTCGCATGAACGTTAGCAAAACACTGACATGGGACACCCCCAGTAAGTATGCCAAGTTCCTATTACGGCTTGACAGGAAACATGCAAGGCTCATGGTCGGACTACTAACCAGTCATGGGGCTGCAAAACACATGTGATATAAAATAGGAGTGGTAAGAAGCGGCTCCTGTAGGTACTGTGGAAAGGAGGAAGAAACCTCGATTCATATCATATGTCGGTCCCCAGCAATAGCCAGGACAAGATGTGAAGCATTGGGGCTAGAATATCCAGCACCCAGTGAAGTCAAAGGGATAGAGCTAAGTAAAATTCTCACTTTGCTTATAAAAGTGAGGCTATTGAGCTGATCCTTAACAGCAGCAACTTGAGGAATAGCGCAATGGACTGCAAAGTCTGAGCGCTCGGCGCATACAGCGCCACCTCACACACAAACATACATATGTTACAATCCACCCTAATACGTAATATATATAAGAGTGGCTGTTATACTCAGAAATAACGATGGTGCGAAATAACCAATTTATTCGATTGCAACAAAGTACTGACGAAATCGAAATATAAAAGTCCGTAGACCGCGAGAGCAATATAATACAGCATACGTTACACAGCAGTGGTGATTTCGGAAAAACTAATATACAAAGTACATCAATTATTGTATCTGGCAAAGTAGAAGCCCTTCCCCTTCATATGGTATAAGCTTGAACCGACATGTAGAAGTTGGTTACCAGTTTGTACGTGTAAGACGAAAGAGAGAAGGAATGAATCGTCAACGATGACTGATAAAATTACGCATTCGATGTCCTAACATGAGTGTAATTTTATATCCCCCAAACGAGAAGGAAAATCGACCTTTCCGTGAGACCTAACCAAGATGTTGCAGTCTAATTCCAAAGAATGTAATGGATGCCAGGATCGTACATTGATTTTCAAATAGACTGTCTGATATCTGGGGTCGGAACCATCTTACTGATATGGAAAAGACGATTTTCCCTTGAAGAAGAACCACACTTAACAACGTAGACATGATTTGAACGCACTTCAATAATAGGAAATGGACCTATTCTAATAGGGTCTAGTTTATCGCGGTTAAGTTTATTTCCGTTTTCTACGTATACAAAATCATTGACATTAAAAGTTTTATTTTGTTTATTTTTATTGAATATTTTTTTGTTCCTATCATGATTTTTACAACTATTGATATACGCGATGTCCCGATCAGCTGACAGATCCATGGAAGGTACCAGAGTATCAGGAAGAATATTTGGAAACTTCCCAGTCAACAAATAATTTGGCGATAAAGGAGGCGTTGAAATATTGGCAGTACTTACTGTTAGGTATGTATTTTACTGTATATACCGACCACAAACCTTTAGAAAATTTTAATGTTAGTGTTCGTCCTGATGAGGAGCTCGGTGACATGATGGGTTTTCTATCGCAGTTCGATTTTCAGCTTGTTTATAGACCAGGTCTTCAGAATCAAGAGGCTGATTGTTTATCCCGTAACTCTGTCATTGATTCTGAAAATATGATAAATGATGATATCATTAAAACAGTCAATTTATTGACACTAAAAGAAATTAAAGAAGATCAATTGCATTTACCGAACTTAAATAATGAATTTTCTGATGGACATGATCATATTCGATACATTAGAAGTGGTAACAAAAGCCGAATAATTCTTTCTGATCCTGGTTGTAAGATTCTGGCTGAAAGGATACATAAGAATTTTGGACACATTGGTTATAACCACATGATCAACATGCTCCAACCTTTCTATTACTCTCAAAATTTTTACAAGGTAATAAAAGAACTTACCTCATCGTGTAATACATGTATACAAAACAAAACCAGAACTAAACAAAAAATGGGATTACTTGGTCATTTTGGTCCAGCTTCCAAGCCATTTGAGATCATGTCCCTAGATACAATTGGTGGTTTTGGGGGCAAATGCTCAACAAAAAAATATATTCAGTCAATTTCCACCAGAGTGCGCTGAATACAACTCGAGATTTATGAGGGGTCCATATTACCCTCAGGGGTTCACATTTTCGCCACTTCCTCCATTCTTTCGAGAACGTTGCTGTCTATATCGAATTTACTTGTCATTTCGCGGAAGCGATGTCCGATGCGAATTTCCTGCTTGCGGACGCATCGCAATACGATCGTTTCGCCGGCACTGCTCGAAACATTTCAAGGAAGCGGGAAAAGAAAAAAAGAGGCACAGAAAGACCGGACTCTTCGCAGCAAAAGTTGCGATAAAATTAGCAGTTAAGATAGAAAGAATTTATTGAATCATGTTATTTTCCCTCCAGGAGACAGGGGCAGCGGCGTATCGTTATCTCCTTGTAGCACAAACGAGAAGTTACAACGAAAAAAACGAAGTAGTAAACGATTTAACTGATTAAACGAGAACGGTGGCCGGAAAATGAGCGGTCGGAGCGAACTTTTTTTTCTTCTCGTACACTACGTTTAATGTTAATATAGTGGGTATACGAGCACACTGCTTCGGATGGCGATGGCGCTGTTTTTCTCGAATTTCGTTTTTCGTGTCAGCCGACATTACGGACAACATTTCATCCGCAGGACGAAAATGCTGTATACCAGTTGTTCGCAAAAGGAGCAACAGATTACGACGAATAAATTACTCGGTGCGGGTGTGTGCGGGCCTCCTCCGTGTGTACCCGTGTACACGTATATGGGAAACGGAGACGGACACCGAAATGGGGGACCGATTGTTGATGTTGATACGTACATTTTTAGCATTTCCTTTTCGGTATTAGGGTTGCCCGTTCAAAAGGCCGGAATCGATTACGGTAAGACGCAAAGAGGAAAGGCCGCGGTGATAAATAGTTGGGAACGAAATGTTACCTATTACAATTTTCTTTTCGCCGCGCCGCGCCTTTTCCTTCTCTCGCGCCTGTACCGGGGTGCTGGTGGAAAATGGTTCTTATTTCGTTAAAGGGTATAGCCGGGCCCGTGCCGATCCGTGCCTTCAATTTTTCTTCATCGATATACGAAAAAAGAAGAAGAAGAAAAAAGTATTACTATTCCACTTTCTGCCTCTCAGCCTTCAAATTCGTCGAATTCGCCGGCCCGATTTGGAGGCACTGGCTGGGCCCGCGAAAGCTATGCGAGAAAAATTACTCGTCATTATGATAAGACGAGATGAAAAGCGGTGGCGTGGCGCGCTTTAAAAACGTCTACTCGATGTCGTCGCTTTACTTATCATCGCGAGAAATAAAATCTTTTCGCATCGATGCGATTTTCAAAGAAGCATCACCTCGATTACGTCGACTGACGGAATAATTTACCGGCACGAAAAATTGCACTGTTCGGCTTACGTAAACTATACGGTAATCGAGACACTGAAAGAAATTCGCTTTTCCGAATACTTTCGCGAATAAATTTCTCTCCTCGAATTCCGCATATAGTCGATTATTTAAATGCGGTTTCCGACGAAGCTCGTACCAAATTTCTATATACGTGGGTATAGATGTCGGTACGAGTGTTCTCTGGTTGTATTTTCGCAATGCAAGTCACATTGTCGGATACGAATCATCTCAAATCTACACATTCATCACTGGCCAGTTTGCAGATGATACTGCTATCATCAGTCATGATACCGATTATAATACTGCAATGAAAAGCCTCCAAATAGTAGCTGATAAGATCTCGTAGTGGGCAAGAGGCAAGAGACTGTAAAATCAAACTGAATATTCGTCTTGATTTTGCACTTCGACCACATAGTTCACATAAATTAGGTTCTAACTAGGAAAAAAAATCATAGGAAACTGAAACTAGGTACATTGGTCTAATTAAGTGTCCCGAATAACATACTAAAAGTCCCAATGAATCCGGTGCCGGCGTCACTCCATAGGGGACAAAAATGGGGGTGTAAAACAGTTTTTTGCTTATATCTCGCTGAAATTTAAGTTTAGAAAAAAAAAAAGTTCAAACAAATGTGATAAGAGAATATAAAATACGCAAAAAACGGTCCTACACATTTTCCCGTAGAGTGCGTATTTGTCAAATAAATTAATATCAAACGTTGAGATGTTTCCTCCACGTATACATTTAATACAATTTATTGTAATCGATGCGACGTATAGACTTGTACACATTCGAGAAGATTTATTCCAAATACTCGCACCAGTGATGGAATGAAGAGAATCAGCCCCCCCCCCCACTGCCTGAAACGTCAAATTACTCCCACTCCATACATAAATCAGAATTAAATTGAAAAAATTCGAAAATACATGTAACATTGGAATGTACATAATATTATGCAGAAATTATGCATAGGTAAATGTAAAATTTAATTATTCCAGTTCCTAATATGAACTATCTGAACAGAGGCAGGCCCCAGAGCAAGTCCGTCCCATTTTACGGCAACCGCACTTCTGGCCGCAAGTGCCCTTCTTACATGAACAAAACATTATTTTAAAAAATTTCGAGCGCTGCAGTTGCGGTAGGTGGAATAGGTGTTAGTCCATTTCCGTCTTTCTCCAACCTCACTTCTCTGGATTCAATCTCAGACGTAGGTCGACATGTTGGCACTTCGGGTCAAGCGAGTCATCCAGCAGAACACGCTTCGGAAGTGGAAGGACGCGCTCGCCCATTCGACCAAGGGTGAGTGAACCCGAGCGCTGATACGCGACCTCGACGGATGGGTAGGAAGAACGCACGGAGCGCTTAACTTCCACCTTACCCAAGTATTGAGCAGCCATGGGTGCTTCGGCACGTACCTACATCGAATGCCGATAGCGCCGAGCCCCGTGTGCGCGCACTGTGATCGAGGGGCGGAGGACACACCTTGGCACACCCTGTTCGAGTGTGAGGCCTGGGAGCAGGAGAGGTGCGGGACAGCCACAACAGCGATCGATCCCGGCGGCGACGATGAAGAAGAAGACGACGATGTCGTCGGCGTGATCAACCGTCTCGCGCAGGACACCCTGGTTCCGGAGATGATGAAGAACGGAAGGAGTTGGAACCGGGTGTCGGCCTTTGTCTCGGCCATCATGAAGAAGAAGATGCAGACGGAGTGGTCGAGACAGAAGGCCGGCGATTCACCAAGCTCGGCCCACACCATCGAACAAGAGGATAACTTTGTATCATCCTAGAAGAGCTGCTGCAGCTGCGCTGCGGACCCTGGCAAAGCTCCTCCGTGGTCACCACCTGCCTGCGTCGCCACACGTACCAAGATGAGGAGGTGATGCGTGAGTGAAGAGGAAGCGCGTCCAGCTGTGGGGGACCTGAATTCCAGGCGAGTGCTGAAGGAGCGTGGACCTCGGTCAGTAGGGAACCCCATGGTGGTCCTTGCAGGACGCGCGCACCGTTCCGGTACGTAGAAATGGGGGCTCGGGCCCGGCCCCAAAGCGTCCCTCCGGTCACTGACGCGATACTCGAAAGGGTAGTTCCTGTGGCCGGGAGTGCGGTGTCATAGGGGCCACTTTGGCATGCGTGCATCGCCATACGTCCCACCACACCAAGGTAGGTCGACATGTTGTTCGCTAGCATGTTTCTTGCACTCTGTGTACTCCTCAACTTCTTCACAAATGGCCATAATAACGGGCATACTGAAAATCCATTTTTGAATCATACTTGGCTGTATATCACGACCACGTGTCAATTCTCCTCTCCTTTTCATGAGTCTCATCAGGGTCTGTTCGATGGTCATATCACTCCAAATACCGGCAAAATAATTCTGACTTCTTCTTAATATTATGATGAAATGCTTCGAAAATTCAATGTACTCAAAATCACTTATTTTGTCTCGTAGGTGATAGGCATCTTGTAGATAAAGGTGAGCAGCCTTAGCTATGGAAAATATCCAGCCGCGCGGAAAAATTCTGCTGCACGCACTCAAGATGCCACGGCCAGTTATCCATTCTTTCTGTAGCAACAAATTTTTTCACCAATGATATCGTTCAGAAATATTGAATCCACAGTTTAGCTGTGGGGCCTCAAACTTCGACTTCTAGTACATCAGTCTCAAATTGTAGCATCAAGTCACTTAAAAGCTCATTTTTGAATAGCCAGTTAAGTTCATCGGAATCTGTTAATTTTTTTATTTCTTTGCATTCACTCTTGGAAAATTCCATGTCATTTAAAAATATTTTGGCCGGAGCTTTTTTTTTTTTTTTTTTTTTTTTTTGTATTTTTCAGCCCCAGATCCATCGACGTTAGACATATAAATGGTTTGACAAAGTAGAAATGAATAAATGTACATATTTATGCGTGCGCGAGTCTACATTGCATCAATTACAATAAGTTGCATTAAATATACACATGGAGGAAACTTCTGAACGTTTGATATTAATTTATTCGACAAATACGCCCTCTACAGAAAAATGTGTAGGAACATTTTTTGTGTATTTTTTTATTCTCTATCACATTTTTTAGAACATCTTTCTTTTTTTTCTGAACTCAAATTTTAGTGTGATATAAGCCAAAAACTATTTTACGCTTCGATTTTTGGCCTCTAGGGGACGATGCCGGCACCGGATTTTTTGGGACTTTTGGTATGTTGTTCAGGATACTTAATTAGACCAATGTACCAAGTTTTAGCTTTCTATGATTTTTTTCCTTTTTATTTGGGCTAACTTATGTGGACTAACATGGCTACACTCCTACTTACTTAGATGGTAAAGAAGTACCAACTGCAGGCACTGCTCGCTATCTTGGATTATATTTAGACGCAGAGACGCATTAAAGAAAGAAGCTGCTCTAGGCAATATAAAATCCACCGCCTCATTTGATTAGAAATACATTGTAGGAGCACATGGAATTATAAGTGCGCCCAATTTATAATGGCCAGGTGACTATGAATTGGGATAGTAAAGTGCTACTACCCTCTAGATCAATTTTTTTTTTATTTTAATATTTCGACAATGAGTAAGTGTTTCTATGTAGCTTACAATCTCATATTTCTACTTTTCTTTCTGTCATGTCTGTGAGCCACGTGTCTCAGTCACCCTCTTCCAAGCCTTCCTGTTTGTTGCTGTCCGGTAGGGCCCTAGCAGTTTTAGAATTTCATCTATCCAGCGCGCGGTCGGTCGGCCTTTGCCTCTACTATGGTCCAGTGGGGTTCAAAGAGTACATTGTCGCAGGTTCCATTTCTCAGGATTCTCTCTCGCCATGTAACCAGCGTATTTAAATTTTAGTTTTTCGATTCTATGTATATGCGATACTTTTTGTCCCCAGGTGTTACATGGATTTTGTTTTTATCTTATCTTTCAAGTGCACGCCCAATATACTCCTTAGCATAGAGATTTGAGTTTTTATGAGACGCTCAGACTGTTTTTTCGTGAGTGACCACGTTTGGGCCCCGTATGTCAACACCGGTAGCACACAATCCTCCAAAATTCTTATTTTGAGTTTATTTTTCATTTTGCTTTTTAAAATTGTTTTGTTTTGCCAAAATGCTTTCCATGCATTAGCGATTCTTTCGTTTATAACCCTTTTCATATTTTTTGGTTTGAAAATTCAAAATTTTGCTGCCCTAAAATTTTGCCGCTCTCGGCAGCTGCCTAGGTTGCCTAGCGGTAAAAACGCCTCTGTTTAGATGCTAAACTGAACTGGCAGGAGCACATAACTGACAAACGCAAATTTCTCGAGCTGCAGCTAAGTTCTATTGGCTAGTTGGAAGTAAATCAGCCCTCAACCCCAAAAATAAACGCCTCATTTACACCACAATCTTCAGACCCATGTGGATATGTGGTGCTGAACTTTGAAGTACAGCCAGCCTCTCAAACATCAAAAAAATTCAACGTTTCCAAAATAAGTAGCTACAATTAGACTTAAACCAGTGGATGATCTAATTCGACGACAGCCGAATGCTCGTACATCAACCGCCTCCATAACCATCCAAACGTAGACGCAGTGATTATTTTTAATTTTCAGCTTATGTCAGCTACAGATGGCGATATCGCCGAACCACTTATGCACGCACTATGATCGAGGGGCGGAGGACAACCTCTGGCACGCCTCGTTCGAGTGTGAGGCCTGAGAGCAGGAGAGGCGTAAGATGGTAAGAATGATAGATTCCGTCAACTCTACAGCGACACCGAGAACGGCATGATCGACCGTCTCGCGCCGGACACCTTGGTTCCGGAAATACTGAAGAGTAGAAGCTGGTCTTTGTCTAGACCATCATGAAGAAGATGAAAACGAATGGTCAAGGCAGAGGACCGACGAACAAAGCTCAGCCCACACTCGATACTACAACTCTGTACCATCCTAGAGCTGTTGCAGCTGCTGAAACCCCCCAGCAGGGGTCATCCCGCCGTCGCCACCTTCCTGCATGGCCACACGTACTAAGATGAGGGGATGAGGAGTGAAGGAAAGAAACGCAGTCCGGCTGTAGGTCACTCGAATTTCAGGTTAACGCTGGGTAAGTGTTGCCTCAGTCAGTAGGGTGCCCCATAGTGGCCCTGGCAAGACAGCGCGAATCCAAAGCAAGGAGAGACGAAATGGGGGTTCGGACCAACCTCAAGACGTCTTTCTGGACATCGATGAGATAAATACTCGAAGAGGTAGTTTCCCGGGCCAGGGGTGCTGCATCTGGGGAGCCAATTCAGCATGCGTGCATCGCCATACGCCCCATCAAGTGATGTCACCTACTCATACGTTAAATACTTTTGAAATACTGGTTTTGTAAATGTTTATACTTTTTTCAAGCATCTGCTTACGGAAGTCCAAATAAAAAGGTGTGAAAGTTACAGGTTGGCGAAGATTTTAGTAAAATGAAAATTTACTGTTTTTGCAACACCTGCCTACTTCCAATAAAACTTTTTTAAATAACTGATTCTTTAAGTCTTGTAGTTTTGGTGCGTAAAATAACATTATGCGTTCAGAATGTGAATGCAAACCCTGCAATGCAACGAGTTAGCTTCCTCTTCTCTTGTACAAATGGATCCTTGGAAATTTAAATTAATTTTACGATTCTGAAAGAATTTATATTGGACTATTTCATTGCTAGTTACATTCTGCACTACATACAGAAGGCACATCATTTTTCAAATTTTAAATATCACCCATCTCTTTTCTCATCTTTACTCTCAACCCGATCCCTGGAATCCGCCCTTTCGAGCATTACCTCAGAGACGCCGAAGAGGCAGCTAGGGCTGCCTTAGCCCTCTTCGCTTCTTGTCAAAAAGCTGATCTAGGTCGAAAATATAACGAGTTGTTACGTGGGCTCGAACCCGCGACCTTCGGATTCCGAGACCAGCGCGCTATCCACTCGGCCAACTAGACTTCCGCATAATGAAGGAGTTGGGATGTTTTCCCCACAAGATTTCATTTCCTGAAAAATCTCAAAAAGATAAGTAAGTTAGTCTTCTTTTCCGCGGTACTCTTCATTCTATATTTTGGAATTGCATATAATCACCGCGCTCGACATGTTTCCGTATTTTTTCTCCATGCCTCTCACTGCACTCTCAGCGCCGAGTCTCGGGTATAAAATGTCTCGGTGACTTCGACGGTTACCATGACGCGTTACCTTAACGATGATTCTCAATTTTTTCGGCTCCATCGTCACACGTTTCCGAATCGAACCCCAACGATGACGAGATGTTTAACTGAAATTACAATTTCTAATCAGTATGCAGTCCGGGCAAGACGTCGCTAACGAGTGACACAATGTCTACTTTGCATGCTGATGAGACATTTTTCCATTTCTGAATCCGTCCGCAGCTTTTCCTCAACAGCAGTTTTCTCTCTGCGTTCCTTTTGCTCGCGTGCGTTTCGGCCGACAACCGAGAATATTGTATTTTGGCGCTCTCGAGAAGATTCTGTTGGCTGCTTTCAGAGAGCACAAAATACACACAGAACAAAGAAATACAAATGTTAGTTCGAAGCTTTACTTCCACATCCAGTACGACAATTAATCCGACATTAGCTTTCAGCGAGCGGAAATCGCTATTTTAATATCGGGCTAGCGCTGCGGGCTGCACTGCGGCTGTTGTCCAAATAACGAGATCGGGTTAATCTTAAGATGAAAAAGTATCAGCAGCAGCTTGTGTACGTATTGAAAAGCGATTTGTGAGGCGAATGCTAATATAAAAAGAAGAGACTGAAGACAAGAAAAAAAAAGTAGATGTACTGTGTACTGCTGGTGCACCGTATTTCAGATTTCTCGACTGCAGCCTTCCCAGCCCACTGATGATTGATTTTCAATTAATATCGAGACGATATTATGCGGATCGGCGATGAAGATTCTCGCTCTCTCTCATCTTTCGGTTCAGCGATTGAAAATTCTGTGCAGCTGAGTGCAATCGTGGCTGTAAGTCATTTAAAAAACCGCGCTGCAACATTTTTCTGCGAACAAAGTATATAAGATTTACCGCCGGTAAAAGTAAGTAAAGGTTCGTGAACGTCATTTCCTATATATGTGAGAAAGGGAATTACCTATCGATAATAATAATCTAAAGCATTTGCCGCATGCTGCTGTATACAGTACACCTTTTAATAAAAGTTGCTTCGGCGAGCGTCGTTCAAACGTGTCCAATCTTTTCCGCCTTCATCTCAATCATAATCGTTTCCTTCTCGCCTTTTTACCTTTACTGCTGGGCGATATTGACGTGAGACCGCGACACCCTTTGAATGTTATTTCCCATGGGTCTGACAATGCCAACGCCAATCTTACCCCTTTGCAATGACCTTTCTCAATCGAGTCGTTTATTTTATTTCAGTCTTACCTGGGTCAATATAGAGCGTTAGTGTGTCTTTCTCGAAAGCGAAGTTCGACGCAGGCATACATAATAGTGTAGATGAAATAGGGAGCAGAAGATGCATCATCATACACGCTTATTGACTCAGATACTAATGACGCTGGAGAGTTGGATGAAAACACTGATATTTCATCGGCAATTTCATAAGAAAAATTGGCATTCATTGAAAGTATTTTTGAAACGCATTGGGTCATTGCATACTAAGTCGAACAGAATCCGACGCTTCCTGGATCTCTCGGATGGAGACAAAACTCGCTAGAACGGTTGAGTAAGCTGTCCACCACATACACACGCGCAGTATTAATCTTTCTGATCTGGCAGTAACAACGCCCTGCGAATGTAATGCCTTGTTCGTGTGAACTTATGGGGGTTACAGGACGCGCTACGTTTCCACCTCGGTTGATACTGTAGTCGCTGTGTTCGCTACGATGTTAGAGGGGGTACTCGATTTGTCGAATATCACTAGCTTTCCGGCGCTGTTGAGATTCAAACCTGAGACGCAAGGATTGCTAACCGGGCACGTTACTATGTACCTGGCCATACAGCTACTTTTCATCTATATATTAGTCTACACAAATTAGGATCAGATCAAGCCTAAACAGGAAAGAAATGCGATCAAAGGCTTCTACAACAAATTATCGTGTGAACTGGCTCATTTAATGATCCCCAGAAAACCTATCCACCAACTCGTGTACATTTTCCATAGCGGTGATAATGGGTCATTCTACCAAAACCTTGATAATTCATGTTTTTTTGTTTTTTTTTTCAACATTATTACTTTTTTTCATATAAATCATTTATATGCATATAATAAAACATATTTATGAGGTTAAACCAACAGCATACTTCCTAGGGGAGAAGATACAGGGGGCTCAAAATGATTAGGACCACGCTGAAGGAATGGCAGCCCACGGTGAAGGAATTGTTGGCCATAGAAAGAAGTTCCTACGCGCACGCGCGCCCGTGTACTGTGAATACGCACATACTCTTCCACCCGCACATCAACGCATTCGTATCAGTCCTACCAGGTGTCCGGATTTTCTAGTAAATCTCCGAATTTTTCAACCTTAGGTAAAAAATATCTGAATTTCTGAATAATGTCCGGAAATTTTGGGGAAAATCCGGATTTTCGTTGTTGTTTTTTTCGTTTTGTGGGTTTATTAAGCTTCTGATTAGTTTGAAATATTTTTGTGGCTGACTGCATTTTGACTGCACTAAACTGGACTAGAAAAAATGTTTTTTCGTTTTTTTACCTTAATAATTACTCAGTTTTCCTTTCACCCAAGGCATCCTTTTTCAGAAACCAAGGTTAAAAACAAATCCACTAAAATTAGATTCGAATCTGAATCCACGAATAATTATTTTATTTATTTTTGATTCGAATATGATTCGAGAATTATTCAAATCGGATTCGAATAAATGGAGCAGATTTGTGGATTCGAATACACGAACCGACCAGTTCTGATATCCAAATAAACTTTTCCAGGGTCATCTTCCATTTCTTTCGGATCCGCCATTGTAATTAATTCAAAATTCAATTAAAAGTTGAAAATAATTATCTTTTTCCAGCGCGTTTTTGGTTATTCTCTTTGTCGCCTCCCTCCCCGAAAATTATGGGCTTTCAGTGTAAAATTCACAAAGAGACAAAAAAAAAGTACAAATCCGACGAATCTACTAAAAAGATTCGAATAAATTTCACGAATCCATAACGTTTATTAGATCGAATTATCGATACGAATCCATTTCTAATTTCTCAGCTCCCATTCAAATTCAGTATAATGGAGGAAAACGCTCCTGGGCCATCGATTTATGCATGGTTTCAAAATGAAAATAAAATAGTAAAAGAATTTTCAGTTTCCCAAATGTAGAGATTCAATTTGATCTATAGTAATTTGTTGTGTGAGATATTTGAGTAATTTTTAATAGGGCATTTTCTTTCTCTGTTAACTTAATGTTGGGTACATTATTTGGTAAAACTGAGAACTGAATTCTGCATGAAATTTCCTATAAGAAACATTACTCTCCTTTTATTCTTAATAATTTTACCAACACTGGACTTGGTACTTGCCAACTTCTCCCACATTGTAGTTTCTCAGGGCGACTCATTGACCGATACTTGTGACAGTTACCACCCACCTCTACTCGTCGAGTTTGGTTTTGTGAAACATCCCTTAAAAAATAATACAACTGCAACTACGAACCCTCGAAGTTTGATTTAAAAAAGCAAATTTTCTGGATATGTATAATTCATTTAAATTGAAAAATTGGGATGAACTATACAAGCTTACAGATAGTAACCAAGCTGCTGAGTATTTCCAAAATTCAGTAATAGATATCTTAAGAAAGACAATGCCATTAAAAAAGAATACTGGACGGAAAAATATCCTACTTGGTTTACATATGAAATTATCGGTAAAGTGGTCACTATCGAGGATATAAAACGTGCCCTGCATGAACGTAAACCTTCATCATCTTGTGGCCTTGATTTCATTCCACCATACATATTTCGAGCTTGCTCACACTTTTTAATTACTGTCTTAACTTATGTCTGTAATACTGTCGTCGAGACATGTATTTATCCAACAATAAGGAAAATGTCGAAAGTTATTCCACTTTACAAGTCAGGCAAAATAATCGAAATAAAAAATTATCGTCCCATATTTCTGATTCCACTGGCGGCCAAAATTTTTGAAACTGTCTTGCATAAATATCTATACAATCAATCCAAAAATATTTTATCTCCCTGTCAACATGGCTTTAGAAAGGGATATTCAATGCAGACAAATTTATTGAACTATCCATATGATGTCAATATAACCCTCTCTAAGGGTGGCAAATAGATACCATTTACACGGATTTTTCAAAGGCCTTTGACACTGTCAACCACAAAATCTTATTCCAAAAATTGTGCAGCTTTGGCTTTTCAAAAAATCTAATAACTCTATCTCATTCCTACTTAAATAACAGAATGCAATTTGTCGAGTGTAAAGGATTAGCCTCTACGTGTTATAAGAGTGTGTCAGGTGTTCCTCAGGGTTCGGTTTTCGGTCCACACCTATTTCTGATTTTTGTCGATGATATTTCTGAAAAAATCCAATATTCAAAATTATTGCTGTATGCAGATGATATGAAAATGTATAAGATTATAAAATCTCAAAATGACTGTGCTAAAGTGCAACAAGATCTTGACTCATTAGTTGTGTGGCGTGATTGTAACTTGTTACCATTTAATACTGACAAGTGTGAAAAAATTACCTTCTCAAGAAAAAGATGCCCCATTTTACACGAGTATAAAATAAAATAATGATACACTTAGGTGTGTAAATTTGGTAAAAGACTTAGGCATCATTTTGGATTCGAAATTATTATTCAATATGCATATCGATCACATAACTTTAAAATCTAAAAGAATGGTTGGCTTCATAAAGAGAAATGGAACTTGTTATAAAAATGTAGAAACAGTGAAAATTCTTTATTCTAGTTCTGTCAGATTAATATTGAAATTCTTCTCTGTTATATGGGATCCCAGAACCCAACAAGGGAAAGATAAAATTGAGAAAATTCAAAAAAGGTTTTTGAAATACTTATATTGCAAAATCTTTACATATTATCCTTTTGAACTTGTATACAAAGAATTTTTCGTTGGCTTTGAGATTATGAGTCTAAAAAACGGAAGATATTTGGCAAAGTTGATCTTCTTGGGGGATATTTTGAATAACAAAATTTTGTATTCCAACAACTTAATACGTATTCAGTTTAGGGTCCCTACACTTAATACAAGAAATACTGATCTATTTGTGACATGTAGAGGCTCAGCATCAAGTATGGACAATACTCTAGCTTCCGGAAGGTGAGGGAGTGATCAAGTGTGATCGCGTGGTACTTCGGATTCTCACAGTTCTTTAAGTTCTTCCTTGGCCAGATGAGCTTCAGCTTGCATTCTGCTTGGTATTCTTGCAGTTGAACGAACATACTTGGGTGTTTTCTGAATTTGCCCGAGGGCATTTTGCTTCTAGACAGCTGATGCAGTTCCAGCTAAAGTCATTGGACTATATTGATAAACTATTTCAATATCTCTCATAATTTTCGAGTTATTTGGAAGAGGGGGGGAGGACTGTCGAATGGGCCACGTTTACTACCACGATGATTTACGCACACAGATTGGGGATGGCTTCTATATGGGTCATTCAGAGAAAATGAAAAAAAAAAAAGTAAGAAAGAAGAAAAAGCGAGAAAAGACAATAAGGTAGCGCTTCCTGAGATCTCCCTCGAGGTTCATTTCCCTTAAATACGATTCTGATTAAACATCTTCACCTGATAGGATGTTCAATTGGTGAAGCAAAAAACAAAATTTCGATGGATTATTTGATATCATTTCGTTGTTGAACTTCCATTCGACTATTTTGAAATTTCGCAGAAGGTACAATTTTGTTTTGGAATGTCAATTGTGCCTGGGTTGTCTCTCCCCCGTCCACCCTAAATAGGATCACATTTCCAACAGAATATCGGTCGCCATATTTTTGAATTCCCCTCCTCCATTCATGATTCTCTTCTGGTGCCTTTGCCAGTTAAGAGATCATGGGCCAGGAAGCACCGTGAATATTACATCCCGCTGGGATGAATCATTGCACATTTCTCATCCCTTTACAATAATAACTTCATCTAGCCTCGTTCATGTGAATCCACTGGCCTTTATTTTTCAGGTCAGAAGAAATTCTCTGGTGATCTTGCCGCACGTCTACCTCTGTTAGAAAGAGGTATCTCATTTAATCATTCTGCTGGTGTTTCGATTATACAGGCTGTTTAAATCGGGATATAGTAGACGTTATATACGAGTGGGAAAGAGCAAAACGGTACTAGAAATTGTGTTTTATCGACGAAGAAGAAATAAATTCAATTTATAAAATGATCTATCTATTCTAATAACTAAATGAAATAAAGCGTCTAACCCATTCGCTCGTTATTTTGCCCGTAGAGTATCTATCAAGTCTGCGTTCGCAGTTCGTGCCACCCCCGCGCCCCGCCGGTGTCTGGTCCGCACCACGTTCCCAAATGACAGTCCATCGAGATATTTTTTCCACAGCCAGCGACAGATAAAAGAAAACGATTCCAACTTATTTCAGGAAAAATGTGCTCAGGCGAGTGTAAGTATCTTGTTTATTTCTTTTCTTCTAGAAAATTCTATATCAGTTGTGCTAGGTTTTTCTTCCAAATGGGAAACGTCGGTATGCTGTATATTTTTTCTTCGCTTTTCTTCTTTTTTTTTTTCTCTTTTTTTCCTATTTTGTTGGCACAGCAGTGGCGACATTGTTGGGTGGAGAAATTCGACTTCTTCATTTGAAGTTTTTTTGATTTCGCGGTCTGCGAGGGGGAAATACGTCTGTACGCCGCAGCAAATCAGATTAGAAAGCATCGTTAGCTGCGTTCGAAATCAACATTCCGGTTGTGCAATCAAAGACAGAAATCAGTGGCTTATCGATATAAGGGGTTGAATAGGGTATCAGTTGACATTCTGTATTAGCACGGTGGTGGTGGTGCTCCGAAATGCAGCAGAAGTACACGTGTGCTGTGTGAATATGTCGTGAATCGACTATCCAGAAATCTTGCATTTTAATTTCAATATTTGGCATCCCAACTGTTGCTTTTCAACTTGTATATGCTCATGTGCATTACAATAATGACATCTCCCCCTATATCGTGGGGGAATAAGAGAGCTACAAAATATTTTAAACAGGCCCGTAACCAAGATTCTTTAGAAGAGGGGGCTCAGTGGGAGCTCACCAAGGACATCCGAATTATGAATTTTTTTTCTAACCATGAGAGAGGGGGTAAATTCTTTTGAAAGGAACTTCTTTCAAAGTTTTTAGATATCTGAAATTTTTATTGAAGCGTTGACGCGTGAATCTGTAAAAATTAGCCTCCAAACTCTAATTTACTTTGTCTGTTGAAACTCGGATTCAAGATCAAGAAACAAACAATATTACAATACAAGATGAGATACCTACTCTGTTTTCCATCAAGGGAGAGAACAGGCGGGCTTTGGAAAAGGTTTTTCGACCATTGATCAAATGTTTACAATAAACCAAATCATAGAAAAATCCAAAGAATATAATACAAAGTTGTATCTTCTCTTCAGATTTTCAGAAAGCTTTCAACTCGGCTGAACAATATTACTTATGGAAAGCACTTCTGAATCAGAGAATAAATTCAAAAATAGAAAGAGTAATTCGAAAAATATATACGAACTCAAAAGCTTGTATTAAAATAGATAGGGTAGTAAAAGATTGCGATGGAAAGAGGCGTAAGACAAGGTGACCCACTCCCCCCAAACTTCAATTGCGTCTTGGGAGAAATATTCAGAAATATAGAATGGGAAGGTACAGGGATTCAAGTTGAAGGCAAATTCGCCGACAACGTGGTGATTATCACAAAATCGGCAGAAGAACGTTTGGAAATGGGAGAGAAATTTCCAAGAAAAAGTAGGAAGGCGGGACTGGAAATGAACAGGGGAAAATCAAAAGTTTTAGCAAACGGAAACAATAGGATGGAATCAGTCCTAAACGGGACGAAAATTAAGCGGATCTAAGAATTCGAATGCCTGGGCCAGCTAATATAATTCGTTATATTCGAGAGGGTAGTTCCCGGGACCGGGGATGCGGTGTCTTAGGGGCCACTTTGGCATACCTGCATCGCCATACGTCCCACCACATCATATATCCACTTCACGGTATTTATATTTCTTCCTTTATGTCAAACGAAGTTTTTCACAACTCACAACAAGCTCTCACACCTCATTCAAGTTTACTGTACCTATTACGTATTAAATGAAGTATAATTAACTTTCAGATGTACCGAGATCGTGGCCTATACGCGATAAGTGTCTCGCTAAATATAAATTTAAAAAAAAAAAAAAAAAAAAACGTTTTCTTGTCTCGAACCGGATCAAAGAAAATTTCTGAAATTCAGTAAATGGCTTGCCGAGTTGCTGAACTATAAGACATCATTACTGAGAAACTTGGAAAATTACCGCCGAATTCAGGATTGAGACAATTTCAAATTTTTAGCTCATCAAGTACTAGACAGACCCCTAGAACAACAGCATAATATGCGGGAAATGAGGTATTTTTTTCATTTTTTCGATTTTACTCTGATATTTTGACAACTCCACCTATGTCAACAACAAACACGTTATTCTCAGTTGCGGATTTAGAACCTAAGCCGCGATAGGCACTCGACAAAATGTCCCCCTAACCCTCGACTACATATCCTCCTAATGAGCTACAGGTCAAAAATTGATAATTATTTCCCAGTTCTGTGTTTTCTGCAACATCTACAATATTTTCCTCTTTTTCTCTCTGTCTCTTTTTCTTTTCTCTTTTTCCGAATTTCCTTTCTTTTTCCCCCTGTTTTTGTACAAGAATCTGCCACTCTTCAAAATCTGCCGCCCTAGGCACGTGTCTAATGTGCCTGTTGAGAAATCCATTGCTGGTTATTCTTAATGTCATGCACTTTCAAGATACCGACACCAGAATAAGAAGACACAAGAACTATTTTTGAGTGATATATCGTGCTATGGTCTTTCCCCGGAGTCAGGTCCGAAATTTAAGTGAAATCCGTACTGAAGTAACTTGAAAAATGGTATATTTCGTTGCCAACTGAGCTAGGCTCGTGTTTAGCAACGGCACTAAATTACATTTTTTTCCCTTCCATTTTCTTCCTACAATTTCTTTAGTTAGTGCACTACTTATTTCTTTACAATAGTTACACATATTGCGGTTGTTATTAGTCGGACTGTATGCTGCGCTGTTTTTTGTTTCTGTAATTAGTAGTTGTATTAGTAACTGCATTTCGTATCAAAGTTTTGTAAGTTTTGTTGTTAATTTGTATTTTTTTTCCCTATTCTGCTGATCAAGTTTGAAGTTTTTGAGTCCAGTGTAAATGCTGTTTGTTTTACCGATGTTAGTTTTTATTTTTGGTAATGTTACTGTAAATTGTGTGTTCCTCGTCAGTCTAGTGTTAGTTTTGCTGTATTTCGTTAGTAAATTATGTTTTTTCACGTATTTTATTGCACTTATTCCATGTAGTTTTTCCAAAGTTAGCGCCTTTGTTTCCTCAAAAAGTTGTACTGAGCTAAATCTTTTTGGTTTTTTGTAAAGTATTTTCAAGAATTTTTTTTTTGTTAACTGTAACTGGTTTTAAATTAGTTTTATAGGCTGCTCCCCAGCTTGATATTCCGTACTGTATTTTTGATTGCACTATCGCTGTGTAAAGAATGCGCTTTACTTCTTGAGAGATTATGTTCCTGAATTGAATTGCAATAAAAATAGACTTTAATAGTTTTTTTGCTAAATATTTGCCTTGTTGTTTCCAATTTAGATTTTTATCTATTATTATCCCTAAATATTTCATAGAGTCGACGGTATTTATTTGCTGGCAATTATTGTTTAATTGAAAACATTTATCATTTCATTACAAAAAGCCTTCGGTTGCCAGAAAACTTTCAATCCGATTTTTTCGTAATTATCTGGCAGTTTCTTTCTTTTCCTCCCTGTTTCTCACACTAATTTTTGTAGGCGCAGGAAACCCCTTCTAAGTCCGGGGTCATGGTTGATCCTCTATGTATATCCGCCACTGAAAACAATCCTTACTGAAAACTTGATAGATGGACCAAAAAAATATTAACAGGACTAATTCTCATTTAACTCTGAATTAAAGACTGAAAACAACCTGAACTTGACCATTAAGTCGGAATAGCACCGACCAAAAACAATCATGTTCAAACCGAAATTACCAAATCTGATCGAATTCGAGCAAAACAGACAAAAATAACTGAAATGGAGAACTACCACACAAATTCAACCAATATATTTCTTTTTCTTCAATTTTCAACAAATTGAAATACAAACTCGTATTATACGAACAGTAAGTATCCCTTAGGTTATTTTTCCTCTCTGCTCACATTCATTCTTCACATAAAGGTACCTACTCGCTTATACAAAACTACTTTCTGTCATTTTTTTATACCTTATTACGTACTCTCAAAAAGCAGTTTAAAAGCGGTGAAGTTTGCGAAATCTGCGAAAAAGGCCATTATCCAAAGGTTTGAATTTGAAAAAATTTTTCTAGACTGCTCACCATTAATCGTAGAGCGATGGGCGGACGTCAGTCGACAAATACTTTTAAATAAATCGTAGAAAGTATTCTCGAAAACTTCACGCAACACCGACGTGGAATGGAAGCAAAGAAAAGCTTATCATTTGAGGAGGGGAAAAAAGCCAGCAGCAACCATGCAGCACCATGATGAACGCTAAATAAGGTAATAAATTTCGTAGCAGAATTTTAAGAAGCTGTAACTCGGTTTTTAGTTTACATTAATGAGTTCTGTGCTCGAGTTTCTACGTGTTGAAGGGGAGAAAAGTTTTTTACTTTTGGAAACTAACCGTGTACGAGTGAACTTTTTTTTTTTCAAATGTCGTCTATTTATATTTTATCGCGTTTTATGTGTATACGTGATCATCGTTTTTTGTTCGTCCAAAATATTTTTACACGTTTTCGAGGCCAGTCCGGTGTTTTAACATTTCCGCGTTAATTATTTTCATTCATCACTCCGTTACTGGTTTTTTGGTCGAACCGTATCGAGAATCATTTTGCGCTTTCTCTAGTTATCTCTGTACATTTTCTAGAAGCTTAGTCGATTTTTATTCATGATTGAATGAATAGGGCCGAATGCTACATGATGAAAAAAATTTCGCTGATATCTCAGCGTAATGCCGTACTTGCTACACTTTAACATGTACGAATTTATCTACACAGGTCCGTAGCGCATCCTGTGTGGAAGAGTGGCTCGAATTGTAGGTCGGGTTAGTATTAGGAATTTTGTACCGATGTTTATACTCATGGATACCCTAAGCATTACACAAAT
Source organism: Acanthococcus lagerstroemiae (assembly GCA_031841125.1). Lineage (NCBI taxonomy): Eukaryota > Metazoa > Arthropoda > Insecta > Hemiptera > Eriococcidae > Acanthococcus > Acanthococcus lagerstroemiae. Next base: position 47,179,329 of record CM063111.1, on the reverse strand, counting down.
TAATGGCTTTATACATACTGCCAAAAAAATTTAGCTCGGGTGCAGAGCTGAGTTAAGTCTCGGATGGAGCAGAGACGTACAGATAGGGGGAGGGGATAGCTTCCCTCGGAGGAAATTTTTTACTCAGCAGTTGCGAAAATTTACCATTTCAGTCAGGTGGGGTTGGAAAATTTCGGTAGAGTTGGAAAAATCCGAAACCCAACTAGTCAAAAGTTGTTTTTTTTTAGCTTTGATACTTGGGAATTTTGAGTTGAATCGGTCGGGAATTCCACCCCCCCCCCCCAGGAGAAACTCTTCGGTACGTCCCTGGCTACGAGCCTGTATCTACAGCTACATGTAGAAAATTATCTAGTAAGTTCTTCTATTTATTTAAGAGGCTTAGCGAAGAATGAGAAATCCAGAACAATTGATTAGTAGATAACGGTTATTTACTAATGTTAATATACAACTCCCCCGCTACTGTGAAGTAGATTTTGGTTTATCAGAGTAGATACGCTCATGAACACGAGACATCTAAATTACAAGGGTACAAGGAATTTGTTATCAGTATTCGCTATCTCTTTGATCTATTTGATCCTTTCCATATTTGTGTCATCAGAACAGGGTGAAACATTTAATTCCCATTCAAAAGTAAAAAACATGATCGAGCAAAGATGTTGGCCTAATATCTCTGGTTTAAATTAAAACATTGCTATTAAGCCCTCAAGCACTAGGGGAGAGTGGCCCAAGATGACATAGGTTTTACTTTCACCAATTTTTTGGACGAACTATTGATATTTGGAAAAAACTAATTGGAACCCAATAAAGTACAACTCTGTGGATATCATTACATCTGGGCTACATATTTTTTGAGATTTTTTAAATGCTTCAAAATTTGATTTCTTAAACATTTGTCAAGTATGTCATCTTAGGCCATAATATGGCTAATAAGATGACATCGGTGATACTTTTTTATTTTTCAATTCTAAAAAGCAAGAAAAAGAGAAAAATGAACAAATTTAGGCTTCCTTTTTTTTAATCAGAAATTGCTTTATTGTATGTATTACAAAATAAAGTACGAAATTGACTTATGTACATATTTCACCATTGGCTTCCTTTTGATGGCATCAATCACAGATTTCATATTTTCTTCCGTCCAAGAACCCCTTCCAATAGTTTTGGTGCGATGAGAATTATCATTTTGTCTGAAACAAGGTATTTCAATTATTAAAATTATGAAAGTACTTATTTGGTTGTATGTCATCTTGTTTGCTTTCGTATCATATATTTTCGAAATAGTAAAAATAAAATTGAAACTTACTTTTAGAAGGATATGTAATATTGTGTTTTGAAGCTTATACCTTTTGTTCTTTCACTTGGAATCATTCTTGGCCAAAATTAACGAGAAACGAATTTACCATCACTTGTTAGTATCTATCTCGAATAAAAATCATATATCACAAAAAATGTAATCAGATTTTTTTTAGCATTATGGAGTTGAAAGGTCAGTTTATAGCGGCTTTTACTCGTTACAGTGTGACCAACATTTGAAGCGAAGAATTGTATTTTTCGCGGGGGTAGTTTTCGAGAAATCGTCGCTATGTCAATTTGGGCCACTCTCCCCTACTTTGGTCAAACATATTAAAAAAAAGTGCTGATGAATAAGAGCAACAGGTGCAGATAAAAAATTCTAATACAAGCTGCACGATAGAAAATGAGCATTTCAATTCAGTTCTCTGTTGACAACCTAACGTCAAACTATCTGCCAATGAAATAAGAAGGTAACCTATCTATTTTCTTAACATGGACTGGTAGATCACAAATTTAAGAAAACCGAACATTGACAGGTGTATTTTGAGTACAGATAACTACAATTTATATGAACAGTTTTTTGAAAGTACTCAAGTATCTGTACATGAGTGCCATAGGTTTAAAATCTGCACCAGAGTGCGCTACAAAATCACCTGCGCGGGTGAAACTGAAAGGGGGATCACGGATACTTTTAAATGAAAATACTGCTATTCTTAAGAAGGCAAAAAACGGCCGAAAATTATTCCACCCAGTTGCGTTGACTATAATTCTATTGTTTAGTAACAATACAGTAAAATGTAGGACGAGATTTTTTTTTAAATCAATTTCTAATTGATTTAAAGACGTTTAAAGTTTGCTGTAATTTTATGAAAGATTGTACATGATCACCTTTTCAGTACGCAGAGCTACCGACTTTGAGAACTCTACGTTTTAGTGCCTATAAAACAGCAAGGGGTTCATTCTCCAGAAACTGAGAATATTTTGTTACTGTCAAATTTTGAACCCGAACTTTGGATTTCTTAGGAGGGGAGGGGGTATTTTTGGTTAAATAATATCATCTGTAGCAAATTTCACCAATCCAATTCGTCAGATAGGACAATTACCGTCTTTTGAAAGGAAAAAGTATAAGGAGGTGTCCGTCGTCGTGGATGTTACCGTTTTGTCTCAATACCTGTAGTGGTTTCTTAAATTTATATTTCAATTTGTTGTTTTTTTGTTTGTTTTTTCTCAATGATATGGTAGAGAAAGGGCGCCAAATATAAAACACAACTTCCTTTTTGGACTATAACTTCCGCTCTATGAAACATTTTTGAACCCGTTTTGAACTGAAATATTCTCAAAACCTTCCTCAATACTTGCGCCCAAACAAACGTCCCGTATTCTCGCAATTTTTTGCCCATCGCCAGAACTGTAAAAAAAGTAATTTTTACAACCTCAAAAAAAAAAAAAGAAAAAAAAAAAGACATAATATAGGAATACCAATTTTATTTTTATTTTTCAAGCATTTTATTCAAACAAAAGTCGCATCTAAAAAATAATCCTTTCTCGCAGTCTGAACATTTCTAAAGATACCGTAAGAAACAACAGAAATACTGAATCCATTACTCGTTTGGTTTATTGTATAGCCCGTTTTATTGCTCTGAACTGCTTTAATCGCTTCGGTTATCTTTGTTGGAGAGTTATTAAGTACTTGGGAAAAACTGCGTATAACCTTCACAACAAGAATTAACACGCAAAATCGGGCCCTTTATTTGAAACATTTTAGTCATATTTGATACAGAATTCGATGCGAACGTTTTTTTACAAGTCAGCGTCGACTTTTATATCAAATATCTGGCATCAGCTATGACGAAAAATTCCATCCAAATGTCAATATGTCAACACGGTAACTCGATTTTTGTATCTAATTCTTCAACAAATTTGACTACAATGTTTAGTCAACAAGTGACAGATTTTGATTACCGATTAAAAAATGAGTCGATTCTTGTGTCAATTGTGTTTCAAAGGATGTTATATAAGTAGGTATGTAGAGTATATGCATTTTCCATTTGAATAACAATGTCAGTCTCGCCAGATGAGAAGTTGAAAAATGTACTAGCAAGAAATTTTCCAAGATTGCTCAAGATTTCAAAAATGAAATACACCAAAGAAAATATGTAATCTCCGAGACTGTAGGCATCAAAATGTAGAACGCATTTAAAAAAATCAAAATCACGGTACAATATAAAGCTAGTGACACGAGCCTATCTCGCCCGTACTGACGGCTGTCCCAGGTTGTGTAATATTTCGGGAATGTGCCACAAGATAGCGCCTTCTGTAAAAACTCTGTTTTCAGCTGATTATCATAGCGTTTTACATGTAATCTTACGGAAAATACTCATTCGTGAAAGAAAAATGTAAAAAAGTTAGGAATGCACATATAGTACAGAATTTTGCACATATAATACCTGCAACTTTATCGATTCCATTAAAAATAATTTCGTAGTATGAGGATGTATTTCAATTGTTAAACAATGGTTTCAGAAGAGGTCTTCTTATCACTTTAAAGTTTCACAAAAATTAGAAAGAAAAAATCCGAAGTTTATTTTATTAAAAGTAAGCTTACATAAGAATTATTGCATAATACAACAGGGTGTCTACTGGGCCAATAAGTCCAATAAAAGTACAATAATTTCAATAAATTTTAATACAGATCCCAATAAAAATTGAAAAATTAGGAATCATGCATTATCATTTCTTGGAACCAGAAATCCCAACCTAACTTTTTGGACGTCTTTTCTATATTTCCAAAGTACTCAAGCATACTCTGCGTGGTCCCTTCTTTTTTGTAGTCGTGGTAAAACATGAAAAGCCCGAGAATAGTCCAATGAAAATCCAATAAAAGTCCAATATTTCTGATTTTTAAATTTGCTATACACCCTGTAGCAAACAACCAGTAACCTTGTTACTCGAGGAGGGTCTGTTACGTTTAGGAAAGTAGGAAACGCACAATGCTCCAGTTGTTGTAAGCAAAATCCAAAATAAAAATAGAATGTAATAAAGTACATCTCCTTGGTAGAGACGAAACCTGACTTTCATGGGGGGGGGGGGAGAAGAATTTGCCGACAAATACTTTTCGAAAATTGAAAATTCGCCGACAAAAGATGTAAAAAACTGAACATTTTCCGATTTTTTAACCAAAATGTGTTTTAATTGAAAAAAACAAACAAACCTTTCAAGTATCGCATCAGTGACCGGGACGCATTGAGACTGTCCCGAGCCCCCATTTTACCTGTCTGCTGCCAGGGCCACCATGGGACACCCTATTGATCGAGGCAAATTTCACACAGCATTAACCTGAAATTCGGGGGCACCACAGACGGACGCGCTTCCTTCCTTCATCCCTCATCGCCTCCTCATCTTCGTACGTGTGGCGACGCAGGAAGGCGATGACGGCGAGGTGAGCCCGGCCGAGGGAGTTCATGATTCAGGATTATGATGGAAATCTTTTTGAAATGTTGAAATGTTAGTGGGATAGTGTAATGTGGTAGTGACTGGGTGGAAATCCTGGTGCACCGTGCAACTTGCAAAAAAAAAAAAAAAAAAAGTTAATTGTGAATCATTTTTCTGTATTTTTGCGAAAATTTTGCATTTTGGTGCACGGTACTAAGGGTTAAAATACTGTAATTTTTTTTTGTTGAAAATATGGTAACCCTATTATCAAAAGTTGGCAACGCTGTTCACGAAATACGTAATTTTGATTTCTTCTTCCCCCTCGTTTTCTTCGTCATGGACCGGTTTTTCTCACGCTCATATTGACGCATACAGATCAGAGTGGTGGCTGAATTCCAAGTCCCTCTTAGGGATTGCCTTCTTCCATTAAAAAATTTATCTGGATTCGTCGGCGGAGTGAACAGAGATACCTAAAGACGTAAGATAAGTATTTAAGAAATAGGCCCGTAATCATGAGTATATCCTAAGGGGGACTCGTATATTTTGACTATAGTAGGTAAAATAACTGAATAATAAATCGTAATTCATACCGTCTCGACTGTCAATGACTACTAAAGATTGCGGTATATAGCTTTTCTCACTGCTTTTGAATATGAACGATTAAAAAATTGATGCGCGTGACATTCTGAGAGTTTTTATCGATCAAAAAGAACGGACAGTACAATTATTCTGATTGAATTTTTAATTTTATTTATAACAAAAATGTGAAGACGTACCTAACTATGATAATAAATGGAGTATGTATATTTGAAGCTATACGTTTTATTTTATTTTTATTCTCGTGTGGTCAATAAAACACTGAACATTGAAGATTTAACATATATCTTCAAAAATGAAAAAGGAATTTCAAATTATTTTATTTAGGCATTCATATAAAAACAAAAATTTTGGAAAAGCGAAAAATTTTTTTCGAACATTTTAAGAATTTACCAGACGTTTTTAAAAAAATTGGGGCTCGCAAATCATTTTTAGGGGGGGGGGCTAAGCCTCCTTTAGCCCCTCTCTGGTTACGGTCCTGTTAAGAAAGAACATCAGTTCCGTCTATGGATCAACTTTTCTGCCTTATTCATTTTCATACCTTCTCATCTTAGGAGGCATAGCCGGACATGCAAAATGTAACAAAACACGGGATTTCAAAGGAAGTCACAATCAAATTAAAAAATTCGACGTAAAATAACGTAAAATGCGGAATTTACAGGAGTGCTATGCAGTTTTTTCCATATCAACAATGATAAGACTAGAGTTTTTTGCAGTGGCGCTACATGGTGGCGTAGCCGCGTACTATTACATACATGCGGACACGATTTCCGCGTCGTGTCACTACCTTTATATTGTACCGTGATCAAAATCTTGAAAATGCACCAAAATGAACCAGAAGGTACCACAGAATGTACCAAATTCTATCTACTAAGAAGAATGGAAATGTGCCAAAACGAACCAGAGTTGTTGAAATCACCAAATATTGTACTAGAGAAGTTGAAATGTACCAAATCTGGCAACACTGAAATGTGTTAGTCAGCTTTAATGGTTCACTATCAATGAATGTAAGATACATGAAAGTGACCACATGGTGAGGTAACAGCAAATACTCTAATTATTTTGAATATATTATTGAATGGAAAAAGACCGTTTATTTTTTACGTTGGTTGGACTTTCTGAAGTTTTCTACTTTGAAGTACTACCTATCATGCCTTCCAGAATGTTCATCATGATCAGGTACAACTCGAAAATACCCTTGTTAAATAGATAGATAGGTATCTATTAATTTTAATGACGACAATCCTACATAGCGAGAATTTGCACGGGATACACACGAGAATCTGAGCGACACTAATAATGACATTTAAGATTTTGTTGAAAGTGTGGCGTTTTATGGGGCACGCTTCAGTTACTGCAAATGCTGAAGACTGGCATCCCCGTTCTGATTCCAAATGTCATTGGAGTTTTATACGCAGGGAAATGAATCTCGTTGAAATATACTTTTATTAAAACTTTATAAAGTCTCTCTTAGATAACAACTCGACAGTAGTTCGCGAAAAAATATATCCACCGCATTTGAGAAGTACTGAGAAAACACTCTTCGGAAGACTAGCGGTTTCTTTTTGCTTTTTTTCACGGATGAAAAACACTTTTCGATTGGTGCAGTTTGCTTTGATAGAGTATTTTCAAGGTACACGACGAACGTGAAAAAAGGAAACTAAGCGGAAAACAGTTTCGGTGACCCACTTAGCATTGCGATGTGTAGTTAGTTGTTGTAGGACGTACGTGCCGCATTTCTTTGTCAGATTACAGGGCAAAGAAAATACGAGGACGCAGCCATAAAAGCTCGCTCTTCAGTTTTGGTGCGTCCAACACTCGAATGCAAAGGCCAGAAATGCATTCTTAATTGATCAACTTTTTGTCCCAAGGTTCGGTGTTGTACCTTGGGACTGAAAATCAATTTTTATCAGTCATGTTGGGTAGAAGATGGAGGTTCTGGGCAGGAGGTGGTTATAGACAGGCGACATTACCCAAACCTTATTATGAATGCAGGTGGTTGGGACGTGACAACTGTACATATCACACTGTCGCATCAAAAATCTGTCGGGCATTGTAAAGTTAAAAAAAAAAAAAAAGTGTTATTAGAAGTTACAGATGGACGTTTCGAAATCGAATTGTAGTTCATTAATTAATAAGTGTGGTCCCCGAAAGTTGTAGAAGATTCGTTCATGTCTCAACTACCTTTGAGAACATCAACCTTTGTTTAATTTTTTGTTAATGATTTTAAGACGAAAATTGGCTGAATGAGATTCTGGACAAAGGCAAGGGTGGAAGTGTGACAGGGCCTGTTCGTCAATGAATTCGTGCGCTCCTTATTCGGTGGCGCAACAAGAAATTTGCTTCCTAGAAACAAAGAATATGTTTGCCACTGATCCCCTGCTTCTCCTCTCATTATAAATTTAGTTTTGTAATTTTGTAAATTTTTTAGGAAAAAATCTAGGAAATAAAAAGTTACTAATTTAATAGAAAAAATAAATAAGTTATACGAATTAATTTTTCTCATTAAATAAAAAAAATGTCAGTTCTGAAAATTTGCTGCCATTTGGAAAAAGTGCCGCCTGGAGACATGTCACCCTTGTCTTCCCTCTCACTTGGTGGAGATCATGGTCATGCACGCGTGCCAAAGTGACTCCCTAGACACCACACCTCTGGCCCCGGAAACTACCCTTTCGAGTATCGCATCAGTGACAAGAGGTCTTCCCCCTAGTTACGCCATTGTCCGGATATGTCTTCCAGAATCTGTCCATACTCGATGTCTGTCGGTCCAATTTCAATCAAATCGTCCGCAATGTCAAGAAACCAATCAATAATGGTCGAGGAGCTTTACCGTTTAACTTTCCCGCGCGTAATTTGTAACCTGTATAGGACAACATGTTTTGAATACATCTCACTCATTTTATTTTCCCGTCGTATTATGAGTTTTCCAGCCTCTAAATTAGATCATTTTTCATTGATAAAGAGCCTGTCCATAACCTCCCTTTGCTCTGTTCAGAACCTCACCCTGAGGTGGAGGTTCTGGACAAAAATTTTCACTTCAAAAAAAAAAGCTCTAACTCAGTTCCTAATCACTTTTAGGATCATTTTAGTACACTTAGGTGGATCCAGGGGAGTTAACCACCCCCTTCGAACTTCATTTTAAAATTTTATAATACAAAATAACCCGCCCCACTAGATAGTTTTCATCTAATATTATTTATGTTTTTTCAACCCCCTCCCCCCTGTGAAAATCTTGGATCCACCTACATTAAAAAATCGAAAACTTTCTGCCCTCTAAACGTGCATACTTTCTACATCGCTGTAAACTTGAACGAACCTCAAAAAACATGAAAGAAAAATTAGTGTCCAGAGCCTACCCCCTCCCCTATCACAGACGCACATTATATCGCACATATTATATAGCTCATGAAAAACAGAAAATCCTAATCTAGATGCATGAAATAGTCATGCGAATCCATTAAAACAAAATCTTCGCTTGTTGACCACTCGGCACCACAATGCACCCGCACGAGTGGGTCATGGTATGGTTCCTTTGTACAGAATCAAGAAAGTAATATTTTTGATGGACAGTTTAAGCTTTGGAGCTGTCCCAAGGTACATGAGATGACTTTCTTTTTCTTTATTTATTTCTATGAAATTTACAAATGAAGAAATGAACCTTAGCATCAGGGGCGCAACAACCTAATACTGTGAGTGAATACTCAGAGAGCATAAGCCTATCAATAACTAAAGGAAAACGGTAACAGTTTTTAAATCAAAACATTATCCTTCGCTGGGTGTGCCCATCACAATAGAATGAGTGTTCTGGCACCCTTGACTCGCCAGACCCCGTTACTGTGCACCTGATTGTAAGGTACGGAGACTTCAGGACCCATATTAAGGAATCCTGAGGCAGGCAGTGGAGAAATGAATTATTGACATGGGGTACCGTAAACTAGGCTGATTGTGGTCGACATGCACACTTGGTTGATACCTGCTTCAGAAAGTTCGAACACTTCTCTACGAGATTACAAATCGTTTGAACTTGTTCTACTTACATAATTATCAGACGTCTAAGCCTTATATGTATTCTTTATAAACGATATTGACATGAATCAGGGCTGTAGCGATGGTGGGGAAGGGGCACGAGAAGCGTCCGCCATTCAGCAAAATTGGGAAAATGAGCATCTTTTTTCAGGTCCTAAATTAAATTTTACATATTTTAATCAAGATTTTTGGTCTGTACTCCCCCATCCCCACAAGAAAATAATTGCTGGCTACTACTCATCCGAGAATCAAGGCTAACCCTAACCATCAGCAGAGAGTATCTCACCATTTTGTAGTCAACAGTCATATAAAAGCCTACAAAAGAAGTTACTGAACTTGGCAATTCTTAAAAATTAACTCCCCGTTGATAGTCGAGTTCGTAGCCTTCAATTACCGGTTATGAGCATGCTCAGTTTATCATCTCACCAACCGGTATCCCTTCAACTACCCACACTGTGAAGATGAAGAACCTCTCTTCGTGGACCACTTCTTCTCATGCCCCTCCCTCACAGGCCTTCGTAACTCTTACCACGTCCCCCATAGTCGAATTTTGGCCCTCTCCAACTCCCACAAACACATAGACAAGACTCTCATCTACCTTTCCGCTACTGGATACCTCTGCGACTTATAGACAACAACCTTTTCCGAGCCCATAGCCTGAGAGTGTAGCTCCGTGGCTCGATAATAAAAGAAAAGAAAAAGAAAAAGAAACTCCTGGAGTTGAGATTTGAGATCGACAACTCGAGGTGCATTATTTCTTCAGAAGTAATTCAACGATGTAATGGGGAGACTTTACTGAGAAAGGCCATCTACAACTTTAAAATCTTGCCTATTAAAAAAAGAAAGGGCTTCACTTTTTATATTTTCATACATTTCCAACGGATGATTCAAATTTGCCAACAAAAGTATTTCAAATTAAAAAATGAAACGTGGTTGTTCTGTCGATTCTTTCAACTGTTTTCCGCTAAGGACCTAAAGACAGTTGGCTAACTGACGAACATATGGGCGGAGGTGGGGGTATATCAAGTCACTTTTTTGTTTATAGATTTTTTTATAATTTTTGATTGTTGAAAAATTAAAAAAAAAATCTGTCCCTCAAATTTGTAATTTCAGCGCAAAGAAAGTTAATTAAAATAATTAGAAATCGAATGTGACTGATATGAAGTATGGTCCACATTTAGTCCATGTTTTCCAGGGCATTTACGTTCTTACCAAGTTGGATTGATTTTTAATCAACAGTTGCGAAGTGAAATTTCTTTTTCTCTTGACTTATCGTAAACCAAAAATTGATTTAAAAAATCAATAAAACCGAACAGAGACATGCAATGTACAAAATTACAAACCATTTATTTTATTTATTTATTTTTTTTTAGTAGTCTGTACCAGGTTTGAACAGCCCTCAGCCAATTATTGAAAAAATCTAATGAATTTTAATTCGATCTAGCAATTACGTTTATCGATTTTAACAAAACGTTTGATTCCCTATTTCGCGATAAAATATGAGAGACGCTAGCAGGCCAGGGAGTCCCCAAAGGGTACATTAAAATTCTGGAAAACATATATTCAAACTCTCAGGCCTAAATAAAACTCGACAAAAAAAGCTAATTGGTTCCAAACTAGAAAGGGAGTCAAATAAGAAGGCCCCCTATCACCAATTATTTTCAACGCAGAATTGGAACATGTGTTCCGTCAATTCAATTAGGAGGGGAAAAGGGGTAAAAATTTAAGGTAGAGATCAAAATTTGTTTAATTTTAAATTTCTAAATAACCTCAGGTTAGCCGATGACACAGTTCTTACAGGTGAAAATGCGGCGAAGCTCGCCGAAATGGCGGAGGACCTGAGGAGAGAAAGCGGGAAGGTGGGACTGACCATCAATCAGTTTAAAACCAAAAGCGTAACTGATATTGTGAACATAATTAAAATCAAAGGAAAAAGAATCGAAATTGTACCTGAGTACAAGTATTCAGGCCAAAGCCCAGCTTCCGCCAACAAAATCGAGGAAGAACTTAAAATCAATAGGGCCAATGCTTGGAAAACGTCTTGTTTACAACTAAAAATCCTAAAAAATAATGAACATGAAAACAAAAATACGCATCCTTAAAAGCATGGTGATCCCTGACCTGACCTACGGAGCCCAAACATGGGCTACTACGAACCAGCAGATCCAAAAAAAATTCGAGCCCCATAAGATTCTACGCTGAGGAATATTTTACAAATAGACTAATAGATCAGGTCACAACACAAACCATTCTGGCAAAAACCAACGCAAAGGAAGTCTGGGTTACCATTGAAAGGCTGAAACTTAAATATACCAGACATGTGATGAAGAATTCATCTCTTAAATGGAGCAGAATTATGACGACTACATGGATGCTACATGAAGGGAAGAGAAGAAGAGGAAGACCATCCACGAGACGGTCGGACGAACTGGTCCAAAGCTTCGTCATGAACTGGCTCAGGACGGCTAGGGACCAGGGGTAATGGAAGCAAGTGACAGAAACTCATGACCAGCAATGGGCGACTGAAGGTGGAGCTCGGAAGTGAAGGTGTTCACTCATCTAATGGCTCAATCTAATGTAGATTAACTAACTGTAAACATTGCTAATTAGGTACGATCCTAAAATAGTAATAAGGTTTGAACTCCAGTTGATTTTCAAACAATTTATTTGTGTTGAAAATAACGAATATGAGTTTCAAAATTTTTTGATTTTCCATTATTCAAAAGTTCATTAAATATATCATTCCAAGTAGGGGTTTACTGATATTAAAATGTGGCGACCCTAATACTACTTACGTTATGAAACGTGAATCTTAATAAATCTGAACTCGCTTCCCCTCTCAGATACTACAGCTTGCAAACATTAGGAACAAATCACCATCAGAAATAAGCACCGGCGTAGGAATAGGAAAGGGCGTAGGTTTAGAATCCCTCCCCAGTACCTTCAAAAAGAACATTTCAGAATGTATTTTTGCGCATTAATTACAGCAATAAGATAATGCGATATGTGCTCGAGCGACCACTAACCCCCTCTTAGAATCCCTAAAAGAACATCCATATTAAATTTCATAAAAATGTTGAGCCTTATAGCCTCCTCCAGATATGAAAATTTTCAGCCCACCCACCTTTGTCCTCAAAGGTGTGGAAATTGGGCTCTGTTTAGCCCTGAAGCACCTGAGGCTGTGGTTCGATGAGAAGTTGCAGTTCCGAGAGCACTTTCGACGGGCAGTTGAGAAGGCGGATCGAGTAGCTGGACAGCTGTCCCGTCTGATGTCTAACTTAGGAGGACCGAGGGAGAAGAGAAGAAAGATATAGGCGAACGTCATCATGTCGGTCCTCCTATACGGGGTGCCAGTATTTGCCGACGCCATCAAGATTCCCTACAGAAGAGCGGAGATGGAAAAGATTCAGCGAAAAGCCGCGATGAGGTGTGTCAGTGCGTACCGCATTGTTTCTTCGGAGGTAGTAGGCGTGTTAGGACGTATACCGCCGATCGAACTCGAGATCCGCGAACTAGCGGAGGTATACGGGTGCGAAGAAGAAAGCGAAGAAGAAAGCGAAGACGAAACGGGAAGCCCTTCGGGTCAAGCGAGTCATCCAGCAGGACACGCTTCGGAAGTGAAGGGACGAAGGACGCGCTCGCCCATTCGACCAACGGCGAGTGGACTCAAGCGCTGGTACGCGACCTCGATGGATGGGCAGGAAGATCGCACGGAGAGCTGAACTTTCACCTGACCCAAGTCCTGAGCAGCCACGAGTGCTTTGGCACGTACCTACATCGGATGGAGATAGCGCCGAGCCCCATGTGCACGCACTGTGATCGAGGAGTGGAGGACACACCGTGGCACACGCTGTTCGAGTGTGAGGCCTGGGAGCGAGAGAGGCGCGGGACGGCCAAAATAGTGATCGATCCCGGAGGAAGAAGCGATGAAGACGACTGCGTGATCACTCGAGTCGCGCCGGACACCCTGGTTCCGGAAATGATGAAGAGTCGAAGCAGTTGGAACTGGGTGTCGGCCTTTATCTCGGCCATCATGAAGAGGAAGATGTATACGGAGTGGTCGAAGCAAGGGCCGCTGACGAACGAAGCTCGGCCCACACCATGGAACAGGATAACTTTGTACCATCCTAGGAGAGCTGCTGCAGCTGCGCTGCGGACCCCGGCAAAGCTCCTCCGTCGTCACCACCTGCCTGCGTCGCCACACGTACCAAGATGAGGAGGTGATGCGTGAGTGAAGAGGAAGCGCGTCCAGCTGTGGGGGACCTGAATTCCAGGCGAGTGCTGAAGGAGCGTGGACCTCGGTCAGTAGGGAACCCCATGGTGGCCCTTGCAGGACGCGCGCACCGGAAGCGGCACGGCGAAATGGAGGCTCGGTAGCCTCAAAGCGTCCCTCCAGTCACTGATGCGATATTCGAAAGGGTAGTTTCCGGGGCCGGTGGTGCGGTGTCATAGGGGCCACTTTGGCATGCGTGCATAGCAATACGTCTCATCACACCAGGTACGAGAATTTTGAATTCACAGCTAAAGCGTCATAGAAATCGAATTTGGCAACATTGAAACCGCCACAGTTAGTATTTCGGTTCGTTGATTCGAGCCAAAGGTATAATAAAAAAGCAATTCATTATACTAAAAAATACAAATTATTTCGAAATGTGGTATCTAACAGGAGGAGGGGAGAGGAGGGAATACCGGGGACCGATAAATAGAAATTCATAAAAACAAGGCCGAGGGAGATGCGCGCCTCTGTCGGTAAGATCACAAAAATTTCAAAAATTATGTTTACTCCCATGAGGCTTTTGTTAATGTGTTGCATTGTATAAGCTCATTTTTAGCGCCCCGTTTCGAGGGGTTGTAAGACAGTTAAGAGAAATTGAAAAATATCATATTCACTCTTCTGCGGCACGATTCAGTTGAGAGGTTATTGAGGGAAACTTGAGAAAGGAGACTGACACCTAGGGGGGCTTGACATATGGCCAGGGGTTGGTAAATTTTCTTAAACTATTCCTTAGGGTCATACCTCCAATGCGCCTAGTGGCACCTTTGAATCAAAAAATACAAACTAATACCTTCCATACCATCCAACTATAGCATCCCGATTATTCTGTTTATCCCCCACTTGGACGGACCAGCCGCGGTCTATCAAAATTTCTGCAGATCTTGGAGGGGGTGTTATGTAATTCATGTTGAAAGACAGGGACCGCGTCAGAAGTATTTACCATCTAAGTCTAAATCTGGCTTTCCGGTCCTGCGTGGAAGCGCCCATAAATCAACTGGAAATTAGACTCGGCGGTGTAAATAAGGTCGCGAGCGAAGGAATCAGCCTGCGAAGAAACCAGAAAAAAGCTAAAAGGGGTTGTGGGTGTTGGCGGTGTCCGATAGAGGGAAAGACAAACAGACATTTCTCGACTGATAACAGCCCATAAAGATGGAAAAACCTAAACGAAGAAGAAGACTTAAAACTAGACCCTTGAGGTGATTTCTAGAATAAAAGAGAAACGTGCCTTACATAACAATAAACTCGGCCCTAACGTCTTCTCTGTTGCTATGCTGTTCGCATCCGACACTGTATGTATACATCTTTAGTACTCGATATATAATATCAGCTTCATTCTGACAATATACCGATACCAGCCACTTTAAACAGCACTTCCTCGTCTTCATTTATCGGTCTCCGGAGTATAGCCCCCGAAATTGGTTGTTTCCGATTGCGCGTCAAATTTCACTGCGAATTAACGCGAACACGACGGGATGAGAATAATAAAAATGACGAGCCACCGCGTCCCCCTTGCACAGTGTCCTCGCCTCGTGTCGGCTACCCCTGCTACCCGTTCCGCCTTCTCGATATATTCGCAAAATTTTATCCAAATATGAGAAAAATAAATACGTAAATAAATATTGCAATTCTCGATGAATTCGTGATGCAGAATACAATCGTGTAACTTTTTCATTCTCACAATACGAGCTATTCACGAACTGATCGATTCGAGTTCCACTCGGCCAGTGCCTCTTAATTTTATTCTACTGAAGCAGGAGAAAAAGCTTTCTGCTTTCCAACTCTCCATTATACCGTAATTCCTTTTCGAATTGGACGTGTTGATTGGAAGGGAAACGCTTATTGCGACCAAAGGACGACGTTAAAAAAAAAAAGAACAACAAAACGTAGGGTGATTTGTGACTAAACTCCCCTCCGCAACTGGTGATTAGATGTAGTTTATTTTGATACCAGATTATAGGGTTACAGAAGGGAGATGCTTTTTGAAATGTCTTATCGCAATACGCCAAAACTGCAACAATATATTGGATGGCTCGCGAAAGGCTTTCTAATTGCGTCACGAATACGTTGACTGCATTTCCCTTTAGTAGTCGCAGGAATAATCTAACCAAATTAGCGTCAAATCAAGGTTAAACCGAAAGGAGTCAAAGGCTTCTTTGTGAGTTATTGTGCAAACTAGTTGGCCGAATGACCCAATACAATCTATCCTCCAAACGGTGCGCATTTTCCACTAAGGTGGTAGAGATGTACCCCCTTCGTCAGGTTTTTCCAAATAACTCAAATAGTAGAGTACCTTTGGTCAGTAATGCAATACTCGAAAGAATAGCGTCCGGGGCCAAGGGTACGGCGTCTGGGAAGTCAACTGGCATGCATGCATCGCCATACGCTCCACCAAACAGGGTGATATTGGAACAACTATAATAGGATCAAAAGATACGTTTTGAAATTCCCTACAAAATTGTACAAATACCAAACACGTCCCTTTTCACTCAAGAAAGAGCACCACATGAAGCCACTCAAAAGTAGGTATATTTTTGTAGTTTTTCAAATAAGTGGAAAATTCGGTGGAATACGGGAAACACTTATCGGGCTAAGAAATTCTGTGTATAATTTCCTACCAAATGATGCCAAATATGATGCCACTAACACAACGGAGGCCACGATAGGAGCCCTCAAGAAAGCCTCTGCGTTTATGTAAAACAGAAGTATTTCGTCTGACTTATGCATCTATTATGTTCTTATTATGTTTTATTGCGTCTTCACACCCCCTCTCCACCAACTTTAGATGTTAAGCCATGTTAGAGTTTCTGGTGTCAGAAGATTTGGTGATTTAAAAGTGTTTACCCATAACATAAGGTAAACCTCTGTGTTATGAAAAGATATGTGATGATACAGAGAGCAAACTTGATCGCCCCTCTATTCCTAAATCATATTTCAGGCGAATAACGCCCACTTTTGGGCGTGATACACCAACTTTTTGGCGTATCTCGGGATCATTTTCGAAATTTATACGTTTCGAAGTGGCCCCCTAATATCAATTGAGGCGTCTTTCTAGACGTTTCCCGAGAGGCCGTTAGGCCCTAATTCGCCTCTGAACGTCATTCAGCTTACTGTGTAGTTTGATATCGATGATGATTAGCTCCTCAAGATTTTCTGTTGTGCTTTATTTTTACTCCCTCAGCCGAAAGGGTCCAGTCTTATGGTAGTGGATCCGCCGTTGCTGATATCGTGTGGCAGTCCAGTGACCAGCTAGAGAACTGCCTCTAGCGGCATACATCTTGTGCCCAGGGCGGCCCGCGGGAGCAGAAGCGGAGGTTGTACGCGAACGTCGTGCTGTCGGTCCTGATGTACGGCGCACCGGTATTCGCGGACGCCGTCCAGATCCCGTACCGGAGAGTGGAGCTGGAGAAGGTGCAGCGGAGAGTCGCGCTAAGGTGCGTCAGCGCGTATCGCACCGTGTCAACGGAGGCGGTAGGCGTGCTGGCGCACCTTCCACCCATCGAGCTGAAGGTCGACGAGCTGGCGCAGTCCTATAAGACGCAGAAGAAGGCGAGGACGCGGCTGGAGGCACGCCGGGCGAAGCGTGGCATTCAGCTGACCACGCTTCAGCGATGGACGGAGAGGCTCGCCCAGTCTTCGAAAGGCGAGTGGACCCGGGAGCTGATCGGTGAGCTCGACCTGTGGTTAGGTAGGAAGCACGAAAGCCTGAACTTCCACCTGACCCAGGTCTTGAGCGGACACGGTTATTTCGGCTCGTACCTGCACCGGATGGGTTTGACGGGGAGCGCCGAGTGCACCCATTGTGTAAGCGGAGAGGAGGACACGCCGTGGCATACGCTGTTCGAGTGCAACGCCTGGGAGGAGGAGAGGCGCGGATCCCGGATACGGCGTGATCGACCGTCTTGCGCCGGACACCCTGGTCCCGGAGCTGTTGAGGAGCCGAAGCGGTTGGAACCGGGTGTCGGGTTTCGTTTCGGCCATCATGCGACGGAAGATGGAGGCTGAGTGGTCGAGACAGAGGACGCAAGGAGGAGGAGAAGCTGGACTTTCTGCTGCTGCTGCGGCGGCGGATACCATCCAGCGAAGCTCGCCCGCAGCACCAGGGCTAGAGCCGAGCTCGCCCGCAGTGCAAGGGCTGGAGCTTCAATCAGACGAGTCTCACACGACGAGTGAGTGAAGAGGAAGAGGCAGCGCGTCCGGCGGCGGGGGACCTGAAATTTCCAGGCGAGCGGTCTGGGAGTGCGGACCTCGGTCAGTAGGGAACCCCGTGGTGGCCCCGGCAGGACGCGCGCACCGTTCCGGCCAGGAGAAATGGGGGCTCGGGCCCGGCCCCAAAGCGTTCCCCTCGGTACTGATGCGATGCCCGAAAGGGTAGTTTCCGGTGCCGGGGGTGCGATGTCTCAGGGGCCACTTTGGCATGCGTGCATCGCCATACGTCCCACCACACCATACATCTTGTGCCCCGTACGGTGAAATATATGATGCAGTAGCAAAATGTTAGTTTCATAACCCCAGAACTATCATCTTTTTCTTAGGTGGAGAAAGTCAGTTGTGGCAAAGACAGTTTCATGTGTGACCGTCGAAGAGCATAACACGACATTATATTGTAAAAATCAAGATAAAGGCTGCAATAGAATCAGTCGGTACACCTACACCGAGGGGGGGGGGGGAGAAGAAGACGCTGATTTCGCATTTTTCTTCAGATTGTTCATCTGAACACCATTTGGATCACAAATGCAATATTTCTTCCGCAATAAAGAAGTTGACTAACATCGCAATTTAGACCGCTACATTCAAATTTCATCTTGAAAGGAAGACGGACTGGCTAAGAGGGCAAGGAGCCAAATGTTCTCCAACCTGAAAGGATTATGACTTGGTGGCCGGAAAAGTGGTCTGCTGTGAAGTAAAATAAATATTAGAAATTTAAAAAACCTGCCCTCTCCATAACTCATGAACACTCATTCGCAACTTCTGAAGTGGAATGTACCCTTTTACTGATCGAGTGGCCCTGATGGGGGCCCGCTCAGGGATCAGGGGGCTAAAGACGTTAGCCTCTAAGTTACGCTCGCGGCTTCTCGACATTCGGAGCAGAGTAACATAGAGATGCTTCCACGTAATGTAATACAAATAATGGTCGGCCGTCTTCTGCGGGGACAATCTTACGAAGGCGAATTCTTAGGCTGCCTCTGCACATCCAATATGGCGGATTCCGAGAGATCGGTGACTATAGATCTCTGGCCTTGATATGAGATCATTGATGAAGGATCAGGCGTGTGCAGGGTCATCCGGCTGAGATATTCAGCCGGCGTGTGCGGTCGATGATGTTAAAACGTGTACAACATAGTGATCCTAATCGGTCATGATTTAGATGAATATCGTCCAAGAGATGACATAAAATGAGAGCGAGATGTCAATATTAATGGCGAAGGAGAAGGAAGCTTTTCAAGACGTGGAGGGTAACTTTCACGAGTCGGAGAAGCTAAATTCTCATTGCGACTCCGCCCCCGACTCCAGGTTATGGCGATCAACCGCAATATAGAAATGCCTGAAATACTCGTATCAGAGAAAAAACTCCTTAGACGGAACAGAATAGCCGGAAAAGGAAAAGTAGGTGCCACAAACGTGTAGGAGCGCTAGTGTTTCCCGGTCGAATCATTATTACCATGTTTCTTTCTTCACCCCCCCCTTCAATTATAATAATGAAAAAGTCCATAAATATTTAGGCCAGGAAAAGAGACAATGGATTTGAAAAATTTGAGTTCTCGGAATATATTGTTCACATCTGACCCGACTAACCTGACTAGTCTGACCAAAAGGTGCAGCTCTGCAGACGGCACTGGGTGCGTCGTTATCACTTCAGTTGTTAGAGACATTTTGCTGAAAAGTAGAAAGTACCTTAACCCATTCAGTGGCGAGAATGTTTCATCCATAGGGGAATGTTTATTTTCATTGATTATGATAACGACTACTATTCCAACAGACATGATGCCTAATTTGCCTAACTAACTCCTGAATTTTAGTAGAAAATGGAATAGAAGATTTCAAATTTCCCACTCCAATTCTGAAAGGAATCGATTGGGGCATGCACTAATTATCGTAGAACAGATGAGATTTAAGAAAAAATGAAGATTTTTTTGGGGAAGAATTGGAAAAATTGGAGAGGGAAGAATTACTACTTTTGATTGAAAATAAAACTTCACCGCTCGGCACTCCAACCACGAACTGTTTCACCGTTACGATGATCAAATTTTCATAAATTAATAATTGACACAAAAGAAACTAGCGCGCCAAATCTTGGCTTTTACGATTCCCTGAGTGCTGTAGTAGGAAGACTGTGTTTTGTATGACGATGGCAGAATAACCCAATGCCAAAGAATGATTTTCAAAACCATGAATATTATTCCTCATCACGATTTTGAAGTTTTTGGAAAATTTTTTCATTGACATAATTGTTATGTGCTCTACATTGAAATAATTACAAAGGTATTCCGTGAAAGCCAATTTTGTAGTCGCAAACCCAGAACTTGATATATTTCTATTTCTAAGAAGCATTATTTTAGAGCACTCCCGCATTTGTTCCTATAATTTACGAAATTCGGTAAATATTTCCTCATAGACGTACACGAAAGAAGCACTGCATTAGAATCATCATAAAAGTAACCGCTCCACCCCAGTTTTGTAATAGGTGCCTGTTTCCATCTTGGAGAAACATTCTGACACCAAAATCCCACTTCTTACACCGCACTATAGAATTTTAGAAAAAATTGTTTGCAGAGGTAACCCACTTCCTTCTACAATTTATCTGGTCCCGGAAAAATGTTTGCAAGAACCGTATAATATAAGAGCATCAATGAAAACACTCGAAGGACACGAATGAAATAACTTTATTGAATAAATCACAGTTAATTCAAAACGAAAGTCGCTTCGATGTGTGCAAATTCTTAAGTTAAAAATGAACAAGCAAGGTAAAAGCCGAGAATCGCGAGTCTATATGATAACTGCATGAAGAAAAACTGAAGCCGATACAATCTCACTCGAACCAACACGATAAAACGATAACCGAGAAAACGAAGATAGAGAGGGGAAGCGGGTACGCAGTACCGTGCTTCTTACAATATGATAGACACTCAGCTGTGCGATCATTATGAAAATTAATTCCTCACCTTGAGATTTGTAGAAGAACCCTTGAGTAATGTACACTCAGGTCTGAAAGATTACCATTGGAGAAGTCTTACTTCCTACTACAATAGAATTTTAGAAAAATCTTCTCGGGGATGTACAAGTTTACCCATCAGCTATGAGATCAGCATAAAATTATTTTCTCAACTTGACTCCTCTAGCAGTGGTCTTAGGGACATATACACTTACATCTTTGAAATGCATCAGGTTGGAGAAAACCCACTTTCTACTATAATACACAGTGAACCGAATCAATTTTTCCAAGGACGTACCGGCTAGTTACTCAGCTTTAGCATTTGAATAAAATTATTTCCTCAAGATGAGTTCTGTAGTAGGACTACTTCTGCTGGCAAACAAAAACATATATTATGGTGGGAGTCTTACTTTCTTCTACACATTTTTGAATATTGAAATAATCTCAGCCTCAAGCCCGATGCGCAAAACCCTACAAGTTACCCAGGTAACCAAAGGGGAACAAGGGCAATCTGAGGGTAACCGAGGGTAACAAATGGGTAACTTTTCCGCCGCGGATAACTAGAAGATAACTAATTGCGTAGTATTTCGCCAGTTACCCGGGTAACTAGAGGGGAACAAGGGGGACTAAAGGGGAACAATGGTAATCTGAGGGTAATTCGAGGGTAACAAATTGGTAACTTTTCCGGGGGTAACTGAGTAACTAGAGGGTAACTGATTGCGCATCGGGAGACGAGCAGAAAATTGTTTCCTCCACTTGAGTTTTGTTGTAGGAATCCTCGCGGCTTGTACACTCGTATCTTTTAATAGAATACTGTTGCAGAAGTCCAACTTCCTACTCCACAACAAAGAATCTTTGAAACATTTTCTCAAGAACGTACAAGTTCGTCACCTAGCTTTGAGACCAGCGTAAAATTATTTCTTTAATCTAGTCAAGTAGTAGGAAATTTAGAAGCCTGTACACTTACATCCTTCAAATCAATTGGCTTGGAAAATACTCACTTCCTACTACAACATACTGAGATGAAGAGAAATTTCTTTCAAGGACTCACATGTAGGTCACTAACCTTCGAGATCTGCACAAAATTATTTCCTTAACTGGAGTTTTCTGGTAGGAATTTTAGGGGCATATACATTAACATCATTCAAATGGATTCGGTTGGAGAACACGCACTTTTAACTGTAATATGCCGAGATTCAGGAAAAAAATGTTCCTAAGAATATATGTGTTAGTCCCTCAGCTGTAAGATGAGAATGATATTACTTCCTCAACTTGGGTTTTGTGGTAGGAATCCTTGCGGCATACACACTCATATTTTTTGGACGGACACTATTGGAGATGTTTTACTTCCTGCTAGACATCGCAGAATTTTGGAAAAATTTCTAAAGGGCGTATATGATACTCGCTCAGCTTTCAGATCACCATTAAATTATTCCTCAGTTTAAGTAGTGTAGTAGGAATCCTTACTACATATACACTCATATCTTTTGAAAAAATTCTGTTGGATAAGTCTTACTTCTTATGAACATCGTAGAATTTTGGAAACATTTTCTCAAGAACGTAGAAGTTTGCCCCTCAGCTTTGAGATCAACAGAAGATTACTCGTATTTCTTCAACGTGAGTGTTGCAGTAGGCATACCTAGGGTATGCACACTTACATTTTTTGAAAAAATACTATTAGAAAACTTCCTTTTTCTACTACACATTATAGAATTTTCATAATGATCTCACAGCTGAGTGTCTATCATATAAGGTTTTTGAAAACATTTTTCCGGAGCCAGATACATTGTAGAAGGAAGTGGGTTGGTAACCGCAAACAATTTTTTCTAAATTTCTATAGTGCGCTGTAGGAAGTGGAATTTCGGTGTCAGAATGTTTTTCCAAGATGTAAGTAGGCACCTCTCTGGAAATCTTATTACAAAACTGAGGTTGAACGGATACTTTCATGATGATTCTAATGCAGTGCTTCTCTCACGTATGTCTGTAAGGAAATATTTTCCGAATTTCGTAAATTATAGAAAGAAGTGGGAGTGCTCTGAAAAATTCTTCTTAGAAATATAAATTTATCAAGTTCTGGGTTTCCTACAACAAAATTCGCTTTCACGGAATTCTTTTTTAATTATTTCAATGTAGAACATCTGACAGTTATGTCAATGAAGAAATTTTCCAAAAATTTCAAAATCGTGATGAGGAATAATATTCATAGTTTGTAAAATCATTCTTTGGCATTGGGTTATTCTGTTATCGTTCGCCGACGACACGCTGGTGGTGTGCCAGAGGCGGAAACGACAGCAGAGGTCACGCGACGAGTGAACCAGGTGGTAGAGATGCTGACCCACTGGATCGAGGCGGTGGGGCTGTGCTTAGCGGTTCAGAAGACAGAAGCGGTTTTGTTTACGACGCGACGCAAGTACAGCCCACTCACTTTTGTCCTAAAAGGTGTGAAGATTGGGCTCTGTACAGTCCTGAAGTACCTGGGGCTGTGGTTCGACGAGAAGTTGAATTTCCGACGGGCAGCTGAGAAGGCGGATCGAGTAGCCGGCCAGCTGTCCCGTCTGATGTCGAACCTAGGGGGACCGAGAGAGCAGCGACGAAGGATGTACGTGAACGTCATCATGTCGGTCCTCCTATACGGGGCGCCTATATTCGCCGACGCCATCGATACACCATACAGGAGAGCGGAGATAGAGAAGATCCAGCGAAAAGCCGCGATGAGGTGTGTCAGTGCGTACCGCACTGTTTCTTCGGATGCAGTAGACGTGTTAGCGCGTATACCGCCGATCCAGTTGGAACCGGGTGTCGGCCTTTGTCTCGGCCATCATGAGGAAGAAGATGCAGACAGAGTGGTCGAGACAGAGGGCCGGCGATTCACCAAGCTCGGCCCATACCATCGAACTGGAGGAGAACTCTGTACCATCCTAGAAGAGCTGCTGCAGCTGCGTTGCGGACCCACCAGCAGGGCTCACCCGTCGTCACCACCTGCCTGCGTCGACACACGGACCAAGACAAGGAGGTGAGGGGTGAGTGAAGACAGGCAGCGCGTCCGGCCGTGGGGGACCTGAAATTTCCAGGCAAGCGCTCAGGGAGTGCGGATCTTGGTCAGTAGGGAACCCCATGGTGGCCTTGGTAGGACGCGCGCACCGTTCCGGCACGTAGAAATGGGGGCCCGGGCCCGGCCCCAAGGCGTCCCTCGGTCACTGACACGATACTCGAAAGGTTAGTTCCTGTGGCCGGGGGTACAGTATCATAGGGGCTACTTTGGCATGCGTGTATCGCCATACGTCCCACCACACACCATTCGGTCATCGTCATACAAAACACAGTTTTCCTACTACAACACTCAGGGAATCGTAAGAGCCAAGATTTGGCGCGCTAGTTTCTTTTGTGTCAATTATTAATTTATGAAAATTTGATCATCGTAACGGTGAAACAGTTCGTGGTTGGAGTGCCGAGCGGTGAAGTTTTATTTTCAATCAAAAGTAGTAATTCTTCCCTCTCCAATTTTTCCAATTTTTCCCCTAAAAAAATCTTCATATTTTCTTGAATCTCCTCTGTTCTACGATAGTCAGTGCATGACCCAATCGATTCATTTCGGAATTGGAGTAGGAAATTTGAAATTTCTATTCCCATTTCCCACTAGAATTCAGGAGTTAGTTAGGCAATTTATGCATCATGTCTGTTGGAATAGTAGTCGTTATCATAATCAATGAAAATAAACATTCCCCTATGGATGAAACATTCTCGCCACTGAAAGGGTTAATATCATGGAACAGAATGATCTTTTTTGCAGAACGCGTCGAAGAAAGAAAATCAATGTATACCTATAAAATCAGTGCGGACAGTTTATAAAAATTCTACTAGAATTATTTTCTCTTTTGAAAAATATTCAGTTTGAGGCAAATTTTCTATTTTAATAGGAATTCCTGAGAACTACTTGAACTTTCTCTGAGGTGAGCTTCAAATACCTGAGATCCTGAGGAATACCTGAGAAACCCAAAAATACCTGCAATATCAGGCAAAATTCTGAGGGTTGGCCGCCCTGCTCCAGGTTAAGCAGTTTACATCCAAATAGCAGGCCGGCACAGAAAAACGCATTTTAAAAGCAAAGGCCACCGTTTGAACTCGAATCAACTCTTGAGGGGGGAGAAGTTCCGCATTGTTGTGTAAGTCTGAAGCACGGACTCGACTAGGACTGTAAGTACCTGCGGGAAAACGCACCAAGACGGGGCACAACGTCGTTATAATGCGGGTATCATTTTTCAAAATTACAGTCGCAGATTGTACGCGATGATTGAACATCTGTCATCTATCTCGAAGGAGCAGGCTGATGACAGAAAAGAAACAAAAGTACAATTCCCGCGTCTAAGGGCTGTTTTCGAATCGCGTGATCTCTTTTTCGCCTCGGTACAGGCGTGGCCCCTGCTGGATGCAGTCCTTAAAACGAACTAGAAAGTGGTCGCAAAATTAATCATTATCGTCGGGGTATTTCTTTTTCGCAAAACCGACAAGACATTACGAATAATTTGGACGTTTAAGTGTTCACATTGCCGCGACGAAAAGAGGACACCGTAATAACATAATGCGCAAAAGAAGGCCTTCGCCTTCCACACCAAAACGTGAATCAAAATTTACGATACGGGAGGGAAAAAAACAGAAGAGAAAAAAATAGAACGAAGAAAAGAGTGCAGAGCGCATCGATGCGATAATCGCGAAAGCGTGAAGAAGAAAAACTTCCGAATGATTTTATTGATTTTCATTGTAACCGAGATAAATCTGCTAGTTTTTTGCTCATTTTCTAAATGGATTCGCGTATAGAGTATTTCTCTCACCCCCTCTCTCTCTCTCTTCTCTCTTTCTGTTTCCCTGAATACGGGAGGATTAAATGTAGAAATTACTTACGGTCAGCGCCGCGGTTCAAAAGAAATACAGCTCCGCATTACATTTAAATGAACTAGACAGCCACCACGTAATATATTTGACTGCGATGTTATTATTTGCGAAATTAATGTTATTTCCCAGACCTGCCAAATGGCACGTATTAATGTCGATTCGATGTTGGCGAATACCGGCGAGAAATATATCGTACCCGTATTTGCTTATATATTTCATTTATGGTCGTTTATTTCCATCGATACGTGAGAGTGTGTGTGTGTGTGTGTGTGTGTGGCTGTGTATCTGCCTGCTCTTTCAACACCCATTCCCTTCCTACCGATCTGGTGAAGGTAATTTGTTGTTTTTTTTCTAGGCCAATGTACTGTAGTAGAACTCCGAAATTGTCAAGAATTCGGTTTCCAATAAGCTGAAGAAATGGCCAAACCCTTGAAGAGCTTCTTTCCAAAGTGGCCAAGTGGATTCAAACGCTGCCTCCTAAACCAAATAACGCGGGTACGATTCCCAGTACGAACGGCGAATTTTCAAAATTAAAAATATGATGAGAAAATAATAAAATGCAATAATATAATATGAACAAGCGACCTTGCGGATCGCGAGGTAGTAACAGGGCGTTTACCATTGGGACTGTGCAAACTGTAGAAGCGCTAGTGTAGAATAGGTATTTTTTGATAAGCAAATGGTAATACGACATTAGAATACATTATTTCCATTTTCCGTTTAATTTGTTCCAAGCGGCAAGCAGAAATCAAACACTTTACAAGACAAATAAATTCAAGGGACATAAATCCAAGGAATTTCAAAGCTCACAAGTTTCAATGAATATGAACTGATAACTGCTGATAACAATTCAAAGAAGGACAAGAATTTTGTTTCAATTCAAATAAACAAGGAATTTTACTTTGATTCAAATAAAATTGTGCTCTCGCTTCAGAAAACGCACATTATAATGTGTTCTTACTCATTACAATATTTATAAGACGCGCAGACATTAGCTCCACGCTCCGCGCCTGGTCACACAATGCGTGAAATATTCATGAACTGTTCAAATGCGAGAAAGATAATCTTTCATTTCAAAAACAAAACGTGATCTGCCAAGTATTTATTCACGTTTTTCATTAATTCCACTATACAATTATAATAGAAGTTCAAATTTGTGGTTGAAGGCATGTTGACAGTTTTGGATGATTTGTCGTTCCTGATAACAAAAAGACAAAGGTAAATAGTCAAATGAGAAACAAAACATTTGTTCAAGATCTGAAACAGAATACCAAAATTACCACGTACTTAATACTGCTAACATATTTATGAGACATAACTCACATCGCATTATTCCTCAGAAAATTTCCTGATAAGAGTACCACAGAATGTTGCATGTACTTGGTTTGATTCAAATACATTATACGCTAATTCAACTGAGAACCCATTTCATACAAACAAACAATACACTAACCTCTTCTAAATCCAGTTAATGTCTTCACTTCCTTTGAGGAATTAGTTCCTTTTGTAGAAAAGTATGAGTCGCAAAATACTGTCATGAGTAAAATACAAAATTACAAAATAAAATGTAAACAAGTTGAATTTGTAAATTGTCAGTGTAACCAGAGGATACATTTATAATAGTAAACCGACTTATCAATAGAAGGCAGCAGTTGACAGAGAATAAAACTGAACTAAAACTGAACTATGAGCTGTAAACAATTCAGTTGTATTTAAAGAAAAATGATGATGAGGATGATGAAATTTCAATTGCAGTAAGGTGCTTGCAGCACTGCGCGCGGGCAAACACCCTAAAAACTAACATCCGACCAAGCCACACCAATTGTAGCAAGAGGTGGAGTTCAATTTAATTGTTCCGCCGGTATTGGAAAAGACTACAATTGGGTTATCCACACCTGTAGACTACTAACACCTGACTAGTCTGGTGTGCCATGCAGGTTGCATGCCCCTTATAGAGCAGGAAAACTCTTTCATAACCATTCCCCAGTAATGGCTTGTCACCAAGGGGAATTCGACTATAACCCTTATATCAAAATAATTGATCAAGGAGGCATATGTCCCAGTTGGTGGACCAAAACATCTGTTTCAAAGCTATATTTATTAAAATTTTTATGAATATAATTAAGTCTATAAAGGTAATTCATTTGGAAGCATGTAATTATGAAAGAATTTTGCTTGATAGAAATCAACATCCATGCATTGAAAAAGTCTATCAAGTCTTGAACAGAAATAAATATCTAATCAATTCTCTGATAAGAGCTCCAATTTCCAACAGGTAATCAATAAAAATTTACATTTTTACGAAGTGTCTGGTGGAAATTCGGATGTCTATAAAGTGTCTGTAATACTCTCGTTTCTATAAAGTCTGGTAGAAATTCACATCTTTGTACGATCTGATAAAATTCAGGATATGTTCATCAAATCTCAGACAAAAATTCAAACTTCCATCAAGTTTTGGATAGAAATTCAGATTTCTACCAATTCTCTTACATGAATTCACGTTTTTTTTTTTAATCACATCTCTGATTATATCTTGATTTCTATTCTGTCAGATGGAAACCAAATCTCCAAAGAAATTCACGTCTCTGTTAAATTTCTGCTATGGATTTCAAATTCAGATATTCAGCCCTTCTATCAAATTTGAAAAAATAATTCAATTTCTTAACAATTTTATGATAAAATGTAGATTCTTATCAAATCTTTGATATAAATACAAATTTTTATCAAGTTTTTGATGATATCTCAGTTCTTGTTGGGTAAATCAAATCTTCAAGAAAACTGAGGTGTATCTCAAATTTAGAGATTTAGACCTATTCCTCAAGGCTCAAACAAAAATTCAAACAAAGATTCTCAAAGAAATACAGATTTTTGCCTCACACTTCTATCAAATCTCTAATAAAAATTCACATTTCTATCAAGTTTTATGAAAACCATTTCTTTAAACAAATTCATATTTCTATCAAACACCTAATACAAAATTTACATATTTTGATGTATTTATAGTTTCCAAGGACATACCCTTTTGTAACAATTCTTGAATAACAGGCCCAAGGTCTTGATAGAACCTGACAGTTTGATTAAGGTTCACAGAAATTAGAATTTCCATGAAATAGTGGACAAAAATTCAGGTTTTTAGCAAGATTCGGACTGTCAAACTTTAATCAAGTCTGTCATAAAAATTCAGGTTCTTAACAAGTCTGATAGAAATTATTATTTTGATAACTTCTTCAATGCACATTAAGATTTCTACCAAATCTGCTAAAAATTCATATTTCACTAAGTCTCAAATAAAAATTGAGATAACCAAAATCTTTGTGATAAGAATTTACGTTTATAGCAAAGGCTAACACCAATTCTCATTTCTATAGAGTCTTATACAACTTAATGCTTCTATTAAGTCTTAAATAGAAATTCACATTTCTATCAATTATAGAAATGTACAGCTGAATATAAATTTATATTTCATTGGAAATTTACATTCTTTCAAAGTCTGACAGAACTAACATCTGTAGAAGGTATGATAGAAGTTAAGAAAGACATCCATTAGATCTCACTATAAATCAAATTTTTATCAATTCTCTGTTGAAAATTTAGATTTCTACCAGTCTCTGATAGAAATTTCCATTTATTTTTAAATCAATTTGTTGACAGTATTCGCATTTCTATCAAGTTTGATAAAAATCAATCCCCTCTCCCAAAAATTGGCATCTCCATTAAATATCTAATCAGAGATTCAGATTCTCATCAAGTGTTTGGCACAAAGATTCAGATTTCTATTTAGGCCAAGACAAAAATTCAAACTTTGAACGAGTCTGAAAGAAATTTATATTTCAGCCAAATTTGTTTCACCATTAAAATTCATATTTTTATCAAGTCACAATAGAAATATAAGAGGATTCCATCGAGTCTAATGAAAATCATTCCTATATCAACTGCCTTCTAGAAACATGCTTCTAGAAACTGAAGATAGTCCCACACCTGATAGAAATAGTTTTTTATCGCAGTTTTCATTTTCTTATTTTTTATATTTTCTATCAGATATCGCTTGAAAATTATAATTTTTAATTTTTCTTTACTGAAGAAGATTCCAGCGTGTATTTGACTAGTGATAGTTATGTTGGGGTCTGCATTTTCCTCAACTCATGCTTAAATGCCTTTGTCGTTCTTTTGCAGCATTGGAGCGGGCTGCGGCAAAGGAGGGAGTTTCTTTTTTAATTTTACTCTTAACCCGAGCCCTGGAATCCGTCCTTTCGAGTATTACCTCAGAGACGTCGGGGAGGCAGTTAGGGCTGTCGCAGCCCTCTTCTCATCTTGCCGAGAAACCGGCCTAAGTCGGAATGTAGCGAGTTGCTTTGTGGGCTCGAACCCGGGACTTCTGGATTCCGAGACTAGCGCGCTATTCACTCGGTCAACCGGGCCCCCAGGCAGAGGAGGGAATCTTAAGACACTAACCTTAGTCACTCGCACAAACGCACATACATCCTTCACACCATCATTGGTTGTGTATTTGTGGGTTATCCGCGCTTTAATACACGAGATATAATAAGCTCATTACACCAGTTTAAATCTAGATCTACCCGAGCAAATGAGTCGGTTCCTGACTAAGCCCTTGGCTGGTTAAACGTGCTCCATCGTTGAACATCGTGCTTTAAACTCATTATCTCGAATGATGATTCGTGTGCTTTTGACACTTCTGACGAGACCTTCACACACACACACATTCCAACAAGGAGTTACAATATTTTACGAGTAAAAATGGTTGTTATTTGAAAACTCGACTCCTTCCAAAGTGGATGTAGGCAGACGCACCTGCACTCGCGGTACCGTCAAGCCGGTTACGAGACAGGGTATTCGTTTTCGGATTCTACGAAACAAACTGTACGTGATCACGTGCCACACATTTGTACAGTCGCATCACCAAGTGTGTCTGCCATATTTCTTGGCAAAATGGGTGTGAAACGGGATTTCAAAATCGTGCCGTTTAATCGGAACGAACGAATATGGTTTAACAAGTTGTCTATCCGTTATCGCAGCCGGAGTCGAGTTTTTTGCCTCCTCTGGGACTTCTCACATGTACGATCTTCTCCTCTCTCTGTTAGCATCCATCGAGACGCGTGCCGGCTGCTGTGTGCCAGCTCTCGGCTCCGCCGCCGCGGTCGCGTATTCGACTTATTCGCGATCGGCGAACGTGCGCACGTGCCGCCGCCATTCGTGACCGACTCACGCTGTCGCGTCAACTCTAATTTATATAATTTTCTGTATTAAAACGCCGCGGATGCCATCGCACTGTAAATATCAATTTACCATCTCCCCAGCGAGTATATTTCTAATTATTAACCGGGACGACATTTGAATTTGTGCGACGCGTCGCTAAAATTTCGCCAACGATCGCTTTCGGCTCGAAGCTCGAAACGACACACAGTTACATCTCGCTCGTGATTTACGCGTACAAAGTAGACACCAGCTTATTCACTTGTTAATATTTAGAAATTTATTAAGCGCGTTTCATTATCAGACGCTTTTTCCGCGCATCGCGGATGTATGAATTTATTATATTTCACCCAATAGCTCACCGCTGTTTTACCGCAAGGCTAGAGACACAGACTGCCAGTTGAACTTGCGAACTGTTTCATAAATCTACCAGCTCGGGTATACCTTTGCCCCAGAACGACAGCATGCGGTATCGAAAATCATGTGATAATGCACAAGGGCGGATATGGAGTCGCTGTCTGGTGGAAATTCTCTTTGGTCCAATCGGTTGTCCCACGATAGCGAGAGTTGTAATCAAGTTAAGATGCTGAAGTTTGGATGTTATTCCACCAACCTGAAAGTTTATTTTTAAAATGAACTCTCGATCGGACTATTAAGTACCAATAAAGTGGGGCTACTTTGAACAGCAGCGCTCAACCTCGTCCATTCGGGGTGACGAGAGAGTGACTTCGGAGTCATCAGATTCTTGAGAAATTCTTAACTAGTGAGCCACGGCCGGCATTTTTTCATTTTCCAATTAGATGCAAACTCAAGACTATTGACGCGGGTAATTTTTAGGAAAGGGGTAACATTTTTGTCTCAACACGTAAGTACAATTACAAAAATGTTGAATTAAAGATGAAGAAAAAAGTAATTGGAAATCCAGTTAGGTGCAAGCACGCGCTTGCTACTGGGGATTCGCCGGCCATGCAATTCAGTATAGTTCCGTGTGTAGGGTGTGCCAATTCACTTTTTCTTCTTCTGTATTCCAGAGCACTTTCGGCTGTTACGCCATCATCAGTGGAGTACCCTAAATGAGAGTTGTCTCTTGTGGTCCTGTAGTTATAGTCGAGAGTAGTACCGTATGGTAAACCTATTTAGTCTTGTGCTCCTATTGGTTGCCTGTGATAATGCAGTCTGTCCAATCAGTGAGTGTTATTAGTTGTGTGCTCCTATTGGTTGTCTGTGATTGTGCAGTCCGTCCAATCCGTGGGGGTTGTGTTATTAGCTGGAATAAGTTCTCACTTTGGAAGTTAGTTGTTGTGTTTATTAGGTTGTTTTGTTTTGTTTTTGCCTTTATTATTTCTAGTTCTTTTAATTTTCTTTTTCTTGTGTTGTTTTCTATGTGTAGGATTTTATACTTTTCTGTCAGTTTGTCATTGTTATGTCCCTGGTCAGTTGGTCAGTGCAGTGTTTTCCAAACAGTGATTTGTCGTCATTTAGCTTTTGTGATTTTTCATGTTCTTTGATTCTGGTTGTGAATTTTCTGCCTGTTTCTCCTATGTAGATCATGTCACAGTGTTCACAAACCAGTCTGTATACATGTTGAGCATGCTAGGAATGAAATGAGCTAAGGACCGGGTTTTCACTAGTAACATGACAGATCGATATCAGGTTGATAATTATATTATTTATTTATTTTCATATAAAACATAAAAGTATCGATTGTTCAAGACTATCGAGAGTCAAGATGCGCGTTTTCTCACTTTTTTATGTTCCAGTTAGATGCAAACTCAAGATCATTGACGGGGGCCATTTCTAGGAAAGGGGTAAAATCCTAGTTTCAACACGTGAGTAAAATTACAAAAATGTTGAACTAAAGTTGAAGATAAAAGTAATTGAATTTCCAATCAGCTGCGTTACACCTGATTGGAAATTCAGTTAGGTGCAAGCGCACGCTTGCTACTGGGGATTCGCCGGCCATGCTTGTGACGCCCGAAAGCAGTTCCACGAGGAAGTATAAATTATAGCTGAAATCGTGAATTGAATTTTGCCGACAAGTATTCCAGTTTCAAAGCATATTCGGGCATTCTGCATCGCTGGCTCTTGCAGCAGTAACGAGTGACGAGTGCGCGAAGAAGTAAGCTTGTTGGCGGGCTGAAAGCATTCGGCACTCGCAGTTTCCTAGATTAAAAAACATCGTTATGGAAATTTTGTAAAACAAAAAAATCCTTCGCAGAAGGAAAAGGCGGGTTCTAATTTGGTAACAAAAGGGAATTCACATGAAACACATTCTTACTTCGCGAAAGCGTTTTTTGTGTGTGTGTGATATTTAACACGGTGGAGTATATGGGCAAAGCAAAGGCGACTGGTTTAACAACGATCGTTGAAAATGTGTGTTCAGCAATATTCATTAACAATGAATAAAAAGAGAGGCATACCGGAATATTTTTCGCACACAAGAGTTCCAGCTCATTTCAAGAACAACGGAAACGTGGTAGGGAAAACTGCAGCCGGTCGAAGAGACGAGCGTGCTTAACAACCCTTTTATCGCGGACGCCAATTATAATAACGCCTACAGCACTTCACATTATATGCAGTCTCTTCTGTTCACATATTCTTCAAGTAAAGAAGAACCATCATTATGGTTAGTGACATTTTAAATTCGGGTCTTATTAAACTTGATAAAAAGGCCAAGTTTCCCCATTTTTTTTAAAAAACACATGTACACTTTCTCAACCCTTTCCTTCTTCCAGACAGTTATTCACGAGTATCCGGAGCAAGGGCGAAGCTGATGCGTTTCTGCACTCTCGCTATCTTCCTCTCGCTTTGAGTTTCAAATTGTTGCCGCGCCTCGCGAGTCATCAGATTTCAAAGTTGTGTCCTGGCTGGCGCGATCATCGTTACCAGCTTCAGTTTATGAATGGAGCTTGGGTGCCTGAGCTCCTTCAACTCGGTGAGCCGAACTCCCCAAATAATCTTCGTAAATGAGGTCTGGGTCGAAGTGGCTGCAACAGACGAATAGAATTCCCCTTCATAAACGGAAAATACGTACGACAGGTACTTCCGTTTTACTAGACACTGTGTATAATGCATATTGTTCAATACTGCAATACTGTGGGTGCTGTAAGGATGCGCACACTTCGGAATCTGCCCATTCAGGCGAACAGAAATTGTCTTTTTCAAAGCAATATATGCATTTTAGCCATAATTCAGAGTACCTGTATGCTGATGATACCACCCTTGTAGCAGCAGATGATGAAGAGATGGCCGCACTAATCCAGCAAGTTAAGCCCTCAAGTGAACAACTGGGCCTGTACATCAACGTGGCGAGAACAAAAATAATGTTCATTGAGAGGGCTGGATATTTACCTAACCCGGAGGCGACGCAGGATTTCGAAAAAGTGCAGAAATTCCTGTACTTTGGCGCATTCCCAGAGGCGGATGGAGGCTCTTTAGGAGATCGCCCTGGGAAAGGTAGCGATGATGAAGTTATGCACCGTCACAAGTAACCGGGAAATGTCCATAAGTTACCCGTTTGCAACCCTCGGTTACCTTCAGATTACGGATAATTGGTAGGATTTTGTGCATCCCGATACGCAATCAGTTACCCTCTCGTTACCCGCGGAAAAGTTACCCTTTTGCAACCCTCGGTTACCCTCAGATTACCCAGAAACCCGTTAGTTACCCCTGGTTCCCCTTTAGTTACCCGGGTAACTGGCGGGATTTGGCGCATCTGGTTAGAAGAGAAATCGAAATCGAAATAATTTTGTTTTCGCTATTTTCGAATATTGTATCAAATTTCTGATATGGCTTCCAACTTGAGCTCCCAAAATTCAAATTTCATGATAAAAGTTACGATTTTACAATTTTTCACAAGCATTGTTATGGAGCTTGGTCAATGGCGGATCTACGGGGGGTTTCCGGGGTTCAAATTCCCCCTCCCCCCTTGAGCTTTTCTTTCTCACCGACGAAAAAGTATTGAATTAGAGCTATTTAAGAGGGAGATATCACCGCCTACAGCTGCTACTTCTCCTCGAACAGACGACTGGAAGAGTTCGAGGCCTACCTTGCCCGTCTCGAGGAGAGCACCGCGAGGAAGAAAGAGAGAATCATCGTTACCAGAGACTTCAACGCCGAGTCCGAAAAATGGCACTCCGGCAGGATCAATCCCCGGGAATACGCCCCGGGGGAGCTCGCTGCTCGGCCGGATCTGATTCCAATGAACACGGGCGGTACTCCAACGGACTCTCGTCGGCAGGGCCGAACTTAGCATTCTCGCGCCTCTAGACCGAATAAAAATTGCCGTCCCCTAAAATTTTTGTTCACATATCCCTCCTCAGATTTTCGTGTTTTTTTTGTTTGTTTTTTTTAATAATTTACATTGATTTAAGAAATTCTTTATTTTATTTTATTTACAAGCCTGTAATCGTACGATGCAGTGACCCCTTCAATATGAGGGCCTCTCATGTCACTGAACGCACCCACATTCGGGAATATGTATCTACCCTTTTTCCCTACACCCCCTATCCCTGCCAATTCTACACCAAAGTATCTCAAATTATTTTACCGATTCATCTCGCCATCTTGTCGGCAGTCTCCCCCTCTTCCGCTTCCACTCTTTGGGTGACCACTCCTCAGCTAATTTTCCCCATTTCCTACCACCCCTAACCATGTACCCGGCTTATTTCAGCTTTAATTTTTTGACTCTTCCTCCGATATCTATCGCCTCCGTGGTGTTCGCGATTTTTTCGAGCTCCGTTTTGTCTTTAACCCAAATTTTCATGATACTTCGGAAAATCTTACAAAATGTCACTTTCATGCTCTCGTTCTGAGCTCTTGTTAGCGATCACGTTTTGGCTCCATAGGTAAGGGTGGGCACCACACATTGCTTTAGGATAAATCTCGTATTTTTTAATTATTCTCAAATCGTTTACTGGTAAAGGGGTGGATCTCGCACATTGTTTTGTTGTCCGACGATCCCCAGGTCTATTTTTTCTTTATTGGCCCATCCTGAAATGTGTTTGCTATTTTTAAATTTTGCCCTAAAGCTAAATCTATTAGGCGATCCCCGTTTGCATTTGTTTCCCCCACCTTGAATTTGCCCAGACTTTGTGATTGTGGCGAGTCGGCTCCTATTCTTGCGTCCCAGTCCCCCATGACTATTGTATGGTACCCCCCTAAGTGTCGAAAATTTTCCGCCCCAAAATCTGCCACCCTAGACACATTCCTATGTTGCCTATATGTAAATACGGCCCTGGATGTCGGTCATAGACGTCACCGCGTCAGCCGGACTGGCCCGTTGGATCAAAGGCTGGACCGTTCTGGATGAGGGAAGCTGTATAAAGACACCGAGGTCACTGCTCCAAAGAAGCTGGAAAGATGGGCGATCAGAAAGCTCGATGCCGATCGATTGGAGACGAGCTTCCTGGCTCCCACCAGGAAAACGGGAGACGGGCAGAAGAGAGCGCGGAGACCGCGGCCGCGAAGACCATAAAGACGGTGGTAACGGCCTACGATAACGCAATGCTCAGAGTCGATCTACCGCTAAAGAGACAGCCAACATATTCGTGGACCGAGAACATCACCCAGCTGTGGAAGGAGTGTAACCGATTTCATTGACGACACCAACGGGTTAGAAGAGACGCGAAGGCAGTGGTGGTACGGCGTCTACTTCCGGAGGTATGATGTCCATTAGTGCTGGGCGCTGCGGAAATAAATGGTCCATGATCCGTTCCACAGTGCCCGACTCAATACGCTCAGTTGGGAGGGCCCCCAACTTGTTTCGTTACTATCCGATAGGGTTTTCCAAAGGGGTCCTCTTCCACCTGGCTGCACAGAGCGAAGGGGCGGCTGCAGCTTCGCAGCGGTACCAGCGGGCTCATCGCACTCTCAAGTCAACCATACGAAGTAGCAAGAAGGGCTTGGGATGAGCTATGTAAGGAAGCCGACAACGACCCCTTCGGCAAGCCATACAAAGTAGTCATAAAGAAAGCCGGAGGGCCGACGGTGATGAGCCGAATGGAGCCGGGGCTGCTGCAACAGGTGATTGAAGAACTCCCCCTCCCCTCCTGATAAAGGCAGCACCCGTCGAAGTGCAAGAGAATTTCCGTGATCGATCGGATCAGGACGAAGAAGAGGAAGGTGCCTGGTCCGGACATAATACCCAACGGGGTGTGGGAAGTGGTCCTCAGGGCAGACCTGTCCCTTCTGACCAACATTTTCAACCACGCGTTGCAGGAAGGGACATTCCCGAGCAGATTGAAGATGGCGCGGCTGGCGCTGATCAAGAAGCCCGGAAAGCCAGATGGCTAGCTGTCCTCGTATCGGCCTATATGCTTGCTCGACACTGATTTATACAAAAATGTAGATTCGAGAGGAGAGGATCGTCGCAGGAGTATTTTGAAGAGGATCACATCGATGTATCTTGATTTTTAAATATACGTGTTTCTTGTAATCAGTCTGGTTACTTTATTGTCAGACCTCGTAATCCTTCTACATGTAGCACACATTTTCTCATACTATTTTCTAGCTGTAGCTTTCGTGCTTTCAACGAGTTACAAGGAAATTTAAAATTTAAAAATTTTCCTATCGTACAAGCTCGTTACGCTGCTAGTTGTCTCGAAACGCCGCCGCGATACTGTAATACTTTTTTTTTATGATGTTTGAAAGATTGCTTTTCGAACACTCGTCAATGTAAATATTTTTAAAACGTCTAAAAAATGATGGATCGTCTTTTTCTTATAACCTTTAACTACTTCGCCGTCGTATTTTTAGTACCTTTAAAAATGTGTTTACTTACGACCACGTTCATACTGTAATCCGTTAAACGTTCCTTATAGATGACATTTATTGAACTAAATCAGTGGTGCGGCGGCAGCGGTGGTGGCGGCGACGAATTTGGCTCATCCGAGCCCCGGTACGACGACGTAATTCGAGTCGACGAATTTTATGCGAAGACTCGATGGCTGAAAGAGCACAAAATGGCGATAAAGGGCCACGTGCCCGGTGCGGGATTAAGACCGGATTTCGGACTTCCTGAGACGCGTCGTGTGGAGCGGCGATCAACTGGCTGATCCCCCAGAAAGTCTTCACCGCTCTTCGGCGGCGTTAATGCGCTGCGCGCCTCTTCGCCGCAGCCATCCAGCCGCGAAGCTGCTGCGAAAGGGGAGACGCCCGCGATAGTGGCCATTGTTAGCATTTATATGTATATCTTTTGTAATATCACGACCGCGATACAATGAACGTCGGCCAACTTATCTTCTGCTCGTCCGCGTAATTAGTGTGATACATTACGTCACGCCGTTTTGCATTTTCGAAGATAGAACCGATAATTTAAATTAAAATGCCGCGCATAAATCACGTTAAATGACCGCGAAAAATGGAAAATTCGCGGCGTCTCTTGGGAAAACGCGGAGCGGATACTGTTGTACTCGCGTACATTCCCGCCGTGGGCCGGAAAGCTGCTGCTTAATGTCGCTAAATGCAAACCATCGGTCCGGCCCGGCCCCGCTGTGCGGGCAATAAAGATCAATTCCGGAATACCGAACTCCCAAATGTTTGGATAATGTTTTCGTGGTCGCGAAAGCACTTTGTGTGCGCTGGATCTTGATTCTTGATGTCGCCAGGCTCAAAATACACTGCGTTCCTGTTTTTACAAAGTAACAGAGACACCGGAAGGAATTCATGAGTGGATAGTATTAGCCAATATCTCTATATATTAAAAAGATAATATCCACCTCCTCCTCTGTAAGAAAAAAAAAACAGGGGATTGCCTACCTCAGAAATACGAAATACTGCAGGGGTAGACCACCTTCTTTCTTCTTCACTTCTGATGACACAAAGACATGAGACTTGTCCATGTTTATTGCTAACAAGATATACTAACATAGAGACGTATAAGTAGTATGCAATATACCTGATCCTGGACCACGTTTTCCATGTTCATTTCACCGCCCATTTTTTGCCCATTTTTGCCCATTTTTTTTCGTGATTTTCAATATTATTTTAACAAAGTACGAGTCTCATAAAACTTTTATAAACTAATAATAAAATCCAGCATCCCGCTAGAAAAGCTTATCAAGCTCGCAAAACTACTCGTTGCGCGCATAAAACTATAATGAGTGCGAGAGAGAAAAAACTAATGAGTGCGAGAGAATGATGTGAAATAAAATACCATTTTTTCTGTTATCAAATAATTAATTTCCTGGATCACATTTTATAATTTGTAAGGTAGGTACCTAGTAAAATTCACAATCTTATATTTTAGTCTTTTTTAATGTTTTCATCCAATTTTTAGTAACTCTAACAACAGTATAAAATTCGTTTTTAGGACTAACACATCTATATAGATTTTGATCACTATAAGTTAAATTATTAATAATGAGAATATTTCTCTGATAACTTATTTTTCCAAGAGGATAATCAATTAATTCATTTTTAAAATTATACCAATTCCTATTAAATTGAAACTTATATTCATTAAAAATACACGGTATGTATACATCATTCTCAACAGTTTCCATTATAAGCTTTATCCAATATTTTGACTCATATTTTGGTATGGCCATTTTTGGTAAATTCTTAAAATCATCCTCTTTTAAGATAAATTCATTAGTATAATAATTCTCAGTTGTGTGTATGACACATTTATAAGTACCGATATTACTCGGATGAAATCCACTAATATTTACAAATGAAGAAATTTCAATTCTTTTCTTTGACTCCGAATGTAAATATTCTAAATTATCAACTGATAGTATTTGCCCCTCCTTGTACCATTCTATTGATCTAGCAAATTCTTTATTAGCAAATGTAAAATTACAAAACAAATTAATATTATCACTATTGATATTCTTCCACTTTTCTATAAAAATTTCATTTTCTTGTTTAGAATTATGAATACATAAAAACAGGATGAGTATTAGCCACATCATTTATTAGAAAAAAATTTAATGAACTATTGTATTTTTCAATGGATTATATACTGCCTGATCTGAGGTAATTACTAAACAATTAATCACCGATTCATTAGTAAATGAGTCCCACCATTGAAAATTAATTTTAATATTTATTGTTGAGCCCTTTATTACTTCTGATTGTTTAGAACAATCGATAACAATAATGGGATATTTATTTATAAAATCATTATAATCAATCAATGGCACACCCTCTTTACCATAGTATGAATATTTGAAATTTTTAAACATTTGATAAAGTTGAGTACATTTATTTTCAGCAAGTGAAATATTTAGTCTATTATTGGGGTAATAAATATTGCTATTTAGATGAACTTGTACATTTTCAAGATTACAAAGATCAAATTGACCATTATCAGCAGTGATTTTATCATTTCTACCTTTCTGAAAACCAATAAGAACATATCTTGGTTTATAATACGAAGTGGGTATATCCCAAGTAAATGTTTTACCAATAACAGATGATTTTTCAATATACATCCAATGTCTATAATACATTTCATAATCAGCAGAGTTTGATATTTCATTATTAATTTTTGCTTCATAAGCGAGAGAAAATTTATACTGAGGCATTCGCCAAATGATGTCCAACAAATTTATACTAGCTGTATAGCTGTTGGCTGTGCCCTCATCAACCAACAGTGCATTATTATAACCAATATTTGTTCTAATCAATTTCAATTCCTGATGAATACGATATATATAACTTTTGTAATCCTCACAAAATCCTAAAATTATTTTCAGTGGTATTGAAATAGAAAAATATCCATCCTTATTAATTATATTAGAATTTGATTTTATTTTCCAAGATGCATCATGATAAGCCAAATCATCATTGAAGGAGACTATTCCTTTCATCACTACTGCAATACCAGGATTATCTATAGAATCAATTTCATTTCCACCAATATAATAACTAACTCTACTAAACATATGCAATATTCCATTGTTAATGAAATTTACTTTTCTTGTATCTATAGTACTCGAAAGTGTACCATCAGCAATTTTTCTCAATGTCACTCTCCCATTAATAATTAAATGACTTCTATGGGGGCAAGTCTTAATGTCCTCATTATACAAAGTAATTGGAATTGTACCACCCAGCTGATTTATATCAACAGAGATTGGGGGTCTATAATCTATGTAATCTTCACTGACAATAATATTTTGTTCCATTTCTATTTATATAAAAAAAAATTAAAAAGATTTAATATATAGTTCTAGGGTGATAGTTTCGCCTTCAAAATTTATTAATCGATTATCTTGATCAACAATTTCAACAAAAATTTCTCTAATCTCATATGTATTTAATGTGTAATATCGTTGCTGTGTTGGCATTTGTACAATTTTTTCCCCAGTAGGAGTATTTAAGGGAAATGAATAAACAACATTTCCTCTTGATTTTCCATTTTCATAATTCGAATCAACAAGATTACATTTAATACGGACCGCATTTACTGGAAAGATATCAACCATTATATCTGAATAAGCAGTTGTATCTTTTTCTATAATTTGTTTACTAAATCCAAGAATACGTCCTAAAGAATTTGGTGCTGTAAAATCTATTTTCATTTTTTGACACAGCATTTTAATTTTATAAGTATTAGATTGTTCAACTCCAATCAACCCAGCTTCTTGAGCTTTTTCATTAATTCGAATTTGTTTTAAAATTTCAGCTACTTCATATGTACCAGGAGGTATACTAACTTTGTGATGAATACCTAAATCATCTATAAGATCAAACCAATTATTTCTATTTGTTACATTGTTTATTGAATTATATGCAACAAAACTAGTTAAACATATTTGCCAATCTTTATTTTTATCCAATTTTATGGGTTCATCAAAACGATAAAATAAGGTAGAAGATTTATCTGACAATTCAATACTAAAACCCATTTATTAATAAAAAAATTTGTTTAAAAATTTCAAACAAAGATGACCACATATAACTTCATTAAAATTTTGATTTTTATCAACATTATAATATACTTGATTTTCCATAGAAAAATATCTCATTAATTCACTAGGAGGTTTGACACCAAATGAATCAAAATAATTAATTACTTTATCTTTTTTGAAAAAACAAACCCAATGAGTTCCTTGTCCATCAGAATCATCTAAATTAATAATCATACTTTCATTTTTTCTCATTTTACTTGGAAGTTGATCTTTCATAAATACTCCTCTAAAGTGTGGTATACATAATTTTTTTGCATAATTCTTCAACTCCATATCTGATAAAGGTTTGATAGGAATTTTCAATTTTTTTTTTTATTATTTATATAGTAACCTCCCCCCTCTATTTCCCTATTTCTTCCTCTAACTGGGTTGACATAATACCCTTTTCCAAGCTTTTTTTCTGCTGCTTGAACATTTTTATAATGATTAATGAACTCAGATACTTTTGTATCCATATCTAATCCATACCCCAAATTTTCTTTATTTGTATTACCATTTTTTATTCTTTCTTCAACTAATTTATTATTTGCTT
Organism: Acanthococcus lagerstroemiae; assembly: GCA_031841125.1. Lineage (NCBI taxonomy): Eukaryota > Metazoa > Arthropoda > Insecta > Hemiptera > Eriococcidae > Acanthococcus > Acanthococcus lagerstroemiae. Next base: position 47,137,006 of record CM063111.1, on the reverse strand, counting down.
TTTTATTATTGTAAGCATCTAAAAGATTTGTAGCAATTTTTGAAACCGCCGTTATAATTGGCAGAGCACCTATTAAAGCAGGTAAAAATCCACCAGTTTTATTATTCTCATTTATGTATTCTAATTGAGGAATTTTCAGTTGTAATTTAACTGGTTTCTTTTGTTTGATTCCTTTTTTAATTTGTTTTATTTGATACTTTGATAAAGGTAAATATGTTTCATTCATTACACTATTTTTTGTTCGAATCAATTGCTCATGATCTAAATTAAGGGTAATGGGTTTCTGCAATTTTATTCCCTCATAAATCAATTTTTGATCATTTTCATCCAAGTTAAGTGGATATTTTATTCCTGCCCCCAGCCATCTTTTAACCTTCATAGCATTTGTTGTCAGATATGCGGCAGCTTTTTCACCCAAACCCGAATCATCAGCAATCACACGCTTCCAAGCATCTTCTTGTAATTTATAATCAGCCTCATGACGTTTATCAAAATCATTTGATCTGGCATAAGCTATATCATGATTCATAGCAGCTTCATCTAATTTACTAGTTGGCTTTACGCCCTGTAATAATTTTAAATCCAAATTTGTACCAGGTCCAAGATATTCATGACTAGGTAAATGAAGTTCAAATGGTAAATTATCAATAATAGAATTGACGAATCCACCCCCTGTTTTTGGTATTGGGATAGAACCCAGTTGCTTATTACACAAATTCTTTCTATAATCGTTATCCATTTATTATAAAAAAAATTTACTACAATTTAGTTTTTAAAAGTTCTTGATTATAAAATTTACCATGAATTTCTTCACCGTCCTCAGCTTTGATAGAATAAGTTATAGGATTTGTATAGAATACCTTATCAATTACAAAAATTTCTCTTGTCCAATTATTTTTATATTTATTACCAAAAACTTTTTTATAAGCAAAAATTCTAACTCTATCACCTACTTTAAATTTAGGATCTCTGGTTTCACATTTGGATTTATTCAATTTTATTAAAATTTCTTCTTCATTATTTTTGTCAACTTCACTGGGTCTCATTCCAATTGTTCTATGAACATCTTTAGTATTGTATTCTTCCAAGACTTTTGGTAAAATATCATACCATTTAAAATTATCACGAGCTTCAAAATAAATTTTCAATTTCTGATTTAATGTTCTATTGAAACGCTCAATTATTGCAGATTTTTCTTCATTGTAAGTATGGTACATATTAATATTATATTTTTTTAACATTGATTTGAAAGTTGAATTTATAAATTCCCCACCCATATCAACATGAAGTAAATTAGGTTTCCTCTCAGATTTTTCAATTATATTTTCAAATGCTTCAGCAACACTTTTACCAGTTTTGTTTTTCAAAGGTTCAATCCAAACATATTTAGAAAATGTGTCAATAACATTTAATAGATACTTAAAACCTTTATTTTGTTTAGAATATTTATCCATAATCAATAAATCAGCAGCCCATAAATCATCAATACCCTTAGTTATTATTTTTCTACGACAAAATTTTTTTCTAACTGGAGCATGTAATTCTTTAGCTTCTTCCATTATTTATTACGTTTAAAAACTTTGCGAAATTGCCAAATACATTTTAAGAAAATAATAATAGTAAGAATACATTTTTTTTCTTTCTCCTCTTTAGAAGAATCTTCAGAATTTGAATCCATTTATTATAGAAAAATTTATGTAAATGTAACCGAAGTACGATTTTCAGATTTATTAGATATATAGATATCAAAATCATTCTTTGGAATTTGTTTATAAGCTGTCTGGAATGCAATTTGCATAGTATTTCTAATGGGTTTTAACTGACACTGGAATAAGAAAATATCAATTTTATGTGAAATAAATAAATCCTTTGAAGTATTTTCATTGATAAAGTAAAAACTAATTTCTCTACTCTTACAATGTGAATTCCTAATTAATTTGTATCCTATTTTATCCACTTTTTCAATAACAAAATCAATTTTTGATAAGATAATAATGGTTTGATTATTTTCTAAATTATGTGTCAACAATTTAATACCATCTTTCTTGAATGTTATGTCAGAGTTTGTAGTTGTATAAATTCTCAAGAATATTGTATCATAATCTAATTTTTTCTCAATATTGTTTGGAAATGGCGTTGATTGTGTGAAAACTTTATCTTCCATAATAATATTTAGTTTAGGTTTGTACTCTTCATTACCCAAATTTAGTAATGGTAGATTTAAAGCCTTTGAAGATAATAAGTGAAAACAAAAGTCTTTGTAATTCTTTTTAGCATAAATACCTATATTTTCATCAGCTGTATTAATTAGATTAACAAATTTTTCAGTATCATATCCATTTATCAATTTATGATTAATAATAAAAGTTATGTCACAATCTAGTTCATGAACCTGACCAACCTCATTTCTATAATCAAAACATATTGCTTCAGAGGGGTTTTTAATATTATATATCACATATTTCTTGAGATTTATTTCCTTTAGGCTAAAATTTTTACTTCCAATTGTATATAAAAAAATTGAAAAATATGGAAGAACAAGCTCAGTGGTATTTACATATTCTTCAAACTGGCTGAAAGCATAAGTATTTAATTTTTTAGGTGTAGTTATTATTTGATTATGAATATGAATACGAACGTATACAAATACCTTCCTTCCTGCATATGATAAGTCTGGATTTTTTGGAATCCAATTCATATTAAAATTAGTAACATGATTTGTAATTAATTCTGGTTCAACATAAAAATTGATTATTCTTTTATCTCTAGCCGCTTCTTCAGAAATAGGATAATCATCAGTAATATCTCTAGTTTGAGTTTGTTGAATACCCAGCTTATCCTCTATTTGTTTTACTCTTTGTTCAAGCACATTAAATTCTTTTATTGTTACAAACTGTCTCCCAATTCGTCTCATCTTGATGTATGTATTTATATATTAAAAAATTTTATAATTCTTTTAATTCTTGTAAAATCCTAACCACTTCATTTTTTAATGCGGGATTTGTATTTCCGCTTTTAATTTCACCATATAAGATAACAAGTCTTTGAAACAATTCATCTAAATTATCCCAGTAAATATATTTATCTCCACTAAGATTTGCACTCAAATTTATATTTTTTAGTTCACTCAAAATTTTTATTATATTTTTAGGATCTAAATTTCCATTTTGAATATTCATGTAGACACTTACTAGTTTATTTAAAAAATCTATAGGATTATTAAAAAGTCCACTTCCTTCTGTTGACTCCTTCGCTTTTAATATTCCACTTTTTACTAATATGGGTCTTATAATAGTATTATATTTATATCCTGTGCTTGCTTTGATCTGTTTAGCAATGGGGTCATTATTATGTCTATAACTATTTGTTTTTAGTAATATTTTAGCATAATTTTCTTCATCACTATCCACATAATTTTTTGGTTGTTCTAATGTTATCAACTCCCATAAACCATTTGTTCCTATAAATTCTGTTCCATCATTGAATAGAATATTATTATTATCCTTAATCTGGACAGGTTGATTACCTATATATAGATCATTACCATTTTCAACCCTGATTCCAAATGTTCTATCTGTCTTTACATCTTTTGAAGCATAATTTGATAAATATTTTTGAGCTGTTTTCCCCATAACTCTTTGTTTATTTTCAACGTATTCTGGTAAGGTTTTTGGTCTATTTTCGACATATTCTGGTAAGGTTTTTGGCATAATTTGAGCATATTTTGGGATGGTTTTTTGTTGTATTTCATTTGCTAGTTTCTCTAGAGGAATTGTAATAGGTTTGTATAGTTCTTTTAATTCATCTTGTTTGTGGATTTTACCTGTTCTAATAGTATCATATTTTTGTTTCAACCTCTCTTCTGAATTTATATAATTAATAATATCTTTATCCATTTATATAAAAAAATATTTAATATAAATGACTACAAAAACAACTAAGTTGAAAGCACCAATTAAGGTTGAAAATTATGATTACAATAAACCTCATCCTCGATATGATGAAATCTTTCCAAATATAATTCGTGCTAGTATTTTTGGTCCCTCGGGATGTGGAAAGACAAATGTATTAATTCAAATTCTTATGGAAATAAATACTTACTCAAATATCTATCTATGTACAAAAACACCTCATCAAGAAAAATATAATAGATTAAAATCCATAATTAATGTCTTTAATGAGAAATCTAGGTACAAAATTGGGTTATATACATTATTACCAAAGGATTTAAAAGAACCAGAAGAAATAGAACCTTACTCAGTTATAATTTTTGATGACATATTAACTGATCCCCAGGAAAATATTGCAACTTATTTTTTAAGAAGTCGACACTATAATATTTCTTGTTTTTATTTAGCTCAAACCTACTCAAAAGTCCCTAAACAATGTATAAGAGACAATTTCAATTATCTAATTATTTTCAAACAAGATCTAAAAAATTTAAAACACATATTTGAGAATCATGTAACTGACTTGACTTTTAAAAAATTTAAAGAAATGTGTAATATATGTTGGAATGATAAATATGGATTTTTAGTTATTGATAAAGAATGTAATAATAAAAATGAAATTTATAAAAAGAATTTTGAAGAAGGATTTAAACTTGAAGTTGATAACCATAGGGAAGTGTATTAATATTATCTACTAAATATCTTTTATCATCATAGGGTGATAATGCAATTTTATCTAATTCCACTGTGTATAAATTATGTTGTTTAGAAACAATTGAATATACTTTTTCTCTAGTTTGTTCGCTCTTAATTAGACTATTTTTATACATTTCAAATTTCATTTTCTCTATATTAGATTTTTTAATTCCCTTACATACTTTCTTTTCTTTTAAATCATTTCTAAAGGCATACATTTTTGATCTTAATCCAACCCATTCGCGTATTGGTATTCCTAAATATTCATCTTTAAATAGTCCAGGAACCTTTTTATTTTTTTGAGGCATCCAATCTATTTTATAATCGGATGTGTCGTAATAGGAAATATCTTCTTTTATATCACTATAAACATCATCAGTTTCAATATAAACAATTAATGAATCTGTATCAGTTCCTAATAATCTTATTTTATCACCATATTTCTTCTTTAAAACATTATAATAGAATTGATACATTAATAATTTAGATATATCTAAAACAACAAACCCACCATAAATTGGTTTATTTAATTTTATTGTTTGCTTTTTTCTAGCAAGTAGAATTGTGTCTTCATCTAGTATTGTTCTTGTTTCATAATTTGTTTGTTTGAGGAAGGATTCTGGAGAAGTTAATATTTTTACATCACATCTGTTTCTTACATTTTCCATTTGTTTCCCATAAACTGAGTTATTCATTAGCTTATAGAAATCTTTTTCAAAATCATTTTTAGCTTCCTGTCTCAATTTTGTATTCAAATCTATATATGGTTTTAGCCAAGCTTTTTGTTTGAATCTTATATAATTATTAACACTTTTTAGAATGATTCCTTGTTTTATACATTCTTTCAACATTCTAAAATCAATAATATAAACTTTTTTTGAGTGTAATGTAGTAATTAATTTACCTTCTTTTGGTTTGCTTCCTATTTCTTTTGCTATTAACTTTCTTTGGTATTCGGATAATTCATTTTCATTAGGTACATAGTGTTCTGGTAGCATGGGATAATCTTTAAATTTATTATGTAATTCTAGCGGGATATCTAAATTCACTATAAATGTATATCCATAATCTCCATTATCATCTAAATTAAGAATTACGTCTTTAGTAAAATCTGATGGCTTATGAATTAACTTTCTAAATTTACTTTCAATCAATAATTTCTTTTCCACATTTGTTTGCATTTGCTCTTTCAATAAATTATAATTTAGAAATTCACCTATTGGTAATTGTTGACTTAAAGCCCATCCATATAAATTATTACAATCTAGATATAAAATATAACTAATATGTTTTTGACTATTCCAGATTCCTTTCTTTTCAGCATCCTCTTTACTTAATTTTATTGATTTACCAACTTTCTCATCATAGAAATAACAATTATTTGCTATAGCATGTCTATGAGGAATATTAGAAATACCTCCTCTAATTCCTCTTTCATAAATCTCATAATTTTCTTGATCTGTTAGTAACTCTAATGCTTGTTTAGTACACTTTAATGAGGCAGCATCTGATAATTGTGGTGCTGAGATATAATAGACTGGATCTAATTTGTAATTTTTATAACACGTTTCTCGAAAATTATCAAAGATATCTTTGGTAAGAATTGTATCAAGTTTTAAATATAAATCATGATAATCTCCAAAATTTTTACAGTTGAAGTGTTTATAAACTTCTTTTGCAAATGCTAAATCATTACTAGATATTTTAGAATCATTTAAGGTAGAATACCAATCTTGCTTATCTAATGGTAATTGCATTTTAAATTTTGTATAATCATCAACCCATTCATAAGGATAAATACCTTTCTGTAAAACTAAATATAAATCTTCTGTTTTGAATTCTTTCCTAATATTTTTGAATTTATTATAATTAATTGGTTTCTTCAATATTTTTCCACAACTTTTACATTCTGCTTCATATTTTAGAATTCCATTTTCATCTAATGGTAAAAATTTTCCTTTATATATTTCTTGAACTTTATTACATTTTGAACAGAAACAATTATTAACTTCTGCTAAATTTTTTACTGCTTTATCTAAACTTGTACCTACAAAAGCTAAGGTATCAATAAATCTAAATTCCATTTTTTTTGGTAATTTGTCACCTTTCTTCTTTATATTAAGTTTGGAATTATTGCACTTGGGACATTTATGTAATATTTTATCATAATATTTTGTCTTACATTTGAGACATGTTGTTAAATCATGTTCTAGTACATATTGATCAACAGTCACCTTCCTCGAAAATGTAGTATAATTTTCATTATTTTTTGGAATAATATTAATATCATTTTTTTGATCATATTCATCACATAATTTTAATAGCCAAGTAAGAAATATTTTTGAATCATATTTTAAATTGTGAATTAAAATTGGAATAAATTTTGGCATTGTCAAATTCAGATTACATTTATTACACGCAACCCCTCTAAATTTACCAGTAAAGTGGTCATGATCTTTTATTTTTTCAGTTCCATTATTGAATTTATAATTACAAATATGACAATGAGTAACTGATTTAAACTTAATAGCATCCTCTTCTCCCCAAATCATTTTTTCATTATTCATTCTCAATTTATAATATTCTTTCCCATGTTTTTGTAGCATTTTATTGAAATGTTCCATTAACTTCTGTATATTACTACATCTTACTAATTCTACACCCATTTTATCTGAATAAAAACAGAAACTATTTGCAACATGCTTATGAATATATTTTGTTGTCTTTGTTATTTGTTTTTGCATTTTTTTTAACAAGCATTCAAAATCTAGAGTTAAAGTATATGGATGATATTGTTCAGCCCCAAATGAATGATATACCCTTATATTATCTTCATCAGTTGGTATTATAATATTTTGTTTTTCATAAACACACTGTTCAATATGCTTATTATAGTCAGATTCTGCTTCAAATTTTTTATGACATTTCAAACAAATGTTCACATGATTAGTATATTTATGTATTTGACCTTTTAATAAAGCACTCAAATTTTTTATTCCAACAATATGTTCTTTATATAGCAGTAAATTTATATGTCCTTCATAGTTTTTAAATTTTTTTGTTTGAATATACAAAGTGATTTTAGTATCATCATACTTATAAATATTAATTGATCTATTTATGAAATTTTCATATATTTCAATATTTTCAGGTACTAGTTCAACAGGATATTCCATATTCAAGGTTCATATTTCGTAATATCATAGTTAGTAGTCCTATCAGTATGTTTTTCAACAGGATTTAATATACTTTCTAATGCATATTCAAAACATCTTAAATCTTCTTGTTTGAGACATTTGGATTTATTAGTTTTTATATTTTTTACATTGATACAGCATTTTTTTGAGATAATAAAACTTGGTAATTGAATATAAGTTCCTCCTCGCAAAGGATTATTTTGATCAGAGTGAATATCTACTCGAATAACTCTATCAAATCTATATCTTGTATTCTTAGCATTATAACTATTAAAATTTCTCAAGATTTCATTTTTGGCTGAGACTAGTGCACTTTTGATAGCATTTGAATGAACAATAACATTTCTTGTTGATCGAAAATGATTTCTATGATGATTTACTTGTTCACCATTTAAATTTATTTCAATATAGTCTACAACTACCACCAATTGGAAGCTTATACTATTCTTTGTTTTCAATTCTCTTTTTGCAATTTCATTAAGTTTTTCATTAACCTTAAATAGATATCTTATTAAATCATACTTTGCAGAATCACAATATATTTCATAATCATGAACCATATTCATCCAATTTCTTGAACTACCTTCTCTTACTTCAATATCTCTATCTCGTCTTGGGAGTAATTGTTCTGGTTTTTCATTACTAAAAATATCATCATCAAAATTGAATAACTCATTTACATTTTGGATTTTATCTTTTTTAGTTTTTTTTAAATAATTTGCAACTACTTTTACTAAATCATCTTTCCTCAATATTGAACATCCTCTTATATTTTTGTCTTTACAATATTTATATAATTCTTTTCTTGTAAATCCTTTTTTCAACTTTGTAATTAGATCCATTATTTATATAGAAAAAAATTTAATAAGAATTTTTTTTTCCTATTTGGTTAGACCACATTTTATAATTTTAATATCAATTTTTTTTTTTATTAAATACACAATGGAAAATCATATTGAAGATTTTGAAATGGCTGATAATAATAATCCTAAAGAATATAATCCTGAAATTAATGACAATAATAATAATAATAATAATAATAATAATAATAATAATAATAATAATAATGAAATTTATGATAATGGATTTTATAATGGAGACCCTGATAATGATAATTATGGACCTGATTATAGTGATTCTGGTTCTAATTATGAAGAATATGATGAAGAAAATTTATATGAAGCACATTTTCAAAAATGTAAGGGCAGAGAAAGAGAAAGAATGAGAGAAAGAGATAGAAAGAAAACAGATACACATATACACATTAATAATTATGATAAATCACCATTAAGAAGAGAAGATGATCTTGATTCAGATATTGATTCAGAAGAGGAAGCAGAGAAAATAAAATATTTTTTAAAATTGTAAAATAATTCTTTATTATGAATTTGGTGGTAGAAAAGTTAGAAATATTAAGAAATATTTAAATGCAGATAATGATAATGAAAATGTTAATGAATTATTTGAAAATGATAATGGGTTTGAGTTTGAAAATAGAACTGAGCTAGTAGATCCTGATTTAGCTGTGGATGATTACATTGCTGAATATAATTTATCTTTTAATAGTCTTCAGGACAAGGTTGGAATAAATCACGTGCAATTTTTCCGCACACGTTTTCTCTGTAATGAAATCACTCATGAGTCATTCCAGAATCAACCAATGAACAAGCGCGCCAGCTAGAGCGCTTCGCAATTTAAGAATCGGGCCACTTTAATACTACGAGTAAAAAACGGAATGAATCATGCGTAATATACACGACAATGTACAGACGGTCGAATCGGACCACTTTAATACTACGAGTAAAAAACGGAATGAATCATGCGTAATATACACGACAATGTACAGACAGTCGAATCGGACCACTTCTAGTACCTTTCCCTCTGTGTTTCTCATATGCGAGTTTTTAGAAGGAGAGCTCAGATGATGTTTCTAGTGGGATGCTGGATTTTATTATTAGTTTATAATAATTTTATGAGACTCGTAATTTGGTAGAATACTGCTGAAAATCATCTTGAGAAAATATAAGCGTAAAAATTGATAAAGTTTCGGTTGATTAATGCGTAAAAAAAAAAAATGTGATCCAGGAAATTAATTATTTGATAACAGAAAAAATGGTATTTTATTTCACATCATTCTCTCGCACTCATTATAGTTTTATGCGCGCAACGAGTAGTTTTGCGAGCTTGATAAGCTTTTCTAGCGGGATGCTGGATTTTATTATTAGTTTATAATAATTTTATGAGACTCGTAATTTGGTAGAATAATATTGAAAATCACGAAAAAAATGGGCAAAAATGGGCAAAAAATGGGCGGTGAAATGAACATGGAAAACGTGGTCCAGGATCAGGTATATTGCATACTACTCGTATATAATAAAGACATGAGAATTAAATCGTACCTGATTTAAAAAAATTACTGATACTACCTTCTCATTCCTTTGAAAAGACATAAGAACTGCCTGAAATTCTCCTTCCCTACTGATAAGACATAGAGACAGACATAAGACTTATCTGTATCTTGCTGATAAGACATAAAGACAGATATCACTCCTTTATTTTGGATACATTGGCGATATTACTCAATGAAGAATACAAAAAATATTCTCCTCATTGACCCTGTTCTCCTAAATATGGAAGTCAGGTGACTCGTTTTTCCAGACGTCTTCCACAATGCTCCTCCATTTCTCTCGGTTCTCTGCAGCGGGTCCGTTACCCTGCCCCCCCCCCCAAATTTGATTTTAAACCCGATTTTGGGGTAGGGGAAATGTACCCAAATGTACCACTAATATTACAAAATGTACCTCCTCATTTAGCGAAGGGGGAACAATAATACTTTGGTGGGGCCAGGGTAACGGGAGCCCCCCCCCACTTGTCTGATTTTGCCAAATTTTGGTTGAATGAAATGTACCCAAAATGTATCCCCTAATTATATGAAATGTACCGCCTTCATCGCAGCAGGGGGCAGGGTTAAGTTTGGTGTAGCTGGGGTGACGTTAGCCCTCCAAATTGTCTGATTTCGTCAAATTTGGTTCGAATGAAATGTACCCGAATTGTAATGAAATGTACCCCCTTCATCGCCGCAGGGGAGATTAAATTTGGTGGAGCTGTGGTAACGTTAGCCCCCCCCCCCTTTGTTCCAATTTCACCGAATTTGTGGAGAATGAAATGTACCCGAAATGTACCGAAATGTAGCACCAATTATATAAAATGTACCTCCTCCCTTTCCATGTAATGACCAAAAGTATAAAAGGCCAGAAATGTATGAATTAGAACTCCCAACTTAGCTGATTTCGTCGAATTTGGTTCAAATGAAATGTACCGAAATGTACCACCAATTATATGAAATGTACCTCCTTCATCGCCGCAGGAGAAGGATTAAATTTAGTGGAGCTGTGGTAGCGTTAGCCTCCCCATTTGTTCCCATTTCACCGAATTTGTGCAGAATGAAATGTACCCGAAATGTACCACCAATTATATACCAAATTTGACAAAATTCAGCTAAGTCGGAAACTCTAATTCATTTCTGCTCCCTTGTACTTTTGGTCATTACATGGGAAAGGAGGTGGTACAATTTATATAATTGGTGGTACATTTCGGTACATTTCTGGTACATTTCATTCTGCACAAATTCGGTAAAATTGGAACAAATGGGGAGGCTAACGCTACCACAGCCCCACCAAATTTAATCCTTCCCCCGGCGGCGATGAAGGGGGTACATTTCATATAATTGGTGATACATTTCGGTACATTTCGGGTACATTTTATTCAACCGAAATTTTTGCAAAATCAGAGAATTTGGGGCTCCCGTTACCCTGCCTCCACCGAAGTACTTTTGTTCCCCTTCGCAAGGGGAGGAGGTACATTTTGTAATATTAGCGGTACATTTGGGTACATTTTGGGTACATTTCCCCTACCCCAAAATCGGGTCAAAAATCAAATTTGGGGGGCCAGAGTAACGGACCCCTCTGCAAGCCGTATTGCTCCTTCCAAGCTTCTGCCGGCAAATATTTTAGCTTTATCTAACGAGGGGCGGATTTAGGGACTCATTTTTTTGCACCAAATTGTTAAGTAGCTTTTGATGATGAAGCGTGTTATTTGTCCTAATAGGTCACTTTTTTATCACTTTAGATTAGATTTCGTTGTATGTTTTCATTTCAGTCATGTTTAGTAAAATATTGGTTTTTTGGTTCGATTCAATCGTTTTCATGGTTGGTTTATACATATGTATTTTGGCCATTCATGGTTTCTATTGGATGTGTTTAACGAGTTTAGCTCTTTTGTTGGTTTTTTTTAGTAAATTTAATGAATTTTGTCAAATTTGGTTGTTTTTGGTGATTTTTTTTTCATTTCCTCCCCCCCCCCCGATGTTGGTGGAAATTGATTAAGTTTTGTCATACTCAATCATATTATGTGAACATTCTTAATCAGCTAACACCTTCTTCCCAAAGAACCAAAAGTTGAAATAGATTTGGCACTCACTGGGGGGGGGGATATAAAAACAAAATTAACCACATGTTGATCAATGACATCAGTTGTGGAGAACGTCGTGACTCTTCCAGGCTTCCGCCTCAGCTCCGACCACAGGATGTGCAGAGATACCCTGAGCTTTCTTAGGCGAGCCGTGTTTAGGAACTGCAGAAAGAAAAAACTGGGGAAAAGGATCATTCCTGTGTGGAGAATGAACGCGGCCAGACGGATGCTATCCGAGGGCATGAAAGACATTGAGCAAGCTTGGGAGCAGTGCAGCATTCAAGAACTGTACGATAATATCGAGAATAGGATCAAAAGCATGTATGAACAATTTGGAAAGCTAGTATCAGTAGAACGAACGCAGGACAAATCGACAGCGGAAACAAAGGAATTGACAGAAACTAGAAACAAGCTGGAAAAGAAAGAACAAAGAACGCAAAATGAGAAGATTGAGGTACTTCTGCTAAGGCAGAAAGTGAGAGCGGAAATTAAAAAGGACGTGGGTAACTACGAGGTGGAAAAGATCTTGAGGAGATCCTAGCAGAGAGCAACTCTATGAAAAAAGTGAAAAAGTTGTTGTACTCAGACAAAAAGTTCACTCCAAGCATGGAGGACGAATATGTCCTGACGGTAACCGACCGAAAAGGTATCACGGAGGTAGCAACACGTTTCTATGAAGGGTTGTATAAGGCAAGACATAACGAACAAGAAAGTCCAGCGGAAATGGTTAGAGAGGAGGATAAGGACTTCCCAGAAATACTACTAGGGGAAGTCAAAAAAGCGATCAAGTCTCTGAAGACGGACAAAGCGGTCGGTCCAGACGGAATTGAAGATAGCACACTTAAGCCTATTCACGGAAGAACTTACACCTATGTTAACAAAAATTGTTAACAGGATGATGGACTCTGAAACTGTCCTAAGACAGTGGAAAGAGGCCGAGATTATTATACTGTACAAAAAAGGAAAAAAATAAGACATCAAAAACTATAGACATATCAATTTGACCTCGAATACAGGAAAGATCTTTACGAAAATAATGAAAGAAAGACTGTATGCACAGCTAGACTTTCAACAAGCCAGAGAGCAGGCGGGATTTAGGAGGAACCGTTCGACTATTGACCAAATTTTTGTAATAACTCAAATTATTGAAAAAGCAGTTGAATATGAATTTCCCGTATACATCCTTCTTATCGATTTTACAAAATCATTCGACTAGGTAAATCACGAATTCCTTTGGGAATCACTTTTGACACAAGGGTCCCTTGTATTTGGGCGCGTAAAACTGGGCGCATACGATTAGGCGCATAAGACAAAAACTGTATTTGGGCGTACAAGTATTAGGGCGAGGCTACAATCGGGCGCAAATAGTTTGGGCGCGCGGAAAAAATTATGGATACATGTGAAAAATACAGTAAATTTACAAACTGTGCGCGATCGCACGTAAAAATTTTGAAACGCCTTCGCTTTCCCCGGATTAGATTGGTGCATGTATCTATAAACTCCACGATTCTTAACGATACCATTATTTACTTCATGAATTTGAGCTTTGCAGCCTTTATTCTTATGGTCACAACGTCAAAGCGCGTTTCCTCAAAATAATATTCATTTTCTTTCAGGCCCGTTGAATATGATACATTCAGATAATAAATGTATGGATGAGTAGTCGATCAAAAACGTACCTAAAACCATGTTCGCAAAAGTTATCTTTTTCCTCGCTCGGCTTTAATAAAGAAACCCGTCATTTTCGCGCAACAATTCACGACTAAAATTAAGTTCATCGTAAAGTTACTCATTCATTCCTCGTTTTCAAGTAGCAAAAGAAAAAAATGGTGACGCATCACATATTTCATCTTGCGCCCGAAAGACCTTGTCTTGCGCCCACCAACGTTTTAACTTGTTTGCGCCCAAAGAATCCGCACCCAGTTTTCTGCGCCCGATCATACGCGCCCAATAACCCGGTCCCGCTTAAAAGATCTAATTGAGATGGCAGACGAGCTGATAGCGGCATGCAGGCCAGCCGGGCTGGAAATAAATGCCGAGAAAACTAAATTACTCTCTAATGCTCAAAAAGAGCCGTGTTAATTGCCAACGAGGAGATACAGTAGGAGTGTGAAACGAGATACCTTGGCCAAATAATATCCTCAGAACTCGAGGGAAAAGGAAGTCTCAAACAGAATTAAAAGTAGCTGGAGTAGCTTTTGGAAACTGAAAGACATTTTCAAAAGTAAAGTTCTAATAACAACTAAGGCGGAGGTCTGGAGAGCTGCATCCAACCAACAATCGCTTATGGGGTACAGACTTGGGCTCTCACCAAAACCAATTTAAACAGATTTCGAACGACACAAAACTCCATGTCTCGTAGCATGTTGAACATCACAATAAGAAACAAGATTAAAATGTTGGAAATTAGGGCAAAAACAAGACTACGAAATATTGGAGAAGTAATGAAGAGTCAGAAGTGGAGCTATGCTAGTCATATTTGGAGGAGAGAAAACGACAGATGGGGGAAAAAGGTGGAAAGATGGACCCCAAGTGGGGAAGCCCATAACACGTTGGAGGGACGAAATAGATAAATTTCAGGGTATAAAATGGAGAAGGAGCACGCATGAAAGAGAAACACGGGGGAAAAGGGGAGGCTTTTGCCCAACACTGGGCGGTGTGTAGCAAATTGGGAGAGGATGGATCGAGGCGCAAGAGACCTGATTAAGGAGATCAGTTGTAAACCAAACCCTTAATTTTCTTTTAGTTTAATCTATAATCCAAACTTCCAGTCGTGGAAGGTAATATATGTAACAAGAAATGAACACACACAAAAGCTGTTAAAATAAAATATAAAATAAATCCGATGTCATAATTTTCAGCCAGTTTTAGTCAAATTAATCATTCGGTCTTCTGCAGCCGGATTCGGTTGTTTTTGACCAAGTTTGGTGTAGGGCTTGGCTATCGTTTCTTCATTGGTCATCTTCAGCTCGATGTAGTTTTGATCAGTTTTGGTAGATTTGTAAATTTGGTCGCAATCTAGGAGGTTTTTGGTCATACTCGGCTGTAGTTCTTGGTCAAATCGGTTAGATTTAGTCGACATGGTTGATTCTGGTCATTTTTGGTCGTTTTGGATCATGTGGTGTTTCGAATTCTTTTAGTCAATTTAGAAATGTAAAAAATTAGGTAGAAGACCTATTTCAGATATAGAAGATACGAAAATGATCTTTTTGATAACGCTATCTTCAAGAAATAGATACAGACAGATTCATAATACATCTTCGAACATCGTAAATAGAAATACCTAACTTCAAGATAATTTAATATCGAATACCCATTAGCGAAAATATGATATTTTTCTAAATTATTATCTGTTGTTTCTGCTATCTGCTGAACGAAGAACATAAATAATGAAGTCTGGAGGTGAAAAGATAGATACACGGTGAATGGAAATGGACTCATACCATCAAAGCACCAAAGTGCTGTAAATAATTAAGATCAAGGTGTTTCACTCCGCTAAAAAGAAAAGATCCGTCTTGAAATGTGTCGAATAGGTATTTGAAAATTGACTGAACAGATATTTTTAGAAGATATAGAGGTCAGAATTCTTTTCGAATTGTGAGTAGAAAATAAATATCTTCTTTTCGAAGATAGGTTGGTACCTTTTATTCGAAGATAGGTGTCTTATCTTAAATGTCGGATATCTTTTACATTTCTGGTTCGATTCATCTAATCTAGTTGTTGTGAGTCAGTTAAAGTCGTGTTGGATCATATGATTAGTTGAAGTTTTTTCGGACTTTTCTTGATTTGGTTAGTTTTGGTCAGATTCGGACGATACATTTTAAATAATTCTGAATTCTGATTAAATTTAAGAAATTTAGTCTATCTTTTTGTCGCTATTGGCAGTGGTGGTAGTTAGTATTTTCTTGGGCGGAGCGAAAATAAAATAAAAACAGAATATAGTCGATAAAAATGTTTGGAAAAAATGCTATTATGCCGGAATATTTCAATCTTATTCGTGCTTATTAGCCAAAACTGTGAAATTCCGAAGCTTTAGTATACTTTGTGGATATATGTCGAGGACAACTATCCCAACACCTCTCCAGTTCTAGTGTTCTGGCACCTGTGGCTCTTATTCATCTATGATCAGGGTTAGTCGTTCTTAGTTGTCTTTGGTAATGTATGATATAGGTTATTTTGATTCTTCATGTTCAATTTTCATCAGATTAGGTCATATTCATTGGTCAAATCGGTCTAGTAATCCTATTATTACTATAATTTTAAGTGAATTTATAGCTTTAGTTTAATTTATAATTATGTAATTGAACTCGGAGCTGGATTTATACGAGCAAAAATGCCGAGATCGGGAGGAGGGTACGATACATTTTATCCCTCCAATGAAAATTATTAAAGGGACTATGTCTCCCCAAAAGAGGTCTGATTGGCCGAGTGGATAGCGCGCTTGTCTCAGAATCCGAAAGTCCCGGGTTCGAGCCCACGTAGCAACTCGCCAGAATTTTCGACCTAGGCCGGTTTTCGGCCAGAAGGGAAGAGGGCTAAGACAACCCTAACAGCCTCCCCGACGTCTCTGAAGTAATGCTCGAAAGGGCGGATTCCAGGACTCGGGTGGAGAGCAAATTAGAAAAAAAAAAGGGATGTCTCCCCAAAAATTTTTCTAAAAAGGAATTTTCGCGGGGGTTTTAAGGGGACAATGCCTGAAGATACTAAAAATTTTGTCACTTGTTTTTCTCACGAATTGCTCGATTTAATAACTTTGACTGTCCGACATCTTCGTGGGCGAGACTAAAGGAGCTGGTGGCTCTGAGGTTTCTGACAGTAAGACCTGGCCTAAAAAAAGAAGGATCAAAGGGAAGAGGAGCAATCTTCGGGTTGAAACTTTTGAGGCACCAAAGTTTTTTGTAATGACTGGCAACAGGGCACATTATACCTAAATCTAGTTTATGACGATATAAACCGTTAAGTGGAAGGAATGCAAAGCAAGAAACCGAATACACCTCGTTTCTACTTTCTACATCCTGAAAGTTTGCCTCAGTCGCTTTTCCCAAGAGCGAAGGAATTTTGGTTACAGTCCGGGAATGGAAACTGATGAGTTTCCTCTCAGATGCCCGAAAGCAACAGGAATCAGTCTCCGAATTTCGATTCGAGCTGCACAACGTACGTCATCAACTTGAGCGCTAATATGGCGAATTATTTTCACCTCCGCAGCGCGTTCAGCGAATTCGGTGAAGTTGGCGAATTCGGAAAATTTAAAACGCATCGTCTTCGTGTTTCGAATAATTCGATTACGAACAAAAGTGGAATGATAAGCAACCGAGAGAGAGTGAGTGAGTGAGTGAGCGAGAGAGGGAGTGAGAAAGAGAGCCCGAATATTTTTAGAACCGAAGCACGTTTTATCAGCCATCAACGCCCTCTATTGGAGACAGGTAATAATGTTGACGAAAGCCAATTGTTTTTCTTATCTTTTTCTTTTTCTTCGCTATTTTTCTTTTTCTCTCTCCCTGCTCCCTCCCCCGGATACTCCTCCGAACACCGGCACCTTGAGTATCCGCGTCTGATTGCGATCATTTGAAATGTCATGCCACCGTTTCCCGGCAAACGTGGAATAAATAAAAACCGGCGAGGGGAAAATGGAAATTAATATTTTCGGGGCCGCAGACCGCACCATTCCAACCGTCCCCATCATCCACACCGACCGCTACGGTAACTGGTAATTCCGACCCAACCATATTGTTAATATTAGAAGGTGCGGACAAAACACGCCATCTCCGCAAAGATGGGAAAAGGAGAAGAAGAAAAAAAATCAAATTTTATTTCTTTTAATGCGTTTACTTTTGTCGTCCCGGCTGCCTAGGATTGGATGTGACATTTTGACTTTTGCAACGTGCCGAAATATAAAAGCAATTTACATATGTATGACGGTTCAATTTGTGTCGCGAAAAGCGAGCTGATTTTAATAAAATTTTCTCCCAGAAATATTAAACGAAATGCGTGTCGTCGTTCTTAACCTCCACCCGTGGCAGGGATTCTCAAATACCTGTTTCCCTTTTGCAGTATGTGTTTTTGTTTGATATGCAACCGCGTCTTATCCTAAATCTGCATTATGTTTCCTCGTCGGTGCTTCGCTCCCACGCCGTCCTGCGAGTGTTCTCGACCAATTTTCAAGTACGTCGAATACGTGCCCGTGTGTCTTCGGCTCGAGCTTAAAATCACATTGCGGATAGTAACCGCGCCTCGTTTATTAGAATGAGTGTTTTTCGATAACGCCTATCAAATATTGACTGTCGCCGCTTCACAGCGTACGAATCGGAGATCGCGGGGATCTCGAGAACATAAATCCAACCGCAGGAGCACAGGGATACAGACCAGATATCGTCGGCTGTATGATACAATTCACCAAGTCCTATGTTGCTCACCAAGTCCTATGTTTAAACATAGGACTTTGTGAGTTCTGCTATGAAGCCGATGATATGCAACATAGGAAGGTGTCACCCAGTTTCCCGAATCCGTTTTCCTGAAGACCAATTTTTCGAAAGAACAATTTCCCGGGGCCCAAGTTCCTGAAAACCTTTTTCTGGAATTTCAATTTCCCGAAAGCCAATTTCCCGAATCCCATGTTCTCGAATTTTGGTTTGGTATTTAAAAAAGTTTAATGTCGGCTAACATACAAATTTTTTACCAATGTTACATCTCTTTTTATGTTGACTTTATATATCCAATGTTTTTTTTGGTTTTTTTTTTTCTAAATTACATTTCTGGCTGTACACAGTATGACATTGAGAACCACTTTTTGCTTAGCAGCTTGTCGGTGTTTCTCAGGTCATTTACAATAATCATGTGTACTTAGTTTACTTCATTATTACAGCGGATAGACTAATTCAATTAATATATTTTTCTTTCTTTTTCATAATTTCATTTACATAGTCGATTGTTATTTGTATACTGTTGCGATTTTCAAACCAGTTTTTACTTATATTTTCAATTTTGTACTTATTTCTAATTTCTTTGAAAGCGGAACATGTCAAGAAGGTGTGATCTGGGGTGTCTGTTAATTTTTTTTTGCAGTTTATGCAGGTGTCATCTTCTATGATTTTGAATTTTTTTAAATATACGCCAAAGTTTCCGTGACCTGTTAGGAATGTGTGAGGTAGAAGTTAGGTTTTAGTTCTTTATTTTTAAGTCTTTCTTCAATGTTTGGTATTAGTTCATAAGTTCTTCTTCCTTTTTCGGAGGTGTTATATTCTTCTTGCCAGAGATTGATGTATTTAGCTTTAGTTTCATTTATTCTCTCTTTTTTCTGGGTTGGAGTGAGTTGGGATGTTTTTATTGTTTTGATTTCGTTACTTGTCAGTATATTTGTAGATCAGTTGGTAATATTCCTGCAATTACGTTTGTGACTGTGTAAGAGACTGTTCTGTATGCGGCTATGACTCCTAATAGTATTTTTCTTTGCTCTTTTTGGATTTTTTTTTTTTTTTGTTTTTTTTACTTATTTTTGGGTAGTAAATTTTGCAGCCATACTCTATTATTGACCTGAAAAGTGCGGAGTATAGAATTTTCCTGTCTGTGTATTTTAGACCAAAAGTGTTGTTATAGAGAGCAGTTATTTTGCTATAGTATTTTTTGATTTTATCCAATATGTAGTTAGTGTGATTGTTGAAGTTGAGGTTCTCATCTAAAATTATACCTAGATATTTAATTTCTTTATTGAAAAGTATATGTTCGTTCTCTTGTTTTAGTTTTTTTCCTATGGCTAGTTTTAGGTTTTGTTTGCTATGTTTTTTTGTTACTAGGATGCTGCTTGTTTTTTGTGAATTCAGTTTTAGACCTAACTGTTTTAGTGTGTTGTTTATAGTCTTGATTGTTTTATTTATTTATTCAATGTCTTGATCGTCCTGGATTCCGGCTATTAGCAAGAGGTCGTCTGCATAGCTTATTAATTCTGTGTTGTTGCTCCCTGTTTTGCATTTTTTGTGAACTTTGGCCATTGCAATGTTGAAGATTGTTGGAGACAGTGCTGAGCCTTGTGGGACCCCTGCTGTTAGTTTTTGTTGGTGTATTATCCTGTTGTTATTGGTATCAAAGAAAATTATTTCTCTGTCGATTAGAAAGCTTTTTATTAAGTTCAGGAAGTTGTCATCCGAGTTATTTTCTCTGAGACAGTTTATTATGGAAGACCATTTTATTGTATCAAAAGCTCCACTAATGTCGAAACTAATTAGCAGGGTCATTTTTATTTGTTTTTTGGTGATATTATTTTCTATTTTGTTGATGCATTTCTCCATTGCAGTTTCTGTTGATTTTTTTTTTTTATGTATCCGTATTGATTTTTGTGTACCTATCATTTCTTTGGTTTTAATCTGTTCTTCTATTAGTTGACGTGTAATTTTTTCATAAACCTTGCCTAGATTTGAGAGTAGGGCTATAGGACGATATGAGTTTGGTTTAGTTGGGTCTTTTCCCGGTTTGTTTAGTAGTTTGATTTTGCAGGTTTTCCAGAAGCAAGGGAAATGTTGGAGCTCAAGGTACTTATTGAAAATGGTCAATAGTAGATCTGGATGTTTTTTGTGTAGTATTTTTATCATTTTGTTGGATATGCCGTCAGGTCCGTTTGCCTTTTTGTTATTTAGTTTTTTGATAAGGTGATTCAGTTCATATGGCTCTATTGATAATTTAGTGTTGCTCTTACTTATGTTTTCTGGGTAGTTAGGTAGGTTGTTTTTAATCTGTGGGAATAATTTTTCACATATTAATTCGATTTTTTCTTTTTCTCCTGTTACATCTTCGTGATTGTCTTTTTTGAGAGGTGGAAAATTAAAATTAGTTAGTTTATTCATTATTATTTTATAGGGTTTGCCCCAAATATCTGAGTTATTAGCAAGTTTTTTTCCAAGTTTCTGTTCTGTTATAGTCCATTTCTTTTCTGTAGTCTTTACGAATTATTTTTATTGTTTCTTCTATTATGTTTGTCTCAGCATTATTTTTGTTATTTTTATATTTGTATTTTATATTTGTTAGTTTTTTAATTGCTCGTTTATATACGTCTAGTTTCTCGTTCCATACGCAGATAATCGAAAATACGACCTTCTGTCATATACTCCTCATACTCTAGGGCGATTAATCGAATGCGCGTTTGTAATTTTAACCATTTCTTGTTTGGACTTGCCTTCACCTTTCTTCCTGATGACAGTTCGGCCAGACTGACTTCCGTGTCGGTTTGCTCCTTTTGCAATTCCTTTAAGAAAGTGTACATATCGGGATGATGTTTACCAAGGAGCAGGCCGAACCAATCATGCCACCCCTCCCTCGCGTTGTTGGTCTTATGTGCATCCGCTAGAGTTGCGTCGTACTGATCATTCTGGCGGATTGGGGGGACCATTGGCCTTCGGCCAACCTTCTGGGAAATTGGCTTTCGGGAACTTGAACCTCAGGAAGGTTTTCGGAAAATTCGGCTTTGGAAAATTAGTCTTTCGGGAAATTGGCTTTCGGGAAAACGGCTTCAGGAGTTTGTACGGTATTCGGTAAGGTAGCCTAAATCGTGCCTCCAGTTTTATCACCGAAACTAAAATCAGCTAGCGCGCTCTACCGGTGAAACAGTCATTTTAACACTCTCGAACCAAAAACTTGGCCGGTGAAGGGAAACATGTATACTAGAGTAGTCGTTATTTACTACTGTAAAAAAATTTATTTTCATTTTTTATGCAGGATCCCTCAATTATGTTCATTTTTATAAACAAAATGAAGCCAAAAAAATTTGAGATTGAAAAAAAGTTAACCCGTGCCGATGCCGCAACGCAATTGAAATTGTGCTATACTCAGCGGCTGTCTATCGATTTTTCTGTTTATCAGTGCATCAGGCTGACTGTCTTCTTTTCTAATTTACTCTCAACCCGAGCACTGGATCCGTCCTTTCGAGCATTACCTCAGAGACGTCGGCGGGGGGGGGGGGGCTTTTAGGGCTGTCTTAGCCCTCTTTTCTTCTGGCCGAAGAACCGGCCTAGATCGAAACCTGGCGAGCTGCTACGGGCGCTCGAACCCGGGACCTCCGGATTCCGAAACCAATGCGCTATCCACTCGGCCAACCACATCCCTACATCAGGCTGACTATCTGTCTACCGGCCTAATTGGCTACAATCCTTAGAATCCGAGGGTTTCCCCAAAAGAGGAGGGAGGCTAGATTTTTAAGACATTGAAAGATTTGAATGTAACTCCCTATAATAGCATTCGATGCGTTGGATACAAAATCAGTCCCATAGTCAAGTCCAGTAAAGTTGAATTTCTATAAATGAGTTATTATGCATCTCGAAAAATAACCAGTATTTGGTGTCAGCCCCTATTAAAGTAGCTCGAGGAGAGTATCGTACATAAAAACTACTTTCAATATGTTTCAAAATCATACTCGGTGACCTTAAAAACCACAAAATCAACTCATGTCTCAAATTTCATTTTTTCATTCCTTACGTTCCCTGAACCACTGACCCAGATTGCAAAACTAACCTATAAACAACATCAAATCACCTGTTGAAATAGAAGAGTACAAATTATTAACGCTGTTGCAAGGCTACCATTTTTCAGGGAGTGGGGGAGCGTTGAAAATGTTGAAATTCCTGAAAAGAGAGTAGCCGTGTGGTCCCTTAGGAAAATTGACTTGAAAACGTAGAGTAACAATAACAGTAAGCCTTTATTTGACGCAACCGTGGCAATTAGTAAGAATTATAAATTATAAGCTTTTATAATATTATTATGGGCTTTATCAGCCCCTGTCACGTCATACCCTGCCAGTGGGCAAAGGTTTCCCTCAATCTATCCCATTCCTCCATTTCCCAGGCAATCCTATGAAATAATTTGTTTGTAAGAAAATAATCAAAATCGTCTTTCCATCTTAGTTTTTTGACCGCCGGGTTTTCTTTTATTCGTTAATTGCCATAAGGTGGCCCTGTAGGTCCAGCGATCATTCTTCAGCCTCCAGTGACTAATCGGATGTTGAGCAAGCAACACGTACTTGTTTTATCGCGCTAGCATCGTCTCGATAACGATAGTGTAGTGAAGTGAAGTTACGTTCGCTTTTCATTTCCTTTGTACTCTTTCTTGCATGTTGAGAAATGCACGCGTTGAGTGCAGGCTAAATACATTCGCATTTTCGAATTCCACGGCTGAACATTTCGAAATCCTCGCGGCCGCGTCCGTTCGTAATGCCCGGTACGGGCACCACGGGGGCAACCCCAAACGAGAGCCAAATACAGAAAAACATCACTGAATACACCTCCAAGGTGTACAGCTGGCAAGAGGTCTCAAAAAAGCGTAAGCTTTCCACCTCGCCGCAGTCAACTAAAAATCAGCAAAAGCCAACGCCTCTCAAGCTGACAAACCGATTCCAAGGTCTCAAAGCCACTAAAGAAAGCGTTACGAACCAACCATCCGATATCTCAGTGGCGCCGCCAGACGACGTTACCAAACAGCCTAAACCGCCACCAATTTTCCTACAAGGTATTGTCAACTTCTCTGGAATGATGAAAAAACTGGCGGAACTCGTGGACGTTAATACCCTCTCCACGAAGGCCCTTGCGAAGAATGTTGTGAAAGTAACAGTAGAGACACCGGACGTCTTCAGGCAACTGGTAAGCAAACTGCGTGTTCAAGACATTAAATTTTATACATACCAGCTTAAAACCAAAAGAGCTTTCAAAGTAGTAATAAGAAATCTACACCACTCGACCAATACAGACGAAATCAAAACTGCCCTACAAAACCTTGGCCATGACGTTAGAAATGTAGTTAATATACGTCACTGGAAAACTAAGGAACAGCTCCCTCTATTCTTCGTGGACCTTGAGCCGAAAGAAAATAATAAACATATCTACGACCTGAAATCGATTCTACATACAAATATTCGTGTCGAAACTCCTCATCCTCATAGAGCCATTGTGCAGTGTAAACGATGCCAGAAGTATGGACACACGAAAACATATTGTACTCTTCCCGTAGTCTGTGTAAAATGTGGCGGCGAGCATGATAACCACGCATGTAGGAAAGAACATGATGCTCCACCCAAATGCGGCCTCTGTGGTGGCAACCACACGGCCAATTACAGAGGCTGTCCAGAGTTCAAGAGCCTGACAAGGAATAAAAATACTCCAGCTCTGAAGCCTCGTTATGAAAATCAAAACTTCCCGTCACTGCGCAGCCATGACCATAAGGTAGCGCCCACTCACCGGCCAGCCATACATCTGTCCCGCACCTACGCCGAGACCGTTGCAAATCCTCCAGTCCAATCCTACAAAGAGATAGACGTCCCTTCGCCTAATGACGATCGTGTAACACGACTAGAGAAGCTAGTTGAAAGTCTTACTCTGCAACTCAATAAAGTAGCAGAACGTATGGATCAAATGTTAACTATCTTGGTTAATATAACAAGTAAGATACCGCAATGACGGACTCTACGCAAGCTACCCCTACCCGTCAAACCACAAAAATACTAACGTGGAACGCCAATGGGCTCTTGGCGCGTAAGACAGAGCTAACTCAATTCATGAATTCTGAAAAAATCGACATAGCGCTGATATCGGAGTCCCACTTAACGTCGAGATCGGACGCCAAAATACGAAATTACAAGTTATACACCTGCAACCACCCGAACGACGCTGCACACGGCGGAACAGCTCTCTACGTGCGTAACACTATATCACATCACGAAATTAACTCGTACTGTACCGAATCGATCCAGGCAGCAGGCATAGCTACCCGACTACACTGTGGTTCTGAACTCGTCATTGCCTCGGTCTACAGTCCACCAAAACATAAAATCACCTCGTACGAATACACTCACTTCTTTAACCATCTCGGAAGCAAGTGGATCATCGGCGGTGATTTTAATGCGAAGCACCCCTACTGGGGGTCGCGAATCACCACTGCCAAAGGTCGAGAACTATGGCAGTCCTCAGTTACTGCCAATGCAAAGTGCCTCTCCAATGGCAAACCAACGTACTAGCCCAGCGACCACAACAAAATGCCAGATTGCATCGACTTTTTTATCGCGCGTGGCGTGTCAGCAAACTACATGGAAATCTGCAACATTGATGACATGTCTTCGGACCATTCACCGCTCACTCTAACGCTCAGCAGTACCATCTTGAGGAAACAAACTGCTCCGAAACTCACCAATAAGCTCACAGACTGGGACGCCTTCCGCGAAGGAGTGAGCAACAACATAAACCTCCACGTGCGATTAAAAACACCGCGCGAACTTGAGGAAGCGGTCGACACCTTCACCAACCTACTACAGCGAGAAGCTAAGACAGCCACTCCCGTAGGTACTCATAAACGATACGAGTACGCGAGTTATCCTAAGGAAATCCTGGAACTTGTCAAGAAACGTCGACAAGCGCGTCACCAATGGCAGCAAACCCGCAATCCTGAGCACAAGAGAGCATTCAACGACCTCTGTAAACTGGTTAAAAGTCGTATTCGTGAACAAGACAATGACTCATTCAACCAATTCATAACCACACTCGGTACCACAAAAGACACTGATTACTCGCTCTGGAAAGTAGCCCGCTCCCTGCGAAAACCTCCAGGCTACACTGCTCCTCTTAAATGTCCAAATAACACCTGGGCTCGTTCCGACGAAAAGCGAGCTGAAACGTATGCCGAACACCTCGAGCAAACCTTTCAGCCAAACGACCTAACCACCAACATTATTCCTGACCTGCAACTGACTAATGAACAGGAAATCAAACTGTTTTCACCGAGAGAAATCAAAGCCACGATCAAAAAGAAACTGAATCCGAAGAAAGCGCCGGGACATGATCACATCTCTGCCCGCTTATTACAGGAGCTCCCACATAAAGGTCTGGTGATGTTAACTTACCTATTCAACGCAGTACTACGACTCAAGCACGTGCCAAAACAGTGGAAACTGGCCAAAATAATTATGATCCCCAAACCAGGCAAACCTCCAGAAGCGCCCAGCTCTTACCGACCGATATCACTACTGACGGTGCTATCTAAGCTTTTCGAGAAACTCTACATCGTGCGCCTACAAAAAATCGTCGACGAGAAAAACCTGATCCCCGACCATCAGTTCGGATTCAGAACCAAACATTCCACAGTGGAGCAGGTGCACCGTGTTGCGACAACAATCAGACAGGCTCTCGAGGAGCGGAAATACTGTCCATCCATATTCCTGGACGTAAGTCAAGCCTTCGATAAGGTCTGGATACCGGGACTCCTACATAAAGTCAGTGAGCACCTGCCAGCTCATCACGTACAAATCCTAGCATCCTATCTCAGCGACAGAAGATTCTACGTCCACTATGGTGAAGCCAACTCCTCAATTAAACCAATAGCAGCCGGTGTACCGCAGGGTAGCGTACTTGGCCCCCTGTTGTATCTACTATATACGGCCGATATTCCGACACAAGAAGACGCTATCACCGCCACATTTGCAGACGATACCGCAATACTTACAAAGCATGAGAACTACACTGTAGCAGTCACCAAACTGCAGTCAGCAGTCAATAAAATCGACAACTGGGCCACGAGGTGGAAAATTCGACTAAACGCAGCAAAGACGATCCGTGTTGACTTCGCTCTCAGGGCGCACGGATACGATCCAACGTACATTAAAAACGAACCCGTCGAGCAGGCGGAGTCCACTCGATACCTCGGCATACACCTCGACAGTAAGCTAAATTGGAAAACACACATTGTGAAAAAGAGAGACCATCTCAAACTCCGCTTCCGTACATTATTTTGGATGCTCGGAACCAAAAGTCACCTATCGATTAGGAATAAAAGGTTGCTCTATGTAACAATCCTGCGTCCAATGTGGACATACGGCATTCCACTATGGGGATCGGCGGCAAGTAGCAATATGGAAATCATTCAGCGCTTTCAGAACATGGTCCTTCGTAAAATCACGGGAGCACCTTGGTACCTTACGAATCGTCAGCTACATGACGACTTGGCTATGGAAACGGTCCACCAGGTCGCAGCGCGAGCCACAGCCAGCTACATTGGAAGACTCCATGATCACTCAAACACGGAGGCGATTGTGTTGCTCGATAGCCCTTCCACACATCGCCTCAGGCGAAAGGCCATAGCCAACATCAGTTAATTGCAAGCGCTCAAAACAAGTCACAATTAACCTTACTTCTCACGTGCTCGCAAATATTTGTATGCATAATCTTAGCGAATATTTAATCAAGAACACTCATACCCTGTGTAAAATAGTTATAACCTAGCTCTACTGTGATTGCACATTCTAGCTATTAACGTGTCAATTCCTGTATATCCGTTGTACTTATATGTAGATGGTATCGCGGCAGTTCATATATAATATAGTTTAAAAAAAAAAAATTAAAAAAAAATTCTTCAGCCTCGCAACGTAACCCGCTCAGTTCAATTGAGGTAATGAAGTTATTGTTATGTGGTAGTTTTTCGCGTAGAGTTTTAATAGGTATTTTATCTTTCCGTTTTAATTTCAATATAGATCTCTCCACACTGTTTTGTATTGTTGTTATTTGATTTTCTTGTTTCTTAGTTATTGACCACGTCTCGGTGCCGTACGTTAGTGAGGTTACTAAGCTAGAGTTCAATATGTTACTTTTTCTTGTGTTATTGAATTGTCCCTTAAAGATGTATTTTAGACTCCAGTATTCATTCCATACAGCTGAAATTCTTCTATTAATTTCTTTTTCAGTCCTTTCCTTTATACTAACAATTTGACCCAGATATATCGCCTCATCAACTTTTTTGATCGACTTTCCATTAATTTGCAAGGAATTTACTAAGTGATTGTATGAGAGAGAAGATTCGTTTTTCCTGTATTTATTTCTAGTCCTGCTGTGTTTCCCTTGAGAAGGAGCTCTTTTGCCATTTCTTCAAGTTGCTTCAGCTTGTTTGATATTAGTGCAATATCATCGGCGAATTTAAGATTGCTGAGATATTCTCCTTGGATCTTTATCCCCTTCTTATCCCATTTCATTGTTTTGAAGACTTCTTCAAACAGACAGTTGAAGAGAATGGGGAAAATGGATCCCCCTGTATAACTCCCTTTTCTATGTTAAAGTAGGGGCCTGTGATATCAGTTTATATTCGTGCTTTTAGATCATTCATTCATTTATTATTTAACGACGCCCGACATCTAGGTCTTTAGCGTCCAGCCGTATTACAAAACAAAATGTGTTACCACCCGTATACAAAATATAAAAATAACAAAGGCAAGTTAATGGTACAATTAAACTAATATGGAGAAATGCATAATTCACTATAACAATTAACAAATAATAAGGAGAAAAATTTAACGAATGTAAAGTAACAAAGAAAATATTTAACGAGTGTATAAGGGAGTAACATAGACGGGAAGTGATATAGAAAACAAGGACAAATTCACAAAACAAGTAACAAGTAGGTGACTAACAAGTATTTTAGATCGGAATACAAGTAGTCTTCTATTATCTTAACCAGGCATTCTGAGACTCCTTGGTTTCTTAGGCCGTGTAGCAAGAAATTTCGGTTAATCGAATCGAAGGCTTTACAAATAGAATAATATATATTATAGTCTATTAGTAGAAGGTGAAGTTCTAGTTTGTATTCGTTGCACTTTTCGATTAACTGGTTTATGACCTGCAAGTCATCTATCGTTTGAGTATTCTTTTCGGAAAACGTATAGTAACTTTATTTTACTAGTTTTTTTTTTCTTTCTTTCTTTCTTTTTGTTTTTGGTACAAGCAGGGATTGGGTCACGGAGCATCCAAATGTTCGAAAAGAAAAGCTGATAAATGGAGGATAGGGAGTTTTTTAATGACTGAATCGAAAACGCATTTCGGACTATATCCGACGCTTACTGCTCACTAAAGAGAGGGTTGAAGTTTCCAATCTACTGAACACAAAACTCTCCCCCTATGCTCTCTCCTTCTCTCTTCCCATCACTATAATCTTGGCTTGTTGGCGAATCTATTAGGCAGTGATAGCGAATGGAATCAAACGCTTTTGAGTAGTCTGTTAGAAGCAGGTGTGGGCTCAGTTGATTTTCCTCACCTTTTTCAATCACTTGATTTATGACGTGTAAATGGTTAACAGTTGAGTATCCCTTGCGGAAGCCTCCTTGTGCACGAGGTTGATGGTCCATTAATTTTGTGGTTATTCTCTGTTTTAATGCTTTGGAAAAAATGGTTGCGAGTGCAGGGCTCAAACTAATTGGTTGGTAATTACCTATTTTATGTCTGCTTTTTTTTGTGTGTCAGTATGACGTCGGAGTGTTTCCAGTCGTTAGGTTCTGTCTATTTTGTTAGGATTTTGTTAAATAGATAAGATGATTAATCTGCTCGCAAAAAAATTTGCAACTAGATACCTAAGCTGCGTTGCTTGGGTGTAAACAGCATAAAACGCTCAAATGTGAACATGAGTGCAGCAAACGAGGAGAGGGGGAGAGGGGGTGGAGGTAGATGCCATCCCAGAGAATAGGGCTGTTCAGCTTCTTTGCAGTATCACTCTTGACTGACGACATTCGAAGGGAGGAGCCAAGTTGGGTAATATATGAAAAAAGGGAATCGGCAAGCTGGGAGGGCGTGGTATGTTTCATGTTATCATACCCTCAGGCTGCTAGTTTTCGTACTGTGTCCAGCGTAGCACGTCTTGAAAGCTGTTCGGCTTTGTTGCAGCTGCACTATTCGCTCTTCACTCACGACAAAGATTTTACCGTCTGTACAAAGGAGAACTCAAAGAAACACTTGCGAATGTGTTTCTTGCAGCGCTAGCCGTCCTTAGATCCTTACCAGGCCAATGGTTAGCCCCAGAATCGACGAAAGTCTTCCAATCAGACAGATTGCACCATCTCCAAATTCGTTAATTCCGGCAAAAATTGTAAACATCCTGTGAAATCTAATTTAATCTCCAACTCTTCAGCCGCAACAGCCTTTGACGAGTATCCGGCATGCCACGAGTATACAAACACCTCGATCGTAGGGGAAAACACCGCATTGTGGAGGAAAAAACTACACTCGATTTTATTATTTATGGGAAGCGGAACATGCATACGGGGCGAGGGGGCTAAAATTATCGTTAGACTTTCCGGCCAATGTGCGAATAAAAAATTCCTTCGATACCTGGTAACGCGTCAAGAAAATAATTAAAATAGAAGTGAAAAGCAATACGGGGCGGCGGAGTGAGTGCGAGTGGGAAAATGTCGTTTAATCACGGAGCACTTGTCAGCATGAAAAGGAGATGTAGAACGGGTGTGTAGATAAAGAGGACAGTGGTTACAGAAAATGGATCCGGATAGGTAATGATTGATGGATTGGGCAAGTTTTAATTAAATGCACGGCTAAATAGGAGTTTTCCGCACGAGATGGAAGGCGTTGAAAGTACTACGGCGGGGGATTTTCCTGCTGATGAATGTTTTGCGGCCTTTTGACAAATAACTGACGGTAGCAGTTCTCAAATGCGAGCTTTTCGTCCGATTTTTTTTTCAATTCGTGTCCGAGAAGACATTACGTGCGTCATCAAGAACGGGGCGGAACGGGGTAGCGTCAAATAGGTGTAGATTATGGCGCGAAGAATAATTCCTTTTGAGAATTTCCATTCTTAAGAAATTATCGAGTTGGTATTTGTTTACCTTTAAGCACTTTTAACGACAAAAATACGTTAATTTGATTGTAAGAGCGAAAGCCAATCTGCGAGCTTCGTGAAAGCTTTAAACGAGTCATCTTAGGGGCTCACGATCAGGGGCGGACTAGGCGTTGAGAAATCGGAAACTTCTCGAGAAATCCTTACTCTATGAGGCTCCAGCTGGAAAATGAGGCCCCAGTCATGATGACATTATCATAATTATAAATGTTAATTTCGTAGAAAAACCAACCTACGCACGCACCTATCTGTTGGACAGTAGTCAGGAGCTCGACTTCACGCACTTTACTCTGATGTTTTAGGTGTATCTTGTTCTTCTATTTCGCTATTTGTGCCTAAATACTGTGAATGTAAGCCTCTGAGCGCTGACAGAGTGAATTTACCAGGACCGCATTAACACCTACTTAAAATAGAAGAGGTCGCTTTTTCCAAAATAGATATTTTTAAATAACTATTTTACTCTTTAAAATGGCATACCCGCCAAATTCAGATAATGAATTCGATCTTAGCGGCCAAAACTAAGTTGGAATAAGCGGTAAACTCAATTTTCTCAATTTTCTCAATTTTTGAAAAATTCTTCATACTAAGTTATCTCATTGTTTGTTACTTGGCTCAATTATTTTGGCGGTTTGTTTCCTAAATTGACAAATTGGATCAAATCCTAGTAACACAGTCAATCAGCATCAAAATTAAAAAGCACGGAAACAAGAGAATTTAACCAATGGTTAAAAACGAGCAAGTTTGACTAAATTGGACCAATAGTGATTTTCAATTGATATGAACCATATTAAATTCGTCTAAGTTTTAGTAAGATTGGCCAAGAACAACTAAACATGATAAAGAACCAACTTGAAATACTGTTGCTACAAGACTCGACTCCTACGTCAACATTTAAAATCCATCACGTTTTGAATACAACACTGCGGTCGAATTTGATAGGAACTTCGATACGATAGTCGAGTTACCATTCCGACCTCACCTTTTGGACGAAAGTCTACTCTGAAGTCGATGCAAAATTCCATCCGTTTTAGGCACCCCTTCCACCTGAATGCCTCGGTGCCCTGACCCCTTATTCTAACCGATATGTAAATCCGACTTTGTTTCTCGCAAGTGACATCTACCAAGTAAATGAAGAGCGATCTCGATGCTATCAAATGAGCAAATGTATCGCTTTTGATAATATCAATCCAATTTTGAAACATTCGGTCGCAACAGGCCCGGTTACAAGAGGGGAGCTGAGGAGAAATGGAGAAAACTACCTAGGGAAGAATACAGAAATAGAAATCACTTCACAAATGACAACACCTTACAGTCTCAAACGAGCCTAGTAGAGTCTTTTAACAGAGCCTTAAGGATCATAAACAAGCATGAAAAAGTTTAGAAAGTCGTAAAGAGTTCCCCAGAGTCGTAGCGAGTTTCAACAAGGTTAGAAGAAACCTGTACAGAGTCTAAAAAGTGTTTTCGAGTATCTTAAGCGAGTCTTTAAAAGTTCTGAAGAACCTTGAGGAAAATCAAAAAGTCATGATCAAGTCTAATAGAGTTCTGACTATAAGTCTAAAAAGGTCAAAACAGTCTTTAGCAAGTCTAGAATTCATGAAGAGTCTTGAAAGTGTCTTGGACGATCATAGCGAATTGAAAAAAGAAAAAAAAATGCAAAGTCCTAAAAATCATATATATTTGTTTTAAAGAAACATGGAAGATATTTTATTAGTCTTGACCCAACCTCGAAAAATTGTAAAAAGTCTAATACAAACCTAGAACGGTCAGTTAGTTTTCAAGAAGAACCTTAAAAAGTTTTAAACCTTCTAGAAGAGTCTTAAATGAGAATAATTGAAAGTCATGGAGTCACAAACTAGTTTTGAACCATTTTAACTAGTCTTGAATAAGTTCGGAAATGCTTCAAGGAGGTTGAAGAACCTAAAACATTTTTAAATGAACATTGAAAATTGAATAACCTTAGCTAGGCTTGGACATTGCTCCCCCTCCCTCGGTGGGAGAAAAGGTTGGATGGTATTGTGATGAACATTGAAAATGCTCCAAAAAGAATCGCCTAATTTAGAATCCAGTGAATTAAAATGTTTATCTTGGAAAGGATTTTCATTTTCAACATTATTCACTCACTTGGATACCATCGTGAGGGTGCAGAAATGATAAGATCTCAAAAGGAAGGGTTGACCAAACTATAACTATACTTTTGTACTTTGAATTGTTCATTCCAAGATGGCTTCCTGAATCCGCCACTGGCTGACAGTTGCCATTGCAATACATTAAAGCTAGTGAACAGTTTGGTATCAGCTTCTCCAACTGGTCGTGAAAAGTCGAGGCAAAAATCGACTTTTGTCAACATTCAAAATCCATTACCCAGCCAACACGATAGTATGGTCGAATTCAATACTCGACTTTTTTGATGCAACAGTCAAGAGTATCGATATTGATTTTTGGATCGAATTATACATCGACTTCAATGTAGTTTCTCGCTCTCTCCCCCACCCTCCTCCCTCATCTCCTAAAAAAGTAAAATCCGCCGCCACCGCCAACACCGGGAGAAAAAACACTGCGGGTTGCCTACCCTGCCCCTTAATTGCTCATTTCTCCAGGGGTAACCTACCCTTGGGAGGGGGTTCACGGTAGAGAAGGGAGCTTAGTAAAATCCGCCGTTGCCACCACCTCCGAGCGAAAAAACCCACTGCAGGTTGCCTACTCTGCCCCTTAATAAAAAAAGTAAAATCCGCCATCACCGCCTCCAGGAGAAAAAATCCACTGCGGCTTGCCTACCCTGTCCCTTAATTGCTCATTTCTCCACGGGTAGCCTTTTTTTTTTTTTTTTTTTTTTTTTTTTTTTTTTTTTTTTTTTTTTTTTTTTTGTAACCCGACGGGGCGGCCAATCCCGGGACTTACCCGGGTGGCTCCGTGTATTACATATAGGTAATAACCACATTAGGTTCCTACTTGAGTGTTACATACAGCGTTTGTTTTAACGGTGGGGTCCCCTGCTTTGCCCGGCTTTTACCCTAAGGTTTATCACCGGGTGTCACAGGAGACCCCTCACACTCCACGGCATCACTCTTTTTTATGGCCAAACCGGACCTCCCCTTATGGGGGAGGCGGGCCGTACATACTTCTCTCTATACATATGCTAAAATTGCGACTGGCGGCCACGTTGGGGGCTGCGCCCCGTTCGTGCCCTGCCTCTCGTACTGGAGGAGATGGAGATAGTCTCGACACCCGACTTACTATGGTCTCACCTACAGGGGACGCAACCCGCCGCCCGTGATTGGCGGCAGTTTGGTGTTTCTTCTCCTCCTTTGGAGACGGCGACGGTGGGGGGCGACCTCTTCTGGCCTCTTCGGGTTTGCCCCCACCCTCTTCCGGGTTCTTCGACCTCATCCGGTCCGGTCTGTGTCACCTGCGGGGAATGCGGGTTTTCAAGAATCCATAAACTCTTGACTACACCCCGCATGTACCGCAGGTGCTCACGGCTGGTCCTTGTCCATATGTCCTGCCTTCCGTCAGCCCACCGGATACACTCTCGAAAGACATGTCGAGGTGTCTCCGGGCCAGCACCGCAGGGGCATTGGTCGCTGTCCCGGCGGTTTCGGCGGTGCAGGTAGGATGCGAAGCACCCATGGCCTGAAACCGCCTGCGCCAGGAAGAAGTCCATGCACTTCATTTCGTTGTCTTCTTCTTCCTGCTGCTGTATCCTGGCGCGTACGTCTGGGAACAGCACCTGTGTCCACTGCGCCACCGTCGTGTTGACCCACCATCGACGGTTCCACTCGTCGATGGTCACCTGGTGGAGCTGACTTGGCCACTCGCTGAAGGAGGGATCAACGCGCGGGAGATGCCGCCAGTTGTCGACCCTGAACCCACTCTTGACCAAGTACTTAACTGATCTTTCGTGGATCAGCAGGTCCAGGGGGGGCATCGCGTTGATCACGGCCGCCCCTTCCGTGCTGACGGTACGGTACAGCCGGCTGCAGATGATGTCGCTTCGTCGCTTGATCTTATTTAACTCTGCTTGATACCGCAGCTCGTGCACTCGGTGGTAGTACAACGAGCTGCAGTAGAAGTATCTGCTGAAAATGCAGCCGGCGACCATTACCCTTCGGGCCTCGTTACTGTACCCGAAGGTACGTTGACACAGTTGCGTCAGCACGGGTAGTATCTTCTCGCATTGTTCACGAATGTATCGTAAATGGGGCAGCCAATTTCCCCCGGCATCAAGCATCACGCCGAGGTACTTCAATTCCCTCCTCATGGGAATCATGGCGCCTTTGTATACAACTTCCGTTGGGGTCCCTGCACCAAGGAGGTTCGTCGCCGTGGTTGGGACATCTCGAAACAGGAGCACCTCCGTTTTGGCTGTGTTCAGCTCCAGGCCGGTGTCGGCCAGCAGTGCCTCTACGTGTTCTATGGCTTTGGTGATCTTCAGGCTGACCGACGGCCCGGAGCTGCCGCCGACCACCAGCAGTGTGTCGTCTGCGTAACACACTGCTTCTCCCGGTAGTCGGCGGATCACGGAGTTGTATAATAGGTTCCACAGGGTCGGCCCAAGCACCGAACCCTGTGGACAGCCCCGTTCGAGATGTCGGGCGATCCCTGCATACTGAACCTCCCTAGCGGCAAAATAACTCCGCACGCTACGGTACAGGTACCCGGGCGCACCGGACGCAGCGACCGCTCTCAGGATCCCCGGCCAGGGGGCGTGATCGAATGCCCCCTTGATGTCCAGGGACACAGCGGCCGTAAAGTTGTTCTGCGCCCGTGATCTTAAGATGATTCCCATCGCAGTCCGGACAGCATGCTCTGTGCTTCGATGCTTCCTGAATCCGAACTGCCGCGAGTGGATGATTCCTTCTTCTTCAGTGTGCTGGGTCAGTCTCGCATTCAGGACCTTCTCCAGAAGTTTTCCGCAGTTGCTCAATAACGTTATCGGCCTGTACCCCTCCGGGGTGCTGCCGTCTTTCCCAGGCTTGGGAATGAAGATTACCTCACCGCCCTGCCACGCCATTGGGAAGTGCCCGCCGGCGAGACAGGCGGTGAAAAGCCTTGGCAGCACGCGCGGGTGCCATTGGTGTAGCACCTTGAGCGTTTTATAGTTGATCCCGTCGGGGCCAGGCGCCTTGCGGTTCTTTGACTTCTTCAGGAGGGCCCTGACTTCCCCAGCAGTCACCTTGGGGGCCGGACCTTCGCGGATCGCTGGAGCTGGATCATCGTCACTATTTCCACCTCCAAATGCGGGGAACTTGGTCTCCAACAGCAGTGCGGCGTTCTCAGCAGGGGTACTGCATTGACCGCCGTCTGGTCGTCTTAGCAGAGGGATGCCGTCTCCTCTGGGGTTCTTCAGGGTCTGGTAGGGTCTACCCCAGGCATCCCTCTGACTGCAGAACCTCCTCCAGGCTTCCATCTTTGCTCTGCCCATCCTGAGGCGGTATTCTCTTGTGATTTCATCTTTGGCCGCCTTCAGGATGAGCCGGCGCACTGGATCGGGTTCTGCGCTCAGCCGACGACGCGTCTTCTTCAATATATCCTTTAGTCGGCTGAGCTCGGCGGTCCACCATCGTAGTCCCCTGCTCGGTTTCTGAAATTTTTTGGCTGCTTCCATGCAGCTCTTCAGCTGCTCTGTTAGCTGCCGCACATACTGTTCGATATCATCGGGCCCCGTCACAGCACCGATGGGTTCGATGCGCGATCCGCGGATTGCGGCGCACAGTTTTTCTGGATCGGTTGTGCACTTCTTTTCCTCCAGACTAAAAACCCCCCACACGTCGAATGCGATGTACGCGTGGTCTGACAGGGTCTCTGCGTCAAGTACTTCAAAGTCCCGCACTACCGCTCCCCGGGCGGCTACATAGTCGTTGACTCCGGAGAGCTCCCCTCTCCGCCAGGTGTGGTCGGCGGAGTTCTTTAGGAGCAGCCGGTTCTCTGCAAGGAAGTCTTCGAACTGGCTGCCCCGCTGGTTTGTCACGCACCCCGGAACCAAGACAGTGCGGCAGTTAAAGTCGCCTGCGACCACTGTTGGCCCGTTGTGCGCGACGAGGAGCTCCGTAGCTGCCGTCAGGTTTGGATTGATGTCTTCGTTCGGGGAGCAGTACATTCCGAGTATTGCTGTGCCCGCAATCTGGACAAGGACTAGGTCTTGCCTACTTGTATCGACGGGGTGGTGCGTCAGTTCGCGGTGGACTAAAACGGCTGTCCGCCTGCTGCTGTGCACCATCCACCCGTCGGCCGTGAGTCGACCGGATGGGGGAATGTACGGCTCTGTGATTACCACGACATTAGCACCCCATACCCCAGCATTGTGGAGTATGAGGTCCGTTGCACGTCTGTCATGGTTCACATTGCCGTACAGAACCCGGATCTTAGCCGTCGCCATTCTTCGCTGCTAACGCCTCGTCCACATCCATCCCGGTGTGGTCATTGTTTTTTTCAGGCATTGCAGTTGTCGTTGTCTTCTTCGTTAATGCTGGATCTGGTGCTGATGCTGGTGCTGCTGCCAAAGCTGCCACTGTTGCCGCTAGTATTGCTGTTGCTGCTGCTGATGCTGCTTGCTGACTGCCTGGACTTGGTTCTGTCTGCTCTGGGTCTTGCATGTTGATATTGTCCATCATCTTTTTCTTCATGGCCACCAGGGTTGGACAGTCCCGGGCCCCCGTTCTGTGTACACAGGGCCGCTCCCTGTAATGAGGCAGCCGGGCCTTCCTGATGGCCTTGTTGTGTTGCCAGCAATCCAGGCAGTGTCCATCCGAAGGGGCCGCCTCTGGCATCCCAGGGCAGTACTTCACCTTGTGCCCGAGGATGTGACACTGACTGCACCTCATGACAGAGGGGCTGGCATCGATTCGGCCAGTGGTCCATCCGATGCGAATGCCCTTCCGCTGGGCCATCTGTTGATACAAGGGACCCGCTACGCTGACGACAGCCATCTTTGTCTGCGGGTCCTCCTTGTATGGGACAAACTTGATGGCCCCGATGCTGCGGGAGCCAAAGGCGTTGTGGATGTCTTCGCTTAGTTCGACCTCTGTGGTGCAGGCTGGGACACCATGTATGCGGACCTCCGGCTGTCTCCTATCCCTGCATTTTACTCGGACATCCGTCCGGGTCAGTACCGCAGCCTTGATCTGGTCGACGGACTCCTTTTTTCTGCACGTGACCAGGACGGCGCCTGAGGGGAATTGCACTGTATTTGTGATGCCCAGCGCCCTTGGATTGAGCCCTGGAATCTTCTGGAGCGAGTCCAGGGCTTTTCCTGCGGGCGCTGCAGGCACCACCAGAACCGCATTCTTATTGTTCTTCTGCGTTCTTGTCCTGTTCCTCCTCCTCTTCGGTGGGTTACTCCTGGAGGGGGAGGTCGGTTTCTGGGTGCTGGCGTCGGCCGCTCTCTTCCTTTCCCGCCGGTTCTCCATCCGCCTTTGGGCGCGGGTGTTGGTCCATTCGCCAGTTTTGGCTGGTTTGCTTGCTGGAGCTGTCTGGCCCCCGATGCTGTCTGCATGTGGCTGTCCAGTTTGCTGTACATTCGCCTGTCTCTGCCGGCCGGCCGCTGAGGCATAGCTCCTCCCGCCAGAGGGGGGGGGGGCCTGCTGCTGCTTCCTTTGCGGCAGCGGCGCTGAGGGAGCTCGTGTGGTGGTCGGCTCCACCCTTGGTGTTACCGGAGCCGGCGGTCTCGCAGCTGGAGGGGGCCGCTCTTTGGCTGGTCGGTTACTCCGCTGTGCGGTGGAGGTCGTGGTCGGGGGCTGTTTGGTCTTTTCCCCTGATGTTGGTTGTGGAGTGAAGAAGGGGCGGGCTGTTGCAGGGCCCCTCAGGTCCATCAGTAACGGCCGGATCGTCTCCATGATGAGCCGTTGTAGTGAGGCCTCATCCCTTCCCACAGTGGTAGCCTGTAGCTTGGCGATGTCAGTTTTCATCCTGTGGACCTCCTCCTCCAATTGTTGTGTTTTCTTGCGGACCTCCAGCGCCTTTTTTTCGGCGGAGGCCCTCTTGAATCGCTCCTCCTCCAGTTCTTGCCTCAGTTGATGGAGGATGGCAGCGCCATCCTCTTTTGCCTTAGCAAGTTCCTGCGGAGGAGAGCGTTCTCCGACTCTAGCTCCTTCACTTCGTCGACTTCTCCAGCAGCAGGACTGGGTGTCTGCGACTCTTTAGGCCGCTTCCTAGGATGGTTGGTCGGGTTGGGGGTGACGGGAGTTCCGGGTACTATTGTTTTCATCTTCAGTTTTGTCTCCTCCCTGGTCTCAGCTGTCAGCGATGCTTCATGTGCAATGTTTTTCAGAGTTTCTGTAACCAGACTGGACCGTCGGAGGGACCTGATTTCTGCGGCAGCCCCCACTTGAGGAGATGAGGGGGCGCTGTGGTAAGGTGTGCCAGAGTCTGAGGACCTGGTGGAGTCATGGCTCTGCAGAAGGGCCCTTGCTGCTTCGGCCTGCTTCAATTTTTTGCTGCGCTCCATTCCTTCCTTGGTGCGGCGACTGTGATAATCCCGGTCGCTTTCCCCCGGCAGTCGTCTTATCTCACCAAAGCGCTTCGTGCGCTCTTTTTGGGGCAGTTTTTTTACCGGGGGTGCAGGAAGAGTCCATTTCTTAGCTGTAATTGCCTTTACTGCCGGCGTTGACGATGCTTCCGGGGATTTCTTCTTCTCGGTTTCAGTGTGATCCAGTGTACGGATGGCCTCAAAGATGCCCGGGCTCATCTTCCCTGACGCCGTTGCCAATACCGGCGATGGCGTCTGGTCAAGGATACTGACTGTGTCATCTGGGGTCTTCATCACTGGTAGATCTTCGTGGTTGTTGCCTCCCGCCAGGAGGACTTCGGTGTCGGTAGGGGTGTCGCGTGGGGGATTGTGGATGAGCTGTTGTTCGTTGTCCGGTGTATCAATCATTTGCGGAGGGACGTATATGTCCTCCCCGCCATCCGAGGCATGGTTCTTAGAACTTTCCATTGTGGTTTGGGAGGCGTGGGTTTTTGAGAAGACCACCCACAAAACTTCGCGATTTATCGGGGCGTCTCCCCTAGGGAGGGTGGCTGCTTATTTAAAGGCGGCAGCCGTTCGCCTTGTCGCAGTGTGTTCTTCGGCGTGGGCAGCATTTAAGAAGGGGTGCCCGACCCCCGTTGAGAGACATCAGCCACGAGTGGACAGTTGGCCACCCGCGACAAATGCCCCCCCTCCCCGGGGACGAGCATTACTCTACCTGATCGGCCTTTCCCAAGGGCGTCTTCTGCTACCACCATCCCACACTGCCGCTCTTGTTCGCGACCGCATATTTGCCCCAAGAGGCTTATTTTGCGGTAGGCCACCCTTGGTGGGTTCCCCCTCTGCACATGCAGGGGGACACGTCCGTCGCTGACCCGGCGTCCTCAGACTTCCCTTCGAAAGCGGTACTTAACCCACGCGACATGCTGACCAGGCGGTGTCCACCAGTGGCCCAATGTGCCTGAACTGGCCATACATGCCGTGTGGAAGTGAAGGCCTCTAGGGGAAGAACTCCGCGCAACCCTTACCTGTTGCGCCCAAGTGACCCTGGTTGTTCCTAGCCACCCGCGCACCCCAGGGAGCCAGTGACGACATCGCCATACGTAACCCGGGAAAGGCGCAGTACGTAACCCGAGGGGGACGCGGTACGTAACCCGGCAAGCCGGACGTGAAGGCGTTCCTCCCCCCCCCCGGACGTGAAAGCGGTTCTCCTATCCGGACGTGAAGGCATGCCACCAGCAAGCCCCCCAGCGGAACGCGGGCAGCCAGGCCAGGGCCCTGAGGCGGGGGTGTCATGTCTTGTCCAATGTCTGTGGTTTCTCCTAGCTAGTATTGTTCATTCTTGTCTTATGCTTGAAGTTTGGAGGCGTCCATGTAGAATGAAGTCTCGGTTCCGTCAAGGAAAATTCTGTCTTGTCATTGGTTTGTTTTGTCAGTCGGACAGTTCCTGCTGGGGTCTTCTTCCCTCTTCAGCTTCCCCCTTAGTGGTGAGAGGATGCGTGAGTGTCGGTGTCAGAACAGTACCCTTGAGTCTTACTCCCATGCCGCTAGGGTTACAGGAGGACGCTATCAACCCAGTAAGACCCAATTCTTGGTGATTGTGATACGGCCTGAGGAGGGTGACTCTTCCTCGGCCGGAGTTTCCTTCTCCTGAGTTTGATTTTGAATTTTGAACACATGTGAAGCCGAGAGGTGTGGGTTCCATATTTCTATTGCTCCTGGACCCGCCAAAAGGAGCGGCTCCACGG
This sequence comes from Acanthococcus lagerstroemiae, assembly GCA_031841125.1. NCBI lineage: Eukaryota > Metazoa > Arthropoda > Insecta > Hemiptera > Eriococcidae > Acanthococcus > Acanthococcus lagerstroemiae. The sequence continues at coordinate 47,095,857 of CM063111.1, read as the reverse complement.
GTAGCCTAACCTTGGGAGGGGGTTCATGGTAGAGGAGAGAGCTTGGGGGAGAGGTCTCTATACACTAAACAGTAGAAGCCACCTCGTCCTTCCTCTCCATAGGGATAAATTCTTGGTGGCCTCCCTTGTACCTTAATCTTACGTTTCACCAGTGGTACCCTACTCCGGGGCGGTTTCCTTGGGTGGAGGTCCATGGTGGAGGAGGGAGCTTAATAAAATCCGCCGCCGCCACCGACTCGGGGGAAAAACCCTTTGCGGGATGCCTACCCTGTCCCTTAATCGATCATTTCTCCAGAGTAGCCCACCCTTAGGAGTGGGTTCGTGGTGGGGGAGGAAGCCTTGGGGAAGGGAGGCCGTGGTGAAGGACGAGAAGGAGTTGTGGTGGGGGAGGGCTCTCTATACCCTAAACAGTAAAAGCCACCTCCTCCCTTCCCATCGTAGGCATAAATTCCTGGTGGCTTCCCCTGTACCTTAATCCCACCGTTCATCAGAGGTACCCTACCCTGGGGGGGCTTCTCGGTGGAGGTGGGAGCTCCTGGAGAGGGAGGACGGCCACGGTGAGGAAGGTCGTCACGCGTGGCGAGGAGGAGCATGATGGGAAAAGTGACAGCGATGAAGCAGGACAGCTGTGGTGGGGATTGGCAGAGGGTAGCCCACCCCAGGGGAGGTCCTTGGTAGAGGAGAGAGCTCTCGAATGGTGTAGCGCCGTGTTGTTTTCCACGCCCTAAACTTAATCTCACCAATGCAGAGATACAAGTGCATACAAGAAAAGAAAGAACGGCAACGACAGAAAAAAAAATGCTTGGCGACAGCGAAATAGACAAGAGGGAACAAAGCTCTAGACTCCTGGAGAATTTGTCGGCTGAGCAGGCTGACAGACAACGAATATGACATAAAGTTGAAAATATGAGTGAGAGACAGATAGAATCACAGAGAGAAAGACGCCGTCTGGAGAATAGGAGTGAGGAACAGATTGATTCACTACCCTCTTCTTGGGGGCTCATGGTAGTTACCTCCTCGTTGTGAGCCTGGGAACTGGCTGAATTTTTCTTTTTAATCCAAATTCATTTTTTTCTGGGAAGAGGGGCAGCACTAACGAAAATGTGTACGGCACTAACCAGCACTAACGATTCTGAGTGTTTCGGGCGAGCGGGGCCTCATGGGCGGTGCCACTGTTTCCCCAGCAGCGCCCACATTCATTTTTTAAGAGTAGGGAAGGGAAGGGGGTAGCACTAATAAAAATTTGTACGGCACCAACCAGCACTAACGTAGCACTAACGATTCTGAGTATTTCTGGTGAGCTAGGCCTCATGTGCGGTGCCACCGTTTCCCCAGCAGCGGCCAAATTTATTTTTTTTTTAGAAGGGGAGCAGCGTTAACGAAAATCTGCACAGCACTAACCAGCACTAACGATTCTCAGTGTTTCGGGTGAGCGAGGCCTCATGGAGAGTTCCACCGTTTCCCCAGCAGCGCCGACATTTATTTTTTAAGAGTAGGGAAGGGGAGCAGCACTAACGTAGCACTAACGATTCTGAGTGTTTCGGGTGAGCTAGGCCTCATGGGCGGTGCCACCGTTTCCCCAGCAGCACCCAAATCAATCTTTCAAAAAGTATGGAAGGGGGGCAGCATTAACGAAAACTTTATGGCACTAACCAGCACTAATGTAGCACTAACGATCCTGAAATTTTGAACTTCGAGTCTGAAATGGGCGCTGCTGGGGAAACGGACCTTTGCGAAATACTGCAGGCCGGCACGAGCGCAGCGAGTGACGGCGAGGGTTGGGCCGCGAAGCGGTCGGGGGCGAAGCCCCTTAGTTTATTCAAAAGACGATTTTAGCATGGTAACTCGACTTTTTTGTAGCAAAGTCGAATATCGAATAACCAGAAGGTCGTGACGGGAAAATGGCGGATTTGATCGTGTCAACACTTGTTTCATAGACGGGTTACAGGCAAGAATACACAGGTGCACGACTGCCACAAATTTTATCATTCCGCCATAAAAAACGTAAATCGTAGTTAAAACAAAACTTCATTCAAAAGAGGTTCTATTTCTTTCAAAATATCAACGTTCAGATAAAAGCAATATTATTTTGAAGACGACTTCTCGGCAGTTACAAAATAAGAATTAAGTATTTACTTGCGGAAATTAGCTTTCATTCGTATACTGCATTGTTTTCAAAAGGAAATAAATTCAGCTTTTTATCTTTTAACCCAAGAAGATTTATAATATAATAAAGCTGTGAATGCCACCTTGAGTGTAGTCTATAAGCTGCACATTTTATACACTCACTAACGCACACTAAAAAAGTAATTTTCAGCAGCACTTAATTTCAGTTAACGCGATAAATTTAACAAAAGTTTAAAGAGACGAAAAAAAGAAAACAGAAGAATATTCTTTATTGTGAAAACGCAGAGCTCGTCTCTGTCGCTGTTTTATTTTTTGAATTTATTTTTCGTATTTGAGAAAAAGAGAGGAAAAAATACACCTCGCTTCCTTCGACGAAAATTAGCAAGAACTTGTTGAAGCATTTCGGTGGAAACAAACAAACGAGGGAAAAAAAGTACAAAAAAAACGAAGAAGATAAAAAGAACTGAAACTAAAAATTCGTTATAGATAAATTCCGAAACGAAAAGGAGGTAGAGACAAGACCAACAAAAAAGGAGTGACGACGACGAGGCGCCAATTCATCGAATACTATTTTATACAACAACGAGAATAAAACAAAAGTTTTAAATCATATTTTAAAGTTTCACAAATCACACTGATCTTTCGAAGCAATACATAATGTAACAGACTGGACCTCTTTTGAAAATACCCCTTTATAATATTCGAAATTGAACTACACGGTCTCTCGTAAAGTATGACGACCGATACAGTAGCACCAGTAATACTCGGACCTATCATAATATAATAACTTACTAATCTTGCTCGTAATCATCCCTCTAACTTCTGAATTCCTGATAAACATTCCCTACGGTGAGGTATTTCATAACTAGTGACTTATCATGTGTTCATGCCTTCATGCATAAACAAGCATGAATTACTACAAATATTTTTTTATATTATTGGTTTCCATTTAGTTGTCCTCACATACCTGGTGATACTATGCAGCCCCGTAGAGAGAAAAAGGGGGTCGGGGAGTTTCCATGGGCCCCTCTCTCCTTCCAGTTCAATTTGTTCTTTTGTTAGATGGGAAAAAATTATAAGCTACGGGATAAGAGGTTTCTTTCATGGTGTAAGGAGTGGTTGCTGATTTGATGTACAGTATGATTGAAATTCAGGCCTTCTAAAAATATCGAGCTCCTTTGAGAGTCTGGGCCCGGGGTATCCCCCCCCCTCTCCACAGGGTTGGTATTGTGGGCAAAGCAGCTATTCAAGCACTTTGAAATTCCGAAATGGTGCTTTAATTCCATTACAAATTTGAAAGTAAACGCATGTTTCGTTTGTACTTGGAGACCCTGTTTTAAGAAGTGGATGACACCTTTTTAGCCAAACAGATCATAAACATTGCGATACACTCCACTTAATGTTACTTGGTCAATTCGGTTTCGCCTCTTTTCAAAAGTGACATTTCCATTTTGGCGACTGATGTCCAGATTTTATAGAAAATCTGTGGCAATCATCGACAACCTCAAAACCTTTATTTGTGACCTGGAATCATGAAATGTGCCTCTCGTGCGAAAACAGGTTTTCGAGATAAACGAGTGTGAAGACGGGATGGCGGTAGTGGTGCGCACAGATGTACATAGTGTGTACATCTGTGGTGGTGTATTTACGCGTTGCTATGACAACCACGTTTCATATTATTGCTATCTGTCATTCTCCTAGGCCCATTTCACACGACGCGATGTAAACGGATGTTTCTAAGGTTTTGATGTAATTTTTAAATGCAATTTGTGAAAAAAATAATAATAAAGATAGGAAGTTGCGATTGGTTTCATTCGAAAGAGCGTGATTTCTTCTCTAAGAATTGTCAAGAAAGTGAAACATGATTTTTTTACACCAGAGGCGTATTTTATGATTTCTGGTCACATTTTGATATTTTGAAGCAAGGTTACTGTCATCAATTTGAAACATAAAATTTTCATTCTGAGGTCTAAGCCGAGGATGGATCAAATATCTCCATCTGATAAGATGTTCGCATTAAGCGAGGTAAAAACCAATGTCACTGTTCAATATTTTAAAATTGGTGGATTCCTAGCTCCTGTTTGGGACAGGACGAATTTAGTGATCCTCCAAGAAACAGGATGTTAGTATTTCCAGATGCTGCTTAGTTTTTTCTTCCGAATATTCAACATGTTTACAGAACAGAAGCATCAAAATTGAGAGAGAAAGAGAGAGAGAGAGAGAGAGAGAGAGAGAGAGAGAGAGAGAGCCGACTTTTGTCCACGATGATAAACAACCCCACGAGTGCATTATGACGCGGTTTCTTTCCTCCTTTCAGTCCCAGCGGGACCAAATGTCCCACAAATTTTCAGAAAATCCTATTGGGATCACCAACAAATCCTTTTAAACTATCCCCCCAGGAGTACAGGGTGATCGGAAAGTATTTGCAGAAAAAACTTAAAATTCACTTTCAATGTTTTACAAACTGTTTCGCGCTTGTAACTGAGTTCTTTTGCAGCGCGGAGCGCGGAAGTACCGGGATTTTCTTACATGTGCTGTTTCAAGATCGTTCTGTGTTCGTCCGACAGAGCGTATGGACTTCCACTCCTCGGGTCATCCTCCAGCGTGTACGCAGTCTGACATCTCTTTAACGACTGATTCAATTGGTCCAACGTCTGACACTTCTCTGAACTTCTATTTAAACCGCGCTTGCGCTGTATTGAAGGAATAACCATGTAAGCCCCCTGTTTTAAGGCATAGCGTATTGACTGAGGGTTGGACATTCTTTTACTAGAATAAAAGAATATAAAAAATCACAGAAGCTACAGGATAACAAATCACCAGGGCTGCAAAACTGAAAATTAAAACTTTTGATTCGGCTTAAACTTTTGACCTTCAGAAATAAAGATTCAACTTCAGTTTTAAGCTTCAGAATTTTTTCTTCTCAGCTTTCAGCTTTTAGCTTTTGAAGCCAGAACAACAAAGATTCGGCTTAAAACTTTCGGCTTTCAGCTTTTCTTCTTCTTTTCCAAATTTTGCAAAAAAGAAGAATCTATTGGCACTTCCCATCCCACAGATGACAAAAGTAGCTGAAATCTGGTGAAAATTTTACTAACAGAAAATTGAGGTAAATGTGATTTATCATTTATATGAATCTACTTTTATAGTTTTATTTTATAATTGGATTTGGGATTTGGCTACCAGTTTTTTTATTTTAATCAGAATTGAAAATAGTATAAAAAAGTGCAACAATGAAAAATTGAGAAAAAAGGAGATAACTATATCTGTTTGTTTCTATAATTCTGAGTTTTGAGGTTTGACCGAATCGATTTTAGCGATGTTACATGTTCATCCCAATTTTTGGTGACTTAGAGTACTCCTTATGGCTATGAGATCTCCGAAACTTTAATGTCCATGTTTCAAGTTTTGATTTTAGAAACAATCATATAGTTAAAATATTGAATAAAGGTTTCAAATCAAATCAAATTGCATCGATTAATTTAAGTTCTGCAAAAAAATTTATTATTATTACTAGAGCGTTCATCGCGCACGTGCCAATGCAACTGCGATTTTAAAAACGTTTCTGCCCCCTTTTTGTAATTTGTTTGTTTCATTCGAATAGAATTCGTTTTCTCATTTGGTCATTTCTCATTAGTCATTTTGACTTATGTCTCACACAAAAACAATTTAAAAAAACTGAAAAAATTCAACTTTGGCTTCTGCTTTTAGCTTCAAGATTTCTTCTTTTCGGCTTTCGACTTCTAGTTTTTGAAGCCAAAACAATAAAGATTCGGCTTAAAACTTTCGACTTTCAGTTGACTTTGCAGCCCTGCAAATCACTCTTTGGAGGACAGAAAAATACAAAATCCTACCCATAAAAAACAACACAAGAAAAGTAAAATTAAAAGAACAACTTGAGATAATAAAGACAAAAACAAAACAAAACCACCTAGTAGATAAACACAACAACCAACTTCCAAAGCGAGAACCTATTCCAATAATAACATAGGACTCACTAGTTGGGCAGACTACACAACCATAGACAATCAATAGGAACACACCAAATAGGTTTTACCATACGGTACTACACCACTATAAATACAGGACGACAAAGAGAAAAGAGTTAGGGTACTCCACCGAAGATGGCATATAGCAACCGAAAGCGCTCTGGACTGCAGAAGGAAGAAATTGTGAACTGGCACACCCTACCTATAGAATGTTTTGGATAAAGACGTATGCGATTTTATTCAGAAAAAATTAGAGTAGAATGAAACTTGACGCCCCTCATAATTCCTTAGTTACTTAGCACATTACCTCACTTCATTTTCATTATCAACTATGAAAATGTAAGTTATACATAAATTCCCAATCAGAGAGCTGTTAGCTTCCACATTTTTAGAATTTCAATTCTTTGTTGTGCAAACCCCCTCTTGCAACACGCGAGTAGCTCATAGCTTGTTTTTTCATTCTGCGCGTATATTGATTGAATTCGATCCGGTGTGCGTTCTCCCCTACTATTCCAGTTCCTCTGTCAGATACCTACTGTTGCTCCATAAGAAATAAACAAGCTTTTTTTTTAGGGTAATCTACGCCTTCAACCGAACCCGCTACACTGGCTAAATGAATCACACCCAAATCCGAAAAAGACTCCACTCGCGCATTTTGAAATGAAACTGTCAGCGAGTGAATCTCTAAAGCCTTAGACTGATTGTTCAAAACTCGCGATTTAATCGAATAAAACAGCTACAGTCTACCAGATACTCGAAATAAATGAAACGTTTAAATTGAAATTCGGCATTAAGCCTAACACGGGCAAAAAATTTTCACGTTTCCACAAATAACGAATTAATCACGTGTAACCCGATTCGGATAGAAGTTGCACGTATTGAAAAGTCGAATCTCGTATCGTATACCTTATGTACGCTGTATTTAAAACGCAAAGACAAAAATGGGAAGAGAAAAAAGAGAAAAGGCGTAAAGCAGAAAAGGAAGAAGAAAAAAGGTTCAGTGAAGACGAATAAGATGAAGAATAGAAAACGTAGGTGTCAATCGGAAGACGGAAACGTTTATTTTGAAGTTAAGTACGGATAAATGTAAAAGGGAGGATAAAGAAGTGCTTTAACCTGAAAAAGCTGAAGGTGACGAGTAAAAAAGGGTGCAAGAGCTGCCGTATTAGCAATTCAGATAGGATGAGTATAAGCTCTCGCTGTTTTTCTTCAATTCGCTTTCCCTAACTTTCTCCTATCTATCAGTAGTTAAACTTAAATCCGTTGGCAATTTACGTCAGAACGATCCGCAGACGTTTGCCGACTGTCTAATAAACGCTTTATTTTCAGTCAGTTCCATCTAATCAAAACGGAATTTTATTCTCAAGCGAGAACGGATACCCGGCAGACGTTTGTTTACTTTTTACCAATTGAATAACAATGTGACCGCTGGCTGGACGTACTTAAATTCGTAAAATGTCGGTATCCGCCACCGAGTCTTTTTTCAAAGCGCTATATTGTCGCCTGGTTGTCGATGGAGATCGCAGACATGCAGAAGGACGCCTAGACGCCGCATTTACGATTTTAATGCGCGCACGCGAGCAGTCTGGGGGTTTGAACTTACATACAGTGAAACTAACGCCATAACACGTTAGCAGATTTAACAACCAATAAACACCTTATCCATCTGCACATTTTCCAGCAAGCTTGTACAGATGATCAAGAGAGTGTTGTCCTCAGCCATATTGAGCACGTATAATATTGTTTCGGTGAATCGCTTTCACGTCAGATTGGCGACCTGCAGTTGAAAGACTTCGGTTTTTTATTGCTTTATATAATTCAGCCATAATTCAGCCCCCTCTATGTGTGCAGCTGTGGTGAGGAGGCTTAAAGAAGAACTAATGGTACATAGGAGTAGAAAAAAACTTCGACGATAAATCCTGATAAACGCAAGGGGAAACTACGCATACATCAGTATTATTCCCTAGAGATGCGTCTCCACCAGCACAATTGTAATGGTAACCAGGGATGTACCATAGAGGGGTAGGGGGTAGCTCACCCTCCCTGTAGGAATGTTTCTCTCAGCAGTTGGGAAAATTTACCATTTCAATCAGGCGGAGTTGAAAAAATCCAACAAGTTAAGAGTTGTAGCATGATAAATTGATGGGCCAATTTTTTCGTATTAAGAGTCTCGAGCTAGGGAGCTTGGGACTTTAAGGAACGATGGCTTTCGAATATCACGGTGCATGCAGTCGGACATTTTCGACATTTATTTAGAATCCGAACTGCATGGTGACGTTTTTGGAAATGAAAACGAATTCTCGATACACATTAGAACATGCATATGCATATTGTGGATAGACCGTAGCCTGTACGAACCAGGTCAATCACCGAGACGCCCGTACAGTGCTACGAAGATATCAAACTCATCATATTCAAAATTAGACTTGGACAGGTAATGCCTATTCATTTCACTACATAGGTAGGCAGCTTAAAAATTTCCTCGGTAATAAGTACGACGCATGCTTTGATAAGGAAGCAACAGCCACCACGGCGAGCACACGGTTGTACTTGAAATCATCGTCCACAGGCTTTCTCTTGAAAGGAATGGCTGTGCTGGGAACTATGTTTTTCGACGAAATACTAATCAAAAGTCGACGTCTCTTTCCATCTCTCGGATCGTTACTACAAGGTGTCCATTCTCTGGGAAACCTGGAAAAGTCTGGGAATTTTGTCTGTCTGGCAAAGTCAGGAAATTTTGGATTTTTCAGCATTTTTCACCTAAAAGTCAGGGAATTTTGTGAAAAAATCGACTGCGAAATTCTGTAGGGATTCAAACCGACTCAATAGCAAATAACTTTGATGGTGGATACCAGACTGATGTCATTTATACAGACTTTTAAAAGGCATTTGACAAGATAGACTACAACATTCTTTTAATAAAACAGCAGTCTCTTGGCTGCACTTGTGAGTTAATATCGCTATTGAAGACACACCTTCTGAATAGAGTACAGAACGTACACTTCAGAGGAGCAATTTACAAATCATATATAGGTACGTCAGGGGTACCCCAAGGGTCTCATCTCGGTCCACTCCTTTTTGATTGATTTATTAATGGTCTCTCTTTCAAGTTAAGGAACTGCCACGTCCTCCTTTATGCTGACGACTTGAAGCTTTATAAATTAATCGAAGATAGTGCTGACTCCATTAAGTTCCAAGATGACCTCAACATCCTCGCTGCTTGGTGTAAAGAAAATAACCTGCCTCTTAATTTAAGAAAAATGTTGCCAAATAACCTTCACTAAAAAACAAAAACCCCATAGCTTTGCGATATACCATAGGAGGACATCCATTGGAAAGCAAATTGGAAATTAGGGACCTGGGTGTCATTCTTGACTCTAAATTTATTGTAATTTATTCTTCACGTCAACCATGTAATAAAATCTGCAATATCCATACTCGGCTTTCTTGGCAGAAATGCCCACTCATTATTTTTAATTTTTATACCATATAAATTTTATATTCCTCGGCAGTAAGGTCTTGACGAGAATTCGGATCCAAAATTTGGCACGTTAAACAAAAAAAACTCAATCAAAAAATTTAAAAAATTCAAGAAAAATGTCTACGATACATATATATAGAAAACAATTTCAGTATTATCCAAATGACCTGACTTATGAGGAGTTGCTTGAGGGCTACCAACTCTAGTCTTTGGAAACTCGACGGAAGGCAGCGTTAATTTTGTTTACAAATGACATCCTAATTTTGCATATACAGGATTCACACTTATGGGGCAAGATACAAATCAGTATTCCTCGACCTGCCAGTCGCTCCCTCGACGTTTTTTACCTCCCACTTTCCAGAACGGAAACTCATAGAAATTCTCCTATAGTGAAAGGATTGATGTATTGCAATGAACTTATCAGAAGCACCGAAGCATAGACCTATTAGATCCTAAGGGACGGGAGTCTTTAAAAAGAATATTGCGGGATATTCCATGTGTAGGGTGTGCCAATTCACTTTTTCATTCTGTATTCCAGAGCACTTTCGGCTGTTATGCCATCATCAGTGGAGTACCCTAAATGAGACTTGTCTTTTGTGGTCCTATAGTCATAGTCGATAGTAGTACCGTATGGTGAAACTGTTTAGTCTTGTACTCCTATTGGTTGCCAGTGATTATGCAGTCTGTTCAATCAGTGAGTATGACGAAACTCGAACCAATCCCTATACACTTCTCCCAATATCAGCTGTTTCGTGTTTTTATCTCATCCTGCTCGCGAGAATCTGAAAATCGGCACGAAAAGACGCGAAAGTGAAAAAATATTCAGTCTAGCTCCTCTCCCTAGCGTAAAAAATTTTTTGAGAAAGTCGTAATGAAACGAAAATTTGAAAACCAATGAATTCACCTTCTGGAACATCCTGCCATCGGGTTTTTCTCCGGCTCCCCACTCCTTCGCAAATGTAGATAAGGGTGAGTGAAAGGGACTTCCGGGTTTTTAGGAGAAGAGTAACTAATCCACAAAATTTGAAGAAAAAAAATCTAAAGACTCATAATAATTATTTTCGCGTTACGAAAGAGTCCATTGTTTTCAAATGTATAACCTTGTATTGTATCTGTCGATACTCTTCCTCGTAAATTGAAGCCTCTTCCGCCTCCCTTGGTGCCATAATTTTCCAGATCCTAACCACATTTTTACTTTCATAGCATTTGTCATTAGCATTGTCGTAATAATAATTCAGCTTCTCCGGCGAAAAATTGCAGGAAGTATCGAAATAGGGATGGTTTTATGTCACTGATTTCGAATATCGCTTCCAATTCTTAAGCTGGACCAAATTTAGGCTCTTGTACTTTTTCAGTTGAGAAATTTTTACGACTTTTTTTCTCATTAGCAACATTTTGAATAAATAAAACTGTATTGTTACCCTATTCGGTGGCTTTAATTAGAAAGGGTGAATTCCGAGTCAACTATTGCTTGTCCTACGCTCTTGCTACCTCATTGGTCGCACCTGGAAGAACAGGATCCAAAAATTACCCCTAAAATCGAATGCAGCGACCTCAAAAACTTATAAACCAATTTTGGAATTTTATTCTTCCACCCCCCCTTCACGGTCGGCATTAAGTCACACAAAAAAAAATTTGTAAAGTCGTTAATTGCCATATCGGGAAGTCGTTTCCAGCTCCAGAATTCGAGTCCAGACCAATCCACGGCGCGAATCGATCGAGACCATGCCGCCACAAGGCAGGATCACGAGGCCAATGTCGAAGGTGCCATCATCGAATTCGCTGCTAATGGTTCCAGGACCTACCCAGTATCGGCTAAGCATTACGTTTTATTTGTTCATTTTTATAATGTCAAGATTGCGTACCTTAGTTCGAGAATTTTCGATTGTTATTAGTTTGCTATTGTAAGCCTAGCTCCCCTCATTTTGGATTTCATAATTCGTACTATTTTTTCGAATCATGAGGGCAAAATTGAGTTTCCCCTAGGAACATCTTTCCTAGGAGGAATCAACCCACAATTATTGAATTTTCGTTTTGGTAGGGTGAGCAGCTTAGTAACATGGGTAATGAGTCTTCTACGGGTGATAGAAACGTGCTGGAGGTGATTCACATTCGCCTCAAGTTGGAGTTTTGGGACAAGTTACTGTGTCATGTTATTTTTCAGTTCGATCCTGCAATTAATGAGCTGTCGTCGAGTTGCTGGAAGATTCTTAGCAGTGGCCACTTCGCAGATCTAGATCCATCATCTCGCTTCGCAGACCATACGCATTGTAACTTTCCAGCGGTCCAGTACATCGCATTACGTAACTCCAATTTGAGTCCTTTTGGTATACTTAGCTGAACTCCCAGGTATTGTACCTTGTTTTTTGGTTTTTATCATCGACCCGTGGTAGTGCGATTTCGCGAGAGCTAGCCTTCAGATTCGTGCTTACCAGGGGGCCGACGTCCTTTTCTATCTGCGTGTATGATCTAGAAAGGGCGCGGAATAGAAATTCCCTTTACTTTCGACCTTGGGTTGTTCAAAATTTCGGGTCTAAAAAGTAATCCGTTTTATTTATTTATTTTTGTTTGTCCCCCCCCCCCTTTGTTACAATTCAAAATCGTGTGAATAGCCTACGTGAATATCACGTAAAGGCTCAGTATCCTTGTTACACCACGTTCGGGGGGTGATTCAAAATTTCAGGTCCTGTGAGACCAATATCAGTTCGAGACGCAGGGAATCGTCACCGAATTTGTGAACGTCAAAAGCGATCGTTTCAGGAGGCTCTGATGCTCCTCGAGCTCTTAATTCGAGACATTAATAAGGCCCACATCTCAAAATTTGAATATCTCCTTGGGAGAAAGGGACTCCCTTGTGTTTAATATTTCGAATTTTCCCATTTCCTAGTCATATGCTTTCGGCCATTTTCTTTTCCAGCCATTGTGCTGAGGTTGTTTCTGAATTATTCTAAATTTTAGGGGAGAGAGGACCCTACTTCATAATATGGTGTTATGCCTATCGTTATCACTTATGCAGTCGTTTTTAATATTTATTGTTAATTCAAGCCCATAATGGAGGGCATCTATTATTTTATTTTTGATAGCGTATGAATAGAAGTATCGCGAAGTAAGGGCCACTGGCCCCATGTTTATTTACAAAACCGTCGAGCATCTCCATTGAGCCGTATTCTATTTTTATTATTTTTCTCTTATGAATTTTCAATTTTATTTTCAATTTACACCTACACGTATTTCTGTGCTGTTTGGCATGATTCTCATAATTTCGGTGAGGTGAATTTGGAATAACATTATCTTTTTAGTTTACTTTATCGAAAATACATGGACGTACCACCATGCTAGTGTTTGATTTATGGTACGAGGCATCCCTGGACTTTTTTCTAAATTATAGATTTTCCTTTGGTGGATCTCTTTTCATTCAGGGACATGAAGAGTGGGTTCTCAAGTACTTACGTCCATTCTGATGGCTCAGGTCTTTCAGCATTACTTCGTTAATTATGTACGCTGGGGACATGGGTCATCGTGGATTCGCCCAGACGCCCGTGGAGCTTGGTGGTAGTCTGTGGTTAAACACCCATGAGTATGGTGATAGTAGGCTGAACGTTCGTTATTACGAGTTATTAGCCCCCTTCGTCGGCAATCTACTATCGGCAATTTCCTACAGGTAAGATCCCTGGGAGAAGTTTATTTTTCCAGGGCTCTTATACCGAAATTTGGGCGGGACATCTGGCTTTCCGGAAATTTTGCTACAGAGTGTTTCTTTCTTTCTTTGATAAATGGAAATTGAGTTGAGAAATTGGGAAAATCCAACAAATCAAGCGGTTTTTCTTCTTTTGCTTTGATACTTGGAAATTTTGAGTTGAGTCAGTTAAAAAAATCCAATAAGTCAAAAGTGTTTTTTTTTGTTTGTTTTGATATTTGGGATTCTTGAGTCGAGTCAGTTGGGACTTTTACAATTTTTACCACCCTCCACCCCCAGAAAAAACTTCGGTACGACCCTGATGGTAACTTACAAAAAGTAAGTAATAATAATTCTGGACCTACAAAATCTCCAATTCAGATGTCCGCGCCGTGTGCAATGTTGCTAGTGAACATCCTACACGATTCCCTTAGTATATGACAAAGATAAGAACCGCGCGAAGCGCAAAGAGAAAAATTCCGGCTATTTTTCAATTTTTTAAGGTTATATTTTGTATTTTAATCAAAATTTAAATCTTTCCTTGTTTCTGGGATTTCTGTTGTAAGACAAAAATTAAGTGGGTGTGAAGTGAACACCTTGAACACCCAGACATGACGCCACTGATAGCTTCAAAAATAATATAATCATAAAGGGCATCGCTGAAACTGAAGATGAAACGGAGAATATGCTCATGGAAGAAACAGAGTGGCAGACCAATTAGGCGTGAGACTTGAGCCATTCGACTATTGCGATATCCATCGGCTTCCGTCAAAGAACAAAAACTATCTTAGGCCTGTGATCGTAAAATTGAACAACCGTATGAAGAAGAGACAACTGGTTAAAAGCTCTAAAGAGAGGAGACTGAATGGCATATATATTACAAACCACCTAACCCATTCAACGCGCCAGCTAAAATCGCACGCCCTAGAATATCGCAAAAATAACATTATAAAGTATGTATGGGATACTGACGATGGTAGCCTATATATTCGAGTTTCCGATTACAGTCGAGGTAGAAGAGTGGACAACGAAGACGTGCTGGACCAGATTAATCAAGGAGGCCGTTGCAAACGAAGCCGTCAATTCTAGAAATATCTACACAAACCAAGAAAAAAACAGGAACCAGGGAAAAAAGATAAACGAGGAGACTCAGAACAAACTGGATTCACTCAGAAGACAACCAAACCGTACTGCTAAGTTACCTACTATGAGTAAATAACAGGCATGTAAGTACACGGTCAAAGTCATACGCAACTCGCCTCCCCAAGCCGGCACGCAGTCTCCGTGGGGAGAGTAGACTGCAACAACCCCCCGTCCCCCGAATCAACACCATAAATCACCCAATCAACCGAAACACCGAACCCAACACCGAACCTAATCAAAATAACCCGACCATAATTTATATCCGAAATAAAAACTTAGACCTAGGTGGTGGTGATGGTATTTTGGTAAAGCTCGCGCCTCTAGTGGAAAATCTTTCTGTAAAAACATTTTGAATATTCTGCATTACAACTACTGTCAGGGTCTGGCGAGTGAGGATTGTGTCTACGAATTCGAGGAGGCACTTAAGGAAATTAAGTGGGACATAGTAGGGCTAAGTGAAACAAGAAGATACGGCGAAGAACTAGCAGCAAGAAAGAATAGGAACTGGCTATTCAGTTATGGAGAGACAAGAGGACACAGAGGTGTAGGGTTTTACGTGAGAAATTGCATAACGAATAGAATAATCGAAATAAGAGGCATAACAGAACGTTTTGCGGTGTGAAACTTAAGATAGATACAGCAATCAACTTATCAATAATACAGGTATATGCACCGACGACTATAGCCACGGAGCAGGATTTAGACGAGTTCCATGAGCTAGTTGATGAGACGTAAAAAGAGGAAAAAGAATACTACACTATCATAATGGGAGACTGGAACGCGAAAATCGGTACCGACGTAGCCTCCTCATCAAATATAGGCAAATACAGGATTGGTAACACAAATGACTGCGGGTTAAGACTACTAGATTTGGCAATGAAAAATAACCTCAAAATCGCAGAATCCTTCTTCAAAAAGCGTGCCAACCAAAAATGGACTTGGATATCCCCTGACGGTAGAACAAAAAACGAAATCGACCATATTCTCGCAAATGATTAGCGTATCATTACCAACGTGGACACTCTGTCGTCTTCCCGGTTCCCCTCAGACCATAGAATAACCAGATGCTCCATAAATATCCTCAAGAGAGCCAAATACCTAAACTACTTACGAAAAAAGAGTAAGGGCAAACTAACGATATCAGAAGACAAAGTCACAGCGGCCAACGAAAAAATTAGGAAACTGATAATAAATACAAACTTCTACGAAACAGACGATGTACAGAAACTATATACTATAATAACAAACGCAATACAGAAGACCATACAACAACTAGGCGTCATAAAAGCAATTGTCCCTACAGACGATAAATTAACAACAAACACAAAACGACTAATAACGAAAAGGGCAAACTTGAAGAGATCAGGTCAAAAGTCGCCCAGAAACAAAATCGAACTAACAGAACTTAAAAAACTGATAAGGCGATCGTCGATGACATTGAGAACTACGAGTCTGAGGTAGCCCGTGAAATTATCGAAGAAAACTGGTCTACGAAAAAAAGTCAAGAAAGCCCCTAGGAACACAAAAATCCTATCAAAAATATCAAGAATAGACAACTCAACCACTCATAACAGGGACGAAATTTTAGACGTTGCAACGAGATTTTACCCGAAACTATACAACGACGTCAGAACAAACCAAAGAATAGAACTAATTAATAACAATATAGATTTTCCGTGCATACTACCCTCGGAAACCGAAAAAGTCTTAAGTAAACTGAATAAAAACAAAATATCAGGCCCAGACAATATCGAAAATGAAATTTTAAAAATGAGTAAGGATGCCCTAAAAGAACCTCTAACAATCTTATTCAATAAAATAATTGAAACTCAAACGACTCCAGAACAGTGGAGTACAGCTGAAATAATACTTCTACACAAGAAAGGGGACAGAGGAAATATAAATAACTACTGCCCAATAAGCCTAACATCAAACCTGAGTAAAGTGTTTATAAACATTTTGAAGTATAGAATATACCCAATATTAGATACGAATCAACCCTATGAGCAAGCGGGCTTCTGGAGAAATTATTCCACAGTAGACCATACACATACGATAAATCGGCTTTTGGAAAAAACAAGGGAATATAATCTAGAATTCAACGCTCTTTTTATCGACTTAATAAAGCATTTGATACGATATATCATGATAAGATATGGATAACTCTTGCTGAGCAAGGTATACCCACAGTAATTATCAACATTCTCCAAAAACTTTACTGCAACGCAACCGCTTATCTAAGATTAGACAAAAAGGGCAAAAAATTCGAAATACGGAGAGGTGTGAAGCAGGGCGACCCGCTCTCACCGAACCTATTCAATGCGGTACTAGAACAGAAAAAGGAATCAAAATTGATGGTAAATACCTGAATAATCTTAGATTTGCGGACGATATAGTTCTGTTAGGAAAGAATACTAGGGAACTGGAGGAAATGATAACCGAATCGAATCAGGCAAGCGCGGAGGTAGGCTTAACAATAAACCTGAGAAAAACGTTCTTCCTCTCGTCAGACCCCGATGCTAAACTATTGCTTAATGACACTAAAATCGAAAGAGTGGAGGAAACCAATTACCTACGTCAGACCATATCAATTAATAAAAAAATCGTCTCTGAGATACACAAAAGAATACAAAATGGATGGAAAAGTTTTTGGGCCCTAAAATATGTCCTCAAAAGTAATATGCAATTAAGAACAAAAATAAAAATATTTGAAAGCTTCGTCATCCCTTCTATAACGTATGGATCCTAGACATGGGCCCTCACGAACTCTCAGCTTAAGAAACTGCAAACAACTCAAAACAGAATGTTAAGAAGTATTCTAAACATAAAAGCAGAAGACAAGGATGAAAAAACAAATTCGAGTACAATAACATACAAAATTAAAAAATCCGAATTCGCGTTTGCAGGACACCTAGTGAGGGAAAAAGATGAGGACACCATATGGGCTAAAACGAAGAAAAGGGAGGCCAGCAACCAGATGACGCAACGAAATCGAAAGAAGAGTAGGAATAATCTGGGGTAGAGTGGCCCAAAATCGCAAAATTTGGGCAACCACAGGGGAGGTCTATGCCCGCGTGTGGGGTGCGTTGACCTGACGGTGTACAATGTATATAACTTTGTCTGCGCTGTACACTAGGTCTACGAAGACTGTAATAATAATAATAATGCTGCTTTACCAGGTTTCAACTTTCCCAGGACGAACAAGGTCTCACTTTCCATGGAAGGAGGAACCTCTTCCTTGTTATTAAGTCTTATGGTAACCTCCGCAGTTTGTTCGTTTTGATTTTTACTGTATAACTTACTATACGTAGAAGTCTGTCGCCACTAGAATGATTCGATTTTATTCCTGTCGTAGACAAATCTGCCTTCGTTATTTTCGATCGCTGTAATAATAATTTGATTCTGAAAAATTTCAGATTTTGGTTTTTTCACTAATCCTGTCCGCTTTATGATTTCAAGTATCATATTCGTATCGTAAGTATGAATATCATTTTTAATTGCTTCTTTGACAGAGCTCTCAGAACTACAAAATAAAAAGAAGGTCTAAATTTGCACCAGTTCCTCTATTCCTTTCGTTCTCAAAGCCATTTTTCTTAAATCGAACAGTTTTGAGAGACCCCCCCCCCCCCGGAAAAGTTACATTTAACAGAAGGCTCCCGACAAGGAAATATGCAATTTTGCTTTACAGTTTCTAAAACATTGAGTTCAGTTGAGAAAATGGTTTGACCGAGCCGAGGTTCGAACCTTGTGGTATACCGGATGGACACTAAAACGGTATTTCTACGCGATTATTTGCCAACAGGGGTGACCGCAAGGCGCTTTCCAGACTTCGCTTCTCGGGGTAGTGCCTCAGTAATGCCATCATCATTCCGCTTCCACTTTACGCTTTGCAGACTTCTTACATAGTCCCGCGCGAGAATGTGACTTCATCAACTCCACAACCACTCAAAAAACACGAAATATATGCCCGTAATCAGCGCGAAAAAAGCGCTGGCGAAATCTGCGGAGACATTATTCGTTAACCGCACTCGACAAAGCTCTCGTAACTGCCTGCAAAGGCTCTCATAAATGAGTCAATTTTACCTCACTTCACTTTGTGAGGAAGACCGACGCCCTCGTACACATTTGCCGCGAGCCTAAGAAAGACGAACACATTACTGTATTATTTGTCGTTTCAAAAGAATATTACACACGTCTATCTGCGAAACAAATTTCATTCGCATATAATTAAAAAAAAAAGAGAGAGAGAGGAAAGTGTAGGTTTTGTCGGCTAAATTACATGGCGGTATTGTGTACGAAGTATCCAAAACGAGTATTTTTCACCTCTCTTGATTTTCTCTCTATCTCTGTGTACGTTCGTTGGTAATTTTTCGCCGAAATTAAAAATTCAGCCGCGCGTCACGTATCCAATTTCACGCGAGCGCATTTTTCAGGCAACGAATACCATACATAGTAAAAAATAAAACAAAAAAAAAGTGAAAGAGAAAAACAGAAGAAAGAAAAAAAAAGATAAACGCAAAACTGAAACGTTGTATCTTATAAACTTCCATTTTTGAAATACAACCCATAAACGTAATTTGTTTAAAACTTATTATTAAATTGAAACCCCATAGTTTTTATTCGCTACGTTACTCTATTTCTTCTTTTTTTAACCCTCTGAAAGTTTCTCTGGGATTGAATTAGCGCTGGGAAAAATAAGTTACGTTTATAAAGTGTCCTATACCTTAAAAAACGAATGTTGGAGTGTCCTTTCCTCATGATTTATGAATGTAAAAACGGTAATACTTTTGTGATGGTATGTGTTTTAACAACTGACTGTATGAGTATTTTTATTCACTTTTTTCGCTATGCAGCTTTAATAAATTATGGTATTCGGATCTTTATTTTTGGCGGAAGTTTCGTCGCTGATATATTTATTGTAAAATAATATACGGGGGCATGGAGAATTGACTAAGTTGGCATTTTTCAGGAATAAGTAGATATCTATTTTACTTTCGATGGACAGCTGTGCATTACCTGAAATTTTGGAAGCATTTGGATTGTAGGGCAGGGTGGCACTTATTTTACATTCTTTTTTTTTTTACGTTCACTCCCACGAGAAAAACTGGCGTATTTTGACCTAAGAATTCGGTAGCTAACATTTGTTTAAAAAATAAAACTTTTGAGCCGCCGCTCAGGGGGCTGAAACTTAACATAGAATTCCCCATAAGAAAAGCTACGATTTTCCGTTGAAACATCTTATACAAGCACAAAACTAGAAATGATTCAGCTCGAAAAATTTAAAAATTTGTTCTTCTTAACATAAAACTGACTGACTGACTCAACACTTAATTCGCCTGCGAGTACCACACTCCTTGTATCAGCCTCTATTCCCACGCGAGCATCACGTTCCTTGTACTACTAGCCTGTGAGTACTACGCTCTGCTAGTGCATCATCTTGCAGACCGTGGAATACAGTCTGATACAAGGAAAGTGGTACTCGCAGGTGAATTAAGTGTTGAGTCAGTCCAGTCAGTCCGGTCAGTCAAGAGAAAATCAAAATAAATGTTTATAAAAATGATTATTTCATTCCTCGTTAAATGTAATGCGTAAAAGTAACGTTTTTTCGGTTTGTGTACGAATGTAAAGACATGAAAATGTCAAAGAGACACGATAGGAGATTTAGTGGGAAAATGTCATGTAAGAGGTGCACGAAGCTCCAAATTAGGGCTGTTTTAGGTGAGTCGATGAAATGACATCCTTCACTCAATGCTAAAGGTCATAATTTATTTTCATAGTTTTCGTCAAAAAATCAAGTTTTGGTCATGAAATAGACAGATTTGGCTTGGCTTGAAATCGAAATCTTCAACTACAATTCAGAAATTAAGTCACTGATAACACATATCGTATCTGATTTCGAATCTGACCACAACTGGCCGTTGAAAATCAAGACTAACCCTTGAGATGAGTGAAACTGATTTGACCTGAGAAATCGAACTGTTAGGATACAATAGTAGAAGTTTTTGTGTCGCTGATTCCAATTATCACATTAGGCTGACTGAAGAGCCATGGTATTGAACTAAATGCAATTTTCTATTTTTTCGAGTTTTCCAAATTTTTAGATTAAACAAAAATAGTCATAATTCTTTAATAATTTTTCCAAATATACTCCAGCTTTACATGAATCTAGCTGAATTCGAATATCGAATTCAATTCAGTTTTTATTCTCGTCAAATTTTTATCCTTATCCAACTTTCGAATTTTGAGATTTTTTGCTGCAATCTTTGGCCATACAATTTTTCATTAATCTGACCAAATGTTCCTAATCAAGTAGGCTGAAGATGTCCAATATCGAATTAGATTCACGTTTCAGTTTCATCAAATTTTATCAAATGCTAGAATTTTTTCAAAGTCTTTATCGTAACTCGCCGATAATTTTTCCAAAAGTAACTACAATTTTCCATGAAACTTACTAAATGTCTGTGTACGAATTTCTTGAAGACTTTTGATTTCGCGTTGTGTTCAATTTTCGGTTTTGTCAGGTATTAGAATTTATGATTTTTTTTTTTTCCAGAATCTTCACTATTATTCCTCAGTTATATTTTCAAAGCGATAACAATCGGCTAAGTTTTCATATGAGATTAGTGACTCAAAGGTATCTATTTTGTCGGTTCATCTAATTTTACAAGTTCGTTCTGTTTTCAAAATCTTCTTTTCCAAATTCTAACTTGTTTTACTAAAATCAATAGGTGCATTTCCTTGGCCCCTACCCATCCCGATAGACTTGAAACATATATTCTACGTTTGTGCTGGTTTGTTTGAAAAATCCCGTCGTTTGAGCTGCTCCCTTCCCAATATACTGAGGTTTATTTTTGTGGGGATGACGAAATGGAAGCACCTCCATTAGGCTGATGGGGTTGCAAAGAGTGGCATTCGTTTGTGCAACATTTGTGCTGGTTTGTGATGAAAACAATTCTAGTATTATGCAGGTGATCCCCTCTATCCTGACGCAGGCCCATTTGGGGCATTTCCGGGATAGAAGGTGCGGTGTCCCGGGACCAATTTGGCATTCATGCATCGCCGTACGCACCACTATCGTCGATTATACAGGTGAATTGGGGGGGGGGATTAGCTGAAACATTTGAAGCTCCATGTTGTTTTTGAAAATAAGAGCAGAGGGTTTGTGGTAAGTATTTCCCTCGGATAGATCTAGAATTCCATCGACAAGCTAAAACCAAGGATATGGGAGAAATTGCACAATGAGTGACACCTTACTAATACTTAGTTAAGAGAAGTAAAGAAGAACTAAAGAAAACATTAAAAAAGTTGGATGAAAGATTAGAAGTAAAGTATAAAACGAAGATGAATAAAAATAAAACAAAAGCGATGGTAGTCAGTATGGATGAAAAGGAAAATCCAATAAATATAGAAACAGGAGGAGGTGAAAAAATAAAGGCAGTAAAGTAATTTAAATACTTAGATAGTCTGATAACGTAAGATGGTAGAAGTAAAACAGAAATAATAAAGAGTAGAATGGAAAAAAAAGAAACACGTTTAGGACAAAAATAGATTTAAAAATAAGACCGAGATTTCTTCAAGCGTATATTTGGAATACAGCATTTATGAATAGAAGAGTTAAAATGATAGGTCATAATACGAAACACCTAGGGATAGTGTTACTAGAGGGCATGGTTGAGGGAAAGAACTGGAAAGTGAGGCAAAGAATGAGCTATAAAGAGCAGATAATAAAGGATACAAAGTGTAAATCCTTCTTAGAGATGAAAAGATTACCACAAAATAGAAAAAAGTATAAAAACGCCACCTACTGGTCGAGAGACTGAAGAATATAATAACAACAAGATTTTTCTCATTATTGTTTTTCCGAACGTCCTTTAAATTTTTCAATACTTCTTTAGAACTCTTCTAGACATTCTAGGTATGATAAAATCGTTTTGAGACTATCCAATGCTTCACTGAGATTACTGAAAGTCTTTCAGCGTTGTTCAATACTCTTCCACACTCACTGAGGCAGGTTTAACACCCTGCTAGACTTGTTTTCCTGAACTTATTTATATACTCCATCGCATATTACGTTTTAGTGTCTAGATGATTTTGAAAACCCCTCAAAAAGGGTTGAAGAAGTCTTACAAATCTTTACAAGTCTTAAAGGTTTGTGTACGAATCTGGGAACATCTAAAAAAGTAGGTGCATTTCCTCGCCATCCCCCTATCCGATAGATTTGAAACACTTGAGCTGCGAACTCGGTCATTTGTATTGCCCCTTTCCTGAGATCTTTAAG
The DNA here is from genome assembly GCA_031841125.1 of Acanthococcus lagerstroemiae. Lineage (NCBI taxonomy): Eukaryota > Metazoa > Arthropoda > Insecta > Hemiptera > Eriococcidae > Acanthococcus > Acanthococcus lagerstroemiae. The sequence continues at coordinate 47,073,166 of CM063111.1, read as the reverse complement.
AAAACTTTTGGTGGACTGTAGAAATGGGAGCACCCCCACTTTCACCTAAGGTCTCGAAAATAGTTCAATCGTTCGTGCTACGTTTGTATTGGTATGCGCTGAAAACCCTGTCAATCGTGCTGTCCTTCTTCCTGATATATTTGAGAAAACTTTTTTGTGGGCTGTACAAATGGGAGCATCGCGCACTTTCACCTACAGGATCGAAAATAGTCTCAATCGGTTTTGTTACGTTTATGCTGGTTTGTGTTCAAAATCCCGTCGTTTGTAGTGGCCCCCTTCCTGAATATTTGGGAAAACTTTTGGAAGGCTGTAGAAATGGGAGCACCCGACTTTCACCCAAAAATAGAGTGCTTGCAACGCTGCGGCAAACACCCTAAAAATCCTCATTTCATCAATTTTAACAAATTTACCATTATTCATTCATTTGTGTGTGAGGTGGCGCTGTATGCGCCGAGTGCTCAGACTTTGCAGTCCATTGCACTATAAGCAAAACATTCATTTATTTGTGTGTGAGGTTAACTTATTGATATTTGTATCTTAAAAATCAAACCTTACTAGACTGAATGACTGACTCAACACTTCATTCGCCTGCAAGTACCACACTCCTTGTATCAGCCTGTATTCCCTTGCGAGCATCACTTCCTTGTATCAGCCTGCGAGCACTACGCTCTGCTAGTGCATCGTCTTTCAGACGAGTCTACAACCATAGGAGAACATTTTCATGTCTACTTCGTGGATTGTGCCGACATGAGAATGTCATCGTCCAGCGAACGCAGCGTTCAAAAAGTGAACGCGCCAAAAAATATGGAGCGCAACGTGCTCTACGGAGCGTAGTGGACAACATTCTCATGTCGGCGCAATCCGCGAAGCAGACATGAAAATGCTCTCCCGTGGTTGCAGACTTGTCTGCAAGATAATGCACTAGCAGAACGTAGTGCTCGGAGGCTGGTACAAGGAACGTGATGCTCGTTAGGGAATACAGGCCGATACAAGGAATGTGGTACTTGCTGGCGAATGAAGTATTGAGTCAGTCAGTCAGTTTTTCCTGGTAGAAGAATTTCCCTAACTGCTTGCCTATCCATCTATTCACTTGCATATCAGTCCATCTTCTCCTGCAATCCTGATGAGGATTTTTAAAGAATACAACCTATCCAGGGTGTAATCCCACGATGATAAACCGGAGGAGTGTAAATTACAGATTTCGAAGCACAACCAATTTTGAGAAAACGTAACATTAAAAGCCAATAAATAATGCCGGTTAACGTACTACTGATACATTTTTTTCAATATGGATACGAATTTTTGTATCACAGGCCCAATTGAAAAAAATTCTACTTTTTATGCTATTTTCAACGATACTATCTCATTTTGTCAACAAATGTCGTTTGGGCGGTTTTTGCTTAACAGCGTCCAACTGGCATTTTAGCGCTGAGCTACAGACAGAGCTAAAGACTTATCTAAAAGCTAACGTTTCCGAACGATTAGCTTCAGCTAACAGCTAATGTAGTCTCATTAGCTAGCTAATGGCTAGCTAATTTTGGGACAAAATCGATGGGTTAGCGGCTAAGATCTTTGGCATAGCTAAGCAGCCCTGGCTACAGACAACAGAAGTTGTATGCGGACTTTGTCAGCCATTTGGTAGATTGAAGATTGCGTGGCTGCTTACTGCTGAGTTACTGAAATTTAGAAGTCAAAATTTAAAGTGTTGGATTTTGGATTTAAAACCCCAATTTTTCTGAAAATTGAGAGGCTTTACGATTTTAGATTTGAAACTCTTTCTTAAAAAGTATTTAAGACTTTTAATTCAAATCCCTTTTTTACCAGGATTTTGGATTTAAATCTTGGAGTTTCCGGATTTTCCCCATCCCTACTTATGGGGGGGGGGGCTAGAGAAGTAATTTTCGAGAAGCTCATTTGTGCTGCCACATATAATCTCCCAAGGGCCTTTGTCATATAACAAGATACGTATATCAGATTTGCCTGAAAATGAAGGAGTAGGCAAAACATATGTACGTTATAAAGGAATGCGATAGAAACGTTCTTGTGGGCGCTATTTCTAAGATTCTAACCTTTTCACGTCTCAGTCCCTTCACGTGTGAAACAAAAGAAGCAAACAAATGTATTTCAACATCTGATTGCGAGGTGAGAGTCATCATTTTGTATCTCTCTCACTTCTTCTCTTTCAGTTCCGTCTGCCACAGGCACATTCTCTCGCGCTAAGTTAGAGGACGAAAAAGAGTGGCGACATTTATTTTACGCCTAAACGCGAACAAACAAGCCCGGGAAATTTATTAGCTCTGTTTGTGGTGGGGGGATGGACGCAGGGAAGACGAAAAGCGGAAAACACCGCAATACCGGTTCGAATATAAAAAGCCGAATATATTATATGGAAACAAAGCCCAGCTGATTATATAGAACAGGATTAACCAATCGGAATCGTCAACAGATAAACGGGCAGAGAGGGTGCTACATTTCGCCTCGACAGAACATAGTTAAAGTAAGGAAAGTTAATAAATTTTCCAACTTATTCGCGCGCTACCCACTTGACAAAAGAAAAGAGAAATAAATATTTTAAGATTTATGCGAAATGCAAATAAACTTCAACGCCTTTCTTATTTACATTACGGATTTTGGTTACTTCAGAAGGAAACATTTGTGCAAAATCGGACGTAAGAAGTTTCCGTTTTACAAACTGGCAAAGACTACGATGTATGTTAAAAAGCGGACGCGACCATCTAGGTTATAACCTTTTCGAAAATGTTTGTAGTTTGTATTTGAAGGCTTTTGTATTGACCGAAGCACTTAGTAGCTGGAGCAAATATCAACAAACATTTTCCATTGAATTTACCAAAAAAAAAAAAAAAAAAAAATAATGGCAACGGGGAGAGGCGAGAGAGGCCTTCCCCTAGCTCGCCGGGTCCGAGTACAAATTGATGCCGGACGCCGCTCGGCGTCGTTATCTCTTCGTGGATGCTCCATTAGCACCCATTTCAACCCCACTAGTCCTTCGTGCCCAATCCGCCCCCCAGTTGCTATCTTTTTCCTCCTCGCGTGATTTCTTTCGGCGAATCTTCCCTCGAGGCGAATATTTTTGCAATATATACGGGATAACTGTTGAACATTTGTCAAGCTTTCCATTTCTCGATTCTCTCTCTCTCTCTCTCTCTCTCTCTCTCTCTCTCTCTCTCCCAAACTTGTAGGCTTGTTTGGATGTAATTTATTAGTATTCGAATGTTCTCGATACTAAAGAAAAGGAAAAAAATTGAACTCTTTTCCAGCAGGAAAAAAGACAGCAGCTTCATAAATTTTATGTATACAGTATCGAACATCATGGCAACCAACGTTATACTCGTAAATCACGGGGGGCCAACTAATTTGTCCATAATGAACGGGAAGATTTTCGGTATCCATTTGTATCGAAAAGCAAAGATAAATAGATTGCTGCATCTATTGCGATGATTTAATACTCGAACTGTGGAATACGAATTATACTGTCGTTGGTTCTTTTCTGTATATTATACGTCGAATGGAAAAAAGTCTTACTCGTGAAATGCGATTTCGAATTGGATTTCACTTTGAACGCGGTTTTAAGAACGAGCTTGTTACGTAGATTTCAAGATCTTTATTGAACTGGAAAAGAAATGCTCTCGTTCTTCGCTTTTTTTTTTTTTTTTTCGTTATAACCGAATCTCGAGGCAAAAAGGGCTAGAAAGACGAAAAGACGAAAATGAAAATGAATTTACGTCTACGTGGTCAACGTTCGAATGTGTGAAATTTCGAGTGAAAAAGTGTACCACGAAATCTTTATTTAGAACGAGAAACGGCTAGAATGGCGTCAGCTGGAAGCCTCGTAGGATGAACGTCTTTCATTTTATTTATTTTTCTATCTGTGTTTTCACGTTTTCGCGACCTTTATCATTTCTTTTTGGACTTTATGTATGTGTACACCAGTTACTTCTATATACGGTGTCGAGTACGACCAACAGCACCGGTTTTAATGTTGTCAAATATTTGTAATGATTTGCAATGAAGGCTTCCAATTTTTCCAATTTTATTTCTATTGGAGATTTGTTTTGCTCCAACCCCATTTCGCGATTTCAGTTCAAAGTAAAGGCGCAACAACGGGTGTCCAAATTCATGCTAAAAACCTTGGAAAGGCTGGTTAATAGGCACCAAAGAGAGGTTACATTGAAAAGGTTCCCACTACACGAGAACCAGAATGCATATAGGGCAGGCAGATCAGTAGAGCCATCACTGCACTCGCTTGTTACGGCAATTGAGGAAGGGATGACTGGCAGAAATTAAGCCTTAGAAACATTCATGGACATACAGGGAGCGTTAGATGCGACCTTTCAAGAATCAATAGAAACAACCCTGAGAGAAAGGAAAGTAAAGGAAGGCTTAATAAACTGGACAGTATAGTATACGCTAAAAGGCAGGGAATTCAGATAACTTATCAAAAAGAACAAATCCATGCAACGGAACCCCGAAGAGTGGGGAAATGGTGTGCGAAAAAAGGGTTATCGATAGCCCGGACAAAACTGAGATCACTCTTTCCAAACACAAAAGGGCAGACAAGAAATTTATCAAGGTGCAATCTAAAGGAAGACCATTACGATGGTCTCATGCCCAACTGGGTTAAATGACATTTTGACGAAAACACGTACTCTTATAGATCTTGATGTTCTCTATCAGGCTACACTCGCAAATGACGCATTATTTCCTTTTTTAGCCCGCTAGATGGCGTAAACCATTTGGGCTGAGTGCTAACACAATAATATTGTTTATCGGGCATAATCTAAGTGAGAAATCTTGAGGCTGATCGTACTTAGCCCATTTTGCGAGGAAAAATTATCAGCTGAAGATCAGTTAACACACTTTGTTTATCACTTAAGCCATTTTGCGCGAAATTCAAGAAAGACTCCAGGTGATAGCTCACAATTTAGCAAAATATTTTCTTTTACTTGTTTTGTTGATGAGAAATGAATAGAGGACCCATGTTAGCGGGGTTAGCTGCGAAGCAGCACATTTACAACGTACTTGAAGATAGGACGAACCAGTCGGTTCTTAGGTAAAGCTAATGTTCTATACTTCACTACCTATTAAAGTTATTACCAAAAGCTAGCAGTTCACTGCACCGCCTTTCAATATTTTGTACCGGTAAGCGGTAGTGAATGTCTAAGAAGTAGAGTAGGCCGGTACAGAGAGGCACAATTTTTAGTTTTTTGCCTATAGCCATAGGCGGCAACTTACAATTTTTTGGCGAGTGCTCGTGCTCAACAGTCAATAAATCCCAGAAAAAGAAGAAAGCCTTTTCTTCTTTTTTACTTAATTATCATTTTTCAATGTTTGCAAATGATAAATATCAAGTATTATTTACTTAGATGTATAAAAAGTTGATAAGTGTTGTTTATTTCTTAAAATCCACTCATTCATTACTTTATCTAAATTAATATTTTTAGTTTTATTCTTATGAATATGGAGAAGAGCTACTTCATTCAAACGTTTTGCAGTTAAAGTTAATCTTAAATAAGTTTTAAGTTGTCTCATGTCTGAAAAAGATAGAGAACCGAACTTATCAAAGAATGCTTTCTTGGATTTTAGTTCCCATTCTGAACTACGCAGTGCTAGTACCACTATTTTTCTAAATCACTAATTAGTTATACTAGTAATTCGGCTAATTAATTTTTTGTATTAGTGCCCATATTGGAGTGTGAGTGAACTTGGTACATTCTGTATGTGGGGTGCACCAATTCACAATTTCTTTCTTCTGTAGTCCAGAGCGCTTTCGGTTATTATGCCATCTACGCAATAAGCCCAGTGACTCATTCCACCATCAAAAACACAAAATAGCAGCACTACACAACTACTGCAATAGAACCATCAATATATTAAACGACAACAACCACAGAACAACAGAAATTAACAAAATTAAAACAAATAGCCCTTAATAACAAATACCAATCACAAACAGTAAACAGAGTAATGAACAAATTAATATAACAAAAAAGTACAGACACAGAACCAACAACCACAAAAACAGACACATACGCAGGGCAGAAGCAATACCATTCACAGGGACATATACATACAAAATACAGAAAATATTCAACCAATACAACATAAAACTCGGAATCAGAAACAGACCACCTATGATCAAACAAATAATCAATGACAAAACAGAAACAAAGGACAGGAACAACAGCAACGGAGTGTACAGACTGGTCTGCGAACACTGTGACATGACCTACATAGGAGAAACAGGCAGAAAATTCACAATTAGAATAAAAGAACATGAAAAATCACAGAAGCTACAGGATGACAAATCACCTTTTCGAAAAAACTGTAATGACCGGGATACGACAACCACAAGAAAAATGCAGAATCCTACACATAGAAAACAACACAAGAAAAAGAAAATTACAAGAATTATTTGAGGTTAATAAAGGCAAAAACAAAACAAAACAACCTAATAAATACAACTAACTTCTAAAGTGATGAGAACCTATTTCAACTAACAACATAAGACTCACTGATTGGACAGACTATACACGACCACATATAACCAATAGGAACACACCAGATAGATTTACCATACGGTACTACACACCACTATAAACACAGGACGACAAAGAGAAAAGTGTTAGGGTACTCCACTAAAGATGGCACAACAGCCGAAAGCGCTCTGGACTACAGAAAGAAGAAATTATGAATTGGCACACCCTACACACAGAATTCATTTTTATTTTTTTGTAGGGATAGAAGTAAAATGGGAGGGTTTCTGAGCACTTGGTCGAAAGTTTTTGTGGATTTTTTGGGTGATTTCCGGTGGGGTGCTCAAAAATCTAGCCAGGTGCTCGGGCTCGGAAGCACACGTGAAGTTGCCACCTACGACCTTTTCAAAACGCTCTCTTGAAAAAAAACAACTTTTTATTAGTCAACCAATTGTGCATGAGACCATCGATTAACTCTCACAGGAAAGGTGAAGTATTTGGGAGTATATCTCACGAAAAACTCTCCTGGAGGGATCACCTCTCAGAGAAAATAAGGGAAAGGATTAGGGCTCTTTGAGCTCGGCCGGATCCACCAAGCCAAAATCAGAGAGGAACTAGACAACCGGGTCAATGAGAACGGTGCCGATGAAAGCAGTGAAAGCACTGGAAAGACTCCTAAACATGCCCCCTTTTCACAATGTTATAGAAGCAGCTGCGATAATGGGTGCTTGTGGTGTGGTGGGACGTCTCTGCTCTAACGTTTGCGTCTCATGTTACCTCAGTTCGTAATAAAGCAAAGTCTATGTTGGGTCTTATATTCCGTCTTTCATACTCTTTCTGACGCTTTGAAACCCTCTTAACTCTCTACTACGCGTTAATACGTTCTCAGCTGGAATTTGCTTCACCTATCTGGTACCCTGCTCAACAGTGCGTCAGTCGGTCTCTGGAGCAAGTGCAAAAACGGTTTCTCCGTTCTCTGCATTTTAAAATGTTCCAATACTACCCCCACGATATGTCTTATAATGAACTTCTTGCTGGATTTGAACTTCAATCTTTAGCAACTCGCAGAGATATTGCTTCAATTCGATACATCCATGATCTTCTAACGCACAAAATCTCTGACCCCAACCAGTTATCCAAAATCAATATCATCTTACCCCGCTTCTCGCTACATAAACATAAACTGTTCCAAATTCCTTTTTGCCGCACCGAAATATTAAAAAATTCGCCAATAACACGTGGTATGAGACTGACTAATTAACTGCTGGAGATGAATTCCACCGTCGACCTTGTAGACCCTGACTCCAGTTCCCGATTTCGGGGAATTTTCAAATCCATTCGCCGATGAACAGTTCGCTTAGACTAGATAATCTGAACGGCAGGGAGAGGGCAGAGGGAGCACCGCATGACATGACAGAATGTGTGAGTGTGAGGGATTGTGATTGTGTTGGTGGTGAGGGCGGGTGTTGAATGGAATGGCGCTGTGCCTGGGTCGAATAGGATGCTGGCATGGGCGGGCGTGTGTGTTGAGTGGATGTGGTGTGTGGATTCAAAAATGTTTTCTATTGTAGTTTTTTGTACTGTACTGTGCTTTTGTTTTCCCCCTGACTGTAATTGGCCTTCTCGGCTGTTGGCAGGGGGAGTAAATATATTCATATTATTATTATTATAATCAAGGTTCAAATAATCGAGAGTGCACTGTACTTCAAAGACATATGTCCAACAAACTGGATTCAAACCGGGGGAAAGAACAAGCGGGGTTCAGGAAAAGCTTTTCAACCATATGCAACATATTTTGAAGAACCAAATTATTGGAAATACAAACGAGTACGATTTGAAAATAAAGATGCTATGCACTGACGTTCACAAAGCATTTGATTCAGTAGCTCAGGGTGAATCCATCTAGTCCTCACTCAACCACTCGAGCCTCGTTCCGTTTCAAAACGCAGAACATTAGCTCAAATCTTAATTACATTCGAGCGTTCTTCTTTTTCGCCTCGAAGATAATAAGCATCAAGCAGTGGCTAGTTGATTAATGACGATACCGAGGTAAAGCAACGAACGAAGTTTGAAGTCTCACGTAAAGGCGAACTGAGTTCGTCGGTACGTACCATCGCTACTCTCGTACTCCTGTTCGTCCTCATCCTGTTGTCACCGCTCTTGTTGCTTTCTTCCATCTCGCTCGGCCGAAGCGGTAAAAGGTAAAAAGTGGGTCTCCTTCGTCGTGCATCCTGTTACCGGTAATTAAGGTCGTGTCGGCCTGATCTGCTTCCACCCTCCGTAATGGTTTCCAGTAATAATTTAAATTTCGCGGTTATTGTCAGAAGCCGCAATCGTCGGCGAGCACCGTGTTTCAGGTTATGTTACCGCTCGGACTGATCTTTATATAAGAGAAGATTAACCGAACTTTGCGAAATTGCCTGCTAAAGGTCGCTCGACCTCGGTGCGGCGTAGCGGCGGGCAACGCTTAACGTGAATTTCCAAATCCTCGAAACTCCTTTTCGGTCCATTCGTTACCTACGCGAATTCCGCATAATTTAGGGCCGTAATTAAATCACCTCTCCCCGGGTATTCGTTTCCCACGACCCAGTTCGACTACCAGCTGTTTTTTCCACTCTTTTCCGAATTGTGAGTTCGCCGCGGCTCAGAGACGCAATCGTCGCTGCGAGCGCGCTTTTCCGAACGAGCCTCTGTAATTTGCGAGGCGGCGCGACATCATTAGCGGCCGAATTCGCTTCGGTAACCGAAGACATTTAAAAATAGGAGTACTTAGCCACGATGTAATTCGAACACGCCGATGCGCTTCGAAAAAAGCCGGAAAATCTTTTCCCGCTTTGTTTACCTGTTTTCCTTTTTTTTTCCTCTTTTCACCGCCCTCCCGCTCCTGTCGCTTCTTTTCTGCTTTTATTCGGACCCATACTTATTTACAGTGCAGAAACGGGCAAAATATCTCCGGCTAACTCTGTTTCTTATAACCCTTTCTGCTTACTCCGTCTTTTAGGCTGTATTAGATAGAAAAGAGAAAGAAAGAAAGAAATGGTTGTAGTAAAATGTAAACAACTTCATTATGGTTTCGACGGCCCATCTTATCAAACGTCTTTGCGGATGAATTACAAATTAATGTTACCCCCACTTCTGATAGTGTTCGGTAGTTGTGGTACTCTCTTTCTGCACCGGCTAAATCGAATTTTTCGGCCTATTTTTTATTACAGGGTGTCCATTCTTGTTCGGAAATGATTTTCCCTGACTTTTCCAGGTTTTCCAGGCCAATTTTTCTAGTTTTCCAGACCCTTCAAATACAAATTACTCATGCAAGGGGGGGAGGTCAAATTTTTTCGAACATCGTGAGCGGCGGGTATCATCAATTACTCCACAAACTTTTTTTTAACACCGTGTGCTTATGATGCTGTGGCAGCGGGGGTGTAAAAATTTAATGATGGAAATGAAAACGCGCTCTATGGGGTGCAACGTGGTGCGATGTCAATTAACGACTTCATAGATTTTTTTTCCTGTGACTTAATGCCGACCGTGAAAGGGGAGGGGGTGAAAAATAAAATTCAAAAATTGGTTTATAAGTTTTCGAGGTCGCTGTATTCGTTTTTAGGGTTAATTTTTGGATCATGTCCCTTAGGGTGGTCTTTATTTTCAAAATGGAGTTTGGGGGTGTTGGACTCCTTCATTCTGTTCATTTGGTATTTTTAAACAAAGCAAAAAAAATTTGAAGTCGAAAAAAAATATTAACCTGTGCCGCAACTTGATCAAAGTTTACTGAGATTTACCTTCCATGAAAACATTTTTAGTTATAATTTTCGCTATTAATGTAGGTATTAATTAAACATTAAATATTATTTTTTACTCGATTTAGTGTGAAACATCGTTTTCGGGTGCTCCTTAGTCCATAGTAGGTTCTGTAGTCCGTACAGAATATACGCGAATAAATATAATGCCCATTCGTCCAAAACAACATACAATCTGGAAAACGCAATACTCGCCAATTTTATTATTTTAATACGCATGAGTGCCTAGGGTCTCTCTTTCTTCCTGTTCTGTGGAGATGCTGAGGATGCTGATCGGAGGCGCCTGGCTTGGCGCTCATTTGTCTTCCTGGGGGGTGGGTCTGCGTTCTCCGGGGGGTTCAGGGGGGGCTGCTAGTCTTCACATAAAGAATGTAAAAATATTGTATTGCAATCTTGTGTTTTATATTAATCGCTAAAAAATGTACACATTTCATTTTACCGGCCAATTTTTTGGATTAAGACTGTTAAAATGACTTCTAGTAACGCATTTTATCAGTAGAGCGCGCTAGTTGATTTTCCTTTTGGTTATAAAACTGGTGGTGCGATTTCGGAGGCGTACGATTTAGGCTACCTTACCCTACAAATTTATTTATTTATTCTTTTATTTATCTATTTACTGGTTGAATTGCCCGCGACTTCGTCGATGACACACAGTAATTTTGTTTCAAATCGTAACACTTTTTTCAATAGTAATTGGTCTGCGTACACGCTCAGACCACATTTTACTTTAAAAAGAAAAAAATCTTCATACATGGGCGGAAGGGTAAAAGCAGGAGTAAGAATTACCAGAATTTTCACTATTTGTATCACATAATATTTACAAGGTCTTTCTGTTAAAATTGACCCAATTTATTCGAAATTGTAGGCTATGTCCAGTCTTGAAGTTACTGACTTTTGAATTTTGGGTCATCCATTTACGATATGCATGAAGGTTAGCTGAATGACTGGTCCTTCTTTTGAGGGAGGGGGGTTACGAATATCAAACCATCTAACTCAATTTTGCTTCAATCAGAAATACGCAATCAAATTTTAAGAAAATTTGAAGACAAGATGGCGTCATCTTTTACCTTTACAAATTTTGCTTCTCTTATTTCCTATCGACAGGTAATAGTTCAGTGCTGGATCGTTTTTTTTTTTAATAATTTAAAATATTTAAGATATTGAAAAGGTAGTATCTGGCCTGGCAACAACATATTATAGGGTAGGAAGAGAGAAAGAGAGACCGTGGGGGAGGATGTTTGTGTTTAGTAGATTGGTAACTTCAACCCTCTCTTCAGTGAGCAATAAGTGTCGGATATAGTCCGAAATGCGTTTTCGATTCCGTCATTAAAAAACTCCCAATCCTCCACTAATTGAATCAGCTTTTCTTTTCGAGCATTAGAATGCCCCGTGACCCAATATCTCCCTGTACCAAAAAAAAACAACAAAAAAAACAACTGTTCTAGTAAAATAAAGTTACTGCATACGTTTTCAAGTCAATTGGCCTAAGGGACCACACGGTCACTCTCTTTTCAGGAATTTAACATTTTCAACGCTCTCCCACTCCCTGAAAACTGGTAGCCTTCAACAGCGTTAATAATTTGTACTCTTCTATTTCAAAAGGTGATTTGATGTTGTTTACAGCTTAGTTTTGCGATCTGGGTCAGTGGTTCAGGGAATGTAAGAAATGAAAAAATGAAATTTGAGACATGAGTTGATTTTGTGATTTTTAAGTCACTGAGTATGATTTTGAAAGATACTGAGCGTAGATTTTATATCCGACACTCTCCTCGAGCTACTTTAACGGAGGTTGACACCAAATACTATTTATTTTTCGAGATGCATAATAACTCATTTATAGAAATTCAACTTTACTGGACTTGGTTATGGGACTGATTTTTGTATCTAACCCATTGAATGCTACTATATGGAGTTACATTCAAACCTTTCAGTGACTTACAAATCTAGCCTGCCTCCTCTTTTGGAAAACCCTCGGATTCTAAGGATTCTAGCCAGTTAGGCCGGTAGTCAGCCAGCCAGCCTGATGCAGGGTCTGGTTGGCCGAGTTGATAGCATTGGTTTTGGAATCCGGAGGTCCCGGGTTCGAGGGCCCGTAGCAGCTCGCTAGATTTCGACCTAGGTCGGTTTTTCGGCCAGAAGGGAAAGGGGCTAAGACAGCCCTGACAGATCCCCCCCCCCGCCGTCTCTGAGCTAATGCTCGAAAAGACGGATTCCAGGGCTCGGGTTGAGAGTAAATTAGAAATGAAGACAGTCAGCCTGATGCACTGATAAACAGAAAAATCGACAGACAGCCGCTGAATATAGCACCATTTCAATTGCGTTGCGGCACGGGTTGATGTTTTTTTTTTTTTCGACCTCAAATTTTGTATAAAAATAAACAGAATTGAGGGGTCCTGCATAAAATATTAAAATAATTTTTTTTTACAGCAGTAAATAACGACCACACTAGTGTCCCTCCTGGTGCGACCTGGGAGGTAGCAAGAGCGTAGGACAAGCAACAGTTGACTCGGAATTCACCCTTTTTAATTAAAGCCACCGAATAGGGTAAAAATATAGTTTTATTTATTCAAAGTGTAGCTAATAGAAAATAACGTCGTAAAAATTTCTCAATTGAAAAAGCACAGGAGTGTAAATTTGGTCCAAATTAAAAATCGGAGGCGATATTCGAAATCAACGACACAAAACCACCCCTATTTCGATACTTCCTGCAATTTTACGCCGGAGAAGCTGAATTCGTATTACGACAGTGCTCTGGAGGGGGTCGGATAAAAATCTGAGGCGATATTCGAAATCAGCCACTCAGAGCTTGGTTGGCTATCCTGTCCAAGAAATTGACTTTAGAATCTCGTGAAGAATTTGGAACTGGAGGCTAACCAGAGTAACCGGAATTAGCCCCTCCCTCGTGGAGCCTGAGTGGTTTAGGGGAAGGGAAAATAACTATTAAAATGAATTCTGGAATCCAGGTGAAAAAGCTGCAGCATATCTAACGACAAATGCTATAAAAGTAAAAAGGTGGTTAGGATCTGGAAAATTATTGCACCAGGGGAGGCGGAAGAGGCTTCAATTTCAGAGTATCGACAGATACAATATAAGATCATATTTTTGAAAACAATGGACTCTATCATAAGACGATAATAATTATTATGCGGTCTTTAGATTTTTTTCAAATTTTGTGGATTAATTACTCTTTTCCCAAAATCTTGGAAGTCCCTTTCATTCACCCTTATCTACATTTGCGAAAGAGAGGGGAACCGAAGAAAACCCGATGGCACTATGTCTCAGAAGGTGAATTCATTGGTTTTCAGATTTTCGTTTCATTACGACTTTCTCAAAAAAATTTTTACACTGGGGAGAGGAGCTAAACCGAATATTTTTTCACTTTCGCCGCGCCGATTTTCAGATTCTCGCCCGCGAACTGGATGAAATGAAAACATGAAACACGAAACAGCTGATATTGGGAGAAGTGCATAGGGAATTGGTTCGCGTTTCATCATATTTTTCGTGAAATTTGTTCGTGAAGTCACGAATCACATTAAGTGTATAGCAACCTTAATAGAAAGATGTAGACACGAAACGAATGCCATGAAAACGATTTCATCACACCAACACACTCTGTATCTACTACTGTGATAGGAGAGGGGGTTATATGACCCACGCCCTTCTCATGTGAAAGAAAAAAGATAAGATAATTGCCTGAGCGGAGCGAAGTATAATTTTTTTTAAATAAGAAATAGGGTAAAATCTGTTTGAAATACTACAAAATTTCGCAGCCGATTTTTTACAAATTTCCTGACTTTTCCTGACTTTTCCAGACGGACAAATTCCCTGAATTTTCCAGGTTTTCCAGAGAATGGACACCCTGTATTAATGCGGTAATGAAGTCGCATGTAATCACAGCCCAACTTTTACAACTTTGAAGAGTAATCAGCAGTAAAATTTGTGAAACGGAAAAAAATAAGTGACGAAAAATTACATATAGCCCAGTGACAATCTTCCTCTTGGATGGTGATAGCTTGCCGACGTAAAGAGGCTTAAGCGTATTAAAAAAAAAAAAAAAAAAAAAAAAAAAACTCTCTCTATGAGGCTATAATATGTATATCGTTAAAATCGCAACCAAAAACACCGAGAAAAAAGCAAACTCCGACAGAAAAACCCTGCTAAAGGCAATGAAAAACTACAACAGTATCTTTTTCCAGGAAATGCAGCTTTTCCGAGTATCTTAATTACTGATGATTGCGTTCCAACAGGTGTATAATTTTTCCGGATGTAAAAAGCTCCCCGGATTCGGATGTCCGGGAGGGAGCTACTTAGGAGAGCATCATCATCGAAAAGTTTTAAGAAGAATGGCGCAATTAAAATAGGAACTTGGAATGTGAGAAGCTTGAATAGAGTTGGAAGATTAGAGAATCTTAAGAGAGAAATGAAGAGGCTTGACTTAGGAATAGTTGGAATAAATGAAGTAAGATGGAAAGGGGAGAATGATTTTTGGTTAAGAGATTTTAGAATAATAAATACAAAAGGATTAAAAGGGTTATAATATTATAAACAACAGAGTGAAAGGTTAATCTGGATAATAAAAATCTCTCGATATATCTGTTTATCAATTCTTGTTGAATAGGTAGTCCTCATTTTTTCCTATTTTTTGAAGGGAAGGGCACAAATGACTTATTCTTCTCCATTCCACCACAAGTCTACTAAAATGTGCGGCTGTATTTCTGATAAAATATTGAAAGAAAAAAAAAATCGGTTTTTGTCATTTTAAGCCTCCACTTCCGAAAATATGCTCTTAGGAACGCCATTGGAAAGCTATCATACAATATAGACCCTGAAGGAGAGGATGCAGGGGAGGAAAAAACGGAAACAATGCTAGCAGAAACGAACACGTACAAAGCGCAAACGATTGAGACTATTTTGGGCTCAAAATTTAAACGTGACGAGGCTATCCTATCCTCGGCCCTCAACAAGTTCCTACACAAAAACGTAACTAGTTATTCTGAATCACGGTTTTTACAAAATTTTCTGTATTCTGTAACGTGAGGGTTCTCTTCATCCTTTACCACAGATAACTACGTTTAAGGTTGAAAGTTTTCAGTATTTCTGTAACACATGTTTGAGACACCAAACTAGAACATTAATTATTTCAAACTTAGTTTTAGGCAGAGAAACTCAAAAAAACACATTTGAGACATATTTGATTCCAAATTAATATTTATTAATAAAATAATTTTATTTAATAAAACTAAAAACTCAATAATTTTTTTAAAAGAAAAAAAATTTATAAAATTAATAAATTTAATTATAATAAAAAAATTTTTAATATTAATAATTTTAATAATTATTTTTATTAATTTTAATTTAAATAATAATTGACTAATAATTAACTCAATTAATATTTTTATTTCTATTAATTTAACTTTTTTTCCTCAACATTTTCTTGGATTAAATGGAATACCACGACGGTACATTATATTTTCTGATTACTTCATTTTATGAAATACTCTATCATCAATTGGTTCAATTATATCATTTTTATCCAGCTTTTGTAACAAGCAATATTTCATGTCAATCCTCTGTGACTCATTGGGAGAAGAGTTCCAGACGAAATGACTTCAAAAAATAAACTTAGCAACCAAAAAAAAAAAAAACACTTTAGGTATCACTGTCAATAATATCTGTATAACTGACGATATCGTATATTTTGACCCCTTGTGGATCTGTATGGGTAGGAGTTACAAATTAATCGACATTAAAAATGAAATTAACGACTCGCAAAACCCCTATTTAAATTTTTTTTCTAAGCTATTATAAATGGAATTTCATATTGGTTTTCGTTTTGAAACCCTCTCTTCTTGAATACTCAGATAGCTCCAGGTCCAAAAATACTCTGTAGGGTAATAACCACCACCGTGTGGAGCGGAATGCTGTGTTTAAAATTCGCAGTATTCGACTTTGTTTTCAGGCCCACACTTAGCTTTATTCCACCAGTGGGCTATGAAATTCTGTGCGCATTTTCTCCGTAAATTTTTCTCTTTTTTTCAAGCGGGTGGAGCTTAGGAGGTCTCAAAGTATACAAAGATGTAGGTGGTGATTAACATGGTTTGGAAATGAAAAATCCCTAGTTTCTAGTGATCAATTATTAAAAAGAAATACCTAATTGCACAATAAATGATGTACTATAAAATTACATGCATCATAAAAACAAATATAAAACAAACAAATTTAAAAACTTTTTTTCTTGATTTTTTACTCGGAAAATCGTTGATAACCTCTTCGTAATCTAATTTTTTCCAACAAAATTTAACAGTTTTAAACTTTTTAATCTATCTATGAGAGGAAATACAGTCATTTAGCTACTCGATTCGTCTTTTTTTTTTAGTCAAATGTAAAACTGTAAAGTCTGCTTCATTTATCATTTTACTCTTTTCGAGTGAACTATACGCTTTAAAAAAAAGTCGTCTTTCGTTTGCCACCCACGCAGCCTCTAAAAATCTGCCGCCTTGGGCTGAAACCTCTTCAGCCCATGCCTAAGTACGGGCCTGTATTGTTTTGTACCAGCCCAACTATAAGTTAGCACTGCATAAACGTAGAGAATTTAATCTACAATATAATCCGCCTGCTTCCGAGTACTATATGTTATTGTCCGCAGACAAATGTTAATAAAATTGCATACCTAATTCCCCGTAAATAATACAGAGTACAAATCTCCATGTTTATATTTATTTGTCCCAATCGTAATATTTCACCGTTAAGATATGTAGAACAGACAGAGGTAGTCCAAAAATTGTATACGTCAACATAAGCCAAATTATCCGAAAGTAGTGGAGCCAGGAGTTCCCAAGTCTGAATAGTTTACTTCGGAATGCTTAAAATTCGGTTCCCCCGGTAAGTAGTGCTAACTGAGGGGAAATAGGAACGCTACTAGTGCAAAAGTTATTATTACATAATAGTCACAGAGCCAGGTGTTCCCAAAATTTAATGTTTCGATTCCTCAAATTCTTAATTCTACAGAGTTGTAAGACCACTATTAGAATATTTAAGACTTGAACTCAGGCGAATCAGGGCCGTGCAGAGGAAATCCGGGCCCTGGGGGGGGATGTAAAAAGTAGGTAAGAGAAAAAAAGAAAGAAACACAATGTTTTTAGGGCCCTTTTTGTAAAAACAGATTTTTAGCACTGGTGGGCCCTTAACGGGCCCTCAAAAAAACTCGGGCCCAGGGGGAAACTCCCCCTCTCTCTGCACAGGCCTGAGGCGAATAACAGTTTCCTCACAGCTTACATTGATAAGATCATCTCACACCACTAAGTAGAGAACTACTAGGTATGGCAAAAAAAAAAGCGCCAGGAAGAGATTTTAAAATATGTCTGGACGAAAAATGGAAACGTGAAAATACGAATAGAAGAAAACAGTCCTGCAATAACCATCTTCCATAAGAAGCAGTTAGAGGAGATAGCAGAACCTAACCAAGGCTCACAGTGTTTTAACAACAAGGAGCAAAGCACTGAGTTCAACAAACTTCCCAAGAAGACAACTGCACCAACACCCAGGTCAGAAAAAGCAATAACAAGGAAGAACAGACTTACAATCTGAGGAAAAAGATTTAAAAAAAAAAAAAAAAAAAAAAAAAACTGGACCGTACCGAGCTACTATAGGAATGGGAACAAACACACGATTAGGAACAATGGAAAACAAAACAATGAAGGCTCGCGCAACGGACTCTCCTTATCCAGTAAGTCTGGTAAACGAGGGTAAGAAAACCACATTTCCTATAGACGGTAAAATCAGAAAACAAAAACAAAACATTTTTCGAATGTAGGTACAATTAATGTAAGAACGCTTAAAAGCCAAACAAATTTAATAGAATTAGAAGAAGCATTTATGGAAACAAACCTCGATATTCTAGGTCTGTCGGAAGTCAGAAGAGAAGGGGGAAAATTATTATAACAAATAACGGGAATCTTTTTATCACTACGGCGTTGCGGGGGGGGGGCGCAGGCCGGGGTATGCTTTTTAGTTAAAAAACAATTAAAAAACGATATAAAAGAAATACGAGGAATAACAGAAAGACTAGCCCTTTTGAAACTAGAAACAACCGGAATAATAGTCACCTGTATACAAGTATACGCTCCAACAGCAAATTCCGACAATGAAGCAATTAATAAATTTTACGATAATCTCGAAATACTAATTGAAAATAATTCCACAAATAATGAACTACTAACAATAGGAGACTGGAATAGCCAAGTAGGAATCAGGCAGAAAAGGGAGAAAAATATAATCGGAAATTTCGGCTTTGGGAAACGAAACGAACGAGGGTGGAAAATGATCAGATTTTGTCAAGAGTACAACCTAAAAATAATGAACGGATTCTTTAAAAAAAGACAAAATAAAATGTGGTCATGGATTTCCCCCAACTATGAATATAAAGCTCTGATCGATTATATCCTAGCACCGCAGAATAATAATTGGTTATGCAATTTCAACATCAACGAAAAATGTAGGTTCTGCTCCGACTATCGTTTGATAGAAACAAGGTTGAACATTGAACAGAAAAATGTAAACACTGGGTATAAAATAAAAAGAAATCGCAACCATCCAACAAGTAAAATCAAACCTGAAAATATCCGTAAGAATAACACAGATAAAATAGACACGAATAATTCTAACATAGATGAAATAAATAACTTTCTAATACAACAACTAAAAAAGAGTGAAAACTTTCCAGGAGAAAGAATAGGAAACGAGATCAACGAGAAAGAGGACGAATTGAAAATTAAGATAAAATAACTACACCAAAAAGATCGGAACTACTGAGGATAAACAAAACCCCTCAACAAAAAATAGAACTGAACCTTATATCAAGGCTAATTAGGGCTAAAATACGTGAGAAGAACGACCTAAAGAGGAGGGAAATCATTAGAAATACTCTGGAAGGAAACAAAAATATCAAAAAAATGAAAAGAGGATTAGCTACGGGAAACCAATGGACCTCACATTTTACTACCGATAATGGAGATAAAATACACGATAGAAAGAAAATAAATGAACATATCACACAGAATACTTCAGGAATATATGTATACAACAACCCCGATGAAGAAATAAAAATAGAAGAAATAAACATTGAAACAAGGGAAACAAAAGTGGAGCCTGAGATATTGATGTCAGAACTGGAAAACATTATAATGAATTTAAAACAGAATAAAAGTCCAGGCCATGAAAAAATTACTAATGAACATACAAAATTGAGTGATAGGGATGTACGAAAAATTATGAAAAACCTATTTAACAAAATTCTAAAAACCGAAAGTATCCCAAAAGACTGGAAATTATCAAACATAATTTTACTTTTCAAAGAAGACGACCGTCATAAAATTGAAAATTGTCGTCCTATAACACTAAGTAAGATAATCGCAAAAATATTTTCGAAGTTCATAGAAAGTAGAATAAGACCAATTATTAATAGCCAGCAACCTATTGAACAAGCGGGCTTCAGACGAACATTCTCCACAGTCGATCATTTACAAACAATGAACTTGCTCATATATGTAGAAAAAAGCAAAGAATACCAAATTGATGTATACATCGCCCTAATAGATTATAACAAAGCCTTTGATTCGTTACAACACCAATATCTATTCAAAGCAATGAAAACACAAGGAGTACCGCAAAATTTGATAAATATAATAAAAGATATGTACGATGGGGCAATGGCAAGAATTATAACAGCCGTTGAAGGCGACTAGTTCCCTATTAAGAAAGGAGTAAAACAAGGCGACCCATTGTCTCCTATCCTCTTCAACTGTGCTTTAGAAGAAATATTTAAACATGTTGGAAAGTCCTGGGAGGAAAAAGGAATAAATATAAATGGTAAATACATCACGAATCTAAGATTCGCAGATTATATAGCTTTAATAGCAAAATCAAAAGACGAGTTATCCCAAATGATAAAGGACTTGAATTACTTTGGGGGAAAAGCGGGTCTATCGATGAATAGAAACAAAACGAAAATAATTAGCAATAGGAAAGAAATAAGGGGTACAAAAATAAACGATATCCAAATAGTGAGGAAACAATATACTTGGGACAAATAGTATCTTTTGACGAGCAAATGACTAAAGAAATTGAATCAAGAATTACAAAAACCTGGGCGAAGTACTGATCATTGAAGGAGGTGTTCAAAGGCCAATTCAAAATTACCCAAAAAAAGTAAAATCTTCAATAAATGTGTCCTCCCAACCCTAACATATGAATGTCAAATATGGTCTTTAAATAAAAAAATCATAAACAAAATAAAAACTACCCAAAATATAATCGAAAGATCAATACTAGGAATGAAAAAGAAAGACCATGGACCAATCATAGAAATCAAAAGTAAAATAAAAAAACACAGAAGCAGTATCACATATTAGAAGACAAAAATGGGGTTAGGTAGGACACATAGCAAGACTTCGCGACGACCGATGGACCTACTGCACAGCTTTTGGTTTACTCAATATTATAAAAGGAAACAGGGAAAACAAAAGACGAGATGGGCAGATGAAATAACGACATTTTTAACAAATAAAAATTGGGGGGCAATAGCCAGAAATCGAGAAGAATGGAACCGCCTACAGAAAACCTTTGCTCTTTATAGGCCAAGGCGAATATCTTTTGCGCGGGCCTTCACATCTTGAGATGTTTGTGTTTTCGAATCTACGTGTACATAGTTTTTAAAAGGCCTGTATAATAGCATAAGTCTGTATTCTCTAATAAAGGAATTCATTCATTCATCTTGTAAAAGCAGATTTTTTTTAGCACTGGTGGGCCCTTAACGGGCCCTCAAAAAAACTCGGGCCCAGAGGGAAACTCCCCTCCCCCTCTCTCTGCACATGCCTGAGGCGAATAACAGTTTCCTCGCATCTTATATTGATAAGATCTAGCCCTGCGGATAAATTTGAAATATTATTTAATTATTTTAGTTTTTGAAAGCGCCACAGCCGCTGAGGCTTCTTGTGGGTGCTTTACAGACAGTTACAGTTGTTTATAAATAACAGTAAGAATTATGACAACAGTAACCAACCTAATTTTAATAAGTGAGGGGATAAGGAAAGAAAGAAAGAGACAGAGAGAGAGAGAGAAAAAAAAAATTCAAGTCCGATATCTAATTTTTGAATTACAATTTTGGATTCTGATGGTGTTTGTTCAGTGTGGTTATCAGAGGCCGGAGCAAGCGATGGAAGTCCGAGACACAAGAGGAAAGAAGAGGCAATGTTACTTTGTTAGAATTACACGTTTCCTTTCAGTATTTCAAGTACAGAGAGCCAGCTGCGAAAAAATATCCCAATTTTCAATATTCGCTTGTTTTTAGTTACATAATTTCTTTAGTTTTTGTATTGGAGAGTTTTCGCCAACTCTGGATCGAGCAGATGATACATAAAATGTCTCACTGTGTTTGCTTTTTGAAGTGGGGACCCTTAATCCAACCCCTCCAAGTAGTCCACTATCTTTTACTTTCCAGTGTATTATGGTATGCAAGAACTTTAATTTATCTATACCTCTACTTTCAGCTAGACTTAAAATTTTGTACCCTTTTTGTAACTCCCTAAATAATACGTCATAATGATAATAATCAAAAGCGTTGAAGTACAGATATCTTAATAATCGATTCTGAACTTTTTCCATGTTTTTTGCCAGGAGAATAGATGTGGGTTCTTATAAAACCGAGAAGTCCTGTAAGTGGGGTCGAACTAGAGAACAATATAGAGTTTTGATAGTAGAATGCTTGCAATTTCTGACTAAAAAACCTTCATTTTGTTTGCTTTTGAAACTGAATTAAGAATGTGTGATTTGTATGTAAGTTTTGGATAAAAGGTTACACTTGAGTATTTTATTTCTGAAACAGAGGCCAATATAACCCCTGCTATGGTGTAGGTATTGTTCGATGTATTGCTTCCCCCTTTTTTTATGTGTCATTTTAAAACATTTTCTTGGGTTAAAACAGCTGATTTGCGTAACAAAATCATTGTGATAGTTATAAAAGCTTTATCAAGAAATACTGACAGATAAATTTAGTAAGACTTGCCTGGTTATACAGAATCGATTTTGAATGAAATTTTGGTACCTCAACGCGAAAGATGAAAATAAACCGGAAAAATAGGTATCCAATGACTTCTGAAAATCTTCAATGAAACTCTTCGGACATTCTCTTGAAGGTTTCCGATAACATTCTTCGGAAATGATCGGAACTTGTTCCAAAGATTTCCTATGAAATTCTTCGAAAATTATTAAAGATTTTCCCCGAAGATTTAGAATGAAATTTTTTGGATATAATCGAAAATATTCTCCAAAAATGTGCGATGCGATTCTTCGAAAATCATCGGACACGTTTTCTTAGAGATTTCCGATGAAACTCTTGGACACCCACTGAACATTTTTTAAAACGATTTCTGATGAAATTCTTTTGAAATCATCGGACATTTGTTCCAAAGATTTCCGATAAAACTTTTCGGGAAATACCGGGGATTTTCTCTGAAGATTCCCGATGAAATACTTCGGAAGTCATATAGGACATTTGTTCCAAAGATTTCTAATGCAGTTCTTTAAAAATCATCGATAATTTTATCCCAAAGTTTCCGATGAAATTACCGCTCGGAAATTATCGAATATCTTTTCCATAAATTTCTGATGAAATTCTTCGAAAATTAGCGGACATTTCCCCCACGGATTCCCGGAGAAATTCTGAAGAAGAATTTCAGGTTGTCTTACTGTCCTATCGTAGGCAAGAAAAAAATAGCTATCAGTAATATTTATGTCGAGTTCGCCTCAAGTCTCCTATCTTTATATTAGAACAAATTATTTTATTTTAGACAGTATTTTACCCTCCCCAACCAACAGGCGAGCCCAATTTGGGGCAGGGGACAATTAAGATATAACTAGTTATAATACAAGTAGATGTGTATAAAACAAAGAAGATAAGCTGGTCTGCCCCTGCAGTTTTTCAGATGTTTAGATAGGCAACCAGCCTGGCATTTTCTCTTCAGGGGAGGCGGCGTGGGCGAAGGATAATTTTTAGTGAGAAATGGGTCAACTAGAGTTTTTTGGGAGCGAGGGGAGGAGGAGGTATTTTTCTTAATATGCAGAGAGAAGAGATACTCTGACTGATGTTATGCCATCAGCTGAAGTTTTTATAGTAAAGCCATCAGAGACATAATCCAATTCTGACATTATGATTATGCCATTATGTCTCATCAACTGGAATTTACAGTCTAATATAACACGATGAAGTGGTAACAGATAGCAACAGACAGAAAGGCTTGGAAGAGGGTGACAGAGACATGTGTGCCCAACGGTGGACGGAGCAGGTGGTGGCTCACAGACATGACAGTAAGAAACAATAGAAATGTAACATTATAAACCTAGTCAATGTCAAAATAAACAAATAAAAATAACACGATGAAGACATAATCTGCATAATAGTTGAATATGGGTTAGCTGGGGTTTTTTCCGCAGGTAGAATAGGATGGGTACGACAACAAGAAGACAAGACATGATAAAGATATAACGGTACAAAATGAAGACAAACTCCCCTAGTAAGACGTAATGAAAAACATAAGATAAAATAAAGACAATCACATATAAGACATAATAGGGGAGACCGGGGTAAGTTGTCCACTGGATAAGTTGTCTCAGCCTCCATGTCACCCGTGTAAAAGGTGCCCTTTTGAATCTGATGACGTCATGCTACTCCTTAAAGTACCAACACTTCATTCATGCCTGATAGACCTCGCGATTATGGAACCGACCTGATTTATAGTATATGCGGGATATGTTATCAGGGAAGGATGGGGAAGATGAAGAAGAAAAATGATGGACTGGTATCCAAGGCAAGATTGGAGATCACCAGAGAGACCTCTGACAAGGTGACACGACGAGCTAAAAAATATAAGGGGAAGGCTTTGGGTAAAGAGTGCAAGGGATAGGGACTGGAGATCACCAGAGAGACTCCTGATAAGGTGACGCGACGAGCTACAAAATATAGGGGGAAGGCTTTGGGTAAATAGTGAAAGGGATAAGGACCAATGGAGAAGAGTGGAGGAGACCAATGCCCGATCATGGGCGCACTGAATAAGTTAGTGTAAACGCGAATCGTCGCCTTTAGTAGTATAAGTGAACGGTTATAATTCCAAATAAAAATAAATAAATAAAAATTTCGCCAAATTGGAGATTAGGATTCAACTTTTTACAGGACCACGCTAGTACCATGAAATCACAACCCTGCCGTCTGACGTATCGTACTTTCAACATGTGCGAAAATGTTTTGCGACTTAGTGCCTTTGCCACCGAGACTAGGAGAGCGTCCATAGAAGCTAATACACGCACATCACTACTCCAGTACGGGTGCCACTGTGCTTCCGACTGGAACACGAGCACCGCACCGGAGTGAGAGCTTTAGAACGGAACAATCCGGTCATTCGCACCATCGTTAGAAGTGAACGTCCGCCAAAAATATGGCAGGCAGACATGGGCGAGAGACCAGAGAAGGGCGAAGATAACACGGCCGAGTATAACAGCAGCAGAGCTGTACTATATCGCCCGGGGGTACACTGTGTGCTCCGAGAAGTTAGTTGTAATTTACGATGAGACCACATTCAACCAGCGAGTTAATGGTCTGGAATCCCCAGCACTAGCTAATTGATTTCTTGCCGCCACCGGTTATTACTTTTGCCAACCTACTTTTGACTCACACGGCCATTATTCTGGCTGCGTTCAACGCCGTGCACAGCGTAACCCGAGTATTGATCATTAGTCTTGTTGCGTTTCTTCTTTCCTGGCAGCGAGCTCCCCACTGAGGCGGGCATTTGTTGCGTTTTCCACTCATTGTCCGACAGATGAGTTACGAAAATTAAACCAGCCCGGTTATGCTTAAGAATTAGCTTTCTATGCAAGAGTAGTGCGAAGAGACAGAGTTGACCAACCATGCAGTTTTTCGATTTGACATTCTCAGCAAATTGATTCAAAAAACCCCATTCCGATACTTATTCGGTACCTTCCTGATTACTATTCAATATCTCTAAGTATATGGTACGCTAGAAATATTATTTTACCCGAAAGTTAACGAGCCTGTCACTTGAATATCCACTTTCGTCCCGTAAAGATTCGACTTCGCGATTAAAAAAAAGGGGGGACCAATTCGTGAAACATCTTGTGGTATAGATATTACGTTTATTTCACATTTTCGCTCAATACTTCCAAGTGAAATCGTCTTTAAGAAAAGACCCCCTTCCATCTGGTAAGTAGGAAATTCGCCCGACAATATGTAGATATATTTGCATACCCTTACTTTGAAAGGGGCTGAGTTACAGTCAAATTTTAAAAGGTTTTCCATCTTTGATTTCTCTCTCTCTCTCTCTCTCTCTCTTCTCACGACTGGAAATAGGAAAATAGTACCAGAAGGTAATAGTAGAAGGCGTAACCACTGGAAAAAATGGTCGGAATTGGTTCAACAGAGTGTTCATAAAATCGATTTTAGTGCAAATTATATTAGAAAATTTTCACTTTTATTCAATTTCCCGTGAAACTTGTCCTGTTAAGCTACTGTTCACGCTAATTTGGTTGGCTAACAATAATTTTGTAATTCTGCTATATAATCGCAATCAACCTGAATATGGGGGGGGGGATGTTTTTTTCATTATTTATAACTATTAGATTATAATACAGCTGGTTTTTCTATCCATGTCAACAGCAATTTTTGGGAACTCGATTCTTTAATCTACATACATAACATTCATCACTAAATTAATACCGCCCCCCCCCCCGCCAGAGTGTTACAGTAAATAGAAAACATACCAACATTTCCCAGTACAATTTTGCACTAAGTGAAATTTATTTTTTCAACCACTTTCCATGATCTTTAATTTTTTTCTATGTGGTTACCACAACTGCCATCTTGCACTTTCTTCCAATCAGTATGCGCCATAGTTCGTAGAATATGGCCAAAATGTTACCAAAACGGAATTTAGCGACCTTTGGAACCAATTATTGGATACCCACATTAAACTTTAAAAAATACTAGACTCCCCCCCCCTCCCGCATGGGCCTCAATTTCAAATATGGGGTATATAGATGAAAGGAGGGAGGTGAATAAGCCTCATAAACGATATAACTCTGTGAAACGGTAAAGTAGCTGAAGAACATAATTATTATCTTCATAAGGTGTAGGCATTTGCGTTAAAAAGTAATAATTCTTAACGAGGATATCTCGAACTCCATTTTCAGCAGTTCTAATCCAGATACAAGAAAATTGCTTATTACGTTTTTTATGGGAAATTTAATGTACGTAGGTTGTTTAAAAAGTCGGTCACAAAATACCATAACTCGAAAAGTTTTTATTCAAAAGTTACAAAAATTTAAAGGCCTTCAATGTAGTCCCCTTCCTTCGAAATGACCTTGGTCAACCGGTTGGGCAGCCTCTGAATTCCGAGTAATTGTCGATTTCTGTTGAGTCTTCTGATCTCTCGGCTCACTGCACTACTCAGCGCATTCAAATCCACAAAACGTGTTCCACGAAGGTTTTCCTTCAGCCTCGGAAATAAGTCAAAGTCGCAGGGGCTCATATCGGGACTGTATGGGGGGTGGTCCAAGACTTCCCATCCCCAGCTGTTGAATAAATTCATGGCAGGACTCACGACATGGGATCTCGTATTATCATGCAGGATAATGACGCCGCGCGAGAGCAGCTCCGGGCGTTTCTTTCGGATTTCTGGCCGTAAAAATTTCCGGAGGAATTCGATCTAACCGTCATACGCCTGTCCTCTTCCATTGCCATGCTCACAAGCATCTGGTTAGTGAATTCTTCGGGCGAATATTTGGTGTGGAGGATCTGCCAGGGCGGGGAGCGGTTTCAGTACTCGTTCTTCCCTCTCTGAACCTCCTACACCATTTCGAAACTGCGGTACGATGCATAGCATATTCACCACAAACTTCAAATAAGGCGGCATAAATTTCAGGGGCTTTTTTACCTCGTAAGAAATCAACTTTTATAAACGCACGTTGTTCGAGAATAGTCAAGCGAGCCGAAGTACTTTCAGAGCTCATCGCGAAACGTTATAAAAACAATGTCATTCAACATACAGTACCTATCGAAACACATACTGAAATGTGCACAAGACATCAGACTACATCCACGAAACAAAATCATCGCCGTAGGTCAAATAGTTCCCGAGAGAGAGAGAGAGCGTTTTGTGACCGACTTTCTGAACAAGCCTCGTAAAATCTATTGCAAATAAATAAATAAAAAAACAGCAGCTCAAGAGGACAAGTTTCACGGAAAATTGAGAAAATGTGAAAATTTTCTGATATAATTTGTTCTAAAATTGATTTTATGAACAGCCCGTTGAATCAAATCTGACCTTTTTTGTTTTCTGTGGTTACCACAACTGCCTTCTACTATTACCTACTGGTACTATTTTTCTGTCTATTTCCAGTCGTGAGAAAAAGAAAAAATTTCAACGATAGAAACCTTTTCAAAATTTGACCATAACTTAGCCCCTTCAAAAATGAGAGTATGCAAACATATCTACATAATGTCAGGGTAGGTTGCCTACTTACCAGGTGGAAGGTGAGTCATTGCAAAAGAGACACCCTGTGTTATTGGGTTGTTGCCTTATGTGCTTTCTGCTTTTGGTCTTCTGTTTCATCTCAGGTCTTTCAACATACATCTCCATATCAACCGACAAGTCAACAGAAGAGACTACTGAAAGTACCAACAACGGGGACAAGAAACAGTCAAAATTGAGGGTTCATGTCACAGATGAACAAAATAGCGTCGGCTGGCCGATAAATACCGCCGCGAAATAAACGGCAAGTGTGGGGGCACTGATTTTTTTTTTCAAATTTGGTACATTACTAGTACTCATTTAGCACTGCTATAGCCATTTGTAAGTTCAAGATTACCGCATATTTGAAGGTCATATTTTGCACGCAAAAACAAGAATATCCAGTAGTACGACCTGCCCCCGAGTCATTTTTCACTCAGTAGTCTGGTATACGCGCTTACATGAAACTTGAAACCCACTGACTGGAGTTCAAAGTAAAGCTAAAATATGGAGGTGAAGTACTAATCCGAAAATTATAGTAAGTATTTAATGAAATCTTAAAATTCCAAAGTATACCAGATGAATGGAAAAAATCAGATATAATTTTACTTCACAAGAAAGGGAATAAACATGACATAAACAATAATTATAGGCCATACAATAGGATTCACAACAGAGAAAGTTTTTTCAAATCAACTGAACTCAGCATAAGACACATACTCACCACCCAACAACCAAGAGAACAAGCAGGATTCAGAAAATATTTCTCAACCATAGATCACTTACATACAATCACCCAAATAACAGACTCCCAATCAGAACTAAAACTAACAGAGATGATAAACGAATTGAGCGAGCCCAGTGCCAAAACAGGACTCCTTATTAATGCTAAAAAAAAAACAAAAAAAAACAGTATTAATTAAAGACAAAAAACCAAAATCAACAGAAATAGATGACAAAATCTTACGCACAGCAAACAAAGGGACGTATCTTGGTGAAAGAACAGCTTTAATAGAACACATGGGAAAAGAAATAAATACATATAAGAATCACCGAAGCTAGGGCCAAATACTGATCGCTAAAAGAAATCTTCAAAGGCCACTTCAATCTCACTCACAGAAGTCAAATATTCAACGTATGTGTGGTCAAACCTGGACCCTAAGCGAAAAAATCCTCAATAGAATAAGGGCTACCCATGACTCCTTGGAACGTTCTATAGATACTGGGTATTAAGAAAAAAAGATCAGACACAACGTGATGTAATAAGAAATATCCGTCGCATGAAATGGAAGTGGGCAAATCGCGTTTCCCACCTCGCGGACGACAGATGGATCTACAAAGCCACTTTCTGGCAATCTTTAAATTACAAGAGGAAAACAGGGCGTTAAGAATCAAGGAGGGACGATTCAATAAATTCCTCAAAACGTAAAATTTCAAAAAATAGGCAATGAGATCGGTTGCAGGAAACCTTCACTCTTTATGAGCCGGGAATAATTGCTTGAGCCCTAATCCAGGCTCTAAATCGCGGTATCCAATACGTACTAATATGTTCCCAATAAAGGTGATTCTGAATAACATATTACGGTTACCTCCACACAAAACAAACATTTATAAAAATTCCGTTATTATCAGAAGTAAGTATGGTAGTACGAAATGAAACCGTAAGTTATTATAAATATTTAGACATCTTAGACCCAAAAGAGAGGGGAGATCAGATAAAAACTTTACGTAAGAGAAAATCTTGACTTCCGAATACTAAATACTATTCAGTAACTTGGATTTTTTTTTACTTCTCTCTTTTTTTCTTTCTAAATTAAATTCTAAAAAATGAAAAATGATGCCTGATTAAATGTGTATGAATCGATTACCGCCTAGCTGAGTAAATGGGGAACTAGTTGTATGGATTTTCTATGAACAGTACATGTGTGTGGGAGTGGGCATAGGGGAGGGGTGGAAGCTGGTTATGGTTCACGCCTGAGCTGTTGGCTCAGCTATGTATTGTTCGGTTTCTCTTTCTTTCTTTATATCTTGACTGCTCCTCTGCCCCGATTTGGCCACACCTGGTGGTGGGGGAGGGCAAAAGATTGTCTAAAATAAAATTAATAAAATGAACAAATTTCACGAAAAAACTTACAAGAATTCTGGTAAGTCTCGAACATACAGCGAGTTTAAACACTCTTTAATAGAAGATTCTGGTAATTTTGGCCAGTTACAGGCAACAATTACCGTGATTCTATCGAAATTTAGTGGAATTATAGTAAAATTACGGCAATTTTAATCAGATTCGAGCTCTAATTATCAGAATTTTAAGGTCAAGAATGCGTGAAATCGTTCAACATCGGAGACATCAGAATTTACCAAGTTCACTCACACTCCAACATGAACACTAAGAATTCTAGTAATTTTTATCGGACAATGTCTTTCAGTACAAAGATAGTTTTAAACAGTTCTGGAAAAGTCTTGAAGAAGAAACTGTATTTAAAGCATCACGATAATGTAGCCCTCTTCTGAGCCATGAGTAAGTTGAAAATACTAATTTTACTGCGCAAATCATTAAAAATTTTCACACTTGCTCGGCTTGCAGCTGTAGTTCTACCTGCAGTAGTTCCTTTTCACTTATAAGATAATAAACTGTATTCTTCCCGTAAGATTTTTCTATTTACACTACTGTACAGAGCAACTTAGTTCTCGAATTCTTCAAGTGTTGCTCCAGGTAATTCCACGTTTCCGGCAACTTACTGACGTTGGCTGTACACTGACTACCCGCAGCTTTTAAACCTGTTGGATTAACGTTTACCAAATTAGTGAGAATAAAAAGGAAAAAAGGAAACGTAGTTTCTAATAATTATGACATTATTCTAGATACTTACACAGTGGATCCTAATAAGTAATTTGTTTCTTCAACGTCAAGACTTTTTATTCCAATTGTACAAGTAATGTGTTAAGTAAAAATAGTTAATCACTTTTTCGGCCTAGCCGTATGAAGAAATTGTAGCAACAGCGGATCACTTGTTACATCTGTAAAACATTTCTTGAAACACTTGAGCCCAGTAATCAGATCATCACAACAGTATTTTATGCTCAGAATTTTGTACAATACTGTTTACTAATTTATTCTTCTCTTTTATCCATCCATCGATCATTTTCTACATTATTCTTTTTTTATTTTATCAGAACAACCATTTAAGGAATCACCATTGTCACAATTATTTGTCCGAACAACTGGAGCAACAGAAGATACAATTACTTTGAGCGTATATTTCTTCTCTTAATTTCTTGATTAGGATCAATTTCCGCAATAAATTCGTCATAAACAGAAATATCTTTTCCCAGGGCCACTTCTGCCATCATATATGTCGACGATTTATTGTAATTGGTAAAATATTGATCAATCGGGTTCATTAAATTGGAACACTGCCCACTGATGTAGGCAAAATTTCTTGTACTTTCCTTCCATAGTTAACTTCAGTATCATAATCGATTCCGTAGATTTTACTAGCATTCATTTTTGGCTTAGCACTCGAAAGAGATGGTCATTAATTGAAATCATGTCATCTATTGAAAGATATTCAGAAATAAACGTGATCATCAAGTACAAAATTAGTGACGTGGTACTTCTCTACACCAATAGAACAGAAGTCAATGAGAGATATAAGATTGAACGCTTTTACTCTTCATAAAATGACATCTAGATCCGAATATTTCCTTTAGAGTAATTTTATTTGTATCACAGCCGCGTATTTTTTAAATCACAATATGCAACACACCATTTCTCTTTAAATTCCCAGTTATTTGCAATATTTTTTATCCATTGTGGATACTTTCCACTATTTTCTATGCATGCATCATAAGCGATTTGCACGTGTAGTAAATTTTCAATTTCTACAATACTCATTAAAGTCGTTTGATCGTTGTTCTCAATTTTGTTGTCTGAATTCTACAGCCATCTCTATACCGCTTGAAAGATACAAAAAACGCATTTAAAATGTCTACTGTCACGCCAGGTTTTTAATCCTCGCTCTTCAGCTGATGAATTATTCACAGAAATGGTGGTTGGATATCCGTGATTCCCAAGCATAACTAGACATTGTTTTTTTGAATAAACTGAATGCGTTTGTACTCACTTCAGTTATTTGGCCTCCATATAGTAATTGGCAAACCTGGAGAAACACTTGCAGCAGTAAATTCTTCGCTTCAGATGCGATCATATCATCCATAAAATATTCATGAAATACTTGGCGAATATAAGCATCTTCATCTTAAAGAAATCTGAAAGTTTGTGCTGTGTCCAATGTGTATGCGTCTTTGATGCGGAATTAATAGACCGTAAATTGGCCTGAAAGAAATTAAGTTAATGTAATACAGAAGTAATCTTCAGTTACCGATATGAAATAAGCTGAAGAAAATAATAAATAAGGAAAGCTTTCATTCAGACACTCACCTCCATGGGTTTCGATTTCTATTACAATTTGAAGAGATATACCTACGTACTCCAGCTCGACAAGCAGCTTTTTTGGACATTCCTCGTTTATTTTTCAATTTATCGACTTTTATGAAAGAACTATCATGGCGTATTACTAATTTCCTGTTCAAATAAACGAGTCAAATAAGTACAACTTCCGGGATATGAAAAGTTTTGTAGGTTACTTACAAAATTTTCCGATTTCCATTCCGGTTCAGTTTGGCAAATTCCACTGGGTATTTGAATCACCTATTACTGAATTAGCGTATCCAAGCGATTATGTCGGCCATTAATTTCAAATTGGTTTGAAAGACACACTTACTCATCGCCGACATTTGATTTAAAAGTTGATGAAAATAATTTCCCCGCAAATGGCTCTCTTCTGAAGATGTAACAATATTCTTTCGTGACTGGCATTGTACCATGAATAAAACTGAAATACAACATAGTCATAAACTCATAATTAACCCATAATTTAGAAAAACACGCTTACCTATTCATTCGTGAAACATCCAATATGGAGATTGTGACTGTGAGTGGGAGAGACGCGAGAGTGCTCCATGGCTCCACCAACTTCACACAACACACACGCACGCACAAAGATCGCGGTCTCGTCTTATGAGAATTCCAATCAGTTAGTTTGTTCCGATGACTATTTTAATTTGCAGTTATTAGTACAGGAATATGATTTCAATAAGTATTTTTTCTCTAAATTCTTAAAAACTCAAAATATCGAAGTCATCGCCTGTACATTTCAGTGGAAAATGGGAGCCGTTAATTTCTAATTTGATCATTGGTTTTCAACACTGCCGCTAGGTGTCGAAATACCTGAAACAGAAATAGTGACTAATCTTAACTTAGTTTTAAGTCCCCTTTCCAGAACATTATTTCAGTTAGGCTTTGTTTGGCAATCCATATCCATAACCTGAAAACCTGAATTAGTGATAAAAGGGGCTTATCAGTTATCATATTCAAAACTAACATGACATGAAGGAGTACGAGTATGAAAACAAGGTACAGCATTACAAGTTCAACAACTGTGAACTAATCTTTTTAAGCTGTGTAAGCTGAATCTAGCTCTCCATACGAAGTGGGTTAGCTACTGATGAATTCCGTCATTCTTACAGGGGTAGCACCCGTTGACGTTGACCGATCCTATATTGTAACATAGCATGATGCCGGGTAGAGTTCCTTGTGTACCAGGTAAATTCGTTTTCAATTGACTCTAAACTACGTATCTCCATCGGTACATAGCTTCAAATTCTATTTATTGAAGAAAATCTTTACCGCGTTTCTTGAATTCGATTATTGATGCATGTTTCCCCTTAACAGATAATCCCCTCGAACTGTCATGGCACGACAGCAACTGGATTCCAAATTTGAACTCATCGAACATTTTGGATTACTTTTCTGAGAGATCTAATCCATTTTATGACCGAACTTGCAACAATGAAATCCTTAAAATGCAGCGATCAAGCCCGGACCAGTTGTGGTTAGTCAAGTGGAATATTCGGAAAAATTAATCTTTGCGTGTAGTAGCAGGAGTATCAGGATTGATAGTGTTGATTTTGCATTGCAGTAATATGACCGGTACGGAGTATATTTTGTTACATGTTCAGGAACCTATCCTCTATGTGGTCCGAAAACAACATCGACAGTCTCCAGCACATACTGTTCCCGTGGCCGATTATTATATTATTGCCGGCAAAGTGTACCAAGCTCCGGATTTGATTTCTGTTATCAATTCGAGACTGGTATGTATGTTAATATAAAGTAGAATTGGAGATTGTAGCCAAGTAAAACCTAGCTGTCGTGAATTAGTAAAATTCATTTTGAACCAGCTCGATTATTGTCAGCGAAAACATGACCGCAGATCAGTACTATTGCAACTACTGAACCTCTTTTTTCCAACAAATAATTTTCAATCGCTATTTCTATACAATATGAACTCATCGGTGACACTATTTTATTCTATAGCTGACGAGTTGTTCCCATCTTCAATCTGCTTTCGACGATCTGTTTGGCATCATGCGATATCAGCCGTCCAAGGGTTACACATGGGACATCAAAGCCCAGGCACCAGTTGTGAGTACGGCTCTTAAAAATGAAGTTAAGGAAGAACCCAGCTCGAATTTCCAAAGACAAAGAGTGGATATGCTACTGATGGAACTGACTAGACGGTTTCCTGTACCGGCGCCGAGAGCTCCTGCTCCCGAAAGTAAGTATCCTGCTTTATATGTTCCACTGTAGATCTTTGTTATCACGGAGTACATTATTTATGTTGTTTTTACAGTCATAGAAAATGTTCCGGAACCGTTACAAACGCAGACACAGGAACCAAATATGACAATGAATATAGAGAAAACAGATGAAATCGTGACAGTGAAAGAAGAAAGGCAAGACCAAACCGAGACCTCCCCGTCAATGAAACCACCACCAGAAAAAAAATCCAGACTGAATTAAATATTTTACGTTTTGTAACTTCGTGTTCTTTTTTAAATTATTTATTAAATTATTGCCAAAATATTTTCTTATAAAATGTGCTGTGAAAGAGTGTTCGATAGTATTCTGTTACCATGGGAACTCGAACTCTCAACTCTCACTACCCAACAACTGCATGCGAAACAAGTTATTCATTCCGTCGGAAATTCATTTTCGAGAAGTTATTTAATCGATTTTTTTTTTTAATTCTACTTCTGTATTCCACTCAAATTGGAGAAACTAAACAAGTAAAGTGATTACACGTTTTTCAATGGTGAATCTTCACGCTGAAACCACCTAAATATTTATGTTTTTGCAGAAATGGAGATACAAAACAAAAGAAACGGAACTGATCATTCAACATTATTGAAGCAAATAGAAAACAGCAATATGGTTATATCAGACTTGATAAAAGATGGCATTGACATGGTAAGAGTACCTAGTAACATTCACACGAAATGCTGCCAGTTAATCTTACATAGAATATTGATGAAATACTTAGCTTATTTTGTGCATGTGCAGGTACTCAATGTGCAAGTTGCTAACGATATGCGGGAAATGAAACGACGCGAAGAAGAGCAAAAATTGAGAAAATCCAGAGTTGCCTTTCTGGAAAAGGAAGCGAAACGAGCCGAAGCTCAGTTCAATGAAATCTACTCGAAATGGGACTCTGTTTCAAAACTCAACGATTCGATGGACATTTACAATGCGCTTGAAAACCAAATAAGTAATAATCATTAGTATATTAAAGTCAACCTGAGTTTTATAGATTTGGTCAACTAAAACTGCATTCTTCATTCTGCAGACAAATATAAGGAATTGATTCGTCAACAAGATGACATCATTGATGTTCTTAAGAAGGAACTGGTCGATGCAGATAAAAGATTTATGGAAGCTCAAGAAATGCAAAAAGAGGAAATAGATATACTATCAGACAGGATCAACGAACACATCAACATTATGAAGAATGCCTATAGAAAGCATATAGGATTGATAGAAGTGAAGTACCTTATAATTTTAAAACGTTACAATAAAACCGCATAACATATAAATGCAAGGCTTGTGTACCTGTAATATTAACCCTGAATATTGCAAGATAACAGGTTCGTTCATTCAAAATAAATTTTTAAATTTGGAATAAATTACTAAATATTGCTAAGGCTGAACAATTCACGAGAAAAACATGAAACATTTTTTTAAATTTCAACTTTATGTAGAAAATTGAAACCCCTCTCCTCTAAAATATGTATTACTACATATTGAAAAATAAATTGGCAACCCATTGAACATTCCACCGCTATAACAGTCCGAAAATGTCGGTGCCACAACCAATACTTCTGAGTCCATTGCAGAACTAAATACATTAGCAACGTCGCCCGACGTTTTGGAACTGGTGTTTATCGGTGAAATATGGGTCACTGTTCGAGGGGAATGGTAGCAATAAATTCAGGAGCTGCATATCCTCCCAACAGTATACAATGTAGGTAGAGTGGAAGCTATTAGTTTGAGAAAACTGCGCGTAAGAAGCACTTATGTTGACTGTCATACTTCATTCTTGTAATTCTAAAATGCTTGCTGTGGAACACTTTTGTAAGCAAATTATGTAGTGCGTTGTATTCCTAGTTCTATATTTGGCCAAATGTGAAATTGTAGTTGTTGTGGATGAGAAATATTCCTGATGGTTAAAATCTTTGCCCAACTGCCATATTTTTATAGTAACTTTTCTACTTCTATATTGGCGTCACATTTTGCAGATTGAGATCCCTTTTGTTTTGTACGATTTTGTGCGTTCTGTTCTCAGGATACTGCTGAGAAACAATATAAAATGAAGCTTCATAAAAAACACGCAGAGTGGTTGGAAGCAAATGATGCATTCAAGCGAGAAGGAATCGAGGAACTTGATGAAACATTCAAAATTGTTGAGGATCACGAAACGTATGTTCAACAAATGATTTGGGATCACTATGAACAGTACCGTAGTATGAAAAAGAACTTGGAAACAGAATTACAAGTAAGTATTATTGAGTGAATTGAATGCACAAATCTTCAATCACAAGATCGATGAACTTATGATGGTCATAACCAGGATAGCAAAAGGGTGCATTGTCCCCTGACAGCTTCCTCCTGTGTAGCAAAAATCAAAAAACCATTGTTATCCCGCCACCTCCATTTCAAAGAAAATCTACAATTAACCCCTCACCTCTTAACTGACATTTAGCTTTCGGAAGATTAAGTCCATCTCCTCCTCGGTATTGATGGGATGCCCGAAAAGGTAGTTTTCGATGCCGGGGGTGCGGTGTCTCAGGGGCCACTTTGGCATGCGTGCATCGCCATACGTCCCACTACACAATCTCCTCTGATACAAGAGGCTGGTTATGACCCTAGATGAACCTAGGTATATCTGATTCACTCCAGTTATCTGTTGCATACTTTCATCACTTTCCAACAAACAGATGACTTCCTCCGTACCTCATCATAACAACATTATATTTACCTTTTGTATGCTCCCATAATTTCCGAGAATCACGCCACCAACATACCATAAAATACTTAATCTAATCACACCATTTTGTTTCAGAATCAGCAAATAATTTTAGAGGAAACAAAAGCCTCTTGTTTGATTAATGAAAAGAAACTGGAGTATAACTATTTAATATTGAGCAAAAGACGAGAAGAAATAGGACAAGTAAAAGCCAGACAGCGGAGACAGATTAACAGGTCCCGAACTAATATTTTTGAATTGGTATACCGCTCTCGGTAAATTGATATCATCTTCCATCACATACTGATTAGTAAATTTTGTTTGAAGCCTGGTGGATGAATTGAACAGCCTTAAGATACGAAAAACTGAGTCTGAAAAAGAACACCAATCTGAATGCAAAACCCTTCAAAACGAAATATCCAAATTAGAATCGACTGCAAAAGACCTGTGTCAGAAAAAGGAACGTTTAGATAATGCGAATGAAAACACTTTCAAACAAATATGGAAGCTGAATGAAAAAAGAGCTAAAAAGTTATTGGACAAGGTAAGATACCGACGGAAATATTAAAATCGAAATTCCACGTACTCAAATCAGGCCCGTAGCATGACTACTTTTTCAGGGGGGCAACTCAGGGCAAAAGTAATTTTTTGCTGCAAGCTCGTACTTTGTACCGAGGGTGTAGCTATGGGGAATTTTTAGTTATAACCATCGTCTATCAACTGCACAAAGAGAAGTCCTTCGCATAAATAACTTCCAAATTTTCAATTCGGTTAGGCCTTTTTCCTTAAATTCACCACTGGCTATGTTAAACCAATACAAAAAATGGACTGTTTGAATCCATGTCCTAGTTTTCTGAATATCGTCTTATTTTCTTTTTCTGGTTTCTACACTGGGACTGGGTACATTATTTGAACATGAACACTTCATTCAGTAATGGTCTGTCAGAGTATTTTGCAGCAACTGAAAATAATAACTAGTTTTTCAAAAAATGCCGAGGGGGCATGAAATTTACTCAGGGGGCAATACACGGTTCCTCCTCTCCCCCCCCCCTAGCTACGGGCCTGACTCGAATGAAATTCATAATTTCATTTTATTGAAAATCTTGCAATACTCAATTGATTAGATTTTGAAAACGGACCAGCTGCTTCACGAGCAAATATTACAAATAAAATGGAATCCTCCGAATTTTTCATTCATGAAAATTTCTGATTTGCCATCTGTTCAATTCGCTATGCGTCATATTCCTGATTTCCAGTCAAGTTATGTAGGTCAGCACATTCAAGTACATTTTTGTGTGTTTTTTTTTTGCAGTATGTTGAAAACTTTGTACATATCAGCATTTTAAATATGGTCATTCATTTTTCAGATGCAAGTAATACTAACCGGGAAAAGTCGACTGAAATTAGTTTAAACGATTATCCGCAACTATCCTCTGATTTTGAAGTACTCAAGTTCATTTTACAGAACATCGCAAAAAACATAAAGTTTGTCATTAACAATAAACTTGATGTCTTGACTGCAAATCTGCCCGAAGAGAAACAAAGTCTTGTTTGTTTTGATAATATTCTAAAGGTATACAAACTTGACTTAATGTCTTTTATAATTATAAAGTAGGTACCTACATATTTTTATAATTGAATAAAAGTTGATATTTCTTGCGATGCTTCAAACAGGTATTGAACCTTAAAAATGGGTCAGAGTTGGAACTGCTGAAACAGCAATTTTCCCCTTTCATCCGATGTTCTACGTGCAACAACAAAACAACCAGTCCACCTTCCAAAAAACTGACATTTCCTTGCATCACTCATTCAAAATATGGTAGAGCGATTTCAGCTTATAAACGGACCAATTCGGGAAGTAAACTCCGACAGAAGAGTACAATAACTGATATGAAAAGACCTGCTTCAGCTCCAGGGAGACGTAGAGGTATTGAAAGATGTTCAAATACTATGGTTTCTTCTCTTTAGTTAATCTTTGCGGACATAGATTGTGTTCGCTCCATTGATAGATGCCTTTCCTATTCCTATCAAACCGAGCGTAATTGAGTTATTACAACTGTGTTCAATGTTGATCCTTTCTCTTTCCAGTTGTCTCTAATTAAATGTTTTACTTCATTTTCAGCTGACTTGGTTACTTCAAGTCCAAGGCATCGCGCAATTTGTGATAATCCTCAGCATACATGGCATTTGGATCAGTTCACTGTCATCAAGCTATTATCTGAATACATGAAAGATAAAAAGCAACGAGAAATGTACGCTTGTCTGTTATTATCATTGGCGCAAATAGGTGGGACTTGGGCCCTCTAAATCCTCCGAAAGTCCTTCCCCTAAAAAAGACTGAAAAATTGTACGAGTGAAAAAACTTTTACCCAGTGCCGTATCCAGGAATATCGGGGGGGGGGGGGGGTTGACCTAACATATGGGTTTCTAATGTTTCTGAGATCCGCATAAATTTTTAAGCGCATGGCCGTACCTGGGGAGGGGTTAGACCCCTCCCCCCTTGTATACGGCCCTGCTTTTACCATTATTTTGATTATTAGCTCCTCCATGAACCCCCTCCCCACCAGTCAGCTATTTGTGCTTATGATCATTGTAATCACTGATCTGGCTTTTGTAATGTAGTACATATATTTTTAAAGTATTGAAGGGAGAGAACGGTAAGTAGTTTTTAAATATGAAGGCCAATCTATGTACCTTTATTTTGACTTAAAAAGATGATGACTCACGACGTTGCAATGAAAATTGATAAGTAGTCATTACCTATACTTAATTTCTGCAGTCTTTTACGAATTGTTGATTCAAAATACAGAGCAAATGAATGTTTCTCAAGAAATTAATCTCAATTTGAACTTCAGGCGAGAAAAAAACTCTGAAATTCAAAAAATCCCTCTATCCCGTATTTTATCGCCGCAAGATATCGAACTATACTGGTCGGCGTTTTTGTTCAAATCTATGAACGATTGTAAAAACTTGTGGGACATTGTACTTCCTAGTTTACATGACCACTTCAAGCTAAAACGAGGTAATTTGGCACACGAAGTTCAACATCAAATGAGTCTATTCTAGTAATAACTGAATTCAATTTTACCAGAGTGTAATTTATGTTTTAGACCAAAAGAAACTTCGTGAAGAAATTAAGAGCCTGGAGAAACAGAACATCGAGCTAAAGCGTGCACTGAGATGTTTCACAGAACGAAGTACACGTTAGAATTTTATTGGTTTAATGAAGTAATAGAAACAATATTAGATGTAAATTAATATTAATAATAATCTGAATCTATTGCAGATTGCCAACTTGGTGGGAAATAACTTCATTAACGTTGATGGAGTGCGCGGTTCGATGCTCGGATACCGCAACTAGGAAACGATTCGATAGGAGTAGAAAATCAAAATATTCATTTCAATTATGAATACTGTGACATAAACAAATAAAAAGACTTTATTTTCTACAAAATGGTTTCAAGACATGAAAGTTTCCAGCTTGTTTATGAATACAGTAAAGGCAGTCCTCGTGGAACTCAGAAATCACCGAATATACTGTCAGCATCGATCCCATCGAGTTCATTACAAA
Source organism: Acanthococcus lagerstroemiae (assembly GCA_031841125.1). NCBI lineage: Eukaryota > Metazoa > Arthropoda > Insecta > Hemiptera > Eriococcidae > Acanthococcus > Acanthococcus lagerstroemiae. Next base: position 47,032,306 of record CM063111.1, on the reverse strand, counting down.
TAGAACCAGAAGAACATTCGATGTTCACATCGGATTTCTTTTCAGTCACATGGCTAGAGGATGGCAAGTTTTCCAACACCGAGGTTGAAAGTTGGTCCTCCGCAAGTCTCGGAGGTACATTTTCTGATTGCTCAATTCTTCGACTACCTTCAGTGCTTTGCTTACTGCTAGGACGATGTACATTGCTAGATGTATAAGTTCTGCTACTTTCATTCGACGTAAAATTCGTAAACTTTCTCGAATTTGCCTCATTCGTCTTTTCACTTAAATAGTCCAACGCTGCAGCTGGCGATACACGGGTAATGAGTACAGGTTTACCTGAAATAAAATTGTAGCAAGTGAAATCCAAACATTATGCAAAATTTCTCTGTACTTATACCAGAGACATGGACTTACCTGTTCGAACAGTATATATCGTATCAATATTATTGCCGGTGATATTCAAATAAAGTTTTCTCGAATTTGCTATGCTCAAGACGCTAACCTGACGCAGTAACAGAGCATTACCAACAGCCAGCAAATGACTGTACTGCTCCCAAATATCTTTATGCAGCGTGCCTCGTATTTCACCTAATGCGTATTCCTCATAATTAACACGTTTATCATTCATGAAGAATTAACGGGCAAATAAATGCTATGTAATTAACCTGATGGGTCTTTCAGTATAACACTGGGATCTGGGACGGAAGTATCGAGATGAAAAATAACAGCAGCGAATAATGGTATTTTTCGGGACGTGTGTTTTATAATATTCATTCTTTTCACAGCAGCGACCGAAAACTCATCGATGATTTTCAGAAGCTCGCATGATTTCGAATTAACGTCATCGAGTAGCTGCTGCCAAGAACTGTTTTCGAATAAACTTTCATCAGTAATACTCATATCAAGCTGTAACAATTAGAGACAATATAGATATCAATGGATAGTATCGGAGGAAAGGTGAATGCTAATTGATGTTTGTGAAGATAAGATACCTGTTGCTTCGAATTTCCACCATTGAGAACTTCATTACCACTGGATAAGATGTCTCTTGACTACAAATATGAAATTAAATTAGTAATATTAGTTTCGGTTGGTTTTATATACATAGAATAATAATTATTGAATATTTCATCAATAACGACTAATACTAATTTAGATGCTTGCTTGAATGCGAGCACCTTGCCCTGTTCATAAGTTACGATGATTGTAAGTCTTTACTTTTTTGGCAATTAATCCAGCAGGCCCAGGAAATTTCCTTTCGTACTCAACCCTGGCTGCTTTCGGGGTAGATGGTGAATCACTGGTAACCATTAGCTTGTGCTTGATAAACGAGTAGGGAGAAGGAACTGCGAAAAATGCAAGACAGCCGCAAATTTTATAGCAACCCATCCATGAATTGCAACAAAAAAATTCAACAGTAACTTAGTTAGAGCCCTATAAACACAAGTATTCGCATACCCCATTTTGGAGCCCACCATGTCCGTGGATGCTGAATCCGACTATGCGGAGCGTAACGCGTAGTCAATTCGAGATCAACGGGCACGATGGACTCCAGAATGGCGTATGCGAGTACTCATCTTTATAGGTGGCTTTAACTTAGTAACACACAATTTCAAAACTAACCAGGCTCGGTATTGGTAAAAAAATTTGTTATTTTTTTCTCACGACTAGTGCTTGCAGTAGTTTGTGATAGTGTTTTACGACTGGAATGCTGCACGGGAGAAACTGACGTAGTTTCAGGATCTCTGCCATCTGCAATTCGTTTATTTGCTGGATTCGTTTCTTCAGAAACAGGAACAACAATATTCTCAACTACTGACAGGATCAAATCGTCATTATCATCGAAGGCATCTAAAGAAGCTTCTTCATCATTTTTGCAGCTGGGTGCGCTAATATTTGTATTCTGAATGAGCTTCCCATCGAGTGGAACGCTTAAGAAATCCTAGAAATTCAAAGACTACAATAGATTTTGCTGAGGATCAATCGCAGACTGTCCAATATTAATTGATTTGTTTCAATCGAGTTCATTGAATTTGAAATAGGCCAAGCAGCCGGATTAGTGAATAAAAGAATTCCTTACTTCCAACTCTTGATCGTCAAAATCATCTGAAAACTGAAACATTATGGGCGATGAAACACAACACACGTACACTAACGAAGAACGAATTGAAAACAAAATGCGGAAGTCAAGTCATGGTAGATCGAATATGTTTTAAATTAACTCAAATACAAGATACTTTACCGACCCTTTTACTAACCAATTTAATTCTTTTTCGAAGTTTGTACTTCGTAGAGAATAGAAATTCTAAACTTTCAATCAACTGGTCAAGCGCTTATCAGCGAAAACATGAAAACCCGGGAAAAATAAATTTACAGAATGCAGAACTGCAGCCATCGAGCTGACAGGGTCTGTACCCAGATACCGGATGCACCTGTCCCAAACTCTCTTTTTAGGGGTGGAGGGGTAACTGTAAGAGACAGGGGTTCAGAATGGAATATTCCATTAAATTGCTATTCATGGAAACTGGAATGAAATAAACGAAACATTCAGTTTTCCTTTTCCATAAGCGGCTGTGTGATCAAATAATTCCGTTTTCAGCCCCTGATTATAGGATGAGAGGCTCTCTTGAGGAAGAACCTGGTGGCACCCCTGATGGATACTGAGAAAATAGACACTGCTGCTTATACGACAAAGCAAGAAAATATTACGCTTGCAAATTACAAGGTAGGTAGGTTATCCACTCGTACTATAGATTATACATTCTACCTACACATCAAAAGTCGCAGCTCAAATAATATTGCAGGCTTCCGCTCTTTCTTCTTCATTGTTTGGCTTATACAAAATTCAGGTTCAAAAATCTATGAGATGGCTCATACCGTTAGATGAGACATGGAATAAGTGCAACAGGCAATATACAGGGCCATGATGTCATATACACTGTTCACCTAAAAATAAAAAAAATGAAGATTCTGATTCTGAAAATAATAATAATAACATTGAAACTAAAACGGTTAGCTGTTTCAGGATTCAGTGGATTGTGACAATCACGCACATCAGCAACATCTTCTTGTTAAAGAAGCCTAGTGGTATACGCAGCCCCCTCCTACCCTCAATAAGTGGACGTTGTCGCTACTTATAGTCTTTTCGCCCCTCTTCTTCAATGGCCTTTTCTTTTTTGAACAAGTTGACTATAGTTAACTCTTGTTTTCCAACATAGGAACAGTGGGGGGAGGGGGTTCAGGTTAGACCCTTCCCCTTAACACTATCCAAAAGAGTATTTCAAAATGTATTTTAGTGCATTCTTTACAGCAATAAGATGATGGACATGTGGTGTAGTGACCACTACGCCTCCCACCCCCCAAAACTAAGACCTTCCTATGTCGGTGCTCTTATTACCATTGTGGTCCCTATCTCTTTACCCTCAAAGGGTCGAAGCACCAATGCCGTCGACAATATGAAGGTTGCGGTCAAATTTAGAAAATTTCTTTACGAGACTGAGATTTTAATTAGTTGAATGAAAATGAAAACATGAAGGTCCACTGGAGGGCTATAACCTGAAATTTTGAGAGTCACATATATATATACATATCAGTGAAATCGAAAATGGTACTTTGTAAGTCGCTGAGTTTATTTAATTCCGAAATCTTGATAGTCACACAATTATACCATCAAGATTTCAGGTTATATAGCCTTCAGTGAATCATGCTGCGAGGAGGTTACAGCTGAAAGCACCTCAAAATTTGACTAAGCGACTTACAAAACCATATTTTGGATGTCATTGATAAGCACACATGTGACTTTCAATATTTGTTATAGCCCATAGTAGATCTTGATAGATGGCGGTTAGAGAGCTGAAAATAATAATTTCAAAATTGAATTGAGTGGCTTAAGAAACCCTTTCTTTGATATCACTGGTGAGCACATGGTGCGTTTCAAAATTTAACATCTTAGACCCTACTGGACCTTAAGGGAGGAGGGAGGGGGTTACAAGTGAAATTACCTCTAAAATGAAACTCAGCGACTTAAGAACCCTCCTTGTGTCGATATACATGAAGCTACTGACCCTAATTGTTAGGTTTTGACCCCCGCAAATCCTCCAGGGGTACGGGGTCTATTCTAAATAACCTTGTAAATGGATTCACTGTGTCCAAAACCATAGAAACAAATTAGGTATTATGTGTATTTATTTGAGTTCTGTTGGCAGGAATGTACATAATATATAGGAAAAAAAATCATTCTACATGTAACAGAATTTCGTTTTCCTAATTAAAAAATTAACTTTCCAATCAAAGATATTGTTATTTTTAATTCTCAATCGATTCTCGACTCAAGTCGATTGTAAAATTTTCAAAAATCGGCGGCGTCACGTGCAAGCCTTGGTGCCGTAGTGCGTCGGTGGTGCGTAGCCAAATCAAACAGTTTGTATTTGTTTACATGTTTTGTTTACTTTTTTTCCGCAGTCAAGTTGCTGACATTGACCCCCCACCGCGTCACTCAATCGTTCAAATTAATTATTCATATTACCGAAAATTCGTCTGTCCATTGTGTTCTCATTTCCGGCTGACTTGCACTTACAATACCGCTGTATGTCGTAATCGTCTTCAGCCAAATTTATGTATACGTGTAGTTCCTGTGATTCCGACTAACAGAAAAAGTAACTATGGCTGTAAGTATCGCTTCCTTATTTTCAATCCGTTTCTTTAACGCGTGACCTTGAATTTCATCGGGTCACTAGGTAGTGCTGGAAATTTGAAAATTTGACCTGTGTATTAAGAAACGACTTCAATGTTCAGTTCGGTTGAACTTATATCACCCGCACTATTCATCCAACTGAAGTCCTATCCGTTTCACCTTATAAACCTCGCCGTACCTATGTCTGTATTTTAGCAGGCCAAACAAGGTTCAAAACCACCGCGGAATGCATCCTGTCGCTGTCTGATGATGATTCTAACATTTATCAGAAGAATTTACGACCTGATCTGCGACTGGATTTTCGATTTCATTTACAGTTCTGTCGAAGTGAAGAAGGTAGCTCCGGCGACTGATCCGTTACTACGAGAAACCGCTGTATCGCTTGCTGAGAAAATTAGAAACCGCGAGGTTAGTGTTCCCGGTATACATTCACCGAGTACGTAATTTATCTATGCTACGTGTACGTATCTTTGCAATCAAGTTGACCGTGTACACCGGTCGTACAAGTATGTTCTGTTTCCGGCTAGTAAATCACCACATAAAGTAGCGATACAACGGTAAACGACCGTAAAATACGTAACACGTTTACTGATTATCCTTATATTAGGTTACGAGTCAAACAGTGGTCGAAACATTCATAAACCGTGTGAAAGAAGTAAACGATATCATAAACGCGGTTGTTCACGATCGATTTGAGAAAGCAATCGAAGATGCCAAAGCTGTCGATCTGCTCATTCAATCCGACTCTCTTTCGCCCAGCGAATTGCAGAAGATCAAACCTCTCCTCGGCGTGCCGTTTACATCGAAGGAGAGCTCCGCAGCCGAAGGTAAAAACACCAAACAGACTGTATTTATGAATTCGATGTAACACTCTTGACATATTTCATCATTTTAGGGATGAGCTGGACGTGTGGTATGACTTGTAGAAAAGGTCAAATCGCCACATTCGACTCGGAGATCGTGAAACGGTTGAAGGACGCCGGTGCTATTTTGATCGGCGTCACCAATGTACCAGAGTTGAATTTGTGGATCGAGACCAGAAACTACGTGTTCGGGCAGACGAACAATCCGTATAACACGAATCGTACCGCCGGTGGTTCTTCGGGCGGAGAGGTAAAGCAGTTTAAATGAGCTGGTCTATAAGATATCGTAGATCGCGTAATCGAATATTGAATTGTATTGCAGGCTAGCCTCGTGTCTTGCTGCGGCTCACCTTTCGGCCTTGGAACTGATATTGGAGGGTCAGCGCGCATACCAGCTTTCTTCTGCGGAGTTTACGGACACAAATTAACTGGAGGTCCGTCTGCCGATGTCTAAGAATGAATTAAACGCTTGCGTAAGACGTAACAACGCGGCGTGTTTTTATTACTAGCTGTTGACCCGTACGCACTATTTTTGTAGGATTTATCAACACCAGAGGAATGACATTTAGAACGGGTGAAGAAAAACATACAATCGTTTCTGCCGGAGCTATTTCACGATACGCCTGTGATCTGAAACCTTTTTGCGCTGCTCTTGTTGTTCCTGAAAAACTTCCGTTGTTGAAACTCGATTCCGATGTAATTTCACTTGCTTCGTACTTGAAAGTCAAAATTGTCCTAGTCTGAGACTCGGTACAGATACTCGTGAATTAGGTGAAACTTTCTGATCCTATTGAATATTGTCGCAGGTGAACGTTGATAAATTGAATTTCTTCTATGTGTGCCAACCCGGTGACAAAAGAGTCAGTCCTATGTCCTCGGAGTTGAGTAATGCAATGTTGCGAATTGTTCGCATGATCAAAGAAAATCGTGGTAATAGTAATCCTCCTCAAAAGGTAATTGAAGATTCAAAAATTTAAAATTGTGCAGTCGACTGTTGTAGTACTCTGATCGGCAAAATGTGGAAGTTTTGAAACGTATGTACAGTTACGAGTCTGACTTTAATCGCATTACTTGTCTTTTTCTAGTGTTATTTCCCTGGATTCAAGTATTCCTACACGTTATGGAGATACTGGATGTCTAAAGAGTCCAGTGATTTCGCTCGAGATATTACCAATGCACAGGTTGGTTAATGTTACGCTCAACAATTTGAGCATAATTTAAGTATCTTTCGCTGTTTTAATTTGTTTTTTAACCATTTGAGCAGGATCGAGCAAACGCGCTCATTGAATTACCAAAGAAGCTCATGGGTAAAAGCCCTTACACGTTAGCCGCCATTTTCAAGTTGGTTGATCTCGTTCTACCTCTTCCACCGGCATCGTGGGCTGAACAAGAAACAGAGAACCTACGAAATCAGATTGTTGTGAGTTTTTAAACTGGAAATGATTTGCGTTATAGTTTGTTGACCAAGACTGCACGTCACAGGAAAGCTTATCATTCGACTTGCCTGTACTTAACAAAACCTGCAACAGGGCCGGATTTAGTAGTCTCGCATCTCTACACCTCGAGGCAAAACCATCCTCCCCTCAGATTTTCGTTCATACACCCCCACACGAATTTTCTTCTTTTTTTTTAAATATAAATAAGTACATCGATTTTAAAAAAAAGAAAAAAAAGTATAGAAAATTTGCCACCCTCAGAATCTGCCACCCTAGGCACGTGCCTATATTGCCTATATGTGATTACGGCCCTGCCTGCAAGCTTTCGACTTCTCCAGAAATACTGATAATAGTTGACTTAATACGTTTTGGAAAATCATGTGCTGCTCAGTGTTGGAAAAACATAAAAATCATCGGTCCTGTTTGTTCTTCTCTAATTGCATGGTTCTCAAGTTCTCATTCATGTTCTTTGTTCTCCTTACCTTAAAATTACCAACATCTCCGTTCTCATTCCCATTTCCATTCCCGTTCTTATTCCCCCTTTGGTCTTGTTCCTGTTCCCGTTCCCCATTTTTGTTCTCAATCTCATCAGGTTCTCGTTCTGAGAACGAGAACATGCCGTTCTTCTTTTTGTTCTTATTTGTTCTTCCAACATCCAAGTACTGCAGGTTGATTTTTACATTAAAAAAATTTAGTTTTCCGAATTTTACTTTCACGCCAGCGGCACAGGTGTTGGAAGAACGCAAAATTCATCTCGTTCCCGTTCTTGTTCCCACCTTTGTCCTGTTCCCGTTTCCCTTCCCCATTTTTGTTCTCAATCTCATCAAGTTCTCCTGAGAAGAAGAACGAGAACATGCCGTTTTTCTTTTTTTCTTGTTCGTTTTTTCAACATCCAAGTACTGCAGGTTGATTTTTTCATTTAAAAAAATTTTTATTTCAGAATTTCCCTTTTGCGCCAGCTGCAAAAGTTTTTGAAGAATGCAAACATCATCTTGTTCCCGTTCTCGTTTGTTCTTCTCTAACTGCATGGTTCTCATTCACTTACCTTAAAATTACCAACTTTCCCGTTCTCATTCCCATTTCCATTCCTGTTCTTGTTCCCACTTTGGTCATGTCTCCATTCCTGTTTCCCATTTTTGTTCTCAATCTCATTCGGTTCTCATTCTGAGAACGAGAACGACAACGTGCCGTTTTTCTTTTTGTTCTTGTTTGTTCTTCCAACATCCAAGTACTGCAGGTTGATTTTTTTCATTTAAAAAATTTAGCTTTCAGAATTTTACTTTTGTGCTAGCTGCAAAGGTGTTGGAAGAACGCAAACATCATCTTGTACCCGTTCTCGTTTGTTCTTCTCTAACTGCATGGTATTTGTTCATGCTCCTTGTTCTCCTTACTATATAATTACTAATGTTCCCGTTCTTGTTCCCAACCTGGTCCTGTTCCCGTTTTCAATCCCATCATGTTCTTGTTCTCGTTCTGAGAACAAGAACCAAGAACATGCCGTTTTTCTTCTCGTTCTCCTTCGTTCTTCCAACACTGGTGCTGCTCAGTTTTCGAAGAACGCAAAAATCATTGTTCCCGTCCCCGTTTGTTCGTCTCTAACTGCATGGTTCTCATTCATGTTCCTTGTTCTCCTTACCTTAAAATTACCAACATTCCCGTTCCCGTTTCCCGTTCTTGTTCTCAATTTTATCATGTCTCGTTCATGTCGTTTTCTTTTCGTTCTTGTTCGTTCTTCCAACATCCGAGTACTGCAGGTTGATTTCTTTCATCGAAAAAAATTATAATTGATGGTTTTAGGCTTTCAGAATTTTACTTTCGCGCCAGCTGCAAACGTGTTGGAAGAACGCAGAAATCATCTCGTTCCCATTCTTGTTCTTTTTTCTCTAACTGCATGGTTTTCGTTCATGCTCCTCGTTCTCCTTACCCTGTAATTATTAACGTTCCCGTTTTCGTTCTTGTTCCCAACCTGGTCCTGTTCTCATTCCCATTTTCCATTCTCGTTCTCGTTCGTTCTTCCAACACTGGCTGCTGCCTGGCTCCAGGCTGCATCCGTTATGTCGCATTTGTTATGGTTGATTTTGCTATATATTCTCTATAGTGACATGTTCAATGAGCCTTCCGCTACCAGATACCGTTCCTAACTCATTTTCGCCAAAAATTAACAATGAGCCTTCAAATAAGCAATTTCCATTGTATCCTGCGTTCCATCCAGGTCTGAAAATATGTGTTTACTCGTACTTTGGTCTCCCCATTGTACATAGTATGAGACATCGTAAAGATGTTACATGTATAGCTATCAATGTTGTTAAAGAGTGCTTATATTCCCTTCCTCCTTATTCGTAGTGAGCATGAACTTCATAAGAAGATATAAAAAGATTCTAAGTATAGGTACCTATTGAAAAATACTTCAAACCGTTTCTAATGAAATGGATATCTAGTCTAATTTAGCAAGCTGCTCTCATCAGGGACATGACTTTAGGCTTCAGAAAGAAAGCTGGCAACCCCCGCGTCTCTTTTCTCAAAAGGATATTCCGCCTGGCGTTGGCAATTTGACTATAATCGGTTGACATCATTGAAAATCGAAAAAGTCAGGATTTTATTCTGCTTGTCGATTGAAATTCAAGTGCAAAATTGGCAGAATTCATATTTTAGTTAATCAGTTGGCGTTTTTCCTGGTTTGATCACGTCCTCCCAGAATAAAAATTGTCTTTGCGCAGGGGGTTGAATTATGCCGTCTTCGATCTCAGTGTTCCGAATTTGAAACCATGATAATTAGGACCTTAAAGCCAACTCACTTCGACTAGAAACATATTTCTGCCAATTTCCGCCAAATCTTTGTTGATTGTCCCATAAAGTAAGATTTATGAGTAGTTGCACTGCAGTCCGAGGAGTATTCTATAAGTACATCAGGCCAGAACTTACACCTAACTACAAACTCGAAGATTCTTAGTTTCGAGCTCACGATTTTCAGTTCCAGTCAAGTCAATAGTTCTGCAGCCACGCTAATCACCCAGATGTTCTTTATACCTACTATCCCGTTTTCGAAATCTCGGATCTACTATTTGCGTACATCAGTTTTTGACCCTATTCTAAAATTCTTCCGAAGCCACCCACATCAGAGAATTGCCGGTTTTATCACAATTTTTCTTTGCTTCTACCGCCCCTGCACGCACACACACACAAAATACATCTACTCGTATGTGTATACTATTGTTTCTTGGAACTGACCAACTTTTTTCAAAGGTACCCAGCAAATTTTTGTTACTGCCCAGTATGGGCGGAACTGCCTGTTAGAATAGGCCTTGAAGAGTTTGAATTTTGTGTTGCAGGATAAATTAGGCGACAATGGCGTGCTCTTGTTCCCGTCGTTTCCAACCACCGCTCCGTACCATAACTTGCTTTTCCTTAGGCCGTATAACTTCGCTTACTTTGCTATAATAAACGCGCTACAGTTGCCGGCTACTCAGATTCCTGTAGGACTAAGCAACGAAGGATTGCCTTTGGGCATTCAGGTAAGATTCTGTTTCTGATATTAGCTATTAATCAGTTTATCAGAAGGTCACTTCTGCGGGATCATGTCTATGCAGACCTTCAACTTCATGCTACCTACAACTAAATTGAAATACATCTTTGTACAGATAATTGCCGGACCAAATCAAGATAAACTGTGTTTCGCTGTGGCTGAGTACTTGGAGTCGTTGACAGGTGGCTGGGTACCACCATTTTCCGTTTAATCGACTGCACGAGGATAATCTAGCACTCAAGTCCTTTAGCGTGGTTCTTATAGTTCCTCAGCTTCGTGACTGTTGACTTCTTTCCAATTTTTTATACCAGTTGTACTTTAACCATGAAGTGATCTGTTGTGAATACCAGTGTTTGATATTGTTTTTTGTTATATAACAATAAGATTATTTGGTTCCAAATGTTATTTATATTGGTTACGGTTTTAAGAAAACTACTTAATAAAGTTGTATTTTATATACTGGTGAATTATTGCTAGAATGTAGATGAAAATACGTCTAATGGTAGGAATTGCTGAAAACGACTCGGTACTTCCTCAAATATTTTTAAAGAAAATGACAATCCCGCTGAGGATCCTGTTTTCAAAAAGCTGTATTGCAAAACTCCAAATACACCACGGAAACTTCCAAATTAGTTTTAATCTTCAATAATACAAAAAACATCGATTAGAAAGGAGGTTACAATCATACACAAATTCATTTCGACTCATTACACACATCCTAAGCGATTAAAAAGAAAACGAAAAACGATCGCCAATTTCGTGTGGAATACTCAGTTCACAAAATCTTGGCTTAACGACTTTAGTTGTAAGTCATGTACCGCGGAGTAGCCGAAAACTTGGCGTACGATTTGATGACTTTATTCACAGCCTCCAAGAAATCTTTTTCGGTAGCCACCTTCCGTCGAGCACGAATTGCGAACATACCGGCCTCGGTGCACACAGATCGTATTTCAGCTCCTGCAGATAAATTTCATGAAAATATAGGGGGAATCCAAGCACGGGTAGAATCGAGGAATACTGATAAGCAAATATGAATCTTAACAAAGAACAATCCAAGACAACAGGTGACATTTGCTGAACCTGTGGAGGAAATACTGAAGAACTAGAAGAAGCATTCTTCATGACTTATGCGTGAGAATATTTTCTGTCTACGGAAGAACATCGACATCAGGTACCATACAATACCTGAGAAAAGGGACTTGAAACTAATATATATTCATGTCCTTCCCTAGGACGTCGCGCTATGTGACTTACAATGTTTTGTTGGAAAGGTGTTGATAGTCTCAGCAGATTAATGAACATTCCACACTGAAGAATATTCTTAGCACATTAGGGATTCAAAGCACTTGCACAATACATTCTTGGAACAGGAACCCGGGGCCAATCATTTTCAGTTCCGGCTTCAACTAATTTCTCTGAACAGGCACCGGCTCCGAGCTTTAGCTCTGACAATCTTCAGACTGGCCTGGCTCCAGCAGAAGCTAAAAATTGGCTGTCAGCCCCAACTGAGAAGGAAACTCAATGACTTCGGGAAACATGGTGGCTACGGACAGTTCCAGCTCCTTCTGTCCACCATCCCTCTATCATGAATTATCCTCCTTTCTCTTCATCAAGATCCATGCAGTTAGCCACGGATCTGGTATTAGTTCGGTGAAACAATTCAATTGGCTTCGGGCCCTAGCTCCGAAGAAAATAAAATTTGCTTCATCATTGACTGGAAAATACTCTCAGCACATCCTGGCATACTAGAGAATATTTTTTACATAGGAAGTCACAGTACGTCAGTAGCCTCTCCCCAACTGAAATTGTGCTTGGGTCCTGTTAGCAAATTATCGACCCGCGATAGGAAAATTAGAAATAAGAACCGTCAAATGGGGTATTCTGGAACAGCCGGGTAACTTGGAACGCATAAACAGACATGTATATGAGCCCCCTTATGTGCCCATTCAAGCTAATATCCGAACATCTCCTCTCAATTACAAGTACATAAGCAGTGAATGATCGAAATTTGTAGTACTGTGCAAGCCTCTTAGTGCATTCCAAGTTACCAAGCTGTTCTAAGATACCCCATCTAACGGAATCTATTTTCCTTTTTCTCATTTTTGACTGAAAAATATTGCATGTTAGATCTATTAACATAATTTGAAGCTCCCCTCTCGACCAACAAAATCGCATCGGTATGTCCCTACATAAAATTCTAACATAGGGTGCCGAAAAAAGACCAATGATATTTTGAAAAAACAAAGTTTCAAGGACTGATTACAAGGAGCAACATGTCTTTTCTCCAAATCAAACCTATGTGCAGTGTTTCAAACATGGGGTCTGGTTGGCTGAGGGCCGGAGGTCCCGGGTTCGAGCCCACGTAGCAACTCGCTACATTTCGATCTAGGCTGGTTTTTCAGCAAGACGAGAAGAGGGCTAAGACGGCCCCTAATAGTCTCCACGACGTCTCTGAAGTAATGCTCGAAAGGGCGGATCCGGGGCTCGGGTTGAAAACAAAATTAGAAAAAAAGAGTGTTTTAAACATGTAAAACGGTGATCTTCAAGTCAAGATCGTGTTAACAGAAAGCTGAAAAACATGGTTTTGTTTAAAACAAAGTTTCAGAATACCAACTCAAATTGTCTCAATTCGCAGCAGATCGAACGTTTTTCTTAGTACTTACAAGATTGGAAGAATACTCTTGCTACATTGATGAATATTTTCAGCCCATTTTCAAAATATCAGAAAATATTGGAAAATATTTCCAACGGACTTCAATATTTGACAAAATTTCATTTTCCGTACTCAACATGTCAATTATTGTAAGATCGAAATTTGTGGGTCACCCTGTATCTATTTACATGGCTGAGTTTTCAACAATATTTACCTGTACTGTTCGGGCACAGACGAGCCAGCAGTTCAAAACGAATATCCCGTTCTACGCTCATAGCACGGGCGTGTATCTTGAAAATGTGAGTTCGACCTTCCAAGTCAGGTAAACCGAATTCGACTTTACGATCCAATCGTCCGGGACGCATGAGCGCCGGATCTAATGTGTCGGGTCTATTGGTAGCCATTAATACCTGGAATAAGGTTTCAGTTAGTCATGAAAAAAGTACACATTGATTCCGACTTGCAGAGCACATTTCTGTAGCCCAGATCTTTAATCGGCATCAAGATGCTCTCATCTGCTACCTAATACCCAATATTGTTACACTCATTTACAGTACACAAATTAATCAACGTACATAAAATTGGCAGAAAAAAAGACGCAGCTAATCAAGACTAGAGTCTAAAAGTAGTTAATATTCCAATGATTCCAGTATCCCTCAACAAAACAATAACTCACCTTAATATTACCACGAGGATCGAATCCGTCTAATTGATTGATCAATTCTAACATAGTTCTTTGAACTTCATTATCACCACCAGCACCGTCATCAAATCTGGCTCCTCCGATGGCATCTATTTCGTCGAAGAATATCAAACACGCTTTCTTGCTTCGAGCCATTTCGAAGAGTTCTCTAACCATACGAGCTCCCTATGCAACAGAGTGGTTAACAAGGTTACCATAAAAACAAGTATTCACAATGAAAGCCAAAATTTACAATCTAAATTTAATAATTCAACAGATCACAAGAATCTTAGGTGTTCGTAGCAGCAGAACACAGCTCTCAATATTTCTAAGTTTCAGAAGCTGCTTTCAGAAAATGTAACTGTTTCAAAAGATTTCGGAACGAGATAATCGCGTAACAAGCCGAAGAAGTATTTTTCAACGCGATGGTAAAACAGAACCCCATCATTTTCCCTCTAATACTATGCTCCGGGGCTCTCAGTATCTCTCAATGAATTCAAACCGTTCTACAGTCCGTGACCCAAAGTTGCGAAATAATGCATCAGTGATTTTCAATTACCTCGCCCACGTATTTCTGGACCAATTCTGATCCAATAACTCGAATAAAGCACGCGTCCGTGCGGTTGGCTACAGCTCTGGCGCAGAGCGTTTTTCCAGTACCAGGCGGTCCGAACAGAAGAACTCCTTTCGGCGGCTCAATACCCAGATTGACAAATTTCTCAGGCTAGAAAAGAACATAATAAGTAGCCGGATACTGCAACTAAAGTTACAGGCCAAAGAAGCAAGAGCACTTACATGAAGCAGGGGAGTCTCGACGACTTCTCTTAATTTTTCAATTTGTTCTTTGCAGCCTCCGACATCGGAATACGTCACGTCCGGCTTCTCTTCGACTTGCATCATGGTAACCGTAGGGTCGATTTTCGGAGGCAGAGGAATGTGAATTTGGTATTTGTTACGATCAACACTGTAAGAAGTTGAAATTTGACCGTAAGTTGGAATATGAAGTAACAGATTCGAGAATTGGATCGAAATTGAAACGGAAGTATACTTCTTCCATGAGTCCTCACCCGAAGATTGATTTCAAGACTTACCCCACCCTCATTCCTTCTTCGATGTCGGTCGGTGCTACTGAGTCGGCGAGATCAACAACAAATTTGGCAAACTGCTTCACATTGATAATGTACTTTGGATCATCAGAATCAGCGTTTATAATCTTGGTACATCGAGCCACCTATCGAATACACCAATCATTCAAGCATAAAACTGAATTATTATAGAATCGCGAGTACAAGGACAATGAGCAACCACTGAACCAGTTACAGGGTAATTCTATGATCAGGGTGTGCCAATTCACAATTTTTTCATTCTGCAGTCCAGAGCGCTTTCGGCTGCTATGCCATCATTAATGGAGTGCCCTAACACTTTTTTCTTTATCGTCCTGTATTTATAGTGGTATATAGTACCGTATGGTAAAACCTATTTGGTGTGTTCCTATTGGTTGTCTGCAGTTGGGTAGTCTGTCCAATCAGTGAGTGTTATGTTATTAGTTGGAATCGGTTCTTGCTTTGGAAATTGGTTATTGTGTTTATTAAGTTGTTTTGTTTTGTTTTTGCTTTTATTATCTCAAGTCGTTCCTTTAATTTTCTTTTTCTTGTGTTGTTTTCTGTGTGTAGGATTTTGTATTTTTCCGTCAACTTGTGGTTGTTGTGTCCCTGGTCGATGCAGTGTTTTTCGAAGAGTGATTTGTCATCCTTCAGCTTTTGTGATATTTCATGTTCTTTTATTCTAGTTGTGAATTTTCTGCCTGTTTCTCCTATGTAAGTCATGTCACAGTGTTCGCAGTCCAGTCTGCATACTCCGTTGCTGTTATTCCTGTCCTGTGTTTCTGTTTTGTCATTGCTTATTAGTTTGATCAGAGGTGGTCTGTTTCTGATTCCGAGTTCTATGTTGTATTGGTTCAAGATTTTCTGTATTTCGTATGTATATGTCCATGTGAATGGTATTGCTCCCGCGCATTTGTCTGTTTTTGAAGTTGTTGGTTCTGCGTCTGTGCTTTTTTGTTGTATTAATTTGTTGATAATTCTGTCTACTATTTGTGGTTGGTATTTGTTTAGTGGCTGTTTATTTGATTTTGTTGATTTCTGTTGTTCTGTGGTTGTAGTTTTACACTCACCGATTGGACAGACTATACAACCACAAACAACAACACGAACACACCAAATAGGTTTTACCATACGACACTACATATCACTATAAATACAGGACGACAAAGAGAAAAGTGTTAGGGCACTCCACTGATGATGGCATAGCAGCCGAAAGCACTCTGGACTACAGAAGGAAGAAATTGTGAATTGGTACACCCTGGATATAGAATTGACCAAGTTCACTCACACTCCAACATAGACACTAAGTTAAAGGGTAGTTACAACAGAAATTGAAGCAATAAGATTTGTAGAATTGAAACATATGGAGGAAATGAAAGAATTGATAGACACCGAAAAAAAGACTGAATTGAACTTCAAGAAATGGCAGAGTTAATGAAATGGCTGAAACAACAGCAGTGATAGAACTGACAGAAATAACAGAACTCGCAGATTACGAAGATTGTGTTCCTCTTTAGCACACGGTAAAAGTCCTTTTTCCAGTCGCTCTGGTATCTAACGCCTTCTTTAAGCTCAATTAGCACAGTGCTTTCTAATTTTCGTTATATTCGCACAGTGAGGGCACTACTCCCATGAGAATTCGTCCATCAAGGCAGCCGTCCACTCCACCACATGCTTCCAATATTACGAAATGCCCCTCAGATATTTGCTAATCGAAACAGTCAGACTCACTCTTTCTCGAACATAAGCAACTTTGAAGTTTAAACATTAAATAAGCCTTCAAATTTGAAGTTCAACAAAAACAACTAGCAAATTGAAATCAAGATCCTGACAAAGACGCACAAATCATCAAATTAATCGATTGCCATTAGAATGATGTATCTTATTCTGATGGTTTTTACGAGATACGCTCTTTTTACAGGAACGAGCCCAATCAAAATATTCAAATTTCGAAAACAGAATCATAGTATTAGTATTTGACAGAATGATAATACATACCTGCAGTGGCTGTTCATTTTGAAGCGTTTGTTTATCAGCTGTCAGATCCCACAGAGCTGGAGGAGCGAGTCCGGTATCGGATTCCTTGATACCGGTCAATTCATTGACACGTTTTATAACCGCCTGTATATCTTCTTCGACGACTTTAATAATTTTCGTGTATTGTCCTTGACCCTGTTCATAAAGAGAACGAGTGATTACAGAGTCGATTCACGATATTCTACTTCCTTAAAAACCGAGTCTGCATCAGACAACTACAAAATACTCACGTATGTTTTCAAGAGAGCAATATCGGCTTCATCCAGAGCTGGAACATGGAAAAAATATTTTTTTTTAAACTGGTCAAAGCATCATAAAGCTACTGTTAGTTCATACGAACGCTGATAAAGCATATTCGAAAAAGTTCGCAGATCAAGAATAAAAATTCCAGCAATCAGGAGCACATTATAACAATAGGATGCGATGATAACACATCTGCAGTGTACGTGAAGGTATGTATCAAGAGTAACACTGGCTCTAGTCAGGTAGAATCCAGTACTTGTTAGAGGATTTTGTAACAGAAATCATTCTATTTTAAGCCTTCGGCATGAAAGGCCTCGAGGAACTGTTATCTTAGATTATGCTTAGACTAATAAAGCTTCCGACACAAGCACTGACTGGTGTCGTACGACACTCGGGCCTATACAGGAGGATCAACAGTAGAAATTCTCTGTACATCTATACAAATAAAACTGAACGGAGATTTCCAGCCGAGACTGGGTATAAGGAGTAATAACTTACATTTGATTTCTTTTTCTTCCTTCTCAGTATCATCTTTCTTCGGTTTTCGCATGTCATCTCCCAAGTAATCCGGCATTATGGAGCGAGATCTTCAAGGCAGATTGTTAGAAAATGGTACACCGATTAATTTTTTCTGTTAAAGATTACTAATTTTGCGAAATAGTTCAGCAAACTATAAAATAATGCCAGTTCAGAAGTAGAATTCGAGTCTAGATTTATCAGACTATCAACTACATGACTTGACAAACTGAAAAGAAAATATTTTGCGAATGGGAAGGCTGGGAACAAAGCTTTCCAGACCAACTCACACTGTATGCTGCAAATCTGCATGCTTTTAGTATACCTGCATCCAGCACCTTCAACCCTGTCAAGGTGATAAGAGAAATCTCGAGTAAGTAGAAAGGTATACTAGTGTCATGCAGTTAAAGTCCTGTTTTACTATCGCAAAAGTACTTTTTTCCGCAACGGCTGAAGATCAAGCAACGTTTTTCAGAAGTTGACTTGGCAACGTCAATAACTTGATTAAAATTTTGGAATTTTAATACAAGAGACGGGCGACGAAAAATCATGAAAATCGAGAGTAGGTAGTAATTCAACATCAACAGTGAAAGTTGAGTGGCTCATTTCACTTGCCCCGTAGCTGTTGTTTGTTAGTTTTCCATCTCGAACTCGGTGCCGTCTCATGTTATTAACATCATTTTTCGAGCAAATCGTCCTATTCTTGTTACCATTTCGTTATCAGTGACCACTGATTATGTAAAAAAACGACCATCGAACGGAGGGTGCCCTCCGAAATAATGGAAAAAAGCTCATGCGATGGTACGATTCGCGTGAAAAGTAAGTTCGCTGATCATTTGAAGTATCTATCAAATGTGGACTCGGTACTGTCGGCAGCTAAACTGCACCAGGTCGAAGAAGCTAGTGAAGAAGAGTCATACGTGAATTTTTGCATCCAACTTGAAGATGGAACCTTATCAAAGGAGTCTGTTTCAGATATACAGGTAAGATTGCTGTTTAATAAGCTTTTGCAGCACTATCATTTATGTAAAGTCCGTGTCAGAAGAGTAACAGTAATTCTTATCTCTCACGTCATTTATGGCGCCTGGTGTCATGAATGAGCGGTGTATCTACTTCGTTCGCTTGGTGTGCAGTTGCATTATAATTTGAATATTCAGTGGCGTTATGAGTTGGGGGAAAAAATATGGGAGGCTACCACTTTTAAGGAATGCTAGCAATGAAAACCCTCACCTCAATATTCATATACAACATTAATTCTAGTAACGTATGAAAATTCCTGGACACCTTGGTCTTATAACATCTGAGAACCTCTCTCGACTCGGTTGTCGTCTCGAACTTTCCTTACGAAACGAATAAAATACCTGGTAACCCGCGTTTTGTAATCGAAGGATCTCTCGAGTCATGACCTGGCGTAATATCGAATTTCGCCCCACATCGTAACAAACGTTTAGTGTCGAAAACAGATCCGAGAACATTAAAGATTAAAGATCGAAGACTGAAGACGGCGACACGGTGATTGTATACGTCAATGGCCCTGATACCATCGCCTCGGAGACCGGCAAACTACATCGAGGTCGCCATCTGTGATATCGACGCCTAACTAGTTGCGCACGTCGAATCCGGGTGAGCTAATAAACCAGCTAAATTCTGATCAGAATAGACCGGATGTCGTTAATTCCAGCTCGTTGTACCGACACCCTGGGTCAGGCCGCGCCATGTGTTATGTAATTTCGCTTCCAATGCCGTTCTATCAGCTCAGTTTACTTGAGCTCGAAAATCATTTCCTTTCACCCTTGTGTGTCATACGCACTCTTATTAAACCCCGGGATCTTAAATGTTGACTTGGACATCGTTCCAAATTTAGTTGAAAATAACTCGCAAATGAAACGTGTTATTGATTCTTCGTACATTGAGAGAATTTCAACGTGACTAGACCATTTGCTACTAATGACAATTTTACTGCGTAATGTTTGCATGGTGAACTTGCTGTATGCAAAATTGTTGTTTTTGGACCATGTGCAGGTGTATAACGCCGAGTAAATGGAAAACATTAGGCACGCTTGTGCCGCGATTGATAACGGTTGAATTGCCTTAGTTATTAGGCCATCTCCGGTTTATTAACGAGGTTGTGATAGCGACGCGGCTTCAGCTCTTCACGGGCTCTATTTCTTTCGTTTCGGTTATTTTAGAGCATCCTGTTGTCCACGTATTTCATAATCCGCAATTTAAACGGTTATACTCTATTTGAGCTGAATCACTGACCATCCGGTATCTTCACCTCTTTCTCGTCACTAACGGATGCATTTTGACCGGACAAGTAATACGGTTGTTCGCCCGGATTTGAGAAACTGAAACATCAGTGGTCATTGGAGACCTTCCGGTGACCACCAATAGTTGGGTTCGGTTCAAAAGGGCCTTTTCTGATCACGCAAATTTGATGGAATTGGAAGATGAAGGATTTCTTTGTTGTAAGCGAAACTGTCTTCGAAGGTTCTACAACAAAGTTATGAGCAGAGACGGTCGTGAAAGGAGGCTGGTTGGTTAAGAAAGCATAATTTTGTTTTAAATTCCTTCTGCTCCCTCCAGAAGAACGAGCCTGTGCTAGGAGTTCATTTTCATATTTCAAAATCAACTAGGAGCGTCCACCCCCTGGTCCCGTCACGATCCAACCCTATAATGACACTTGCTTTATCGGTTACCACCCGTTATCTTAGAGTTTAGAGGCGAATCTTGATTCTTTTGAGTTTTTTCAGTGACTCTCGACTCTTAAGAAGTGCATTTTGACTCTTGAGAAGCCTTCCTTGACTATTTTCAGGCGCCTCTAAAGGCTTAAAAGACAATCGTATGAAGAGTTAATTTTTTTTCTTCGAAATTTCGGTAGTTGTGACTACATCATCTTTTAGTTTTTCCGAGCCTCTCCTCTAATTCTTGCTCTGGTCTTGAGAAATTTAGGGGCTATGAAGTGTCTCTCGTCTCCATTCTAGCTCCACAGCCCTGCTAACTTACAGATGGTCTGTCTGTTTGATTATTAATCAGTCAGTCTACCCGCAAGACGTTTCTGTCGGATCACGTTGAAGTTATTGATGAGTATATCGAAATAGGTTTTGCGTTTGTGACCGGGTTGCCTATTCCAAAAATTGAAGACACTGAGTGTTATTTTTCGCCGAAGGATGTAAGACTTGATTGCATGTTTCCAAGTCCTCAGTCTTGGACCCGTTTCTTGGGAACTGTTACCTGTTACACAAATTGAAGAGGCTACAATAGCTGCAAATACAACCGATGCTTGCATTTGTACCTTTTGATTGATGCAGATTTAGAATTACATACTTAAAAAGGGCTTAGCCAAGAAATAGCCATTGATAAATATTAAAACATACATTGGTTACAAGTTACCTTGAAGAACTGAAGTGGCAGTTATGTTTTTCGCTGAAACAGGGTCTCTGTCAGTCTCTTCAATTCCCCAAGTTTCCTAAAAGTTCTCCAGTTTGATAAAATATCCTCCAGTCTCCAAAAATTCGAAAAGTAAGCTTCGGACAGTTATCAGAAGTCGATCATGCAAAACTGAAAATACTCTCCCTCCCCATGTAAACAGATAAGTCCCTTAAGTTTCCCAATAAAGCTCCATTTTGAAGTTTCAACTTTAACAAACACCCTATGAATTTTGAAGCTTATACCGTGTTCCAGTTCCTATGGGCAAGCTATAAAAATGCTCTAGAACTCGCGGAAACGAACGAAAGACTTCCTGTTCACATACGGTATATCCTCAACATTGAAGGGGCTTAAAGACACTGACGTTCTGAAAATATGAAATTTTTTGCTTACATTTGATGAGAAATTTACACTTATGGATCTTTTTGGTGAGGCAGTGGCTAGTATCCTGAAACTGAGTACTAAATTATTTAGTGACTATGCTCAGTATTTCAGGGGTGACGTAAGTCCGAAGAGTTCAGTAATAAAATTTCGGTCAGAATTGTAGCAACTTGAATTTAGACTTTAATAGTACATCGGACCGCTCGAGAGTTCACTGTTCGTATTGCATTTTTGACGTACTGTTTTGTGACAAAATTCTGTTGAACTTGACCATTTTTAACGTAAAATTCTATCGGGCAAATTATTTTTTCGCAATTTTTCCAGAACCGCCATGGATGATATCAACTTTAAACAATGAAGTAAAAGCTATTACTTCTATTAATGGCCTGTAATTAATGTTTGAATTTATGTGGGTCAAACTTGAGCTCAAATCTTATTACTCAAATTCATCAAACTTGTTTAACTCCTTCAATATTGTGGTTATACAGTGAATAATATTATTATATTGGTGTAGTGGGACGTATGGCGATGCACGCATACCAAAGTGGCCCCTAAGACACCGCACCCCCAGCATCGGAAACTACCCTTTCGGGCATCGCATCAGTGTCGAGGGGAGAATAATTATTATATTATTTTTTGTTATAAAATGAAAAAGGTGATATTGGTGGCGCGATCTATCGAAAATATTACTATACTTGATTAATCAACGTTGATCATGAACAGCGAATTTCCTCGCGATTTCCGGAGTTGAATGTAACTTTAGAATTTTGTGGAACTTTCTAGAAACTTAAAATTTTTGTATAAATATCGGTGCGAGTCGACGAAAGTCGGTCATTAAGTTTTGTGAAGTGGTAGCGATGAAGTGATTAAAGTGTATTCGCGTTTCATTTCGCGCGCTCTATGTAAAAGTTATCTTCCCACTGAACAGACCATTACCATCCTTGGACAATTTTCTAAATGAGAATTTGTTTTGAAATTCTCGTGGAAAATGGGTTGTTTTTCGAACGTTGGAATCTTGTAGCCCCTTCAGTTTCGAGAATACACCACCCATGTAAATAAACTTTTTTTCAGCTTATCCAGCAAAACAAGGACATCTCGGTCAGTAAGGAACCCCATGGTGGCTCTAGCAGGACACGCGCATGGGAAGCGGCAGGGCGAAATGGAGGCTCGGGCCGGCCTTAAAACGTCCCTCCGGTCACTGATGCGATACTCGAAAGGGTAGTTTCCGGGGCCAAGGGTGCCGTATCATAGGGGCCACTTTGGCATGCGTGCATCGCCATACGTCCCACCACACCGCAGGACTTATCAAAACTGGTTTCATATTCGGACTCTTTCATATTTGTTTAGGATTCCTCGAGACATTTTACGAATCGATCAGGCTTGTTTCAGACTTTGTAAGCTGAACCATTTTTGAAACGTTGCTAGTTTCGATTTTTCTCCTTTGGAGAGGTGACTGCTCCTATTGCCTCCCCCATAAATCCTCGTCTGAATTAAAGCCTTATAAATACGTGTGAAGACATACGCCATTTTGACTCACACCGTGCCCGTGGATGCCGAATCCGATTATGCTGAGCGTACCGCGTAGTCAATTCGGCATCGACAGCTGCGGTGTGAGCAAAAATGGCGTATGTCTTCAGTCGTATAAATAGGGCTTTACCTGAACTACTCATTTTACACCTAATCAGCATCACATAAAATGCCAGAACTCGATGCGCGTTTTCATTGATTAGAAAGGGCAGGTGCGTACTTGTTCCCATCATTCGAGCGACCAGAAAGTTGGGAGGACTTTCGTGGGCTTCACTGAAACCAACTGAAGGGAGATCGTAAAAGAAATCGAAAAAAACAGTTTATCTGAGTTGATAGCATAGCTGTCCTAATCGAGGTATACTGAAAGTAACTAGAAAAATGGGTTTAGTGTATCCGAAAACGTAGAAACCATTAAAATTACATATTCGGGTTTTTGAGGTTATATGACTCGGGGCAAAAAGTGGACAAAATTCACATTTTCTCATATTTCTTAGACTTATATTTACTTTTTCCAATGAAAAGTGTATGATGTATGTGTGTAGCTAGGACCTTCCTCTTCACTTCGCACTAAAGATTTTAAAAAATTGCAATATACTATTATAGTCACCTTAGTGAATGAATCTGTTTACTAATTACCACAGTGAAAGGGGCAAGAAAGGAACGTCTGTTTTAAATGGAAAAATTCATATTTAAAAAAAATTGAAGTAATAAATTTATCTGTTCACAATTTTCATGGAGAGTCAAGTATCCTCGATGGTAAATGTGATTTTGAAGAACTTATACGACTTTTGCCTTCTCAATCGTCATTTTGTCCTCTATTAGAGGAAAATGAAAACTTGGATGATTTGGAACACGCCTCATAAATAAGCAAGTTACTTGATTACTGCTAATTTAAACTTGCATACTGAGAGGCTTGAGGCTGTTTTCAAAATAAGAACGCGTGCTCCATGATTGTTCATAAGAACTACTTCATGAAATTGAATTACTCAACACGTTCACCATTTGCCCCAAAACTGAATCAACAGGTGCACTATTTGCCCCAGAGTAGTTCCTTTTTTGCCCCGGCAGTGTTCAATATTTGCCCCCAGAGTATTTGAAACTTTTTCAAGTCCCAAATAATAATTATTTGCTCTCAATTACATATGAAGAATGCTGATGTCTGGTTTCATCGATCCATGTAAAAACATTAGAAAATGAATGAGGAAATTCAGAATAAATTACTTTGTTTTCTCCCGCAAAGTATAATTTTTTAAAGAGGAAAATGGGTATTTTTCATTGTAAATTCTCTTGGAAACTTCAATGGGAAAGGTATTCAACGTCCAAGCAATACTGTAGCATCAAGATTTCCTTTTAAATGTACAAATCTAGAGAGATACGGTTCAAGTATTGCCCCAGAAATTGGTGTGCACTTTTTGCTCCGAGTCACCCTAGTACAAATTTTATTAATTCACTCTCGGTAGTTTTATTTAGGAGCTCCCTGTGCACCATCTAAATGTGATACTTTCAGGAAAAAAAATGTTTCACGAGCCTACTTTCATGTTTAAGTGGCTAATCCTTCAAGTTCTTATAACTTTCTTTCTCAAACGTCAGCGTGTGAGGTTGTAACAAGCTAACCTGCATACTTCCGTAAGGGGAATTTATGTTCAACTTCAGCCCCTTGCGACACAGATTAAAGGACTGAAATTTTACGTACTACATTTGTAAGTAAAAAAGGAAAGAACGATGGATACTGTAACTCAATAAGGACCACTGACTAACGCCATTATTCCTTTTCTTCGAACAACCACCACGATGTACGATCCGCGAGCTTAAACCCCTCTAGTGCTTAACCCCCCTTTTTTTATATAATTTTACTCTCAACCCGAGCCCTGGAATCCGCCCTTTCGAGCATTACTTCAGAGACGTCGGGGAGGCTGTTAGGGCTGTCTCAGCCCTCTTCTCGTCTTGCCGAAATACCGGTCTAGGTCGAAATGTAGCGAGTTGCTACATAGGCTCGAACCCGGGACCTCTGGATTCCGAGACCGGCGCGCTATCCACTCGGCCAACCAGACCTCACTCCTTGAACCCCCATCAATGACTGGAGTTTACATCACCCAATGTTACAGCCAATTGGCTGATAACTCAATTTCCACAATCCACGAGAAGTCGAAACATTGTATCCTCTTCCAACGCAAGTCTGAGCCGAGGGAGCCCCGGGCGTAGATACACAGCTTGCTGCATACTTCTATGAACCTCCGAGGCCGCAAGAATCGGGTATGGGCAATGTGGTTAGACAACCCGAAGTTCGCTGGTCTTGCCCGATTTGGCCAGAGTAAATTCTGTGTTGCCTGCTACCCAACCCATGCGCGCCGTTAGAAAGGTCACAGAACGCCATCGCTGTTCTCAATGAAAGCTTTGTCTCACCAGCTGGCACCGGGGCACCGCGACCTCTATCCGATTCGCGGATGAACACAGACGACCGAATAAAATCACGATAAATTCATTGTGGCAAATTTCAGCTTCAAGCTGTGCCTACACGCCAAACCCGGTACATAGTACGTATGCACTGTCAAGGGCGATCCCGTAATACCTGCAAACCCGTTGTACTCGGTAACGTCATCACACTCCTCGCGAAGATGAATATTCTGAAAACGACTTTTCGACTAATGAAAACAGCCAGCACGAGAGGAGTGGTAGGACGTCAGGCCGTCACACAGCTCAGCCAGATAGCAGATACACGCGGAAATGCTACACGTACAAATAGGTATACTCCCCAGAACATTATTCTAATGAGCGGTGACGTGAATGGGATGGGTTTTCGCGAACTACGAACCTGCTGAACTATGTCGAGAGTACAACTAATTTCATTTCATTTCATGCGCGCATGCAAGAAGAGCGCAAATTTTTCTAAATGAATTATAAGCTGAGCTTAGAAAATTCCCAAATCAAAAAGGTCAAGTTCACGAACGTCTCCGCACCTTTCTCCAAAAAAAAAAAAAAAAAAAGCACGGTATGTTAGATGTTCGTTCATGGTAGAGACAGAAAACGCGTGGGCATGCTGGATTACGCACATGGCACACCTGTTGATTTCAACGTAGAGGCGGGCGAACGATAAAAACTCTGAGCTACAGTCTTATGAATCCAGCAACTCCTTGGACCTTCGCCATGCAAGGGCAGATCAGTTATCCGTTAGCTCAAGACCTAGCCAAAGCCAACCCAATAGTGTCATTCCAAAGATAAGACACCCAGCCAGGCAACTACCAGTAAGTAAGCCAGCTAGCCATCAAACCAGTCAGTAAGTCAATCTGCAAACAAGCCAGCCCAGGCTAGTTCGGATTCATGCCGGGAAAAGGCACTGAGGACTGTATACAGCACGCAGTTGAGGTCATATCCGGGAAAGCAGATACCTGAATAAACTAACTGCTATTTCGTTCGACATCAAGGGAGCCTTTGATAACATCTCTTGGACCCACATACTGGAACAACTAGCCATGCATCACTTCCCAGCACCCTTGATCATGGTTGTGGCCGACTATTTTCGAGACCGATTCGCTAGTAGGGGAGATGCTACAGTACAGCTTGCCAGAGGTTGCCCCTACGGCTCAGTACTAGGTCCAACACTATGAAACATTGCCTACAACCCAGTTCTAGTAGGGCTTGAAGAAGACCTCCACAGCCGAACGGGCTTCCTCTTCACTCCTCCTCAACTACTCGTCTTGGTACACGTGGCGACGCAGGCAGGTGGTGACAAGGGGGGAGGGGGTCCGCAGCGCAGCTGCAGCAGCTCTCCTAGGATTGAAAAGTTCTATAGTCTCAAAAGTTTTAAAAAATTCATCAAATGTAGTGCCTTTGTCAAGTCTTATAGCGTCCTGAAGAGTCCCAAGTAAGTCTGTAAGAACCAGAAAGAGTCTTGAACAGTCATGGCGAATTCTGCGAGAATTGGAAAGAGCCTTCAGATAAATACATGTAACTGTATAAGGCTTGACTTGTCTTCATAAAATCTGGAAGAATTGTGAAAACTGTTGAACGAGTCCTGAGTAGTGAGTGAATCTTAAACAAGAACCCAGACAAAAAGAACACTAGCATGTTCAGCGCGACAAAACCTGTGCGTTTAGTTGCGTTCTGGAAGCACTTTGAGTCAGGCTTGGCTCGGCTTGGCTACACACAAACGTCAAAGTTGACAGTGAAACGTGCTTATGTTAGAGCTCTATAACTTCGTGTGAGTACAATCGCTCGCCAGTTTGACGTCAACCGCGGTACGCTACGCATAGTCGGATTCGGCATCCACGGCCCCGGTTGGAGTCAAAATGGCGGACGATCGTACTCACACAAAGTTATAGAGCTCTACTTATGTTCTTCTACTAATCAACGCGTTTTGTTTGAATGCTCCGTGTTTTTTTGAACACAAAATGCGTATTCGAAATCTTATTGAAAACCCGTTTTCGCGACTTACTCTGAATGAACAATTAGAAATTATTAATGGTGAGAAGCCTAAACCAAACTGAGCAAAAGAGAAGTGGTTCAAGTTTTACTAGACATTGCCACATATCGCAATATGAAAACATTTTGTGGTTAACGAGTGGTGAAGATGGTGAAAAACTGTTTTGTTGGCCATGTTTATTCAGGGACGTACCGATAGTGGGGCAACTCTCCCCTCTAAGAATTTTTCACTCAGCAGTGGGGAAAATTTACAATTTCAATCAGAATCAGGCGGAGTTGGAAAAATCCAGCCAGTCAAAATGTTTGTGGTTTTTTTTTCTGCTTTGATACCTACTTTGCGAAGGTACGGAGGACTCATCTGGAGGCAAGGGGATGGAAGGTGGGGAAAACAGGTGCAAGGGTAGAGTCCGTACAATTACAAAAGAGAGAGAAGACCCACTACGCGGTGGAGAAACTTATTTGGAAAGTCGCCCAGCCCCTTATGGAGAAGACATGGCAGGGACAGGAAAAATTGGAGGGAAAAAGGAAGGCACATACCCAGGAATAGGCGGGTAAAGCAATCACGAGGGCAAGGGGGAGACTAGCCCCCTCCGCCGTCCACGACACACGCGAAGACTGTGGCGGCATCTACAGCGATAAGTATGTTATTAGGAAATAAGTGATGATCTGTACAGTGCTGGTAATAATAATAATAGTCCCGTCAATACTGACGATAGGTCAAAAATACTTACGAAAATTTTGGTTATATTTATCGTGTACTACGCATGGTTGCCCTTGATATCTCAATGAAAATTTGTAGTTAATGTAATGAGAATTTGGTACTTTTGAACTTAAAGAGCCTTATAATTATTAATTTATGAAAATTTGATCGTCGTAACAATGAAACAGTTCGTGATTTCAGTGCCGAGCGGAAGTTTTATTTTCAATCAAGAGTTGTACTCGTAATTCTTCCCTCTCCAATTTCTCCAATTTTTCCCCCAAAAAGTTTTCATATTTTCTTGAATCTCCTCTGTTCTACGATAATCAGTGCATGCCTCGATCGATTCCTTTCAAAATTGGAGTAGAAAATTTGAAATTTTCTTTTCCCATTCCTTACTAGAATTCAGGAGTAGTTAGGCAATTATGCATCATGTCTTTTGGAATAGTAGTCGTTATCATAATCAATTAAAATAAACATTCCCCTATGGATGGAACCTTCTCGCCACTGAAAGGGTAAAAATGTCAATTACTAGGTCACTGTCAGTAACTAGGCACTTTACCCTACCACCTAAGTATGAAGGTTGGCGCGCGTACAGTCTTCAAGCTACGGAAGTGCAAAGTGGGGGAAGTCGTAGACTTAGCTCATTTTGGCAGACCATATCATACTTGTGAAAGGTCAAAATTCGTACACCTTGACCTAGAAACTGTTGGGAATCGGAAGATACAGCTCAGAGATGACCAGTCTGGTTAACGAGACACACATGAACAATGCCCCCACCCTCCTCCCTTCAGACATTCTTATACTTCCCCGCCCCCCGAACAGGAAAAAGCAAGTATGACTTACAGTTGTAAGAGTCTTATATTCATAAAATTTGAAGAAGAAAAAAACAAGTAAGTCAATATTATTAAAAAGAATGAAAGGAAGGTTTAGCTAGCTCTAAGTCATGATAAAATCGTGGAACCAACTCTGAAAAGTGCCTTTTGACTTCTTCCACCAGATTGTGCTAAAAACTCGATTTTCGATTTTTTGGACTAAGCGCGTTTTGAAAGTCAGATCCTCAGTTGTGAATCCAGTATCTAGATATTTCATAATTTTTCTTTGGTTTCGGATTTTTTGTTGACTGAATTTTTAGATTCCATTTCCTACACAATCCATGCCAGGATTCTGAATGTCTTAGAATTCTGATTCCGTGTCAAGATTCGGAATGGATGTCCAAATACGAGAACCCGAATTTTAATTCCAAAAATCCGAATTCTAAATAACTTTTTCTTGGATCCGAAGTTTTCTTGGTTTCTAGAATCCTCTTTTCAGCTGGAACCTGTATTCCTCGGATTCGGATTCGAAAATCCTTTTTTTTAGAGAAGAATCTGAATTCCTGAGTTTGGATTCTTCTTAGATTTTAGAATCCTCCAAGCTGGATTAGGATTCAGTTTTAGATTCGCGGGTTCAGAATCACCTTAGCACGTAATTCGGATTTTCTGATTTTAAGTCACTTGGTTATGGATTCGTAGATTGAGATTTTTTTCTGCATTCTTCACACAATTCTAGTATATGAAGACCGCAACCATTCGTATTGAAGAGAAGCTAACTGGTAGAACTGACTGCAGAAATCCGACGTACTCCTACTCCCCTGCTGAGTAAAACGGACATAAAAAGCCAGAAACCCGGTTTCGTTCTCATGCCGTCAGTAGATAACCTATAAACACAAGTACGCGCATACACCATATTGGAGCACGCCGTGCCCGTGGATGCCGAATCCGACTATGCGGAGCATACCGCGTAGTCAATTCGGCATCGACGGGCGCGGTGTGCTCGAATATGGCGTATGCGCATACTCGTGTTTACAGCGCTTTATCTTTAGTGGCTTTGGAAGCCTTTTATGGAGGGGGGGGGGGGGGGGTACAAAAATGTTTAATTTAGGTCGGCAAGCAAAAAAAAAAGGAAAAAGTTTTTTGTCCAAACTAATGTCAAAAGACCCTGAACTCTCTCAATTCCCGTTTTTGTCAGTTTAGGGAATAATTTTTCGATTTTTTCCTAGATAGGGGTGCGAATGATGCTCTCTACCCCTGTGTTTTGGATCGGTTGAAGCATACTCCTGTACCCTCCCAGACATCACTAAATGCATGCCTGTCTTCTCTGTATCTCGCATAAATTTTATCTGTTTTAATTATTTCTATCATTTCTCTTCGTTTTGAGAATTTTTCTCGCCTCCTCCAACCCGTTACTGGAAAAAAAAAAAACGAATTAAATAGCCACGATTTCCTCAGATCTGCCTGTCTCGTCTTCAGTGCCTCTATCTTTTGTGATTTTTGTACCTGTAATTTTTCCAATTTATTATAAATTTGTAATATTCTTCAGCTTTGGTATACAGGATGTTCTATAGTTTTCGTGGGCTAGTCGCTAGATAACCAAGAGAAACAAATACTTCTGGTTTTGTAGGACCTATCCTTCAAATTTAAGAAGTTATAACCATATAACATGTCAAATTAAAGCTTGAAGTCTCTAGTTCATGATGAAAGCTAATTTAATGCACTTTATTCGCTCTAATTGGATGAATAAGTTGATTTCCAAACTACTGTTTTTCTTATGGAAGTTTACCATTGGTACAAAACGCGCGTGTAAGCAACTAATACATGGAAAATGGAGCCGTTTCAAGTTCATAAAGGAAAACTAGAGACCTCAATCTCTAAATTCATCCATTATAAGCCGCAAAAATACGTTTTATTGACTAGAAAAAACGAATTCAAGTTATATGCATTCTTATGGTGATAACGTCCATGATCACCTTTGCAGCGCAAGGCTACCAACTTCGGAAACTCTCGGTTATACCGCGTATTACAAAAAACAAATGAGACCATATGTTTTTTTTTTGTTGTTTTTTTTCATGTCCTGTTTTCATAGCTTAGAACATTGCAACTGTAATAGATAGAACATTCCGCTTTATTGCATCGTGTCGGGGACAAATTTATACACCAGATAGCACTCCTAACTTATTTTTCATTTTAAAGAATGACTTATAGGCCACTTTGCAATGTGGCTCCTCAATTCACAGTTTTGAAAATCATTCTTCGACATTGGGTTATTCTGTCATCGTCATACAAAACACAGTTTTCGTACTACAGTACTCAAGGAATCGTAAAAGCCAAGACTTGGCGCGCTAGTTTCTTTTGTGTCAATTATAAATTTGTGAAAATTTGATCATCGTAACGGTGAAACAGTTCGTGGTTTGAGTGCCGAGCGGTGAAGTTTTATTTTCAATCAAAAGTAGTAATTCTTCCCTCTCCAATTTCTCCAATTTTTTCCCCAAAAAAATTCTCATATTGTCTTGAATCTCCTCTGTCCTACAATAATCAGTGCATGTCCCAATCAATTCCTTTCAAAATTGGAGTGGAAAATTTGAAATTTTCTTTTCCCATTTCCTACTAGAATTGAGGAGTTAGTTAGGCAATTTATGCATCATGTCTGTTGGAATAGTAGTCGTTATCATAATCAGTGAAAATCAACATTTCCCTATGGATGGAACATTCTCGTCACTGAAAGGGTTAATAATTTTAACGTTCAAGTTCGTGTTCTGGCCACACTGACGCTGTGATGACGTGTATCAATTACGTCATCACAGTGTCAGTGTGGCTGGTACACGAACTTGAACGTTAAAATTGGTAAAGTGTCAATTACTGGGTCACTAGCAATAACTGGGCACTTTCCTCTATTAGCATTGATTGCTCCTCTTCCCATCCTCGCTATTGAATCAGTGTTACCACTTGTCGTTCGCGAGTAAGAATGTTCTTTTCGATTTTCCAACATTTCGTTTTTTTGGACTAAGCGCGTTTTGAAAGTCAGGTCCTCAATTATCTCTGTGATGGACTGTAACATCATGTGTGAGTTTGCAGCTCGTGCTGAAAACTCCAAAGCAGAGGAAATCGCTTTGGATACCTGCAAACATCACCTACTATTTCGTCAGCCAGGTTTACAGCTACCATCTCTGTTTCGAGACTCGTTATTAGTATTCTACTGAGACTCATGTATGGCTTTAGAGAACTCAACAAGCTAACTAGTTTTCATTCGTTCGTTTTCCAAGATGAAAAATAAACTTATTCGCACATCGTATACGTTTTCATAAATTAATAAGCTTCGACGAGAAAGGTGGGTGATTTTTACGACTGAAATTAGCCCGTTAAATTGAAAATGGAAAGAAGAAAGAGGATACGCCTCATCTAGTAAATGTCACCGCAGTTTCAGCTTCGGTATTTTCTTGGTGTTCAAATTGTTGCCGTTTAATCGGCTATAAAACTTTTATTTTTCGCGGTTTCTTCACGAATATTAAAAATTGTTCTCACTGGCACGACCGGCCGTAAATATCATCTTAATTCTACTATTATGACGACGGCGCACTCGTTGACTCGTTGGTTCAGAAAAATGAATAAAATTGAAGATTCAATTCGATTCGAGGGATAAAAATAAAACGACAACGTGCGACTGAAATACCGGTTTCTCGATTTTCGCGTGTTAAAAACAGATATCGAATGATGTATCGATTCTTACGGGGTGTTTCCGGTTAATTCTGAGAAATTTCAACGCTCGAATTACCATATCCCTTTTATTTGGAAGGAAGCAATTTATTTGAACCAGAATCTGGCCGTTAGTATTTCGGATTGGTAATAACTAAATTTATGCTTGTTTGAAACCTTGTATGTAACCTCGATTATCCTGAGATTGGTAAACAGTTGAACATTTTCCGAATGCTTAGCTACAGTGTAAATTGAAGTCTGACTCAATAACATTTCAAAATTATGCAATACACATTTTTGTAATTCGCTCATCATTCGTTGTCGCGTGGTTCTTGCAAAGACGGTGTCAGAGAGGACCTTGAAAATGACCTCGCGAAACTCCTCAGATAACTCCCACAAATCTCTTTTCTTTTTTTTTTGTGCTCCACGAAACTGAAAATTGAAGGAACTGTGGCCGGAGACGTACAAAACAATCATTTTGAAAACAGGTAATGTGGGAGTTACTCGACAAGATTACGCAGACGTTTTGAGGAAAACTTGCCTATCTCTTGAATGGAAGGATCCTTCGGATCCGGCAGCACTTCCGATGAACTGAGCTCTGCTCCCACATTTATCAATATTCCGATACAGCGTGGTCATTTTCTGATCTGGCGTTACTCAAGTTTCTGGCTAATAACCCGTTTCATCCTTAGCCGCATAGGTTCACTTCATTTCTAGAGTTTTGAATTAATTCTCAGTTCATTGATAAAAGAGTTTTGGCGCTGATTCAAGCTGATATCAAGGGGTTCGTTTCCAGCTCATCTCGCACACCCAGCCATCATTCGAAGTTAGAATGGCAATGAACTTCAGATTCGCACCGTAAACCGCAAGTGAATCATGTTGATCGCGGCTGAAGGAATTCTTATATTTTTGTGGTTTTTGTAACGGCGCTTCGTTGAATTTCATTAAAAATTGATTTCCGACTCTTGGTTTCCGGTGAGCTTCTCGAATGTGTCACTGGTAACGAGCTCGAAACCCGTAGTTTTGAGTTCCGGGTATTGTTGCCGGATCTGTAGAGTAGTGGTGAAACTCAGTTTCATACGTGCTGTACTCTCGGTCTTCAAATTCACTCACCTAGTGAAAGATCTTTTCCTCAGAGGCCACATCCGATGCTGGACGTTGGCGATCGCGGTTCCCGACATGCGACTTTCCCGGGCAGGGTTAGTTGGGGTAGTTTGCCGTTGCTTTCTCCGCGGCTTGTTGCGTTAGAGTTTTTCTTCTCGGTACCGAAGAGTGTGCAGCCGCAGTTCACTTATCACAACGTTGAGTAAATTATCCATGACGTACACACGCACAGGGCCAATTTTTCTGATCTGGTGGTAACACGCCCTGCAACTGAACTGCCTTGTTCGTTCGAACCGGCGGGGTAGACCTTTCAGATAATCCTCACTAAACACAGAGATTAGTATTCTAATTTTCAAACATGTAATCCTCTGAACGCAGTGGCGGACTTACAAGGGGGGGGGGAAGTCCCCCAGTTCAAGAAATGGAAGGCCAAGAAAAGGAAAAAAGAAGAAGAAAGAAAGAAAACATTTTTTGTAATGCTACACTTCCCTCTTCACTTTTATTACATTCAAGAAGTTTGTGAAATGTTTCGATGAGAGGGCAAAAAATTTTGTGCATTGTTTCCCAAGTCCCCCACCCCCTAAACGCATTCCCTAAATCGGCCCCTGTGAAAGGGATGATGGATATTGCCTCTCCATCCTGAAGGTTCGTTTCCTAAATGATTTTGAGCGATTCCTTCTGATGGTTAAAAAACACGTTCATTCTTCTATTGTTCAGAACTTCAACTGACGAAACTGCTGGATTTTTTGGAATTCTGAAATTTAAACTACCTTATTGTGTAGAACATGTGAACCAACTTCCGAAGATCATTCAATTTATTAGGTAACTTCTGTTAATATCCGATTACATTTTAGATGCTACTCCAATTTGAACCTCAAATTTCACTCCCTGACATGGGCAGTATTAACTTCTGTGGGAAAATAGCAATGACTAGGGGGTTTGCCCCCTGGCCGCTTCGCGGCCCAACCCACCGCCGTCACTCGCTTCGTTCGACCATCACAGTCCTCAGTGTTTGGTCTAAAACTATTGTCCCTGAGTTGAGTTTTGCTTTGCGCTTCTTTTGCTCCCCCTTTATCAGCGGTCCTCAATCTTCCACCATGAATTCCCCCTTCCATCCTTTCTTTATCACGAGCCTCCTCCTACACCACGACCCCCTCGTTCACCACGGTCGCACTTCAACAGTTGCAGCCCTCCTCAGCCGCAAACTCCTCCCCCACAACGGCCATAATCTCGTACCAGAGGCTTCAGTGCCCACCCTATGGTCTTTTACCTCCACAGTATCCACCCCTGCGAACCCTTTCCTTCTGCACATCCGGGTAGGCCCTGTTCCTTGGACTTCCTCCCCACTTCTACAACCATCGACCACCACAACCCACCTTCACCAACTGGGCTTTAATCTCTTTATATTACCCTCTCCATCGCTCCATGACTTTCTCCGTCCACAGCTTCTCCCCCACATGGCACCCTCCGTTCATCCCTCCGATCATCACCCAGTCGTCCACCTAGTTTCCCCTCGATCACCCTCTTCCACCCCGAGTGCGCTCCATTAGGACCACGTCCCCCTGACCACCCCCACACCACTATGGCCTTCATCTGCTTACGTACCACACCCCCACCAAGACCTCTTCACCCATCACTACGCCCTTCCTAATACGGCCATAATCCTTCGCTACAGCCTTCCTCTTCCACTGCTCCTTCTCGGCGGCCTCCTCATCCCAACTCCCAAGAAAATCCCCTGGTCCTCCACTCAGGAGCTCCCATCACCATGACCACCCTTCCCCTTCAGACCCCCACCAGCAGCCCCTCTCGCACCATAGCTTTCATTTCCCTCCCCAGTCCCTCTTACTCAATATAACCCCCCACCCGGAGCCTTTATCTCCCTCTACAGTCCCCGCCATCACCGTGGTTTTCCTCCCCTTCAGGAGCTCCCTCCTCCACCATGAGTACCTCTTATAACCCCGGGCCCTTATCCACTAAAGTTTTACTGCCCCTCCAGGACCCTCACCCACCACTACCTCCTCCTTCCTCAATGGCCACCTTCTCCTACCAACCATTTCCTCCACCACGAGGACCCCTCACTCACGACTACCCCTAGGATTTATCTCCCTTCACAGCCCCTGCCCTCACTATGGTCCTCCAACCCCCTTAAAGATCCTTGGCCATCTACCCAGGAGCTCACACAACCATGACCACCCCTCCCCGAGAGCCCTTCCGCCTCAAGACCCCACCCCGCCACCAGCTCCTCCTGCACCACAGCCATTTCTCTCCCTGGTCCCCTCTCTCACCAAGGACTTTCTCCTCCATCGGGTCCTCTTACTAATCTTAACCACCTGCCCCACCCAGGGCCTCCATCTCCGTCCACAGCCCACGTCCCCACAGGAGCCCTCCCCCCCCCCTTCAGGAGCTTCCTCCACAACCATGAATTATGTCGGTTATGTCTTAAAACTTGGAGATTTTTTATGTTAAAACATATTATGTCCTTGAAAGTAGCAGATCTGCCCCTGCAATTTATCTGATTTTTAGGTAGGCAACCCGCAGTATGGGTAATTATCTCAATGTATGTCTTTTTATGTCTTTTTATGTCTGTTATGTCTTAGACGAAAACCGGGATTTAGATATCAGGCTCCTTGGATTTTTTTTCAGGAGGGGGGGGGGGAGTTTTGGTTTTTAATATATAGAGAGAAATATAGAAGCAAGGTTTTTTTCATCGCAATTCTAACACTCTCATTAAGATTTTCTTTCGGTACAAAGTTGAGGGACCACTATGTACTCAGAATGGAAAAAAAATTGCTTACTTTACAAGAAGATGAATTCAGTTGTCATCTTTCGTGCCTATCAGCGTAAATGATCGAGAAATGTTCAAAAATTTTCGAAAATTTCCTACCTTCGATAAGTCAAATTTTTGAACAATCTAATGCTAAAATTGAGGACCCGCTGTGAACAACTTTCAGATTCGGCTCGTAAGCAAGCATCAGTCTTTTGAATGATTGTCGCCCATCGATGAGTACCATCCGTTTCACCGGAAATGAAAATCTAAGAATAGAAAATCTCGGTAGTTTGCCAGTTGTGTCCCGAAAAGCCATTTTCGTATCAGTTGCGTCCCGACTTAAAAATGAAGATGTTCGATTTGCGTCCCAGCAAAAAATCAAGATGTGCGAGTTCCGTCCCACATGTAGGAAACATTGCGTCCGAAGAAAACAAACATACAGAATGTAGGTATATGTATTGGAACCTCGATAATTTTCAATAACACAAATTTTGTACTACTAGATGCTCGCATTAAGCAAAGAAGTTTGAAGTAAAACAAAAAGTGCAAAGCCGAAAAAATGTTATTTCCTTGTCTGATTTTCTGGGGAACGTACCCCAGTGTTCCACAACATGTAAGTAATTTCCAAGACAAAATTATCTTGAAAATTTCAATAAAATAGAAAATTTCCAACATCCTCATATTTTAATATCCTGTTTATCCTATTCTAATCAGTATTTCACAGCATTCCGCCAGATGGCGTATCTTCCGGACTTCAATCGTTAATATAAGGTTATTTTTTTATTATTGGTGGATATCACATTTTTGAAATCCGGGGAGCGGTGAGATCTAAATTATGATGTCCTGGATGATTCTTTTTAAAATCAAAAGATGATTGCCATACAGACCTAATGTACACAAAACAGGTAAAAAGTAGGAAGGAGTGGTAACAAGAAGCAGGACGCAACTCGTTCATCGTTATTCTTTACACTCGGGACGGAACTCACATATCTTTTTTCTTCCCATGGGACGCCACTAAAACATGTTAAAAATGTACCGGATGCAATTCATACCCAGCCAAAATCTCATATAACAACGAAGTTTGAAATTTAGATGAACCCAGAACCTCACGGTTTTCACATCTTTAGGCTCTGGATCTTCGTAACTGACGATTTTCATGTTCTCTCTTAGCAAAAGTGACGACAGTGCTTACTTAGACTGCACAGTCGTAACCAGGGAGTGCGCATTGAAAAATAATCCATGGAAACTTAGTTTTGGCGCCTACAGCAAATAGCAAATGCGTTATTTCCTCCCTCATTTCAGTTTACTACATTTTCGGATTCGAGATCTTTGCAATGGACGATTTTCATGTTCTATCTCACTGAAGTTATGGCAGTGCTTATTCCGGCTGCACAGTCATAACCAGGGAGTGCATATTGAGGAATACTCTATGGCAACTTGGTTCTTGCGCCTACGGCAAATAGTAAATGTGTTATTACCTTCCTCGTCCCAATTTGATACATTCTTGGATTCGGGATTTTTGTGACGGACGATTTTCGTATTCTATCGTACTGGAAGTGATGGCAATGCTTATCCATAAGGTCCTAATCAGGAAATGTTTATGAAGGAATCATTCCTGGCAGCTTGATTCTTACACCCCTAGCAACCAGAAAGTTCATTGCTACTCCCTCCCTCGTGCCACCTTGCCCCTTGAACATTATGTTCGCCCCACCTGACAAGAATCTGTTCAAAAGTCCACCAAATTAGCTCACGTTGAAAAGCATTGTAATCTTGTGATACTGACTCAGTGTCTTTCCACGAGTACACGCAATCAAGATAACTGCGTTTTGCTGAGCAAACAGCCAATACAGCTCGAGAATACCGCACGCCCGATGCAGAGAAAGAGAAAGAGAAACTCACAACGAAAAACAATTTCCCGATGGGTACGGCTGTGTGTATTGAGGTAACTGACTGGATCCCGGAGCCGGATGCAACCGCTTGGGTTGCGCGCGCACGAGCGCTCGATGGTCATCAAACCTGTTGTCTGGTCGAGACTGCCTCGGCGCTCCGACGCTCTGCGGCTCTCCTCGTCGTCTGCGTGGTATGACGTGTATGTGTGTCCATGTGTAAATTTTATTTTTCTTTCATTCCTATCGTAGTTGTAGGGAATCGAAACGCGAAGGAAGCCCGCTACCTTACCTTCAGTTAAGTCGATCTTATTCGGCATTTCGTTTTGTTGTTGGTTTTTGTTTTTCCACGTCTTCTCTTTCTCGATCTTCTTGAGCATGACTTACAGCACCGTATTGTATCGGCAGATGAAGATCGTCATCGACCCAGCGTGCTTTACGTCTCGGACTTGCTCTTACTGGTAGCCGCGAAATACGTGCACCGCGTGTGTATGTGCGACTCGTTCTTCTTCGCCTTCTTCTTCCACTTGGTCGTGGTCTTCATCAACCCGGACCCGGATGTGCGCATTTTTCGCGTGCACAGTTTCCGCCGCTGTATTCCGAAATCGAGAAATCGGTGGCGTTCAGTGCGGTGCGTTCGCGTTTCGCTGCTGGGATCTGCGATAGTGCAAATTTGCAATTTTTTTTTTCTGTACCTCTCGGCAAGCACTTATTCGCGGCGAACCGCATCGGTTTTCATTCACGCTGAGTATGACGTACGTGTGCCTGAAATCGGTAAGAAGCGTTCAGTGTAATTCGTATACTTGTGTTGGCTGAAGACTTCAGCCGGCAGTCTCGAGGATTCGCCGCGAATTTTGAATCGTGCAACTTGCGGTTGCGGTGCACTGGTAGAGTGAATTGACAACGGTGAATCTAGTTGTTTAGTTGAGTTGGTGTTCGATAGTTGCCGGGGTGGAATTTGTTTCGTAGCAACCGATTTGTTTCATAAATTCGATTTGAGGTACAGTTCTTAGTTCGCTGAGTGTGATCCGAAATGTACGTGGAAGCTCCTCGACCCGGTGATTTCACGAGGCAAAGCGTGTCGCAGGCAGGATGGTGGCCGATGGTACCTTGTAAGGTAATAGAATAACAATTTTGAGATAGGAATGCTCGTACCGGGTGTGGGGGCTTCGGAAAACACCATTGCACCACATATCTGCAATTGGTTCAGCATGACGCCCATAATGGTCAGCACTGGCTCCCTAGTGGCGTATATCGACGTATGTATAGAATGGTGACATTGGCATTCGAGTTGTACCACTTGATGGCGCGCTAGCGCAGTCATGGTATTCAGCTGGGGTGTAGCGGTGTCTGAAAATTCTGGCGCAGTGCTGACTTCAGATAAGTGGGATGGCACTGGCTAATGCGTTTATTATGTCACCGCTGCAGCAGGGCTACAACCAGTGTTCGACTCAAGTTTGCCAAGAATTTGTCATCCATCACCATGCTTCCTCAGTGTGTCATTAGGGAGCCAAAGAAAGACGCAAGTCAGCGATGTAAAGTTGTTCGTTACTATGGTCGATAATTCGCCATTATTTCACCTGTTTGTCGCTATCCGCAAAGTTCTGGCTGCCTACTATGATAAGGTCTTAGTCCACCCCCGTTCAGCAAACAATTGAAACAGAAGGGTTTCTGGAGTCGCTGAGTTCATTTTTGGAGTCAATTCAGCTGTAACCTCTACTCGGAAAGATCCACGAGGGTTAATAACTTGAAATATTGGAAGTTGAATGTGTAGGCTCAGGTTTTAACTCCCTGTGGAGCCTACTGAGTCGGGCCCAATGCTGAAATTACCCCAAAAATGAACTCAATTGCTCAAGAAACCCCATGTTTGGCATCATTTGATACGTACTTATGTTAACATCCAGAATTCAGATTACAGCTCCTTGTTGAGCTTCATGGGTGAGAATTACCGCTAAAATAACTTCTGAAAGGAACACGGCAACATAAGAAACCTTATAATCGATATATTAGAAACTAAACCCAAATTTGTACGTGTTAACCCCCTGTAGATTGGGCTGTGGGATGCATTTGAAGAAAGAAAATCTGGAAAATGGGTTCAATGAATCCTAAACCCACAAAAATAGGTTATCATGAGATATTTATTTGATTAAAATCGAGTGAAGGATATCATTTCATCAGCCGACATCAACCAGTCTTATTTTGGACACCCCCTGGGGGGTGCACTCACTACATGAATCCATTTTCAGAAAACTTCGGTGGAGTCTTTTGTTGAAAACTAGATTTTTTGGCCTATCACTTTTTTTTCAACCCTACTTATAAGATGTTTTCAAAGGAAATTGCGGTTTTTTTTCGGGGTTTCCTATGTTAAACTTAAACCCCTTTGCACATCGGCTTAAAATTTTTATTTTTTAAAAACTTGTTGGCTGGCAAGTTGGTTTATAATATGCCACGTTTTTATGTGAGATTGAAAATCACAAACACAGGTAAAATAAGTGCCATCTTAATGTTTGGGTTTCACCTGAAGAGCTTAGTGTTTCGAAAGGGTTAAGCGCTGTTTAATATTCTTCCCCAATTTGTTGAATAAATTCAGAAATGCCTGTAGGCTTGTTTAAGATACAAAATAAATATATACAGTCAGTACCTAAGACTTCACGATTTCTTTAAGACCGTTGCCGCAATGTCTTAGTTTATTCTAGATATGTTTAATACTCTCTGACACTCTTACGACCTCCTTCAAAACTACCCGAGATTAGTATCCTTAAATACTTGCTGGATTTGTTGAACTCTCTTTGAGATCTTTGAGGCACATTTTCTTGGAATGTTCAAAACACTTTTAGCCTCATTGCAAAATTTCGAGATACATCCAGGCGGGTAAGCATTCTTTGAGACTCCTTAAGGTTTTGTCAAACTTGTTTAAGACTTGCCAAGATGTACCTATACTTTTTAGAGTTTATACCAATTTCACTTGAAAGCAGCGTATTTTTGTCAGAACGTTCTCAGGTGTTATCCCATCGTTACTAGCGGCCTGAGATTTGATCCCACGGGCACGCCTCATGTTGAGACAATGATGATAAGGTTATCAGTCTTAGACTGGTTTGATGCAGCTCTCTATTTCTCCCTCCTTATCCAAGCTCTTTCATTTCGTAATAACACTCACATTTGACATCCTTCATTATCTGTTGAACGTACTGGAATCTTTGCCGTTCTTTCCCTCCACTCTTCATTCTAGCAGTAGTGACATTATTCCTGGGTGCCGTAAATGTTTATCTCTCCTTCTCTTCAGACAATCCCAAATATCCATTTTATCTCCTACTCTGTTACGTACTTCCTCATTTCTTACAACAAACTTAATTTTGATCCTCTATATTCTATACACTTATTGCTTTCTACTGGCCAAATAGGAAAAGAATAATGCAATAAGCTTGTCAGTGAATTCGAAGCCAATGAGGGATATTAATCAATACGTTTGAACTTTTCACTAAAATGCATTGGTGAGATGGTAAAGCAACTCCCATTCCCAACCCCCATATACTCGTAATTGCGTATCTTTGCGACTCGCCCTGCAGAACACCGAATGACACATCCCTTGCATTGATGAAAAGGTCAAGGCAATGCGAAGTGTAGCTTTTATGTGAGGCGTATACGAAGTCATCACGAGTATCTGTACACGAATACCAGCATATACTGTTTTTCTGCACATTCGTGTACCGAGAAATGGTAATTTTTCTGGCTACCGAAACCGAATTTCTCGAGTATCCCGGTTAAGGACAACTACTCAATCTAAAAAGCTTCTCGCACAGCCTGTAAATGTGCGCCACGCGACCGTGTAGTGAAAAATGACGTCCTGTTCGCATGCATTACGCCCCCGCACAGATACTGCCAAGTGCAAGGTTCATCTGCAAACCAGAGTTCGCACTTTACGCCCATCTGTGCAAATCGGTGCCCGTAAAAACGGCGTGTTTTGTTGTCGCACACTTGACGGCGCCATTACCCATAATTGTGTGTACGTTCTTGCCGGCGATGGCCGGCGGCATCTGACATGTTCGGATATGTCCGAGCATAAACTGAGCATGCTTGGTCAAGAAATAGTGCTGGATCATTTCTCATTTCTGGTTACTCGTGACTCCTGAACCAAAATTGGTATGGCAAAGTGCACTATGAAAGTCAGTGGGGGAAGATGAACCAACATTTTCCTATACGCTAACCTGCCTATCAGAATTTCTTATTGAAATGGAACGAGTTTTAGAAAACAGCTTACTAAGTCGAGGTAAAAGTAACTCACTGTAGCATGTTTTTGATGGAGCCACTGAAATCACAGTGGAAAATTCAATTATGCCAACCACAGACGAAGTACAGGCAATTAATTAGTACTTCTGAACTTTTTCAGTATAATGCATTGATGAGACTGTTGACCAATGGTCGAGGGATACCCATTTCCATTTGCCGTATAAATATACGCATCTTTTCAACTCACCTTGTGTAACACGGACCGGCATCCCTTGGGTTGGTAAAAAGGCCAAGGCAGTGCCTAAATGAGTAAGGAAGGCATCCCTTTGATGTAACTGAAATAATGTCATGGTATCTACTGTCAATTAAAACAGCCAAAATAAGTAAATAATAAGCATGTAACTGAATTGGCAACCGAGTATGTAAACAGCATCTTTTGGGTAAAGCAACCGAAACATTGAAAATTCCATAAATGCATAATATAATAACGAAAATTGCAAAGAAACCTACTGAAAAAAAGCTTGATTATTTTGAGAAAAGTAGCCTCTATCATCGTACTACATTCTGTACCAGTAATCTGGTCTAATTTGATGAGCATTTCAAACGAAATACCTACTTATTTCAAATTTTATTAAAAGAATATTACTACTATGTACCAACTCAGAATCTTTTTTTTTTGTTGGTCTATTTTCTAATTTGTGTATTAACATAAGAAATCAGATGAAGTATGAAATCAAAGGCAGCTTATTGGCCATGTAAGTTCTCTCACCCCTGCGAAAGAAAATAAGCGATTATAGTTATAATATCGGTCATTGAGTCGCCAAAACTAAAAGTTAAACGTCATTGTGGCGCCACAAATAACATTAAGGCACAAAAAATTGGTACCACTACGTTTTTCAACGGGAGTTATCGCAAATGACTAGGAACGCTCTCTGCGCTCAAAATACAAAAAATAGCTCTGGTGCTTTAAGATTGGTATTTTCAATACTCATATGTACACATTAGTGCTCAGTATTTTTATCCAGACTGCGCTCATTGTTATAACATCAAAGAGGGCTTTTGGATCGCCAGTTTTGTTAGACTATCAATAAGATTTTGTGATTCTATTCCAATTTAGTACTCAAAATTCAAATTTCAGATGAAGAATGGACAAAATCGGCCCCCCTTCTCCTCCTCTCAAAAAAACAAAAACAAATCTATCAACACAGCATTAGAATGTATCACGAAA
The DNA here is from genome assembly GCA_031841125.1 of Acanthococcus lagerstroemiae. Lineage (NCBI taxonomy): Eukaryota > Metazoa > Arthropoda > Insecta > Hemiptera > Eriococcidae > Acanthococcus > Acanthococcus lagerstroemiae. The sequence goes on along the minus strand of CM063111.1, from coordinate 46,988,399 downwards.
TTTCTATTCGCATCTCATCTTTTCAAAGCAAAATTAGGACGAACAGGATCACTGAACTTCCTAACCGCCGCTGGTTTTAACCACGCTTTCGTCGAGAAGGACGGGGAAAGGGGGGAAGTACCCCGGTCCCGGACTTTCAGGAGGGTCCGATGTATTTAAAATACCTGAATTTCAACGCTTACAGCTACATCATACTGTACATCAAATCAGCAATCACGCCTTACACCATGAAAGAATCCACTTATCCCGTAGCTTATAATTTTTCCTTTCCCATCTGACAAAAGAAAAAAATGAACTAGAAGGAGGGGGCCCGTGGAAATTTCCCCCAGGCCCTCTTTTTCTCTCTACGGGGCTGGTTATACTTAGACCGAACATTGTATCCAGAACATTCGACATTGGGTATTACCATCCCTTGAACAATTTCGGTTCACAGCCCTTCTTTATTCGTATTATTTATTACTAGCCCATGCTATGTTGCCAACTCATGGTGTCACTTCGCGCGTACTTTGTACACAGAACCTATTATAAATAGTGGTGCTTGAACCTGTTGGAATTGTATAGAGTGTATAACAATGAGCGCAGTCTGGATATAAATTCTGAGCACTAATTTGTATGAGTATTGAAAATACCGACCTTCAGGCACCAAGGCTATTTTTCATATTTTGAGCTCAGAGAGCGTTCGTAGTCGTTTGCGATCACTCCCATTGAAAAACGTTGTGGCACCAATTTTTGGTGCCTTAATGTTATTTGTGGTGCCACAATGATGTTAAGCCTTTAATTTTGGTACCTTAATGACCGATATTATAACTATAATCGCTTATTTTCGTTCGCAAGGGTGAAAGAACTTACTTGGCTAATTTTTTGGCATAGGGCAACCAAATAGCAATCTTTTTCTGTTTTCAGTTCCAATAAATACCTTGAATGTGTATGAGATGTGATTGCCAATTTCTCTACCCAAATACCAGCACTAGCCTGTACCATTTTTGTTTAGGAGAGATGATACTTTCTTGGGCCACTGAAGTCTAATTAAGTCATCCACTTCTAAAACTAGTCAAGTAAAGTGTAAGAAGGGCAATTTTTAGGAACAATGAAAAACTACGAGTATGAGAGAGTTGGATTTCTGATTTCTTCCTCTGTAGTATGGGTATTGTTGAATGAGTCTCAACTCGCATTATTAGTCTGTGAAGTTCCAAGTAGATTCGTTCACATTACAAAACCATCACACTGCAAGTATAGAAAGCCGGAAAAGAAATTACGATTAATTTTGGAAGCATACCGGCATAGCAAGTATAGAAAGTCGAAACAGAAACTATGTGATTGGTAATAGAAATGCAATTTCAACTTTTTGGATACTAATCTACTAATTTTTTAATTAAATTTATAGCTTCTGGAAACATTTTTTCATTAGTTTTTGCTGCAGGATCAATTTATAAAACATGCAATGCAAGGTGATTGGAAATGGATTGTCAGACGATCAGCTTTGGAAGTGTAGTTCAACTTGAGAGCTGAATTATATGAATTGTATGTAGCTTAAGTAATGTGTATAGGACGTTAGAACAGGTTTCTGAATTTCTTCAAAGGGAATACCAGTACTAGGCATCCCTTGGGTTAGTGAAGAGGCCAAGGCAATACGCATTATAACTTGAATAAGGTGGGATGGGATTGCGAGTTTCTCTACATGAATATCAACATCACCAGGGGGTACTGTTTTTGTGTAGATACATTTGTATACAGAAAAAAGGTAATTTCTTTGTATCCAGAAGCCAAATTAAGTCATCCACTTTCAAAACTAATCAAATATAAGAAAGGGAATTTTTAGATAAAATGGATGACTGTGAAAGTTGGATTTTTATTTCTTCCTTGATGATACAGGTCTTTTTGGAAGAGTCTTGACTCACATTATTAGTTTGCGAAGTTCCAAGTAGATATTCTTTCACAATACAAGGATAGAAAGCCATCACACTGCAATCTCGATGCGCAAAATCCCGCCAGTCACCCAGGTAATCAAAGGGGAATCAAGGGTAACTGACGGGTTTCTGGGTAATCTGAGAATACCTGAGGGTTGCAAATGGGTAACTTTTCCGCGGGTAACTAGGGTAACTGATTGTGCATCGGGATTATGGAAAGCCGCCCTATATAATATGGGTATTGTCGGATGCGTTTTGATTCGCAATATTAGTCTGTGAAGTTCCAAGTAGATTCAGTGGCGTAGCGAGCCTAGTATTCGAGGGCGAGGTAGAGGGGGTCTGGTCTTGGCCAAAGGGGGAGGGATGCTAAAATTAGAAAAACACTTTTTGACAAAATCGCTTGGGAAATAGGTCCATACTAACTCGATCCCCCTTGGCTACACAACTGAGCTATCCCTTTACGTTACAAGTATAGACGGTCATCACATTGCAAGTATAGAAAGCTAAAAAAAAATGATTTGAATAATTTTAGAAGTACAGTGTTACATAATTGGTTTTGGAACTGTAATTTCTATTTATTTTAATTTTATGGCTTTTGGAAACATTTTTCAATTATTTTCTGGTTTCTGCTACAGGATCAATTTATTAAGGTTGCAATGTAATAGTGTAGTTATTAGTAAATACGGATGTACTGATGGTTTTGGAAGTGGATTGTCAGATGATCAATTTTGGAAGTGGATTGTCAGATGATCAATTTTGGAAGTGTAGTTTATAATTTGACAGCTGAAATACGCGAACTGTAACTTGAATAAGGTGGTCAGAGCGAGTTTCTGTAGAAGAGTACCAGCACCAGCGTGTACTGTTTATATGAAGGTACATACATTTGTGTACTGAGAAAATATGATTTCTTTGGACTCTGAAGCCAAATTGGATTACCCACTTCCAAAACTAATCAAGTCGAGTATAAGGAAGGTAATTTTATAGGAACAATGGAATACTATGAGAGTTGGATTTTTAATTTTCTCCTTGATAAAGCGTATTGTTGGATGAGTCTTGACTCGTGTATTAGTCTACACAGTTCTAATAAGATCCCGTCACATTATAACTATAGGAAGCCATCACATTTCAAGTATAAAAAGCTTAGAAATAAATGACATAATTAATTTTGGAAGTGTACCGACATTGCAAGTATCGAAAGTCGGGGTGAAATGGTTTGATTGATTTTGAAAGTGTACCGAAATTACAAGTATAGAAAACCGAAAAAAAGAAAAAAGAAAAAAATGATTTGATTAGTTTTGGACAATCTACTATTTTTTCTTTATTTTGTAGCTTTTGGAAACATTTTTTCACTATATATTTTCTTTCGCAAGGTCAATTTATGAAGCATACAAGGTGATAGTTACCAATTAACACGAATGTAAGTGAAAGTTTGAGAAGTGGATCGTCAGATGATCAGTTTTGAAAGTGTAGTCCAATTTAACAGCTGAAATACATACGAAATGTGACTTACACGTCAAAGCGAGTTTCTGAATTTTTCTAAAGGGAATACCAACACAAAGTACCCCTTAAGTTAGTGAAAAGGTCAAGGCAATGCGCATTATAACTTGAATAAGATGTGTGGTATGTCATTGCGAGTTTCTCTAGAAGAATACCAAGCACCAGCGTGTACTGTTTTTGTGAAAGTGCGTTTGTGTACAGAGAAAAGGTAATTTCTTGGAGACTGAAGCCAAGTTGAGTCACCCACTTCCAAAACTAATCAAATGGTATATAAGAAAGGGAATTTTTAGGAACAGAGTTGGATTTTCAATTTCTTCATTGACAGTATCCGGGTCTTGTTGGATGAGTTTTGACTCGCATTATTCAGGGCGACCAGTTTCTGGAAAACCGGGAAAAGTCGGGGAATGTGAGCGGACCTGAAGAAGTCAGAGAATTTCACCAAAATCCGGGAATTTTCTGAGACTCGCCGCACTGGTGAAAAATCAAGTACACATCGATTGATAGCCAAGTTACAAACCTTATTAATGAGAATGAAATAAATCGTGACGTTCATACTTTCATTCCTTTCCAATTGAATCTGCATTTACAGTACAGTAGACTCTCAATTACCCGATTCCTAATTATCTGACGCTAAAAATTTTCTCCTTGTCATCCGACACTCAATTATGCGAGTATTTTCTTGGTTAATATGATTAATCATTTCTTGAGTTATTAATTCAAGTTGTAGCTTAAAGTTTTGGACTAGTCTTTTTCCCACAAAGTTATTGGCTTAGCCTTAATTTCGGATTAATCTTTCCATTTATTTTCTCGAGAAAAATGTCTTGTAGTTTTTTAGTATGTATTTTCTTGATTAATATGATTAATCATTTCTTGAGTTATTACTACTTGTAATTGCTATCTCATTCTCGTATGATGTTGAATCTTCCTACAAACCCATCAAATCAAACGTCATTTTCTTGTGGTTCTTACTTTGAGAAGATGACAAAATGCTTGGTCAGTGATTCTCTATTCTGTGAAAATGAAAGGAAGTACTCTATTTTATTTTCATTTGACGGCATACTCTTTTGTCTTGCTTTGCTGAAAATAGCTCTTTGATAAATATTCTTTTTCTCCTGAAATCACCAAGGAAATCCCAAACTGAGAAGTTTTTTAGTGGGGATTAAAGTCCGGCGAAACCTGGGAACGTCGGGGGATTTTTTTGGGGGAAAAAACTGGCCACCCTGTTATTAGTCGACGAAGTTCCAATAAGACCCCATCATATTACAAGTGTGAAAAGTTATCACGTTGCAAGTATAGAAAGTTGAAAAAGAAATGAATTGATTAATTTTGGAAGTGTACTGACTACTGACATTGCAAATATAGAAAGCCGGGAAAAAACGATTTCATTAGTTTTGGAAGTGCAACGTTACATGATCATAAATTTTGAAACTGTAAATCTACTAATTTTTATTTTATTATATGGCTTTTGGAAACATTTTTTCATTATTTTCTGCTGCAAGGTCAATTTATCAAGTATGCAAGGTGATTGGAAGTGGATTGTCAGACGATCACTTTTAGAAGTGTAGTTCAACTTGACAGCTGAAATACATGCGAGTAACAATTTTAAACCCTTTTTCGGAGAACACTACCAGATAGCGCTTTAAAGTACCAATCCAGTTACGAGGTCGGTACCTCAAAATCGGAATTTTGGTTACTCGATTAGTTTTGGAAGTGGGTGACTCGGTTACTCGAGTATCTGGGTTAGGGACAACTATTTAATCCAGAAAGCTTCTCGCACAGCCGGTGAATGTGCGCCATGCGACCGTGTATAGTGAAAAACGACATCCTGTTCGCATTAGGTCGGAGCACAGGCACTGCCAAGTGCCAAGTTCACCTGCAAACCAGAGTTCACGCTTTCTGTCCATCTGTGAAAAGGGCGCCGTTTTGTTGCCGCACACTCGGCCCTCGGTGGCGCCGTATTACGGGTAAAATTATACGTGCGCGTTCGTGTACACGGCGGCGGCATCCGCGTTACGAAGCGCGGCTGCGTTACATCAGATATAGTAATTTGTGTATGCGTGCGTTGCGAGATTTAAAATGTGTATACACGTTTTACTTATTTTCTATTTCGGTTTCTCCGAGGCGATGCGATACGATTTGTGTTCGCTGGGCGACGGCGGCGGCGTGAGCCTCGCGACGCGGTGCGGTGCCGGTAGCCGCCCGGCGAAGGTGAAAGCCGTCGACGGCGGCGTCGACCGACGGGAGCGAGTCGAGCGAGATCCTGGAACGAAAACGCGTCCCGTACCGTTTCGTTTCTTTCGTTTTGGGAGCATGTGAACTTGGGCCGCTTTCAAAACGGATCTGCCGCGTGCAGGGATTTCTCTCGACGGTGGACAGCCGATGAGGAGCCGTAGAGCCGGACGGAACCGACCGGGAACCGCTTCTCCGCGGCTCGAAAGTCATCGTCGCGGATCGTGATGGTCGCCGGTCGCCCTCCTGTTCGGTCGGTTCGTCTTCCACGGTGTTCTGGTCCACGTCTTTTGTTCGCCCGGTTGTGGTGGTGGCGATGCGTTGATGTTGATGCTGCCGAGCTCTCGAGACTCGATTCGACTCGTGTACCCGGCGTAGCCGAATTTCGAAGCCACATGGCCACATCAGATCCCGGATCCGGGTCCCCAACAGCCACGTGCGGTCGGCCGGAGCGGTGATGGTCGTTTCTCTCGCGGTAGCGGCGACCTCGTTCTCGTTTATTCGAATTTGATTTCGTCTCATCTTCTCTTTCCTATCCGCTTGTGTTTCCGGGTAGCCCTTCGGTGTGGCGAGAGCGAGTGTGCGCGATCTCAAGGCTTGGTTCGAGGTTTCTCGAATTGGTGTGTGACTCGTGGCGGGGGCGTTGTGCCATCGGGATTTACGATTAGTACAGTTGGCGATATAGGCATTCTGGTTTCAAGTCCACTGAATTCATGTTCGGGTATCTATCTTTTTGGGGTTACGTTCTGAATTGTGGTGTCTGGGCTGGTGGCCAAGGGGTGGGGGTAAAATTTTCGTCAAATACATCATGCTTATCAAGTAGTAGGGTCTTAAGGTCAGTAAACGAGTTTGCGGGATGGTGATATCGTGAGCTGGACTTTATGAATGGTGTTGTTTTTGAAATTATTCGAGTACATGTTATCGGCCAGTTCTCCCCTTCGAGGGCTGAGTTCACCCCAGGAATGTGGCGTACATGCGTAGCCTGTCACGAATGTCGGGATTTTTAGAGATGAAATCGGAAAAATTTCGAAAGCCTTATCTGTTATCTCTTTTTCATATTTCCTCTCAACCCGAGCTTTGCACTCCGCCCTTTCGAGCATTACCTCGAAGACGTCGTGAGGCTGTTAGGGCTGTCTCAGCCATCTTCTCATCCTGCCTAAAAACTGGCCTAGGTCGAAATGTAGCGAGTTGCTACGTGGACTCGAACCCGGGACTTCCGGATTCCGAGACCAGCGCGCTATCCATTCGGCCAACCAGACCCCAGCCTTATCTATTATAATCAGGGTGCTAGTTGAATACACCTTCAGTGTGTCTGCCAGAGCAGTGCACGATACGAGTATATACTCATGTGGTATTCGGTATCGTATCGCCTAAAATGATACCGAATAGTATCGGCCGATACCGAGTACATACTCGGTTTTGTAGCGACAGGTAGTCGTTTTCGTACAAACGGTATCGCCGATATTACGAGTGTCACTGATAAGGCATTGTCGTTGTCTGCACTGGTGCACTAGCAAGTACCAACTCGCAACGAATATTATCTGACACCTTACCACCTACCCTACTCTACCTTACATTCGCGTCATTGCCATTGCCGCAAATTTTATGCATTACAATAAAGCGTGTTTTGTGGTTATTTTTTCAATTTTTGCGTACGATTTTTTTCACTATGTCTGAGGAGACTTTAGCGACGGTTGCGAGTAAATTAAAATCAGGTGAATATACGTCGAGCGAATCGAAGAGTAAGCCCGGAAGTTCGAATGTGTGGAAATTTTTTAATCACATCAGTGATGTCGCTAAAAAAGAAAGGATCGATTACGTACAGTGTCGAAATTTTGTAAACTGTGGAGCGATTTTAAAATACAAGAAAGGCAGCAGTCCCACCAATCTGCGAAAGCACGGCTGTTTTAAGCGTCTGAATGCACCCGTGCAACATGACAGTGTCAAGAAAATAAAATTATCCATCCCCGATTCCGTTAAAAAAAACGTGACTGAAAAGTGTGCAGCATTTGTCGCGAAAGATTTGAGATCCTTCGACACTGTGGAAGGAGAAGGGTTTAAAAACTTGGCAGAATGTCTAATCCAAACCGGCGTTCAGTTGGCAAATAAGAATTTTGATATTAACGAGATAATCACGCACTCGACTACGGTCAGCAGACAAGTGAAAAAAATGCACGAGAATAGTTTGAAAGAGTTTGTACTTGAATTAAAACCGACAATCGAAAAAGGTAAGCAAATATTCTTAAACTTTTCATTTTAGATTTTTAAAACCCTCGGGGATGGGGAGAAGATGTAAAATTTCCGTACATTCCTGAACTGTGCTCATTTCTTGTTGCAGGATCCCGATTTCAAATGCAGAAAATGTTTCATGATTTTTATCAGAAGACAATTTATGAAATAATGTATTACCGATTACCTAACATAATTTCGAAATTAAGTTTTTTAAAAATAAAAATAATTGTTCCCCTTTTAATGATTAATGTAAAGTTTCGGTCAAGTACAAAAACAGGAACATGGTATATAAATACGAAACGCAACTCTCTACAAGTGTATCGCCCAGAGATAAGTCATAATACAGCGCTAATCATAAAACGATTCCCGACCGAGTATATACTCGGTATCGTATCGTGAAACCGACTACCGAGTACGTAATCGGTAATCGGTTTCACCGATACGATACCCGAGTACCGATATCGGTATCGTGCACTGCTCTGGTGTCTGCAGGTGCTGAAAAGTCCTTCAGCCACAGCCTCAGCCACGTTGTGTTCTCTGGGGCTGCATAGGTGCCCCCTTAACAGATGAAAAATTATCGAAAATGGCGAAACATCAGAAACCAAGAAAAATAAACTTACCAGAACTGGTCTCGTTCAAGTAAGTAGCTGATTTCGTCACAAGCGAGAGTAATCAGTTTTGTATACTACTCGTAATTCGGATGCTAATTGTAAAAACTGGGGTTCTCCATTCGAACCGGAATGTAGTAATAATGCATGAGTCACAGTAACTAAATTCTAAAAGAAACAAGGAAAACGTTTCAAGCTAAGAATTTTCATGTATCAACTTACTATTTACTAAAAATGATGTCTAGAGGGACGTAGAAGTTCTTTGTGTACAAACATTTTTAGCCAAAAATGAAAGATTTTTACTTCTGTATAGACTTTATTTCCTCAATATATAGAAAAACAGCATAAGTCAGTGCAAGCAAAGATTATTTTTTTAACAAAAAGTTCCAAATGTGACTCGTTGCGTAAAAAAGTTCCTTGTGGTGGTTTGAAATATTGAGTTGGCGAGTCCTTATCACTGGCACTAGCTATGTTCATAGAATGAAAGATGCAGAATCATAATGCCCCAAGATCTGACAACTCTCTACAAGCCACCTCAATTCTGTAGACCTTGACAAAGAAGCATCTTACTCGAAGAAGAATCCTAGATCACAAGGGACCTTTTTACGCAACGCATTACTTCTTGAAAAATTTTTTGACAGGCCTCTGTGTATCGTTCTAAATGTCATTTCTAGTGAATAATCGATTCAGTTACAAGTATTGGAATCAAAAAGCTCGTATGACATATGCAGTTTTCTTAAATTGCCCCCCCCCGCTAATTTTTTATTTCCTTCATCTTTTAACGAAATTTTACTATTAGTGGTCAATTCAGCTCGTTTTATACTGTGCATTTCTTCAGGAAAAATTTTTGCCTAAACCGTGACTTGTACAGTTTTACTACATTGCGATTAATGTTTTGAAGAATGGAGGGGGAGTGCCACTTGGCGTATTTAAAGCTGAAACTTTGACAAATATTCTAAAAGTCGTAGTAATCACGGAGAGGACTATATGTTAGCTCCTCCTCCCAGCCTGTCCAGAGACATAAGTGTCCTGCTTTGGTTTTCCTCCGTAACTACTCAGTTGTAAATCCTGAACTAAAAATGCCAACCGCCAAATGAAGCGGCGCTCACACATAAAAATGGTCTCTTGTAGTTTTTTCGTCTCGGTCTTCGGAACACCGAAAACATAAGGTCCAGAATAAGTCGTATAATAAAGTACTTCCACCCAAACCTTACCAGTCAGATTTCCTTGGGAGGGGGGGGGGTGGAATTCGTATTCTTGGAGTTCGGCTAATAGTACGAATTCAAGTTTTGCCCGGAATCACTCCCCTACTATCATAACGTTTCATCCCTGGGAATTGTTTCACTGTCTTTGTCTCTGCCCCTTCTTGTACCTCCATAAATGAAACCGCGTGTTCTTGTGTTTCTTTGGTACTGGAACATGTTGTAATAATGGATGCCTTGAACTTTTTATGAGGACAAAAATGAACTCGATACATCACCTAACAGGGGTGAAGTCGAAGCCGCCAAATTCATTTTTAATGCAGATTTGATTCGAAGTTGAAATTTATGGTCTCGAGGGCAAGGTCAAGGATTGAAACTCAAAACATATTATATGGGTATCAAATAGTCCGTTATTAGAGATACCGATTTCGTGTTTAGTATTATTAAGATTTTAACATGAAAATTGTGTAACTGCCTGATAATTGTGGAGGGGATGTGCAATAGAAAGTACCACAAAATTTGTTATGGGAGTCAAATAGTAAGTTCTTGATGTGAATGAATCGCTTTGTAATCCGTTTTTATGCAGTCATGGAAATTGAGAAACTGTTTTCATTTATAGGGATATAAGGGGAGGGGGTATGAAACAATGCTACAGTTTCTACCGTTTAATGTAATCGCAGTTTATTTGAAAAATACAATCTAGCATGTTTCGAAGTTAAGAATTACAGAATTGCGTAAACAAGAGAATGTGGGGATGTATCTCTTCTCCAGGACCTGTTGAAAATGAAAATGTGGAATTGAAATGTAATGCAACGTTAAATTTAAACGCACACGTTCACTTTGGTCCTTAACTGATTTTCTTAAGCGCCGAGACCTCTTTTTCTGCTTATCGACTAAAATGTTAGATATTTTGGAATGCCGAGACCTTGGTTTTCTTTCGTTTATTTTTTTGTTCTTGAGTCAAAATTTGGGATCCCTCTGGGGAAACCAGCATGTCTTCCAGTAGTGGCCGTGACTCTTCAATTATTTCCTGCAATCTCAGCTTTTTTTAATTCAAAGCTCCAGTTTTTACAGCTAGCATTCGAACTATAAGCAGTATTTAGAAATGTATTTTCTTGCTCGTGACAGAACTAGCCACTAGTTTGTAAGAGATCAGTTTTGGGGAAATATGTAGGGACGCTGAACTATTAGTTTTTAGGTTTTGTTTGTCTGTTGAGGAGGACATCTGTGTTACCTTTAAGGGCGTAATGTGGATTCCGGCGGTGACTGCTATTTATAAAATATTCCTTGCGGAGGACACCTATGTCCCCCCTTAGGGAGCCTCAACTACAAACGTGCCATGTGGCACCTTTTATTTAAAAAATGCAGAGTACATTCAACTAGTGCACTCGAACTGTTACAGATGAGAATTTATAAAATGCTTTCATTTTCATCTCGAATCATTCATAAGACCCCAACATTTGTAACTGATTGGAACATCAAAATTGTAAGGTTTTTCAATAGTATGTTGATTTAGGTCCGTCAAGACTGTACTAATGCTTTTTGAGATTCTTCAAAATTCTTCAGGACTAAAACCCTTGAAAATTCGTCAGAATTCTCTTGATACTTTTGGAAAATTTCTCCAAAACTCTGCTAACTTTGTGAACCCATTAGAACTTATTGAAACTTGTTTGAGATTCCATAATTGTCTCTCAAAACGCTACAAGTTTCGTTAGACCCAGTACTCTTCAAGACTCGTTAATATTCTTCCAAGACTTATTTAGACATACCAGCTCCGGTTATGGGGGAAGAAAGAAGAGGAATTGTTTTTAGTTTCCGTGTACTTTTTCTGCACGGAGGGGTAGAGGTGGCCGCCAGACTCTTAGTATGTTGTAAATGAGGAGACGAGTGAGTAAATTAGTGGATCAATTGGAAAACAGGTCATCAAATCTATACCTTGCATATGCCCTAGAGATCTTGGGTCTCAGAGCTCTTTGATTCACTCGAAAGCGGCTGGGGCTGTTCTTCGTTGCGGGGGGGGGGGCATGTTCCGATGCCGCTTAGTATCGTTCGTTTAAATAGTGTAGAGGTTGAGAGTAAAGGAAAAGAATTGGTGATCAAAAATCGCCGGCTGTGTGAAAAATCGTGTTAAAAAGACAAAATGAAGTTCGTGAATTTTCGATTGAGATTCTGAAAAGCCTGAGGGGTTGTAGCTGAATAGGTTCCTTCTCTTACTTCGAGTCAAAAAATAACTTTTATTCTCAAACCTGTTCTGTACTCGTATATGAATACAATCTGGAAATTCCAGGCTTCCAGTTTCGAGAAACTTTGGCGCCAACTTCCAACTGACACATTTTTCGTATTTCATACGCACAGTTTTATGAGAGTGAGAAGATACACTCCTGTAACTTTTTTACTACTTTTCATATGTGCGCACGTATTTTATACGTTCGCTTCAACCTTTCTAACTAATATTTTTAATTTTTCTCGGAAATACCTAAAGATAATATTATTATTGTGCCTCGAAGCCACCGGCAGCTATTTCGGGGAATCTAAGTACACCGGCGAAGCTAGAAATAACAAAATTTCCATGATAACGAAGCAGAAAATGCTTGAAACTCGACCGGGTTTTAATATTATTCAAATTTACAAATAATTTAATCGGTCGTCTGAATTCGCATTATAATAATACCGGATGGAGATAACGAAAAACTAAAATCGTGATTTATACCTGTCTTGTGTTGCCACTTGTATTAAAATGTCAGTCAGGTTGGCGCCTGCCTCGAACTGCCTGTGAATGCTGCGAACTTGAACTTATTCTTCGTCACTGTTTCTCGTCGGCATCGATGGAAAAGTTTTTAGGACCTCTAGAGTCGGAAACACTGGTCAGGCTAATATCGTTTCACTTCTTGGCCGCCGAGGATCCGGCCTGTGAGATCAACTTGTTCGAAAACGAATTTGGGGTGCCCTGGTGGAAAAACTCGACCTATTTTATGTTCACTCTTTGAGTATCACGAGGTCATGACCATGAACTATCTGGTCCGAAGGACCAATTTCAGAGTAGGCAACAAGTCATTGTGTCACTTCCTGTGATCTGTTTAAGACAAGTCACCATTCAGTCTGGTAATCAGAAAAATTCATTTTTATCACTTTCCCCAATTTTGTTTGCCTTGCTTCCTTCTAGTTTTTAATTCACATGCTAAATCCCACAGGGAAAAAATGAAAATTTAAAATTAAATTTTCTCAAAAATGTTTAATCATCCCGGGTGCGAGGCAGAGGAGCTCAAACATGGAACTCCAAAACTCTGAATCCTATTTTCTCGGTATCGAAAAAAAGCTAGGAAGACGCGGTGAACAAATGTGAGGCGCTCTGTGAAAAGATACCATGTGTATTTCAGTCTGTATTGAAGCTAGAGACTTAATTATTTTGTGAAATGCAGGTACATTTGTGCTCTATTAGATTCTTCCAAAAACTCAGAAAAAATTCTCTGACATTTCGTACCTTTTCACAGAGCGCCTCACAAATAATATGGAATCAGCGTTGAATTTTGTGTATTTTCCAGCAGTCAAGGCCAATGTTTTTGGACTGGGATTATTGCTTAAATTTTTCAAATTGCTGTGAATTCCTGAGTTACAAAAAAATTTCAGCTACTCAGCCTATTTTCTGGCATGGAGAGGCTTCAGCAAGAAACGAGATTGACATCGGCAACCTATAACATTAGGCAGTCTTTGGATGGCTGATTTCGAAAATTTCATCAAATTTTGTTTGCGACATCAATTGAAGCCCTAAAATCCAAATTGAAGGGCGTTTTTCCAAAACGTGATACGTCACAGGGCGCTCCATATATTGTAGCTGTGGCTACCTTGGTGCAAGCGGCAATCTTCTATTTACAGCCGTATTCTTTCTCCCTTACATCAAGTCGATGCAGCTTTAGCCAGAACAAATAGGAGCACTTAAATTGCGATATTTCCTAAATGTGACTTATCACGTTTTGAGAAAACGCTCTCTAATTTTTCTTGCCGAATGAGCAAACTGAATTTACTCCCCAAATCGAGAAACGTGGAAAAACACTGCCCAGTTTTTCTCCCAGAATGAGCAAAGTGAATTCACTCGGCAAATCAAGAAAAATATCGAAGTAGAAGTAAATCTACTCAGTGGGTATCATAAAGCTATGAAAGATCCGGCCCGGAGGGCCATTTATATGAAAATAGACGGTTTGATTCTTTTATAGAAAAATGATGTGCACGGATTCTCAACGAGTAAACGTGAAACAGATCCAGTGTTTTTTCGATGAACTGAATCCTGTTTGATACTCAAAAACATGAAACAAGTCCAGTGTTTTCCTAACAGGGAACTGAATCTGTTGTTTTCGAACAAATTGGTCCTCCGGGCCGGATCCTCCACGGCCGAGATGTGAAATGATACTCGTCATGTGCGCTGAGGAATTTGTGGACAAAATGTTGATCAGATGTATACGTCCGATCTGTAAGTGGAAGGAAACTAAGTATATTGAAGTTGTACGTCACTTGAAGAGCTTAGGACATTTTCCATTGCATATTATTTCACAAATTATTTACCATCAAAACGTGTAGTACCAACTTTGCCTAGTTTTGATATTGAAGGGACTACAGATTGCCTAAGAAGTATGAAAATACGAAATCTTGTCATAATAGGAAGGGAGGATGCACTGTAGTTGATGGAATAATGAAAAGAACATTAATGGGCTGTCATTGGTCAATATTAACTTGAGAATAGAAACTCGCTTTGTTGAGTGCTGAGTGCTGAATAATAATTACTAAAACAGTACATGATTGAAAAGGAACGTAGGTCAAGCATCGAGCCCAACTACTTATTATAATTGTGAGTTGCTGCTGGAAAGAAAACTAGGCATCGGTATGGTAAACTTGAGCACATGTGCGCATCAGCTTTAGCTTGGGTCAACAGTCTTGAAATACCATCTACGTACAGGTTCGCTGCCAAGTTTAACGACAGAATCATGCCCTGTCCAACAATTCACTATGACGTACTGACGCAGAAGTTATGGAAATTAAGTTACATAAGCGAAAAATCTAGTTTCGTCTTGTTTTAAGAAGAATTTCAGCATTCCATTCGTTTGTCACGAAGAATCCGGCAAAGGGTTACACAATCGGCGCCAGTGGATATGGTTGCCCACCCTGTGCTCGTGCCACATCCACCTTACACTTACAATTTCGTTTTTTCAGTTCATCTTGTGTAGCCTACTATTGCATACGTTTTTATTAACTCGATTTGCTATGTTTTCTCTCTGTTCTCTAGAACTACGTGAATTCGATATGCGACGACTTGGAGATCGACGAGAAGTTGAAAGGTTTCGGAGATGGTGGCGTCGGCGGCATGAACTGCTCGTCGGTTACCGGCGAGGACTCCAGCTACGACTCGGATGGCAGCGAGGAACAGATGCACGGTCACGATGACGTTAGTCGAACCGTCTCGGATACTCTGGGCCAGGAATTCTCCGAATACATATCGACCGGCGGCTGCCCCCTGCTGCAGCCGGACACCGCGTATCAGTCGAAATTGGAGTTCGCGCTGAAGCTGGGTTACACCGAGAAACTGGTACAAGCTGCGCTGCAGAAGCTGGGCCCACATCCGGAGCAGAATGAACTGCTGGCGGTAAGTATTTGTCCATCTTCTGGATATAGCTTCCATCTGGTCCTTTTTTATGTGCTGTGTGGTCCGCGTATCGATTTCTGTGGCCCCTAGTTCCCGGAGGGACGATGTGATCGATCGTGATGAAATTTAATGCAAAAGGCCCGGCTAGGATTCGGACTTGGATGCCCTGACTGAATACTATACAGGTTGCGTGGAAATGCGCTGTCGAGTTCCTTCGTCATCTTAACGTTGCAGCTGCTGTACAGATAGCATTCATCGTTTGCAAGTGTAAGTGATTTCAGTTGGAATGCCGTGAGCAGTCATCCTATTCAGGAACCATTATAAATTGTAGTTTGATGGCTAGGTAGCTGGGATACTCGTTGGTAAGAGTAACAGACCCTTCTTCGAGTCTTCATTGATAAGTCCGTTCGTTTGTAGGTTTTGTTCTGCCGAGTTCCGATGAAAATTTGGTATCCCATGCGGGAATCCTTGCGCACCAAAGATCTGGACTCCATCTTCTTTCTCTCCTCTCCCTTTCAAAGAAACGCCGGTTAGATTGAATTCCTGAATTGCGATGATTTGTTCGACTCAAAATGACGTTCTTTTGTATACAGAAATGTGGCATTGGCTGCCTCTCCTTTTAAGAGAAGATAACACTAGAATTTAAAGGTCCAAATATTTCGAACATTCTAGTGCGTTGACTCTGGCCATCAGTAACTTAGGTAGGAACCAATTTCTGTGGGAGTGTCAAGAAGGAAGATGCCGAAAAACGTCCTCTAGAAGAGAGAACCAAAAACAACAAATTAAGACCCCGGCCAATTTAACACTCAGTAAATAATATCAAAATGACTGTGCGAATCCGGCTCGGAGGACCAGTTTTGTGAATTCGAAACATGTAACCTTATCGAATTGAACAGCTCAAATGTCTAACTTTGGAAGCCGTTCTCATTTATTTGATGATGTCCGCCCTGTTTGTGACCACACTTCGACGGTGGAGCTCATCTTACCATACAAAAGTAATAATAATAATAATAATAATAATAATAATAATAATAATAATAATAATAATAAAGAAAAAATAAACGGTGAAGCCCAAAAATGAGTGAAATAAACCTAAGAAGACTCAAAAAATTTGAAAACTACCGTATCAAGGCCACAACAAAATGGGGAGGAGACAGAAATTCTCCAAATGAAGACTAAAGAATTCCAGCTTCATTAATTCAACCCAGAAAAAACGGAAATAATACTGAATAAAAAAACTTTAAAGTCAGAAAATACCAAGCAATAAATATCACAAGACCAAAGAAGACAATATTCAATACCAAAAGTCACCGAATCATGATTAAACTTTTGAATCGAGCCCAGAAATAAACCTACTCGTATACTAGACTTACCCAATCAAAAGTCCATGAAATTATGGCCAAACAAGACAAAATAGGAACAGAATAGCAAAATTCATCATTATCACAACCAACGCGAATCAAAAATGCCCATCAAACACAGAAAAAACAGCAATAAGAAACACCAAGAGCTGTAAAATCGATACAAAAAAAAACACTGAAGAGCCAAAGGAGACAAAAACAGCTGTGCCTGAACATGATGAAAAAGTTGATCAGTGTGATTTTAATTCATGACCTTTTACACCCTATTCCCAATATACTCCTATTATACGGTGAAGCAACTTGGAAGAACGGACAAGTATCAGAATTCTGACCTTTCACCGCTCCTGCTATCGCGGAACGAATCAGAAACAAAATCCAGGATTCGGGATGTCAAAACAGAGGTCTATCTAGCTCACTTTATTTTGTCCAGTGATGATGATGTGTATGATTCGATGTAGATTAACTGTTCAAGAAAAAATTCGAGAGTACTGACCTGATGAAATTGAGTCTATAAAATTTTGTGGGTTTTTTCTGTAAACTTGCACTATTTTTGATCTACGATATTTTCTTGAATGTGAAATATCCAAGTTTTGGAGAGTGACTGTTCAGTTTTGTCTGGGTGAGTTGTTTTTCATCAGGTTCAAAATAGAAGGATCACTGATTGGGAATATTCGTCAACATGTCTCTTTGAGCCGGCTATAGTGAGATTGGCGAAGGAGGGAATCGAGTTGATACCTTCCTGTCAAGGAATTTGGGTGATAGGCCAGCAAATTATAATAACCAGTTGACAGAATCAAGAAATTTGTGACATTTTTCTGTTTTCATTGCTGAGTAGCTGCGAATCCCCCAAGCCACATTCTAGTTGATTTAAAGACGAGAAGGTATTGCGTACTGAAGAAGGCTAGAAAATAATAAAGAAGACAAAGAAAACTATGAACGCCGATGAAAATTAAACGACTAAACTGACTCAAGACTGAAGAAAACCGGAAAAAATGAGAAAATTATAAGAGACGTTTAGATAACTGAAAAGCAAAGACTTGGATGGAACCGGCGTCGCTCCGAACTAGCTCCGATTCTGGAGCAGATTTGAATGTACCTCGGGCACTGGCCAAAATTCTCGTTGGTTCTGGCTCCGGGAAATAATTTTTCTGGGCTCCTACTTTGTGGAATAATTTGTATCGGATCTCGGTGAGAACGTCACAAAATGTGGCTTTTGCCCTGGCTCCGGTTATTTTTAAAGGGAGGGGAAAGGGTTGAGGAATGCGAGCGGACATCAAGGAAGAGATGAGATTGAAAGGCTAGAGCTCAAGCCAGAACCAGAAATTAGCTCCAGCTCAAGTAAAATTCGTAAATTTGCTCTAGCCCCGGTAAAAGTTTGAATAAATTCTGAAATTTGTTTCAGCTCCAACTCAGCAAATTATTTTTCCGTACTGCGACTGTGGCTTCCCTAAAAAATATTTGGCTCTGATGCTCCGAGCTCCAGCTCTAGATGTTCTGCTCAGATGGCTTAAAAAAATATGTAGATAAAAATACTGAAAGAACTGCAAAGCTGAAAATATGCAAAAGACTGAAAAGGTGAAATGTCAAAGAAGGCTGAAGAGACTGGAGAAGACAAAAAAACGGAGGAAATGGAAGATAATACGAAGACTAGGAAACTAAACTGACTAAGAAGTTGGAAGACAAAATTACTGAGAGAATGGAAAAGACGAAGACGATCGCAAAGACTGAAAACGATACTGATGCGGACAAACTTGCCTCGACTTCACGAGGAAGACCTAAAACAGCCGTATTTTCAAACAACATTTAATTTTTTAAGTGCTGTTAAATGGAAAAACTCCTTAAAATTGCACTTAGGTAAGTAACCTCCACTTGAAAAATCAGGTGCGGCTACAAAACTGCTAAAATTGTTGTATTATATCAAGTAAGAGTATTTCAATGTTTATATCAAATATTGTGCCCTCTACCAGGTCTCAGTTATTCAAAAATACTACATTTTTATATACTGTGAAGTTCGATTTTGAGAAACGCAGTAGAGAGAAAATAAAGACGCTGTATCGAGTAAAACAAATAAATCGTATTACATTTTTTGTATCAAGTTTTCCAAAATTGTGGCATTTTTGAGAGAAAATTGAGGACTCAACCCTTGGTGAAGGAAGAAAAAAGAAGAGCTGAACAATGCAGTACCTGTATTTCCCTCTTTAATGTGTTTACAAATTAAAACTTAACATTTTAAAGAAATATGGTATTTTTGGAAAAATTTAGGGTCCAGTAGAAGACTCAAGACTTGATATTAAAAATGTAATAATATGCGGCTTTATTACGTTTCCTGATCTAAAATTTTCAAATACATCATCTATAAGACCAATCCATCCTGGTATATAAATTGTATGAAATTTTTAATGAATAAATAAAAAAACAACTTGGAAAATATAAATTGGTTGAAATAAGCCGAAAGCTCGTAAAGTGCTAAGAACACAATAAAAATTAAAATATTAATATTAAAGATGAAAAGACTAAGGGGGTGAAAGGTAAAAAGACAAAATTATGCTGAAAAACCATGGAGCACTGGATAGAGTACTGAAAAAGTTGAAAAGGTTAAGAAGGCTGACGAAATTAGAAAGACTAAGGTGCACAATGACCAACTAAAAAGACTGATATATTGAAAATACTGAGAAGATGAAAAACTCGATGGAAAAGAAGAAGACTGAAAAAGACTTGAGAGGACCGTTTTTCTAATAAATTTGAAAATGTGAGATTCTGTGAAAAGGTATATCATATATCGGAAAACTGTTTTTTGAGTTTTCAGTAGAATCTGATAGAGCACAAATGTAACTGCATTTCAAAAAAAAAAAGTCTCTAGTCTTAACACAGGCTGAAATAAAAATAGCTAATGTTTGAGGATGTGAAATCTTAATTTTGAGAAAAACGCGCGTTTAATGCCGTGAAACCAAATAATACTCGAAAAAATCGATGTTTTGGCACCTACTGCGCCAATCCGTCTCAAATTTTGCTATGATATCTTACGAACATGTACCAAAACATCCTGCGAGGTTCACAGGAAGTCGATGCATGTATGTAGAGGAGTACAACTTTGAAGATGACAGTCCGTATGAAGAACAAGTGAAGGGTTGGTTTTGAAAAACTAATAAGTCCGAAAATGAAGTTCTGCAAGGTCGTACATTTGAAAATAATGGACTCACCGATGAAGCGATAATAATTATTATACGTAGCTGTAGTGTTAACGCGCGCACAACCGTGAACAAGATCGATGCGACTTATGGCACCTTTTCCGAACACCCGCCTGTAGGTCGTAATTCGTTTGTAAACTTGAAATATCACGTCTTAGACGACTACGTTCTACTGTACACTGTGACTACATGTGTAGAAGCAGGTTCCCGTGAAATCCGAAACATTGAATTTCCGACTTGAAAACACACTTTGTGCTGTAGGGCAAAATTTACTTTTTTGACGTATGGTCCTCTTTTACAGAACGCCTCATGAATGGTGAAAAAAAAATGGTACTTCATCTTTTTAAACCTGTAAAATTAACGTGTCGCTGTGTGACCGAGTGGTAACGTACCCGCGTCGCAATCCGTGCGCCTCAGGCCTATGTCTCACCAATGCCAGAAACCTAGTGAAATTCGAATACTCTCACTAACATCCTAACGAACACAGCGACTACAGTATCAGTCGTGGTGAAAACATAGCGCGTCCTGCAATATCCGCCAGTTCACACGAACAAGACATTACAATCGCAGAACGTGGTACCACCAGATCAGAAAGTTTGTTACTGTGCGTGTGCACGTCGTGGACACTTACTCAACGTCGTGAAACACGTGGCTAGTAAGCAAACTGCGGCTGCGTACTTTTCAGTGTAGAGACGGAAAATTCTAACACAACAAAACCGTGAGAGCAACAACGGCAAACTATCCCGACTAATCTGTCCAGGAGAGTCGCGCGTCAGAATCCATGGCCGCTAACATCCAACATCGGATATGACGTCTGAAGAAGAAGCAGATTAACGTGCTTTACAACTGGCCTTGGAAATCTACAACAAAAAAAGTTCGTCATAAAATTTTGGGGACATTTCTCGAAGACTACAGCTGCACGCAACATCTTTGTTGCAAAGTGTGATGGGTTAATTAGAGTGAAAACAGTTATTTCCAGTTTATTAACATTTACTTAACAAAAACTGGTTGTTCGGAATAAAACTAACGTGTGTAAAATTTCATTTAAAGAGTTTTACGTTCTGGTTGACCAAGGAGCTTCGAATTTGGGGTTTAGTACACGAAATGAAGTCTCCAGGTCTGAAGAAAATGATAGTGTTGCTAGACGTATTTTCCACCCTGGTTTCTGTCTTGATTTCGCATTTTCACCAAAACTTTTTTTCTTTTTCTTTTTGTCAGGTAATTTTCAAAGCTTACAAGCGGTTGAATACAGAATAGCAGAAGTCAGAACGTGTTTTTAATTAAATTTCACACGCTTTAATTCGGGACAAAATGGCAACTTTTGCCAGGTAGTAGTAGACGTTATAAATTGAGAGTAAATTTCTTTCACTCTACCCTAACGCAGGGTAGGTTCTCTGTGAAAGCTTTTGAGTTGCAATTCTGAAGAAGAGACTTTTTGACATCCATTCTGTTTGATGTTATACCCTTTATTTTTTTTTCGAATTTCACAGGCGACATCGCGGTGCGAGTCGATCGCAATTTCTCGGAAATGAAATTTCACTTCCTCCTGAACCTTGCGGGGAAACAAAAAATTGCAGCTTCGCGTTGTCCTATCCTGGCCGTCGTTCTGTGCTCGTAGCCGGTCGTACGTCTCTGACGTCATTCAAATCTCGTGTACTCGGATTAGTTCAGTTTTTCCCGCGAATTTTGACGTCACGAACATTAGCTCGTCGCGATCGATAAATGTATACAAATTAATATCAAATAAAATGGGAGAAAAAAAGAAGTACACGTCGGAGAGTAAAGAACCCGCTCCGGTATATCCGATATAGAAATCGAAAACAAGTTGCCGAATTAATTCACGTATTTGTATTTTTCGTGTGCAGTAGATACAGTCTATAAACTGTTAACTGTTTAAGGTGCTCGGTAAAAATACCGATTAAATTTCTCGTCAATACACATCTGAAAATTCTTAATATGCTGTAAAGTTCACGTCACCTGTCGCCTGCTACCTCTACCAGGTTGAAATTTTCGGTCAATTAATTTATTCCTTTTTTTTTTGGACCTCAAATTTTGCGCTTGTTTTCATTTTTGCCATCGGCGATGACGTAAATATTAACATTTATATTGTAAATGTACGAGAAGTTGTCAGGCCACGGTGTGGCGTTCGCAAAAGTTTGTTGACGTCAAAAACAAAATATGATAGCATTCCAGTTCGTGTTTTTCGCTTAGTACGTACGATCCGAAACAGAGGGTCACATTTTTCTTGGAAGGCCGAAGTGAGGGAGCACATGTAATTTTGTCAACAACGAAATGTTGATTTCGTCAACTAGAAAAATGTTGGAATTGACATGTAGATATCAATTTTCATTCTTCAAATTTTGCCAATTGTTGTTGCTTTTTAAAATAGACGAAAAGTAAGATGCTTCGCTCATAAGATGGCTGTTCAAAAAGTCATGACAAAATTGCTCTAAGGGAAAGATATTTATTCAGTCTTTCAAATCTACATGCTCTTTTCCAAAGTAACCCCTCTCGGTCTTAATACACGTTTCCCACCATTCTTACCTTCCACAACTTTGACGGCTTCGTCATTTGGTCTTGAATTTCTGTCCCCTAAATACAAACTTGACTTCAAGGAACAGCCAGAAGTTGCAAGAGGCCAAATCCGGATTATATGGTGGGTGGGATGCAGTTTCGATGTCGTAAGTCTTCAAGAAATCCACTACAGTGAGAGCGACGTGAGGCCATACTTTCATTCATTCATTCATTCATTTGTGTGAGGTGGGGCTGTATGCGCCGAGTGCTCAGACTTTGTAGTTCGTTGCACTATTCCTCAGGTTGCCGTTAAGGATCAGCTCAGTAGCCTCACTTTTATAGCCAAAGTGAGAATGTTACTGAGCTCTATTTCTTTGACTTCACTGAGTGCTGGATACTCTATCCCAGTGCTTCGCGTCTTGTCCCGGCTATTGCTGAGCATTGACACGTGATATGAATCGAGGTTTCTTCCTTTTCTCCACAGTGCCTACAGGAGCCACTTTTCACCACTCCTATTTTATACCACATGTATTTTGTGGCACCGTGACCAGTTAGTAATCCGACCATGAATCTTGCATGTTTCCTGTCAAGCCCTAATAGGAACTTGGCATACTTACTGGGGGCGTCCTCTGTCAGTGTTTTGCTGACTTTCATGCCACTGGCCAACCGCCAGTGCATTTCCATCTGCTTACTTATCCAAGCCTTAACTTTGGATTTTATGACGCAGTATGCTACAGGAAGACACGGCCTGGGTGTTGCCAGTTCCTTTTTTATGCCGCAGTGTTCCGGTGTCCATAGTATGGTGACACGGTTCTCCTGAGCAAGGGTGTATAATTTGTTATCACACTCCACCACCACCTAGGATGTAGTTTGGTGTGCCGATAGTGCCTTAATAGCTGATTGACTGTTTGTACAGATATAGATCTGTTTATTAACAAGGCCCTTCTGCTGGCTTCTATCAGTAGCTATCGTGATTGCCATTACCTCTGCTGGGGCCGCACCTTGTCATGATGCAATAAAATGTTGCTGGACATGGTAGGCGATTATAGAACCCAAGTTACACGAATCTTCACCTACGTCCACTCACTGCAGCAGCCGACTTGAAACCAAGGTCCCAGATGAGCGACGCTGAATCGGACCACTCTCGAATTTTTTTAGGACCAAAATAACGTTCTTTATAGGAGCTCGCAGCATTTGCTTACAGACTCTCCTAACATACGCGACGAAGGCTAGGGAAAAGGTAATATGTCACGTTTCAGTTTTCTGACTTAGCAGCCCTGTCTGGACAAGGGCAATACCGAACTTCCTCATAAACAACTAGCTGAATGCTGGACGCTGCATAATTAGAAAAATGCAATGGTACCAACGTTATAATTGATTTTCTGAGAGGAAATGAAATGTGACATACTACCTTTTCCCTGGCCATTGCGAATAGGCACCCTTTGGTAATTGAACAATGAAGAACTGAGATCCCAATTTGATTAAATTTATGATATAGAATTCAAATTCGAGTAAGACAAGAAATAACAAACGAAAATTTCGTCTCAATCTAAGAATAGCAGTGTTGTTAGTTGTTAGACATAACCAAACAAAATGACAATTGAATTTTAGAAATTTTATCATAATGACAAAAACATGTATCAGTTTTGTCATTTGACAAAATCAAAATGACGTAACAAAAAGTGAATGAAATTACAAAACAAAATGACGAAAATTTTATTGTAGCGGAATTCGCACCGAAGAAAGCCCAAAAACACGTAAAAAAAACTTTTAATGTCACACTAATACAAACGCACGAATACAGTAGCTAAATCGCTAGAAAACGCACCATTTATCGCATACAAAACTAGACTATACGGCGTGGGCCAGCGGCCTTTATATATCCCGGCGTTATCGGCGAAACTCCTTATCACTCTCGTTATCGAACTTCTACTATGCTGCTCGAAACGTGTCAATCTTTCTTCGTTTATCTCAAATGTTCGGGAACGTTCTTCGCCACATTATGTTATGACATTTTGTGTACAATCAAATGATGGACCATGCTAAACGACGCTAATTGATAACAGATTATGCTAAGCGACATTACTATCGACAATATATTATGCTGAGCAACATGACGAAAAGGAAGACAAAATGACAAAATAATTTGGTCAGGACATAACAAAACTATGAAAAAACAAAATGACAAAACTCTGTAGACGACAAAACTTATGACATAACAAAAAAAAATGAAATGCTCCCCTGAGAAAATGACAAAAAATCGTTTTGTCTAACAACACTGAAGAATGGGTACCAGTAAATAAGTATTGCGAAATTGACATTCTACATCGGTTGAACTTTGACTCTAAAATTTGCACTCGAAGGTGGTGATGGGGCAGCATTAGCCAGCACATGAACCGGGTTGGTATGTTTTAAAACAATAAAGTTCTTCATTAGTGAAAATGAACCTCCAATTCTTTATTTGTGGCTTATTTTTCAATTATCAATCAATTTCTAGAAAATTATTTGCGGACGAAAAACAGATACAAAAAAAAAGCCAAAATTTTTAAAAAGGATCAAATCTGGCAATCATGTGAAACTAATCACTATGAATAGCTAAAAGAATGGGATACACTATAGTATGCAGTATTACCAACCATCGTATCACCCCTTAGGGTCAGTATTACCATTGATTTTTGAACAGTTGTTATATGTTGGGAAACGAAAGGTTGTAGCTAGAAGAACAGGTGAATAAGATATTTCTTCAAGAATATGGACGGAAAGTGATGTCTGTAAGAAGAACTAAACCCAACTCCCCCATCCCTGCGACATTTCTCAACACGAACTGTTACCTATATTTTGAGTGCAAGAGCAAAGGGAATGTTCGAATCTGAAATGCTCCTGTCCTGGCTAATAGAGGGAGGGTGCACAACTGGCCTCAGCATTATGGCCTCTTTTCTCGAGAACGGTGAACCAACATTTTCCTGAAGCCATTCTTGAGTCATCACAATCAATACCCGGTCTGAAACTTGGAAAACTGAAATAAAATGTCTGCCTGTTCTTCTCTGATGAGATTTCACATGATCGCAGAATCAGCGGCAGCGCCCTGTACATAAGTGGTCCTTATTTATCCTTGGCATCAACATTTTCTATATTTTCTGTTGGGAGCCCCCCCCCCGTTGGTTTCGGTAATTAGGAGAACATTTTATATGAACTGTTAGCCAACTCGGTTGAAAAAAATAAATATTCCCCCCTGGGTTTCAAATCCTCATTCGAGTAAAGGTCCCCTTGTGGAGCTAGAAGGGCTTAGAGTCAAGTACAATACGACCTTACATTCGTCTTCAGAGATCGAAGTACTGCTCAAGTATGGAAGGAAGTGATTTTTGGGCGGAAATTTGTGAAAACAATGCAGTTGCCCACGAATGTAAACTCCCTGGTTGCATGTGTACCCCAGAACTAATTTTACTCAAATTCTTTTCTTTAGTGTCCGTATTGGAGTGTGAGTGAACTTGGTAATATACTGTATGTAGGGTGCGCCAATTCACAATTTCTTCTTCTGTAGTCCAGAGCGATTTCGGCTGTTACGTCATCTTCAGTGGGGTACTCTCTCACCACTGAAGAGGGCGTAACAGCCGAAAGCGCTCTGGACTAAGAAGAAGAAATTGTGAATTGGCACACCCTACGTATAGAATAATTTTACTCAAACCCTACGAAAACTATTTTTATTTTCTATTTTATTACGGAACCCGACCTGGGGTTGTCACATCCAAAATTCTGAAATTGCAAAATAAGAACTACCCTACTATAGACAGACAAAATCATCTTAGAATGTAAAAAATACCTCGGCTCTGAGATCATTGAATTTTCTTCATTGTAAGTGTAAAGATGGATGCCTAATTTTTGTATATAGTGGGAAGATAATTTGGGCTAAACTGCTACAGATCATTTTCTTTCCAACTTGAAAATTAAAAGTTGAACTTTTTTCATTGCCTCCTTCCGCGTTCAAGTTCTTGGTCCAGGGAACATCCCTTCAAAGCTTTCAGTGTCATATCCATTGCCTTCTCGTGCAAACTTGTGCGAAACATCAATATGAAGAAGCTTATATTCGACTTTTGATTTCATTTCTATTTCTAAACATTACGTATTTGATCATCAATATTGGTATTTATGCGGTTACATGCCCCGTAAGTTGAACTGCGTCTTCATCCCAGTCAGTAGTGGCGATCGTAGAGATGCAGAGGAAGCAAGCGTTTCCTAAACAATTTCAGAGGGTGCGTTGCTCCCTATGAAAAATTGCTACCGAATACTATGTCCACCATATTAGGTATAAAAAAAAAAACGTATTATTAGATGAAAGCAGTTTGAAGAAACAACTAAAGAGTGATTTTCCAAAAAAAATGGCCATGTTCAAAAAATCAGTATTTCGGAAAACATGAAAAACTTCGTTATTATTCCTATAGGCAATGGGGATTTTTGAAATACTTCGGTTGCTATGCCTGATAGCGATATAGCAGTTTTATAGAGTTTTCGAGATCTGTCTGCTGCATATTCAGCAGATTTTGTGTATGACTGTTTTTGAAAAATTACTCTTCATTTTGAAGGACTTGAACTGAAAAAAGTTCAAAACTATAATGGGAAGAAAAAGGAGTACAAAGTATTACTTACACTCCCCTTTCCTTCACCTCTCGGTATCAGTAAAAGTGAATTTATTTCTTGTGCTTAAGTTAACGAAAAAATATTCAGGATAATACTATCAGGAAGGCGTCTCCCTTCTCTGAGAAAAACGCAGATACCTTCACCGACCCCGATAGTACAATTCACAACATTCCGAACCTAGTTTTAACTTGAATGTTTTTTCTTGATTTTTGTTCTCAGGAATTGATAAAATTGGGCGCTCATCAGCAGTCGTGCTCGAAACTGAAAAGCGATTCGGATGGCTGTGATAATGTAGACGAATTTTCAGAGCAGACAGCGGTGGCCAGCAACGACCGAAACAAATTAAGGCCGATCGTGGTCGATGGCAGCAACGTGGCTATGAGGTGTGTACATTCATTTAGTGTTTCATTTCGTAGGCACCAATTTTCCATTCCATTAGTTCGGGATGATGATTTCCCGTTTTGTTTTTCTCCTCATCCTCAATCTCGTGTTTTCTGTTCTTTATTTGGCAAAATTCTGGGAGACCTATTTCTGGAAGCCTGTAGTTGTAAACCAGATGTACGCCTGTGGCAGACATAGAATTGATGGAACTAAACAGAACCGGATTGGAAATTGCTACAGATCTCCTCCGGAACCATGTTGGGTTATTCTCCAGAAATTGAGAATATTTTGTTACCAGCAAATTCTGAATCCCAACTTTCGATTTTCTTGGGGTGGGTGTTATTTTGGGTTACACAATAACATCCGCAACACATTCCACCTATCCAATTCATCAGACAGGACAATTACCATATTTTGAATGGAAAAAGCATAGGGAGGTGTTCATTATTGTGGATGTTACCATCTTGTCTTAATACTTGATACATTTTTTTTTTGTTTTTGTTTCAATTTTTTTTCTTTTTTTTCTTTTTCTAGTAGTATTATCTTTTAAGAAGATTTGAAGTATATCTTAAGAAGTTCAGTTTGCTGTCAGTGACTTCACATTTCCAGAAGGGATGGTGTAAAGTTCTTTTACCTGGGTTTTCAGTGGATTGTCGTGGTCACTCTTTGACTGGTGCAGAGATACGTGCCTTATATATTTCTTTCAACCTAACAAATGGTAATACTGGTATAGTTTCGATCCCTGAACACGATCCAGGTGCCAGATCTTGATTATTGGCGCATGGGATCGCACAGCTTTCAAAAATTTCCTGAAAAGGACATTTTTGAAGCTGTTTTTTGTTCATAGCCCGGGATATCAGTGCCTTTGCCATGGACAAGATATCTCTTAATTTTCATGTACCTTCTCTGTATACTTGTTGGATATTCTCTACTGCAGATAAACTAAATATTAGGAGGGGGAGACTAACAAAAAGAGAAATACCACCTTAATACTCTCAGTTTCTGGAGAATGATCCATCTTATCTTACAGCGGTATAGGTAAGAAGGAAGGATTAGAGTTGATATATCGGCCTCACTGGGTTCCAAAAAGGCGCTTCTTGTGTTAATTTCTCATGAATTTCTGAAATTCACGAAGCCTGACAACTTGGCGCAGTTGGTAGGACTTGAAATGTTTTGGTATTTTTGATTTGCATCCGGTAATATTCAAAGGAATCAGAGAAGCGTTAGTCACATTAAGTGCTCTCAACCAGCAGAACTGAATATTGCAGTCTGGAACTGACCAAGTTGAAAGAAATTAGCGGGTTTCTGAACATATCAAATATTTCCACTTTGAACTCATCAGACTACCAACTTACTTATCATCTAATGAGTTAAGTTGAAAACAAGAGAAGAAAGATGAGGTGAAAAAGAGTTTGAAAAACATGAAGATAGGAAAAACTGATTCCTTGATCTATAATACTTCTTACCTACTACACATTAGGATGTCGTTTTTCATCAACTGTTGTTTGTTGGGTAAAGTGACTTTTTCAGTGTGAAAATAAGCCATAATGGAAATTTCGAGGTCAGATTTGAAATCAGCGCCAAAATCTAAGTTCAGAAACTTTGCTTTATTTTGTCCATATGTAGGACCAGATAAAGAGTGTGTTAAAAGTTGATAATTGTGTTTATTTTTGTATTGTCTTTTTCTTGTGTCGTTTTCTTGATCCCTGAACTCGATCCAGGTGCCAAATGGTAGTCATGGGCGCATATGATAACCCAGTTTTCCGAAATTCTTGAAGCTCTTTTGTCCGTAGTCGTGGATAGCAGTGCTTTCGCCTTGCATAAGATGTCCATCTCTGTAAACTTGTACATATATTCTGATAGAAGAAGTAATGCCACCTTAATATTCTCAGTTTCTGGAGAATAACCTAATTAAACTTGCGTCACGATTCCGAGTATCTTGCTTCCCGTCCCCAGGTTACAAGCTGTATTCAAATCTGCAATTTCCTAATCGGTTTTCGCATAATTCGTCTCCACCACCAATTCCTCTCATACTCGCACAAATCTCATCATCGTCTTTCGCGTCCAACCATAATACCGTAAATCGCTAATTGTGATCGCGTGTTGCAGTCACGGAAACAAAGAAGTGTTCTCTTGTCGCGGCATCAAAATCTGCGTCGACTGGTTTAGGGCTCGAGGACATTCCGAAATAACCGTGTTCGTACCGAAATGGAGGAAGGAAACGCCGCGGCCGGATAATCCCGTTATCGGTGAGTTCGTGCAATTTTTCTGTCTTCGCATTTCAACTCGTGTACCGTGTATACCGAGCACACGGCACTGCTTAATGATTCTTAACGGATACATTAATTGCGGACGTGCTGTCTGCGGCAACGGCAGATAATCTCATCGTGACGCGTAATTGCAGATCAAGATATTCTATACGAGTTAGAAAGAGAGCGATTACTGGTGTTCACGCCGTCCAGGGAGGTCGGAGGCAAAAGAATGGTGTGCTACGACGACCGATACATTCTGAAATTGGCCGCCGACAACGACGGCATCGTCGTCTCGAACGATAATTACCGCGATCTGATACAGGAGTGTCCGGAGTTCCGTAAGGTGGTCGAGGAAAGGATACTCATGTATTCGTTCGTGAACGACAGGTACGGTTAGAGGGTTATTGCACACAGCTGATATTGCTGCCGCAGCGTGGAAGTTCCTTTTATTGTTTTACTTATATGTTCGTGGAATGTGTTTGCAGATTCATGCCGCCAGATGATCCTCTTGGCAGATCCGGGCCCACGTTAGATAATTTCCTAAAGATGCCCTCATTCCGGAAGGGCGAAACCTGTCCGTATGGTAAGAAGTGCACGTACGGTAACAAGTGCAAATACAACCATCCGGAACGCGGCGTTGGCCCGCAGAAGTCGGTTACCGAAAGACTGGTCGAGAACGCGCAGAAGCAACTACTGGCACGTAATTTGGATCCCACTGCTGGTAGGTTCTGGCTCCTATTTACTCGAACTGTGTACATTTCTCGTAAACCCTTAAAATCATTGGAACCGTGGAGATGTGTTGAACTATGCCTTCAGTATCAAGATCCCTTTTAATTAAGCAAAAAAGATTCGATATGTGTCTCATCAACCCCTGGAATCATTGAGATTTTGACTAATCCGTGCCTTCAGTACTCTCTCCAGACTGATGGATGGCAACTCGAACTCCTAGATCCCTTTTAATTCAGCGGGAAATTTCCGATGCATACGTGATAAACGTTGCAATCATCGGAATCTTGGATGTAGTGTTGATCCATGCCTACAGTATCTTCTCCAGATCGAGAAACTGCAATTAGCAGCTAAAACTCCAAGATCCCTTTTAATTCAGCAAAAAATATCCAATACATACATACCTCATACACCCTTGTAATCACTGGAACCTTGTCTGTAGTGTTAATCCATGCCTATGGTATTTTTCCCAAATGGAGAAATAGGTTAAACTCCAAGATCCTTTTTAATCAGCAAAAGATATCCGATACATGTCTGGTAATGATTGGAATGATTGCGTAACCTTGGCTGATCAGTGTCTTAATTACTTTCTCCAGACTCGGGAATGGCAACTCGAACTCCAAGATCCTTTCTAATTCAGCAGAGAATGTCCGATACATATCTGGTAAACCTTGGAATCATTAGAATCTTGGATGTAGTATTGACCCATGCCTATAGTATTTTCTCTAAATCGAAAAATTGCAAATAGCAGCTGGAACTCCAAGATCCCTTTTAATTCAGCAAGAAATATCCAATACATACATATGTCATAAACTTTTGTAATCATTGGAACCGTGGCTGTAGTGTTAATCCATGCCTATGGTATTTTTCCCAAATGGAGAAATAGGTCGAACTCCAAGATCCCTTTTAATCAGCAAAAAATGTATTTCTGGTAAACCTTTGAAATGATTGGAATCATTGGAACCTTGGCTGATCAATGTCTTAATTACTTTCTCCAGACTCAGGAATGGCAACTCGACTCCAAGATCCTTTCTAATTCAGCAAAAAAATACCCGATACATGTCTAGTAAATCCCTAAAATCATTGGAACCTTTTGGATGTAGTGTTGATCCCTGCCTAGAGTACCAGATTGAGAAGTTCAAACTCCAAATCCCTTTTAATCAGCAAAAATATCCGATGCATGTCTATTAAACCTTTGGAATCATTGGAATCTTGCATGTAGTGTTAATCCATGCCTATAGTTGTTGTCCAGATCGAGGGATAGCTGCTCAAACTCCAAGATCCCTTTTAATTCAGTAGAAAATGTCCAATATGTATCTTTTATACCCCTGGAATCATTGGTTGATCCGTGCCTGCATTACTACAGGGGTGTCGTGATCCTCTTGGTCCAATGAAGAAGCCCCCCCCCCAAACTCTGTTAATTGACCCTTTTAATTTGAAATAGCAGTAAGTTTTTTCTTTGCCTGGCACAACGTTGTATTCCTTCTTTTTGCAGTGTTCATTCCACTTGTAATTTCTGATAGTTTGATTGCAAAGCAATTATTTACAACGAAATTTAAATAAAACGTTTCTCGGCATTTTAAAACTAATTATATTAAATTTTCCGTATTCCCTTAAAATAAATTAACCACAAGTGTCATAAAAATTCTAAATGATAAGAACTAACTTCAACGTTAATGTTTCAGTTTTGGTGGCAGATAATTTTTTCTTTTTCTTTGCTGATCCATGCACGTGAGACTGAAGTACAATCGACCAGTTTTGTGATGACGTCACACAGTGTGTTACCACTCTTGGTTACGGTTAGAAGAAGTACCCATCTTTCTTCATGCGAACGTATTGACTCCCATAAGAAAAACACACGGAACAAAGATCATTATGTTACTACCTGTGAATAAGAAATTTGTTAGAAAGCGAGGTATATATTTTTAATCCAGAAGGTTCTTAGCATTTGGTAATAAATTCCTGATTTCTAACCAATTTCTTATTCTCAGGTAGTAACATAATGATCTTTTCTCCGTGTGTTTTTCTTATGAGAGTCAATACGTTCGCACGAAAAAAGACGGGTACTTTTGCTAACAGTAACTCACTGGTGTGACGTCACACAAAACTGATCTATACATAGCATACTATGTAGTACAAGAAGGGGTTGCTTTATCACTTAACATCATTTAAGTAATTACTTTCTGTGTTGTGAATAATAAAAATGTACTACAAACATTTCGTATTCCCTCGTCTGACCAGAAAAAAGTCCCCCCCCCCCAAAAAAAAAAACAACAACAACAACAAACAAACAAACAAACAAACAAACAAACAAATACGAAGAATCTTCTTCACCAAAATGGCGTCCCGACACCCCTGCTCCAGATTGAGGAATGGCAACCCGAACTCCAAGATCCCGTCTAATTCAGCAAGAAAGATTCAGCTACTGTCCTTAACATTCATGAATTCAATACAAGCTGTATGCACAAACAGGTAGTGGCTGGGAAGTTCAACTCCTTCAGAAATCATAAAATTACAGAAAGGGATATTAATATGTCTTGCACGTTAGCGAAAGAAACCAGCGAAGATATTCTTAGCCTCGTGTTGATAACTGAAAGCCCTCTTCTCCCTACCTACTCTTGAAGGGCTGTTTGTATTTATGAGACTAGAGACTAGAATTAACTCATGATGAATATTTGGATGAACTAACAACAGACATGGGCTAGTTCAGTTTTTGTTGAACTGAACGAAGGAAAATAAGAATCGAACACTGGGGGAAAAGTGACGGAAATTACTTGAAATTCTAATAAGTTTGTGAAGTTAATTTGTAGCAAAATGTATTAGCCGTTTCGCCCATCAACTAAAAGATGAACTGAACTAGAAGACTGTTTTAACTTGAACTGAACTTGAACGAGTGTTCTTCCGGTGCATTGGAAAATTTTTACTTTCGCGAACTTGCTCATACATGCATCACCTATTCATCAAATTAAAAACATTACAAGATTCCAGATAATTCAACAAAAAAATAAGAATTTTCTCCATCAAATTTTCTTTGAAAAATGTTTCATAGTACTTTGGAAATGTTGCAAAAAGCATTTGAAATCAAAAGGGGATTATAAATCTGAAAATTGGAACTGTAGAATGTTATAATTTTACCAGTCATATCCCCTTCAGTAATAAAAATAAAGCATATACGACAAGTACGATGTATAGTTTACTTTTCAGTCTCACAGTTCTGTCTGTAGCCATCCTCAAGAAAGCCAACTAAATTTCAAATTGTATTTCTTAGTGCTTCTGATCCTTCAGTCACTGGTAATTTAACCCAACTTAGCCTGAAATTGAAGAACCGCTAAACCTTCGAAGAATTTGGGCAAAGATGAAAACCCGTTCCGGTCTGAAACTAACCTAAACACTCCCTATTTCTTATTTGTAGATCTGAAACTGAGCTAAATAGAACCGGGGTCCCAACCGAAAACCCCCTGGTTCCCTTCCTTGTCAAGATCCTTCCTCACAACTCTAACCCTGTTCAACGAATTAACGAAATGCTTGCTCGTGTGTTCGCAGGTAAAAAGTTGAAAGGAAAATCGTTGAGTTTGCCTCTGCAGTCATCAACATCGGAAGAGGGTTCGCCGTTTGTTGGTGGCCAGATGTTCGGCTGTCGAAAACAGCCGTTGTCCCGAACGAAATCGACGACGCTGAACTCCAAATCGGATGTCGGCGACTCGTGCAAGAGCGCCAGCAAGTCCGAGAACTGCCGCAATCTGCCCGGATGCATGGCTACGGCGGCCGCCGGGAGCCTTTTGTCACCCTCCACGCAACCGTCGCCATCGTCCGCCTACTACCGCATGCTGTACCAGATCAGTCCCGGCGACGTGCCACCGTTCGCCGCCAGCAGCAGTGGCACCGGAGGTGGCGGTGGTGGCGGCGGCGGCGGTCGCAATGTCGAACACGATCCGTCCGGAGCGAATTTGCACCGCAAACTACAGCGCCAGCTATCGATCAACCCGACGTGCGATCCGCGTATCTACCAGATGCAGCGACAGCTGACGTCCCCGGGCACGCACTCTCACTTGCCGGCATCCAGACACTACAGCTACCAGGATCAGAATTACTTGAGTCCGCACTCGAACGTGACGCGGATATCATCGGCGCCGCCGGCCAATCCGCCGTACACGGTGTCCAGCGAGTGTGCCCACGGCAGCTCTTCCGACCCGCAGCTCAATCTGTCAGTTCCGTCGCGCAGCGTGCCGCCATTCAATCCGGTCTCGTCGTCGCTGTGGTCGGTGCACTCGCATTCGGCGGCACCTCCTCGCAACTACGTCATGATGTCGCCGAACGTGGAGGAGTCGCGACGCAAGCTGCACTACCATCTGGCGTCCATATTCCCGGAAGAGCAAGTCG
This sequence comes from Acanthococcus lagerstroemiae, assembly GCA_031841125.1. Lineage (NCBI taxonomy): Eukaryota > Metazoa > Arthropoda > Insecta > Hemiptera > Eriococcidae > Acanthococcus > Acanthococcus lagerstroemiae. The sequence goes on along the minus strand of CM063111.1, from coordinate 46,953,655 downwards.
ACGCCGCTATGCGCTTCTATCCGAACGAATCGAATCCGCAGAAAATCTGCGCAGCCATTTTGTCGATGTTCCCGTCCAAGCCTTGAACGTGGTAGACACAGGTGATATCAGTTTCGTATTTCCATCCTCCTCCAGTGATATAATGCCGTTGGTTGATGGTGGCTGTGCAACGATGACTCGTAACGTTACCTATTTAGCTAATTTTATCGTAACTGTTTTTTAACGTTTTGTGTGAGCGTGTTCATGTGCGGGGTTGTGACGCGTACATCTTTCCGGTGTTGTTAGAACTGGCTTACATGAGTGCAATGCTGTTCCCAAAAACAGAATCTGCCTTGTTACTGATTTCTGGTATTGACAGTGGAGTAAGATTTGCAAGATGTGACGTAGAAACGAGAGAGACAGAGGTTATGTTTCTCATGGGAAGGAACAAGAGGACCTAAGTCACAGAATTCAGTAACATATTTTGAATTATGTGAAGTAATGGATAGTATATGATTGTGTTAAAAAGGGAAGTCGAATTTTACGTGTGGCTTCAAGAGGTATTGGTGGGGTTAAGCCTCCGCAGCCCTTCCTGTAGCTTCGCCCCTGATAAAAACTAAAAAGAGTATGTTCAGTAAGTAATGTCTCTGTGTTCGTGAAAGAAACCGAGATGAAGGATTCTAGTAAAACAATGACTCGGGAGGAAGTAGTTTCGGTAGTTTTGATTCGTGAGTCTGTTTGCAGCTGTAGAACACTTCTTTCCTTCAAAGAAAAATTGTGTGTAGTATTTGTATTACTTGGTGTACATATACCTAAAAGGTAGAATCAAAACTCACATTTGCCATTTCACTTCAAGGGCGCAAATAGGCAAAATACTGTACACGGGTGCAGGAATATTTTTGCTGCGCCTGTGAAAGTTGAGTATGTTATACATATTGCACATTCACAGGCGCAGCAAAGGTATTCCTGCACTTGTGTACAGTATTTTGCCTATTTGCGCCCTTGAAGTAAAATAGCAAAAGTGAGTTTTGATTCTGAACCCTTCATAATGTGGGTGTGATTTACCAAGAACTTTTATAATCATTGAAAAAACATAGAATGTGTAAAAAATTTGAGCCGATAGTTAGTACCAGCCATCATCTGTACTTGATCGCAGTTTAATAGCTAGTAATGATTTTACCATTTTATCACATAGAAGTTTCTTCACTTGAGTTAAACCACGCTTGAAACCGAGGAACCTTCTCAACGGGTTCCTTTTATACACTTGTTGCATGCTATCTATTCTAACTTCGAATACACTGGGGATCCGAAACTAAAAGGAATATGTTCAGTAAAAAGTGTCTCTGTGTTTGTGAAAGAACCCGAATTGAACGATTCTAGTAAAACAATGACTCGGGAGGAAGTAGTTTCAGCAGTTTTGATTCGTAAGTGCTTGCAGCTGTAGAACACTTCTTTCCTTAGAAGAAAAATAGTGTGTAGTTGTGTACATATAAATGTGGGTGTAATTTACCAAACTTTTATAATCATTTGAAAAAACATAGTAGAGTGTGTAGAAAATCCGAGCTAACAGTACCAAGCATCATCTGTACTTGATCGCAGTTTAATAGCTAGTAATGATTTAACCATTTTATCACATACAAGTTTCTTCACTTGAGTTAAACCACGTTTAAAACCGTGGAACCTGCTCAACAGATTCCTTTTATGAACTTGTTGCATGCTATCTATTCTAACTTGGAATACACTGAGGATCCCAACCTCCTAACTGACTGCATTAATAGCCTTGTGTTCATGTCTAGGTTCGCTCTAAGGTTTCCGTGAGCCCAATTTCTTCAATGGTAGCAACTTTCCAATATACTATAGACCTTTTAGTAAACATACACATAGATTGCGCTTTCTTATGAATAAGCTGATGCAGAAAGGACAGTTTACATGTAAACTAATGTAAATACTTGAACTTTGGCCCAAGTCTGCTTCCAATCTCATGAGAATCAATAAGTAAACTGCTGACAATTCTGCACTGTGGAAGTATAGTGTAATGGAAGAAATCCTGGGACTGGAGCGGAACGTTTTTGTTTTAATGTAATGTAACAGTACCATCAATACTGTCGAATAGATACTATCGTATTATAAAGTACCTTATCCATGCCTCACATATCAGTTTAGCGCTTAAATGAAAATCTATATATTTTTAGAAGTTCTGCAGAACTTCCTATTTCTATAGATTTCAATTTCTCGACTACAAGTATGCCAATTTACATACTAAGTAAATTGGAATTATTTACTCAGCTTTGAGTATACATGTTATAAAATGAAATTGTTTGTTGAGTACAAGGCCTTAGTTTCAATACCCTCAACATATCAGTGCTCGGTAATAGATCGGCTTTTATTGAGGTTGAAAACCTGGCCAAAAGCATTCTGTTAGGGGTAAAGAGGACTTATGGGCTAGAGGGCATATACCAGAGATATTTCCCAAAAAATTTCCGTCTCCCGTTTCCCAATATTTTGACGTATTTCAATCCGAAAATCCAGTTTTTTGCTATCCCAATAATATTTTTCTGCAAGAATTTCCAATTTGTATTTTCCTGGGAGAAATATACAACAGGAATTGCCAATTCCCAAATAGAAACATATTGGGAAATTCAGAAATTAAGTAACTTGGTATGCTAAGCGACTAAGTTTTCTTATCACTTGCTACTCAGTTATTGGAACTTCTGTTCTTTCAAACAAATGATTAATGGGAACTCTTCCTCCCTCAAAAAAATAAATAAATCGATAAATAACCGTATTTTCCAGTCTTTTATTTCTTTGATAGAAATGTTTAGGAATTCCCATTTCTCTAAATGCTATTCAAAACATAAGTATTGGAAAACATTCCTAGCACAGAGATGAAAAAAAGGGTTGAAACCCTGATATATATCACCTCATGAGAGTATGTCAATTAGTAGCTACTCTTGAATAACTAAAAATAGAATGACTACCCTTTAGCCGTGTATGCTGTTTTATAGCCGTCACCTTCCACGAGTTTGGAGATAGGTGGGAGAAACGTCCTCGGATTGGATGACGCAAAGCAGCGATGCAGTGTTCATCATCTTACAACTCAAAGGTATCGCCCGCGGCCGCTGCGTCAATCTGAAATTATTCAATAATCTTCGCCATATTCGTTCACTCTCACTTATCATGACTGAAAGTTGAAATGGAAGGTGCTTCTAACCTAAAGGTCTTGTTGGCATGAGTCTTCTCATCACTTTATTGCTAGGTCTGAAGGTTTATCTTTGATGCATCATGCTTTTTACAGTGCTTGAGTAATCTTACTCACCTTGTCTGCCCTTACCGTTCGTGTCTGAGTCTTGGTAGCAGAGGCTCCCTGAGCTTGTGCTCTCTTTCGTGATGAGTGTAAGGGTTATGTTGGTAACGTGTTAAGGATGTGTTGGCTATCATATTGGCGTCAGTCAGTTGCACTTGGAACTTCACACCTTTTGTCGTGGGTTCGATAATGTGGCCGTGCAGTTAACAAGTGTAAAGAACAGTGGGGTCCCAGACAAATTCAATTTTACCGAATTTAATGTTCTTGGCATCCAGAGCTCTTCTCTCTCGTTTACATCTGCTGTTTCTCATCAATTCAATTCGCATCTTCAAATTTCGCCTCTCCGACTTCATATTCCTTTTTCAAGTTCTCGGCAGTTAGCTTCTGTTTGATGAGTTTCGCTTCAAAACTGCATCAGAGTACTTGAAGGTACTCAAATCGCATAGATCAGAGTACATTACTTATTTCGAAAATCTGTGCGTTCGTGAATTTTATACACAGACTACATACAGTTCCAATTGCCAAATGTCTATTACAGTTCGCAACCAGCATAGCACACACCTGAAGGGTGTACGAGTACACGAGTATGCGTCCGGCTAAACCCCTCGTGTCAGCCATGGCTCGGGGTAAATACCAATAATTTAACAGTTTTCACCCGATCGCCGCCATACCTGTATTTTTCTGTTTATTTGTTTATTTATTTTTTTGTTACTGAACGTTCGAAACGTTTTAACATTGTGATTTGGACAGAGTAGGGGGACATGTTCAAGTGTTATAAAAATATCGTTTGTACGGTTATTTGTATCTACAAATGTTTTAAAAGTTTCTTTACATTAAAGATCGGTGTTGGTGCTTGTGTGTGTTCGATGTGATTGGTGATAGAGTTTGTAATACCACCTCGTTTTCTTTACCCTCTAATTGTGATAACTGTACCATTTTAGGGTGTATTCATGTTCATGTTGGTTTATTTCTTAGCGGTAAGACCGTGCGTATTCGATGACGACTCAGCGAATATATAACTATTTTTTGTCAATATGTTCATGCTATGTATTGAAAAAATAAGATGGTTGATGATAGCGGAAGACATGTGAGATTACGACTGAATATTTTAAGATCACTTGTTTTGACTTTGTAAGGATTGAACTACACACAATCTTCATAATATTGTGCATTGTTGAACAATGCGATTTTTTTTTTATCGAGTAGGTATTTTATTAGCATTATGAGAATAATGCAGCCGGATTTATTATTGTATGTTATACATATTATGTACACAGTTATATTAATACGATTGTATCGTTCTTTCTTCGTTCTTTTCCCTTTTTTTTCTAAATTAATTTTTTAAGTTGATGTATGTGTTCATAACACAGTTTTTGAAGATTACAAAGTATATCGAATTATTTTCGATTTGTTTTTTCTCATTTTGACTGAAAGATACCGGTTTTGATTGAGAACATGTGGCGGGTAGCAGTACGCTTGTCGCACAGTCGACCTAAATTTCAAGTCAAATGTCAAACAGCAAATCTAGTACCATTTTTCTCGACCAACAGGTCAAAATTGAAGAAATTGTCGAGGTCCTCCATGTCGAATGAACATTAATATCGATTTTATTGTTTGTTCAATCGATCCTATATCACGTTTCACCGTCGACAGAAATATCGATGAGAATGTTTATGCAAGGGTGTTTCACGAATTGGTTCCCTCTACTTCTTTAAAATGGAACTCGTAGGACTAGGTCTAGTTTATTCCAGGATGAAGAAATTTCCCTTCTCCACAAGGGGACGTTTCAAGAAAATTATCGAAATAGAGACATTGTGAGTAACTAGTCTCAAATGCAATCATATTTCCAACGTGACTCGGATTTGATTCCCAAATCCCGCCTAGAAATCGTGGAGCCAGCACCAATTTGGCGCTGGCGCCTTCCCATTTGAAATACATGCAAGCACCGTTGCCGGAATTTTGAGCCAGTTGGGGCCGGCGTATATTTAGCCTGACTATGGTGCCTAGCGCCACTCGAGCGCCAATTTTCGATTGATGCTCGATTTGCGCCAGAATCGAGGGTAAATTTAGCGTATATCTGGCGCCGATGCCGGAATTCGGGCTGGCCCAACGACTTCCAGGTGGGATTCGGCTTCCTCCCCTTTTTAGGGGCTGGGTTAAATTTGCCGAGAAAATTGAACAGGGTATCAGAATAGAAGTTTTAGTGCGGCTGAGTTCGAACATTTTGTCTTAAGTTTTGATCCGAGCCCTATTTGGGCCTCAAAATTCAAATTTAGGATCTTCAGATGAACCAATTCAACTTCGCTTTACAAAATGGAACGCGGTATAAGAATACGGATTTTTTGGGTCGATGAGTTTGAAAATTTCATCAAGTTTTTGATCCCATCCCGATTTGAGCTCTAAAATCCAGATTTAAGTCTTTCAAATGGACCCATTTGGCTTTGCTAAAGAAATAATTGAACAAGCGATACAAATAGGATGTTTTGTGGTCATCGATTTCGAAAATTCAATAAGATTTCGAATTCGACTCCAATTTGCAAAACCCACAATTTAAATTTGACTTATGGTGCTAAGGCTTCCTCCGCAGTTGCGTATCGTATTAGCGTATGAATACCTGATAACATTGAAAATCTGTAGGAGAGGGAGATTGATAATTGGACGCTGTTAATCAAAACAGAACTAAGTGACAAAATCTGTGTTTTGAGAACAGGCAATTCAAAGTTCAAGAGCCTTATATAAACTATATGACATGACGTAGCATTTGCTGATAAGCTCTTTTCAGCGTGGGTACACATTTTTTGTATTGGGGGCCCAATGCTGAAAAATACGCTCTTTCCAAGGATACTAATAACTAATACCTATGTAACAAGAACTCATTTTGTCAACAAATGGTCGCTTGGTTCTGTTTTGCTTGACTGCGTCCAATTCAGACTTGAAGCGATGAAGCGAAGCAGAAGGCAAGACGAATGCAGTGGCGCGCTCTGGTGGGCATTTTGTTGAAGTTTGGTATTCTCGACTATGCGTGCACAATCTATGAGCGTTGAAATATCAATGGACCTTGTATGTGATAGCGCTAATCTTATTAATTATTTGGCAAATGGCTATAGCTTGAAATTTCTGTTTAGAATATTGCTTATTTTAGGTTTTAACTTTTGTGCCAAAAATACAAAATGTAAGGCGGGTTGAAAAAAACGGAAAAGGCAGCTGTGAAAAACGGGACTGAGTACACTAGAACAAAGTAAGTAATTTCATTCATTAATTTTTGAGAAATCACTAGTTTACTATATGAGGTAACTTTGAAAGCATAACTTAATAACATTGGTGTGGCGATGTGAAATGAAGTTCTGAGTGATTTAAATCCTTACAGGACTACCGCACTCATTGTAAAATATTTTCATATTGGTGTATTGTGGGGCCTATATAGTCCGACAATGTAAAATGAAGTTCTGAGGACCAGTGTAGTTGTACAATCAAGAGTTAACTAGTGATAGTTTACTCACTGTTTTGACCGAACTCGCCGAATTCGGCGAGTTAGCCTCGAGTTAACAATAACTCAGGATTGTACAACTGGTTCTGAGTGATTTAAATTGTTTCAGAGTACACCACTCGCTGTATAATATTGTCATATACCGAGGTGTATTGTGAGGTGTATTATCATACCACGAATCTACATATTATAAGTGTAAACCAGGTGCAAGATCCTATCGAAATTACCCCTAAGAAACGCTGGAAAAAAGTTTGATAGAAGTTGTCAAAGGGAAACGCTCAGTTTGTAGTTATGAAAAAATATTGCATTCTTATAGAAACCGTGAATACTCGCACTAAAGAACCGCATGTCTTGAATATTGGAGCCCCAACTCGACGAACTCTTACCGAAGAAAACGAAATTGTAAGTACAATTGAAACTTGCAGTAGGTCACTGGAACTATCCTGATCTGCAAGGGTTGACATAATTTTGACCTGCGTCAATTTTGCGAATTTTAACACGGTATTTTGATATTTTGACAATCATTCAACCAATCAGAGCACTGACGCATTTTTGACTTCTTGACATACTTTTGACCAATCAATTCTGCTATGCAAGTGGGCGGAGCCTATGTGATTATCATGGACCGATACTATTTTGACTCAAAAAGAGTATCTTTTGACGCTGATTTTGCAGATCAGGATCCACTAATGTCGCATGATGTTCATTTTATGATTGAACCTTATTTGGGAAGTATCTCAGTATGGTACTTACTTACCTGCTGTTCATTTCAAAGTTCATTTAATAGGTGGTTGTATAAAAACCGTGTTTTCTGTTGTAGATATAGAATTATTCCTTACTTCAAAGTCGACATGTTCCCTGATGAAGAATGGGTGTATGGATTTTTAAAACGTCACAAGTTAGCTGTAAGTCAACGGCGGCAACTATGATAAATCGAAAACTCGCAAATATAGATTCCTTCAAGAACATGGAGAAGACTTTGGGTAACGTGTGTACCTCCCCACAACATTTTCAATTACGATGAGACTAATCTAAGTGATAATGCCGGATCCGTTAAAATGCTTTTTCGTAGAGGTAGGTACCGTTTTACAATACTAGTATACTTACGTGTGTGTCAGTACAGTACCTATATAGGTACATTAGTCACATTAGGCTGATTACTGACAATTTTTGTGTGGCGTTTAAAGAACAAAATATCGCGTGCGGGTAGAAAATTACTCGAAGTATGCTACAACAGTAATGTTTTGTTGCTCGGCCAATGGTCTCCTCTTTCCGCCTTACATGATTTATAAGTCCAAACATCTTTATGATTTGTGGTTTGAAGGAAATCCGCAACCTGCTCCTTCTTGTTGTCCTGAAAAATGCTGTGCACATAGTGTGTATTATAATTGGTAGAAAAGTGGTTGGATTGATCATGTCATGTTCCCTGACTGGTTAAAAAAATTCTTTCTGCCGCATGCTGATCGATTACAGGGTAAGAAAGTGCTCATTGGTGACAATCTGCCTGTTCATTTTACCCCAGATGTTATATGGAAATGCGAAAAAAAAAAAAGAAAAAAAACGTCAACTTTCTTTTCCTTACACCAAACTCGACCTATATTCCCAGCCCCTATAGATCAAAGCTTCTTCTGTGTGTTCAAAGAGGCCTGGCAAATAACTACGCGCCTTTAAGAAAACTGATCCCACGATTAAAGGAATGTACCTAAAAACCATTTTCCAAAATTATTACATGGAGTTTTTATAACCATAGATATGATTACAGTTAACTGTACGGTAAAGGAGAAGCGTGTTAGAGCGAATATTTTATCTGGCATTATGAACTGTGGAATCTATCCTCTGGATAGCTTCCAAGTGTTAGAAAATTACCAGGTCACACTAATGAAATAGATCCAGAAGGCACATCTCCATTACAGCAAAGTACTGTTTGGATTGAATAGTTCAAAGAAAGGTAACAATATTGGTATGATTTCCATTACTGATTGCGGAACTTCAGTAAAACCATGCGTACAGAAATTGACATTCGAACCTGGTCGTAGTGTTACCGTGGCAATGATAAAGTTTTTAAGATGGGAGAAAGAAGAAGCTACCAAGGCAAAGGCTGGCATTGCAGCCATGAAGAAAGAAGCCGCTGAAACTTAGAAAAATGAAATTAAAGTGAAGAAAAGAGCGACTACAGCTAGGAAAAAAGGAGCTACTAGGGCAGAAACACAGAACGGAGAAGTCGATAAGACTATGTGTAGTTCAGCCTATGAATCTATAGCGAGCAATACTAATGAGGTCAGTGAAAATACACTTTTGTTGAGGAAGCGCAGTTGCCCAAAAAAGGATCCAAGTACTCTATTTTTATTTTTTTTTTTTTTTTTTATAATTAAGAAACAGAATAGGTGCGGAAGTGCGAAAAGTACTTCTGCCTCATTTGTGGTGAGGAAGATGAAAATAACGCTCCAGGAGAGAGATGGATCCGGTCTTGAGCTGCCACAATTGGATGCACAAACTGTGTGCAGATGGTGAATGATGCGACAGTAGCATATATTATGATGTTTTCATGACTAGCATTTTGGTGTGTACTAGATATTGGTTCCTTCATTTTCTTATTGTATCCTAAATTTTTTGACGAATAAGTTTATTTTTTACAATTCTAGTAGATACCTTCTTGTCCATTTGGAAAGGATAGTGGGGTCAATTGGGAAAGGATATTCTTTTTTCCTTTCTTGCAAAAAGGATCAAAATTCTTCTCACTCTGGAAATGGGAAAGAGATAGAAAAGTTTTTCTTTTCTATTTTTGTGGAACACCCATAAATCAGTCCGTCGAATGAGGAAGAAGTCACATTCGTGGCCCAAATTGGGATCAAATTAAAACTGCGACTAAATGAGCATAAGCTTCTGAGATTTTAGAAATTGACAAAAAGAAAATAATTCTTAAGAAGGGAACTCCTCCCTACTAAATGACGCAACTTCTTTTTCTTTGTGGCTGCGAGGAGTTCTCATTTTTGTTTTCCTAAAAATAGAAATGTTTCCAACTATGAATGTGATGTCTCGCATTGAGCAACTGATGGAAATATTTGGACATTATTGTGGGAAAATGTGTCCGAGTACCACGAAAATCAAGAGATCAAGTGACAAAAGCATAATACAGAACACGAAAACAGATGGAGTTTATCTTGCTCTATCATTTGATTTTTGTTGCATTAGGACACTTCTCTCATTATAACATATACGAGTATTAAGCAAGACAAAAAGAAAGATTATTCTTTGGATAGTTTTCCAACCGAAAACTGTAAGGGGAAGCTTCTTCTCCTCTTCATCTCCTTAATACGTGTGAGACGCTTTATCTGTACAGAAGGAAAAATCTTCGTTTCTTCAACTGAATGTCAATTGTGTTAACTAACGGAAATGTTTGAAATCGATAACAAAAAATAAAAAAGTTAAGATGTTTAAAATCCTACTTACAAAAATTTTTGCGGGCACCTCTTAGCTGCGGTACCCTTCTAATATTAGAGCTATCGTTTGTCTGAATCATTTTCTATCGTCAGATCGGGGTCATTCGCTACCCCTTCACCGGAAAATTATTAAGTACCCAAACTTATATCGTATTCAGATTGTGAATTAATTTTCAGCTGCAGGCAATTTGCTGATATTTTTTTTAAATCTTGTGTTTTACAGCAGTTATTTAAGAAAATTGACTACTGAAATGGAAAATGAACGGGAGGGCATAATTTAGGTAAATATTGTGAGCTAACCGGTGTGGTGTGCTCGTAAGAGACTTGCTCCTTGATCATTTCGAAGGTTTGATTTGCTCGCACCTCTGAGGATGGGGGACTATTACTGCCCTCTTTTCTTGCTGAAATTGATCCCTTTTAAAATGTCATACCTCCCCCTCCCCCCATACAAGAGGGTTGTTGCAGCCCTGAAGCTAACTTTTCTTCGGACCAAGATGTATGTTACGTATAAAGCATCTAAAATATCTTCTTATAGTATAATCTGAATATAGTTATTGTACAAACGTATGTATCCCCATCGAACCAGTTTGCAGTTTCTTCTTAGCAAACACTGCTGCAACATTGATGTTCCAAATTTTTGAATTTTAACCCATAATAATTGGAAAACTGTGCTATCGAAAACCGGTTCAAAAAAGTAATGAACTCTTTTTCACCGATATTATTAATTTCACTTACATTGAAAATCCATTATGCATAATTTCTCAGAAATACCTACTCTGACTTATCAAATTAATCAGTTCTGTGCAAAAGCCAATTTCGATTCCTGGAAGAGGTGTCGGTATCTTTTACCTGCGCATTACCTGTATTTAATATATCTACTTACTAAGATTTTAGTAACTGATAATAATGAAAATTCCGAAGCCGATCGAATCGGATACTGCGAAATAATGAATAATTTGCTCTTTTTCCAATCATGTCTTCTCCAGTGAATTTGTGTATTAAATACTTTTGTTGGAAAATAATGTACGTGTGGAGGCGTAATCAGAAAATAATTTTGGGGGCACAGGAATTCATTCGAGCCCTTTTTTCTAATATACCGAGAGACCGTATCTTTACCTGCGGTGAATACATTGCGTTTTTGTAGCCAAAATGAAAACTTTCTTTTAGGAATGTAGACGGTTTCCTTGGGTCGCGGATTTTGTACATCGTTTCAGATATTTGATGCAGCTCAGAGATTTTTCAGCCTTCAACTTTTGACTTTAAAAAAAAAAAAATTTATGTGGCATTGTTTATTAGTTTTTGTTTTGAGAAAATAACTTGATGACGCTTCAGGACTTAGCCGGAGAAAAAAGGGAATTGGAAAGGGAAAGGGCGAAAAAGTGAAAGGAAAGGTTGAATAAATAAAACCTTTACCTTTTTGCTTCCCATCAAAAAATATGTTTCAACTTTTGACTTTTGGCTTTTTAACTATCAAAATTCCCCAGCTTTCGGCTTAAAGCTTTCAGCTAGCTTTCCAACTCTGCTAATAGAATAAAGCAAAACGTATGCGATGTGTTTATTGTTTTAATGCATTATTACAAATACGTGTGAGAAATTGGATTAAAATTTCAAGAATTTATTTATTTCCTTTAAAACTAGGACAAAAATGCTAAGTACACTATTTATTCCGGTCACCTACATAATAACATACGAATGGAAATTTAATCAAGAGACTAAGAACTCTGAATCGTAATTTTTGGATCCCACTCGAAGTATCCAAACAATGATTGATTTTTCTTTGCATCTGTGCGTACATAGAGACCGAAAAATACTCTATAATCCAATACGCCGGGTCTCTGTACCATCACTTGGAGGCCGAGGTAATTTCCCTGCACGTGGGTTACATCACTAATATTCTTAATATCGGCAGGTACAACTTTACTATCTTCAATTAATATTATTTGCGGATCAGTAAGGCATTTGGACGAATGTTTGATATCATAAACTATGACCTCGTTTTTAAAATTATTAGATTCTGAAGAGCCGAACCAATGAATATTATCTTGGGGGTAACATTTTACATGTAAATCGGCGGATGCCTGGCCGGACACGACAAATGGTCCAGGAGCGATCATATACGCGTATTGATGACCAATAGCAGTTGGAGCTGTTGAAATTTTACTTACAGTTTTGTTTTGAAAATCTCGTATCAATGAATGCGTATCTATAACTATCAGGATGTTGATAGTTTTTGGCTCATCGGAAGCGACTCCATTTTGATCATGTGTCCATACAATGATGCAGAAGCGTATCGCTACAGTAACGAACAAATCACGCAGAACTCGCATTTTTATTCTTATAAGTAGAACCGAAAATCGAAAAAACAATTGCGTACCTAACTGAACAAATACGATCGTGTCTAGCTACGATTATCAAGACTATGGACGAATCAGCATAGTCAGTTGACTTATAACCCGATAACTTTCTTTTGCATCTGATTCCCACTTTATAATTAGTTATTTAAAGAAAAATCTGCAGTCACGCGAACTTCCCCTTAACTTTATCTTCACTCTCATAATGTGTTCATGCTTTCATGATAATTAATACCGTCACAGGTTTTATCTTGTTGAATTGATAAAAGTCAAATTAGTAATGGTAAAGCGGAGAATGTGGGAAAAGTTATGGATGGTCATCAGTGGCGTGCGGTGATTTTTCCTAGGAGGTAAGCGATAAGCGTAGAGGTGAAGTAAAAATCAGAATAAAAGTATGAAACTTGCTACTACAAAATGGCATTGCTGAAATTATTCAAATTATTGCATATCTGTCTGTAGGGTCATTCCATATGCATTTATTCTTTTCTATGACGAATAGCAGACACAGGGACGTACCACCAAAGAGTTTTTCCGGGGGGGGGGGGGACAAAAATTGTGAAAGTCCCAGTTGATTCAACTTTAAATTATGAAGTATTAAAGAAAAAAAAAAACACTTTTGACTTGTTGGTTTTTCCCAACTTCGCCTGATTAAAATAGTAAATTTTCCCAACTTCTGAGTGAAAAATTCTCACGGGGGGAAGAGGAGTTGCCCCTCCCCATTGGTATGTCCCTGAATATACATGGCCAACAAAACAGTTTTCCACCATCTTCACAACTTGTTTTTCGTATTAGGTCCGTTTCCACGGTCCCCACGTCGGAATCGGGAGTCAAGATTAATGTCATAATTTTATTCACATTTTGTTAATTTTTGTTCAGCAAGCAAGAAATTTTTTTCAAATTTGGGGGGGCTGAAGAAATGTAGCCCCTCATCTTCAAATTTAGAATCAAATTTGGTGTCATAATTTTGTTCATATTTTGTTCAGCAAATCCCACATTTTGTTCACCCTTTCTTTTTGGATTACACGCGTTTCAAATTTGGGAGACTGAAGAAATGTAGCCCCCCCCCATATCCGAATTTTCAGTCAAGTTTGATGCCATAATTTTGTTTAGCAAGTCCCACAGTTTGTTCACTCTCTCATTTTCTGTTACACATGTTTCAAATTGGGGGTTGCATTTCTCCAGCCCCCCCATCTCTGAATTTCGGATTCAAATTGGTGTCTTAATTTTGTTCACATTTTGTTCAGTTGTACTTCGCAACTATGCAATGCGGTGTTCCTTCCTGTGCTACACGCAGTTTGAATTCATAGGACATAATAAATATGTCATTCCTTCTTCAAATTTTAGAGGAAAATAAATTCTGTCATTTTGTTTACATTTCTCTATTGAATCCGACACCTGCAGCTTTCCTAGTGAAGGTAATCGCTTGTGCTGCTCCCCTTCCCGTGATAATTGAGAAAACTGGGGGGCTGCAGAAACGGGAGCTCCCCCCCCCCCACTTGTTCCTATTGAAAATGGTGTCAATCGTTTGTGCTACGTTTGTGCTGGTTTGTGCTTCAGACCCCGTCGTTTGTGCTGCTCCCCTTCCCAAGATGCCAAGGTTTATTTTTGGGGGGCTAAAGAAATGGGAGCCCCTCCCCACTTTCACCGAGGGGATTGAAAGTGGTGTCAAAAGTTTGTGCAGGTTTGTGCTGAAACCCCTGTCTTTTGTGCTGCCCCTCTTCCCAAGCGTTTGAGGTTTATTTTTGGGAGGGGGGCTGAAGAAATGGTCTCTGAAAAAGGTGTTAGACAAAGGATTGAAAACGAAAAAGTGGATGCAATCGTTTGTGCTCCGTTTGTGCTGGTTTGTGCTGCCATCCAGAATCTCCTATACCCCATCAACCCGTCGAAATGGGGCTCTTTATCGTGTAGTAGGATACAAATCAGGTGTGCCTGAAAATTAAGGAGTAGGCAGGTCCTAATCCAAAAACCCCAACTATGTATATTATCTTCTTTTCCTTCACTTACTCTAGCATTCCGATCATCCATAATAATGTGATTCTATTTGCCTCTAACATGCTTCATAAGTCCTTCTAATTCTTCACATTATACTTACTTCCTCAATCTCTTCGTCCTGGTGAGTATCAGAAACATAGAGCAGAATTTTTCGGGGGGGGGGGCAGAAATTGTGAAATTCCCAACTCAACTAAAAATTTATTCCCAAGTTTCAGTTGTTTTTATTTATTTTTTTATTGACTTCAAAAAAGATAAAAAGCAAAATTTCTTTTGACTTGTTGGATTTTTCCAATTTTTCATTGATCTACTAAAATGTCCCAACTCCGGCAGCGACTTGGGAGACAAGCTGCCCCTGTGCCCTTCCCCCTTAGTTTCGTCTTTGGGGAGTATTACTAGGCATATACACTTGTATTACTGTCGTAAGTACTGTTTTGGTATTGATTTTTATCAAGATTAATCATTCACTCTGTAAAATAAGTGATGTCGATTACATGTGAAACTACATTTGAAACAACTTTCGCGCTGGATACCTACGGAAAATTTTCAATATTTTTCAACAAAATTTCGCACAGTTTATTCCGCGTGCAAAGTTTTAGCCCTATGAGCGTCCGACTCCCTCTTCAAACCGCCTATTGGCAAAATCCAAACCTACCGATCTTATGGATTTTCAAACATCAGCGCTTCAGAACCAAAAACCCCGGAACCATCGATGCCATCCAATCCGAATGCGAATCTCTTCTCAAACAACACCCCAACCACATCCGATGCTACACAGACGGATCCAAAACTCCAGTACGAACAGCCGCCGCATACCTTATCGATACAGACACATCTCCACTTTCCAGCTACCTCAAATTCTCAACATCACTACAATAGAAACTATTGCAATTTAGAAATGCCTGCTGAACCTTCCAAAATACTGCTCATCCTTCCTAATATTCACCGATTCTGAAACTTCCTTACGAAAACTCCAAGAACAACCCGACCTTAACTCCGACACCTTAATCAGTCGTATCCACCACTCCCTCCACCATCTCTCGGCACACAACGTCGAGGTCATCTTCATCTGGATCCCAAACCACTGCGGCATCATTGGACATGATATCACCGACGCAGCCGCCAGAGCCGAGCCCGAGGCCACAATCCCCATACTTCACCCCGACGACCTCAAAATGTATCTCCAACACCAATCCAAAGAATTATGGAACACTGAATGGAAACACCTCACAGAAAACAAAATCCGCTACTCCCAACTCACCATCCAACACATCATCAATAGCTGCACCAAATACCACCGAAAGACCAACCCGGACAACCTACTTAAGCTACAGAATTTTCCACTACTAATCGATTTCCTAGTTCAGAACTGTGTACTACACCTAATTTGAATCTTAGGATGTAGACCACTTACCTATAACCCTAAAATCCAAACTGTGTAATTATTGTAACTCCATACAAAAAAAAATTTAAAAAAAAAATGAAAACTTAGGTCTATTACTTTGTTACTTTCGCAGCACTACAGGTCACGTAGGATTCTATGTGAAGAAACAGTTAGCAAATCGAGTCAGCGAGGTAAAAGGTATTTCCGAACGAATCGCGGTTCTGAAATTAAGCTAAATAGCTCGAGCAATTTAGCGATAATTCAATGCTGTGCTCTGACCCTTAATTCGCCGGAAAACGAAAATGAGGAATTTTACACAACCCTGACAGAGACATTTGAAAAAGAAGCTAAAAAATACACGATAATCATGGGAGACTTTAATGCCAAAATTGGTGAAAATTGGAGCGGTAGGTCGTGTATAGGTAAATTCGGTGTAGGTGTAACTAATGAAAACGGCATTCGACTGTCTGACCTTTTGCAGATACTTGTAACGTAAAAATCGCCTCCTCATTCTTTAAGAAAAAACCTACAAGAAAATGGACCTGAAAATCTCCCGATGGTAAGACAAAGAACGAGATCGACCATTTATTGATCAATAATATACGTATGGTATCAAACATTGAAATCCTATCGAATTTTCAATTCCAATCGCTAAAGATGAACTATTAAACAATTTTATTATCCCCGCACTCATAAAATTGAACTAGCGGACGCCCATCTTGCAGATTACTTGTTAAACTCAAAGGCAATAAATGATAGCAAAGTCCAGGAAGTTTATGATGCATTAGAATTGGGTCTGAAGGATACCATCAAGAAAATGGGTAAACGAGCATGCGAGATAAAACAGATGACAAACTAACATTACGTACAAAAAATTTAATAGATCAAAGAACAAGATTAATAAGGAGATCAAACCGTTCGACAATTGAAAATATTGAACTGATTGAACTGAAAAAACTGGTAAGAAGAGAGATACGTAATGACGTCAAAAAATTTGAGTTTGAAAAAGTTACAGATATAATAGAAACCAACTGGTCCACAAAGCAAGCCAGGAGGGTAATTAGCAAAGGAACACGGTTACTCCCAAAATTACGGAAAAACCATGGTACTCTGACTTACAAAAGAGACGAAATTATCAACGTGGCCACCGAATTCTATAGCAGGCTTTATGCAGCATTCCCCGAACCAATTCCTAGTAAGATGCTAAACTAGAGACTGTATGCGAGTAATACCGAAAGAATACCTTCTATACTTACTACTGAAACTGAAAAAATTCTGTCTCAAGTGAAACGGAACAAAATAGGGGGACCTGATCAAATTGAGAACGAGATGTTAAAAATATTTAAAGAAATTATCGTCAAACCATTAACTAATATCTTCAATCTCCTGCTAGAATCAGGTATAACTCCATCTCAGTGGCACAAATCAGAAATAATCTTATTATTTAAAAAAGGCAATCAGGAAGATATTGAAAACTACCGACCCTTATAAACCTATCATCTAATGTTTGTAAAATCCTTATGAAAATTTTAAAAGAAAGATTATACCTAATATAGCACTCTCAACTTTCAAACCTATTAACCAAGCAGGCTTTCGCAGAGATTTTTCTACGGTGGACCACATCCTAACTATCAACCAAATCATTGAAAAATCAAAAGAGTATAATTAAGAGGTAAATTTTGTCTTTGTCGATTTTATTAAAGCTTTCGATTCGGTCTCACACTTTAGCGCATGGAAGGCATTAGCGTCTCAGGGCGTCCCAATTCAAGTTATCAAAGTGTTACACTATTTGTATAATCAGAAACTTGCATCAGGCTAGATAAAAGAGGTGGATTCTTTCCAATAATGAGGGGAGTCAAGCAAGGTGACCCCCTCTCCCTTAATATATTCAACTGTATATTAGAAGAGATATCTCGTAACCTAGAATGGGAGGGTAGAGGGTTGAAGATAAATGGTCAGTGGTTACACAATCTTCGCTTTGCAGACAATATAATCCTGATAGGAAAAAACTTAGCTGAACTATCATCAATGGTAGGGGGAAGGGTGGAGGTTATAGACAGGTGGAAGTTATGGACATGCGATAAAACGAACGTGTGCTGCAAGGCTGAGAGTCTGAAAAACACATTATGATGACGTAGTAACCGCGCACACCTACATGTGGCTACCAAACGCAAAACAATATCACTAATTCCTAAAGTGTGAAATTTTGTTTTTGTGATTTCGTGTTCGAAAGCTGTTTTTTTCTAGTCATTAATTTTGATCGTGTACGTTACTATTTGTTTCAATTACGATTTTAATTGTTTCATCGGATTCCTCGTGAGTTTCTCTTTCGTTTAAAAACTTGGAAGTCGTTAACCAGGTAAGATTTTGTTTTCAAAATGAGATTGAGCGTGCGAAACACATAGGGGGATGTTATGGACAACACGTTGGGTGGACCTTTTGGACAATACAAACTTCGTTAAAAATGATAGGTACGTTTTTTGTTTTCTTTTGAATGTAGCTTGTAAGATGCCTCGTTTTTACAAACGTAAAGTGAACTCGAAAGCCCGCGAAGCTATCAACGAGCAGGTTATGCAAAAAGCCATTAACGAATACCAAAATCCTAATGGTCCGAAACCAAGTCTTAGAAAATTAGCTGACAAGTATAGAACGTTTGGTATCAGGAAATCTACGTTTTATTCAAGACTGCCCGCGTTGAAGAAGATGAAAAATTCAGGAGAACCGATTGATCCTGATGCACAGAATACTGGAATATCGAGCTGAAGTATGGAAGTAAGCATACATCAAAACAAGTGTTTACCGAAAAAGAAGAAAAGGAGCTCGTTGATTACTATCTGAAAGTGTGTGCGATAAAACACAGCATCACAACTAGAGCTCTCCGGAAATTAACCTATGATTTTGCTATGTTTTAAAAAAAAAACAAGTGAGCTGTGCCTGGCGTGAAAAAACCGCTACATTGGAGTGCTATAAAGGGTTTAGACGACGACACCCCGAAATCACGCTATGTAAACCCGAAAATACCAACCAAGCTCGTCTTGATGCAGAGAATGCAGAAAATATAAACGACTTTTTTGATAGATACGTCGCTGTACTCTTTAAATTTACTTTCAAGCCAAACCAAATCTACAAGTTTGATGAAACGGGGATCCACACCGTTTTGAATTCTCCTAAAGTTTTAGGTCTGACTGGGGCAAGACAAGTTGGACAAGAAACATCAGGCGAAAGAGGGCCGTTGGTCACATTTGGCGTTTTTATCAATGCTATGGGGCATGCTCTCCCACCAGTGTACGTGTATCCACAGTACTGCAGAAACAGTCGAACTGGACCTATTCGCGTTAACCCAAATGGAGAAACATGCGTTGTTGGAGCCCCAGAAAATAGTTTCGGACTTTTTACACCACCGCGGGGATGGATGACGAGCGAAGCTTTTTTGAAAGTTCTGCAGTATTTTCAGCGTTTCACTAACTCGAGTCGCGAAAATCGAACTTTACTGCTCTTAGATAATCATTGCAGTCAAGTTTCGTTTGGTGTTCTTAAATACGCGTACGACAATGGAATCGAACTTCTGACTTTTCCTCCCCATCTTACCCATCAACTTCAACCCTGTGACGTTGGCTTATACAGTCTATTCAAGTCAGCTATGAAGTATGCCCTAAAGGATGACATAGATCAGCGAGGTGAAACGATCCAGATCAATAATATTGCCAGCATTTCCAAATAGCCATTTTACCATGTCTTTGTTCCATCTAAAATCATCAGCGCTTTTGCAGCATGCGGTCTCTGGCCAATAAGTAGACTTAAATTTAGTGATATTTTACTACCAGAAAAGAACAAACAGCCTGCAGCCCCCCCCCAAGAAGAGTCACTAAGCGGATCACACGATGGAAACGCGCAGGAGGCAGGCGCCATCCTTCATGAGTCAGAGATTGGGTTGCAAATTGACAACACACAGCCTGTTATTGTCACTCAACTAGAGACTGAAAAAAGATCCAATGATGTACTTACCGTGGATTGATTGCAATCTATTTGTCCATTGTTAGTAAAGCGAAACCTAAGAAGAATTCCCACCAATGTGGAAAAAGCGCCCATTTAACCTCACCCCCCTGAAGTTCAGAAAGCAAAGACACGTGAAGAAGAGCGGAAAAGGAAAGAAGAAAAG
Source organism: Acanthococcus lagerstroemiae (assembly GCA_031841125.1). NCBI lineage: Eukaryota > Metazoa > Arthropoda > Insecta > Hemiptera > Eriococcidae > Acanthococcus > Acanthococcus lagerstroemiae. Next base: position 46,933,562 of record CM063111.1, on the reverse strand, counting down.
AAGTAAATAAAAACAAAAAGGAAGCTGGCCTTTGGAAAAACAGGTGAGTAGAAAAGGATAGAAAGAATGTAAAAGAGAGGAAAAGGAAAACGCAGAAGTAAATTAATAATATTTTTCTCAGCTGTTTCAGATGAAGACCACGATATACAAAACGCAAATTTTCCCTCTGCGCCAAAGATGAAATATAAGCCTAGGCCTAAACGCGCTGTGAAAAAAATGAGAAAAAGACAAACCCTAAACAGACAAAGTGAGTCGCAGGCTGCTAAGCCCCATTCATTATCAAGGCTGTATTAGTTCGCCACTTGATTAGCCTACATTACTTTATTTATTTGTAGGTCGCTGTCATTTTTGCCCTGAAAACCGGTAGAAAATGTTCCTCAAAAAGAAGACCATTGATTGTATCGTCTATGGGGGCCCGTACTCCGTCTCAACTTCGCGCGAATGTTGGATTTCATGTAATATCTGTGATGGTTGGGCGCACATACTTTGCACTGATTACAATAACATTGGATTTTACATTTGCAACCTCTGTTGTAACCCTTAAAATAAACGATGATTTTGTTTGATCTCATTAGAAATAATTTAAGAGTGCAAAAGAAGGCGAAAACGAGACTGTCAATAACCTCCACCTTCACTGTCCAGAACATCCCTCCCAGGAAGGAGGTTCTGGACAAAACATTCCATTTTTTGAAAATTAAGTATCTTACTTTCTAGAATTGTTTAGGTCGATTTCAGTATGTCAAAATGTCGGGCACATTCAACTTTAGAGTGTAAATATTTTCCAAGCTGCTACAATATTTCAGAAGGTTGAAATCCAAGAAAGAGTGATTCTTGTCCATAACCTCCGCCCTTCCCCCTAAATGAACTAAAAACCGAGTGTGCTAAAGTAGGACTCGCTATGAATTTAGCTAAGACAAAACTACTAACTAAAGATGAGAAGATTGTGGAATTACGGGTAGATAACGTATCTATTGAAAGGGTCGACAGCTACAATTACCTGGGTTAGACCATCTCCTTTGAAAACCGTGCCGCCAAAGAGTTGGAGATAAGAACCGCGAAAGCCTGGAAAGCCTTTTGGTCGCATAACATTATTTTAAAAGGACCAACCAATTTGAAAACAAAAACCCATATACTGGAGAGTTGTGTATTCCCAGTGCTGTCGTATGGAGCCCAAACTTGGGCCTTAACTAAAAGTCAAATTCAAAAATTACAAAAAACGCACAATTCGATGTTAAGAAGTAGTGTATTAAAAATGCATTTAAAAGACAAAGTTAAAAATACTAAAATTAAAGAACTAACAGGGGTGGCAAATTTTGGGAGTACGGTTGAAACATTAAAATTTAAATATGCAGGCCACCTAGCAAGGAATAAAATCAAGAAATGGAACTTCATCTTAACAGAATGGGTCCCATACGGCAACAAGAGAAAACAGGGTAGACCAGCAACTCGCTGGCTCGACGAGATAATGGGATTAGTGGGATTGAGATGGTCGAGCACTGCCCAAAACAAGAGAGCATGGGCCAGGGTGACGAATGCTTATGCCCAACGTTGGGCGGACTAGGACGCAGTGGCACCCTAGTCAAAGCAACAAATAAAATAAAATAAAAAATAAAAAAAATACCGAGACCATATCTGTCAAGCACTAAATGTCTCGTTAATAAAATAAATAAATAAATAAATAAATTTTTTCTTCGGTTCTACCCCTTCACTCAAATGTTATTTATTTATAATATATAGCAAAAAAGTAAACAACGCAAGCGATAATAGGTTTATTATTTTAATGTGCCTATTATTACAAATATACAAATACGTAGGTAGTATGTTCGATTAATTTTATAAATTTGTTTTTCATTTACAGCTAGCTACTACGACAAAAAATATTACTCTATACCTGTTCCCTTTACCTATGTACGAACGTAAATGGAAATTTAAAGATGTATTATTTCTTAACGGTAATACTTGGATTCCATGAGAAATACCCGAACAGTTCTTGCTTGTTGCTTTCTTCAGTACGTTTACGTATATAGAGACCGAAATATACTTTATAACTTACAGTGCCGGCTTGCACCACTGTCGCTTGAAGGCCAATATTGCTTTCAATTTCGTACTTTACTATTCTAACGTTCTTGACATCGGCAGGTTCAAGTTTCCTATCTTTAAATAACGTCAGTTGCGATTCGGACAAAACTGGGGCTGAATTTGAGATATTATAAACTATAATCGCGGAACCTAAATTATTAGATTCCGAAGAGCCGAACCAACGAATAATATCCTTTGGGTAACAGTGTATTGCCAAAGAAGAAGTTGCTTGCCCGGATACTACGAATGGTTGAGGCGCCACCATGAACGCCAACGAAGGATCAATAGGCGTTGGATCAGACGGGTTTTTACTCACTTTTCTGCCTTTATAACGTTTTTCCAACTCGTACGCGTCTACGACTACTTGAATGTTGATAGTTTCATCGGAGTTTATGCCCAACGCATCTTGAACTTGTGTCGAAACGATGATGCAGAAACATATCGCTGAAGCCGCGACGAACAGATTACACCAAAGTTGCATTGCGAGTAAAGTAGAAAAACCACTGATTAATACAATGACGAACTTTATCTCGACCAGAACTTCGTTATAAGACTACCAAGACAGCCGAACAAATGAGCCTTTTTATTCATTATTTTTCTGAAGGTAAAATCACACTTCAGAATTTGGTGTACCTAAATAGAAACATCTCTATCTACGGGAATTTACCCTATAAACTTTATCTTCATCCATTTGCAAGATGTGGGTTTTATGATAGTTGACCTCATCCCAGGTCATATCGTTTGGTTGGTAAGAATAAAGTTAATTAAAGAAATACGGCGAATGTAATGCAGCGTAGCGATTTGTAATTATACCCATATGCTATACAAAGTCATATCTCAAAAATCATGAGTTTTCCGAAGAAAGGTCCAAAGATCTGATTGACTGTAACTACAGTTGCAAGTTTTTAAAATGAATAATTTTGCTAAATTTTCCCGATAGGCCCAGGCCTACGGCGGTAATTTTTCGGGAGCGGCAAATTTTGAAGTGGCGTCGCTGGAAAAAAAAGAAGGAAAAAAATTACGTCGTTCATCATAATTATTTAAAGTTCTCAAACGAAATATTAGAGTAATACAATTTTTAACTTCGAGGGGATTGGCTCTCCGTGACGCCATTGAGCAGATTAGATCAGCCCATAATGGAAATTATTTTTAGGCGCTTTAGAGTTGGTTGCGGAATGTGATGACTTTCTATAAGCTCATTTGAATAAATACGGAAATCTTGGGCACACTTCTTATCACATAGTATTTGCGCCGAATTAATTTCGTTATTGGGTCAGAAAGTTCGCAACTGTGTTATTGCTGAAATAAATTAAGCAAAGTACTATTCGTTGATTTTAGATTCGACTCCAGACTTATCTCACAATGATCAGTTATTTGTCATAATTAGATACGTAAATACGGAGGGACATCCAGTTGAACGTTTTTTAGAATTTATACCAATCAGGGGTCATGACGCAGAGACATTGAAAAACACAATTCTGCAAGAATTGAAAAAGGTGAACATCGATATTAAGAACTGTCGCGGCTGGTAATTTGTCGCGAATATACATGCATACAATGGCTTATAAGCTAAACTTAAAGATTTAAATAAAAAAGCGTCCTATGTGCCGTGTAATAACCGCATTCACTCAATCTTGTTGGTAAATTTGCTGCAGAGTGTTGCCAGTATGCAATTCAATAGGGCGGTTGTGGCAGGGGCGGATGTGCCATATGGCAATTCGGGCAAATCCCGGTACGCCGCCGCCATTTTGACGCTGCGGCGCCGGTACGTTGAAGAAGAAAAAAAGTACGCGTTTATAAAATGCTTACAAAAATAAAATAATAAGCGTATGTTGCGACGACAGTCGAAAAACGTGCGGCGGCGCTGATCAATTTAAAGAGAAATAAAGTGATTGAAAAATTTAAATGGGCAGGCACATTTTGCGCCGATTGTCAACCAAACGTGTGTGTGAGTACCTTCGCCCATTTTTGGGCATACGCCTCCACGTGGCTTTTCCATTTCCTTTTATTCTGCGCTAATCTTTGCCACCCGGGGCCCCAGTTCTCTGACGAGTTCATCTCTCTATCTAGTTACTGGCCTGCCTATCTTTCTTTTCCTTTGCAGCGTATTCAGTTGAGTACTTTTACTCCCCATCTGTTGCTATCCGCCCTCGCCAGATGCCCCGCATATCTCCACTTTAATTGTTTGACATTATATCCTATATCCCCGCCTCCAACCATTTCGTATAGTTTTGCATTTGAGATTTTGTCTACCCATCGCAGTCCTAGAAGTTTCCTCAATATAGATCTGAACGTAATTTGTAGCTTCACCATTTGCTTTCCTGTAAGGGACCAGGTTTGCGCTCCATACTTGAGGGCTGGTACCGTTGAGCTATTTAGTATTTCCATTTTGAAAGCGTCGTTGAAATTCCGGCAAAAATAGATTTTAATGCCCAGAAGTTGTTCCACCCCTTTTTTAATACGCCTCATAATCTGTCCCACAGATATTCGATTTCTGTTACCTCTTCTATTTCTTGCCCATCGATTATCAGATTTTTTCTTTCCCCTCTTTCGATTATTTTTGATTTGCTACCATTCAGCTTGAGGCCAGCTTTTTTGCATTCCCTCAATAGCTCTTCTGCCATTTTCTTCAACCCCTTACTATTTTCTGCAAATAAGATACTATCGTTTGCGTACCTTAAATTACTTAGAAATTCTCCAATTATTTTTAGTCCCCTTCTTTTCCGCTTCAGATTACGAAATACTTCTTCAAGAAAGCAGTTGAAGAGGTTTGGCGACAAGGTATCCCCTTGTCGACCCCCCCCGCCCAATTTTGAATTCCCTCCCTTTGCTTTTAAGGCTGGCTCTTGCACTCGAATTTGAATAGCAATTCTGTATGACTTTAATAAACCCACTTTCAATTCCCTTATTTTCCAGTGCTTTTAACACATATTTATGATCCACTGAATCAAATGTCTTATGAAAGCCCCTATGCAAAGCATTTCAATTTCCACATCATATTCATGTGTTTTTTCAATAATTTGGTTCACAACGAAAATATTCACTACAGTTGAGAAGCCTTTTCTGAATCCTGTCTGTTCATTCCCCTGATGATTTGAATTCAAATGGTTGTACATACGTCTTTTTAAGACTGCCATAAATACTTTACAGATGTTCGATGTTAAGCATATTGGCCTGTAATTTTCAATGAGTTCCTCCCCCCCTTTTTTTTTTGTATAATAATATTATTTCGGCCAAGTTCCACTGTTTTGGACATATTTTCATAATTAGAATTTTGTTAAATATTTTAGCCAGATGTGGATTGGTTCATTTGGATTAATTAAATTAATAGAAAATTTAATAATGTTTAATTTTAAATTTTGTATTTATTTAGTTTATTTAAGATTTTGAGGATTATTTTTTATTACTTTAATTTGTTTTAATAATTTAGATTTTAAAATTTTAATTGCCAATTCTTCTATTATTTATATAAATTTTAGAATTTTATCAATTTATGTTAATATAATAATAAGAAAAAAATTTTTTTTATTACTTTTAATTCATCATAGATTTAGATCATTGTTGATATTTATAATATATGGATATATTTATAATTTTTCTAAAAGGCGGTTGATAAGTGGCACTCTCTGATCGCCAAACCTTTTCAGCATTTCGTTCGTAATTCCATCCGGTCCTGGGTCTATGTCATTTTTCAGTCTATTTTGTACGTATTCCACTTCTCTCTCCATTATTTCCGAGATTCCTTCCTCCTTTCACCCTCCAGTTTTTGCTGTTTTTGTTAACTCGTTTCGCTCGCGGTAAAAGTCCTTGTAAAAACTTGTTACCGCCTCTACGATTTCTTCTTTATTTTTAGTCACTTATCCTGTCTGATATTTTAGCTTCAGCATAACGTCTCTCCTGCCACCGAGTTCGAGCCTAACTTTTTTATTGGACCAACTTTCTTCCGAAATATCTTGAATTTCTTCCTAATTATACATTTTTTAATATCTTCTCTAACATTTTTCTTCGCCAATTTTTGTATTTCAGTTAGCTCAGTTTTGTCCAATGGTGTTTTATTTCTATTTTTCCAAAGGTTATTCTTCCTGACTCGAGAGTCTGTTTTGAAAGCTTATCCCTGGTTTTCTCTTTAGCCCTCGTCACTCCAAACTCTCCAACCGTGTTTTTTAAAGCTTGGATCATACTGTCGTAGAAATATTTCTTGATTTTCATTTCCTCTAGCACTGATTTTAGTTCCTGGCGTGCATCCTCTTTTTTTCTGACTGGGATGATCCACCTTCCTCTCCCGTTACCCTTCCTGTGATTTTTATACTGGACTCTCCGTGGGATGCTCAATTTACAGCTTGGTATGTGGTAGTCTGATGAGAAGCCAAATTTTAACACTGTTGTTACACCTTTAACTACTGACAGGTCATTTATTAATAGGTGGTCAGTCTCATTTTTAGTTTTCCCGTCTGGCGATATCCATTTCCATTTCCTTTTTACTTATTTTTTCTTGTAACAAGTGTTTGTTGTACATAAGTTAAATGTTTGGGCAATTTCTACTAATCTTTCCCCCTGTCGTCCCCCCCGCACCAGATGGAACGCAGTGTTTTGAATTAGCCTCCCCTCCTACTTTTGCGTTGAAGTACCCCATTATTACGTAATAGTATTCCTTTTCTTTTTGAATTGTTGCCTCCAGCTCGTCATAAAATTTAACTGCTTCTGCCTTCTCTGCTCCGGCTATGGGTGCATACACTTGCAAGATTAGCATTTTTGTATTCTCATCTATTTTCAGTTTTAGTAGCCATATTTCAGATATTATTTTAATTTCCACAACATTATTTTTGATATTTTTGTTAATATAAAAATCCACCCTCTGTAACCTTTTGTGACACCAAAGTAGTATAGATAGCTGCTTCTCCTCCTTTCTGCCAGTCTTTCCCCATATTTTCTAACTTCTGACACGTTTTTTAAATAATTTTCATTATTGCTTATCATTTTTTAAACATTTTTCTAGGTGTTCTCAGTTATAAATACATTTTATTAAAAAGGTCAATTTAATTTATACGTGTGTATGGGGGGGGGGGGCAGACAAAACTCTTACGGCGCTGCACCACTCCAAATGCCTGGTAATAATTTTAGCGCCCATCCGCCTCTGGGTTGTGGTATAGACGCCTACCCTTTTCGTTTTTTGAGCTTAACTCGAGCAATTTTAATCTTGTTCGCGTTGGCACGAATCGATGAGGAACTTGTTCCTCTGTTACATACAAACAGGGCAATTTTTTTAAATGGACGGTTCGTTTACAATGTGAAAAAAACCGAGATTACTTTTTTGGGCAACTATCCCACATAAGTGGGATAGATGCCACTACCTAAATACCCCCAAGAAAGACCGCAGGAATGCTGGAATTGATGAAATCTTTGTATTTTCACTTAGCACACATACTTAAAAGAAATTTAAAGTCAGTTTTAGCAAAATTTACCAATTTTTACGAATATATGATAAAGTAAGTAAAGTAAGTTGAAATGAATTAAAAATTTAAGTAATTTTCGGAGAAATTTTCGATTTTTAAACATTGTACTTAGGAGGACTTTCGATTTGATTTTCGAACGTAAACTCGAGGCAAGCTATGCCAAAAGAATGAAAAAAATACCATTGGCCTGTCCAGTACTCACCAGAGTCGCTAGTGTAGTTCCCGTATACACACCAGACTAACATACAAAGAAAGCTGCAATTAAGGACTTGCTGATAACAAACATGGAGAAAAAACTTGGAATTGGTTTTATAAATGTTTCCTGGAAGATTTAATTTTACCAATTAGTGTATTTATAGCTCTCTGTATGTGAAATCGATGTACTTAATCAGCATTTTCAGTTCAACTTTTATTATTTAAAAATGGGTACCATTTAATCGCCCATTAGGAAGAAGACTAATTCACAGCAGAAAAACTAATCAGCACATATGAAGAATACTTTGCTCATACATTTTATAAAATCCCGTCATTATCAGACAATCACATTACGTTAAGAAAATTGCGCGGCTGAAATCAGCATAATTAAACTATCACGCCATGAAATAATTTTTTGCACATATGATAAATGAACCTAAAACTAATAAATTTGGTGCCCGAATTTTATCATAACGTGAATATACTGCTGATTTACATTCAAAACGCTTTTGATTCGATCTCGCGTCCAGCACTATGGGAGATTCTCTGGAAACAAGGTGTTTCGAGAAAGTTGATAAGAATAATAGAACAAATGTATAGAAATTAAAAGGGGGGGGTACGTCTGGATATAATGGGACAATACTTCGAAATCAAAAGAGGTGAAAACAGGGAGACCCTCTATCCCGAAATCTTCTCAACTGCCTACGGGAGGAAATCTTCCATAACCTTAACTGTGAGGGGAGGAGGTTGATGGGTCTAGCTCAACAACTTAAAGTTCGCGGATCACGTCTCCTTAATAGCACACGCCGGAGAGGAACTCCAATCAGTGGCCAAAGAACTGGAACAAGCGGGGCGGAAAGTAGGCATGAAAATCAATGCAAATAAAACGGTGTTGATTACCTACAAGTCAGAAAAAAGTCCCAAAAATTAATTTGGGAACAGAGGAAATGAGAGTTGAAGACAGCACAGTATATTTGGGGCCAACAGTATCATTTGTAGATCGTATGGACAAAGAACTAAGTAGGAGAGCACAGGCTTGGAGGAGTTTTTGAGCGTTAAAACAGTACAAGAACAAAATGCTAAAAACAAAATTAAAATTTCGGAAGGGTGTACATTACTGGTCTTAATAAATGGGGGGGGGGGCAGACGTGGATACGTGGATACCCCCGAAGCGCAAAACTTGAAAATGACAAAATCACAGATCGCTATAGAAAAGTCGATTTTAGGCACAAAAAAGGATAGACTGAAAGACATCGAAGTGAGAAGGAAAACCAGAGCAAAAGATTGCAGATACATCGCCAGAAAATTGAAGTTCGACTATGTGGGATATGTTGTCATCAGGGAAGGATGGGAAGATGAGGAGGAAGAGTGATGGATTGGTATCCTAGGAAAGATTGGAGATCACCAAGGAGACCTGTGACAAGGTGGCAACAACTTGGATAAACAATCTAAATTAAAATATAAAATTAAAATAAATGAAAATGAAACACACGTGGTAGTAGTCAGTAGATTAATAACCGTTTACCCAGATGATATAACATTTGAATTGGCAATATAGTTTAGCAGGCAAAATAATTACCTTGGGAATTGCCCACGATCCTTCACCTTGAGTATTTTTGAGATAAATCACGTAGGGCAAAGTATTTCGATGCAATTTTCTTATGAAATAGAGTATGTGTATTCCGACGCAATTTTATCATGGTAGCGTTATCGTGTATAATATTTTCTCGCTTAAAATTATCTGGACCCTGACCAAGTATGTAGTATAGTACTGGCGAATTAGACATACATTTGGCTTCGGAAAACATTTTTGAATCAGAAGTCGGAATTTACGGAATATTGTGAATGGAGGTCTATTAATGAAAACACTAAAAATCCCACCTTATACCCCCTGTTCTAGATTCCTTCAAGTGGGGTAGCCCCCGGCAACTGTTTTTTCTTCTTTAAAAATCTTTAATAACGCCCCAAACAAAATTCCTTCCACGCACCAGTTGAATACAGTCTTCTTCGACTCTAACTCGGCCCGTGGAGGTTCGGCATAAGCTGACGCAACGCTCTCAGCGTTCGTTCTGCTTTCTCTGTCGTCGTACGGAGATGCGGTTTCCAACATAGCTCGTTGTCTACCGTCATTCCCAGTTACATCATCCGGGGCTGTAAGGATACCGGTTCACCCAGTACCGCTAGGTCAAATTACTGTGGCCTGTCCCCTTTCCGCTCGTGAAAAAGGACGGCTTCTGTCTTTTAGGCAGCCACCTCTAAGCCATTCGCTGACCTGCTGCGAGCTTCCTACTCCGACCTCCCCTCTACAAGGAGAAGGGTGTCGTCGGCAAAGCAGGTGGTCTGGGCTCCTCTTGAAAGTGTGTGCCACAGGACCCTGTCAAAAGACATGTTCCACAACAGGGGTCCTAAGACCGATCCTTGAGGTACACCCGCCGAGATGATCTTCTGGACCTGGAGACCCTCTGCGTCTGTATACGCTATCTTTCTGTCTACCAGGTAGCTCCTGATGATTGTTCGTAGGTACCCTGGGAGATACCACTCATCTATCACTTTTAGGACACGCTTCCAAGGTAGTGTATTGAAAGCGTTTACTGCATCTGGTCTAGTGTCATACTAAATCAGGCGTGAGGCACTTGCATGGCTGACCTAGGACGATGACTCCTCCCCCCTCTCCGTGCCTCGACAATAAACAAAGCAGTTCGGTATAAAAAATAACAGTTTTTTTTCTCATAAGAGTGAGGGTGCCAAACCCTGATTTCGCATGTACCCAAAAAAAAAACCTTTGAACCGGGCCTGCTGTCTTCCACATTTCAGCTTTGTTTCAACCTTTCGGATGACATTCGATACTCAGCTGGAAACCTTTGGCTTTTGACTGACTATAGTCTCTGACAGGAGTCCAGGGTACTCCATTTTCAGAAACGAAATTTGACTTTCAGTTTGGGAAGGTAGAGAGGAAAAATTTTCTGACAAATAATTTTTAAAAACTAAAACGTCACCGACAAAATTTTTAAAAAAATTAAAAATTAGTCGATTATTTAATCGAAATATTTTTTAATTGAGAGAAAAAAACAAAAACAAACATGCATTCATAAAAATGAAAAATTCAAATGAACAGTTTCAAAATTTGCCGACTGCTAAATTATTGGGGCGGTGTTTCAACCCTCCCATAATTTCACCCCTTTCCTTATCTCCAGTATTATTTATTCTGTACATAGAGTGGTCCATAAAAGAAATAGAAGGAAAATTTGAAGCATGTGTCACTGGGTGCAGTAAGCTTGCGCCAATTGATCTCTTTTACGATACGTTTGCGCCAGAAAAAATATGACGTTTGCGCACAAATTTTATATGGCAAAAGAAGTACGTTTGCGCGCATTTCCTTGTCATTTAAACAGGCTTAGGACTGTCTGCTGAACCAACAGGCGTGATTAAAAATATGCTGACTGTAGCCAGGCCCGTAGCCAAGGGGATGCCTAGGCACCCCGTTAGCTCCCCCTAGTGAAATATCGAAAATTGAAACTGCATTATGAGCCGCTTCCTCAAAATCCGCATTAAAGTATGTGAGGTCCAGCTCCACATTACATAACTCACGACATAATTCACGTACTATGTTTCACATAGTAACATACATCTCTGTTTTTTTATCAGGAAGGAAGCAAAATTAGGTGTAATCAGCTCGACTATATTGAAAAACTCCGAGACATGTTTTGGTTGATTATCCAACTGTATACGAGAACAGCAATCCGTATGAGCAACATGTAGAGAGTGATGTATGGTTAGATTAAATTAATTTGGCGCAAATGTAACCTTCTTCGCGAAAAATTGTTGACGCAAACTTCACTATAACTTGTGCGCAAACGACACCCTGCTCCCCCTACCGTATTTTGGGTCATATGCGCAAACGTATTGCGCCCATTGTCACTATACATGGCGAGCGAGTAAAAATACTCAGGTTTGCAGATGATATTGTCTTATTAGCTGAAAGGAGTATTAATTTGGAAAACATTTTAAATGGAATAGAGGAGATTTTGAGTATGGAATATCGTATGAGAATAAATAAAAATGAAACTAAAGTAATGATATGTAATCGATGTGAACACGATAGCTTAAAAATAAATATTGGGCAAGAAGAGATCGGAGAAGTATAAGCGAATTTTGCTAAATATAGTAAAATAACAAAAGATGGAAGAAGTAAAAAAAAAAAAATTAGAGAACAGCTCAAACCAAATTAGCATTTTATCGAAAACGTAATCTCTTCAAATCAAAAATAAATCTGAAAATGAAAAAATTGCTCTTGAAAACTTCTGTTTGGAGTGTAGCCTTGTATGGATGTGAAACTTAGACCATAGAAAAGCCAGGGAAGAGAAGGATCGAAGCTTTTGAGATATGGTGCTATAAGCGGATACTTAGCATCAAATAGACGGATATGGTAAGAAATTATGAAGTACTTAACAGAGTAGGTGGTAAAATGGATATTTGGAATTGTCTGAAGAGAAGGAGAGACAATAATAGGGCATAATTCGAGGCACCCAGGAATAATATCCCTGCTGTTAGAAGGTAGAGTGGAGGGAATGAATTGGGGTAAGTCGGCAAAGATTCTAGTATGTTCAACAGATAATCCAGGACGTCAAATGTAAGTGTTATTACGAAATGAAAGAAATTGCACAAAATAAGGGGAATGGAGAGCTGCGTCAAACCGGTCGTAAGACTGCATGATAATCTATCAACATTAATACGAGTTCAAATGAGCGATAATCATCCCTAAATTGCATTCATCGCCGTACTTTTAATAATTTGAATTTTGCCGAACCAACGAGATGACCTGCCAAATGGTCAGTGAGCGATAATCATCCCTAAATTGCATTCATCGCCGTACTTTTAATAATTTGAATTTTGTCGAACCAACGAGATGACCTGCCAAATGGTCAGCTACTTAAATACTTCAACACATTACGCATGATACATTAGTAAATGAAGATAAGGTATTTAGGGGAAATTCCCAGTGATAGAGGTTTTTTCCCTTTATACACATGTGGCAAATTACAGAGTCGAATTCTATCGCAATGAAAGTTATCGGGAGATGATTCAAATGACCTCCGGTCATTAAAAAAGTGCAAATAAAAGCACATTCGTCCGTAGTCTTGGTATTAGTTTTTTCTCTACAAAGTTTCGATAGACGTATTATCGTGTTCGTCGCAGTCTTGTGTCGTTTTTCTAATTTTCAGTTTTATTTACAAGTAGGATGCAACTTCCGCGTGATTTTTTCGTCGCTTTCATGATATGTGTCTGCATCGTCGAATCGACACCTCTCAATGAGTCACGTTCAGTCGAAGAGGACGGGCAAACTATTAACATTCACATAGTTATAGATACGTATTTGTTGGAACAAGATTTTCAGAACAAACCTGTAAGTCAAAATCCAGATGCTCCAACAGGTATTTCTCATAAGTACGCGTATATGATCACGCCTAAATCATTTGTGGTGTCCGGTCAAGCAACCGCCGATTTACATATAAAGTGTTTCCCTCAGGATCGCATTGTTTGGTACGGTTCTTCGGAATCAAATAATTTGGATAGCTCGGTTATAGTTTATAATGTGAAACATGTGACTCCATATCTTACTGAGCCGCAAGTAGCATTACCTCTAGATTCTAAGATTGTACCCGTAGATCCTCACAACGTTAATAAAGTAGGTTACGTGGAGGAAGAACATATCAGTCTCCGTTCGACGGTGCTGAAAAGCGGCCGAGTGAATTACAATGTACTTTTCGCTCTTTATGTACGTAAACGTAAGCCGGACAATGAACAAAGATTGTTCGGCTACTTCGAATGGGATCCAACAATTACAATTAAGAGTTCTTTGTCTCCTTAGATTTCCATTCGAATATTAGGTAAAGTGGAATAAGTAGTGTACCATTTTGTTACAATTTCAAGACAGAAAAAAATGTGCAAAATAATTCCAATTTATTTTATACATTTGTCGTAATATATTAATATAATAAACATATTATTATACTACCACGCATGCTTTGTTTTTTTTTTTTTTTTTTTTTAAATTATTTTATTTTATTTTAAACTATAGGTACTTTTTATAGATACCTAAATACAACCTGAGCGTTTGGAGGGACCGAAAAAATATTTGGATTCGAAGGTCGGCTCGCATATAAAACGCACTATAGTAGCGCTAGTAGTGATGTCGAGAAGGTGATCATGTATGTTTAACTGATAAAGCGTATACGGCGTGTTGTGTGCACAGACATATACAGTATGTCTGTGGTTGTGTGCGCCTACATGATCACCTTTTCGACAAGCTTCCAAAAGTGCTACTCGTAGCGCACCCTTTTATTTTACACACGACTAGCCTCTGACGGGGCGCCTTTGGCGCCCCGTCAGAGGCTAGGCGCCTGCGGCGCGCGCCATTCAAGTTGTGAGTTATTTTCACTCGAACAATGTTATGTTAAATGTTGTGGGAGAGGTGGTGGTTACACCAGTGCTCAGACTTTAATGTCCATTGCACTATGCCTCTAACGTGTTGAGCCATTTGTAGTAACGCCAGGTTGCTTTCTACATTGTCCATGTAGTACTACGCCAACTTCACTAGCCGGGTTATTACAACCCTGAGTTCCGTTGGAGCGCACTCCCACCGACGCTCCGGCCAGTTAACAGTTAACAGCGTTCAGATGCTGGTAACAGATTGTGTGCTTTTCCATTACCTCTGCTGCTAACTGTTGCGCCTCGGTACGTTCCAGGTAATAGTTGTACAATGCACGTAGACATTACCTGAAACGCTGGCTGTAGCGGTATTCGAACTCGGGACCTTTGGATTTCTAAAGCCGTCGTTCTTACCGCTACACCACCGAGGCGACACTCGAACAATGTACTCGTAGTAGAAATTATTGAAAATAGCTCTTTCTGCTCATATTATAGATAGGAATAAGGAGGAACAGTTGAAAATGAAGTACATCTTTTGAAGTTCTCTCAACATTGTAGGACGTCGTTCAAAAAAATCAAAATTGTTAGTTCTCTAACATCAAACATTTATTTGTGGAACGCAAGATTGTCAAAAATATCTACCGTTGAAATAGAGATTGCAGTGTACAAAGAAAAGAAAAGAGAAATAGTATCACAAAAAGAATGAATAAGTATATGATAAAATTTGTAGGAACCTCAAAACACAATGACATAACATACACTGTTCCCAAAAAAATTAAAAAACACAAATCTCTTATTAAATATAATATAATGAAAAGCTGTTACATAAATTCAACAAAATAATAAAGTTACCACTTAAAAGAAGACGTTTAGAAAAAGAAATTTAATATTTATCTAAATGAAAGAAATTATTTATTATATCATCTCTCACCAGTTTTTCTATTTTTACGTATTCTTAGTGGTAACTTTATTTTGTTGAATTTGTATTATAATGTTCTAATATCTATTAATAAATTGGGTATTTATTTGTATTTTCATGTTTTTGTTGTTTTTTTTGTTGTTTTTTGAACACCCACAGTGTATGTTATGTTATTGTGTTTCTATATTTGCACTGATTTTACGATTTTGTTTTTTCCGCTGAAATTACGCTGATAGCTTTATTTTTTTAAGATACTGTTTCTTAGCAGTTTTTCATTTTTCGATCTACTTTGTGGCAACTTTATTATTTTGTTGAATTTATGTAACAGCTTTTCATTATATATTTAATAAGTTATTTGTGTTTTAAAATTTTTTGGGTACAGTGTATGTTATGTCATTGTGTTTTGAGGTTCCTACAAATTTTATGATATACTTATTCATTCTTTTTGTGATACTACTTTTCTTCGTACACTGCAATCTCTATTTCAACGGTAGATATTTTTGACAATCTTCCTAACAAATTAAATCGGAAGGTGTTGCGGCGATGTACAGTGTCATCGCTGGAATTTTTTTTTTTTGGGAGGGGGTAATTTTTTCAGTAGTGTTGACCGACATTCATCGGCGTTGGTGGATTTTTTGGAAGAGGGGAGTAGTATGTTGTATCCAAGTGTCTAATAGTCATTTAAATCATTTATTTTCAGTCATGGTCATTTTAAAAATTTAAGAATCAGCAAATTATATCATGAAAGAGAAAACAAAGAATTTAGACTTGGAAAATTCAATTATAATGACCAGGGCTGCAATTTTTATGCGAATGCATATTTTTATCTATGGCGTATAGGTATAAGTTTCAAAAGATCTTCACGAATCACTGAATTCTGAGTCAAATGAGCAGCACTTCATCATGCATATTTCAAATATTTTGGCATTTACCGCAGATTTTGCACCAATTCTGCTTATTTTTCAATTCCCCCCTCCCAAAAAAAAATTATTATTTTCTTAGTGTTGAGAATGATGTCCGACTCAAAAAAAATTGTGTAGACTTAATGGTTAATGAATCAGTAGAAAATCTTTTAGAAAAATATGTTCTTTTGCACGTGAGATAACCCTTCTCTTGCCCGTATCACATTCATCAATCATCAAGAAATTACGAATAGAGGTGCATTATCTCCTGGGTGCATCTCCTATTAAAAGAAGATTGGACTCTTAAGGAGATACTTTGCTGGATCATTTTAAAATATGATAAAAATTGTCTCAGTGTATCCAACTTAATTTTTCTTTTGAAACGATATACCCAATACCCATACTGTATTTACATATTTACGCATATTTTACAATTTTGGCGCATATTTTCGGCATATTATTTAGACTGAATTTAGTGCATAAAATATGCGTCTGTTTCGCTACTTTTGTGCATAAAAATTGCAGCCCTGATAATGACGATAAATCGAGATATCAGCTCGCTCCCTCCACCTTTCCCGCACTGCCGGCATCAGCTGCTAACGCGACTGATAAGCGGGTGGTCACTTCTCTTCTTCTTTTTTTTCAATGTCTTATGGACTTCACTTTTTGCTTACGTTCTTTATAACCACCTGCTGATTTAAAAGCCAAGCCGCTATAGGCACTCAACAAAATGTCTCCATCACCCGCTTCATATCCTCCTAATGAGCTACAGGTCAAAAATTAATAATTATTTTTCAGTTATGTTTTGTGCAACTGTTTCCTTTTTTCTGTCTGCCTCTTCTTCTTTTTCTCTTTTTCCGAATTTCCTTCCTTTTTCCCGCTGTTTTTGTACAACATAAATTCGCATTTAAGAACGAGATAGGAAAAAATGAACTATTATCAAAAGATTAACATCGGATTTAAATTCCTCGTTAAAAATACACATAGAATCATATATTTTCATGTCATTGTTTTTTTTTTGTTTTTTTTTTACAAATTTCAAATTGTTGCATAGTGTTATCATAAATATAGGTAACTATAGCTGACCCGTTTCGCGATCCATCTAGACTGAGGGCCAGGCCCGTAGCTGGGTCATTCTACCGAAACCTTGTTATTTTGTCCCAGCTAGATATCTGACTTTTATGACCGGCTCGGAAAAAAGGGCCTTAGTGCCTAAAAACAAGTTTTCCAGAAAAACGCGTTTAAAGTTAGGCAACACCGGTGTTGCCTAACTTTGAACGCACATTTTTTGCCCAAGGGCCATATTGGAAAATGTAAAAAGCCCAGCGAGCTAGCAATATTCCGGGGGTTGGGGGTGGGAATATGTAATGTTGCTAGCTGGGGAAAAAACACCGCTGCCTGTCAACAGCTGATTTGGATTTGACGCTAGGTAAAGGGGGTTAGAAAACAGAAAGGGCGAAAAGTAGACAACCAGACGAGTATTTTACTTGCAGCTGATGTTGAAATTTCTAAACTAGGAATACATTTTCAAAAGGCCAAATACTTCATTACCTAACAATTTTCCCGCGGGTCGCTTAAAATCCGTTCGCAGGCCGCATATGGCCCGCAGACCGTAGTTTGGAGACCCCTGCATTGGATGATAAGAGTTTAATAATTTTCTGGATACCGATGTACATGGGTTTACAACTAGTGTAATGCTTACAGCGTCATCCTTATGATCGTAAAGGATCGCGTCGCCAAACGATAACAAAACAAGACGATCTGATAACAGTGGGTCCCGACAAAATCATCTCAGGAGGTAGACGGTCGTCCCAGCAATGGTAACACTGCACTATACAATTCCCTAAGTGCGTGGTATCACAGTCTTTGACTATATACTATAAGATGGACACGGTATACTGATAAAAACGTGTCACATTTTTATTTCCATGTAAATGTTACCTGCACAAAGTCATCGGATAACTGTTGAGTTTCTCTATTACTAACTTGGCTCTCAATTACTGCCGGGAATAAGAATTTAGCACACTGTGAATATGAGAATAATGTTATCGAAAAATGTTCAGTCCTCGAGAGCCAAGTAATGAGAAACTCAGCAGTTATCCGATGACTGTGCGCAGGGTAACATTTACATGGAAATCAGTATGCCGTGTCCATCTTATAGTATATAGTCAAAGATCACAGTCCACCTAACGAGAACAGTGTTGTCAAACTTTGAACGCGTTTTTCTCAAATATTCGTTTTTAGCCATAAGGTCCCTTTCTTCGGAGCCGGTCACAATTATGGTAATAGTTTACACGTGTCAAGTCATCCTTACCAGTGTAAGGGTGCTCTTATTTACATCTAAGGGTAAATCATTAGGTTTGAATCTCTTCAGTCATCGGATCTCTTGGCTATTGTCTAATAGCTCTATGGCTGTAGGATTTACGTGGTCGTGAGGTCATCTTTCATATTGCGTGACGAACCGGCGTATCTCTTCCAGGGCGATCGGTATTTTCAGGTCACGATGGATATAGGTGTTGCGTTCAAACCAGTATAGGTTCCGACTATGGTGCATGTTTTGACCTCGTTGGATGTTGTCTAAGTACATACATTGGACTTACTGGCATAGCCCCATAGAAAGTTAAAATTGATACAAAATTTTACGAGTTTTTACTTACACTGTTCAAATGTGTACGAAAGGTAGCTTTGTTCATCCTATATTTCTTCGCCCCACCCCGAATACTGCTTCAGCTTTCATTTTTTCATTCTGGCGAATTTTGTTGGTGAGAATACCAACGTTCTCTTGGTTTTCGTCTCTATTCTAATCTAGAAGCAGTAACGCGATTGACAATAAGGCAACTCACAATACAAATTGTGAGCGCATTCGTGAACTAATGCTGAGTGATCACTTCGCACTCACTATTTCAAAATGATAAGATGTTAAACACTCACAAAAAAAAAATGTGAGAGGCCTAAAGTTTCAAAACGGTAGGGGTTTGTGATATGTTTTGCGAGTGTTCTCCAAATTGTCAATCGGGAAGAACGTTTTACAGAATGCATACTATATAGGCAATCAGAAGAGCGAACTTATATAGGCAGTTTGACATGTGATCACAAACTGATTCGTAATTCAGTGTTAACTTCATAGTTTCGATACGTTATTGATATCATCAAAAAATAGACAAAATTATGAATTAGAAGATATTAAAATACTTACTACCCCCCCACCCCTCCTCTCATACATCTGCTCCACTAAAATGATTGAGTTGCTTTCTTCCGGTATAAAGATCATTAAATTTTGCGGTTTTTCGTACACATCTGAGTATTTCTTGCACACTCATACACTGCTCGTGGAAGCAACCTAGTATTGACATTCGCCATCTTGAGTCCAACCGCGCCCCTTCTGAAGAGTATTTACTGAGGGACAGAGAACGCATCTAAACTATGGGCTCGGTCAGAAAGAGGATATTTGCCTCGACTAAAATTTTGAATGGTACGAAGGTGATAAATTTGCAACTTGCAACCACGACTGAAAAAGAAAGGCCCATTCGGGAAAGCAAAACCCTTAGCGATGCTCCTGGATTCAACCACAAGCTGACGAAATCTTTTACTCACAGAGCCCAATGTTCAAAGAATTACCGAAAATAGTACAAAATGTATTTACAAGATAAACATAAATACGAGTATTCACAGCAAAATATCACAAATCAAGTTCTGACAAACAACACGTACATGTAACATATTTTAATCCTTATTGATTTCGAGGGAAAATCAAATTTCTGAGTTTGATTTAGGTACATTATCTTAAATCCTTGAAGAAGAAAAAAAGGAATAAATAAAATAGAAAAAAAAACCTATACTATAATCAGGTAAATGAATAAATTAAGGGTGTACTTATTGATTACCTATTGAACGCTTGCCAATGTTGTTTGATTGCTCGCCTTGGCACCGGCTTTTTGCGAACTGAGCGATTCTACATTGTCGTGATAGCTGATTTCTGATCCACTTGTTGCTGGTTTCAAAAGATGAGGTGCCACATCTAACATAGGAGACGCAGTTTCGAGTTCTATTCCAGTTGAAGGTAATTTTGGCGATATTTTTGAGTACAATCCGGAGGCAAACACATTGTTAGTCGTATCATTCAGTAACTCCTGCAAGCATAATTAATTTATAAATTATTCAGTTTTAGGGCTTTTAATGAGGTACCATTTTATTTACAGTGCTGTTGGCTTCATTTAAGTACCTACCATAGAACTATTCAGTGCTTTCGTATTCGCCTTGGTAATGTCTTGGTATTTCTTCAACTTAAAAAGTGCCTGTTTTAAACGCTTGTAGTTGAACTTTACTTTCAATTCTTCTTCAACCTGTAACAAAGAATTTTCATAAGCTGACCAGAAAGAGAGGAATCAGTTTTGAATTAGACTCGGGTTATTTTGTGACTGGCGAGTAATTTTGTGACAAAGCTGCCACGCGGCCTTTACATCGCGTTAGCTAGCGAACAGGACTGACTAGGGAGAATCATAGCTTGTTACAGTCAGTGAAACCAAGCATACATTACATTATATCCTAGAGTGAAAAGTAAGTAACTCCGTCCAGAATAATACGCCTCAGAAATTCAGAAATTACACATTTTGGTTGCCTTAAAAATTATTCTTGTAAGCAGACAACAGAATCGAAATGGCGGTCTAGTATACCTGTGTGAAACTATAGTACCCTAATTTCGCGTCATTTGGTAACGTTGTAAGCGAGATAGGGCGCTTCTCCTAACAAATAGGTGGAATTTCACTCAGAATTCTGTGATTCGCCGAGAAGTCTTCAATATGCCGCAACTGCTCTGCTATAAAAAATATGCTAATGTATAAAATTCTTGTCCTTACTTTTATCAGCATGGATAGACATTTTCACTACTACACATTACCTTCAATCATGAGAATTCACAATAACTCATCATACAGTGAGTGAGGAATTCATAAATTGTCTAAATGTATGGAAACAATCAAAGGAGAAGAGTAATGCATAAAATTCACCGATATTATCATGGGAAAACAGCTACTGATAAACCACACAACATGTCCCACTAGGCTAACTTTCCCGTTTCCCATCACTCTAAAAAGGGTCCTTATCATTTTCCTGCTTTCTTAATTATTCGTCCGCGTTTGTTTCTGAATGAACTAAATAAGTAGATAGTTATTTCTATCAATTGAATCACAGTGAACACTTTTCATAATGACATATTTTTTAATTAAATCAGTCTGAAAGGAGTATTTTAGCTTCAAAACTGTGATGAATAAAAGTTGTTTTTCTCAAAGTCATCATTGCTGACAAGGGCCCGTTTGACAGATAACTCCTCATTTGCAGAAAATGTCAGTAATTAATTACATTGACCCATATACCATTATTCAAGATCAGAAAGATAAAATCTGAAATCCAGTAATGCTGTCAAAAGATTTTGAGAAAATTCTGGTTATTACTAGTGTGCATATCCAAGAACAGCACCTACTTCAAAGAAGAACTGAAAGCGTTCAAAAGTTTGGAATCCAATAAATATTTTATTGAAGAATGGATTAAGAATATCAAGTACGCAAAACTAAAGGATCGTTTTGTTTTTCTATCTAAAAGTTAGTATGTCTTACTATACTGTACATTATACTTTTGGGAAACAGAAAAATCTCAGTTGGGATTTTTCTCACTATTTTTAGGACAAAGAAAGCAGTTACCTATTCACCATTTTTACTAATTATCTAACATCGAAACATGAAAAACTTGGCTAGGAAATAAAAGAACCCAATAGAATTATCAGTGATCTTGTGAATTTTGTCCTCCTGTGAGATAACAGGAAGGGGTTTGGTTAAAGCACCCGCTAAATGGTAACAGGCTAATTCGGCCTTCCCAAGATTCAACAGTAAAGTAGTTGATGACATCTGGTGGATGTTTTTGGCAGTCTTATACATTAACATGAGGATTACTGAGATTTTAATGTGAAGGTGATTTTCAAACGGCTATCAACCCAATTTTTGCAACAACAAAAGAAAATTGTCCTAAATTTTACTTTAACGTCTATAAGCTACCAATTTTCGTTTGAATTTGCCTTGAAAATAAAATTTTGGACGCATTGGTAGGGAAATGAAAATGCGCGTTTCTCCATTTGAAAGCAGACGTTGTTATGCGAGACAGAACAAAGCAACAAAATCTTTTTTTAAACGTGATTTGAAGTTTAAGAGTCATGTAGAAACTATATGACATGCTTTTTTCAATGTGAGTACACATTTTTGAATCAAGGGCCCAATTTTGAAAAATTCTACTTACACTAATAACTCATTTTGTCAACAAATGTCACTTAGTTGTGTCTCGCTTAACAACCTCCAAGCAAAGACGTTTATACTACTACACTAGATACCTAACTTCCTATACTACCATAGTAAAATGAGGAGTGGTTTTTCAAACTGCCCTAATTCCACTTTTGCTAAAATTGAGTTAGCAGCGCTATCTAGCAGCCCTAGTGGTGTACTATGTTTATAGGCAACAATCGTACCGAAAATCTACCTATTTTTTCTGTATTCTATGCACTGAAAATCTAGGTTTCAGTGTTACCAAATTAACGCAGGAAACTGTTTTTTTTCAATTTCCCAACATTTGTAAAAATGGAATTAGAGCAGTTTGGAAAACCACTCCTCATTAAGCGTATCCAAACTTTGTGCGAATGTTGCATAAGCGTTCGTCAGTCACCAGTATAGACATTTTTTTCCCATTTAAAATACATGGTGAATTTCGCGTAGAGGTGCCGGCGTTCAAATTTTAAAAAAAAGAAGAGAAATTGAAGTGTAGCATATTATTTTTTTAATATTTTCCTGCTCCCAAGATATGAATGCATGTTCTGTCCAATTTTCAGATCGTTTTACCCAGGCAAAATATAAAAAGCGCGACTTAAAAATGACCAATTTCCCATTTAAAATGCATTGGAGCCGATTTTCTGTACTAGTGACGCTAGCAGACGGGATACTAAAACGCGGGGTGGGTGAGAAGGGTTTATACTACTAGCTGGCTGAAGTTAGGTATCTAGTGTAGTAGTCAGGGATGCGGAGGCCGAATGATACAGCTTCTGCTTCTGGCTTCTAGTCTCCAATTCTCATCTAGCTTCTCGCTTCTAGCTTCCAGCCTCAGTATATGAACTTCTAACTTCCAATTTTTTTTTCGGCTTCCAGCTTCTAGCTTCCAGCTTCATTTACTTATTCTCATCATTTCACCTTCACTAACCTTTTTTTCACTCTCTTTTTCTTCTACTTTTTTAGGTAAAAAAACATCAAAACCAATTTTCAGAAAATTGTAAGAAGCCGATTGGAAGCTGAAAAACTTTCAGCTACCGCTTCCGGCTTCCAGCTTTTAACTCATTCAGCTTCCAGCTTCTGGCTTCTCAAAATTATCCTAAAACTGCAAAAACTTCCGGCTTCTGAGTTCCGGCTACCGGCTTCTCCGCATCCCTGGTAGTAGTATAAACGTCTTTGCCTCCAAGTAGAGTATCCTATTCCTAAAACATTGATAATACCTGATAAATGATAAGAATAATTTCGTTGAGTGCGGAAAGTGCGGAAGGTTCGATCGATACTAGCGCTCTGTCTGGGAAGTCCAAAATCCAAATGAGCACGTCACCCTTCACAGAAATTCATTTCTCTTTTTTGTCAAACGGCAACACTGATACAACTACACTGGTTTGTGAATTGTGATTTTTGCTTCAGTCAGTTTCTCTGTTTTCTGTTATCTTATCTTCATATTATTTCGGAAGTTCGGTGGTTAGATCTGTTTGATAAATCGGATAAATCGCGATAGTTTGAGGTTATTGTTAATTTATTGAAAATTGAACTGTATCAAAATGAACAACATTCATTGAAAAAATTAAGAACTGGATCTTCTTTAAAGTGGTGTCTCATTACCGCACATAGTGATTCTGTTTAAACTTTGTGGTGCGAATCTGCAAAGTTCGAGAAGTGGAATATATGAGGAAGAAAACGAGGTAATGTCAGTCCACATCCACCAAAACCAATTCAGGTCAATAGCAAGAACATGTGATAGTATTGCAGAAAGTATAACTTCTGCAATTATTTGAATAATACACAGCATCTCGGCTACCCATCTGACAAAAGAATTACCAGAGAAGGAGCTGGTGATCTTCCAAATTGTGATTGGCTTCAACCTTAAGTTATCAATATCCTGAATATGTACGTTCATCGTCGTCGTATTGGTCGCTTCTCTTGCATCAAGAGGTTGCGTACATCTATATATTCTTTTCGATTCCTGAAGCTGATCGTATCAGGTAGATTTTTGCACAGAGAGTTCATTGCCGAATTCGTGATTACAAGCTTCGATCTTCTCCTACCTCTAATGGGCTTTCCCTGAATTCGTGCTTCTGCCAGCATGAAAAGGCCATTTCCCCGAATTTTGTGTGCTATGTACTTCAGTTTTCGATTTTTGATGTCTTCTACTACCGTTTTTTCTTATTTTATTCTTGCTAAGATAGCTGCGTTCGTTACAAAATCAGTCACGGTATTTTAAGCAGTCTTTGATAGCACCACATCTTGAATGCGTTATTCAGCCTCTTTTTGCTTTCCGCATTCATTGTCCAGGTTTCACACGAGTATTTTAGCACAGTCCACACGTAGCATTTCATTATCCTTTTCTACAAACTGATGCTCAGAGTTTGGTTTTTCAAAACACTGCCGAGTTTATTGAAGGCCTGCTTCGCCCTGCCAATTCTGCTTTTAATTTCTTTTAGGTTTCTACTATCCTCGTTTATAAGAGCACCTAGATATCTGAATTCTGTGACGTTCTCAATTTTCTCATTGTCTATCTTAATTTTTGCTTTGGTGTCATTTGTTCTTGAGAATTTCATCACCTTTGTCTATCGTCTTTCTTGCCATTTATCTTATTCGTTCCATATTTTATTCCACATGAACAAATAAAGCCAAAAGCTCGGACTTCGAAGCCGTGTTCAGAAGAAATTCACCAATCATTTCACGCTGAAAGAAAATCGTGCATATCAACAATTGCACTTCAATGGAATCATGAAGAAACAGATATGCAGTCTTTCAACTGGTTCTTGACTGAAATAACTGAGCAAGAAAGTGACAATCTGGTAAGTTAATTTGATTTTCTTCTTGATAAAATTGTGATCGGCAAACCAGAGATGATACGCATATGTGTGGCTTCTCTTTCAAAAACTCACATATGGCCAAGCCTTGAATCTAAATATGCAAATCATGGGAGCTTACTAAACTATAGTAGACTGCTATGACGCTATGAAGAAAAGCTAGGAACCAACATAGTCACAATAACTGTTTTAAAAAGAGGGTAGACTGAGGAAACGCGCTTTTATTTCACTACAGTGTACAGATGTTGCATCACAAAACTCCTTGAATCACATTGCGGAAATCAACTTTTGTCAACATTCAAAATCCATCACTTTTTGACAGGGCATTCTCAAATCTCCCATGAAACGCTTGCATAAGGAAATGTTGACCCTGATGTCAGTATTGAAATCCAGGATACTTTTAGTAGGCACATATTTTCATGTGCAGTGCACATTACAAATGTTGATGCTCTGTTTAAGGTCGACTGTGTAGCATATGTATCCATAGACAAAATGAAAAATAAGTGTCAGTGGATGTAAAATACAGCTAACTAACATGTTAGTCAGCAATTGATATTACTATAAAAACTACAGAACCTCTGCAGCAAATTGACACACATTTACTAGACGTCCACAAATTTTTGTGAATTTATATTTTAGTTGATATTATAGTCGACAAGTGTCGACATTATTATCAATATAGTAATATTGTAGTATCAGTGTATACAAAAGCAGACCCTATTGTACAGTTAACATTTGCATTGACATGTCTATAACAAATGGTTTAGGGTGAATAATTTTGTGTAGGTAAACTAAGTTATTGTCATAATTCTTATATATTTGGGTAATTTAATACGTTCAATGTATTCCCAAGTATGAGAATACAAAAACTCAAAAATGTGAAAAAGAATGGTGTTGATACCTCGATAGTTTGTGTTTAAGGGGCTGATGTGGAATTTGATACAAAAGTTGAGTTTATAACAACATTAACATTTGGATAGAATTGGGCTTGTCAATTACTAAACAGTTAACTGAAACCTTTTTGGTTATTTTTCTCCAGTTAACCAATTATTTTCATAGTTATTTTTAAGTGCAAAAAATGACCAAAATATGTGTTTGCAGTAATCAATGAAAATAAACAAGTGTTAGCGTTCTCTATAAGCTCTATTCTGAATCTGAAAGCTTTAAAACTAGTTCACAATAGATAACTTCGTGTAATCAGGAATTTAGTAAGATTGAAATCATGGTATAATCAAATTCAGATTGAGTGATTATTAACTATAAGCAGGCTCTATGTACTTTGTATGGGTAGAGACAACTGCCATTTTCACTTTGGACAAATTTTCATGAATTAAACCTAAAGTCTTTAAGGATATGCTATTCTACAGCATGAACCTGTATACACTGAAAATCATTTTGAAATCTGAAGATAAGTAAGGAAAGATGATTTTTTTCCATGTACTAATAAGTTAACAAATCAATTTTAATTCGTAACAGTTTTATTTTTATAGAATGAGTGGTAGTGCGTTAGTGGTGTTATTGGTGGGATGGAAAGAAAATGGCGGCGCACACGGCTGTCCTTGTGTTCTTAGCTCCTTACATGTCTCAAGAGATGATATATGCATCAGTTCTGACTTGAGATTAAAATTATCGAGAAAAATGGAGACCTATGTTCAGTTCTAAATTTGCAATATGTTGGAGCTCAAAACCTGATTGTTTCCACTTTTAACTACATTACATTGTCAATTGAGCTACATATTTTATATTCTGTTAATGTGTAAATTTCAGTTTTAAAAACTTCGAAATTTAGATTCTACTTTTTTTTTTTAATGATGATGATGCACTACTAATTAAAGGAAAAAATAACAAAACAAAAAATAACCGGCTAACCAATATATTGTGTCAGTGAAAACTTGTCAAGAAAACTGCAAAGAAATAACCAGTTATTCAAAAAATTTTGATAAGCCTAGATAGAATTATGTATTAAGGTCAATGCATAATTCAATCCAGAAGTTGATGCCAACTTGGAACCTCAACTTTTTTAAAGCAAATTCTGTAGATATCAGATTTTATGGCATTGTTGTTCTGAACAATAATAGATTTTGCGTGTCAATGTTTATTTTGAGGGGCACGGCTGTGGAACCTGTCCACAGTATTTGGAAATAAATAAATAAAAAGTGTAACTAATAGCACTGGTTAACTGAACTAATTAACATGCTGATGACTGATTCAAATGAGAATTTCCACTAATATAACTATCCGTCAATTATTACTACATTGTCCACAACTCTCAAAGTGTATAATATGATGGGTACTTACAGTTTGAACTATCTGAGGGAAAACACTTGAATCCATTGAGTTGTTTGTAGAATCTATTTTCTCCATGAGAGTTTTCCAGACATTTCGATGTAAACCTTGTGTTTTACCATTTTCTAGAACACTTTCATTTTCGTTATGTAATGTGTTTAGTAATCCAGAAATCATCCTGCAAAAAAGAAAAAAAAATTATGTTGAAGTTATTTGTATGTTTGCAGTTGTCTTGTGTTTTGCTGAGTAATCTATTATGTAAGTATTTGTTGGGGATTTGATCATAGTAACAACCCATTATATAGGTATTAGGTTGAGTTATTGTATTGTACAGGTTAGATATCATTGTTCTGTACCTGTATATCAATAAGGATAATATCTAATGCTGAACTAAATATTATCAAGCAGGCCATTCTTTTGTTTCTTCTTTAAAAAGCCGAAGAATTGAACTACATGTAGCTGATTCTAAGAATTAACTATAGCAGCTGTTGGTCTGTATAGGATATTATGGGTGCTATACAGAGAAGTACTAGAATATAAGTTATCTATATCTAATCAAGTGCGTTCTTTATCAGTTGATCTGTAGAGATGGAAAGGTTCATCACACAAATTTTACTAGGTATTATTCATTACTGAAGGCTGATTTAGATTGTTACATACATTATTAGACCAGGTTGATAGATAGTAGGTAAGATGATATAAGTAGTATTCAAAAACTGTGGGAATTAGCAGTAACAAAAGAATATGCCTACATACATTCTAATAATATATACCTTATACCTATTATTGTAGCTTATCTGTTTCAAGTTTTATGTTTACCAGTAGGTACCATATATACACACAGTATTTTATAGGTAGGTATTTACATTGTGGATCCGCTGTGGCTGACATTTGCCGATGAATGGTTCGTCTCTGTGATCGCATGCAAGGAATAATCATTGATTAGGCTGCTTTCTAAATTCAACTCTCCCGTCTCAATGTCTTCCTCTGTAGGCAGTTTCTGAGTCTTCTGGTCTTTGCACGCGCCGCAGTTGCAGTCGTGGATGAACTCCACGTATTTAGTCAGGTTTTGACTTTTAAAATCGCCTTCTGTACATTCCAAAGTGACCTAAATAAGGAGCTATGTTTAACATTTTTCAGAATGTTTGATTTTATGACAGAGTATTACATACACACGGTTGTTGTAGGTTACTTTACTTTTCTCCAAGAAACACGACCAGGCTGACAGGAATCGCAATAAGGTAAAACATCACCAGGGGTAGCCGGAACTGTTCGGGGAACAATATAACTAAAGCAGGCGCCCACGCATACGTTGTTGTCCATCTTTACTGAATTGCATCCTGGATGACCGACTACTTGAACAATGGCAGTGGTTGTACACCAGGAGTGTTTATCTGGGTATAATACAATATTATGAATCTGAAATAAACAATAGCGCGAGATGTTTAAAACTTTGGTTCTTTCTTTCACTAAACCAGTGAGCCGCCTCGGTCACAAACCAAACAAAAAGCACAGAATGTGTTCTGGAAATAGCGCAGTTTCTCTATAATTGGCTCCGATCATTTTGAAACCCTTCAGTTACCAAAATAGTTCTCTCAGAACGGGCTCTGTAATTTTCCATTTTCCATGACGCAATAAACAGTGCAGTCTCTTGTTGTGGATGTACATTTTTACTCAGAAAATGTAATAGAAAATCATCATTCGTTCACAGCAAGTTACTACTTTTCAATATTGTTCAGAATTTTTATTCTCCACAATGTCTTCTGAACAGTATTGAAACATATGTAGTAACATACTGTGAACTAATATTTTAACAACATTTTTCAAGATGCGTATTTGGTCAATATTGAAAATTTCGCATGGCGAGCTGTATGGTGTGGTGGGACATACGGTGACGCACGCATGCCAAAGTGGCCCCCAGAAACTACCCTTTCGAGTATCGTATTAGTGGCCGGAGGGACGCTTTGAGGCCGGCCTCAGCCCTCATTTCGCCGTTCCGCTTCTGGTGCGGATCATTATAGGTCCCCTACTAACCGAGGTTAATGCTCCCAGCACTAACCTGGAATTTGGGTTCCCTACAGCTGGACGCGCTTCCACTTCACTCACCCCTAATGGCGAGCTGACTTTTACATAATATGCTTTCTGAGTAAAGTGTATATTCATAACCCGAGACTGCGCGGTTCATTGCGTTGTGGAAAATAGATAGTTCCAGAACCCGTTGTAAGAGGATGATGTTAGTTACTGTGCATTTAAAAATAATCAGACCACACTGTTCGTAAATCATTATTAACAGGAAGTTTTTTTTTTTTTTTTTTTTTTTTTTTTTTTCTCCAGTTTGTGGAACCTGAAAGGGCTTACTGGATCAACATAAAAAGTATTATATATCTAGAGATGTCTAGTTAAAACCAGAACTTTGTTTCTAAATCATTTTACCCTAGCTGTCTTATCTTGATAAGTGCTTTATAATTCAGAATAGGGTCTTTATCTGTTCACATACTGTGGCAATTTTCCTGCTCATATTCAAAATTCCCAGCTCGAGTACTCGTTCTTCTTCCTTTCTCAGTTCTCTCTCTTACTTACCTGTTTCAGTAAATCCCTCCCTCCCGTCCCAATATAGAGCTCTTGAACAGGCGGTTTTATTTCCCCCCCCCCCTCTCCTCGAGTCATTTATAAGCTTTTCCCGATGCTGAGTACTGGTACATCTTCTGCAGTTTTCTACTTTGATTGAAATGTTCAGAAAAATGCTACAGTATTTAGGTCTTCAAACTCTTCTGAATTTAATGATTATATATGGTGATAATACAGCCTTGACTTATGTTCGTGTGCTTATCTCTAGTTCTGATATAAGTGTAGATGCAGTTATTCTTCATGGCAGCCTACAAATTCAAGTTCAAAGATCTCAAATGTAAATATTAAAGAAAGCGAGTACTAAATTATGATTATTTTGTATTGTTAATGAACAACTGCATTGATATCCGGATAGTAGGTCACTCTTTCTCGATACAGAAAAATGATAACACAATTTACACTCATTTAAATCGTATATTCTTAATTGATCAATGCTTCTACATTTGCGCCGCCAAAATTCTCCCGTCCGCGTCCCTTAAAAAATTTTTAGGAAAAATATAGATTATAGGGGGGCAAAAATATATAACCGAATACTGAACTTACAGTCACTGAACTCAAATCAGTTTGAATCAGAACTTAAAAAATGGTTAATGTGCCACGAATATAGATGAGTTCCTCGGACGTAGTTGTTCTTTTAATTTTCTTTTTCTTGTGTTGTTTTCTATGTGTAGGATTTTGGACTTTTCTGTCAATTTGTCATTGTTATGTCCCTGGTCATTGCAGTGTTTTCCAAACAGTGATTTGTCATCATTTAGCTTCTGTGATTTCTCATGTTCTTTGATTCTGGTTGTGAATTTTCTGCCTGTTTCTCCTATGTAGAGTTACCCATAATTCTGCATTACTCCTCAGCTTGCTAATTCTTACTAGCGCAGCTTTCTATTTTATTAATTATAACATTACATATTCTATTAAATAACAATAACTACAAAGGCGACGATGTCCAACGGCGACTATAGTCGTTCCATGTATAAAAGGAGGGAGGGAATTCTACTTACATTGCTGAATTACCTATCTTTTTTTTTTTTTTTCTTCAAAAATTATCTTGCGAATTTAATATTGTCGAAAGTGAAGTCAAAAGAGGTAGTGGTTTATTTTTGTGTCATTTTAAAATCAATCATAAATGATTAAAATGGCGAATTTTGACAGAATTCGTCATCACAGATGTCTATGATTTTTTTTTTCTCTCCTATAGGAACGTTAAACATTTGAAATATTCGAAGAAGTATTACCTACGATGTAGAAATGAAGCAGGTATTTGCTATCATAAATTAGATCTGTGAATCATTTTTCAATTTTACATCACTTACTCCGATAGCCAATTATTGCTTCTGTATCCTGTGACAAATTTTAAAATGAATGAATTTTTACTGACTGATAAATGTAAATGGGTACTGTAGGTAGCTGCCGTGTGATCTCGTGTCAAAAACAAGTTTTGTAACTTCATTTTAAATTCAGTTTCGGATGAGTTGTTTAGTCGTTTTCAAATTCAGTACTTTTGAGTTCCGTAGTAATATTTGCTAGGACTACCTTAAAACAGAATTGAGAGAATGCCTGTTCTTTAGAAATAGAGAGATATAAAGGGAGTCGTTTGAGACAAAATCAGTAATATTAAACAGAAAAGTCTCCAAGTCTTAATACAATATTACGTCATGAAAAGTACTAACAAATCTTAATGCAATTTCAAAGCCCTAATACGTAGGACCCAACAACTTAACTAAGTTTTAACCCCTCAATCTGCAAAAATCGCTTTACGGCATGGGACTTGTGTGTGGCAGTGTGGCATTCGCAGTTTCATATTGAGCAAAGTGTGAAATTCTGGATAGCATTGATGGAAAATATTTCTGATCGGTTGAAGTTATTGACATTGTTATATTGCTAGCGTAACTTCCCATGTCACATAGGCATTATACTGCAGATTGAGACAGTCTGTGGAAGTCCTCACGTATCATCTAAAGAAGCTTTAATTCTATCCCATAAGTCTTAATGCAGATTTAAGGAGTTTCAACGATCTAAACATAGTCTCTATGAGTTTTAACAAACTGTGTGGTACATTCTCGAGGAGTTTTGAAACTGTTTTAATATGTCTTAGCATCAGTGGCGTAGTCAGCCTTGGTATGAGGGGGGGGGGTCCGTTTCACTTTTACAACATTACAGGTGTAATACTTACTATTACCAGAATAAATTTTAATTTTTTCACATTGTTGGCCGATGCCAGGCGGGGGGTTCAGACCCCGCCTCCCATAGCTACGTCTCTGCTTAGCATTTTTCTAAGGGATCTTAACCTAACACAGTATTAACGATTTTTGACACAATCCTGAAGAGTTTTAATACATGTTATAAGTATAGTCTCAACGAGTTTTAATACATGAAATTCTACTAAATTTTGACGCGCCTTAGCCGACTTTAAAATAATCTTCGGAAATTTTAACCTATTTTAGGGAGTTTCGAGTCTTAACACCATCTCAGTGGTTCTTAAAATATTTCAGTTTTATCAAATTTTACAATCTTAATGGGTCTTATTGATGTCCTAAAATTATCGTAACATCGTTCTGAGGATTCCTAATTGGTCTTGATATAGCTTTAAGAAATTTCAACAATTTTTAAAAACTCTTGACAGAATCTCAAGAAGTCTTAATGAGTTTACAGAGTGAAGCAGTCTGAACAGGTCCAAAGTTGGTCTTTGAGAGCCAGAACATAAAATTAAGATGATCTAATGCGTCTTGATAATAATATTATCAAGTTCCTACAGTCTGAGAGGATATTTTATGATTTTTCAATAAGTTTAAGCAATAAAATGTGTATTTTTGGACGATATGGGAGAGGCTTGAACTTCTAGTCTCGCTTCTGCTTTAAAAAAAAAAAAAAAAAAAATCATGAGCATGGTCGGTGACTTACAGTCAGATACCATGTTGAGAGTGCAGTGTGTAAGAAGCAGTCTAATGACTTGTTAGTAGAAAGGTTGGTCCTAAACTCATTGCGCGACGCTCTGTACGGACTACGTGCGCGATCTAGCGGAGTGCGACCGAACTAAAAGTGAAGTTTATTCAATTTCCAGTTGAAAGAGACCAAAACGAGTGCTCTTGCGTACATAGTCGTCGAGCTACAGCCGTTTATTGAAATTAACGTGTTCGTGTACCACCTACAAGCTAAATGTGTGTAGTATAACTAGGGCTCTATAGTTTCACCTGGTATACTAAGCCACCATTTTGGTTCATACTGCGCCCGTCGATGCCGAATTGACTACGCGTTACGCTCCGCATAGTCGGATTCGGCATCCACGGGCGCAGTATGAACCAAAATGGCGGCTTAGTATACCCAGGTGAAACTATAGAGCCCTAGTATAACATGAGTTTGGAGTGAGGGAATTGCAGAACGGAACAACGGTGGGAGATCCTGTATTGTGTTCGCCGTGGTCTGACATCCGCTGCAAGATGTGCGGGTCCTCGGCAATCTAAGCTGCCATTGTGTTCCGGTGTACTTTGGTTACACTTGTTCGCAGTTGCCCAGTTTGCGGAATTGACAAGGCTGATGTGTGGCCATCACGAAATTCTTTATACCACCGCTGAGTTGTTCTCTTCGGCATCAGACTTGTACGGTATACGCCTTCTTCCATTTCATCACACATTTGCTCCGATGTCAGACCACGACGAACACAATACAGGATCACCCACCGTTGTTCCGTTCTTAAATTTGCTCTTTCCAAACTCATTTTGTAATACACACGTTTAGCTTGTAGGCGGTACACGAACACATTAACTTCAAACAGCTGTAGCTCGGTGACTATGTACATAGTGATGTTAACGGATACTCCGCTCCGGATAAAAACCGGAGCTTTTGCCCGAAAATTGTGCTCCGGAGCTGTCAAGGTATACGGTGTCCACAAACTGTAGACCCCTACCTAATCTCCTACACGCCTACCAACAACGTGTATCTATCCAGTACAGTGTATAGTTACTGGGTAGCCGGCAAGACATCGTTGCACGAGACAATGATTCAACCAGTCTGCTATTAATAATGGTTGATAAACCATCTCGCGTCTTGTAATTGGTATAGGATTATGACTGGAGCTTTTTTTTGCTCCGAGAAAAAAACCGGATCTTTTCAGATCCGCTCCGGTGCTCCCGATCGTTTTTTTTTTTTTTTTTTTTTACTGCTGGACTGCTGCGTCGCTGAAAGGCTGAACATTCTTGGTAAACAACGCGTGAACTGTGAACAACGCGTTTTCGTGATTCTCGCTGACTGCAAGCGCAGACATCGGGACATGTACAACGGGTTGATCGTAGATCCTAAAGTCTGTTTCATTTAAGAAGTGCCAACGTTATCAGTAAAAAATGTATACAAACATCAAAAAATTGCTCGTCGTTCTTTCATGTTGTAACTCCCATCAAATAATAAACCATCGCACTTTGTGAACAAATCATTCGAACAGAGAATCGTATTACCCGTTAACTCGTACTTGGTCTCCGCGAATCTCGGAAAAATTCATAGGAGCTCCGGAGCTTAACCGGATCTTTGGAAAAAGAACCGGATCTAAAAAGATCCGCTCCAAAAGCTCCGGAGCACAAAAAAACTGCTCTGTTAACATCACTATATGTACGCAAGCGCGCTCCTTTTGATCTCTTTCGACTGGAAATTGAATAAACTTTACTTTAAGTTCGGTCGCACTCCGCTAGATCGCGTATGTAGTCCGTACAGAACGCAGACAGAACGTCGCACGATAACTTGGACCAACCTTTACCAGAACCATAATGTAATATTTTCCAGGGTAGTGGCGTAGCCAGCCTGGTGTTTGAGGGGGCTGTTTTTGGTTTTGTATGTGTGGGGGGGGGTTGACGAAATCTCAAGAGGGGGCCCAGACCCAAGAAATGTTCTATGAACGAGACCTGAAACTGTGTACCAGAATCACGAAACATGAATCTAACTCTCAGTGAACGGCAGAAAATATGATGGTGTTGTATTCGTCAAATTTTAATCAGTAGAAAGAAAATGAAAACAAGATCTTCATCATTGAACAGTTTGGAAATTTCAGGTTCGAAAAATAAGCTACCAGGATCTGTATCTCTGCACCTTGCTTCAGGGTCTTTATCAAACAGCATCTTCACAAAACACCAATGTATGGCTGTTCTCCAATAAACAAGTCTGTACCAAAATCCCTATAGATCCGATGTGCTGTGTGTGCACCAAAGTTATTAAAGGAAATTTTCCATAAAATTCTTACTTTGTGTTCTCGATTTGATGGCTTTGCTGTGAAATTACCGGAACTAGTATGGACGAAGGTACCAAAGGTTAGCATCAGTTTCACCAAAACGTTAATCATTTTAAACTCTTTCGGTTTCTTTGTTCTGGACTAGAGTTTGCTAAATCTGGAAGAAACAAAGAAACACAATTTGATCGTTGTAATGTAATGCGACTTAATCAGTTTGTTGAAAGGTTACTCGAAAATCAAGCTGCTCGAATATTCAAATTGAGCAGGTGTTATATAGCTTACTGTTTGTTTAACTAGAAGCGTGAAACTGTTACCAGTGAAATAAGATTTTACAATTTCTACTTAATGGGTAAAAATGAATTATAATTATGACGAACATCGCGCTCGGTTAATGCTGTTTTAATTTCAAATAACCCCGCTGCGCTGGTTTATTCTCTTCTCCGTGTTGCGGTAGCGAAAATGTAAATTATTTCAGTGTGATAAATGTAATTATTAGAATGCTTTAATAGTGTGATTGCTGAGATGCTGGCATTAAGATCTTTTATTTACGAGCAGTTGAAAACGAAATAATCTATGTCAAAAAAAAAAAAAACGCGCACTATGAAGGAAAGCAACCATACAGGGTGTCCACGTCTACTTGCGAACAATTCATTTTATCCTTAAATCAGAAAAGTAAATCTCAGCAGCTGGTTTTGCTGGAGGGGGTTCAAGCTAGCTACGTGAAGGAGTGAAATCCCGCTATAGAAGTGCACATTTGTCGAAACTGTCCAACTTAGTTGTTCTAGTTATTGGGTATAACCGTATACTCTTGTGGAAAAACATCTTAAAGGACGTGCACACTTCGCAATCCTTGCGTCTCGAATTAAAGTCCCACCAAGCCGGAAAGCTAGTGATATTTGAATCCCCCCCCCCCACAAACATCCTAGCGGACACAGCGACTACAGTATCAATCGAGGTGGAAACATAGTGCGTCCTGTAAACCCCGCCAATTCACACGAACAGGACATTATACTCGCAGAGGGCGTGTTACCACCGGATCAGAAAAATTGGTACTGTGTGTGTGCACGTCATGGACAGCTTACTCAACATTGTGAAACACGAGACTAGTGAGCGAATTGCGGCTGCACATTCTTCGGCACAGAAAAGGAAAACTCTAACGCAACATAACCGTGGGGAAAACAATTGCAAACTACCCCAACTAACCTTCCCAGGAGAGTCGCACGTCAGAAATCGCGACCGCTAACTCCGGCATCAAACACCGCGTCTGAAGAAAAAGACTTTTAGAAAAATGAAATTGTGCTGAGCTCAAAGGAAAAAAACAAATATTTTTATTCTTTAAAAGAACATGCCCTGGTTTTCGGTCTCTGGAGGGCCAACTCCCACAGAATGGGAATTGAATGCCACCGGGGGACATCAGTGATATTAAACATGAGATTTTCTGATTGAAACATGTTTCAGTATTCAGAGTAATAAGAATACAAAGAGGTATGGTTGGCCGAGTGGATAGCGCGTTGGTCTCAGAATCTGGAGGTCCCGGGTTCGAGCCCACATAGCGACTCGCCAGAATTTTCGACCTAGGCCGGGTTTTCGGCCTGAAGGGAAAAGGGCTAAGATAGCCCTAACAGCCTCCCCGGCGTCTCTGAAGTAATGCTCGAAAGGGCGGGTTCCAGAACTCGGATGGAGAGCAAATTAGAAAAAAAAAAGAAGAAAATTAAGAGAACACGAATACAAAACAAAAAAAGACCAAGACGTCTTTATAATACAATATAAGTACATGCAGTTACTCCGGTCATCGAAGATTTTACAAATCGAATTATAATGCACTCGCCTATAGCCAGTGTCCGTTTCTTTTATTGTCCATATTGTCATGTACCTAACCCAGTATGTGATTCTATAACGTTAGATCTATCCCACATGTTCCATAAATAATAATTCCCCATACCTTTTAAGTACAATTTGTTGAATGAAATTGACCCACCTTGTATAAGTTAATTGGCCACCTTATCTACGAGAACTGATTGTTAGTAAATCTGAGAAAGTGCTTGTATCTCATACCTACCTATTTGAAGCCAATACATACTTTGCAAAAACGAAGAAACAACGATGCATTGAAAAAAAAAAGTGTAGGTTGTCGCGAAAATGGAAAATTGGCAGGAAGTCAACAAATTAATTCGCGCGAAAAGAAAATGTAAAAATACGGATGAGTTGATGCGAATCTCTATGAGTTCCACAGAATTTCGTTGAGCTAATTGTTCCAGTTGTACGACTCGTTTGAAATAAATTAGAAAATTAGAATTAATAACAAATAATATTATAAAGCAGTCAAAAAGTCTGCTCTGGAACAGTATATAGAGCGTTGTCACTACCAACCAGTGATCTAATTATAGTGTTGTTCATGAACTCTATAAAACTTGAAGGTTGATGTCGTTACATCATGGAATATTATTAAAACTCACTGAGTTTAATTTACGTTGGATGCACATGTGAGGAAAACAAAAAAAGACAAATAACCAGGGTTGCTCAGTTGAAAATGAATCCTTGAAAAACAAAGACTGAGGAAATGCAAAGAAACAACTGGGAAGAAAATAAAAGGGGTTAGTACAAAGAAAAAAAGAAATAGCGAAGAGGAAGAATTTTGGAACCAGGGCAGAAGTCAATGAAAATTTGACAGGTTATAAGTAGGGGGGGGGGGGAGAATCACGAATTTCGGAACCAAAATATTTATTTTCTAGCAAAAGAGTTGTTTTGCTCGAGCTCTTAGAGTCGGTGTTGCTGGTAATGATGATAGGAAAATTATCGTTTTTGACATTAAATATACAAGTTTCATGAATCAGAAGTAAATTAAAATGAATTAATTGCAATAAAATCGCATAATATCAAAAGTAGATTAGTAATATCACTTATCGTTATTGGAACTGAATAGGGTTAATATACAGTATTAAGTAAAAAATGTCAACAAACAAAATAATTAAAAAATGATCATCTTCGACTCTACCTATTGAAATCCTGTGAAGCCTCATTAATAGGTATATTTTGCCACCTCCAAAACCTGTGAATTCTGAAGGTGGAGGGGAGGGAATAAGGGAACTTCATACCGTGTTTCTTACAGAGACACGTAGTGTAACATTTTATATGCTTTCGTGCCCCATTAAAAAAACTTTCCATGGAAATTTCTATTAACAACACGGCTGCTGACTGTAGTCGCGCCGCAACAACACTGCTGCTGACTGTAGTCGCACAGGGCGCAGCAAGTGTCAACCACTGAATTCGTGTCGGGGGAGCGTTACGGTTTTCGCTCAAATAAACCCCTGGCTGAAAGAAATAAATTTC
Source organism: Acanthococcus lagerstroemiae (assembly GCA_031841125.1). Lineage (NCBI taxonomy): Eukaryota > Metazoa > Arthropoda > Insecta > Hemiptera > Eriococcidae > Acanthococcus > Acanthococcus lagerstroemiae. Next base: position 46,895,014 of record CM063111.1, on the reverse strand, counting down.
CATGGAAATGTATAAACACGATTTTCGTTCAAGTATACTCAGTAGTATGACCTCATAGTAACAGCAACGTTATCAGGGTGTCCATTCTCTGGAAAACCTGGAAAAGTCAGGGAATTTCGAAATTTTCAGCATTTTTCACTTCAAAGTCAGGGAATCTTGTGAAAAAGTTGACTGCGAAATTCTGTAGGGATTCAAACCGACTCAATAGCAAATAACTTTAATGGTGGGTACCAGACTGATGTCATTTATACAGACTTTCAAAAGGCATTTGACAAGGTAGACTACAACATTCTTTTAATAAAACTGCAGTCTCTTGGCTGCTCTTGTGAGTTGATATCGCTATTGAGGACTAATGATCTCTCTTTCAAGTTACGGAACTGCCACGTCCTTCTTTATGCTAACGACTTGAAGCTTTATAAATTAATCGAAGATAGTGCTGACTCCATTAAGCTCCAAGATAACCTCAACATCCTCGCCGCTTGGTGTAAAGAAAATAATCTGTCTCTTAATTTAAAAAAAAAAAAAAAAAATGTTGCCAAATAACCTTCACTGAAAAACATAACCCCCGTAATGCCATAGCTTTGCGATATACCATAGGAGGACATCCATTGGAAAGCAGATTGGAAATTAGGGACCTGGGCGTCATTCTGGACCCTAGATTGTCATTTATTCTTCACGTCAACCATGTAATAAAATCTGCAGTATCCATACTCGGCTTTCTTGGCAGAAATGCCGACTCATTATTTTTAATTGATACCAGATTAATTCTATATTCCTCGGCAGTAAGGTCTTGACTAGAATTCGGATTCACCATTTGTCACTTCAAATAAAAAAAAAACTCAATCAACAAATTGAAAAAATTCAAAAAAAATGTCTACGATACATATAGTATAGAAAACAATTTCAGTATTATCCAAATGACCTGACTTATGAGGAGTTGCTTGAGGGCTACCAACGCCAGTCTTTGGAAACTCGACGGAAGGCAGCCTTAATTTTGTTTAAAAATGACATCCTAATGTTGCATATACAGGATTCACACTTATGGGGCAAGATACAAATCAGTATTCCTCGACCTGCCAGTCGCTCCTTCGTTGTCTTCTACCTCCCACCTTCCAGAACGGAAACTCATAGAAATTCTCCTACAGTTAAAGGGTTGATGTATTGTAATGAACTTATCAGAAAGCACCAAAGCATAGACCTATTAGATTCTAAAGGACGGGGGGCCTTAAAAAGAATATTGCGGGAAACTGAAATAAATATTCCACGTGTAGGGTGTGCCAATTCACTTTTTCACTCTTCTATATTCCAGAGCGCTTTCGGCTGTTATGCCATCATCAGTGGAGTACCCTAAATGAGACTTATCTCTTGTGGTCCTGTAGTCATAGTCGATAGTAGTACCATATGGTGAAACTGTTTAGTCTTGTGCTCCTATTGCTTGATTGTGATTATGCAGTCTGTCCAATCAGTGAGTGTGACGAAACTCGAACCAATCCCTATACACTTTTCCCAATATCAGCTGTTTCGTGTTTTCATCTCATCCTGTTCGCGAGAATCTGAAAATGGGCACGAAAAGATACGAAAATGAAAAAATATTCAGTCTAGCTCCTCTCCGTAGTGTAAAAATTTTTTTGAGAAAGTCGTAATGAAACGAAAATTTGAAAACCAATGAATTCACCTTCTGGAACATCCTGCCATCGGGTTTTTCTTCGGCTCCCCTCTCCTTCGCAAATGTAGATAAGGGTGAATGAAAGGGACTTCCGGTTTTTTAGGAGCAGAGTAACTAATCCACAAAATTTGAAAAAAAAATCTAAAGACCGCATGATAATTATTTTCGCGTTACGAAAGAGTCCATTGTTTTCAAATGTATAACCTTGCATTGTATCTATCGATACTCTTACTCGTAAATTGAAACCTCTTCCGTCTCCCTTGATGCCATAATTTTCCAGATCCTAACCACCAATTTTGGAATTTTATTCTTCTACCCCCCCCCCTTCATGGTTGGCATTAAGTCACACGAAAAAAAAACCGATGAAGTCGTTAAGTGACATCGCACCACGCTGCACCCCATAGAGCGCGTTTTTATTTCCATCATTAAATTATTACACCCCTTCTGAAACAGCTTCATAAGTACACGGTAGTAAAAAAAAAGTTTGTGAAGTGATTCGGACGATGTTCGTAAAAATTTGACCCCTCCCCCCCCCCTTGCATGTGTAATTTGTATTTGAATGGTCTGGAAAACTGGAAAAATTAGCCTGGAAAACCTGAAAAAGTCAGGGAAACTCATTTCCAAACAAGAATGGATACCCTGGTTATGGGAGGCCGTTACGGGGGGAGCGTTGCGGGCGAACTGTACGGATGACATCATAGCAACAGGAGCGTTTCGTTTTCCGCTCAAGTATAACCAGTAGTAAGTGCATATAAAATGGTAAAAGTAGCAAATAATTAACTACCTATGCAGTATAAAATGGAATGATAAAATTCAAAAGAATCAGAAAATTAACGAAATAACATAGGTGTGTGAATTCTTTATTGTAAATCAACTCCTTGGAATCGATGACCCATTATTGTATTATACTCGAACTGCATATACAAAGTGTAAAGAATCAAAACTCACATTTGCCATTTTATTTCAAGGGCACAAATAGGCAAAATATTATACACGGGTGCAGGAATATCTTTGCTGCGACTGTGAATGTGCGATGTATAACATACTCCACGTTCACAGGCGCAGCAAAGATATTCCTGCACTCCTGTACAGTATTTTGCGTATTTGCGCTCTTGAAGTAAAATGGCAAGTGTGAGTTTTGATTCTTTACCCTTCGTATATTCGTTGCAAATCGTTTGTTGCACTAAATGAACGTTTGGTTCCAAAACCATCTGAAGTGGCAGGCTCATCGGGGAGGGGGCTAAAAGTATCAAAACAATGCTAAGAATTCTTCCACTCGTATAATCGTTCTGCTTAGGGAGAGGGTTTCAGAGGATTTTGGAGCCTAAGCCCCCCTCCCATCCCCAAGATAGTGATGACTCTTCCTATTGATCGTTATCATCTGATTATGAGACATCACTATTAATGACATAACAGGCGAAAAAGTCGTTGTGTGAACAGTGAACTTCTTTTAGTGAATGGAGAAGGCATTCTGGAAAAGCTTTGGAGAGTCGTAAGCAAATTTCGTGAATAGTCATTGTCTCAAAGCCTTACAGAGTCTTAATCAAATCTAGAAGCGCTTAAATACATTGCAGAAGGCAGAGAATTTTTAAGATCGTAAATGAGTCTTAAAGAATTATGAAGAGTCCTAAAACAAATTTAGAAGCGTCTTAAATTAGTTTTAATGACTATTAAAGAATCTTAGAGAATCTAAAATATGCCTAGAAAGGTCTTGAATATCCTCAACAAATCTAAAGAGCCTTCAATGCGTATGTCGTGGTGATATTTGAAAAGTGTAGAAAAGTTTTAAACAAGACTGAAGAGTCTCAGAGTCTTGAATGAATCTCTAAGAATCTTTGTGAATCTTGAATTCTGGAAAAATCTCAAATAAAAGTTGAAAAGTCATAAACAAGTTTATAAAATTTTAGAGGAGGGTTCATGCGGGGGGGGGCTGACAAGATCAAAATAATGCTGGAAATTCTTTCGCTTGAATACTCGTAATGTTTCAGTTTGTTGGAAAACTTTCAGAGAATTTACAGGCTAATCCTCCCTATTTGGGTCTATGGGAGGCGATAGGGGAGGGGCCTTTCATGCTTCACCTCTGAGAACATTTCCCCTGAGTCAGTTCCGGGTTTCATATATGAAGTTTACTTGGTTTAGATCTATTACTGTACTCAGTGCTACTTTCAAGCAGATGTTGAAAATACGCAAGATCGCAGCCATATACTGCCTAAGTGTCATTGGTGACTACGTGAGAGGATGCATTTCTCCAGAAACCAACTGTCCCGCTGCCCTCCTATTGTAGTTTTTCCTACTTAGGAGTTACCCCACCACCATTTCATCATCAAATTCCTTGCTCCTTCTTGAAGTATCGGCCGGTTTTCGCTATGCACAGGCGCATCCTTTCGGGCCACTTCGAAACTTGAAATGTTCATGTGGTAAAACAACCCTCTTTTTTCATTTGCTCTCAACCCGAGCCCTGGAATCCGCCCCTTGGAGCATTACCTTAGGGACGTCGGGGAGCCTCTTAGGGCTGTCTCAGCTCTCTTCACTTCTTGCCGGAAATCGACCTAGGTCGACTGCGCAGTCTTCCTGTCGACTACCCATATCACTAGCCTCGTGGTTTATGACGGCGAGTTCAACGAGCACCGGCAGGTAGTGCCTGACCCATTTACAGCTTTCAGATACTGGTCACCGATTACACACTTCTCTGAAGCCTCTGCTGTAAGTGGTGGTAACTCTGTGTACGTTATCAGAATGTGGCGTTAGAATGTGTGACGAGTTCTTTCTTGCGTTACTGATAACAATGCCGGCTTTGAAAATTGAACCCGGTGCCTTCGGGTTACGAAGCCGAGTTCTTACCGCTACGCCACACAGCCACTCAGGTAAACCAACCCTAGTCAGTTTTGAAATTTCAACTTTGCCGACAGATAGCGCTATAAGTTTTCATCAGTTGTAAACAAGTGTCAGCGTGAGTTTGCCGGCAGATGTTGCCTTTGTTCAAATGCACACCATTGACGTTTGGACACTCCTGTAGATGCGCTAATGTGGCGAAAAGATGATGAGGGTATTTTTACCACAAAAACTTGTACAAGTAAAATAACCTCTTGCACCTTCAGTATTGTTTTCTATGCAAAACTGAAGAGAACTAAAATGATAGCCCTTATCATTTCCTTTCAGATAAGCCCAACTTCAGTTTTTATCAGAACAATTTTGTCACTGATGATTTTTTTGTCCAAATACCCTAATCAGCGCGCCGCATTTCATTAGGCCGCTAGAGAGCGACTCTAGCGTCCAAACGCGAATTATGTTGTAGTAGAATGGCTGTGGATGCAGCGCTATTTACTATCTTGCCGACAGATAGCGCTATAAGTATTCTTCAGTTGTGAACTGTCAGGGTGTGTTTGCCGACAGATGTTGCCTTTATTCAAATGCACTATCATGTTGGAGTATAATGGCTGTAGGTGCAGCGTTATTTCGATAAAGTCGGAATTTCAAAACTGACTAAGGTTGTTTTTCACATGGGCCCTTCAATTGTTTTTTGGAATTCCTCGGGAGGAATGGGCTTTAAGAAGTATCTTTCACTGCTCTCACAATCTTCTGTCGTGTCTGAAATCTGCGACGTTGTAAGGTCTGGAAGAGCCAAAAATCGCATGGTACGACGTCCGGACTACAAGGAGTGGTTTTGCAAAACGGCTTAAGTCCAAAAAAGAGATTTTACAGCAGAAGCAAATACCTGTTTCCTGGTTACCTACAATAGTTCCGACGCAGATGACACCCTTGTTGCATACTCAAACATATACAGGAATATAAGTAGGTCGAAGTTTCGTACCAGCTATGCTCTAATAACAGAGATATAACGCCACCAACATCAACATCTATGGACTTAATGCATTTTGGGTATTTTCCCTTTTTTGGCTTCCGACGCTTCCTCTAAAGGTTATTCTGACACTTTTGTGCTTCGAGGTGAAGCGTCATATATTTCTCCACCAGATAACGCGTTTGTCTCATTTTTGCCCTGAATGGACTTAAGCCGTTTTGGAAAACCACTCCTCATTTGAGGGATGCGGTGTCAACGAACTCCTCTTCCAGACACGACGTTGTTGCTGCGGAAATGTGCGGCCTGGCATTCTCCTGATGGAGTCATGGAGAAGCTATCGGTCACCTAGGTAGTCTGTGTAGGTGACCGGTGTACACACTGCTGTATTTCAGTTAGTATTGCTCCGTTGACGTTCATCCTGCACTCATTCTGTTGAGAAAAGAATAAACTTCGTGTTTCGCTTGTTTTTTTGCTCGCCAGATGGCGTACGTCATGCTTAGGGAGAGTAGTTGCAGTTATATATTAGTTCTCTTTTCCCCTTTCGATTTGAAAATGAAAATAGTGAACAAAATCTAAAATTTGTTGTGTATCGAACTCAGCCCTTCTCCTCATTCCTGCAAGAAAACCTGTAATACAACTCTGATCCAGACTGTCAAACGTAAAATACACCTCCCTTTTCCCCTCCAGTTAATTGATGAAGTCTGCCAGAAAAGCCACGGACTTCCGATTCCTGTGAGAATGGTGAAGTCCATTGTAACAGCTGGTTACTGCTCTCATTTAGCTTTCGATTGAGCTTGTCGCGGGTTGTAAAATAATTTCCTCTCAATTCAACTCGATTCTGTTTCATTTTTCGAAGTTCGTATCATCGAAGAAAATTGCGGTTATCATTCGAAATAGCGTGCCTGGCTCTGGCAACAGACACGAAAAATCGATAACCCATCCTCGAGAGGCAAATTTCGGTTATTTTCACGAGATTAATTCAACAGAAATTAATGGCGATTGTAGATAAACAAAAGGGGCCTCTTTAAGGTCTGTGCACAGGTTTAAACCGAATCTGGTTTTTGTTTACCTGTTCCTGCGTACACATTTTCTGGATAAGACACTAGGTCAGTCCCAACATGTGGTTGGCCTTCGTACTAATCTCAGTACTACTACGTTGAAATCGAATTAGTTTTTTCCTTGTTTTCTATACGTGTATTTGTATTTTTCGCTAAGCTGTTAAACTGCTCGAAAATTTCGGGTTGAAAATCGAAAAAGGGTTCTAGATGCAGGTGGGAACAAGACAGGTGGCTCTTCATTTGTATCTTCGCTCGGCATTCGTACCTAGCGGCATTTTCTGTACAGAAAATGTAGGTACTTAATAGAGCCGCGATAACTCAGCAGCTTAGATTGTAAACTTTTAAAACTTGCAGATTGCGTTTGAAATTTATACACGCCAACCATTAAACGCGTGTGACATAATTTATAACGCGTGGATATTTAAAATGCAACAGAGAAATCTATAATCCACTAATGCACTTCGAGCGAGTAACTAGTTTTTTTTTTCTTTCCTTCTGCACATACCCGTTAGATAAAATTTACATTAAATGCATTTGCTTTTAAAAGTAATTCGACGGAGAAGCAGCTTTTTCTTCAGTATACGCCCGAGAGAAAATGATTACTAAAAATTGAAAATAGTGTGACCTAGAGCTCGTTCTCGAGTTGGATGAGGATTGCGACTATTCCCGCAGTTTTTCTGACGTTGAATTCAGATTCGAGGACTTGGCGAAAAAGGGTTGTGCCCTCCGTGAACGTGTCTTGCCCTCGGGAGAAAAGTGGTAGCGCCCGTGCGGTGGATTTAGAAGAAGTCATCGATATTACGACCCCGTGGCCCGGGTTTCGATCCTCCTTTTCTTCATTCTCTTATATTAAACAATCATTAGTTAAACGATGTAGCGAATGACTTATTTGACCCGATACTTTAATGCAACATAATTGAATCGTGACTCGATTGACCGAATTTAAACTCGTTTTCAGACGGCTTTTCTTCTTCTCATTTTTTTCTGCTTCGTTCACTGCGGTAGAACATTCAGTGAATCAATGATTATGTTAGTAGTGAAAAAATAAACCAAAAAAAAACACGAGGAATTAATTGTACGAATATTCGAAGGCACAGTTTTAATTGAAACGTATTGGGTTCTTAGACCTCGATGCAGTAGTAGGACTGGCTGAATGAAGACGAAAAAATGACTGCAATGTTTCAAGTGCGTTCACTTCCTGTTGTCTTCTTAATTGGATGGGAATGCGTATGGTGTCTTCGTGGCAGCAAAAATTACTACGATTCGTTTTTCCCTCGTTTTATCTCCTTAATTTCTTAGCTATTTGAATAGCAGTGTTTGTCGATATTACATTATTTTGAGAGATACTCGACCAGAGTGATTTGAAAACGAGTGGAATACTGGCAGTGACGTCGGACGGGAAGATATTTTCAGCGGGTATGAAGTATTAAAAACTTGAATTAATACCTAAACTTTCAAAAAATTGTTCTTTTGTTTTTCATAGTTGGAGGTAACAAGCAAAAAATCTTGTAAGTCTTCAGAAAGCTCGTAAACTTTGTCTTTGAAATCTCTCAAGGTGGCTTTTTATCAACCTGCTGTACGGTTCTGAAAATCTTCCAATTTTTGGGAGAGTACAAATGATACTCCGTGATGCACCCTTGTACCTCCTTGTTCTAACGCCACTGGAAACTGGAACTAGTGGTGGATGTGTTGGGGCTCGAGGACAATCACCCGAACTTCAGTAGTAAGAATAACTGTAATTTGTTGAATCTGAGGAGCGAATATGAAGTGAAGAAAGATGGTTGATACAGAATAACATCAGTCGGGTTGTGTAATTTTTACCAGTTCTAGGGTCCTTGTCAAGAAATCAAGGTTAAGTCATGGGCTGTAATTTAGCTGATCTTCTGATTCCGGAAGTCTATAAAAATTACCGTTTGAATTGTGAAAAATTCCCATCAAAGGTATTTCTCATTAACTTCTTCTGACTCGCTATAAATAGTTAAGTAAGTTGTGATTGGATTTTCACTCCAAGTATGTTTAAGTAATACTTTTCCAAGATGCAGTAAATGCTTTCTTTCTTGGAATCGGGTGATGATGAAACCTCTAAATCATCAATATTCCATTGTGAGTTTGCAGAAGAAAAAAAATCACTTTCTTTCACATCATTACAATATTATTTGCTAAAGGAAAAGCTTATTTCCAAAACGCAGTAACAGGAAGCCGATTTTTGTATGTACAGGGTGTTCACTAACCTAACAAGTCATGATTTAAAAAAATTGTCATAAAGTCATGATATTTCAACCAAAACTCGAAAAAGTCATGATATTTCATCACGTCATAGTTCACAATATTTCCATTACCAAAAAAAGATCAGCTTTATTCATTGAATAAAAAAAAATAAAATTGAGTGAATATTTATTATGGAAGCTAAGCGCGCTCTGTATTGAGCCCCCGTTGAGGCGCGGAGCTCCGAGTTAGCTCCCCTCCCTCTTTTTCCTTTTTATATCCCCCATGATAGTCATGAAAAAATGTCATGAAAAGTCATAATATTCTGTTTCCCAAATCCAGTAAATACCCTGATGTATCCCAATTCCAAAACACGAACACAATAAGTATAATTTTTTTAATGTTCTAGTTTTCTTTAAGTTTTTTTTTTTTTTTCTTCTTCTTCTTCTTCTTCTTAAATGTACGTCGTATCAAGGCTAGGGCTACAGCTTTTATCAAAAATTAGAAAATGAAAAAACCAGAAATAGTGATCTGAAAACTGTTTTTATAATGATTCCTGAATAGTTTAGAAACATGCCCTGATTTTGTTTTGGAAAGGCATTCTTCATATCTATTGCCGTTCTTAAAAATATTCTGAAAATAGAAACCTGCAATTGAATTCGCACTGAAAATTTCTTATTTGTAGGGTTTTGTTACCAACCCCTCCACCAAGTTTGTCAATTAGCTTCAGCTAGGAAACCGGTGACTCTCAGTTGAGAAATTTGAGAATTTCTGAGATGTTTTGCCTGTTTTCCCTACTGAAGTCAGTAAAAAAACATGGAAATTTTTTGGGTTCCCTTTCTAACAGGTTTGTATTTGTGCGTCCCTACTTGTGCGTTTCCAGGGTGTCTACAGGTACTGAAAAGTCCTTCGAGTTCTTCAAGTCCTGAATTTTGAAAGTTGGTCCTAAAAGTACTAGAAAGTGCTGAAATAAATAAAAAAATTTGAAAAGCCTTTCATTTTTGTTAAAAATACACAAAAATCAGTTTTTAGCGATTCCTATATGATTGGTTGTTAAAAAGTGTAGCGTAGTATCTATATTCAGAAGAAGGGGGAAGTAGAGGAGCTGAAAGGAGGAAGCGGTAAAGGGGATAAAATAATTGGAAACCAAAAAAAAAAAAAAAAAAAAAGATTTGCACACTCGGGGAAATATGGAAAATATGCCGGCTGCAGTCCTGCAAAAGGTCCTGAAAAAGAAAGTACTTCATTTTTCTTTTTCAATTTCTGTAGACCCCTGGTTTCCTTTCTCTCTCTCTCTCTCTCTCTCTCTTTCTCTTTCTCTTTCTCTCTCTCACACTTTCTCTTTCTCACATATCACTCATTCACTCACTCACTCACTCATTGCCGAATTCATTATTGGCTTGCAAATGTACCCTGAGTAAGCGTCAGGCTCAAGAATCGACCTGGAGCGCTGATTTGAAGGAGTCTGGAGTCAGAATCAGAGTCACATCGTACATTTCTCCGATGTGTGTGTTTCAAAGTCAAATTTTACTAGTAGGAAGCATTTTCAGAGCCAGAGTGAACTTTTAAGTATTCAAGTCAACTGTCAAGATTCAAGAGTTAAAGTCAAATATCCTCAGCCTGTATCCCGTTGTGCAAGCTAAGAAATAACCAAAGAAAGAACTATTTGCTTGTTCTAGAAACGTGTTATCTTGAACTTTAAGGCTATCGGAAGCCTCTCTTGTGGAATGAGGCCCCAGTAAGGCTGATCTTGGACATTCATCATTTAGCTTTTTAGTTGCTGTTAACTGTTATCTATTGACGAGACCGCAATCCCGCCGCATGACAGCTTCGCTGTAAAGCTTTATTAAATTAAGAAGCTTCGTAGCCCCTTCAATTTTAACAATATACCGTATGTGTCCCCCCTTTTAGCGTCTAAATTGTTGTAATTTTTATATATCGTGACTAATCACTTTTCCAATCTGGTGTTTGATTCGGAATCTGAAATTGAAGGCAAAGAGTCAGCGTTCGAAGTTGACACTTGATCAATGTTGTTGAGGAATTGGAAACAAAGTCAGAGTATTACATAAGTTCTGTTGATGGAATCCGAGTAAGAGGAAAATTCTGCCTTACTCCGACTTTTAGATGCCATTTCAAAAATTAAGAATTGCCTCTCATAATCACTGTTTATGACAAGTGTCACCAACTTTTCTGTTTTTTTTTCTTCTTTTTTTTTTTTTTTTTTTTTTCTGAGATACTGAAGGTTTGAGAAAATTTTTATGTTGTTTAAGACCTTTGTGGGCTTGTTTAAAAATCTTTATGACTCCCTGGCTTGCATGGGATCCTTCAAGCTGTTTTTAATATTCTTGCCGAAATATTCTAACCTCTTCGTGATATCAAGATTCCTCCAAAGATGTTGAAGATTAGCTCGATCTTTCCCCTCTTCTGGATTCGGCTATCCGTGACTGAATAAGACGACCATATTTTGTCAGATTTGTAAAAAATTCTTCGGGCTCCCCCCCCCCCTCTGAATTGGCAAAGCAGGAGCGTACCGATAGTAAATTTTGACTGGGAAGCTCCTAATTTCACGGGCGAAGCAAGCAAAAAATGTTTGATTTTCAGTTATAAAAACAGGTAAAAACTTTTTAAAAAGTTTCAAATTTTTAAACTGACGGCTACTGATTTTTCGACTGGAACCAGCTGTCGAACCGTGAGGGAGAGAATGTTCCCCATTCCCCTACGGTACATCCCTGTTTCTGAAACATGCCTAAGATTCTTTCGAATTTAAGCCTCTTTTATATGTAATTGTGCAAGATACTTCTTACGATAGCTCCCGACGGGTTAAAGATACTCGGGCACTCGTTGAAGTTTTTTAGAACTTGTTAAAGACTATTAAAAGCAATTTTTTTCTTCAAGACTCTTCCGGACGTTTCTAAGACTATTCTAGACTTCACTGAGACTGTTTGAGATTCTTCCGCATGTATTGAAGACTACAATTTTCAGATTGTCTCCAACATTTTCCAAGCTATCTTCAAAAAGCTTTTTCATATTCGTTGAAGACTACTTAAAGTTTAAATTAAACTTTTTGATTGTTTTCTCACCATTATCAACACTTTTCAGACTTTTTCAGACTTGTTCAAAATTCTTTTACGTCTCAGCCAGTTGGGTGCGAGACTCTTAGAAACTCTGTACGACTTTTCCGAACTGGTTCAAGACTGTAAGTTTTCTTTAAGGTCCTCCCAGACATATTTAGTGCCTGAACGAGTTTTAAATATGCTTATCAGGTCAACTTACCCAGTTTCTACTAAGACATGAGCTTTTGGTCCCATTAGATGTAGGTCAAGTGCACCCCTAAGCAAATTATTGAAAAGCACCGAAAAATGCTCTTTTCTTTACTTCCTTTTCAGCTTTCTTTCTTATTGCTTTGTTCCTCGCCTATACCCCGAGACGTGCACTATTTTGCACATTGTGTGAATCCAGTGCTCTGAAAGTGAGAGAAGTGATTACAATAGTGAAAATGAGTGGCTGTCTACTTGTTTGTCTTCCCTCTTTTCTATTTGTTTACCTGACATGTCTCACAGACTGGCTGGCTGTATTTCGGTTCCACTTGACTGAATGTTTGTCTCATTATCTGGTTGAATCTTGAAGTAACAGACTGGATAGGTATTTTGCCATTAGCTTTTGATTTGGGGCGAAGACCTGGTTTTCCATATCATTATAGAGAGCTAATTACTAATTGGCTATCCACGTACGAATTGGTAGAATTTATTGTATTATCTTAATGGTCCACTATTTTTAAAACATTTATAATCAAAGTATTTCGCTGTGGATGAGACACCTTCCCCCACTGTCCGCCTCGTGAATTCGCGCTGGCACCCAAAACTTACGTAGGTACTTACATTTATGTATCTAAAGTGCACTTCAATGCTCTAACCTACCATGTTTTTTTTTTTATTTGTTTCAGGTAAGTGTCAATTTTTTGATGATATCATGTCTAAGATTGCGAAACCAACGATGTATGTGTAAGTACCTAGCATTATAAGTACGTTCGAAAAGCATATCCATAATATTATATCATCCTAGTAGGGGTGGTTTCCCCCTTTGCCCTTCCTGCATACCCGTGCCTCATGTGTAACTGAACATGTGCATGACCTCTAAAGGCGTAGATCATACTCACTTTGCTTTTTCGGCAGTCGAGTCGGTCAGGGTGACTTTTCTCGGGGAAAGGGGGAGCGAATGAGAGGAGATTTAATTTTGCCCAACTGAAAATTTAATTTCGCCATCTGTATGATCAGATTCTGCTAACAACATGTCTGAGATCCTGGCAACTGGAAGTTTGATTTCGTTGAATTTGGGAAAACGTTCGGGGAAACTTCTCCCTTTTGGTACGGTCTGAAAATTTTCTGTGTCCTGGCAATGAATCATAATCTCAATGAAATAATAAAAAATTGATTGTTATTAAAATATTTCAACTATTGATAGATACCTATTTATTGTGCCTTACTCACACTTCATTCCTCTCATTCATATTAACTTCAAAGTCGATTTAAAGTTTAAAAGGCTTACGAGATGCTTCTATCAGCAGAGAAACATACCAGCATTCGTGGCTTGTTTATTTTGGTGAAAATACTCTTTTTCTTTTTTGGGCGTCGTATCCGATACCGGACGTTGGCAGTCGCGGTCTCTGACGTGCAGCTTTCCTGGACAGGTTAGTCGGGCTAGTTTACCGTTGCATTCCCTACGATTTTGTTGCGTTAAAGTTTTCCTTCTCTGAGCCGAAAAGTGTGCAGTTGCAATTCGCTTACTAGCTTGGGGTTTCACGACGTTGGGTAAACTATCCAGGACGTGCCCACGCACAGTGGTACCAATCTTTCTGATCTGATGGTAATACGCCCTGCGATTGTAATGTCTTGTTCGTGTGAACTAGTGGGGGTTGTAGGACGCGCTATATTTTCGTTTCGATTGATACTGTAGCCGCTGTCTTCGTTAGGATGTCGGGGGGGAGGGGGTAGCTTTCCAGCGTTGTAAGGACTCGAACCTAAGACGCAAGGATTACGAAACGGGCACGTTGCCACTTGGTCACACAGCGACCTTCTCCTGGGCATGTTGGTCGAGGTACTTTGCCGTTGCTTTCCTTATGGTATTACCTGTCAGTTTTACAGTAGCGGGATCTGGGGAAGGGGGCAAGATGAGGCTATTACCTTTCGCTTCTGCAATTTTGAGCGTCCAACCAACTTTTTCCATTTTAATAAGAAATGTTATCTTTCTCTGTTAAACGAAAAATGACCTTCGCCAGTTTGTGACAGAGAGCTAGCAAGGCCTTTGGCTATAATTTGTATTTTGAGAGCAATCAATTTCTGATTATAAAATTTTCTAAATCTGAAATGGAAAATTGAAAATATTTTAACCATAAAATATAATGTTTGCCACAAATCACTTTTTTAGGGAAAAAAAAAAGAAAAAGAAAAAAAGTAATAATGAGAATATGTATTAGAGTACAAGAACGCGGAGGGAAGAAAAAGTTATTCTAAATAGAGTTGTTTGGTATAATCTCTTGCAAGAAATGTTCTCTTCTTTGTAGGGGTGACAACAGTCGGCGAGAAGAATAAACATGATGTACCAGTATAGCCTGTACTCAAAGTTGAAGGGCTGCTCGTCTTTAAAGTTTGAAAATCGTACACCTTCACTGCGAGTTTGATTAGGTACTCATCTTATTTCATATTGTTCCTTCATCGAAGATGATCAGTAGGTAGTACATTCAAGAGATAAGAGAAATATAGTAGAACTAATTCGATGATAGAGGGGCGTATGACGATGCACGCATGCCAAATTGGCGCCGGGACACCGCACTTCCTATTCCGGAAACGCCCCGAATGGGCCTGCATCAGAATAGGAGGGAAACTAATATAACTACTTTTAATATTGAAGGAACTCTACAAATTAAAAAAATTGTATTATGAAACTTGAATAAAATTATCGAGTTGGGAAATAAGTGGTGATAATAATTTCTGTTTTTTTCTCTCTCTCTCTCTCTCTCTCTCTCTCTCTCTCTCTCTAATTAGTCCCAATTCATAGACGTCTTAAAGAATCGCATTTTGCTTTGTAAACTTCCGCTCGAAAATTTTCCAACATTTTACGAAATGTTATGAAATTTCCCAAATTTTTAAATTGAATTTTGTCTATGGCAATTTATTTGCGACCTACTAAGAAATATAGCAGTAGATAATATTTTGAGAATGACGGAATAGTATTGCTACCTGTTACCTATTTCAGAAATAGAAGAGGTTACCGAATTTGAAAGTTGTGCACTTCAAAAATTATATTCATATATTTTAGGATTAAAATATTCTAAAAGTGAGGAACCCCTTCATTATGAAAGGTAGGCTATTCAGTTCGGTAAATCTATGTTACCCTATTTCTACTCATTGATTATCTTCGAAGAAAGAATTCTGGATTAAAGTTAGTGATCAGACCTGCAATGAAAGTTCGTCATTTTCCAGACTTTGAAGACTTCTAGCTCTCTCAATTTTGAGAATATTTTGTACATGTACGTAAAGTTTTTCCTTCTTCGCGCCAAGTACCATCACCTCCAACCGGCTTGATGTATTCAGATTGATACCCTGTACAGAAAGGTTGTCGTGCAACCAGTTCAGCCTAACTCCATGTGTTTCAAGTTTCCGCGCCCAGCTCCGAAGGGGGAATTCAAAGTCTCGAACCAGATAAATGTATATTCAAACATAGTAACATCAAATGGAGGATCAATTTTTGTATCCTCTCAATTCCAAATCAAATTTTTATTCTATTTCCGAATAATGTACATCTATCACTCTTTATCAGGAGATTTTCGTTTCTCAAAAATGAGATTATTTTCGGAATCTTGAGCATAGTAACCAAAGGCAGGAGGTAGATGCTTCTGGCGATTCGATTGCCCCTCTCTTCAAAAAACAGGTTTAAATAATAAAATTTCACAGGGTAAGGAGCTATACTAGGCGAACCAAGAGGTAGTTTGTCCTGAAAACTTTTTTGTGGCTAATGCTCAGAATTTTCAATCCGATCCGATAGGAAAACTTGCCAGTGAGTGTGTGAAAACAGGAAAGTACATTCGAAAGCGACAAAGAGTAGAAACTTTACGAACCGTTCACGCTGGCCACCACTCAGGTGCAATTAGGCCGCGGTCGCCGAATGCGGTCACTATATGCTTCCGATTTTCGCGAATCTGCAAAATTTCGCCGAATTCACATCTCAAGCCAGCGCGGCGACAATTAATCGATTGCGATCGCGTGAAAAGCAGCTACTTCCTTCTGGGCGCGCAGATGGCGAGCACTTCACTTCACGGCGTTAATGTAACTCGGATGAAAATGTTTTTAGCGAATGTACTCGCCGCAGCCGGGAACCCGGGATGCGGGATGGTCATGTCATGTGTACGTGAGGTAGGAGGGGCATCTGATTCAGAAACTGGTCTCTTCGAGTTCGTGTTTCATTATTAACATTTTATCTGTGATAACATCTGTACTTGTATACATATATACGCATATACATACATGCCGTCGCACCCAATGCGACTCAGGACTTACCACCTCAACTGCCCGATTTGATTCGCCGCGCAGATTATACGGCTTAGCCGGGTCCACCGTCTGCTGCGTCTGCGACTCTCGCGACACCGTCGCCGTCATCGAGTTCACCACCCGTTTGCCCGTCACCGGTTTGTACCCGTCCGCTGTGGTCGCTTTTCGCAGTCGATGCCCCAAGCTGACGTACCTACCTGCCAAGTCCAAAACTGCCTATCGCGACAGCTCCGAACTATCATTGCTGCCAACCGGTTGTCAACTACCGACCATCACAATCGTGCACCGATGGAGTCATGATTTCTTGATCTCTGAAGCCTTTTAGTAACTTGGGTAGTGAGCACCGACAGTCGACATTTCTTGCTATAGGTTCAATGTAAAAATCAAGCCCGTAGCCAGTCATCTGTGGTAGGGGGTGCTGACTGTTTACCGAGGGGGGTTAAGGATACACATCTCTCTATATATTAAAAACCGAAACTCCTTCCCCCTCACCCCTACTGGAAAAAACGCACTGCGGGTCGCCTACCTGAAAATTAGAAAAATTACCGGGGCAGATCAGCTACTTTCAAGGACATAATCTGTTCTAATATAAAAGATCTCCAAGTTTGAAGACATAACTGACATAATAAGGAATAAAAAGACATAAAATGACATAATTACCCATAATCTTCAAAATCACTAATCGCTGCGGGTTGTCTACCTTGCCCCTTGATTGCTCAATTTTTCAGGGGTGGCCTACCCTCAGGAGGGGTTTCATGGTTGTGGAGGAAGCTCCTGAAGAGGTAGGAGGGCCCCTGAAAAATTGCAGGGGCAGATCAGCTACTTTTAAGGACATAATCTGTTCTAACATAAAAGATCTCCCAAGTTTTAAAACATAACCGACATAATAAGACATAAAAAGACATAAAATGACATAATTACCCATAATCTTCAAGATCACAAGTCGCTGCAGGTTGCCTACCCTGCCCCTTCATTGTTCAATTTTTCGGGGGTAGCCTACCCTCAGGAGGGGTTCATGGTTGAGAAGGGAGCTCCTGAAGGGGGAAGAAAGTCCCTGTGGGGGCGTAGGCTGTGGATGGAGATGAAGGCCCTGGGTGGGGCAGGAGTAAGAGGACCTGGTGGAGGAGAAAGTCCTTGGTGAGAGAGGTGATCTTGGAGAGAAATAGCCGTGGTGCGGAAGGGGTTGGTGGCGGGGTGGGGTCTTGAAGGGGAAAGGCTCTCAAGGGGAGGGTTGGTCATGGTTGTGAGAGCTCCAGGGTGGATGGTCAGGGATCTTCAAGGGGGTTGGAGGGCCATAGTGAGGACAGGGGCTCTGAAGGGAGATGAAGCCCAGGGGTAGTGGTGGGTGAGAGGTCCTTGTGGTGAAGAAAATCCTTGGTAGGAAAAGGTGTTCATTGAGGAAGGAGGAGGTAGTGGTGGGTGAGGATCCTAGAGGGGCAGTAAAATTTTGGTAGATAAAGGTCTGGGGGTGTAAGAGGTACTCATGGTAGAGGAGGGCTCCTAAAGGGGAGAAAAACCACGGTTGTGGCGGGGACTGTAGTGGGAGGTAAATGCCCCAAGTTGGGAGGGGGTAATAGTAACAAAGGGGTCCTGGTGGAGGAGGATGTTCTTGGTGAGAGAGGCGGCCGGGAAGGCAAATGAAGGCCATGGTGTGGAAGGTTCTGGTCCGTGAGGAGGCCGTAGGGTGATAGAGCCGCGGAAGGGAAGGCTATGGAGAGGGACTAAGGCCGCCATTGGGGAGGTCGTAGTGATGGGTGAAGAGGTCTTGGTGGGGGTGTGGTACGTAAACAGAAATGAAGGCCATAGTGGTGTGGGGTGGTCAAAGGACGTGGTCCTAATGGAGGGCACTCGGGGTGGAAGAGGGTGATCGGGGGAGACTAGGTGGAGGACTATGGCCATTGTGGAGGAGGAGTTTGTGACTGAGGAGGGCTGCGACTCTTGAGGTGTGACCGTAGAGGCTGAGAGCAACCATGGTCACCGAGGGGGTCGTGGTGGAGGAGGAGGAGGCTTGTGATGAAGAAAGGATGGAAGGGGTTCATGGTGAAAGATTGAGGACCGCTGATAGAGGAGGGGGCAAAAGAAGCATAAAGCAAACCTTAACTCAGGAACAAAAGTTTCAGACCAAACACTGAGGACTGTGGCGGTTGGACGAGGCGCGAAGCGCAGCGTAAGGCTGGCATGAGCGAAGCGAGTGACGGCGGGGGGGATGGGCCGCGAAGCGGACTTGGGTGAAGCCCCCTAGTGGTGTATAATGTGAAGATCTCAGTGGATAACCAAGGGGTGGATGGCCCCCTAAGGCATCTGAAGTTGAATGTAAAATATGCAAAAATGAGCAATTTTTAGCCTTTATTAGGGGACTTTGCTCCCTGGCCGCTTTGCGGCTT
This sequence comes from Acanthococcus lagerstroemiae, assembly GCA_031841125.1. Taxonomy (NCBI): domain Eukaryota; kingdom Metazoa; phylum Arthropoda; class Insecta; order Hemiptera; family Eriococcidae; genus Acanthococcus; species Acanthococcus lagerstroemiae. The sequence continues at coordinate 46,876,358 of CM063111.1, read as the reverse complement.
GCAGTATTTCACAACCTCGGAAAGGGTAGGGTATCTCTGGTGAAACGTGAGATTAAGGTACTGGGGAGGCGACCAGGAATTCATCCCCACGGAGAGGAAATGTGGCTTTTACTGTTTAGTGTATAGAGAGCCCCCTCCACAACTCCTCCTTGTCCTTCACCGCGACCTTCCTCCCCATAAGTGGCCACCTTCACCATGAACCTCCTCCCAAGGGTAGGCTACCGTTGGAGAAATGAGCAATTAAGGAGCAGGGTAGGCAACTCGCCGTGGGGTTTTCTCCCAGCGGCAGTGACGGCAGTGGATTTTACTAAGCTCCCTCCTCTACCGTGAACTCCCTCCCAATGGTAGGCTACCCCTGGAGAAATGAGCCATTATGAGGCAAGGTAGGCAACCTGCCGTGTTTTTTCTACCGGAGGCGGTGGCGGCGGCGAATTTTACTTTTTTAATCTCTCCAGGAGCTCTCACCTACATCAAGAAGTCCCTCGGGATCCCCACGGAGGGGAAGGAGAAGGTGGCTTTTACTGTTTAATGTATAGAGAGACCTCCCCCACCACAACTTGTCCTTCACCGCGACCTTCCTCCCCCCAAGCTCCCTTCTCCACCATGAACCCCCTCCCAAGCGTAGGCTACCACTGGAGAAATGAGCAATTAAGGGGAAAGGTAGGCAACCCGCAGTGCGTTGTTTAGACCCGGAGGCGCCTGGCGGCGGCTGATTTCCCTAAGCTTCCTCCTCCAGCATGAACCCAGTCCCAAGGGTTGGTTACCCCTGGAGAAATGAGCAACTAAGCCCGCAAAGGATTTTTTCTCCCGGAGATGGTGGCGAATTTTACTATGCTCCCTCCTCCATCATGAGCCTCCTCCCGAGGGTAATGAGCTACCCACTCCCAATTCCCACCACAGCTGTCCTCCTCTGTCACAGTAACTTTCCCCCAACATGCCTCTCCTCACCCAATGCGACACCCTTCCTCACCGTGGCCATCCTTCCTCTCCAGGAGCTCCCACCTTCACCGAGAAGCCCTCCGGGGTAGGTATCTCTGGTGTAACGTGAGATTGAGGTACAGGGGAGGGAACCAAGAATTTATCCCCATGGAGGGGAAGGAGGAGGTGGCTTTTACTGTTTAAGGTATAGAGAGCCCCCTACCCTACAACTCGACCTTCACCGTTGCCTTGCTCCCTGTAAGCTCCCTGTTACACCATGAACCCCCTCCCTAGGGTAGGCTACCCCTAGAAAAATGAGCAATTAGGGGTAGGGTAGGCAACCCGTAATGGGGTTTTTTCTCCCAGAGACGGTGACGGCGGTGGATTTTACTAAGCTCTCTCCTCTACCACGACCCCTCCCCCCTCAAGCGTAGGCTACCCTTAGAGAAATGAACAATTAAGTGGCAGGGTAGGCAACCCGCAGTGGGTTTTTCTCGCGGAGGCGGTGGTGGCGGCGGATTTCACGAAGCTCCTTCCTCCACCATGAACCCCTCCCCCCAAGGGTAGGCTACCCCTGGAGAAATGAGCAATTAAAGGACAGGGTAGACAATCCACAGGGCGTTTTTTTCTCCCGGAGGCGGTGAAAATGGCGGTGGTGGCGTCGGATTTTACTTTTTTAGTATACCTATAGAGAAAAAACACGTTTTTTCGAAAAATTTTCGCTCAAGCAGTAATTTTACCTTCATTTTCATAAAATAGTCCTCTAATATCGGCGACTTGAAAAAAAAAATCTCAATTCTCAACTTTTTCTCCCTTGAAAATCTTACTCCCCCCCCCCCCCCAGAGTCTCTCAAATTAGCTAACCAAATTTTTATTCTAAATTTTAAAATGTTTCTGTGATATTAATTCTGTTCATCCCTTCTTTCATTCTTGTTCAGCGCAATGATGATTTTTTCTAATGGTGGTATCTTTACCTACAGGGCCTCAAAATACCTTTAGAGAGGACTCAGCCCCAGCTCCCTCTCCCCTGTGACTACGGAGCCGGTGAAAATTAAGGTGAAGGTTCAGTTGGCCATTAGTGATTGATGGGAGAAAAGAACAGAATCGTCCAATCCGCTTCTTGTTTTAATCAAATGGTAGCCCTTGCACGCTTTGAATAAGAAATACTCCGAATATGAATGAGAAACATCCCCGACTCTTATCAAAACATCTAAACAACATGCTGAGCCGTCAGCGGAAAGTAAATAAGACACAGCTGTACAGGACCCAACGTTCCAAGCTGAAGAGTCCCATCTTCTTTATCTCAAAGCTGATGTTTCTGTGTAAATCCGTGGGTATCATGAACTGTAAATGAGGATCCCCGCTTCCGGATTTTCATTTATTTTGCTGATGTACCGCAGGTCCGCGCACAGCATGGCATCTTACTGCGTACATTGACACGTATGCTGTTATATTCCTAGTCTCTCGAACAGTAGGCTACGTCTCTCCACTTTTTTCTTTCCTGCGCTGAACTTTTCATCCCAGAGAAGGAATTACACTTTGTGTCCTTTATTACCTGCTCTTCATAGTTCATTCTTTGCCTTCCTTTCCAGTTCTTTCACTCAACCATTCCCTCTAGCAATAATAATAATATCCCTGGATGTCTTATACTCGTATTATGGCCTATCATTTTAACTCTTCTCTTTCCGGTTGTATTCCGAATTTCTCTTTTCCCTCCTATTCGCCTCAATACTTCCTCATTCCTGGTCTCTTCTATCCATTTGATTTTCAACATCCTCCGATAACAACACATTTTAAAAGCTTCTGTCCGTTTTCTTTCTTGTGTTCCTGTTGTCCAGGTCTCACATCCATAAAATGTTGTACTCCAAATACACGTTTGAAGAAATTTCAGTCTTACTTTTAAAGCTATATTTGCCCTGAACATGTCTCCTTTTTGATAAAGAGCTCTCTTAGCTTGCTCCATATTCTACTCTTTATTTCTATTTTACTTCTACCATCTTGTGTTATCAGACTATCTAAGTATTTAAATTCCTTTACCTCGTTTATTTTTTCATCTCCTATTTCCATATTTATTTGTTTTTGCTTCCATTTACTGACTATCCTCACCTTTGTTTTATTTTTATTCATCTTCATTTTATATTTTACATTTAATCTTTCATCCAACTTTTTTAGTGTTTTCTTTAGTTTTTCTTTACTTCTTTCCGCTATTGCAATGTAATCTGAAAACCTTATCATTCTAACCGTGTTCCCTTCTATTATCACGCCTGATTTCCTTTCATTCATTTTATCAATTATTTTTTCTATGAATAGGTACAGTACTGATGACAAACAGCAACCTTGTCTCCCTCCTTTTTGAATTTTCGCTTCTCCCACTTCATCCTCTATTATTTGTATTTGAGACTTTTGATCCTTATAGGGGAAAGACGCCAAATATGGAATAGCATCTTTGAAATCGGTATTAGGCAGCCTGTATTATACCTACAATCTTCGTTTTCAGCTCAAAATGTAGGGTTAGCTTCTAATAATCCTGAAAATTTCATGTCTTCAGCTCGCGTCGCGGTGCCGTAATTGCAATTTTTCTGAAAATCAAGAAATGAGACTAAAAAAAAAATAAATAAATAAGATCGCCTAGTATGGAATTAGTAACGTTTATTTTATGAAACGTAAAATTATCGACCAGAATCGCAAATAGTGAACGATAAAAAATGTATCGTTAACTTATGTATAAATTTATAAATACAGCCTTGGAACAGATGTTCGGTTCACCCACTGGGACATAAGCCTCCTTGATTAATTACTTGATAAAAGGGGTATAGTGTAATTCCCCTTGGTGGCAAGCCATTACTGGGGAATGGTTATGAAAGAGTTTTCCTTCTCTATAAGGAGAATGCAACCTGTATGGCACACCAGACTAGTCTGGTGTAGTAGTCTATAGGTGTGGCTAACCCAATTGTAGTCTTTTTGCATACTGGCGGAACAATTAAATTGAACTCCTCTTCTTGCTACAATTAGTGTGGCTTGGTCAGATGTTAAGGTTTTTCATATATTCTTGCATTTTATTATTTTCTCATCATATTTTAACCTTGAAAATTCGCCAGTGAGCATGTAAGATGGCTCCTATGCATGCCTGGTGGTATGTTCCAAGTTACGAGGCTGTTCCAAGATACCCTATTTAATGGCACCCTGCCAACAATGTACATTGTATGTAATCTTAACTGTGCAAATTGTACACAGTGGATGAACCTAATTGGTCACTGAGTATTGCTGTACTAAAGGAATAAAAAAGAATCCAACCCCGCTAAGAGATATGGCAAGCGTATCAATAACTGCGCCATACTGCCCTGCCAAATCTAGAGACTCTGTCAATCGGAAATATGTGTATCAGGTACGATATCAGTTATGGATCAGGCTTAGTGAAGCAGTAGCGTCTTGTTTCACTCGACATTTATTCAATCTCGAACTCTTGGACGTTTTGAATCATGTATTTCACATTCGCTTGTGAAAATAGGTTCTGTACATCTCGAGGCCAGTAATCGAAAGCTCCCTTCCCCTCAGCGTTTAGTCGGATTATTTCGAAGATTCTCGTCTTATCTTTTCTGCCCTCTGTTTTCAATTTTCTATATCCCGATTTTTATTCATTTTCCAGACACCTCTTTTCAGGTGAGGGTTTTTAATAATCTTTAGTTTAGTAGTGTTTTTGAGATATTTCGATAAATTTTGGTCAGATTTGGTTATTTTGGATCAACTGTGGTCGTTTTCGGTTTGATTTTATTGGAAGTACTGTTTTTGAGTCATTCAATGTATTTATTCATTGGTAGTTAATATTTTTGTCTATAACTTGAATGTGAAAATGAAGTTTGAAACTAAGTCGGCTAATTATGATTGATGAGGAAAATGAACCGAATTGCTTAACCTCCTTCTTTTTTCAATCAAGTGGCACGCTTTCGTATGATCTGAATAAGAATGCTGGGTAGTGGGAGAGTAAATGACACAAAGTACCCGTTTTCAATTTCTTAAAAATGCATTTCCACCATAGCCCTTTCAGTACTTCTGCTATTACCAGTTCTCTTGCGTGATGACTGATGTGACTTATAGAATATAAAAGGGTACCCGAATGCGTCCTAGCCAAATCTGAACAAATTTTAGCCGAACCTGAGTGAACCTTAGCATGTCGTTACTGAATCTGAATGAGTCTTATCAGTGTGAGTGAGTTTTAAGGTGTTCTCCTCCTATAATACTATTTTATGTTTTTTTATTTATTTATTAAGTTTTCATTTCCGCTCTCGTCAGTTTTTTTTTCTCTTTTTTTGCACTATTAAATACTGCCCCTCTTCGTTGACATCGTATCAGTTATCGGTACTTTGACACTTATTGGAATACTTTCGTCAGTATTTAAAGTCACTGTCTTACATATTGCCATTCGCTATCAGTAAATAAGTCGATACCATTTATCCTTTTACTGGGGCATTAGGTTACGTACCGCTACAGTATTGACCGATTGGCTAATACAAACCTTCAAACTATTCTCGAATTTTAAATGCAGTTAAACAAATATCTTACCGGAACGTAAATTAGGGCTGGGGAATTATTTTATGATATAGAACGTTTAGAGTGGTCGTTGTTTACTCTTGCTGAAAGAAAATTTCATCGTTTAGGTTCGGCCATCACGTAGATCAGTTCCATGGGCTGAAAAAACATTTTTTGCAAAGTCTGAATCAAATCGAAAAGGTTAACCCGTGCCGCAAGGGAGGAGAAGTTCTTACGGAAATGAACATTTATTTTTAGAATTTGAATTCCAGTTGTTGGGGGAGCATTCATATTTGCCTGAAAATTATGTAATTTTCTGAACAGAGGTCTTAAAGTTCGCTGAATTCATTTTAGGGGTTATTTCCCCCTCCTCTGAACCATCTATGCTGTATGAATGACTGTTTCCCAGTTACTCCGATTTTCCAGTTTTACTCCGATTTCCTTCAATTTCTACGTTTTTTACGTCGGTAGTTCGGGTTTTTGGGTCGCTGAATCCGTTTTTGGGGTCATTTCTTCTTTCCTCTATCCTTGAGGCTCCGCAGAGGCTAATCTTCAATTACACTGATTTCCCTGGCTACCGAGTTCCTTACGTCGATAGTATGGTTCTTTGGGTCCCTGAATCCAGTCTCTGGAATCATTTACTCCTCGGAGGCTAATCCCCAGTTACTCCAGTTTCCTCAAAAGATGAGTCCTTTATGTTGTTATCAGTTTTTTGCGACCCTGAACCCGTTTCTAAATTTATGTCTCTCTTCTCCCTTAACTCTTCAGGTTCCACATGGGGGTAACCTGCGATTAATAATTCAGTTTTGAAATTCTATAAGCACAGTGAATGTGTAGGGTTTTGTGGGTTGCTGACCTGAATATGAAGAAGGTGTATCATATTGCACAATGTTACATTAGTAAATCACGTGTAATGCATTTTACTTACCTTGTGTACAAAATAAATCGCTAACGAAACAACATTTGAAGTATACAATTCAATTCTGCTCTTCGTGGTCATGGCTTTGAGAATATGGAATTTCAAAAATCAATATTAATTCCCATAATTACTTCTCTCCCTTGCGGCATGAGTTAACCTGTTCTCATTTTGTTCAAACTTTGCTGAAAATGTTTTGTCAACTCATGGAGACTCTCATAACGGGGTGACCTATGAAAAAAAAATCAAAAGTCGCAAATAAGGACCACCTTTGTGTATACTAATTTCTGTTTGTTAATAGAAGAGTGAAAGAACTATATTCGGCTCTCCATGCTCCATGTAGCATGCAGTATCCAAAATCAGGAGTACTCACATTTTTATTCTAGTTCTGCACACAGTTCTTAATTAAAGGTATGGCCTTGAATAAATTCAAAGATACAAAAAAGAACGCGATGTGTAGTACAGAATAAATTATGATAAGTCTGCAAGGAAAATGTTTGTAGGAGAATTTCTTCAAAGATAGATTCAGAGAGTAAAAGAACAACATATTTCGACGTAATATATTTTCAAATTTGTATTATTCAATGCCTACCCGTCCCTCCCACCAAAGTCTGAAGGATTTGAAAAGTAAGGAAAAGGATCTCAAACATGAATTCAGCAACCCACAAAATACTAATATAAAAACAGTGCACAAGTTGAATTAATCGCATATTTACCCCCTGTGAAGCCTGAAGGATGACGGGAGGGGGGGGGGAGAAAAGAACCCAGACTCGGAGACGGGAATTCAGAAAACCCAATTGGCAATGCAATTTGGAAATATCAACTTCCTGTAGAGGAGTCTCAAGGGTGGATGGGAGAAGGAAAACGACTCTTAAAACGGATTCAGTGACTACCAAATCGTATTAACGATGTAAAGAACTTGAAAATTGGGGAAATGAAAGTGAATGAAGATTCCCTCTCAGTGGAATCTCAAGAGTTAAGAGGGGAAAAGAAAAGCATTCCTGAAATGAACTCGCCCAAGCACTTCTATGCTCTTATGGAGAGCTCCCCCCGCAAATGAAACTAAAATTACAAAAATCAGTGGTAATTCCCATAAGAACTTCTCCCCCTGTGCGGCATTAGTTAGTCTTTTCAGATTTTGCTGTAACTTTGCTGATTTTTTCCCCTTTTAATAATTGGAACCAATCCAGGGGGTAGCCCATTAAGAAATCGGAAATAAGGGCCATCCAAAGAAACAGCAACACATTTAAGTACTAGGAAATTATCTCATAGTGTAGAAACGGCGACATATTCAGATAATTCTTTCTTTTGGTTCTGCAAATTAGCCCATGCTTGAGTTTCGCCCGACCCGTATCTGAAGAACATGAAAACGCCGTACATGGAGATGACGCTGAGGAAAAGAAAGTATTGGTTCCATTCGGCTTGTGTCTAAAAACAGAAACCAGTAGTTAGGTATAGTTAGTAGAGACACTGTTATTATAGGTATACTTCCATTTCAATAATTAATCGAATAGCAACTATATCTTACAGTACACGTGGGGGGGGAAGAGTGTTAATGCAAGTTAGTTGTTTGTAGTACGCATTTTTGACCAACTCATACCGTACAATATTCTTTTATATGAGTGCATGGAAACCAATTTTTTCCCTGCAGATTTCTTTACAAATATTAATAATGTCTCTTTTCTGGGAAACATCAACTGATTGAACGTTAACAAAAGCAAAGCAGATGATACTCTATTCGCAAATAGTAAATGTACAGAACTTGCGGTATCTGCGGTGTGGGGTCAGCATCATATAGAAACGTACACAGCTACACACGTCTTGAACACACGAGTGCATTCTACACTGTGCCATTGTTTCTTGCTTCTGATTGGCTGGCTTGACCGTTACCGCCACTAGTGAAAATAACAGCTTGTTACCGCTAGGTACTAGTGAAAATTATCAATGATTTTCGCGTTTTCAGGAGAGTTGAGGAAAATCATGTATTATTTTCACTTGTGGCAATAACGAGCTGTTATTTTCACTAGTGGTGGTAGCGGTCAAGCCAGCCAATCAGAAGCAAGAAACAATGGCAGTGTAGAATGTACTTATGTGTTCAAGACGTGTGTAGCTGTGTACGTTTCTATACGCTGACTGCACACAGCAGATACCGCAAGTTCTGTACATTTACTATTTGCAAATAGAGAATCGTCTACTTTGTTTTCGTTAACGTTCAATCAGTTGATGTTTACAAAAGAGAAGAGACATAATTAATATTTTTAAAAGAAATCTCCAGAGAAAAAGTTTGTCTCCGTGCACTTATATAAAAAATATTGTACGTTGCAAGTGGGTCAAAAAAGCGTTTACGCTTATTCTGTTGCAGAACTTGGTTTCGCCTTGTTCTACAACTAACTCGCGTTAACGCTCTTTTCCCCCACTAGTACCAGAATATATAGTTTTTTTATGTATAGTTGGAAAAATGAATATCGTATGCTCACTTTATTGGGTACCATGTAGCCCTGTATCGTGAGACTTAAAAAGAATGCAACGCTTTGACAAGACGTGATTATTGCTTGCAGAACGGCGGCATACTGCCCAGCTAAATCTATGGGTAGAACTCTGCAGATGAAAAATAAACGAGAAAATATGTTATATAAGAATACACAGCCTGTGGAAACCCGGCACCTAATTCTTACGCAATATCACCTTTAAGTTGGGGCACTAAATTAGTCATTATTGTCGATCGTCCATTACTTACATGTATGAGGTCAATGCTAGAACACATGACACACGAATGAGAGAGAAACACACAACTGAGGTCCAAAAGTTGGCGCAAAAGGCGGCTGCTACTAAGAAAATGAGGATGAAGATCTGCCCGCCAGAAATGAAGATCTTGTGAACCTGAAATAGTTGGTGAGCTGTTAGTGTCAACATTTTACTTCATGACGTTTTGTGTACATTATAGAAATTGGAGCGCGGGGCCTTAGTGAAAAATCATACATTTCGTCATAAAAACATGAAATGTGCTATCTTTGATACCGAAAAACATAATAATTAATTCTAGAATTGGAACACACCTGTTTGACCGTCATGGTACACAGTTGCAAAAAAGAGGCGTTCTAAATCTAAGTTATAGCTAGACTTGTATGGTTTGAAACGTAAAATCGTTGATACAAAAATTAAAGCTCTGTAAATGCTCTACAAAAAAGATCTCGTTCAAATTCTTCTTTTCCTCTTCAAAAATGCCGTAAAGGAGGATTAACAAAAAAATAATAATAATAAAAAAATAAAAGTTTTGTTGATTATTTTGTACAAAATTATAGTAACATCAGAAAACGAATGTTCTTTCTTCAGAACTAACACAGGGGTGAAATGACGTCCGAAATGAATTTGGTATGCTCCAGCTCCAAAATATGTGAAAATAAATTACTCCATACGATAAATGTAACTAGTTCTACTGCCAGTCAAGTAATGAATACAAACATTACTGATAAAATACGGAACCTTAAAAATTCGAAGGATGGTTATATATAAGAGAATGACCATAGGTAAAAATCTCCCAATCCTCTAAAAAGAAAAATTTTTTTTAAAATGAGAGCTCCTCTCCCAAGTTGGCTATTTGCGTTTACGAAAATGGCTATGGAATTTGGCTCCGGCATTCTGGCTGTCGGAATATTACATAAGTTTCTTAGCTGTACAAAAATGACTCCACACTACTCATCTGTGTTAAGTTTTCATATTGACACATTAAGGTATAGAGCATTGTAATTAGCACAGAATAATATTTGGGGAAAAAGGCCTGAAACAGTTATCAGTTAGATCTTTGAGTTCGGCTGGTAGTCGTCAAAAGACCATTTACTGCCTTTGACATTGAAATTGAGTGGCATACGTTACATTTGGGGACTTCCATGCGTAACAAATAAAATTGAAGGGGCAGCGTGAATGTTACATCAGCAAACTTCTTTAAATAAGTATCATACTAAAATATAAAATACTTGCTGTCGAAATGCTGTAAATATTAGTTGATCGCAGGTAATCGGCTAGACGGGCGAAAAAAGGTTGAATTATGATACCACATAGCAATGGAATTGCAGATATAAGACCAACCTCCTTAGTATTCAAATCAAGCATATCTGTAAACAGTTATTAAAGAACAATGATTGGAGTCAGGTTACCGGGGGCGTACCACCGCACCCCCTGAGTGGGAAAATCTCTAATTTTTAGGAAGAGCTGCTAATAACCTAGAAATTTATTAATAATCAACAGGTACTGTAGCATGTTATTAGCAACCTTACTCTATCCTAATTTAATGTGATATGTCAGTGCTGATTTAACTCATCAACTATTTCAGAAACTTACGAACATATTTCGAAAATTTTAATTTGCGAATTGTTATGGTTCAGGTGTTAAACTTGAACCACGAACAAGCACAATCAAACTAAGGATGTTATATGGATCAAGGTACATAAATTTTACTGGTTATATAAGATAAATACGCACATAACAGACACAATTAGTCTACAAGTCCAGTTGTAAGGGGAAAATTTAAACTAAACCCCGATGACCACTCTAACTATAGTTGATTTGCAGAAATTGTCTTAAAATTGAAGGTATTTTACTCGTTCCACTTGCCCAGTGAGTGCTTTGGATGTGAACACCATGCCATTCACCCGGTAGAAGGATTATCGCACCGGGCTTGATGACCTCTACACTAAAAAATATTTATCCAAAGACTCCTTTATTACCTTTGACATAGGAAGGAAAGCTGATAAGAAGGAATGAACTAATACATGCTGAACAAAATGATTCGTTAACAAATGCCCATGCTGGTTTCGATGATAAAATACATTTCCACGGAATGGTAACCTGGTAACGTGATGGCAGCATTATGATTATTTCATCATGAGACAAACTTAAGTTGATCATTTTATGAAAATATAGGAAATTATTGAGCATTACTCTCTCATTTGATACATTTCCGGTCACACTGCTCAAGAAAGATCTCTCTGCTTGTGATATAAACTTATCTGCTGCTGGAGTATCGCGGACAAGAATGAACCAAATAGAACTCCAAGTGAGAGTCACTATTCCTGGAAATAGGCATACAGATATGGAGTATTATTTACATGTTATGCAATAAATACATGCTAGTATGTATGACTGCACTGAATTTATTATGTGCGTTAGGATAGTTTTGTTGTCTGTGAGAATTTCCGTAAGATCATAAAAGTCGGTTACTCAAGGGTATATCCTATCCATATTTTTGTGGAAAAGATTTTACTTATGTAATTTTTAATTTGTGTAGTGTTTATCAAATTTCGTAGTAAATTTAGTTTTGCCCTCAATCTTGCCTTAATGTTCGGAGGTCTGAAAAAAAAAATTAATTCTTGTAGCTCCACCCTTGTACAAATATTACTTGCTTGACCAAGAGGTACTCTTCTCCGCTGCATGAGTTCTGTTGTCCGAAAAATGCCCAGATTTATTAGGAATGAAAATCTACTCTCAAATTTTCCATAAATTCAATAGTTTCTGAGAAATATCCTTTTCTCATGTTGATGCTCTAGATTTGGCTTATTTTTCTTACTATTTTTCCTTCTCAGTCTTGAATTTGTGTGGTCCGTATTGAATACTGGTATTCATGGAGTGCCTATGTATAGTATCTTTTCTCATAATACCCGTAAAGCCCTTATATGTCTTAAAACTAATTAGTTTTTTCAAGCTAAGGCTCTAGCTTGGTCATCAGATGTTTTTATCAGTGGCACCTCTCCAAATTTGGATTTATATTATCCATCAAATTCCAACTGTCATGGGAAATCTTGACCTAGCCTCAAAATTATCCGGGAGTCGATAGTTTTTGGGATCCTCAAAACTGCCCCCAAGTTCACGGTTTCATAGAAGTAGTTAGTTTTCAAATTAAGGGCTAGACATGACTTTTGATTTTTAATTTTTTAATATTTTTTTTGGAGGTGGGGGGGGGGATTTTCATAGACATTCAAAAAACAGAAAATCGTTCGTGTACGTCCCTATCTATGGTAGCACTGCAAATTCTACTCTAATTCTACTGCCAGCTTACTGCCAATTACATTTACCATACCGCTGAGTACCACTAACTCAGGGCCAAGGCCGAATATAGTATTGTCTAATAGTGTACTACCACGTTCTTCTGCGTTTTTTCGTCAATATTTGTTGTGTATAGCGGCAATATTGTCGTATTTCTGTCACATTAGCTGGCAATGGCGTGGTAGTACATCATTTATTTTTGGCTCTTATTCGTAAATTCAGGAAAAATTATTTGGGGAATCTCGTCCAACATAGTTCCATTAATATCAATCCTCTATGTGGATTATGCTCCAATCAGGAATTGGTGCACATCCTATTGTTGTGGAAATTATTGTCAACAACGTAAAAATGAGTTGTGACTAGACCATTTGGCTTTTCAACCTCTCAATGAACAATTATTCTCATCTTGTGTTTGACGTTTGGAAAAAGATAGTCGAGGTGCTTACCCGTCATGTAGAACACAGCTCGCCATCCTAATGTGTATGTCACATGCCCACATAATGGGAAACTAACCACAGCACCCAACATTATCCCGAGGTATGAAACTGCGATTAATCGCGTTCGCTCTGTCGGTGGAACCCAATGAACGAATATGTCGAAAGAGAATACTGCAGAAAGGCACTGTTCACACAGTAACAAAATATGATTAGGCTGAATACCAGGAGGCACCCTGTATAGCTCATACGCGCCTGAAATCTACCCAGTGACATGAAATTATACTTGCCTCTGAAAATCCTTCCAAGACTCTGAGAGCCAGAAAAAGGTAGAAATTTATTTGCAAGACAAACGGCGATAATAGGGAAAGAACTCCGGCAACTGTCAACCCGATGCCGTACATAGTTACACCTCCAATTCTGCCCACAATGAGTGCTGTAAAACCAGAGATAATGAAGCCCCAGGCGAAGGCACCTAGAGCTATACCTTTCTCCACTGAATTCCAGTTGAATTCAGGACTCTACTAAAACAAACATGTGCCTGAGCATTACGTCCATAGCGTAAAGAAGAAATAAAAAAAAACTGTTTGCTTGTAACTCCATGAAAAGCATATCATTTTTCAAATTTTCATTGCAATTTTAGGATGACTCGCTTTTTGTTTATTGTTTATTTTCAACAATAAGAAGATTGACTTAACAAATACTTATTTCTTTACGAGGAGGTAGCCCTTTTACCTTGCGGTTTATCAGAGCGACCCCCATATGAGTTCGAGTATTACATATTTCTTATGTGCTAGGTTTCATTTTTAATAATATTGTTACATTCTTAACATAATTTTTAAAATCTTTTTTGTTCAAGGTTGTGAGGTCAGTCATTACTAAGTTCATCTCATATCTCTGGATTGGGTTTTGAAAGAAGGTGCAGTTTTTTATGTGCATTGGGTTGTCTGTTTCATTTTGGTTGCAGTTTGTACATGTACTGTCACTTTCTACTTTAATTTTTTCTGTTAAATATTAAGACTCCCAGTTGCCACCCTAAAATAACATTGAAAAATATCTCATTGCTTTAGAATTTTGAGATTTTTCCCTAAAGGAAAAAAAAATAACTAAGGGGCTTCGCCCCCTGGCCGCTTGGCGACCCAACCGCCACCATCACTCGCTTCGCTCGTGCCGGCCTGTAGTATCCCCCATAATCTAGCACCCTAGGCACATGCCTTTGGTGCCTATATGTAAATACAGCCCTGGACGTCATAGTAACCTAAGTTTATCTTACCCTTTAAAAAAATTCCATAGAAATTATATGAAAACAACACGGCACTACACCATCTAGGAGCTCTCTCTTCCACCAAGGACCCCCCTGGGGTGGGCTACCCTCTGCCAATTCCCACCACAGCTGTCCTCCTCCATCACAGTCACCTTCTCCCACCATGCTACTCCTCGCCCACCGCGACATCCTTCCTCACCTTGACGGTCCTACCTCTCCAGGAGCTCCCACCTCCACCAAGAAGCCCCGCCCCCGGGTTAGGGTACCTCTGGTGAAGCGTGAGATTAAGGTACAGGGGAGGCCACCAAGAATTTATCCCCACGGAGGGGAAGGAGGAGGTGGCTTGTACTGTTTAGTGTATAGAGAGCGATCCCCAACCACAACTGCTCCTTGTCCTTCATCACGACCTTCCTCCCCCAAGCTCCCTCCTTCACCATGAACCCCCTTCCAAGTGTAGCCTACCCCTGGAGAAATGAGCCATTAAGGGACAGGGTAGGGAACCCGCAGTGGGATTTTTCTCCCGGAGGCGGTGGAATAAATTTAATTTAAAAAAATCTATGATTTAAAAATTTTTATTTAAAAAAAATTATTATTTTTTCTTTTAACCTAATACTATTAAATTTAATGGTGGCGGATTTTACTAAGCTGCCACCTCCGCCATGAACTCCCTCCCAAGGGTAGGCTACCCCTGGAGAAATGAGCAATTAAGGGGCAGGGTAGGCAACCCGCAGTGCGTTTCATTTCTTCCTGGAGGCGGCGGATCTTACTTTTTTAGTGTATAGAGAGATAGAGAGATAATAATAATAATAATAATAATAATAATAAAATTAAGCAATGACGTCACAATGGAAGGACTGTTCAGTTATACCTAAAGGAAAAGTTTTAAACCTTATTTTCGTACTTACCGTTACTCTTATTTCATTGTCCACAATAACTGTTTTGTTCGAGGTCATGTCAATGATAGCAATACTCAGATTGGCTCTCAGAAGTTGAGATACTATGTTGCCGATGAACATGAGAAATATTACAAAGTATCTCTTCGGAATGCACAAACATCGTGTAGTAAACTGCATTTTTCTATTAAAATTGGTGTAAATGAGATTAAATAATAGTATAATAAACACGCGCACGTAGTTTGAAAATGAAACTGAGATTTGAACCTATTAATGTTTCTTGCCGTATGCGCGAATATAAACGAACTGAGTGGAAACTTTTGCAGTGCATATTCTTGTCTTGACAAAGATTCGCGGCTATAAAGTATTAAAAAATATTGCTGAAGTTTGAAACGAATTACACAAATTAACCATGGGCGTCGCTGAGGGGGTAGATGGGTAATACTTACCCACTTCCCCAAATTCAAAGGCCAATAATTATATTTATACTTGTAGTTATAAAAATTTGTAAAGAAATAAGTGCCATGTAATACCGTAATTAGTAGTACCGTACCATACACTCAACTCGCAATACACAGGGTGTTGTAACAAAATCGAAATCTGAAAATAAATGACCTTCCCCTCCTCCAATTTGCTATGAATGCGCTAAAATAATAAACTAAAGCTAAATATATTTCTTCGTCTATAATACTAAATTTTCATGGGGTGGGGGGGGAGGGCAATTTTATTACGTAAGGTAGATGAGCCCAATTAGGCCCGGATCCCCAAGGCCCAATGTACCGACCTTGACTGCTGTGCTTTAAGACTGCATTAAAACGTACAGCAAAGTTGTTCCTTCATGATATGGCTACACTGTCCAATTATTTTTATCAAGATATTAGTCCACTGGTGCGAGATATGCCGGTTGATAATTTTTCAATAACGTAAAAAGTGCTCCGATGTGTTTTTTGTGTAACTTAGTGGATTTACGATGAGTATTATGTTAGTCAAATGGAATTTATCCAGAAATCAAACATTGGATAGTCGTTGTAGTGGTAATTGGTTAACGATCGACTCCAGAAAAGTGAAATTTGAGCAATTTGGAACCGTGGTATGCGATACTCCCGAAAAATAGTGTTATGTAACCTAATAAGGCCCAACCTGGTAAGATCAATTGATTATCATTTCAGTTATAACTTACTCATAAATTTCTATTTGAACCATGCTTAACTTTTTATTTATCGACTTTCAGGCCAGGCCAGTGGCGGATCTAGAAATTTTCCAAGGAGGTTGTTTAGAAAATAAAACTTTTTCCACCCCCCCCCCCTAAAAACCGATTTGGATGTCATTTTAAATAGTTTCTGAAGACAAGTTTCATAATGTGATTGAATCGTTTCAAAATGAACGTACACGTTCACTACATTTTTATTTTTATATAATATGCTTTCGCAATTTCTTCTTCGGCCCAAAGGGGATGTCCGAACCACCAATCCCCCCCCTATAGATCCGCCACTGGGTCAGGCTTATTAGGTATTAGATTGGGTCTAGGCCCAGCCTTCTTTGGTGCGCTGGCCTTATCAAGTTTTGAAAAAGGGGTATTGTTATTAGATTTGAGGAACATGGGGCAGTTTAGAAAAATTTCAAGCTAGCCAATTTTTAAATATGTGTTACAGTCGACGACTATAACACAAAAAAAGAAAAACATGAAATCACTTACATGAAAGTCTGGAGAGCCAAGACCTTAAATTAGGGCCTTATTGAGCTGACCTACCTTAATACGCGCATGGTGATTACGTCTCACACGACTCACATGAGCATATGAGCATGTCATACATGCAAAGACTCTTGTAAGCTGATATTTCGATTTATCGTCATTATCGGGGCTGCAAATGCACAAAAACTAGCAGAATATGCGCATATATTATGCACTGAATTCAGTCTCAATAATATGCCGAAAATATGAGCCGAAATTGTAAAATATGCGTAAATATGCAAATACAATATGGGCATATCATTTCGAAGGAAATACTAAGTTGGATATACTGAGACAATTTGTATCATATTTTTAAATCCAGCGAAGAATTTCCTTAAGAGTCCAATCTTCTTTTAATAGGAGATGCACCCAGGAGATAATGCATCTATTCGTAATTTCTTGATGATTAATGCATGTGATGCGGACAGGAGAAAAGTTATCTCACGTGCAAAATAACATATTTTTCTAAAAGCTTTTCTACCGATTCATTAACCATTAAGTCTTCTCAATTTTTTGGAGTCGGATATCATTCTTCGAACTAAGATTTTTTTTTTTTTTTTGGGGGGGGGGGGGGGTTATTGAAAAATAAGCAGAATTGGTGCAAAATATGCGGTAAATGCCAAAATATGCGAAATATGCAGGATGAAGTGCGGCTCACTTGACTCAGAATTCTGTGATTCGTGAAGATTTTTTGAAACTTATACATACGCGCCATAGATAAAAATATGCATTCGCAAAAAACTTGCAGCCCTGGTCATTATAATAGAATTTTCCAATTCTAAATTCTTTGTGGTCTCTTTCAAGGTATAATTTGCTGATTCTTAAATTTTTAAATGACCATGACTGAAAATAAATGACTTGAATGACTGTTAGACACTTTGATACAAGGATACAACATATGTACTACATCCCTCCCCAAAAAAATCCACCAACACTGATGAATGTAGGTCCACACTACTGAAAAAATTACTCCAAAAAATTTTCCAGCGATGCCTCTGCAATTAGCCGATAGAAAACAGTAAAATCTTTCGAAGGCAGAATAAGCGTTAACAAATAAAATTCAAGCTTGACAAAGTTGCAGATGTTTTTACCTGTCTTTAGGTTCGTTCGACTTATTTTTGTTCTCGGTGAAGTGGATACCATTAGTATCTTCAGTTAACGGAAAGGTGACTTCCTCTTCAGTACCATGCCTTGAAGGTAATTCTGCACTACCATCAGTGTCTGAAAATCTTATTCCATTTGAGTGTCCACGTCCATTTGGTGAGTTTCCAGTTTTGTCAGTGATTTTGTAATGTACGTTTGTTGACATCTTCAGTTTGAGGTTAACCTTAATACTACACCCAATGAAACGTGTCGTTTGCCATTACATGCTTCCAATATAAAAAACTCGGTTAGTGTGACTTGTTCATCGTCACATACATAGAATATTAGAATATAGATCAGCGTTATCTATTACGTTAGGTACTAGAGACCTGCACGACTAAGTAGATAGGTAATCGCACTAGCATTGCTCGCTCGTCGAAGTGCATCGCAGTATCGTGGCCTCGCGGCCTCGCAATGAGTACTACTCGTTAAGGAATCGCAAAGGCTTTTCTACTTGGCATCGAGTTCCAAGCCTGTTTGATCAGCTTGATACTTGAAAATGTCTTCCTGAGTTAATTCTGTTTCGGTAGTTCATCATTATCACTGACTGCTGTGCCAAAAAGATTGAACAATAACTTTTTTAAATTTATGTTTCAAGTTTTATAATTGAAAATGAACTGAAAAAAAAAGAGAAAAATATTACGTAGGTAACCGAGAAATAAAACAAAGAACCACTCGGGAATTTATAGGAAAAATATCACAGACGTAAGATTAGAAACTAAACTCAATGACAATAATGAAAAGAAAAAGAAGGAAATATTTTGAAAATTTTAAAAATTGTTAAATACATTCTTTTCGGCACGAAAATACCAAACCTGATCGAGTAATCATCCAGGAACTCAATGAGACCACAATCAATGTTCCTTCTTTTCTAGACTGTACAATTTTTCTCGCTAACGCGGTAAAAACAGGTCCTCTGTAAAGGTACCCCGCAAATGTAAAGTAGCCCCAGTTTACAGTACCTCTAAGAAAAATACAACATTGTTTTTATATTACTTGATCAGAAAGACAATGTTTACGTTGGTGTTTTACGGACGACAAGAAGCGCCACTCATGCATTGAGTGCCAACAAACCTGCATGTAAAGTAAACGTCCCTCAATGTAAAGCGTTTTTACATGAAAAAATTGCTGGCCAGTAATTTTGTATGGGGGAATCGAACCCGCGTCCATTGAAACATTTGACTGAAATGTAGCAATCGTCTCTAACCCTCGGCCACGGAGCCAATTACAAAATAGCGATTTAAGAACGCATTTAAATATTCACAACGTAGTACAGCTGTCACCGTTCGTTGTTAACCGACGTTACGTTTTTGCTGGCCACTACCTGTGTATGCTGTTTGTGCACGTGAACAAACTGAAGACAAGACTGTGATACTGTACTTTGTAGTGATTAACTAAACAAATTGAATTTTTGAATTAATTACGCACACAAAAATCACCTGTCTATAATTTAAATAAATAAATAAATACAGACTGTGTCAGCGAAAAACATTGCCGCTTCTGATCAAGTAGTACCTATAAAAAATATCTCCCACAACAAGAGCTAAAAGTGAGTTTACATGACTCGGGAATTGCTCGCTTAATAAGATGAACAATAGGCGCGAGGAAGCAGAAGTCGATGTTGTCCCCCGAAACCAAATTGTTTTACTGCTCAGTGCCCCACAAATTGTTCGTGGGCGCCATATATTTGATGACCCTGTTTTTAAACATTTTTTTCTAATTTTTATGTGATGAGTTTTATTCGATATTTTCAATTATGGACATTTTCATTCTCAAAATGTTACTATCTTCCCACTGAGGGGGGGGGAGGGGGGACGAATAAGGATATGGAATTCTAGTGGATCGTAACCGTACTTACATGATGTTGTAACTCCAATCTCTAAACTTGCGTTAATCTGGCGGTTTTGGTCTCATAAATGACTTTTTTCACCACATAACAAGTCACCCCGAAATGATGCCTTCGAGTTTAGGTTCCTCAAAAATGACTACAAAATTTCAAAAATCAACTTTTTTATCTTCTGAAAACGGAGTGTGTGGAGGAAGGATGCTCGAACACTTTGCAAAAAAAAAAAATTACGAAAAATTTAATTTCAGGATTTAGCTCTTCAGTGGAAAAACGCTGAATCCGTAACAAGTCACCCCGTTTAATGGTAGTGTAGACGAATCACATTGTGGGAGGAAAAACAAATTTCCCTCGTACCACATTTCGCAAGCATAGCGACTGAAGGAAGGTTTAATGGTTTTTTAGTGATTTGTCTTAGTACAAACAGGGGAATGTGCGTCTTTTTCGATTTTTGAAGTTGGATTTTTCCAAGTCAACGAGTATTTTTCCGCATTTTTCCAACTGACAAACTTGATTGTGTAGGAGGCTCTCCCTACCAGAACTATGCCTCTGTCTATGGCGCCCCGAAAGGACAATAAGAAGGAAAGAAATCCGAAATTTTATAGCTAGAAAGCCCCTAATTTTGCGAGCGATAAATTTTTGAAGCTTTTTCTATTGATTGAGTTGGAAAACGTGCAACATTTTTTCCGAGTTGGGGCCCTCTTATTTTGTAACTGAAGCCAATTTGTAGCCAATTTTGTTAGAAACTACCTTCTTCGGTAGATATACATCCGACCTGATATGAATCAATGTTTAGAAAGACTACCGGATTTTATTTTTAAGAAATGCAGTTCCGCAATACCCCTTTCAGTCGGTTGTACCATTAGTAAATATCTGGTGTGATGACTAATTTGACTTATTGAATCTAAAAGGGTAACCGAATGAGCTCTAGCCGAATCCGAACGGATCTTAGCACAACTTGAGTGAACCTTAGCAAGTAGTTACAGAATCTAAATGTGTCTTACCAGTCTGAATGCGTTCTGAGGTGTTCTCCATGTTATTTTATCAAGTTTTCATCTCTGTTCTTGTTGTCTTGGTTTTTTTTATTTTGTTTTACTATTAACTGTTGTTTATCTCGTCCTTCCGTGAACTCAATACTGTCATTCTTCGTTGACGTCATGTCGGGTATAATTACTTTGAAACTTATCGAAGTACATTCCCGAGTATGTAGATTTATTGTAAAATATCGCACATCGTTATCAGTGAATAAGTTTTAATACCGTTTATACTTTTATTGCGACGTTACTTTACCTACAGCTGAATACAGTCTTGGCTGATTGGCTGATATAAACCTTCAAATTATTCGTTCTCCTTTTGGAAGAAAGAATTTCGAATTTTAATAATGCAGTTAGACTTTTATATCTATACCTGAATGTAAATTAGGGCTGGGGGAATTGTTTCATGATATAGAGACAGCAATACATTCCAGTATATATATATTCGAAACTGATGTCATGATGTAGAAACAGCGACATCTGCAGGTAACTCTGTCTTTTGGTTCTGCGAATTAGCCCATGCTTGAGTTTCACCGGATCCATATCTGAGGAACATGAAAACGCCGTACACGGAAATAACGCTGAGAAACAGAAAGTATTGATTCCATTCTGCTTGTGTCTGAAAACAGAAACCAGTATTTAGGTAATGTTAGTAGAGATGTATACCTCCATTTCAATAATTAATCGAATAAGTATGCCGTTAAATAGGGCAATGTGAGCCATCTAATTAAATTTGAGCCGCGGCGTAATTCTGCAAAGCAATTACACTAGAGCTATCTCGCAGTAGCCCAATGTACTAACATTAGTACCTTGGGCTACTGCGAGACAGCTCTAGGGTCATTCCTTTGCAAAATTGCGCTGTGGCTCATATCGAACCACATGGCTCTCACTGCCCCATTTCGCGGTAATTCTATTGTTGTATCATTGAAAAAAAGAAGGTTGTATGCTCACTTTATTAGGTACCATGTAGCCCTGTATTATGGGACCTAGAGAGTATGCAATGCTTTGACAAGACATGATTATTGCTTGTAGAACGGCGGCATACTGCCCACCCAAATCTATGGGTAGAGATCTGCAGGTGAAAAATATACATGAAAAGATGATACATAAGAATATACAATTTATGGAAACCCGGCATCTAGTTCTGACGAAATATTATCATTGAGTCTAAGCACTATATACAATACGTTGTTATTGTACATCGTTCATTACTTACAAGTATGAGGTTACCGCTAGAGAAAATGACGTACGAATCAAGCAAAAACACGCAAAAGAGATCCAAAAGTTGGCGCAGAAGGCGGCTATTATCAAGAAAATGAGGACAAGGAACTGCCCGCCAGAAATGAAGACTTTGTGCATCTGAAAAAGTCGCTGAATTAAGTTTTGGAACCAAAGGTCGGCTGTGTTACACAAGTCTTCTTGCAAGACGGCCATTGTAATAAATTCTTAATAACTACTGAACGATGGCGCCGCATTTATGGCACCTTGACCAGCCTTACGTTTCTTGTGATGATGCTTGCCTTCGGCGAAATCATGAAGGCATTGATAATTATGGAGACAAACTCTAGGTGATGCGGGTCGGTAATATGAGAATGAACAGTCCTCCTGGTAACCCTGTTTCCGAGGATCACACAGGTCACCCAACATGATTAATATTATGCGCAGAAATATTAATGACCTTATGCTGCCTGCAAGAAATTTGTGCTGGCGCTGTTTTCGGATGCAAATTTGTAATATTTATAAATCTCATTATCAGTTACTCATGTAAAACTCCGTTAGTATTCGATTCAGAAGGGACCAGGCAAAATTCGCGCAGCACCTAGAATTGCGCAGTATCCAAATTAACCCCCCCCCCCCCCAAAAAAAAAGAGGACGTTTTATTGATTGTTTTGCACAATTATAGTGTAGCGTCTATTCGAAAAAATAACGAATTCTGTATACCGAAGAAAGTGTTGACTTTCGGATCGCCCAGTTCTGAGAGCAGTCCTAAGGAATTGTGAACCCGTCTAAGCGAAGTTTTAAAATGTCTTGAACACATGTCTAAAAAAGTCTTGGAAGAATCTCAGCGAGCCTTGAAGATGTTTTAGAGAGTCTTCTAGTTTTGAACAAGCTTTGAAGAATCTTATATAGAGTATTGAACAAGTGTGCAAGAATAAGAATCTGAAAAAATCTCAGCTTGAGGGCGTGTTTGGAAGAGAGCTAGAGGAATAGTGGTGAACTAGTCTTGAAATCTTGAAATATCATTAATGTTAGATACGTCTGGAGGAACTTTGGAATGTTTAAAACACGTCTAGTAGTTCTGTGGAAACCTCGAGGATTCATATACAACTTTGGAAGTCGGAAAGATTTTGAATCAAATCTTGATCATTCTTGAAATAGTATTTACAGTTTTTTAACACAACTTAGTAGACCTTAATTGTGTAATGAAATGCTACTTTCCGTTAAGGTTCAGTATCAAAATGGAAGTATTCCCCTTTTTGTTCCACTCTGAAGGATATATATTACAATTTAACATTGGTTGAACTCTTCTTTAAAATTGCTAATTTCCATTTTATAATCACCTAACAGAGCAAGTCTCGCGAACTCTTTGAGCGCGGTTAATTACCATTTGGACACTGCTTAACAAAAGAGGGAACTAACCCACAAAATCCGCTTTTTGAGGACACGTGATTCGAAGTTCAAGAGCCATGTAGAAACTATATGACATTGCGTTTACTGATAAGCTTTTTTCAACCTGGGTACACATTTTTGAAACGGGGCCCAATTTTGAAAAGTTCTACGTTTTATGCTCTTTCCAACAATACTAGTAACTCATTTTGTTTTAAAATGTGGGTTAGTTCCCTTTTGTTAATCAGCGTACATTTAAGAATCAGCTTAACACGTGAAAACTACCCTTTAGAATACCCGATGTTTTCATCCTTTTGTACATGTTTGTTTCTCTTCCAACCAATACTCGAGGCACTTGGGAACCAAGAGATCATGAGTTTTTAGACCTTAAAACCTGCAAGTGTAGCTGTTGAGATCAGCCTGAGAGTAAAGTTTAGATATGGAATCCATAGCTATGTTGGCGAATTGCCACACCCCGCATCCGAGTGAAATATTCATGTTTTTCTCTTCAGAGAACATCTTCCACAAACTAATGAAAAAATTTTTTTTCTGTTACAGGTGAGTAATAATCCTGCAAGGTTTTTTCATTCAGATTGGTGAGTTGTGCACTCATTATTTTATTATTATTTTTGTCCCCCAAGAAAAATACATGCACAGTTACACACGAAGTGACAGCAGTGATGAAGGAGTGCTTCATTCATGACATTACGGCGAATCATCAATAAACTAGGGAAATTTTAGTAACATGAATGCCCAATAGTGTATAAGCAAATTTTATTTTTGGTCCTCATACAAATTCGAAAATCCATAACATTCTTTTCTCTTGAAGATTAATCTAGAGATGAAATAATGTCCGAGATGAATTAGGCCACCTAAGGTTCCCAAATATTTGAAAATAAATTGCTCCTTTCGATGAAGGTAGGTTGTTGTACGATCAGGAAGGTCACAAGCATAACCTTACCGATGGATTATGGAACGAAAAAAGTTCGAAAGATCGTTGTATATAAAATAATGCTTATAGGTACCAATCCCCCAAACATCTGAAATAAAAAACCAAAAGCCTCTCTCTTCAGATAGGTTATTTGGGCGTATGAGAATGGCCAACCTAGACATTGAAGCTCATGCGAAATTGAAAGAATTTTGAGTGTGAGTATTGTCAAACAAAATGCTTTCTAAAATTTTCAAAAGTAACATATCTGCCTTAACATACTCGTATGAGCGTCGGAAGTCTCAATGTATACAGTCTCATGAAGAACAAATCACGAGAGTGAATTTGATATTATGCGTAGGCATATTGTATTTGTTGAAAATGCCATTCTGTCATCTCACCCAATGCTTCAGTTTCCAATTTTCAGTGACCTTGAACATCCAGCATTTCATATTATTATCTTTTATTGGCGAGAAATAATACAGTTTAGCACTTGAAATAGCATAACATAATCATACTCACGCCAAGCCCATTTGTTGGGCAAAAAACTCCTTTAGCCGAGCCCATTCAGCACGGTCCCACGCTACCCGGTGAAATTGGTTATCCTGGATGAATTTCACGATCTCATCCCTCCATCTCGCCCTCGGACGACCTATTCTCCTTTCGTTTTCGCTGAACCAGAATAGGATTTTGTTCCCCCATCTACCATCGCAGGCTCTGGTTATATGACCACCCCATTCCCATTTTTTCCTCCTGCATTCGTGCACAAAATCTCTAATTCCTTTGAATTTGCGTTTCAAATCCGAAATCCTTATGCAGTCCTTTAGCTTAACACCTGCTATTGATCGTGTCATGGCGTTTTGCGTACCGTGAAGTTTCGTTCTTGTTTTTTTGTTCATAGACCAAGTTTGGGATCCGTATGATATTACCGGTAGAACACAGCTGTTTATGATTTCGATTTTATTTTGAACCGATAAGTTTCCTTTTAGAATGTATTTTAGTGACCAAAATTTTTTCCAACCTAATGCGATTCGATTATTAATTTCCTTTTCTGTTTTGTTTTCAAACGATATAATTTGGCCCAGATAATTTGTGTTTTCAACGCATTCGATTTCGTCTTCTCCTATTTGTATATTATCTGCTTTTATCGCGTGGGACATGATTTTTGTTTTCGAAAAATTTATAATCAGACCTGCTTCCTGACTAGCTTCTTTTAATTCGTTCAACATTTCGTAGAGATATCGCTTAAATTGTCTGAGATGAGTACAATATCGTCTGCGAATCTTAGGTTGTTCAATTTTTCTCCATTAATTTTGATCCCCCGGTTTTCCCAATTTAGGTTTCTAAATACCTCTTCTAACGAACAGCAGAAAAGATCCGGCGAGAGTGGATCTCCCTGTTTTACCTCTTTTTTAATATCAAAGTATTCCCCCCTCCTCTCCATCAAAATTCTTGCTTTTAGGTTCGTATACATTTCTTGAATAAGTTTAACGTATATGCTTGGAATTCCTTGACGATTTAAGGCGTTTAACATAAAGTCGTGGTTCAGCGAGTCAAAGGCCTTTCTAAAGTCTACGAAGGCGAGGTGGAGGTCCATCTGGTATTCGTTTACTTTTTCAATTAGGAGGTTGAGCGGCGTGAATAGGTGATCAGCGGTGGAGTATCCCTTACTGAAGCCTGCTTGTTCGTGGGGTTGTTGTTCATCGATGGTCCCCTTTATTCTGCTTTCGATGAGTTTAGAGAAAATTTTCGATAACGTCGAGCTAAGGCTGATCGGCCTGTAGTTATCGATCCTATGTCTATCGCCTTTTGTTGGTATTAAAATAATATCGGATTTTCTCCAACTCTCCGAGATATTTTTGTCGCGTAGTACTTTGTTAAAAAATTTGGTGAGAAAATTTAATAGTTTATCTCTAGACCCGTATTTCAAACGTTCGTTTGTTGGTCATCGCCCGTAGCTTTGTTATTGCTTAAATTTTTTAAGACTTTTTTAACTTCATCAACTAAAAAAGCCGGCGCCGTTTCAACCAAAGACTCGTCGTCTGAACTTGCTACTACTTGTGGTTCTTCCGGGTTGTCGTAAAGTTCTGCGTAGAATGAGGTAGCTGTTTTATTAATTTCTACTCTTGAGTATTTTTGTTACCTGAATTGTCGTAAACGAACGGAATCCAGTGAGATCCCAGTGATTTTAACTTTTTTATTTTTTTGGTACTTTTAGATGATTCTAAGATCTCCCTGATTTGCTCATCTTCCTTTTCTTTCGCAATTTCGCGTAAGCGTTTTTTCGTTAGCTTACATAGAATATTTAGTTCGATTTTATCGCGAGGCGATTTGTTCTTTTTGTATCTGAGTCTGTCTCTTTTTCTAATCAAGTCTTTAACTTCTATTTTCGGGTCGTAATTTTCTATGTGGTTTGCTGCGCTTGAGGAAGATTTTGAGGTAATTTCGGAAGCCGTGAGTATTTTATTTATTACCCAACTGTTAATCGTGTCAACATCTGTCTGAAGGATCGTGCTGCAATCTTCGTCCCTCATTAGATTGTCTAGTTCGTTACTATACCTTGTGTAGTCAATTGGGTCTAGCTTGTGTTTGGTTTTTTTGGAGAGCTGTCTACGCCAGGTGATTTCGAGATCGCACGTGATTAGA
Source organism: Acanthococcus lagerstroemiae (assembly GCA_031841125.1). Taxonomy (NCBI): domain Eukaryota; kingdom Metazoa; phylum Arthropoda; class Insecta; order Hemiptera; family Eriococcidae; genus Acanthococcus; species Acanthococcus lagerstroemiae. The sequence goes on along the minus strand of CM063111.1, from coordinate 46,849,434 downwards.
CGGTGATCGGAGTATACGCCAAAAATGTTTATTACATCGAAGTTTTTTATGGAGTATTCCTTAGTAGGAGCCAGAATGAAGTCAATCTGATTTTTTTATTCTAGGTTCGGTGAAATCCACGTCCATTAGCATTTCATATATGTCTCAAGAATGTTACCTTGTCTCCCTCCCGGGGCCATTATGTTTCTTATATGAAAAATGAATTCAGTGGTCTTGAAAACATTATTGGATGTGACTTTTGTATTTTTCTTTCAATTTAGTTTTCTCTCTCTGTTCAGTGCCACAATTTTTAATTTGTAAATTTGGGATCAAACTAATACCAAAAATGAATGCAGCGACCTTAAATATAATGTGAATATGCATACTGAATTTTTCAAGATTTTCATCCTCGTCCTCTGGTGCTATAATATTGAACATATTGTCAAAAAAGAAAAACCAAGAGCAAATTCATTGACTCTCAAACCCCGAGAATAGGTATTTGAAGTTCATTGTCCTTACAAAAGCTCGCGAAGTTCAGCTATCAAAATACTTTTTAAATAAAATAAAAAAAATAAAAAAATGTAAATATTCATACGTAAGGCGGGATGGTAGTGATGATGAATAAATTCCGAGGTATATATTAGTAGAGATGTAGGTAAACATGGTTGAGGGATAATCATCCCCTTGTAAAACTCGGTGAAAATGAAAAAAAAAAATCAAAAATTCTACTTTCCGGTCATTAGGCTGTGTTAATGGATGGCAATATACCAGTTTACGTTGACCTCCCCCCTCCTTTACAACATTGTTAACGTAGATACCAAAAAATTTCATGAGATTTTCTTTGAGGAGAACTTGAAAAGCTTCAATTTTAGTATTAACAGTTAAATATGTTTGTGACCGTTTTAGGCTAGTTATAAGAGGAACTCTGATGTACCTTGTATTTTTTCCACAACTGTCTATCTAGGAGGTTTAATGGGAGGGTAGGTACCAATCTTAAAATTGATCCTTATATTATTAAGTCTTAGCATTCAAAATTTCTTGCTTTTATGTCAAACAGTACGATTATTGGTGTAAAATTTTCATGTCAAGACCTTCCGGCAAAACCATCATAGGCAACGTAGAACAATATTAGAGAAAAAAAATACCTAAAGTACATTTTCATTTACACTTTTGAATGTAGTCGTTCCCGTGAGGTAAGACCCTTTAGTGCCTTGGACAAAGTGATTGGCGTTATATTTCAATATTTTATGAATAAAACTGAAGTGGTACTGTGAATGTTCCGTCAGCAAACTTTGTAAGATAAATATCATACTAGAATATAGGTAGCATACTTACTTTTGAAATACTGTAAATATTAGTTGATCTGAGGTAATCAGCTAGACAGGCGAAAAAAGGTTGAGCTATGATACCGCATAACAATGGAACTGCAGATATAAGACCGACCTCCTTAGTATTCAAATCAAGCACATCTGCAAAATAGTTATTAAGGAACAATTATTCGAGTAAGGTTACCGATATCCTACCACAGGACCCCTCAATTTTATTAGCCAATCTGTGTGGGAAAATCTCTAATCTTCAGAAGGAGCTAATAACCTGAAGACTTGCTAATAATTGAGTGGTACTGTGGTGTGCTACCGACAATCTTACCCTATACTAACTCAATCGGATAACTATTATTATTGATTTAATTCATGCAACTATTTCAGAACGTAAATTTTGCTGATTTTATAAGATAAATACGCACATAACGGGCGTGAGTAATCTAAGAGTCCAGTTTTCAGGAGAATTTGCATCATGCACCACCCGCGACGTGACTATTCTAACTTTAATTTTTTCGCAGAAAGTATCTTAAAATTGTATAAATTTGTTTGTTCTGCTTGCAAATGAGTGCTTTGAAAGTCAGCACTATGATATTTACCCAGTAGAAGAACTATGGTGTCGGACCATGGGCGTAGCCAGCAAGGGGCAAGTGGGAGGGGGGCATTCCTGGATTTTGGAGAGAAGAAAATTATGTTCCAGTGCTCACAAAATGATTTTCGAATATTTAAAGCCAGCTGGATAAAATTCGCAGAAAATAGGATGTGCCTAGAGGCCTAGACGCTAGACAACGAAAATGTGTGACTGGCGCCCATATAATTCTACCTTTCTGCCCCCCCCCCCATCCATCTGGAAAAAGTTCTAGCTACGCCCATGTGCCAGACTAAATTAAAAATATTTATCCGAAAGACTCCTTTGTTACCTTTGACGTAAGTAGGAAAGCTAATAACAAGGAAAGAACCCAGCCATGCTGCACAAAATGTTTCGTTTAAAAATGCCAATACTGGTTTTGATGATAAAATACATTTCCACGGAATTGTAACCTGGTAATATGAGGGCAGCATTATGGCTACTTAATCATGAGACAGATATAATTTGACCGTTTTATGAAAATGTGGGAAATAATTGAGCATTACTTTCTCATTTGATACGTTTCCCGGCACACTGCTCAAGTAGGATCTCTCTGCTTGTGATATAAACTTATCTTCTGCTGGAGTATTGCTGACAAGACTGAACCAAATAGAACTCCAAATGAGAGTCACTATTCCTGGAAGTAGGTGTACAGATATAAGATATTATTTACATATTATGCAGCAAACACATATGAGTACAAGGTACGGCAGAGAAAAGTACCTATCGTATTTAAAAAAATATATAGTTCAGCCTATAGAAAACGTTGAGGAACGAGTAAAATGTTTTTGTTTTCATGTACTAAATGAATCAACAGGAATGTATGGACTCCGAGTATTGCAAATTTGCGTTTTTCTTCTTTTTTTGAAATAACGAATCGTACGTTGTGGCAGTGCGTGACTTTCGTAAATGTTTTGACTTTGTACCGAACGAACCTTTGTTTACTGAAAAATCATTGCCAATGTGGTTGAAAAATTACCGCTGGATACCACAGACCCACTGCTAAGGCCAAATAATAAATTCTCTGACGGTGTACTAGCAGTATTCTCGTGCTATTTTAGCCAAAATCTGTCGTTTGTAGTGGCAGTACTGCCGCATTTCTGCCAAATTAGTTGGCAGTAACGTTTTAATAATTTTTTTTTTTGGCTCATAAATTAGAAAAAATTGTTTGGGAAACCTCGTCCAACATAGTTTCATTATTATCAGTCTTCTATGTGGATGATATGCTGCATTCGGAAGTCGGTACACATCCTATTGTTGTGGAAATTATTGTAACTGGGTAAAAATGAGTTGGGACTGAACCATTTGGCTTTTCCATCTCACAATGAACAGTTCTCATCTTGTGTTAAACGTTTGAAAAGAGATAGTTGAAGAACTTACCCGCCACGTAGAACACAGCTCGCCATCCTAATGTGTACGCTACATACCCACATATTGGGAAACTAACCACAGAACCCAACGGTGTCCCAAGGTATACAACTGAGAGTAATAGCGATCGCTCTGTCGGTGGAACCCAATGAACGTATATTTTGAAAGAGAATACTCCAGAAAGGCACTGTTTACACAATAAACAAAAAATGACTAGGTTCCGTTCCAGGAGGCACCCTGTATAGCTCCTACACGCGTGAAATCTACCTCTAATGACAAGAAATATACTTGCCTCTGAAAATCCTTCCAAAACTCTGAGAGACAGGAAAAGGTAGAAATTTATGTGCAAGACTAATGGCGATATTAGAGAAAGAACTCCGGTAACTGTTAACCCGATGCCGAACATAGTTACGCCTCCAATTCTGCCCACAATGAGTGCTGTAAATCCAGAAATAACGAAACCCCAGGCGAAGGCGCCTAGAGCTATACCTTTCTCCACTGAATTCCAGTTGAATTCGGCACTCTACTTAGACAAATACGTACATGAGCATTAATTACATGGTATATGATCGAGGAGTCTACCAAAAGTAATGTAACTATGTAACTACCCCCCCCCCCCCTGCAAAAAACTTTGTTGCCCTATGATTCTGTGCAGGGCATTGTGTTTTTTTTCTAAATCTTCTATTGCTATTTTAGGATGACTCATGAAGACACCGTGTTGCATGTCATAATGGAAGGACTGTCCAGTTATACTTAAAGCAAAAGTCTTAAAGCTTATTGCCGCACTTACCACTATTTTTGTTTCATTGTCTACGATAATTATTTTATTCGAGGTCATGTCAACGATAGCAATACTCAGATTGGCTCTTAGAAGTTGCGATATTATGTGGCCGATGAACATTAGAAATATAACGAAGTATCTCTTCGGAATGCACCAACATCCTAAAGTAGACTGCATTTTTCTATAAAAATTCGTACGTTTATTAACACAATAAACATTACAATACCGGCTCACCGAGTTCGAACAAAATACTGCGAGTATAATCACATGTTATTAATTATTCTTGCCGTTTCCGCGGATATAACCAGACGAAGTGGGAGATTTGTAGCATTAGTGTCTTTACAAAGACTTGCGACAGTCAAGTTCGTTAATTCCCGAATTCACTCGTGGCTATGGAGTTATAAAATATTCTGCCAACTGTGCACGTGATAATTATCAGTTACTTATAGCAGTTGAGAAGAATCACACCAATTAGCTGATAAAAAACAGTAATCTTTCGAAGGCAGAATAACTGTTAACCCATAAAATTCAGCTCTCACTTACCTCACTTGAGATAGTACTTACGAAGACACGAATACGTCACATGGGGGATTCGAGGCGAAGTTATGTTTTGCCCAGTGGCGTGCGGTGAGTTTTTCTAGGAGGTAAGCAATAAACGTAGACAGGGATGTACCGAATAGTTTTTCCTGGGGGGAGGGGGTCAAAAATTGTGAAAGTCCCAACTGACTCAACTCAAAATTCCCAAGTATATCACAGCAAAAAAAACAGCGTTTCGACGTGTTGAATTTTCCCAAGCTCCGCCTGACTGAAATGGTAAATTTTCCCAACTGCTGAGAAAAAAAATTCCTACAGAGGGCGAGTTGCGCCCCCCCCCCTCCCACCTGAGTACGTTCTTGAGCCTGTAGAGAGGTGAAGTAAAAATCAGAATAAAAATATGAAACATGCTACTACAAAAGAGCATTGATCAAATTATTCAAGTTGTCGTATCCCTGTGTAGGGTCATTCCATCTGCATTTATCCTTTTCTCTAATAAATAATAGACATGGCCAACAAAACAGTTTTCCACCATCTTCACAACGGATTAACCACGAAATATTTTCACATTGTGATACGTGGAAATGTCTAGGTAAAAATCGAACCACCTTTCTTTTGCTCAGTCTTCAAAAATGTTAATTCTGGTTTCGGCTATACATTCTAATTGTTCATTAAAAGTAAATCGCGAAAAAGGAAAAGGGTTTTCAATAAGATCCCGAGTACGCATTTTGTGGGCGAAAATTCTGAGCTTTCAAACATAACGCGTTGACTAGTAGAAGAACATAATCACGTTTGACTGTCAACTTCGACGTTTAGGTGTAGCCAAGCCGAGCTAAGCCTGGCTCAAAGCGCTTCCAAAACGCAACCAAATGCACAAGTTTTGTCGCGTTAATCATGCTAGTGTATTTTTGTGTTGGTAAAATACGGAGGTGGAGCATAAGTCGTGCAGTGTTACATGCAGTATGGAAAGGAAGCATTAGATTCGATGCACACCTCGCTGGCCTATACAAATATCCATGTAAAGTCTGGTCCAGTTAAGAATATTTTCGATGTAATATATTTTCAAATTTATATTGTTCAATGCTCACCTGTCCCTCCCGCCAAAGTCTGGAGGGTTGTAAAAATGAGAAAAAGGATCTTAGAAATGTATTCAGCTATCCACAAAATACTAATACATATAAAAACAGTGTACAAATTGAAGTAATCGCATATTCACCCCCTATGGAGCTTGAAAGGTTATGGGGATGGAAGAAAAGAACCTATAATCGGATTCAGGTACTCAGAAAACTCACCAGTACGGTCTCTGTACCATCCTCGAACTTCGTCCAGCCTGTAGGGCTCGCTCGTTATCACCAGGTCAACTTGTCTCTCTCCCACCGTGCACCACAAGAGATCCTGGGCGACTGCACAGTGGTTCAGGTTGACCTGGAGGAGGGTGAGTGGCCTATTCAGCGGCGTTGGATCGGCCGCCGCCGACTGCGGCCTTCTCCTCCTTGGGCGCTCACGTCCCGACATCCCTTGCCGCCCAGGACGTGCGCGGAGTCGCGCCCCTCTGCCCGGCTACATAACGGGCACTTGGGGGGTTGCCGGCACTGCACGATCTTATGGCCGGTTCCCCCGCATCGGTAGCACACGTCGCCCATGCTGGCTGTCGCTGCGCATCTGTTGGCGACGTGTCCTACTTCCAGGTCCCGGTAACACCGTGTCACCTGCCTTGTCTTCTCGAGCAAGCGGACCCTACAATTGCTCCACCCTAACGCTACCTTCCCGCGCCCCAGCGTATCAAGGGCCGCTTGGATCGGCAACTCGACCTTATACGCCAAGGTGCCGCGCGCCATCTCTCCTTGCGTGATGACGCGCGCCTGAGGTAGCGCTGCTACTATCTCCTCCGGTGTCACTGACTGCTCCACGTCAGTCAGGAGCAGGGTGGTGCGGCGCTGCGGTCTTCGGATCTCCGCATCCACGCCCAGCACTTCGGTGAGCTTGCTGACGAAGTTTTCAACAGCTGACTCCTCTCCCTGGAGCTCCAGCAGCATGTCGCCGCCCTTGGTGTGCCGGGTCCCCGTCACTTGGACCCCGCACGCCTTCGGGTCTATTGCTGCCCGGGCCCTCCTAATAAAGGCCGCGTACTCCACCTCTGCGCTCTTCCGCGCAATGATGACTGCGGCAGTACGCGGCCTTCTCTTCTTCAATATCTCCCGCTTACGGGCCTCCCTGCCTTTGTGCGGGGGTACGGACCTGGGCGGGGCGGCTGACGTCTTCTTATCTTCCTGGGCTTTGGTGGTCCTTGGCTTCTTTCTGCGAACCACCTCGGCCCACGTCGCAGCATCCGCATCGGTACGCTCCCCCTCGGAGGCCGGTTCGCTGCGGAGCAGCGCCTGTTCCTGCTCCTTGGCCTCCCTCAGCTGTTCCATCAGCTTTTGGATGTGTTCGCTGATGGGGGTGAGCGGCTGCGTCTTCTTTTTTGGTGCCGTCTTCGTCATGTTCTCTTGTTGCGGCTCCTTCTGTCGTTTCTTCTCTTCCTTCTTCTTCCTCTGCTGCTGTTGTTGTTGCTACTGCTGTCGCTGCTGCTGCTGTTTCTGCTGCTGTTGCTGCTGCTGCTGCGGCTGCACCTTTCTCTGCTGCTGCTGATCCAGCAGTTCGCTGATGCGCCGCAGCTCTGCCTTCAGCGCCTCCATTTCTTTCCTGTGTTGTGCGGCCATGAGCTTCATTCTCCCTTCCAACTCCTCGATTCGTTGGTCGCGCAGCACTAAATCGTCCCGGAGGCGCTTGTTTTCCTTCCTCAGCGGACCCGCCGGCAGCTTCGGCGACTTTGATTTTTTCTTCTCGCCTGGCGTCGGCGTCGACATCTCCCGCTCCGACGACGTGGAGATGACTCACCTCTTCTTGTTTGTGTCTTTCCCTTTTCTTCTTCTCGCTTCTGCTTCTTCGCTTCCCGCCAGGAGGACTTGCGGTTCGGTAAGGTTGCTCATAGAAATGTTTTGGGTTAGCGGTGTTTCGTTAGCCGGCAAGTCTGTTCGTTGCGGGGGGACGAATGTGTCCGCCCCACTATCCGAGGCTTGTCGTATTTGTGCTGACATTGAAAGGATAAGGGTTGCCTTTTAGAGCTACGGCCAGCCTTCCGACGCTGGTTTCCGGACGTGAACGGGTCGGCTGAAGTCTCCCTAAGCGTTACGATGCCTTCACGATACGTAACCCATCCACCAGCGCCTCGTCGTTGCGTGTTCTTGCGGTCCATTACGACTGCAGCAGGGCCGCTTGCTCCCCCACTGCAGAAGGCTCCAGTCACGGCTTTGACCGGGTTTGTTCGAGTTTTCCTTCTCTGAACAAGGTTTTAATCTCGGAGTTTTCCTTCTCCTGCCAAGGTCCCCTCTACTCATAGGGGATCCTTGGTAGCCTGCTGCGCTGTACTACCTCCATTACAATACCTCCGCGCTGGTGCATCATAGGTACACGCACTTGCAAGCGTGGGGTAGCTGCCTCCCTTACTCGACGTTGAAGGTCGAGGCAAGCGCACCGACAATGGGTCGGCCCCCTCCTAGCTCGGCAGCCGCCCAACGATGTTGCTTGGCTGGCACCCCAATCACCACGTGCAGGTGCTAGGTAGGATTTTACTTACTTTTTATGTAAAACAATGACTGATTTTCGTTTTTTGAACCATCAAGAGAATAAAATATTTTTCTTCAAAAATTAGCTTTCAATGTTGGAAAAGAGGTATGTGATAATAATACTAATATGAAATCTTTCAATGGGAAATTTCGTTTTAGGTTTATTTTTACATCTTAGCACACATATATACTGCTAGAAGTACTAAAGTCAACACTATTTTTGAAATATTATGACCGTTACAACCATACCCCGTCTCCCCTAGTTTGAAACTTATCGGAATATTGCACATCGCTATCAGTAAATAAGGTGAAACCATTTATCATTTTATTGTGACGTTACTTTACCTACCACTACAATATTGGCTGATTGACTAATACAAACCTTCAAAGTATTCGTCCTTCTGGAAGAAAGGATGTCGAATTTTAAATGCAGTTGGATTAATCTCTACTTAAACGCAAATACATATTAGGGCTGGGGGAATTATGTTATGATATAGAGACAGCAACACATTCGGGCCCTAGGAAATTATTTCATGATGTAGAAACAGCGACACATTCAGGTAACTCGGTCTTTTGGTTCTGCAAATTAGCCCATGCTTGAGTTTCTCCCGATCCATATCTGAGGAACATAAGAATGCCGTACAAGGAAATGACGCTGAGAAAAAGGAAATATTGATTCCATTCGGCTTGCGTCTAAAAACAGAAACCAGTATTTAGGTAATAGTAGTAGCTTGGCTACTTCGGAACTCCCCCAGAGACCATGCGGTGGATCCTCTGGTTATTCTAGTCATTTAGAGAATGACCAGACAAAATCGGGAAAAATGAAGTTTATTAGGGTTGCACTTACCCCTAGTTAAAATTGTATGCATGGTACTAAGTTTTGTCATGGAGAATGACCTAGGAAAAAAAAAAAGAGAAAAAAACAGGATTCGCCACTACCCCAGACCCTTCTTAGTACACTCCTGGACCTTCGATTTTACATGTAATATTCGTAAATCGGTACATTCCCTGCTCTACAGTTTATTTTCAATTATTTTAGAGAACAAACAACCAGACGACGAATATTTTCGACCATTTTAAATGAGAAATCAATTTACATTCCATCCCCCTCTGTGGCTATCGTCCTGCCTATCTTCCTTAGCACATTAGATCCTCTGCGCGTTTTGAAAGCGCACTTTGCGCATCAGTTGCTGTGGTTGTTGCAATATCCCAGCTATTCTTGTCTGGAGTCAATATGCTGATGCGCTCTCCCACCGCACACATTTTTGTCAATATTGTTTCCACCTCTGGCTGTTGTTCTCTGTACCATCCATAAGTCTTAGAAATATCTGAGCTGCAGTTTTCACAATATGTTTGGCTGCTGCCAGTGTGTGATAGTATGCTCTTCCTACGTGTAATGGGGTATCATTGGCAGTACAGTAAAACCTCGTTAAGACGCTCCTGCTTAATAGGCAATCCGGCATAATACTCCCCTTCGCCGGTAATTGGAACCAGTAGGCCTTTTAACATAGAAATGTCCCGTTTAGGACGCGCCCGTTTAATAAGCGATCCCGCATGATACTCGGTTTCTTGCCGACCCTTTGGAGCGAAAATCCCATTTGAAACGCGTTCAAGGTACAGTTCACTCTCTGTTGAGAAAAACTGTTTCCAGAAAGCTTACTTTAGAAGCATCACTAATGTCCCACAAGACGATTTTTTGGACCCTAACGAATTTCTAGAAGTTGAAAAGGCTTTCTCAGGTTACACATGCTTTGATGACAATCTACTGACGAGTGTAACAGTCGATCTTGAGGAACTCATCAACGATGCCAAAGCTGACGACCAACCAGATGATTCATCACAGGAAAACGATGAACAAGACCAGTCTCCTACTCTTCCTTCACTGAGAAGTGTAGTTGACTCTGTAAGTTCCTTACAATAGTTCCTTGCAACAGGCCCTTAATGCTAGTGATGGTTCAGAGAATATGCTCCAGTATTTAGATAGGATGGGAACTCTTTTATTGAACAATTACCGCAACACTACCAGACAGTCTAGGATTGAAAATTATTTCAAATGATGACTTTTTCAAAATTGATTTTCGGTGATACACATAAACTCTTACCTACATAAGGCAATGTACCTTATGATGATATGTATTTTGACTAATCAATATTGAGCAATATACCAATTCATTTGTGCACTGTAAAAATCTATTTTTCGTTTCTCTGGGTTTCCCAAGCATCCCGCTTAAGACGCCATAGCCGCGTTTATAACGGGTTCCCGCTTAAGAAACGGTAGTTCAGTAATTAAGCGAATAATACGTATACCGTCAAATGGGACTATGTGAGCTATCTAATTTAATTTGAGTCGCGGCGTAAATCTGCGAAGAAATGACCCTAGAGCTATCTCGCGGTAGTCCGAAGTACTAACATTTGTACTTTGTGCTACCGCGAGATAGCTCTAGAGTCAATTCTGTGCAGAATTGGGACTGTGTAAATTGTAGAAGCGCTAGCGTCGAATAGGTATTCTCTGATAAGCGAACGGTGATGTGACGTCACATAGTGAGTTACTGTTAGCAAAAATACCCACTTTTGGCCAAGGAACGTTTTTGACTCCCATAAGAAAAACACACGGAGCAAAGATCATTATGTTACTACCTGAGAGTAAGAAATTTGTTAGAAACCAGAAGTTTATTAACAAATGCTGAATATCTTCTGGATTAAAAATGTATACTTACCTTTGGTTTCTAAGAAATTTCTTTTTCTCAGGTAGTAATATGATGATCTTTATTGCTCCGTGTGTTTTCCTTATGAGAGTGAAAGTAACCATCACCGTTCGCTTATCAGTTTGGTTTAGTTCCGGTGTTGTTGTTTGCCCAGTCAGAATTGTGCTGTGGCTCAAATCAAACCCTCAAATCAAACCAGATAGCTTACATTGTCCCATTTGACAGTAATTCTGTTGATGTATCATTAGAAAATAGAAAGTTATATGCTTACTTCATTGGGCACCATATAAGCATGTACTGTGGGACCAAGAGAGTATGCAATGCCTTGACAAGACATGATGATTGCTTGCAGAACGGCGGCATACTGCCCGCCCAAGTCTATGGGTAAAACCCTGCAGATGAAAAATATAATAAATTATGCGAGATGATGCATAAGAATATATTATAGTTTGTGGAAACCCGGCTCCTAATTTTTACGCAGTTACTAGATAGGTACATATATGTATAGGTCATTATTGTAGATCTTTCATTACTTACATGTATGAGGTATCAGCAAGAACAAATGACATACGAATCAAGCAGAAACACGCAAGAGACATCCAAAAGTTGGCGCAAAAGGCGGCTGTTATCAAGAAAATGAGGGCGAGGGACTGTCCGCCAGAAATGAAGACTTTGTGAACCTGAAAGGGTCGCTGAATTAAGTTTTGGTATCAGTGTGACCCCACGATGAACATTGTCACCCTGAGTGGGATGAAATTTTTTGAAAATATAACGAGGTAAGGTGCCAAATGTTGATCTATTTTTTTCAAGTGGCCCCTCCTTTGCGAAGTTCAACTATCAAAATTTATACCGGGCGAACGTCTGGCGCGCTAGTATCGCTCTAGGTGATAAGAATTTGAAAGATTGATCATGGCAATCAAAATTATGTGTAAATAGAGCAATTTTCATGAATTTTCGCATTTAAAAAATATTTAACATAATGTTGATGGAGGTTTCAAAAATTTTTCGTACGGCTCTTAAAATTATATTTTATCCGACCAGCAGAGGTAAAGTAATCGTGATGATTGATGTTTTTCTATGACAAATAACAAAGAGAAAAATTTGTGTCACGTTAAATACACATTACTACACTTCCGAATACCTTCACATTATTAATAATTAGAAAAATCGAAAAAATATGGGGGAAATAGTTTTGGTCTTCCTTTTACCATTATTATCTCCATTGAATAGTTCTAGATGATCATCCTTTCAAAGCTTCTATTTCTGACCGCCAGGGGACGACTCTTTCGATGCACGGTCCCATCTTTTTAAATACATGAATAAAAGAGTAAATTTTCAGGCATGGATATCTAAGGTAGGATAGCGGTGAGGACGAATAAATTCCCAGGTATGGAAAAGCAGAGATGTAGGTAAACGGGATGAGGGATAATTATTATCCTTACCCTTTGTAAAACTCAGTGAAAATGAGAAAATGTCAAAAATTCTACTTTTCCGCTCATTAGACTGTGTTAATGGATGATAGTATACAAGGTTACTTTGACATCTCCCTCCCCGTCACCTTTACTGCATTTTTAATGTAGATACAAAAAAATTGCTAGAGATTTTTTGTGAAGAATTTTTTATTAATTAATTTATTCTTATTTTATTTTATTTTATTATTATCGAGCCACGGAGCTACACTCTTGGGCCATGGGCTTAGAAAAGGTTGTCGTCTATATTATGTCGCCGAGGTATCCAGCAGCGGAAAGGTAGATGAGGGTCTTGTTTATGTGCTTGTGGGCAGGGGTGCAACCAGAACTTTTTTTGGAGGAGACAAAAATTTAGAAAAAAACTTGGGCTGAGGGATGAAAACTCGATTTGGTACCTACCTGATTTAGTACCTTCTTATTTTCATGAATTGATTTTGAGAAAATTTCGAATTTTGGGAGGGAGCTGTAGCCTTTAGCCCCCTCCTGGGTTGCGCCCTTGCTTATGGGAGTTGGAAAAGGCCAAAATATTTGAAAAGCTTCAATATTGGTATTAACTGTTGTATACGTTTTTAACCGTATATACTGGGTTAGTTATATACCGAACTCCGATGTACCCCGTCTTTTTTTAGGAATTCTGACGAGTGGGTACCAATCTTAAAATTAATCCTTGTATTTTTGAGCACCAATATCCGAAATTTCTTGCTCTTATGTTAAAAAGAACAATTATTTATGTTGAATTTTCATATCAATACCTTCTGGCAGAACCTTGTAATTAACATAGAACAATATTAGAGAAAAAAGACCTAATACCTATTTTCATTTGCATTTTTGAATGCTGCTGGTAGTCGTTCACGTGAGAAATGAAATAAGTTATATTTTAAAACTTCACGAATAGGACTGAAGGGGCATCGTGAATATTCCGTCAGCAAAGTTTAAAGTAAGTGTCATACTAAAATACAGCACCTACTTACTTTTGAAACGCTGTCAGTATTAGTGGATCTCAGGTAATCGGCTATACGGGCGAAAAAAGGTTGAGTTATGATACCGCACAACAATGGAATTGCAGATATAAGACCAACCTCCTTAGTATTCAAATCAAGCACATCTGTAAATAGTTATTAATGAATAGTAATTAGGGTAAGGTTACCGATATCCTACCACCGGACACCGTAATTTTATTAGCGAATCTGTGTAGAAAAATCACTAATCTCCAGGAAGAGCTAATAACCTGAAGATTTTCTAATAATTAAGAGGTACTGTGGTAGGCTATCGGCAACCTTACTATAATTATCCTAATTCAATCCGATACCTATATCGTTATTGATTTAACTCGTGCAACTATTTAAGATCGTAAATTTTACAGATTTTGTAAGACGGACGGGAGTAATCTAGACGTCCAGTTGTAAAGAGAATTTAAATTTTATGTCCCCCTTCCTCCCTTCCGCATGCCCGTTGTAAATATGATTTTTTGACAGAAATTGTATTGAAAATTGTAGAAATTTGCTTGTTCCGCTTACAAATGAATTCTTTGATACATCCTGTAGAAGCATTATGGTACCGGGCCCATAAGCCCTTCACTAAATTAAAAATATTTTTCAGAAAGACTCCTTTGTTACCTTTGACATAGATGGGAAAGCTGACAACAAGAAAAGATTGAAGCCATGCTGCACAAAATGTTTCGTTAAAAAATGCCCATACTGGTTTTGATGATAAAATACATTTCCACGGAATTGTAACCTGGTAACATAAGGTCAGCATTATGGCTACTTAATCATGAGACAGAGACATAAGTTGATCATTTCATGAAAATCTAGGAAATTATTGAGCATTACTATTTCATTTGATATATTGCCTGTCACACTGCTCAAATAGGATCTCTCTGTGTGTGATATAAACTTATCTTCTGCTGGAGTATTGCTGACAAGAGTGAACCAAATAAAACTCCAAATGAGAGTCACTATTCCTGGAAGTAGGTGTACATAAGGTATTATCTACATATTATGCAACAAAAGCATATTGTTTTCATGTACTAATGAATCAACAGGGGTACTTAAATGGACTCCGAGTGTCCCTTTCGCAGTTTTTTTCTTCCCTTTTGAAATAACAAATCCTACGTGGTGACAGTGCGCGAATTTCGTAAACGTTTTGAATTTGCACCGAACGAACCTGTGTTTACTGAAAAATCTTTACGAATATGGTTCAAACATTACCGCTGAATACCACAAACCCACTGCAATAGTGTACTAGCCGTATTCTCGTGCGTTTTTTCGCCAAAACCTGTCGTTAATAGTGGCAGTACTGCCGCATATCTGCCAAATTGGCTGGCAGCGCTGTAATAATACATCTTTTACCGACTTTTCGGAGAAAAGGGAGGTATTACACTCATCACAGTTGTCAAGATGGGGACGGGAGCAATGTTTTTTTTACGTTTCAGAGTGTTTAGAACACGATTGTAATAGTGGCTGAATTTCAGGTTTCCTTATATATATGTATACTAATTTTGTGGCACGAAAATCAATTGATTCCAAATTTTGATATATTATGGGGCAGTACTTGAAATTGTGCAGTAAAGAGTTTGAAGGCAATCGGTCGAGAGTTTTCCTTAAGGACAAAATTTGTGGCACGAAAATCTCAGGAACTATTGAATCATTTGATTCCAAATTTTGGTAGATTATAGAGAAGTACTCGAAGTTGTGCAGGTAAAAGTTTGATGACAATCGGTTGAGTCGTTCACGAGTTTCCTCAATTTAAGTTCAGCGTAAGAAGCGCGAGGCGATGACTTACGTACTCAATGTTTTTTTGGGATTTAATTGATACGAAATCTAATTTTGATAGCCGCGTGGGTAGTTTTCTATTTTTATAATACTATTCCTTGTCGAGGGTGGCGTTTTTTTTAAACGTCAATGGCCTTAAACATTTCGGCCGAATAATCCTAGTGCTTTTCGGCCAAAGGCCGAAAAGTCGGTACTGTTTTCGCTTAGCGAAAGCTTTTTTTTTTGGCTCCTAAATTAGGAAGAACTATTTGGAGAACCTCGTCCAGCATGGTTTCATTAATATCAATCTTGTATGAGGATGATATGCTGCAATCGGGAGTTGGTTATACATCCTGTTGCTGTGGAAATTATTGTCAACAGGATAAAAATGAGTTGTGACTACACCATTTGGCTGTTCAATCCCTCAGTAAACAGGTCTCATATTGTGTTTGATATCTGAAAAGGGATAATCGAAGATCTTACCCGCCATGTAGAACACAGCTCGCCATCCTGATGTGTATGCTACATACCCACATAATGGGAAACTAATCACAACACCCAGCGGTATCCCAAGGAATGCAGCTACGAGTAATAGCGATCGCTCTGTCCATGGAACCCAATGAACATATATTTTGAAAGAGAATACTCCCGAAAGGCACTGTTTATACAATAACAAAATATGATTACGTTCCGTATCGGAAAGCACACTGTATAGTTCTTACACGCCTGAAATCTACCTTGTAACAAGAAATTATACTTGCCTCTGATAATCCTTCCAAAACTCGGAGAGCCAAAAAAAGGTAGAAATTCGTTTGTAGGACTAACGGCGATAGTAGGGAAAGAACTCCGGTAACTGTTAACCCAATGCCAAACATAGTTACGCCTCCAATTCTGCCCACAATGAGTGTTGTAAATCCAGAGATGATGAAACCCCACGCGAAGGCACCTAGAGCCATACCTTTCTCCACTGAATTCCAGTTGAATTCGGCACTCTATTCAGACAAACACATATATGAGCAATTACTTGCATAGCAGGTATATGACTGAGAGTCCACCGAAGTGTAAAGTAAATACTTCTCCTCCCCCCCTTCCCACAAAAAAAAACAACTTTGTGGGCCTATCATTCTGTGGAGGGTATTGTTTTTTCTAGTCTTTCATTGCTGTTTATGAAGATTCTGTGTTGCATATCACAATAACATAGCTGTCCAATTATACTTAAAGCAAATGTCTTAAATGTTATTACCGCACTTACTATGACTCTTGTTTCATTGTCCACGATAACTGTTCTATTCGAGTTCATGTCAACGATAGTAATACTCAGATTGGCTCTTAGAAGTTGAGATATTATGTGGCCTATGAACATTAGAAATATAACGAAGTATCTCTTCGGAAGGCACCAGCATCCTAAAGTAAACTGCATTTTTCTGTCAAAATCCGTATAAACACACTAAACAGTATAATATCCTCTCACTGAATTCAAGGGAAATACTGAGAATATAAGTACATATTATTAATTATTCTTGCCGTGTACGCGGATATAACCAAATTAAGTGGGAGATTTGTAGCATGAGTGTCTTTACAAAGACTTGTGACAGTCAAGTTCGTTAATTCCCGAATTTTCTCGTAGCCATGGAGCGATAAAAAGTTTTGTCAACTGTACACAAAATAATTATCACTTACTTATTGCATTTGAGAAGAACCACTCCAATTAGCTGATAAGATACAGTAATCTTTCGAAGGAAGAATAAGTGTTAACCAATAAATTCCACTCTCGCTTTCCTCACTTGAGATAGTACTTACGGAGACACGAATATGTCACATGGGGATTTGAGGCCGAGTTGTGTCTTGTCCTACCAACTTCAAAGTCAGCTGCATGTTGTCCATGCATCTTCTTGGTGACATACCTTCTGATTGGTTGAAAAAGAGACCCCTATCTTGCCTCAAATCACATTCTCTATATTTTTATGGGTTGAGACTTCATGACCCTCTTTTTCGTCGATCTAATAGGTATATACTTATTACAACAGGAAAATTAGATACTTAAATCAAAATATCATCGACTTTTTTTTCTATTCTGCCAATGAGATACTCGAAAATGTTACTGTAAGCGTACGCAAGAAAGAGCAGTTATTCATGGACAAACCTTGATGAAAATGTTGTGATGCCAACCAAACAAATATGGTAAACAGACTAGAGTGTCGCCCCCTCCCCTCAAAAACATGTATGAACTCCACTATCGTTTCATTTTTGTGAACATTTCAAAATTTTAGTTTCCTAACTCAGTTACAGCTCTCGCTTTCTTCATGAATGAAATTAAAATGAAACCCCGCTCGCGAGTTAGGAGGCACGCAAAAGTATGCCGAACTGGGTTACTGAAGAAATTCGGTTGCAAACCCAATGTGTGGTGTGGTGATTACTCGAGAACGTTTGTTAGCAGAGAATTTTCTTTGTAAGTAACAACAATAGAACAACGGCGTATGCTAAAGAACAAAAATACCAATATGTTATTATCATACTCTTTTACATAATTGCATAATACTCCTCAGAAAATTTAAAGACAGAGAAATCTAGCTGCTGAAAGGTGTAAAATAACAAAAAAGGAGAATTTCAAAATGAACGGAGGAAAGTGAAGATGAACCTGAAACTGGCAATTAGTATAGGTAGACTTTAAGAAAAATGTAAAATTTGGGAATAGAAAAATCAGTTCCTATTGAACATTTTTGTAGATAGTAACTACTTGGCCCGTAGGAGAAAAGAGTGAGTAAATTAGAGCAATTTCTACAAAATTACAGTACGTGATCAGAGTAAGTTTCGGGCTTAAAATAGTATATGCTGCCATGTCTATATCATCCTGTATTGACAATAAGGTTTCAAGATTCTACCAAAAGTGGTAAATTTTTGATAATTTGTTCGAATAGAGTACTCTTTCCCCCCCCCTTTGTATCCTGAAAATGTGTAATCGAACTATTTGACACAAAATTGCATCGAAAGACACGAAAATAGGTTCACTGTTGCGCATGGTGAACACCACCGCTTCATGTAGAAATTGATAGATTCTGTGCATTAGATACACGAACAGAAAGAACAGATGACACAAGAGGCCAGACCAGATAGTCGGCAACTAAGACACTGGCGGAGGAAGGCCATTTTTTTGGAAAAACACGGTGAAAAAAATTATGAAAAATCTCTAATGAAATAATTTTTTAAAAAAATATAGTACTTGAGCAATTTTTTCTTCCGTGTGTAGGGTGTGCCAATTCACCTTTTTTTCTTCTGTATTCCAGAGCGCTTTCGGCTGTTATGCCATCATCAGTGGAGTACCCTAAATGAGACGTCTCTTGTGGTCTTGTAGTTATAGTCGAGAGTAGTACCCTGTGGCGTCATTTTTTTTTTTTATAGTTTCGTTATGTCCTGACAAAATTATTTTGTCATTTTGTCTTCCTTTTTGTCATGTCGCTTAGCATAACATACTGTCGATAGTAATGTCGCTTAGCATAATCTGTTATCAATTAACGTCGTTTCGCATAGTTCATCATTTGATCGTATAGACAAAATGTCATAACATAATTTTTTTGTTATTTTGTTTTGTCATTTCATTCATTTTTTGTTATGTCATTTCGATTTTGTCAAATAACAAAACTGATAAATGTTTTTGTCATTATGACTAAATTTCTAATATTCAATTGTCATTTTGTCATTTTGTCATTTTGTTTTGTTATGTCTATCAACACTGCTTAGATTGACATTGAGACGAAATTGTTCATTTGTTATTTTTTGTCTTATTCGATTTTTAATTCTATATCATAAATTCAATCAAATTTGGATCTCAATTCTTCATTGTTCA
This sequence comes from Acanthococcus lagerstroemiae, assembly GCA_031841125.1. Classification (NCBI taxonomy): domain Eukaryota; kingdom Metazoa; phylum Arthropoda; class Insecta; order Hemiptera; family Eriococcidae; genus Acanthococcus; species Acanthococcus lagerstroemiae. Next base: position 46,830,446 of record CM063111.1, on the reverse strand, counting down.
ATTACTGGTGGGTGTCTATTCACAATGGCTAGGAGGTAGTATGTCACATTTCATTTTCTGTCAGAAAATCAATTATAACGTTGGTACCACTGCGTTTTTTCTAATTATGCGGCGTCCAGCATTCAGCTAGTTGTTCATGAGGAAGTTAAGTATTGTCCTCGTCCAAGCAGGGCTGCTGTCAGAAAACTGAAATGTGACACACTACCTTTTCCTTTTAAGCCATCACGTATGTTAGAAGAGTTTGAAAGTACATGCTGCGAGCTCGTTTCAAGAAGTTATTTTGGTCCTTTTTTGACCTTTTTGGTCCTAAAGAAATTCGAGAGTGGTCCGATTCAGCATCGCTCATTTGGCAACTAACCCATTTTGTGGTATGATTGCAGAATAAGGTCAGCTTCGATTGTCCTGAAATATAATCGTACCACTAGGTTTCTAACTCTCACCCCTCTCCAATCCTTATTAGGATTGAATTTCCAACAAAAAAATAATAAATAAATAAAAGAGAAGATTAGTCATCAGAATATTGAATTGTGTCCTCCCAGTGGCGGATCCAGGGGGTACCCCCCCCCGTTGAATATTTTTAACGCGATAATAGATAAAAAGGAATAAAAATGATGAATTGTTCGCTCATTACACGCTACAAGGGTCATTGCCGCTACAGTGCCCCCCTATTCGTTTTCTGAATCCGCGCTTGTGTCCTCCCACTCTATGAATCTTTTTCAGCTCCTCTGAGTACCTGCATTCGTTATAGTCAGTCAGGGAAGACATTGTACCGTGTTTGCTTGCCAATTTGTGTCGCATGTGGATCGTAGAGCCTCTTGCTTCTAGTCGTAAAAATGTATATTTGTTGCTCTCAGTACACTATGCCTTATCTGAATGTTAACGCTAACATATTAAAACAGTAGCTTTCAACTTAGGAACGCTAAGTTATCGGATAAATGTGCCTATAAATGGTCAGATTTGAAAACACCTATATTATGATCGCTAATCAGCGGTCTAAAATTCCGAGAAGTATTCATTAATGTGGAATCGATGCATAAAATACTGAGAAATTATCACTTTTTGTAGATTCTCCGGGTCGGAGGACCAAAATATTTGCAATTTTCGCGATTAAATCGCGTAAACCTGCAGCTAGGGAACATACATGACTAGGACAAATATATTTGTAAACGTGAAGTACTTGGCGTGGCAGATTCCCTTTCAGAAGAACACCTGACCTTTTATCGGTGAAAATTTGGCTAGAATGATCAAACGTTATCTAATAAGTTACCCAGCTAATTGAATAAACATAAATGCAAAACAGTCGTACAATGTACACGGCTGTAAAGCTGGAACCGCTCACTCGTTAACGTGATTTCTGCGGTGCTACTCTTGGCACTCTCGACTGAAATCGGCGAATCGCTGAATGAACAAGCGCAGGGGATCCGCGGATTCGATGGCCATTTATAAATCAACATAGACGAGAAGCAAAAAAAAATCACCGTACGACAAACATAAAACGATTACTAAATTACGGTAGATATAGAATTTCTTAATGAAATATTTCGAACTGGTTCTGAAGATGCTTGGCGACGCTACCGGTTAAACCAGGTTATATGTAAAATCTTCTTAATCGTGAAACATCTTCATTCACCTTACCAGGGGGCTCAACTCGGCTGGGCTGGGCCTCTCGAAAGCCTGAACAATGTACGACTAAACGCGAAAATTGCTCTTGGTTGAGTCAATCGAGAAACTCGAAGCCAGAACGATTCTTAACAGAAAGGCACAAGGGCGGCAACATTCAGCTATTTACAGTAATTGACGTCGTCCAGAATTCGATATTTAATTACAGTAATTTTGGAAACGCATACGCGAATCTTTTTCAGCGTGTGACGTCATTGCTTAATGTGGAATAACGAGTTTCGATTTGAGTAATTGCTCTGCCAAACTGTACTACTAGACTAGGCGACTAAAAAGAAATAAAGACAATGTTCGTAAGCGAAATTTGTTTTGCGGAAAATTGTCAAGAATGATCTCTTGACTAATATACTAAAAGTTTCCACCCTCACAAATGGTGCTAATTTCCATAGAAGGAGAAGATAGTCAAAGCCTCCAAAAGTGGGGTTTTGCCAAAATATCGGGAAAGTCAAATTTACAAGAAAAATAAATAAATAAATAAATAAAAAATTGCTCCGGGTAAAATTTTGCGGATTTTCCCAACTCGTCCACAAATTTCTCCAAGAGCAGGGATCAAAATGACTCTCCATACTGCCATACTTTGATACATGGGAGAATACACATACAGTGTCACTAAGTTTTGTAAGCCGCAAGGCCCCTAATTACCTTCATGATCCCTGGAATTTTTTCCTTTCAAAATTCCCACGGGGGGGGGGTAAGTTGCCACCCCCTATTGGTACGTCCCTGATTTAAGTACATAATCCCAAACTTTCAAACAACTCTCGAGAAAGAAGCTGAATTTTAATATTAATTTTCTAACGAAGTTTCGTCTGCGTAATGTTCATGGCAAAATGCACCTCTAGTTTGGTTCGAAAAACGCCCTTGGATATAAAGAATTATAATTTGTTCTTATTTACTGGAAACAATGTTTACAATTTTCCCCTCTTTCCAGTAGTTGCAAAATCCCTCCCCCCCCCCGATCTATTTTGTAAATATATTTCACTTCGAGCAGTTCTCAAAAGTGTTCGCAGTAACCGTTGATTCACAAAAACAACCCGATGAACACAAAACATATTTTATATTTACATTTATCTACAGTAGGTATTCGGTGTAATATTTAAGGCTCGATTTTCGCTTATCGGTTACTTAAAGAACTATACACGAGACTGAAAAATGCCTCTGGCTTCTGTACACCTGAATCTCACCTCAAATGACCAAAAAGGTAAATCCTTAAGGTAAGTAAATAACGGAATAACGCAATTTGTAAAGACTGAAACACAGTCAAGGTAACATAAACCCACCGAAATCTACAGAAGTACTGTCTTCGTGTCTTCGCATCAAATTGAACTTTTGAACTTATAATATTCTTTGACATCTGTGTGATCGTATCACCCGTGCAAGAATTAAAGTCTATCCTATATGTGGCCGTGAGACTTTCCAGCACACTTCGGGCGTAAACGAGAAAAATAGCGATTTGAGATTTCGACTCCCTTCCGCTATACATGGCAGTAAAAGAGAAGCCAAGTTCCACGGTCGAGAAAATGATTTTAAACCGTAAACACGTAATCGACGCTGTTGGTGTCCCCGGTGTCCACTCCGGGCTTCTCGACGTTGTTATTGCCCAACACGGTGTAGATTTCCTCTTTGGGCGTCTTCAATACTTGCTGAGCAGTAGGACCTAAAATGGTCTCTACGTACTCGTTCAGAGCTCGACATTTTTTCTCCGTGTTCACGTCGTTCGAAGCGCCCCAGATGATTACGCCGGCGGCGCCTTCCTTCTTTGGCACGATGAACGAATTGATGAGATCATTCTGAAACGTAAAACAGTTTTATAGCTTGTGGCTCGAACAAAATAGGTTATTCGTGTGGTGCAAATTTGTATTCGCAGTACTGTATCTCGAATGCAGATACATGGAGAGGTCAAAGCAGGCAGTTGCCTCCAAAAAAAGAGGTTCATGAATTCATAATTTTCTCGTTTTGTCGACTATAAAATTAAAAAAAAAAAAACCGATTTATTCAAGTGATTCTACATTAAGCTTGCAATTTTGCATACAAATTGTACGGTTGCCACTTGGAACGCCACCACCTATAAGTCGCCCACGATGAGGCATAAGCCTTTGATACCTTGTCTCACCTTTTTGCGCACTTTGCAGTTGCTATCCAGCAGGGTCCCAAGTGTTCCGTATGCCCTGCGTACTTGAACTTTAGTTTTTTGATAATGTACTATACACTTTTTTTCCCATGTTTGTTTCCTGATTCAAATTAACCTGACTCTATCCTTTACCCGAATGTTGAGGATGCTTCTCTACATTGAGTTTTGCGCTGTCAAAGTTTCTTTATTTGATTTTGCGTTGGAGTCCAAGTTTGGGTGCCATTCTGTAAAAGCCCACGGACAATTTGTTTACGACTATGTTTCATTAGATAACCAATTTCAACTTTTGTTTCGGTCAAACATAACTTCTTTTCATATTTTACATATATTTCTTACGAATGTGTAAAGTTCCTCTATTGTAGTATAATTTCACACACTTTTCTCAGAGGCTCGTAACTGTTCTCGCTCGCATGCAAGTGTACTCATTTTTAAATCAAAATATTCCCTGAATCTTCCTCTTTCCAGTAATACTAAATATGACTACCGTTCCTTTCACTTTCAACTTGCTGGAGCGCATTATTGCTTGAAAAATATGAAATAGTGTGTAAGGTTACCGCAGTTGACAGCATTTTAAAATGAGAGATCGGGCTGAAAACGGCAAAAATCCTGAAAATTAATATTTCCTTCCAAATTTCTGCGTTTACATGATATGCCTCATAATTATCAAACTCATTTTAAAAAATCATAAACATAAAATAAGATAAGCTAAAAAATATGAAGAATTGCTGTTTTCGACATTTTTTTTCTCACTTTCTAGAAGTTTCTCGATGTCTAGGAGATTTTTCGAGCGCGGTTTTATATTCAGAACATCAAAATACATATAGAAATAATATTCTCATCTTTGAGCATTTTTCGTGCAAAACTGTGTAATTTTAAATAAAGATCTCAAAAAAAAAATTGTAAAGTTATACTCGTACGTAGAAAAATGTTTGCAGTTTTTTCATTTCTAACTAGCAACACTGCTAGTATTCGAAACGAGTTTTTTTTTGTGGGGGGGGGTGAGAAAAATTACAATTAGAAGTATTTAAAATGTATGAAAAAATCTTGGCCTTTCCGGTCTGCAGTTTGACTCCCTTGAAGATTCAGTCTAGTTTCTGTAGCTGGTGCCCATTTATCCTGTGATCCGAGGAAGAGGAGAAACTGTTTAAAATCTTTACATTCAACAGTTTTCGTATCACTGATCAACCGTTGGTCGATTTCGTTTTTTGTTACCCCATCTGGTGATCTCCCAAGTCCATTTTTTGCTTCCTTTTTTGTAAAAGAAGGATACTGCAATTTTGAAGTTGTTTTCTTCTGCAAAATTTAGTAGTTTTTCTCCGTTTGGGTTTGTTCTGCCAGACGTGTATCTGCCTAGGTTCTGACTGCTATACCCAGGGCCGGCAACTTTTCGTAATCCCATGTGTAGCGAAAAAGACAACCCTGATTTTACTCAATAATGTTTTATTATCGTATCATTAGGCCGTATGCATAAAAATTAAGCTTTAACCTCGAAGCAAAAGAGCGGAGTGAGAGCCTTCGCTCCGGAGGGATAGATACGAGTACAAGTTTAAGGTTTTTCTTCAATCCGTATACATGAGCTTTCTCATTCACTTCAAGGCGAACGGTCCACAAAATAAAGCGAGTGCTTCAAAGATATGTGTAACAACGTGTGTTCAAGTGGTTACCAGCCGACGTATGTGTCCAAGGAACTTCTTCTACATCGAAAATAATTCAAAGAAGCGAAGACAAAGATGGTGGCAGTGCACAGGTGGAAACGCACCAGACGTAGAAAACGATGAAATAATTTTCGGGAAATCTCCGATGATTTCTGAAGAGTTTCATCGAAAATCTTTGAGAAAAATCTCCGATTATTTCCGAAGAATTTCATCAGAAATCTTCGAAAAGACCCCTTTGATTTCTGAAGATAATTTCCGAAGAATTTTATTGAAAATATTTGGGGAAAATTTCCGATCGGTTTTGAAGGATTTCATCAGACATCATTGAGGAAAATCGCAGACGATTTCAGGATAATTTCATCGGAAATCTTAAGGAAAATTTTCCGATAATTTATGAAGAATTTCATCGGAAATATTTGGGGAAAAACTCCAATGGTTTTTGGAAGAATTTTATAGAAAGTTTTCAGGAAAAATCTCCGATCTTTTCCAGAGTATAATTTCATTGGAAATCTTTGAGAAGAGTCGCCGATGATTTTTAAGGAATTTCATCGGAAATTTTTGGGAAAAAAATTCGATAATTTCCGAAGAATTGAGACTATGTTTCATTCATGCGACGGAATCAAAGATATTTCCCGAAAATTTTTGATGAAAGTCTTCGGAAATCAGCCCACAATTTCCGAAGAATTGTATCGACAACAATTTGAGATAAATCTCCGATAGCTTCAAAAAAATATAATAAATTGGAAGTCTTCGAAAATAATGTCCTCTAATTTTCGGAAAATTTCATTGGAAATCTTCAGAAAAAATTTCTGATTTCCGAAAAATTTTCCAAAAAATATTCGGGGAAACTCTGATCTTATTGCATGAGTAGGAAATAGTCTCAATTCTTCGGGAATCGGAATTTCCCCCCCAAAATTCCCGATGAAATTCCTTAAAAATCATCGGATATTCTTCTTGATTTCCAGTGAAATCATTCTTTGGAAATCATTAGAGATTTTTCCTGAGGATTTTCGATACAATTCTTCAAAATCTATCAGAGTTTTTCCCCGAATGCTTCTTATGCAAAAATTATCGGAAAATTTAATCGGAGAATTTTGATAAAATCTTTTGGAAAACATTGGAAATTCTTTCTAAAGATTTCCAATGGAATCCGTCGGAAATTTTCCGTATTTTTTCCCAAAAATTTCCGATGAAATTCATTTAAAATCATCGGAGATTCTTCTCACAGATTTCCAATGGAATTATTTTTTGGAAATCATCAGGGATTTTTCTGATGATTTCCGACAAAATCCTTCAAAAATCATCGGATTTTTCCAAAATATTTTTGATAAAATTCTTTTAAAATTATTGAAAGATTTTTGAAGAAATTCTTCGGAAATCATTGGAAATTTTCTCTGAAGATTTCTGATGAAGTTCTTCGGAAATTATCAGATATTGTTCTGGAAGATTTCTGATAAAATTCTCCGGAAATCATCGGTAATTTATCCCAAAAATTTCCGGTGAAAATCTCTGGGTATCATCGAATCTTTCTTCTGAAGAAATGCTTCAAAAATTATTAGAGATATTTTCTGATAATTTCCGATAAAATCCTTTGGTATCGTTGGAGATTTTCCTTAAAATTTTCAACGAAATTCTCCTGATAATCATCGGAGATTTTTCTCAGTGATGCATGTCCGATGAAATTCTTTGAAAATGATCGGAAATTTTTCCATAATATTTTCGATAAAATTCTTCGGAATTTTCTTCTGAAATCAAAGGAATCTTCTCGAAGATGAATGATAACTGTACGTGTTCTTCGAAAAGAAGTCTACTCGGGATTAGATACATTTTTTCGCGAGCGAAATCTTCACTTTTGAAGTTAACACTCCTCTTTATGCATACAACTCGAAGAGAAACCTTTTTCCCGAAGCAAACGCTCTGACTCCTGAGCCCAAGCTTCCTCTTCACTTTTTTTATGCATACACTCTGCGGCTTCTCTTTATGCATACCTCCAATTGTACCAATAATTTCCCCGGTGTTGCCATGTGTAGCATCGCTACACATGAAATTTCGCATCTGTAACATTCGCTACACACGCTGTACAGAAGTTGCCTGCCCTGGCTATAGGATAAATCGTCCACTTTTGGCCAGGTTAAGGAATTCTTCAACTTTGAATTTCGTTAAAAAATACAAGAATCAGTTCTCTTCCATGAAATTTGTCTTATTATCATTGTTTATGTTCTGAAAGACTGAGAGACTTTGTTCATCTGCTCATATAATTGATTCACTTGCCTAGTAACTGAAAATAGAAAAATTGTAACCTAAAACATCCATCTTTGGCCAGTTTTGCCATCTATGGCCCACCCTAAAACACCCATCTTTGGCCAGTTTTGCCATCTATGGCTCACCTCTTTGGCCCCATGGATTACATTTCATTTGCAGGACAGAATTTTTACACGTTTAAACTGAAATAAGCTTTGAAAGTAGTGGAGGAGTACAAACAGAAGATATTAGACGTATTTCTTCGTGAAAAAATAGTACTTCCAATACAACAAGTTGCATTTTATATTCGTATTATTCATAAAAACAAATCTCACATTTCTAGTCCACATTTCTAGTCCGTCATTTCTTGTTCGTAAATTGCTTAAAAAATTATTGGTATGTTTCTTCTTATTTGCAAAGGGTGGCCAAAAATGGATTAGCACTGTACCCATCTTTGGACAGGTTGCTAGCCAAAGATGGTGAAATCATTAAATTCGAGACCCTCACTTGGCCATGCCTCTTAATTAATAAAAAATAGAGTAAAAACCAATTTTTTACATCAAAATCCGTTACTAATACTATGAATAAGTAGAAAAATACATTGCCTAGTGCAATTACCGCCTGGAAGTGTTCGTATGACGATCTTTCCAATTGCTGGATTCTTAAAAGTTTTGATAAGAAATCAATGAAGTTTTAAAGTCCGCCACAGATCAATTTTTTTGAAAAGAATGGGTGACGTAAACTTGAAAATACAAACCATATACACGGCAATGTTCACTGATTTCATAGTGCAATAATCACATTCCCAATGGTACCCAGTCCTTATTTGCTAGCAAATTTATGAGAGACCTGGCCAGAGATGGTACCCTGGCCAGAGATGGTACCCTGGCCAAAAGTGGACAATTTACCCTACCTGTTTACCCCAATTTCCGAGTTGAAATGACCCATCACTATGGTATATAGGTAGTATTCCTTATTGTTATTAAGAGTACTTTTCTAGTTCTAAATGCTGACTAAATGGTCGACTCTGCTGAAAAATTCCGACTTAGATGATTCGCGGGGTATCCCCTCCTACTGTTACTCCACCTTTGCTCCTGATTAGCGAGAGAAAATTGTATTCATCTTGATCTTCCCAACTTCTTTGTAATCTCTTGTTCATTAGTTACCTGATTAACAAAATCTTTCGTATCGTAATACTTGAGCCATGTGTACGGATACACCGGTGACGGGGAAGTGGACATGAACGACACTCGCATCGCCTCCGACATTCTGCCTTCCATAAACGACGCTCTGGTATTCTCGTTCATTCCGTACCGTTTGTAGTACAACGACGGAAATATGCCGGAGCTCTCCTCAAACAGCCATTTCAATCTGCAAATATAATAAAATTCAAGTCAGAAAACGAGCCCAAAAATGTTAACAAGTCTTGTACATTAAATTTCCGTATCCTATGACGTCGTGTCATCGAATTCACCTCTCGTTATTCTCCATGACGCTGTTGGTGCACCTGGCTTGCTGATTCTTCGGAGTGTAGTTGAAGCACAACGGGAAGCCGTAGTAACCCCATAATGCATTTGGTCGTAACCGCCTCGCCGTTTTCAAAGTTCGTCGGAAAAACTGCCACGCTGCTTTTTCAAAACGTTTGGAAGCCTGCAAATAAGAAGACGATTAGTACTGAGATTGAGTTTCACGGAACCTAGACATGGAAAATAGAATTTGTGGCCGTGTTTCCGTACCCTGCTGTACCAACGACTGAAATCAAGTGCATTTATTGCTCTTCACTGATAATGAAGTACTCCAAACGTGCGAAATTACGGACCAAAACAGGTCTCTAGTTCGCGGAACCATAATTGTCGTAAATCATGAACTTGGGAAGAGCTGAAGAGTGAAGAGATGATTAGCTTCAATCATTCAACACGAATGCGGCAGAGCGGCCGATGAAATTATTTGCGGCGAAACGAGACTATCTATCGACCATGCACGCACGAGGATAGTATAACTGAGAACGAGTAGGCGTACAATGATTGTAAGTCATTCGACCAGTGGAATGCATCTCTTCACTTTTCTCTCTCCTGTGCTAATCTCTTCATTTTCGAGGAGGATTTACACGATGTATCCTTCATTATCTGCTCTTCATAATTCATTATTTTCTTTCCTTTCCAGCTCTTTCCCTCAACTATTCCCTTTAGCATTAATATTAATATCCTTGGATGTCTTATACTCGTATTATGACCTATCATTTTCACTCTTCGTACAATTGTATTTCAAATTTCTCTCTCCCTTCCTATTCGCTTCAGTACTTTCTCAATCCTGATATTTTCTGTCAATTTGATTTTCAACACGATAACACCACATTTCAAAAGTTTCTATCCTTGTTCTTTCTTATGACCCTACTGTCCAGGTCTTACGTCCACACGATGCTATACTCCAAGTATACGTTAGAAGAAATCGCAGTCTTAGAAATATCAGTCTTGTTTTCAATATGTCTCCTCTTTGGAGAAAAAAACACTTTTGTTCTATTTTGCTCTCTGCTCTGTACTTCTGTTTTACTTCTTCTGTCTTGCATTATCAGACCACCCAAGTGCATATTTAAATTCCTTTACCTCTTTTCTTTTTCATCTCCTTCTTCCATATTCATTGGTTTTCCCCCCATCTACTGACTACCATCACTTCTATGTTCTTCTTATTCGTCTTCGTTTTATATTTAATTTTCAATTTTTTATCCAACTTTTTCAACGTTTTCTACAATACGATATTCCTTTATTGCCGTAATTTATAATTTTTTATTTCTTTATTCATACAACCTTGGGTAGGCGTGCTACAGCCAGATACTCCGCCCATTTGAGGGCATGGGTTTCCACCATTTCCTTCCATGTGTCGCGGTTTCTCGCCAATTTTGTCCCCCCTCCCCCCAGCTCTTTAAAGTCGTCGCTCCAGTGCAGTATCGGTCGGCCCCTTGCGCGTTTACAGGGTCCAAAAATTTGCAATTTTATGCCATTTGGGTTCTTCCTCTCTTATCAAGTGATCTGCATAATTCCATTTAATTTTCTAATCACATAGCCGATATCAGGTACGTTAATTTTTCTTTTTATGTCTGAAAGTCTAATTTTGTCTCTCAACTTAATTTTCAAAATACTTCTGAACATGAAATTTTGCATTACTTTTAGTTTCTTCAAATTCTTTTTTTGTTTTGACCATGTTTGAGCCCCGTATGTTGCCACTGGTATCACGCAGCTACTTAGGATTTTTGCTTTAGTTTTGGTTTTCATATTACTTTGAAAAATATGTTTTTGGGCCAAAAATGCTTTCCACGAGTTATTTATGCGAACTTTAATTTTCTTGTCGGTTCTGTTTTTAAATGACACGATTTGTCCTGGTTTTAACACAGGTCAAACTTAAAAGCTAAGTACTTATATTCGTCTACTACCTCTAGTTTTACTGTGTTGGGGAAGCGGAGTTATAATAATGGTTCTTAAATTATGACAGGCCCATTTCGTATGCAAAGGATATTCGCGTAATCGAGCCCATTCAGCCCGGCCCTGTGCCACCTTGCTGAAATGTTTATTTGCTAAAAAACCTAACAGCGTCGTCTATCCACCTGGCCTTTTGGCGGCCCTTTATTTATTTATTACAGCCTTAAACCATTATTTGGATTCTTAATATTAAATGCTGAATCCTAACTCTGTTCCCCCTCCATAGCCCATTTATGGGCATAGGCCTCTGCGCGCATTTTCCACTCCTTCCTGTCCTTAGCCTCTCTTCCCCAGGTCAGTCCCCACTCTTTACTACTAGTGATGTCAGTGTCAAAGAATTTTTCGTATCGATATTATCGATAATTTCATTACCAATACCGATAAATCGATATTTTGTTCATTGGTTCAGAAAAGCCGCGGGAGCACCAATGTAGTGTAATAATTCTGCCATTTGAAGAATAGAACAACAAATGTGCATTTGTGAAATTGATGATGATGACACTCTGCTAACAAGCACAAATGTAGTTAGAGCACCTAGAAACACCCGTGCACTGACATCCGCCATTTTGAGTCGCTTGGTGCCCGACGATTCACAATTCACTACACGGAACGTGCCGCCAGTGTGCCGCGTATCGAATTGTGAACAGTGACATACCGAAGAATTTTTCCAGGGAGGGTAGAAATTGTGAAAGTCCAACTGACTCAACTCAGAATTCCCAAGTATCAATACAAAAGAAGAAAAACCTTTTGACTTTGTTGGGTTTTCCCAACTTCTCAACAACTCAATTCCCAAGTATCAGAGCAAAAAAAAAACCTTTTAACTTGTTAGATTTTCCCAACTGCTAAGCGAAAAATTCCTACGGGGGAGTTGCCCCCTGTTCTCGCCCCCTATCGGTACGTCCCTGATTGTGAATCATCAGGCACCAAGCGATTCAAAATGGCGGATGTCAGTGCGCGGGTGTTCCCAGGTGCTCTAGCGTAGCTAGTGGAGATAGTCTTCATTTCTGTATTAGCAAAAGGATGTATCTCCATTTGTGGCTGTCGTGAGGTCGGATAGCCTCTCGGGCTATTGAGCTGTTGCAGTTGATCGACGATGAACAGAAGGGTCCACCGGTAGGCCCAGGGGGCTGATTAGTAACAAGCCCCTAATTAAAGATTCTCGGCTTTACAAAACTTGGCCGAGTCAGATTAATTTGAATAGATTTATTAACGCTTCAGACAATACTTTGACTTTACGTTATTGAACGGTTACAACGGTTAGCCACTAGGCTTTTGAGAGCATACGACACGACATAAATCAGTTATACGTCAGTTTTCCAAGTCCCAGATATGGATATGAGAGACGCGGCCACAGTCTCCACTTAACTTTTTGGAGAGAGCAAGACAGAAGCAAGACCAAAATGACGAAAGACCAATTTTCCAAGCTGTGAAGCGCGGTTATGAAGTCTGAATTTCAATCGCGGTTCGACCCACTTGAAATGGGGGTTCTCTTCGATGAATGATTTCTTGAGGAATGGTGGGATCGTATGCGACGAACTGGAGATCCGGACGATGGGTCACCGCGGGTGAGTGAAGCCGAGAGACGATCTTGTTTTCATAATTAATAATTCAGTTAATGGGTGTCGAATGTGTTTCGGAGTGCGGGTATGGTAGGACTCGGAGGGCGTAATGAGTCGAATAGGTGCCAAAGACGCTTACTTTCCTTGTCTTCAGAATCTACGGCCCGAGGATTTGGAAGAAAGCGCGTGTGTATGACTCATCGACGTTGAAAATATAATCGAATGTTGTCTATCAGCGTTCAAGGTCTTGTGCGACCGACAGATGCGAAATTTAGTTGATACGGACTTGTTTTAGCCCAGACGGTCAGGTAGAGGACAATATGATGTCAGTCGGATGGCGTGAGAGAAAGAAACTTTCAAAAGTCAGAGAAGGACAGTGGCAATATCTAAACAACGTCTAAAGAACAAAGGCATTTACAAGAAAACTCATTTTGCTATCAGATTCGCCTGTGAAAAGTGATTTGGGAATACTCGTCATTTACCCGTTCCCAAAATCTTAAGTCTCTTGAAACTTGAATCTCTTCTTGGTTCTCTGGATCTCTGCTTCCCTGAACTCTGACAGCCGATGAGCTGATAACGCTGTACTCTGCACCTTACCTACGGGCTACCACATTGCATGATTGACACGATTTGACGATTCACGATTGCACATTGGACTTTTAAAAGATTCTCGCCGGCTATCCACTGCAGTCTTTTATTTTTGAAAATTTATAAGATTAAATGATCTACGATGTTTGGAAATTGATATCGATATTTTCGATATGTTAGACATATCGAAAATTTTATCATCACTACCCTAGGTGTCCATTCCATATTTTCCCTTGCCCATCTTCCCTCTTGTCTCGCTAGACGTTATGCACGTTTCTCTTTTAATTTTTTGATGGTATAGACTATATCGCTTATCTCAGAATCCTTCCTAGTTTTGATATTCCTATTTTTTTCATTTCCCTTAACCCCCAGTGTGCTCCTGTCCAAGGCCCTTTGAATAGTCCTTAGCTTCTCCACGCCTGCTTTAGTCACTGCCCGTGTTTGGCATCCATGTGTCGTGTGGGGAGGGTGCATCTTTCCCATATTTAAATCTTAAGTCTCTTGGAATTTAATCTTCAAACTTGTTTTTGTCCATCCAGTAGTTTTTCCATTCCTTGTTTATTCTTTTGGAGTTTTCGTTTTTATATTTGTTTGTGAGTAATATGTAGTTTGTCCTAGGCATCATCTTTCACCTTTTGTATTATTACCCCATCAGTCGTAATTTTTTCATTCTTTCATAAGATTTTTGTTTTCCTTCTGAATCTAGGATAACGCTGCCTCCCGGCTCTCCCTTACGAATTCGTCTACCATCTCTTGCCATGCTTTTGGGCTTTAGGCAATAATAACTGTATCATCTACAAATCTCAGATTGGTTAGTCTTTCCCAATCGATCCCCCTCTTCTGTTCCCAGCTGAATCCTTTGAAGGTTTATTCAATTACACAGTTGAATATATTGGGGACAGCGAATCTCCCAAGGGAATTCCTGGCCTCTCTTGTCCAATTTTATATAAGCTTTTGCTTCCTCGTATATTTTTCCTGAGATTCTTATCCATTTTTCTGGTATTCCCTGTTTGACCATTGTTTTCCAAGTTGTGGTGGACCGAATCGAATGCCTTGTTAAGGTCCATGAATATTAGGTGGACTCCTAAACTGTATTTGTTGGCTTTCTCTGTCAGCTGGTAAATTGTAAATATTTGGTCGATGGTTGGAAAGCCTCGACGGAACCGCACGGTGGAGGTCCATCTGGAACTCGCTCGCTTTTTCAAAAAGGTAATTTATTGTGAATAGGTGATCGGTGGTCGAGAGCCCCTTGTGAACTCAACTTATTCTTTGGGTTGTTGGTTCATTAGTATTCCTTGTATTCTAATTTCTAACAATTTTGGGAAGGTTTTTGAGTTGGACTTATTGGTCTTTAGTTATCAATTTTATGGTTATCTTCCTTTTTGTAGATCAGAATAATATCTGAAGTTTTCCAGCTTGCCGATATTTTCTGAGCATGGACTTTATTGAAAAATTTTGTTAAAAATTCAAACAATTTAACAACTTTTTTTTAAAGTTCTTCTTTACTTCTTTTCACTGTTGCAATGTCATCGGCATCGGTGTCTACAGGTATTGAAAAGTCCTAAATTTTGAAAGTAGGTCCTGAAAGTCCTGAAAAGTGCGGAAATTTAAAAAAATTGAAAAGTCCTTAATTTTTGTTAGAAATACTCAAAAATAATTAATTTGCGATTCCTATGATTGGTCATTAAAAAGTGTTGCGCAGGATCTATATTCAGAAAGAGGGAGAAGTTGGGAAGGAGGGGGGAGTGAAGGGGATAAAATAATTGGGAACAAAAAAAAAAAGACTTGCACATTCGGGGAAAAGATGGAAAATATGCCGACTACAGTCCTCCAGTACTTCATTTTTACTTTTCAATTTCTGTAGACGTCCTTTTCTAACTGTCTCCTCTCGTATTTTCACAGCTGATTTCTCTCTATTCATTTCTTAAATTACTGTTTCTATGAATAGGTTAAACAGTTCTAGTGACAAACAGAAACCGTGTCTCATTCCTTTTTAAATTTTCGATTCTTCCACATCATCCTGGATTTGTATTGGAGCCCTTTGATCGGTATGTAAGTTCCATGTCACTCTTCTTTCTTCATACTCGGCTTTTATTTCCGTCAATATTTGAAACATTTTGGACCATTTAACATGAGCAAAAGCTCTTTCTAAATCTAGAAATGTTACATATGTATTCAAACCTTCTTTGAGTCTTTTTTATAAAATGCCTCAAACATAAAACTACTTCCCTGATTCCTCTACTTTTTCTGAATCCAAACTGATCTCCCACTTTTTGTTCCATTTCATTTTTTATTCCTTCATTTATTTTTCTTGCTGGAATCTTTGATACATGCGAAAGTAAACTTCTAATCCGATAATCTCCACACTTGCTTGCTTCTGCTTTTTTAAGGATCATCATTATTCTCCTTTTGCGGAGATCTACTGGCATTTCTGCTTCCTCTTATATTCTGCAAAATAATTCATATAACTACTTCTCCTGCGTTCTTCAGTTACTCTTTAAAAATTTCGTCACCTCCTTCTGCTTTGTCTGCTTTTATTACTTTCAGAGCTTTGTCAAATTCTGATCTCAAAATTTTGTCTTTCTTCATCTTAAAGGTATACCTGCTTCATTCTTATAAGTTTTTCTACATATCTCGCCTATCTTTTTATTTTGTCTTTTTTAGAGGCTAATAATATTCATTTTTCATCCGTTAAATTATTTTTGTTCTCTTTTCTTCTTGCTTCAAAATATCTTTTTACTTCATTATACAGGGTGGCTCTTTGACAATGACCCCCTTCCACCTTGTAAGTAGGCAACTTATCCCGACAATATATAGATATGTTTGCATAGTCGTACTTCTGAAGGGACTGAGTTATGGTCAAATTTTGAAAAGTTTTCTACCTTTGAATTTTTTTTTTCTTCTCACGACTGTATATGAACAGAAAAATGATGCCAGTAAGTATAGTAGAAGGCAGTTGTAGTAACCATAGGAAAAAAATGGTCGTAGTTGGTTGAACAGGGTGTTCATAAAATCAATTTTAGTACAAATTATATCAGAAAATTTTCATATTTTTTCAATTTCCCGTGAAACTTGCCCTCTTAAGCTACTGTTTTTTGTTCACAATATATTGTAGATTAAATTTCCCATAAAAGAGGTCATTAGCAATTTTCTTGTATGTGGATTGAAAATGGAGTTCAAGATATCTCCGTTAAGAATTATTACTTTTTTATGCAGATGAAGATAATAATTATTATCTTCTTCAGCTACTTTACCACTTCACAGATTTATATCGTTTATGGGGCTTATTCACCTCCCTCCTCTCATCTATTATCCCGATGTTTGAAATTGAGGACCATGCAGTCAGGGGAAGGGGTTCTAGTATTTTATAAAATTTAATATGGGTATCCAATAATTAGTTCCAAAGGTAGCTAAATATTCGGTTTTGGTAAAATTGTGGCCATATTCCCCCGAATTGTGGCGCATACCAGTGGGAAGGAGTTGTAAGATGACCGTTGTGTATTTAATTTTTTAAAGTCTTATATTTTTCTCAAGATGGAGAGCTCAAAGGCGGATATAGAATCTCACGTCAAAGAAAGGGAGCTTCAACCTCAGAATTCCAGCATTTTATACTGAAATATATGTGACCTGGATTCGTGAAATGTGCCTCTTGTGCGAAACCAGGTTTTCAAGATACACGAGTGTAAAGATGGGATGGTGGTAGTGGTGCGCACCGATGTACATAGCGTGTACATCTGTGGTGGTGCGTTTACGCGTTGCTATGACAACCGCGTTTTGTACTCTTGTTTTCTATCATTCCCGTAGGCCCGTTTTACATGACGCCATGTAAACGGATGTTTTTAGACTGTCGACGTGATTTTTTTCTGCAGGAATTGTCAAGAAAGTGAAAAATGATTTTTTGACGCTAGAGGCACATTTCATGATTCCAGGTCACATGAATTGCTCCTTCGTTTTCCAGAAGGAGAAAGAACTTGAGAAAATAGAATCTTCGAATCAAGTAGAAAGTTATGGAGGGCCAGAGCCTCCTAAGTTGCCTCTAGCTTCACCCCCTGGCGAAGTTTAACTATACAATCTTCAACATGAAAGTAGATCTACAGACTAGATCTAACTTTAAGATGAGAAGATGACAATTTAGCGAAAATTGGTCATCTTCTCATCTTAATATGCACTATTAAGAATTAATTTTGTAGTTATTTTCAAACCCCCTCCCTCAGTTGTAGATATGTTGACTGTGCGAGGCAACATATGCTCTCCCTCCCCTCTTTGTAAGCAAATTAGAATAAAATAAATTAAAAATCAAATTTTCTTTTACTTTTTTGGTATGCTTTGTTCTATTTTCATTATTTGTTGGTAGCATCTGGTACATTTTTTGGTACGTTTTGTCATTTTTTTAATTCTTTTCGGAACATATTGATATATTCAGCGTAGTTTGGTCCATTTTAGAGGTTTTGACTAAAAACATTTCTTCTACATTTTGGTACACTTTTAAAGATCACTCCTTTTATTGGGTACATTTCATTTAACATCTGGTACAATCTTGAAAGAATTTCTTGTTGGTACAGTTATCAGTATCCCATCTGGCAACACCGATGAATAGCATGCTGTATGAATTCCGAGAGCACAACTTACCTCTTTCTCTATTTCCGATGCACTCCAGAACGGATGTCTGTTTTGCTCAATGCTGCGAGAGAGTTTCCGATACGGCATCAGTGAACCAAAATTCTCGCTCCAGATCGGTCTCCAATGCTCGAAATCAATTATAGCCACCCCTGTACAATGAGAAAACACGTAAATCCTTATCCTGTAAAAAATTAGTTGATCTCAAAAATTTGAAAAAATTCGAAACTGTTCTGCAAATTGATCGAAATACAGTAACTGAGATATTTCAGAGACTACAAATAGATGTAAGGTTTTTTTGTTTATTTACTCATTTCACAAAAAATTATGTTTTTTCTGTTTTTTTGTTTTTTGTTTGGGGCAGGGGGTGACCCCTTACCTCCTGGAAAAACTTTCCTTTTAAACAAGCTGGCCATCCTGGACAAGCGTAGGTTTGAACATATCCACTCTAATTGGGTGTGGGATTTCTGAAATTCGTGAATGCCATTGCCCCATATACAAACGTGTTTGAGAAACTTACAATTTTTTTAAAATGAATTTTAAAATATTAACCCAGCTACAATATTTTTATCTCCTTCTTTATACTTCTAATATTTGTAATCTAATACTTTGTTCTTTTAATCAATGCCCTGTTATCGACTTAGTATTTTGTTTCTTCACTAGGAAAGTATTTTTATTTGAGTAATCCCTTATTACTCATCTTTTGTATTACAATATACTGTACACTTATCATTGCACTAATATTTGAAATTTATTGAATTTGTTACAGTTGACTGGTCGTCTTCCTCGGATTTCTGTACTCCGAATATTAATTGCCTGGAAATACTTAGTAAGTAGCTACCCTTGAATCATTTTTATTAACAATTTCACGCATATTTTCACCAAAATCTCATCACATTTAAACTGATATAATGCGTATGGATGAATGAACCAATCAATAACGATGGTAACATGAGAAAATCTATTGATTTGGAGGGTAAATGAAAGAATGGCTGGCAAGAATAACGATTTTTGTGTTTCAATGTCGCGCGCGTAGATTCATCGCATCGTTACGCGGGGTGCTAGGCGATGGCAACCGTGACAAGTACGGGCGCGCTCGGACACGTGTTTTTCAAATTTCAAGCTCAACTCGACACCTGTTTGTATTATTCGATTTGGTTGAATTGTTCAGCGTTTCATTTTTACACCCAAAGGAAAAAGTTTAGCGAGAGACTCGAACATTTTACGAATAAGTGGCACTCTAATCCTCAAGTATACGAATCAGTGCCGCATCAACCGGTTGAGTCTCACTTACCAGCAAAGTCTTTATCCGGAATCAGCTTATTCTGAATCTGTTCTGCAAATATTTCCAAATGTTCGGTTAGGTTTCCTTCCTGCGGTACGCCGCCATTTCTTTTCACCAAATCACTTCCCACGTTCGCCTCTAAAAGGGCGGGAAACAAGCCAGGATCGTAGAGCAGAGATATTTTGTCACCGCGGAATGAATCGCCGTAGTTTTGAGTGATACCCCATTTGGGCAACTGCGAAAAGTTGAGGCCGTACTTGTGACACTGGAAGGAGGGCACATTCCATATGATCTTGAAAGTCTTGTCAAATGCCGGAGGCTGTTGTGGCGAGGGCTGTTGCGGTGTAGGGTGCTGTGGCGTTTCAGCTTGGTAATACGAGTACGGTGCAGGCTGCTTAAAGTAGGTCTGAAAGTTCTGGAACCTGTAACAAGACCATGTGAGTTGGTCATTTATACTTAGAATTGTATCAGTGGTGTATATAGCGTGAAATATCTTGAGGTTTTAGTGTCTGTTACTAAGCTGGTTGTTTATTCTTACTGCATTTGTATGGTGCCCCCGTTTAAAACGATTGCGCAATTAATTCTTGGCTCAATGCTAGTTTCTCAGTGGCGTTATCGTAAAACGGGGGGCTAGATTAATGGTTAGACAAAAGGTCTCGCAAATTTGTGTTTATCAACCAACGCGTTCGAAGCCAGTGTTCTTGAAAATATGTATTTTATTCTCGTGGTTGAGCTTCAATGTCAGTTGATGTTGAACTTCAGCGCGTTTATTTACTAAAATTACAAATTTAAGAGAAACAATAACCAGTTGAAGTAACAAGTGGGTTATAAAACTAACAAATCTATTCGAGTTTAATTGAAATTATCACCGCAATATGATCAACAAATTGCGACGAGAACTAGTGCAGTAGGGGCTTCGCGTTTTACATAATTATCGTCGGTTCGAGCGTTTGTCTTTAATTGAAATTTACGATGTGTGGTAATGGACAACGGTAGACGTGTGAAACACGCGATATTTATTAATTATCGACATGTTTAATTCATGTGGCTCGTTGTCGACCACTCAATGTGTACTGCAGTTCCAATTTGTAGGATAAGAGATAAACATGAGAAATTGACACGCATCATCAATATTATGCGGTTTTCAAGGGATGAAAGAGATCGGAAAACACTCACAGACAGAAGTTAAGATGCCGAGGACGTGGATCCTAGGTAACTAGCCCTTTTTTGCCCATAAACTTGATGACATGAGAAAACCTCTACTGCAGCGAAGAAAACGGAGTTGGCCGTTTTGAATCAACTCCGACTCGGGTACTTGGCTCTTCCGAAAAAATTTCGATCAACACTTCGACTTGTACTCTCGGATCTCGGAAATAGTGGCTCTGTGTCGACTCTCGCCTCGGACTCCCTGTCCCGAACGTTGGACTTCGACTCGGTGACTCGACTCTTTTTGGAAAAAATGTCGATCAACACGTCGACTTGAACTCTCGGATCTTGGAAATAGCGGCTGTATGCCGACTCTCACCTCAGACTCCGAGTCATGAACATCGGAAAAGAGCATTCTGTAGTCGATTTCGACTCTTTCTTCAAAATGGTTCTCAACAACTCCGCACCTTCGACATTAACTGCTGAAAAATAGTGACTGTGAGTCGACTCTCGGCTTCGCTTCGGCCTCCTTCATTGCGGCAGATAAAAACTCAAAACATAGTCTCGACTACTCGTAACTAATCAGAACAAAATCTTCCGGTCAACCGTCAATACAGCTTATGTTAGTTCAGATTTTACAACTCCTGCAAAGAATATTAACAAGGGTGAAACAACTTGACGAGAAGGGCTAGGAAATGGGGAGATTCTCCCGGGCGCAGACTTTTGGATTTTCATCGTTTCATCATCTGATTTTTTTAAAACATTGCCTGATCTTTTTTCTAGGGGTAAGGGGGAGATCTTTGAGCACAAAATCGTGATTTCCGCGGGGCTTCGAGAAAAACCGCATTTTTATGTTTCCCTCGGGTCCGCATTTCCTCTCGACGGCTTCGGGGTAAAACACAGTCTTCACGCCTTTAAGTAAATTTTGAAAGAGTTACAATGAGTCTTACATGATCTGAACAAATATCAACGAATACTATATCGTCTTAACGAGCGATTTTCAAGATTTTTATTGAGTCTTGGCGTAGTCTTAGCGATTTATAACACGTCGAATCAAAATTTTAGCCAATTCCAACTGAGTCAAGGTGTTTCAGCGCCGCCTTAAAATGTCTTAAAGCTGGTTCTATGAATCTTGGCGTTTTATATCAGATCATAACTAATTTACACACAGTCATAAGAATTCTTAACAAATCCTAAAGGGAGCTTCGGATATTCCAAACGGGTCTGAGCTCCTGAACGAGTCCGAGTCTGAAGCATTCACATAACGATCCTTAACGACTTGTGAAGAATCTTAACAAGTGTTTACCTGTTCACCATACTTTCCGCGAATCTGTTAAAGATTTCTAACGAGCCTTTATATACTCTCAACGATTTTTGAATAGGCGCGGATACACGAGGAGGGAAATAGGGGAGGGGCAATGGCGCCTCTCAAAGAGAAAAATTGGAATTAAAATACCAGTGGGAAAGTCTTACAGTCTATAGGAATCTAGAGCTGCTGCAGCCCCCTCCCCCGTCAGGATTCACCCTGCTATCACCACCTTCCTGCATCGCCATACGTACGAAGACGAGGAAGTTATGGTGAAGGAAGGAAGCGCAGTCCAGCTGTGGGCTACCTGAATTCCAGGTTAACGCTGAGTGAGCGCAGAAAACGAGGCTACAAAACAGCGGGTATACGATCAAAAGACTGAAATGGAAATACATAGTTTCCAAAAACTGGAATTTTAGGCGTATTGGGTTGAAAATGGGCTGTGTGGTACGTAAATGAGTACGAAACAATATTCAAGTATATTATGGTCTCATTAAAGTAGATGATCTAAATGTAATTATGGGGTATTTTTTAGCTGACCAAAAATTCAACTTCTTTTTGTCCTGTGAAGTTACCAAAGTAACAGAATAAATTACCCGAGTTTGTGTGTATGATATTTTTTATACTACTTGATCAGAAAGTTTACATTGGTGTTTTACAGACGACAAGAAGCGCCTATCATTCATCCGTCGGGTGCTAACAAAACCTGCATGTAAAGTAAACGTCCCTCAATGTAAAGGCGTTTTTATATGAAAAAATTGCTAGCCAGTAATTTCGTATCGGGACATTGAACCCGCGTCCAGTGAAACATTTAACTGAAATGCAGCGATTGTCTCTAACCACTCGGCCACCGAGCGAATTACAAAATAGCTACTTAAGAACGCATTTAAATATTCACGACATAGAACAGCCGTTACCATTTGTATTTAACTGTCGTTACATTTTTGCTGGCCACTACCTGTGTATGCTGTTTGTGCACTTGAACAAACTGAAGACAAGACTGTGACACTGTACTTTGTAGTAATTAACTGAGCAAATTAAATTTTTGAATTAATTACGCACACAAAAATCACCTGTCTATAATTTAAATAAGTTAGGTAAATAGATAAAATAAAATAAAAATACGGACCATGTCAGCGAAAAACTTTGCCGCTTCTGATCAAGTAGTATAAAAAATATCTTCTACAAGGGCTAAAAGTGAGTTTACATGACTCGGGAATTGCTCACTCGCCATGTAAACACGCACTTTTGACTCTTGGTGTGTAATATACTATTCCCCACCCCTTCTTATTTCCGCTAAGCCAAGTAAATCCACATTCATGTTCTTGAAAGCCGTTTCCAACTCCCACGGATCTTCTTTGTTTTTTAACGTTCTAACATTTAAACTGGCGATACTCATTTTTTTATTAGTTTTTATTTTTGAGACTATACCTTGTAAATTTTTTGAAATATTTGGTCTTTTTATCCTTGTTGAACAGGCTCGCTGGGCAGAGTATGATTTTTAACAAACAGGAGCGTAGTCTTTTAAAAAATCCAACTTAATTCTGAAAATGTTTACCTTTTTACATAACTGCAATACGAACAATTCGAGTTCTAATTGGACAGTATTCATTTAGCCATCGTATGGATTTTTACTTTCACGGCACAGTGAATGGAACGACCAGTGATGAGTACCTACATACCTAGCTACCTACATACGTTTACGCATATAGATCATTTCTGTTGCTTTCATTTTGTTGTCTGTATAGTCTGTGCCTAGGTTCATCGTAACTCATGTTTTTTTACGACTTGGAAGAATTTCAATGTCCTAACATTATAATTACTGCAGTACCTACAGAAGGATGGTCGGTCGGTCTACTTCGAAGCGATTTCTACGCAAATCTTATAAAATTAGTCAGCATATTTTTCGTACAAAAGTTCCACTGAACAAAATTTCTAAAACTTCGAGTATTTGACGACAGAGCCAGTGTACTCGGGAAACATAAATTAAATAAGGTAAATAAATTGTAGACACTTAAAACATATCGCAAACGCGTATCTGATTTACAGGTACGTGAACCTTGAAATTCGATGATAGACGTTATCTAGGTATATCAGATTAACACGATTTTTTTGTTCTTGTCTGCAAGATCGAATTCGTATCGATACTCGTATTCCGTTTACAACTCCTTGACTCGTATTTTTTGGGATACAATTTCCCAAATTATGTGGAACCGCAAATTTCGCATTCCAGCGCCGTGTTGATGTATTGATTCTGAGAATACAATCAGAACTCGATCTGTTGTACTAATCGTGTGGTCTCTCGGTCAGCCGTCGAATTACTTCAGGTCATGTGGAAATTCGAGCCATGCTAGTAAAATTATATTCATTTATTGACAGTCCGACACCACCAGGGCGTCACCTCGCTTATCACTGATGCGAATCGCTGTGGTCGCTTATCCAACGACCAATCAATTTCCAGTTCCAGTTCCAAAAAAATGTGTTCTGGCCGTGCAATAGCTTATTGTAAGTCTATAAACAATTCGCTTTTGTCTTGCTGGCTAATTGTACTAGTTAGGTGGAACACTGATGACAAAATATCAAGGTGCGTAGATCACCCTATGCATCTCTTTAGCACGATGAGAAACAGAGGCGCCGGAAGAGAATTACGAGTGAGGGGCACAGTTCAGAGATCTGATGACTGATTTTTTTTTGCTTCTTTTCTGTTGTGTAACCAATCTAATTGAGGGGAGTTAGGAATCGAGTGATACAACCGAAATTTCAGAACAGGTGGGATATCCTTGTTCTGCAACAATTCACTCGTTACCAACCAGTCAACCCTGACGAGAAGGGGGGAGAAAGGGGGGAAATACTCCGGACCCGGACTTTCAAAGGGGCCCGATATTTTTAAAAGGCCTGAATTTCAATCATTGTACATCAAATCAGCAATCACTCCTTGCACCATGAAAGAAACCTCTTATCCCGTAGCCTATAATTTTTTTCCATCTAACAAAAGAACAAACTGAACTGGAAGGAGAGGTGGGTCCGTTGAAATTCTCCTAGGCCCTCTTTTTCTGTCTACGGGGCTGCTACCAATGATCGTACAACGTATCTATGCCTGTTGGTCAAAACATGAAGAATGTATCTGAATCAATACCATGATACCGAACTTACAGTAACCCTCTCCTCTCCGATGTATGTTGTCTTATAAATCGTCTTGCTTGGCTACTTTTTGCGGGATGCGAGCATCTAACAAACGTCTTTTGTTTCCTACATTCCTCCACTTAGGCGACGATACCTAAACTTAATATAAACGTAGGCGGCTGAGGAAAAAATATGATGTGACAACACTACATGTTGATCTGCCGCATCAAAAATCTGTCGGAAATTGTAAAAGTGTGGTGAACCATATACTGCAAGACCGAAGAAGCGACATTAGGTACAGATTCGACAATGGGCTGCATAACTTCTCTCGACTCAAGGTTAAGAAAAACATGCGCTGAAGATTTATAACTGAGCTGTAATATGCCTGGTCTTACTGACTAGCTCAGATGATGAAGCTCATATTCTGACAAAGACGTTCTCAAATATATACTGTTTCCTGGGTATGAAAGTAAATGCTTCAAAAATCAAGTTGCTAGTAATGCGAGCTGTCATGAACCCAGCAACACCACAGCCATCCCACAGGTGGCTTGCCGATATAAAAAGTAGGGCAATTCATCTACCTGGGAAACCTGGCGTCGGAAAACGGAGACTTGGACGCTGAGATCGGTAATCGCCTAAAAAGTGCATTCTGTGCCTTTTTCAACGTAAAAGCTCGGATAATCAAATGCAGGGACTTCACGCGGTTCAAACGAAAGTCCTGGTCTTTAAAGCGATAGTCCTCTCGATCTTACTTCCTGGTAGTCAATGCTGGACAATTTGCAAGAGACATATAAAAACCTAAAAACACTAAAAACTGAAAGAAAGGAGGCAATAAAATTCCTTGAAAATAACAAAGCGGTAGAAACCGATGAAATACCAGTAGAAGTAACCAAACAGATGAGTGAAATCGGAGTAGAGATGCTGTACTCGATTTGTAACACGATCTGGAAGACGAGGAAATGGCCTCAAGACTAGTGCACGTCGATATGTCTTAGTATTTAAAAAGGGAGCGGTGACAAAATGCAAAAATTACAGAACAATTTCGCTACTCCCTCATGCTAGCAAGGTCATACTAAGAATTTTGAACAACCGAATATACGCGCTTATGGCTGGGCAAATGTCCGAGGAGCAAGCAGGCTTTGGGAAAGGACGAGGAATGAGAGAACAAATCCTTAACATGCGACAGTTAATTGAGAGGTCGAGAGAATACGAAGTACCAATGACAATGTGTTTAGTAGATTATCGAGAAAAGCAATCTACAACGTCCAATGGAATAAGCAGTTTTGGCTCCTCATGATAGAAACGGGAGCACCAAGGTATATGTAACCTGAAAGGTATCCACATTACCGATCACCAGTGGCGGTCTAGAAATTTTCCAAGGAGGGGGTTTTGAGAATAAAACATTTTCCAACTCCGACCCCTAAAAAACCGACATGGATGTCATTTTAAATGATTTCTAAAGATCAGTTTCATAATGTGATTAAATCGTTTCAAAATGAACATTGTAGACTGTGTGTAGAGTGCTGCAGATACTCAACAGCAGGAGAAAAACTCAGAATTCGCAAAGTTTTTTCTTCTTATTCGGCCCGAAGGGGGGGGGGTGTCCGAACACCCCCCATAGATCCGTCACTGCCGATCACCAACTCCGACACGATATCGGTCCGACATCCGACATTTTCGTGTGAAATGACCCAAGTTTTCTAATTTGCCTACCTCATTCAGTGTCCTTACATTCTACATCCCTATTCTCCGTTTAGTTTTTCACTAGGTAGTCTCCAGAGACGAAACTTGATTTTCAGGTGGGAGGGGGAGGGGGAGGATGAAGAGGAAAAATTTGTCGACAAATTTCTTTTTTAACCAAAAATTTGCCGACAAAATTTTTAAAAAAATTAAAAATTTGCCGGTTCTTAACCGAAATATTTTATAATTGAAAAAAAAAATAAAGAAACAAACAAACAAACAGACATTCTCAGAAAATGAAAAAGTCAAATGAACAGTTTCAAATTTGGTCGACTGCCAAATTATTGGAGGTATTTACCCTCCCCCCTCCCATCTTCGCCCTTCCAAATACAGATTGGAACCTTATCCCCTAAGCACTCACATTTGCGCTCATGACCATACCCTAGTCTGGTAAGTAAGCTGGAAGGATGTTAGGAATACTTGAGAGGAACACACAACTTCCTTTACACATTAAGGTGGTCGTTATTTATTCTTGGTGATATTTTTTTCTTAATTTCCTCCGATTCGTCTTCTAAACTGGTTCCAGTGAAGTCAAAAAGAAAGTTTTAAAAAAAAACACAAAAAAAAACGAAGTTTCAGGTCGATTGAATTAGGGGAATCCGTGCCAAAAACTCCCTTTCGATCGTATGGGAAAAACACATGGAGTTGACTTTTGTTCCAGACTAAATTTCCCTCCTACATTCACCAGGAACAAAGCCCGTAAATCAAACAATAGAACATTTGCTATCGGATTCAGCTTGTGACATTGGAAAATAAGTCTTGTTTTCAGCTTTTAGAATTTAATAGAATGTTCAGCTTTCTCAAATTTCAGGCTGTAGGTCAACAGAGAGAATCTAGTAAAAACAGAATAGTCGTTGAAATTCGGAATTCAACGTTTGCTGCCGACTTTCAGATTTTTGAAATGTCTTCCACATTTCAGCTTTGTTTCAGCCTTTCAGATAACGTTCGATACTCAGCTTGAAACCTTCGGCTTTTGACTGACTATTCTCTGACAGGAGTTCAGGGTACTCCATTTTTAGAAACGAAATTGGACTTTTAGTTTGGGGAAGCGGAGAAGAAAAATTTGCCGACAAATAAGTAGTATTTTTAAACTAAAAGTTCGGCGACAAAATTTTTTAAAAATATAAAATTTTGCTGAAATTAAAAATTTGCCGATTTATTAATAGAAATATTTCGTAATTGAAAATCTAAATAAATAAACAAACATTCTTAAAACATGAAAAATTCAAATGAACAGTTTCAGAATTTGCCGACTGCCAAATTTTTGGGAGGTGGAGGGATGTGAACTTCCCCCCCCCCACACACACACTCCTATAGTTTCGTCACTGGTAGTCTTCGCCCGGACATCTGAGTAGGAGACGTTTGAGGTCCGAAATTATTATTTACTTCGTAAGTTGCCAGCATCTCCAGGGAAAAATACAGATGTAGTTTCCCCTTGTTTTCATACCAATATTTCCCTCCTGGAGATCTGGTTGGCTGAGTGGATAGCGCGTTGGTCTCGGTACCCGAAGGTCCCGGGTTCGAACCCACGTAGCATCTCGCGAGATTTCGACCTAGGCCGGTTTTTTGAACAGAAGGGAAGATGGCTAAGACAGCCCTAACAGCCTTCCCGACGTCTCTGAAGTAATGCTCGAAAGGGCGGATTCCAGGGCTCGGGTTGAGTGCAAATTAGAAATACGGAATATTTCCCTCCTACAACACTCCCCTCATTGCATACTGAAACACCTTCTTTCCCTATTCAACCACCTGTGGTCCGCTAATATTCTTCCCCACCCTCGAAACATGCTATTATCCTCCCACTCTTGAAACCGCATAAATCCCCACACCTCATAAACTGAGGCTGTGGTAGGGATGAGAGACCGGGAGCGTGACGTTGTAGGGAAGTAAGGGGTCAAAAGAGTTTTTATTATTATTATTATTATTATTATTTTGAAACATTTTTTTTTGTAACTCCCCCCCCCATCGTAATTGGCCTAACCGCTGTGATGGGGGAGGAAACTATTAAATAAATAATTACCGCCTCATCTCCTTAACCTCTGTCCTGTGTAAAATCATGGAACGAATAACTTCTACTTGAAGGCAAATTCACCCCTATCGAGCAAGCCGGATTCCTACCACGTCGTTCACAGAGAAACAATTACTATACTTTTCCAGTGCCGTTCACGAATATTTTGCTCGTGATGAGCATAACTTAGTAATCTTTTTTGATCCAAATAAGGCATTTGACACTATCTAGAGACATACCATCTTACTTCAACTCCGCGAATGGAATATCAGCAACTGACTGTTCGAGGTTTATCGATCAATTTCTTCAGAACCGAACCTTTGCTGTGTATGTTGGAGGCCACTTTTCTACCAACCACACACTCTTCAATGTAGCCTTTGCCAGTATCCTGAATGTGATTCAGTAAAGACATCCAGGAATCTTGTTATTACTGCTAAAGGGATTGATTGAGGGGAAGAACTGAAAAGGATGACCAAGGATCTATGAAGAGCAGATAATGCAGGATACAAAGTATAAATCCTTCTCAGAAATGAAAAGATTAGCACAGGGGAGAGGATCGTGGAAACGCAACCTACTAGTCCAGAGACTAGGGAATATATTATCATCATTACTATAAGTGGTGGGGGTCCGGTTGGCCGAGTGGATAGCGCGCTAGTCTCGGAATCCGGAGGTCCGGTGTTCGAGCCCACGTAAAAACTCGCCATGTTTCGACCTAGGCCGGTTTTTCGGCAAGATGAGAAGAAGCCTGAAACAGCCCTAACAGTCTCCCCGATGTCTCTGAGGTAATGCAGGTTGGCACAAGGAACAAGATTATGCATCGTAAGTCCAGTTTAAGTAATTTCAAAATTACTCATTTACTCCAGAAGTGGCTTACATCCTAGAATTGCAAGTTATTATACTCAAGACGGCTCAAATATCGCGATTTTGCGATTCAGTGCCCAACGAACAATGTGCCGCAGTTACATTTATTTACGTTTCTTCTTATTATTTTTTATTCGTAACTGTAAACATCAACTCGTTTCAAGAATTTCGCACATTTCTCCTGCATGCAGTCACTGGGTCAATTTTCGTTGCATGCCGGTGCTGGTCCACTGATCGTGTTGCTGATTTTTCTTTCAACAATACGTCAACCAGTTGAGGTTGTCGTTTCTTGAAAACACGAAAACGAGGAAAACAAGAACCGAATATAGATTTAAGCCCATTTGCAGAAGTTTCATCAGGTGATGTGCGCCGTCTGGCAAAAATTAGAAACCGAGGCCAGGAAAGCACGACTGTCGCCTTTGCGGAAGCAATAACATTCGAATTAAATGCAGGAAGTCGAAACGAAATTACTCGGTCGAAAAGCCTTCGTGAAGAGCGATTAACGATGATCTTCAAAAATAATTTACCCACAGCTGTTCTACCATTTGGCGGCAAACCAATTCGAAAATTTCGTCTCACCGAGCAGGCCGATGTTCGATATTTACCCCGCTTACCACCTGTATACTTTATTTTTACAAACAAATATTTTTAATTATGCAGGCTGAGAAAATATTGATTGCACTGGCGGGATTCCATTATGTAGGATTGTATATGAGGTGCACGTATAAGAAGTAGTGAAAACATCATAAACGGTTGCTTTATTTACACTACAGATCGCAACTGTCAAGGTTGAAACGTGCTCCAGAAATAAGTTAATTACTTTCAAATTTTGCATCACGTGTCGATCGGTCGATTATTGGACACGCTTTATCGCATCATCACGTTTGTACGACTTCCTATAAGTGTTAGTTGATGAGTCGTGTCTTGCCATAGCGTGGGTTCAATCATCGATTAAGTATTTGTCAATACTATTGATGTTTTGGTTGGCGCGTTGGCCACAAATCGAGGCTGCTACGTAGGCCATACCTATTTACGAAACATTTTATGGCATTGAAACAGCGTCAAAAAAAGTTCTATGAGGCAGTATCATTCCCCCCCTCCCCCCCGTTTCAAAAGAAGAAATTATAAGACTAAGGACAAATACGCTGGACGTCTATGTTCTTTCAAATTGGACAATAAGAAATTATTGCTTATGTTCTTCGGAGAAAACTTCACAACTGAGTGGGTAGTAATCAAAGGGATACAAGAGACTTAACTGGAATATTGAGTAAACCGAGCTTAAATTTTGCAGAACATATACTTATTGTCTGCGTGAATTCCACATGTCTGCAGGTTGCAAAGAAATTAGCGTACTGTGTACGAGTATAATGCATTTGGTGGTAATCTCGATTATCTTGAATTTGAGCAGAAGCCCATTACTCTACCTCTGGCAGTATTAATGTTGCGCTTACACTTCCATTCCATTGTACACGTATCCCGTTCTTCATAACTAACTTACCCATTATTTTCAAGTGGATGATTTTATTGGGGAAGTTTCGACGTGATTCACTGAATAACCTGGAAATTCAGTTTTCTATTTCCAAATTGCAAACATTCCTATCTCCTCTGTGTGGGCTACCTTGCCGTGGTGAGGGGGGCTTAGGAAAAAAAAAACACATAGAAGAAGGGGCGCTCCGACAGACAAACCCTGATGTGTGTGTGTGTGTGAGAGAGAGAGAGAGAGAGAGAGAATTTATTGTTTTATTGTACTCTGTACAACATCTATGGTCAGTAGTACCACTTATGCTTATTTTTCAAGTTGCATATCGTACATGTGGTTAGCGATTAACACGATGAGTAAAGAGGCAGGATGACTGGAGATAGGAGTTGAGGTTATGCAAGTTAGAGGTTCGAAAGACGGTTTTAAGTGTGGATGGATAGGGAAGGGTGGAGCAAAGTTGCGTGGAGATAGGGCATTCGAGGAGGAGATGAGGAACTGTGATAGTAACATATATGGTAAGTAAGGTACGCGGGGGAAAGGGTACGAAGGAAGAGGTGTTCGTGGGTGAGTTGACTATGTCCAGTAAGAAGGTGTGTGGGTACAGCTTCGAGGCGGCGATTTCCTGTATCTGGAATCGGTCTTCCTGGTTCATCGATGATTGTTCGAAGCTGGTTTCTAAGAGGAAGTGTGGACCAACGGCCGTGCCATTTAGAGCGCACGGCTTCAGAGAGTCGTCTGGATGATCCAGGTTGCAAGTCTGTTACATATTCCAGGTCGGGTGAGCGTAAGGCTTCTTCAATCCTATAGCGTAGTATGTGTTGGACATGACGACGATTATTTGGAATTGACGTTGCAGTTGTAACCATTGTACGAGGTAGATTGACAAGTCGCAGGCAAGACTTGAGAAAGGTCAATATGCGATCTAGGTCAGGTGGAAGTTCGCCTGTGATGGCGTACAGACTGGGGCATGGGGTGGAACGAAGTGCCCCACTACTGGATCGGAGTGCGATGTGAAGTATAACATTCAGCGAGTTTAAAAGTGTGGTTGACGCTGAAGAATATGAAGCCAATCCATATTCACATTTGGATCTGATGAGGGCGCGGTATACCCCGAGTAGAGAAGTGAAGTCCGTTCCATAAGTAGTGCGGGCTAGCTTCTTCAGCAGGTTCAGGCGTGGAGGCAAGATGGGCTTTCTACGACATGGTTGAGTCGAAGAGTAAGCCAAGGTAGCGAACTGATTATGGAGTTCGTAAAATTGTAGTCTCCAGTTCTATGGTGATGGAATGATTGCACTTACGGTGCCGGCAGAAATGCATAGCCTCTGTGTTTGTCGTGGAGAAGTCCAGTCCTCTGTATCTGCAGTCCAGGACTGCAGCTGATTGACGGTGTTTTGTAAGATAGTCTGACCAAGTGAAGGAGTTTGGCAATGTAGAAAGATTACAAGATTATCAGCGAATAAGGCACTTTTGACTGGAATCATTTTAGCTCGTTACAATTATTATATTTCAGATCTCTCTTTCCTTTCCTATTCGCCTCAAAACTTTCTCATTCCTGATCTGTTCTACTTATTTGATTTTCAGCATTCTCCGATAACACGACATTTGAAAACCTTCTATCTTTTTCATTTCTTGTGTTCCTGTTGTTCAAGTCTCTCATCCATACAATGCTATACTCCAAATACGTACATTCGAAGAAATCTCAGTCTTAGATCATTCATATTTGCCCTAAATGTGGCTCCTTAAAAAAAAAAATCTTAGTTTGTTCTGTTCTGCTCTTTATTTCTGTTTTACTTCTTCCATCTTGCGTTATGGTCCAGTCATATTAGCCAATTGGGGTGGAAAAATCAGGGGAAAGCTGAAATGTGGTATACTGGTACCTCTTACTATCCCAAGCAACATACAAAAGCTGTCGCTAAGTAAATGAGACTAAAATCCGTACGGCCCACCAATGCCACCTATCGGCGTTTCAACGCAGTAGGGGAATAATTTAGTTCATTCGCTATTGATTGAGACCACACCCAGCTCATTTGATTGAAATATCGCTGTTCCAGAGCAATTTGAAAGAAACCATGTGCGTTGACCCCTCCAGGTTTTTTAACGATTTTTTTAAAGAAGGAAAAAAACGTATATGATTACAAAATTTTTCATTAATCATCATCTTCATTAAATACACGAATATCTTTTTCAAAATAAGCGCCATTCATGGTTATATAGGCGTCCATTCGTTTTTGCCATTTATTGAACATTTTTGCGTATTCCGCTGCCGGTAACGAGGTGAAAAACATCTACGCCGCGGTGACGATAATGCGCGCCCGCATACGGCTCGAACATTCCAGGAGTACGCAGATAACCAAAAAAAAATATCAAAATTCACCCCCCCCCCTCCTCCCATATGGTTTTGACCTCGCCCACTGCGACTTTTGGTTATTTCCTGAATTGAAGGCAGCCTTAGGCGGTGGTCAATTCAACACAAATTAAGAAGTCATCACCGCGGCGTAGATGTTTTTCTCCTTGTTACCGGCGGGGGAATATGCGAACACGTTTGATAAATGACAGGAACGAATGGACGGACGCCTGTATAGCCATGAATGGTGCTTATTTTGAAAAAAATATTCGTGCACTTAATGAAGATGATGATTAATAAAAAAAAAAATTTATTCGTATCGTTTTTTTCCTTTAAAAAAATCATTAAAAAACCTGGAGGGGTCAACGCATATGGTTTCTTTCAAATTGGCCTGGAACAGCGTTTTTTTAATCAAATGAGCTGGGCGTGGTCTCAATCAATAACTAAGGAACCAAATTATTCCCCTACTGCGTTGAAACGCCTATAGGTAGCGTTGGTGGGCCGTACAAATCTTAGTCTCAGTTACTTAGCGACAGTCTTTATACTAACAGTCGCCAGCCAGATGACGCTTGATGTGGTGCGAAACGGTTTCTTGTCAATATCTCATTGAATATTGAATTTATACGAAAAAATTTGGAATAAAATTTATAGAGAACTAAGAAATACATAAATTATGTTCCATACAAAATCTTTGCACAACTCTTAGATACTGAGGTTATTTGACGGTAATGGTGGGCATGTTTTATATGTTCATTATTATAGGTACACAATGTATGTATATGATATAATTTACTGTTCCTACAGAAAACCAAATCCTTGTGCTACAGTACTTCAATGGAACATCTGGTCTGTACCCTAGTTATATTCACAAATTTTTAGGTAAATCATGCGAGGACTTACAAAATGGAGTCTTACACCAGTAATATGCAAAACCAGTGTTGGTAAATTACACGTAGAATATCTTATTCTACATTTTACATGGAAAATGTAGCATATTGTCGGTGGCGCGTTTGATACCTTGTATGTGCAAAATACCTACTCATCACTTACACATACGAGGTATTTGGAGCCAGGTTTAGAAACCCATGCACATCGGAGGTCTTATATAGCGCCCTCTAGCGGCCAACATTGTAACTAAGCACATAAAAGGAATTTTATTCGACGCTCCCGTCAAGAGATGAATCCAACAATACCAATAAGTCGTTTTGGCTAAAAGTAAGCACATACGAGGTATCAAACGCGCCACGCACAATATGTATAATAAAAATGGCAGATATGTAAAATGTAGAAAATATTTTGATTGGCTAATTAATAAACTTTTATGACTGATAACCGGCGAGTTGACTGAAGCCATGAAGTGGTGTAAGCTAAAAAGAAACATATATGTGACTGGGGATCATGAAATGTGCCTCTTGTGCGAAAACAGGTTTTTGAGATAAATGAGTGTAAAGAGAGGATGGTGGAAGTGGTGCGCACAGATGTACATAGCGTGTACATCTGTGGTGGTCAACCCTGTCGAGAGGGAGGGGGAAAGGGAAATACCCCGGACTTTCAGGAGGGCCCAATATTTTTAAAAGACCTGAATTTCAACGCTTACGGCTACATCATACTGTACATCAAATCATCACTCCTCACACCATGAAAGAAACTTCTTATCCTGTAGCTTATAATTTTTTCCCATCTGACACAAGAAAAAAATGAGCTGGAAGGAGGGGGCCCTCTTTTTCTCTCTACTGGGCTGGTGATGGTGCGTTGATGCGTTGCTATGACAACCGCGTTTCGAATTCTTGTTCTCTATCATTTCCCTTGGCCCGTTTCACACAATGCCATGTAAACGGATGTTTTTAAACTTTTGATGTAATTTTTAGATGCAATTTGTGGAGAAACTAATGAAGATAGGAAGCTGCAATTTGTTTCATTCTAAAGAGCGTGATTTTTTCTATAAGAATTGTCAAGAAAGTGAAAAATGATTTTTGACACCAGAGGCACATTTCATGATTCCAGGTTGCATAAGATAAATAAAAGAATGTTTGATTTTAAAATTTAATGTGATTAAGCGACAAAATCTGTTTTTTGAGAAAACATAACAGTAAAAGCTAATTAATAATTCCGGTTTATGGACGTAGCGTTTACTGATACGCTTTTTTCAACGTGGGTACACATTTTTAAATCGGGGGCCCACTTTAGAAAAAATTTACTTTTTACGCTCTTTCCAACGGTACTAATAACTTATTTTGTCAACAAATGTTGTTTGGGCAGTTTTTGCTTAAAGTGTCCAATCGTGAATTTATAAATGAATGTGAAACCATTTTTTGGGTGTTTTAATATTTCAACTTTTACTGTAGTGACCTAGTGATATCAAAATAGAAACTGTGATTTTTGTACATTTTCAGATTATAAGTTGAACAGAATTCAAAATTTCTTTTCTAAAACCGCATTTGTGGTAATGTATAATATGATGTGGGGGAAGGCTTTAGTTGCGTTCCACAAGAGTATAAGAAGTTCAAATGCAAAGTTGAACATAGAAATGGAAAAGAAATGAAAATAAAACTTTATTCTTTTTATTCCCCTTAATATTCTACATATTCTACATATTAATCTACATTTAATTTACATTTTACATTCTACATTACCAACTATGCGCAAAACGAGTTTTTGGGTACAATGGGCGGCGAGATAGGCAGAATACTGAATACGCGCATATATGAAAAAACTTATCTTTCATTATCTTCAAAAACTAAACGTCGCGCAAAGATTTTGTATGGAACATAATTTACATATTTCTTAGTGCTCTACTAATTCTATTTCAAACTTTTTTCTCGAAGTTTAATATTCACCGAGATATTGACGAAAAACCGGGTTGCGCCAGACATTTTACCCCTTACGGGATAACGCAAGCGTCATCTGGCTGGCCTCTATTAGTATGTAGTTCGGGGTAATTTAAAAGTATGGAAATACGTGTAATGTTGGTCGCTGAATACAAATATTCCATCAGTTGTTTGATCCAGCTCAAAAAATCAAATTTTGAACCCAAAATGGTTAGAGTTGACGTCACTTGAAAAATCGAACAGTGTACCATAATAGGGGTATTCTGGATCGCTTATAACGAATTTCGTATCACATTTTTGATCTGATCCTGATTTGAACTCAAAAAGTCAAATTTCGATCCGAAATGGTCAAAATTGCCCTTGAAAAGTGGAACAAGGCATTGAAATAAGCGTTTTTTCAACATCGATTACGAATATCAATTTTAGATTTGGCCTCCGTTTGGGGTCCAAAATTAAGATTTCACTCTCAGGTGTGCGAAACTGCCTATTTTATTTTTAAAACCGGAATTTCATGTACAACGTATGAGTTGTGGCCGTCTCACTGTTTCTGGTATAGACCTTTTTGAGCGATGGCCTGATGTCGGAAAATTTCTTATCTGAACCCCATCTTACTTTTCAAATTTGATGTGAAAGGGCGGCGATTGTGTTAGATTATTATGAAAATATGTGGGGGTCTTCACCCTGATTTGAGAATTTCCAAAACAAGAGCCTCCCTACTACCTACGACTAGACTTACATTATGCACTTCAATCCTTGAAAAACCTCTAAATTCACTTCCGAAATTCCTCGTTTCTTGCAAGTAAAGCCTTACACATGTTCTTCAATAGGGCGAGACTTGATATCGGTGGGTTGGTGGGTCATCTCTTTCAGGGGTTATGGTTTGCCATATCTACTTAGAACCCACTAAGCGTTGATGTACATTTCAGTGCGCTTTGAGCACTGTTCGAAGCCCACGAGGGCCGTTCACGCTTTCACTCACCATCGTACCCACATTAAAGTCATCTCACACGTGTGCTGCAATTTGCGAATAACTCCAGCGCATCGCAAGTCACCGACCATTGAACCCGGGCGAAAATCCGTCGCCGTGCGAAAACTGACCCGAAACGAGTATATGCTCCGGAAACACGGAAGTCCGTACCCGGAACGATTGAGTAATAACTCTGAGTACAAGAGGAAAAAATTCGTGTCGACCACTTACCAGTTGTAAAAGGAGAACTGATTTTGCTCGGCGGCCGGAACGTCGCGAATTACGCACGCGAGAAACGTAATCGTAACGGCTACGGAAATTTTAGTAATTGTAACGCCGGACCTAGAGGTCGGCGGCGGCGGCGACCGTTCCAGCCGGAGCGCGAACATAATTTTTTTCTGAAAAGCCCGTCGCGGTAGCGCCGACTCTGCTGTCGACCATAGCGGAACGATATGTGGACGGAAAATGCACGCGTCGCTTCGAAAACCGAAGAGAGCAAAACCACCGACTCGTGTAGTTTCCACTCTCTGTCTGTCTCTCACTCTTTCTCACCTTCTCTCTCTTCGTCCCCGACCAAAAAGAAGAGAAAAATTTAATCTATCATTTGTTTACACAAACCGAACGAACGCCCGATTACGGTGGCCCTTGTGCGGCGGTGTCGCGCTTCCTGTCCGCGGTGACAGCGCCGCGTCACACGGGCGATGACGGGGACTCCTCTCCAGCTAGCCGCACCGCTACGGTAACGTTGCCGAGCGCCGATACGACCTTCATCGTAATCGATCTCGATCAGCTGTCCAAACAGAAATCGTCGATCGATCGTTTGATCGACCGCGTCCGTGTGCCCGCCGCACCGTGGAACGCCGACTCGTTATCTTTATGGACGATTTGCGTAACAAGAAAACGTTTCTCGGTCTTCGGTGTACAAACTGTACGCGTGCACGGTGCGTCCCATATAAGTTTTCAGACTGTGTGGCCACAGAATGGACGGCCATATGTGGATAAGAAGGGTGAATTTGCCCCCGGCCCCCGAGAGCCATCGAATTGATAGTTCGGTGGTGTGTGGATCCCACTAAGAAACTACGTGACAGAAGTTTCGGATCCCTCCCCCTGCTTGACCGATTTTTTAAATTTTTCAGTATGTCGTAGACACATGTGAGGGACATCTCAGAAAAAATTAACAATCCGCTTCCTTCATATTTCACCCTTCAAATGACACTTTCGAACATTGTTCATATGAAAATATAGGGTACGAGCACTAAAACGAAAGTGGCATTTGTTGGTGTATTTTAGACCCAGGAATAAAATAAATTATGTTCAGAAAAATTTTTCAGGTGAATTATGGTCAGAATTGACCAAAAAATAGAATTTTCTGCAATGTCTTTTTCCCCGCAAATTCTCTTTTCTCACTATCTTCCTTAAATCTCCTGCAATTTCTCTTTTTCCGCAATTTCCCTGTGTCCCGATATGTTCCTAAGGTTCCCGCAATCTCTCGCTATTTCCTGCAGTTTTTCTTTTCCCGCAATATGGCTCAATTTTCCTCTGTTTCTCTCAATTTTCCGCGGTTTCTCTTTTCTTGCAATTTTCCTCATTTCCCATAGTTTACCGCAATTCTTCTTTTCTTGCAATTTTCCTCAATTTTCCTCAATGTTCCTCAGCTTTTTGCAATTTTTCTTAATTTGCAGTTTTTCTTAATCTACCGTAATTTTTCCTTTCCTCGCAACTTCGCGCAATTTCCCTCAGTTTCCCGCTATTTCCTTTAGTTTTCATTATTTCCCGCAATTTTTTGCAATCTTTTACTATTTTAGGTAATTTTTTTCTGTCAATTTCCCGCAGTTTCTCTCTTTTTTTTTTTTTTTTGCAATTCCCCTCAGTTACCCGCAATTTCCCTCAATTTCTCCCACTTTCCTGTAATTTTTCTCCATTCCTCTTGTGCCGCAATTTTGTTTAATTTCCCGCGGTTTTTCTTTTCTTGCAATTTTTCTTTGTTTGCAGTATTCCATAAACGCCCACAATTTCCTGCTTCCCGCAACGTTTTGCAATATCCCTTAGTTTTCCCCGACTCCTCTTTTCCCGCAATTTCCGTTAATTTTCCACTATTTCCTTCATTTTTTTGCTATTTCCCGCAGTTTTTCGCAATTTTCCTTTGTGCCCCGATATTTTCCTCAGGTTTCCGCATTCTCTTGCTATTTTCTGCAGTTTTTCTTTTCCCACAATATACCTTCATTTTCCGCAATTTTTCGCAGTTTCACTCAATTTTTCTACAATTTCTCGCAATTGTTCCTTTTTACAATTTTTCTCAATTTTCCGTGGTTTTTCTTTTCTTGCCATTTTCCTCATTTCCCACAGTTTTTCGCAATTTTTCTTTTCTTGCAATTTTCCTAAACTTTTCTCAATGTTTCTCAGTTTTTAGCAATTTTTTTAAATCTCCCGCCAGTTTGCTTCCTCCGAAAATTCTCGCATTTCCCTCAGTTTCCCACTATTTTCTTCAGGTTTTCGCTATTTTCCGCAAATTGTCGCAATCTCTTGCTATTTTATGCAATTTTTTTCTTTCAATTTCCCGCAGTTGTCTCGTTTCTTTTGCAATATTTCCTCTTAGTTACCCGCAATTTCTCTCAATTTCTTTCAGTTTCTCCCACTTTCCAGCAATTTTTTTCAACTTTTCTTTTCTTGCAATTTCCTTTGATTTCCCGCGGTTTCTCTTTTCTTGCAATTTTTCTTAATTTGCCACCAGTTTCCTTTTCCCTCAATTTCCCCTCAAATTGCTGCAATTGGCCTCAATTTTTCGCAGCTTTCTGCATTTTTTTTTTTTGCAGTTTCTATCAACTTTTCTCAAATTTGTGCCATTTTTTGCAGTTTTTCTTTATTTGCAGTTTTCCATAAACTCTCGCAATTTCCCGTTTTCTGCAACGTTTTGCAATGTCCCTTAGTTTCCCGCAACTTCTCTTTTCCCACCATTTCCTTCATTTTTTTGCTATTTCCCGCAGTTTTCCGCAATTTTTTGTAATTTTTTGCAATTTTTTCTTTTAATTTCCCGCAGTTTTGTTTTTCACTTACAATCCTCCTCAGTTACCCGCCATGTCCGTTTTTCAGCAATTTCTCGCTATCTTCCGCATTTTTTCTTTTCCCTTAATTTCCCTTAACTTCCCGGAGTATCTCTTTTCCCGCAATTTTCTTCGATTTTCTTCCCGCAATATCTCTTTTTCCGCAGTTTTGCGGACTATTCCTCAAACCTCAATTTTCAGCGATTTTTCACTTCCCGCAATTTCTCATTTCTCCGCAATTTCCCTTTTTTTTGCAACTTTTTGCAGCTTTCTTCAGTTTTTTGTAATTTTTCTTTTCCCGCAATTGTCCTTAATTTCCCTTTATTGACTTCAATTTTTTGCAATTTTTTTTGCAGTTTTTCCATTTTATTTCCCCCGTTTCTCTTTGTTCCTCAAAATTTCCCTGTTTTTCGCAATGTCCCTCAATTTTTCACAATTTTTTTCAGTTTTTTGCTTTATTTCTCTTTGCCTAGACGTGGATCCACGGAAGGCAGTGGAAATTTCCGCCCTCAAAACCGAATAAAAAGAAAAATTTCTGGGGGACGGAGAAAAATTTGCGGGGGAGGGGGAAATCTGTGGGTTGAGAGAAATTCTGCGGTGGAGGGGGCAACAAAAAATTTCTTGCGCACTTTTTCTTCTGCCAAAACAATTGTCTGGATCCGCGCCTGTCTTTCCCGCAATTTTTCCTCCTCAATTTCCCGCTGTTCCCCTCTTTTTCTGTAATTTTCGCAAGTTCTTTTTAATTTTCCGTTATTTCCTTTAAATTTTTGCAATTTTTCTTTTCCCGCAATTTCCCTCAATTTTTCTTTCTCCGCAACTTTTCTAAAGTTCCCGCAATTTCCCTCAAATTTCCGCCATTTTTTTCAATTTTCCGCGTTTTTTTTTCTTTCTGGTGTTCTCATTCTCTTAAATTTAACATTCACTGTCAATCCAAGTATAAATTAATATTCTTCTCTTTTACCCTAACATCCTCTTCATTTTCTGGTTGTAAAGTTGATGTTCAATAAGGTGTCATTTATGAAAAGCGTGCATTTCGCTGGTATCTAAGTCTGCAGTATTTTGATGTTCAATACTTCGCTGGAATCTAAAATGTGGAGGTTGAGATCTCGAACAAAGCAGTTCTTTCAAAAACAATTTATAATTATAACCGTGAGGGAAGTGGAAGTGCCGTCATCAACAGTGGACAAAACATACTGTCAAACCATGTAGTAACCGAAATTCAGTATCCGTTGGCTTGTAAACTTCTTGTTTTCCCCAATCACGCTGAATTCAATAGTAATTTTCCATTTTCTATGTACCTATGCACGTATGTACCCAAAAAATCAGTATTTTAATTAACATTAGATAATAGTGGTAAAATCTAAAGCCATTCGGGGCGTCTCTATCTGCTCTAAAGTGACATCAGTAGTGATTGTTGAAACATTGACCCAAATAGGCAATGTATTCCTCCATTGCCTAAATCGTATTCATGATGGAAATTTTCAACACACTTGAATTCGGAATATTCGCCAATGATTTGCTAGTTTTGATGTCAGTGTACCTTCTTACTCGGTTCGTGTTAACCAATCTATGGTCTAGACTCTCTTCAACTATTCTACGTAGAAACAGAAACGCGAGTTCATCTACGTAACTAGTTGCTTGTAATTGTTTTACGATTTAGTGCGCCGTATGGTTAACTTTTGTGGTCAGTAAAAAGGTATTAATTCAGGTGCTGGCCATCAGAATTAGCGATAGGGTGTACTAAAGCAAAAGTATCAGCTTCTAAAGCTACCCGCTGTTCTACAATAATTTCATTTTAGAAGGAGGAAACTAAAGTTACGAACTAGTCGTTTTGAAAAAAGAAAAAAAGTGGCTTTTTGTATTTTTAATTTAGCCAACTGCAGCTCGTAAATTTACCAGCTATTCTACAATTTCAAATTACGACGTAGTGGATGGTGTGTATTTTTCAGCTAAAAACTAAAGTTACAAAATTTTCAAACAAAAACAAAAAACGTGAATTCTACATTTGCTAAAAAATTTCATATTGCTGGGGAGGGGTT
Organism: Acanthococcus lagerstroemiae; assembly: GCA_031841125.1. Lineage (NCBI taxonomy): Eukaryota > Metazoa > Arthropoda > Insecta > Hemiptera > Eriococcidae > Acanthococcus > Acanthococcus lagerstroemiae. The sequence goes on along the minus strand of CM063111.1, from coordinate 46,788,343 downwards.
TGCTATTTCAACTAATCGCGGGGCAAAAAAAAAAGGTGCAATATTTTCAAGTTTATCAGCTACTGCTGCTAAGTTTAGCAATTCTTGAAAATGTTCAAGTCATGCCGAGTTTCTCCAACTGAAAACTCAAATTTCAAAATTGCCTAGTAAATCACAAAAAAACTTGCAACATTTTCATTTTTACCGTGTGCAGTTCTTAAATTGACAAACTCTCAAGAAGTTTTAAATTCTGGAGTGGTTTTTCCACGGAAAACTAATATTTCAAGGCGGTCAAGCGGAAAAAAGCAAAATTGAACAACCCTGAACAATGTTTTCGATCATGAGGAAGAGTTTTTCCAATTAAAATCCAAAATTTCATAATAATTCTCAAGCGAAGAAAATATAACTCCAGAAAAATTTCACATTGTGAAAAGGATTGAGTTTTCCAATTAGAAACTAAAATTTCTAAGTAATCTTCATGTGAAGAAAAATAATTTTTAAATTGTGGGAGGTGGTGCTTTTGTCTTAGTTTGCTGTCAATATCAATGAACCCTTCATTTTCATGGGGGTTGTCCACAAATATTTGGAGCTCTCCGCCGAGTAATTGTTTTGGAGGGGGAAAAAAAGAGAGAAGTTGGCCCAGGGTAAGTGTATCTTTCGTCTTGGGTCATTCTCTAGAAACTGAGAATGTGTTATCAGTAAATTTTGAATCCTAACTTTCGTTTTTGGGGGGAGGGGGTATTTTATTTTATACAGTAACATCGACCACAATTTCCGCCAGTCTGATTCATCAGACAGAACAATTACCACAGTCTGAATAGAAAAATCATAAAAGAGTGTTCATCGTCGTGGATGTTACCATCGTGTGTCAATACCTGCTTTATTTTTTCAAATTTTTGTTTCAAGTTGTTTTTTTAAAATAAAATTGCATTGTTCTGAAAGATTGGAAAAGAAAAGTTCAGTTGGCTGTGAATGACTTCATATTTCCAGAAGGGATGGCGTAAAGTTCTGTTACCAGGGTTTTCAGTCCATGGTCGTGGTCAATCTTTAACCGGTGCAAAGATAGATGCCTTATTAATGTTTCAGCACAACAAATAACAATACAGTTTTGATTCCTGAACACGACCCAGGGTGCCAGGCAGGGACGTTCCGATGGCGGGGGGGCAACTTTCCTCTCTCTCCCCTTGTAGAAATTTTTTGCTCTTTTGCTCAGCAGTTGGGGAAATTTACCATTTCAGTCAAACGAGCTGGAAAAATCCAACAAGTTGAAAGGCTTTTTTTTTGCTTTGATACTTGGGAATTCTGAGTTGAGTCAGTTGGGACTTTCACAATTTTCACCCCCCCCTCCCCCCAGAAAAACCTCATCGGTGTGTCCCTGGTGCCAGGTCGGAGTCATTAACGCGTGTGATAACACAATTTTAAAACATTTCACAGAAAAGGAAATTTGAAGCTATTTTGTCCATAGTCGTGGATATCCGTGCTTTTACCATGGACAAGATGTCTATCTTCGTGGACAAAAGTCATTCCCCACCCCACATTTTGATGCTCCTGCTCTGTAAACTTGTTGTAAATTTTCTGCTACGTATAAACTAAGTAGTATATGAGGGGATGGGAGGGTGGACAACAAAGAAGGAAACGCTACACGTTACCTTAATATTCTCTCAGTTTCTGAAGAATGACCCGTTTACGCTTTTCAGAAGATTTTTCTGCATAGTCCAATAGTGGGGAGTTGTACTCGTACAACTTGTATACTACTTGGCTTTCAATTTCTCAATAGCTTTTTAGTCCACCTACCGAGCTGTCATTATTTGATATGCAATGTTTCGAGACCCTCCCCCCTCCGCCAATATAATCATTTTCAGATTTTCCAATTTCTAGTTGTGTGCCTATTAAGCTCTAATTTTAAACTTTTTGTAGTGAAAATGCTACCCACAGTCATGCTCTTCTCATTTTATGAGCAGAAGGCCAAGATTGGAAAATTTTTGGTCTGGAATAAGCGTACCCTAATGTTTTTATCATTCAGTTCTTTTTCTATCTGCTTCTGCTATCGGGATCACTCAACCCTTCACAAGTGATGTGGCAGGGCCCCTATCTTGACCCCTTGTCTGCGTAGACATGCAGCTCGCCAAATCTTTTGTCACTCGATAACGAGGTCTGTCTCTAATAGCGATGAAGTTTGATTATTTGAGAAAACAGATATCGTAATTATCGTAGGTATCTGCATAATGATGCACAAAACAAGGAGACGCAACGGAAGTGCGTTATGCGATAATATCGAACAACCTTCGATAGTTGATGAATGATTTATAGGTTAACCAGTTATACCGCTACCAGTTACTGTATTGGAATGTTGACTAACAAAAGCGCAAACGTAAACCAAATTAGACTTCCTAACAAGAAACATAAAATCTTCCTGATTTACTTTTCTCATTATGTAACGTTAAAGTGATTCGTAATGGATATTGTTGAGTATGGATGTAGGCTGCATTGAAATGTGCAGAGTAATTAACCGGATCGTTCGAAACCCATCGTGATTCGTCTTCTACCAATCAACGATCATAAAACATATCCTTGCCCCTTTGTTTTTCAATATATGAAGAATGATTTTAAATAAAGGCCATTATATCGAACCTTTCCGGCTACTCCAATACCAGTCAATTTAATCATATCAAAACTAAAATTTTATGTTATCATGTTGCCGAAGTGAAGACTTAATTTGTTTTGGTCTAAAAGTCTAAACTGCGATATCATGGAAGAAAGAGACCTACCCAGAGGCGCCGGAAGAATATCATAAGCGGGAGAGGGGTACAGTTCAAACTTATAGTAACTGACCTCTTTTTGACATTTTATTTTTTTTTTGTTTTTTTTTTCTGTTGGAAGTCCAATGATGATTAGAGTGGATGTAGGCTGCGGAGGCGAGAATTAGAAACCGAGTTGATTCTGTTTTAGGAGAACGAAACCTGTTTTGTCCGAAATGGAGATTTGGGAGTCCACCAACGGTTTCTATTTTCCAAGAAAAGATACCAAACAACCGATCGAAATTGTTTTTTGCTTCGTTGAATCCGAGCATCCTATCAGGCGATGATATTTTTGATCAATCTCTGATTTAGTCACAAAAATGAAAATTTTATGCTTCCGATTCTCGATAGTGGTTTGGCTTCAGTATATCTAAATAAAAGTTTTTGAGGTCCCTAATTTCGCAGACTGCTACAGGTTTTTGATCATATTCGGATTTTAGCCCCCAAAATTGAGATTTCACTTTGAGAGGAGGCAAAACTGACGATGTAGAAAACCAAAAGTCAAAATAGGGGTCGTTTACGTCATTTAGTTCACATTTGCATTCAATAGTCGAAACCTAAACTTCTCTATGGAAAATTATAATTATTCCTGAATTGAGATTTTAAGTTACTGATTTCAATCATCAGAACAAATTTTTGTTGCGAAATTGAATGTAGATTCTCGAATTCTAAATCTCTTTACAATGTCCTCAGTTCTTTAAATGTTAAATGGACAAATTAAAATTTTCATGAGTTTATTGTTAGAAAACTTATGGCAACAGAAGTAGGTATGAAGTTTCAGCGAAAAATTTTCATCTCGCACTAAATCGCAAGATGACTTGAGATGGGTAAAATTGACTGGACTTCGAGAATTTTCTTATTCATATTGCTGGAAATTTAATATTAGCAATCCTACAATTTCCTACAATTTTCTACACACAGTTTCATTCAGTTTCCTACCCCAACAATTTTCGACCCACAATTTCCTACAAACAATTTTCTATAATTTCCTTTAGTTTCCTACAATTTCCTACAACATTCTACACACAATTTCCTGCGCACAATTTCCCACAACTTTGTGCCCACAATTTTTCTGCGCACAATTTCTTACAATTTAGTACAATTCCCTACCCATAATTCCTACAATTTCCTACTCACAATTTTATACGATTTCCTACTTATTACAATTTCTTACAATTTCCTTATCACGTTGGAGGCAGTACAATTTCCTACAATTTCATATCCATAAGATTTCCTCCAAGTTTCCGCAGACAATTTCCTACAATTCCTGCTTGCCATTTCCTACAATTTTTACCTACAATGTCCTACGCAAAATTTCGTACAATTTTGTACAATTTCCTACATATTATTTCCTACAATTTCCTACGTACAATTTTATACAATTTCCTACTTATTACAATTTCCTTCTCATGATTTCTTACAATTTCATACCTACAAAATTTCCTATAATTTCCTACAATTTCCTACACCCAAAAATTTTTGACCCACAATTTCCTACACGCAATTTCATATAATTTCCTATAATTTTCTGCCCACAATTTCTTACCCACAGTTTCTTACAATTCCTTACACATCATTTCCTACAATATTCTTCGCACAACTGCCTGCAATTTCTTACAGTTTTCTACCCACAACTACATTCAATTTCTTATAATTTCCTACGCATTATTTCATTTAATTTCCTACAGTTTCCTACTCACAATTTCCTACAACATTCTTCACACAATTTCATCCAACTTTCTACAATTTTCTACCCCCAATTTTCTACAATTTCCTACACTTAATTTCCTGCACACAATTTCTTATAATTTTGTATAATTTCCAGTAGCTTGGTGGCCGAGTGGATTCGAACGCTGCCTCCTAAACCACGGAATGCGGGTTCGAATCCCAGTACGGACGGCGAGTTTAAAATATTAAAATATGATAATAAAATAATAATATACAAGAATATATGAAAAACTTTAACATCCGATCAAGCAACACCAATTGTAGCAAGGGGTGGAGTTCAATTTCATTGTTCCGCCGGAATTCAAAAAGACTACAAATGGGATAGCCATACCAATAGACTACTGACACCTGACTAGTCTGGTGTGCCATGCAGGATGCATGCCCCTTATATAGAAGGGAAACTCTTTCATAACCATTCCCCAGCAATGCCATATCACCAAGGGAAATTAAGCTATAACCCTTGTATAAAAATAATTGATCAAGGAGGCCTATGTCCCAGTGGGTGGACCGAAACATCTGTTTCAAGGCTGTATCTGCTTATAATTTCCTACAATTTTCTACATACAATTTCCCACAATATTCTACGCACAGTTTTCTACTTATTACAATTTCTTACAATTTCTCATACCCACAGTTTCCTACAAGTTTCTGCTCACAGTTTCCTACAATTTTCTACCTACAATTTCCTACAATTTCCTGCACACAGTTTTCTACAATTTCCTACAATTACCTACTAAATTATTTCATTAGCTTTCGTGTGTTTTTGGCCGAGTCGGTTTCGTACATAATAACTTTTATTTCGACTTGGTGCCTAGCAGCGAGGGATAGAAAGTTCAGATTTTCTCAGAGTATTTATATTTTACTGGACATAAATTTTTCAATTGTGCATTGATACTTCATTTGTCAAGTCTAGTCTACTTCGTTCATTCGAATGGTAAAATTTCTCTTTTGATCATAGGCGCAACCAGGAATTACCTCGAGGAGGGGCTGGATTCGAAAAAAGTGGAAGGGTAAATTTTCCTAAACAAAATGAACATTTTAGATTACTCTGCTTAATCACTAAAATTTTTCTTTTCATTTTCAGAGCTTTTGAGGGGCCTCAGTTTCCATAACTCCCCCTGGTTGCGCCTACGGTTTTGATAATCGAAACGGAGCTAGATCGAAGATTTGACTGAGCAATCGCAGTCAGGGACCCAAGAAACGTCGATAGTTTGTCCAATCTGTTCTCATACATTTAAAATTTCTACATTGATGCGCCTTTTCTTGAGCGCGATAAATGAAACTAGCTAGCCTTCAGTATTTTAAAATTCAATATCATTTTTAATGTATGATCGAATAACTCGTTCAGGCAATAAAATCATCCACTTAAATAATTGTATGTAGGTAAGCTTTGTGGTCAAGGGTTCCGAGTCAGTATAATGAAATTGAGTCGGAAAAAATTGTAAGGAACCGGAAAGTATAAGTGCAACTTTGATAACCAGAAGGAGAGTGATGGGCCGCAACTCAAGTTCAAGATTGCATACGTTGTACGTTGCACAAGTATACCGTATTTCGGTGTAACTCTCAAGACATGTGGAATTCACGTACGCAATGTATATTTAGTAGAAATTGAAGCTCCATCTCATGTTGTAGTCATGTTCCTGGTATCCCTTTGTCTATGAAATTGCCCCAGTTGTAACAGTAACGAGTTTTTCCAGTAGAAAATAAGCCATTTTTTTTCTTCGGTTTGTCGATAGTATACCTATACAGATCTCACCGAGAGTGTTAAAACATTAACTGTAATGTCACTAAACTGTAACTCAAATGATGTCCTGCCTAGCCGCTCAAAGGAGAAAAATGGGGAGTGAGTCATTAGAATGAAGAGAAGTAGAAGACGAGCGTGGTTTTGAAGAGAACAAGTAGGTACCGGATGTGCAGAAATGCAGGAGACAAAAGACGTTTCTAAGACGCTCACATCATCCCACGCAGGAAGTGGCCGGATAGGGCGTGAATAGATGACATAGATACAACAAAAACTATGTACAAAGGTAACGTCAAAAAGTCAATCGCAGTGGACAGCACCGCAATTTCAAAATAGTGGGCATTCAACTTATTTGCCGATGATACACAGTTTTGTGGACACGAACTCTCATTTTTCCAATTTTCCAATTTCTGCGTTTAAACTGTGGGAAGTGGAGGCAAAATGATACTACTCCCCCAACTTTACAAGTGGAGGACAAGTGCCTCCCTGCCTCCGGCTCCAGTTGGCTTTACTATACCTACCTCCTTATTTGTGGATGAAGTACCTACTGAAAATTTTGTTGAGAACGTAATTCAACAGCTCCATAACCTTCACAATTTCCAATAAATGTCCCTATTATCAGCGCTAATATGACACAATAAATGCAAATATTTACAATTTGTATTGTACCTAGCCTATAAGTAGGTATATCGTATATGTTTTACATTACGGTATTGTAAACATGGAATAGACGAGCAGAGTAATTGAAATCGCTTGACCGTGAATGTACTAGAGACGAGGTGTCAAGTCTTAATGTTTATATTTTTTCAAGTACAAGGTTTTAATTACTTATTGATATGACTCAACACATTAATACGTTTTAATTGTCAGTTAGCAGCGCTGTAGGATTTTTTCTTATGTGATAGGCCTCTTTAACTATCGCTGTAAATTCTGTAAGTACTGAACATGCAGGGTCGGATTTCGGATTTGAAGGTCCCGGGTGTCAGAACTGACAGGAGTCCCAATTTCTCCGCATTTTAAATAATTTAAAAAAAAAACAGCTAGTCAAAAATGTGCCTTCTTTTCACTTGTGTCGAGGATACATTGTTTTTGGTGCTGTCTTGATACATATTTGGTAGGGGTCCCAGCGCTGGTGGCATTACCTGAATAGGTCCCTATGAGCACGGGAGAAAATAAACGAAAAAAAAAAGTCCGAAGTAATGGTCTATTGTAATAAGCGAACATGCGCTAGTTTTTGGACAGCGAAGGAAATACTAAACACGAGAGCATAAGTTGGGTTGATTTTCAATAAAATTAAGTGCATAAAATGAAGCTGTTTGCAGTAAACAAATGTATTAGATTCTACTTCGGGTGTCAGGATATCAACTTATTGACGGATTGCAGCTCTATCGAAGTCAGATATATTCGTATTGTTGAGAGGAAACCACGTACTAGCTGACGTACGTTTTCTCACCTAAAGTGAAATTTTCTGCAGCATGTTAATAATTACAGGGCAGTGCTTATATTAAATTAACAATTGACAATATCAGACTAATTCTATTTACAAAACAACCAAATGTGGTAATCGTGATCGTAAATTATTTTGGAAAAATATTCATGGTGTGAAATACTCATTATTCATTAGCCATACTGAACGATAGTAATGACTATTGAAAATGTAAAGGTTCAGTTTCTTAGCTATTGCAGACGTGGATCCACCAATAGTGGAAATCCCTCCCCCCCCCCAAAAAAAAAGAGGAAAAATCTGTGGTGAAGGGGCGATCTGCGAGAGAGGGGCAGCAAAAAATTTCCTTCTGCCATTGCCCTCCCCAAAATGGTCGTCTCGATCAGCGCCTGTGCTATTGTTGATTCATTCGCTATATTTTGCATTTCATATGCTTTTACTACTGGGTATACTTTAGCCAAAACCGTAACGCTCCTCCCGTAATCGCCCCCTGTAACGCTTCTGTTACTATGACGTCATACTACTGGGTATACTTGAACGAAAACCGTAACGCTCCCCTGACACGCTCCCCAACACGAATTTAGTGGTTGACGTTTACAGTTTGCAGCCGTGTTGTTGCTGCGCGACTGCAGAATGCAGCCGTGTTGTTGATAGAAATTTCCATAGACATTCTTTTTATTAGGGTACGAAAGCAGAATATAAAAAGTTACACTTATTTAGGAGATAATAGGATGACAGGGCTTCAGGTTTTGTTTACATTCATTTTATATGTAAAACTCCTTAAGCGAACATTCGTTCTTCTTTGCGAGTCCATAAATATGAAAGAGATCCTTTCTTCGTATTGAATAATGATTTAAATTAAAACTAAATGCGTTTACAGTGGCGTATCCAAGGGGGGGGGATTAGGGGCTGAATCCCCCTCCCCCTTGAGATGAGAATTTTTATATTGTGGCGAACGTTCCCGAACATTCGAGATAAGTGAAGAACGATCGATAGATTTCGAGCAACAGAATAGCAGATTGATAACGAGAGCAGTCCTGGGGTATATAAGGGCCGCAGGCCGTCGCCATATGGTCTAGTTTCTGTATGCGATAAATCGTGCACTTTCAAAGTGATTTAGCTACTGTTTTGTGTAGTGCTGTATTAGTGTGAAATTAAAGTCGTTATTACGTGTTTTCGTGCATTTTTTGCTGCGAATTCCGTTACCTTGGTGTCAGAAGTGGGATTCGGCAATACGCATCGTGAAGAAAATCTCATTTGGACATTCGTTTGGACATTCGCCCTGTGGATTCGGCGTTTCCGTTGAAGAAGTGGGTATCATCGGAACTTTCCATTCGCAATAGCTTCAAAGAAGTTATTCGAACTGACGCAGAAAGAGCTCCGGGAGGAATTGAGAATCCGAGACCAATCACCATCGGGTTCGAAAGCGGAATTGGTCCGGCGGCTGGAGGCCTATTTGCAAGGCGGAAGGTAAGGACCCGGAAACTTTCGTCTTTGATGCGGAACCATCAGAACCAAAAGACGAAGAGTCGACAACGGCTGATGCTCTCCAATACATTATGAACATACTGAGTGATCATTCGAAAAAAATGGACAACAAGATGGAAGAAACGAAGGCAGGTCAACTCAAGAAAGAAGACCTGATTGATCTAAAAGCGGAAATCGTCAAAGTTGATGAGAAGATCAAAACTATCTAAAAGCACATATTGTCAAGGAAGTTAATGAGAAGATCGGACCAATCTCCCAACGGGAAAGAGAATTGGAGACACTTCGAACTGGCCGTACCACAAAGTCAGTGGCAGTACCTCCAGGTAGCCAGCAGCCTACCCAGATGGGTTAAGCCGCCAGTGCATTGTTGGTGGAGGCTCCAAGCAGTCAACCATGCCAAATGGTTCCAACTTCGAGTGGTAGTGGCTCTGTGGAAGTGAAATCGCCAACATTCGATGGTCAGCATTCCTGGGAGACTACTTTGTCCAGTTCCAGGCAGCGGCTGCCAGTAATGGCTGGGATGAGGCGACGAAGGCCACAGCATTGGTCGTCAACCTGCGAGGAGCCGCAGTTGTTCCAATCAAGGGCCAGAACAACTTCTAGAAGCTGGTGGAAGCCATAAAACGCCGATATGGCCGAGCCCATATGAAGCCAGTGTTTCAGCGGGAACTAAAGTGGCGGTCACGCAGGCGGAGCGAATCGCTTCAATCTTTTCATGCAGAGATAGTTCGCCTCACCAATGCTGCCTATCCGACGTCCCCTGAAGATTTCAAAGAGGAAACTGCAGTCTCAGCCTTCACCGATGGAATCGAGGATGAACAAATCCAGATGATGGTGAGAGTTGGCAACCACTAAAACTCTCGGACTGCTTTGGCGCCAGCCCTGGAGCTAGAGGTTACACGGGAAAGCTCCAAAATGAGGGTCACTGTTCATCAAGCCTAGGTCTATGAAATGGAAGAGGAACGGGCAGGCTTAAAGAAGGCTGTGGAAGCAGTGGTGGAGCAGGTGATGAAGACGAAGAAGCGACTAAACATTGAACGCCAACACCAATTTGGAAAGCCTCGATGCCTTCAGTGTAATGAACAGGGGCACATCCGTCTTAACTGCCCTCAGAACCAGAAGGCGGCTGGAAAAGACTGGGGTGTTGCTCACTGAGTGTCCCCAATTGTTTTTCAAGAAGACCACACAATCGTTGCTGTCAAGAGAACGTTGAAGCATGATGCCTCAAGTAACTACATATGTGAAAGGGAAACTTGGTCAGAAGGCAGTACTCTTCTGTGTCGATACTGGGGCATCACCCTCGATCCTTCAACGCGACCTGGTTCCAGTAAAGAAATTGGACCAGGCTGAAATGGTGAACCCAATGATTTAAGAAATCTCATTTTCGTTATAACTCAATACCCAAACGTACAGTTTCAATAATTCAGGTTAAAACTGTGAAAGCTTCTGGGTTAGGGTTTCCTAAACTGACCACAGAAATAACCTTAGCCACTCAAGGGAATCTATAATCAATATATTGGAATCTACTAACCCCAATTTTTATGTGTTTGCCTCCTATGGATTCCGTGGGAGTAAAGGTGCGTCTAGTAACAGAACTTCACAATAGATTCTACAAATCCGAAAACCATGAAGATAGATATCACGTGACAATCATTTGACTAGCATTGAGTGAAGAACACCATATTTCATCAGCAGATCCTCAACAGCGCTATATTCGGAGGCCTCTGTGCACATCTTACATGAATTTCCTGACTGGGGTGTTGCTCACTGGGTGTCCCCAATTGTTTTTCAAGAGGATTTTCCATTATGTTAAAAACAATTTTTTTTAGCAAGCCTACTTAAAAAAAACTAAAAAAACTTTCGACACGTTTTAATAGTATCGGGGAGGGCCAATATTTTAAACACGGCGTTTGAAAGTGAAAACGAAAAAAAAATAAGAGGGCAAGGGCATTGCGAGCATTGTTGGAGTGTAGAGATGGGGATAAAAATAGGTTGAAAATGCCAACTCGTTACCATTTTTTTTTTCATTCATACATAAAAAAGGAGAAAAGGGGGAAACTCAACTTACTCTTTTTACCGACTGATGTCCAAGATGCCGGCACTGACCAAAGAATGACAACTCAACGCAAAATTTCGTCTCAATCAACTTCAACAATTACATCGTCTACGTGGGTGTGCTTTTTCATCACCTAGGAAATCGTCACATTCTGGGTGGCGATTGTAATGCAAAATACCCGGCCAGCGGGGACGTGTTTTGACGGAAGCCATTACCGAACTCAGTTGTCATGTCATTCCGCCAAGGGGGCCTATTCATTGGCCAGCTGACCCTAATCAACATCCGGATGTCATCGATTTCTTTACATGTAAAGAAATACCTGATAACAATATGTGTTCCAATACCATTACAGACCTATCCTCTGATCACGTACCCATTATCTGTACAATCTCCGATGTACCAATTTCTACCCATATGCAAAACACATGCTAGTCAACAAATCCATGGACTGGGACAAGTTTCGCATAATTGTGGACAGCCAGCTGGATCTCAAAGTACGTTTGAAATCTCCTGGAGAATTGGATCAATGCGCTGACTCCTTCACTGAATTATTGCAGCAAAGTGTTTGACAGTGCCCAACGTATAAGACACCCATATCATCGGCAATCAATAATCCTGCTGCTATACGTTACCTGGTACGCCTAAGAAAACGAGCGAGGAAAGTGTGGCAACGGCAACGTACCACTAAAAACAACCAGATCTTCAACCAACTATATCGCGGGAAACTACCATAACTATCAATAAGTGAAAGAACGACACATTTAGATCCTATCTGTCCAAACTAGTCCCTACAAAGGAGGCTGGCTATTCCCTTTGAAGAGTGGCCAAAGGATTACGACGGCCCCCTAATGAGAAGTATCCTCTGAAAAAAGAAGATGGAACCTGGGCACACAGTGATGAAGAAAGAGCAGAGCTAATTGCGCAGCACTACTACAGATCCTTTCAAACGAATAACATCCCCTCTGATGTAGATCCCGTTCCACTACCGCCTGACTTACGTTACACCAAGTCCACATCTCCCCTTGATGTAGCAAGTCTCATTGACAAACTAACAGTTAGCAAATCTCCTGGACCTGATCAAATTCCTCCACGGTTAATACAAGAACTACCCAAAAGAGGAATTGTCTTCATTACTTACCTCTTTAACGCAGCGTTCCAACTGAGGTATGTACCAGCGAACTGGAAAAAGGCTGAAATAATCATCATCCTCAAACCTGGAAAACCAACAGCTGATCCCGCATCCTACCGGCCGATCTCTCTGATATCTATTATAGCGAAGCTCTTTGCAAAAGTAACTAGTGGCAGAATCCAGACCATCATAGAGAAAGCATTTATTATTTATTTAGAATGTGTTTTTCATGGTCGTGAATAGTTTTCTGGTTTTTTTTTTTTCAGTTTTTGGTTTGGGGAAAAAGTAGAAAAAATCTGGAAAAGATTCGGCTTTCGGCTCACTTTCAGTCCTTGCTCCCTGGCTGTTATTTCTAAAGTCTGGTCCAGTTAAGAAACATAACTGGCTACCCGCAATAGCACCAGTGTTGTTAGACATAACAAAACAAAATGACAAAATGACAATTGAATTTTAGGAATTTTGTCATAATGACAAAACCATTTCTCAGTTTTGTCATATGACAAAATGGAAATGACATAGCAAAAAAAATGAATCAATGACAAAGCAAAATGACAAACCAATTTTGTCATGACATTTTGTCATTCCAATATTACGTTGGTGGAAAAGAAAAAGGACTAGGCGCCTAATGTATTATGTTATTATACTTAAGTCCGTTTCCAAAACCAAATAAATCGAGCTCAGTTTCAAACTATGATACTTAATATGAATTCCTTGTTATGTTGCTATGAATAAAATTCTCGCTTGGGACCGATGCACAATTTATTGTTCCAAAAATTTCTTATTCAAAAAAATTGTTATCAAAGGTATGCATAGAGAAATTTTTATCAATTGAAATATAAAGTTGATTGTTTCCTCCTATTGGGATTTAAACTTAGAGTTTCAAGTGTTGGCAGCCCTGCGATATGTGTGAGTGATCACATATGATTTACTGTAGTATGATTTACTGTAAGCGTTTAGCAAACTTCAACTATCATTAAGTCGATTAGAAATTCACTTTCAAAGAAAATTTGTCCTAAATTCGACTGCATCATCACCAAAAAATTAAATTATAATCAGTTCTACTGACAGAATAATTTTTACTCGTTTTTTTACCCTACTAAAGATAGCAGTGTTTCTATTTGAAAGTACACAACATGGTCACTCACTCATTTTCACCCGCTAACAACCGCGCAGGCAATTTTGCAGTGCACTCTAGTGTAGGTTTAAATCCCAATTTCTTTTTAGCCTCCAAGTATGCAACCTTTGTTAAAGTAACATTGGTGATTAGTAGGATTGGATTGTATGCAAAAATAGTAAAATACCTGAAAATTTGTGGATATGACAAAATAATTTTATCATGACATAACAAAATTATGAAAAAACAAAATGACAAAACTCCAAACATGACAAAACTGATGACATAACAAAAAGAGGTGAAATGCTCGTCCAACATTCCAACAAAATGACAAAAAATCGTTTTGTCTAACAACACTGCGCAATACACATTGATAGCATGGGCATTGTGTCGTTGGAGGGGAAGGACGAGTTCAAAAACACGTTATCAGCGCCGTTAAAAGATTATGTTTCTTAACTGGATCAGACTTTAGGTGCCCTACCCTCTACCTCAGCTCTCGGCTGATCGGCTTCACGAGAAGACTTGCTTAATTGCTTTTCGGGTACTGTTGCCTACTCTCAACCACCTAGCTTTACCTCTGACGTCACTTGTCCAGCAAGTTCATTACTCTTGTTAGCGGCTGATAACAAAATTGTGATAACGGATCCGGATGTTCTCCTCAAAAATAGTACTTGAATGAAAAATGAATTTACCCAAACTTCAAAATTGTTCAAACCGTTAGTTCAAATATGGAGGTTTTAGAACTTGCGAAAAAGGAAGCAGTTCTTACTTCGTTAATGATTTCTTACCCATTCCTCATTTGTTATTAAATTGTGAAATTTCCAATTGTTTGAAATGATAAGAAAAATTCGATCTGCCAATTTCTTGTCATTTATTTTACCATGTCGTCTGCCAGTTTGGAACTAACTCTGGCCATTATTAAGCCGCACGCTATCAAAGTCCCGCCAGTTCTTCAGGTACACTTCATGTTCATATACATATTAGATGCTGCACTTCGTTGTGTAGCTATATCGCCATAATTTTAGTCCGATGTTCATGGTTTTATTAACAGGGCATTCGAAGAGTGATTCTGGTGAATAACTTTTACATTGTACGATCTCAAACTATGATTATGACTCCGACTATGGCTGAGGCATTCTACTTCGAACACAGAGATAAATTCTTCTATAATAGACTGATCACGATGATGTCTAGGTAGGTAGCGTTTTATTTGTTCTCTTCATCGATTTTGAAAAGGTTCTCATAATCGAAATAATTTCTTCCAGCGGTCCATGTGATATGTACATTTTGGCTAGACAAAATGCAATTTCAAAGTGGCGAGAATTAATGGGACCTACTAAAGTATTTAAAGCGAAAATATCCCATCCAGATACCATCAGAGGGAAATACGGGCTCACCGACACGAGAAATGCTACCCATGGCTCAGGTAAATTCAAATTAAAGTTGCAAATCATTCGTCAGTGACGACGAAACTCAATTTCATGTTGTAGATTCAGCTGAATCAACCAGAAGGGAACTTCGAATATTATTTCCCAATTTTGACCCCGACGAGTGGTACAGAACGGACGAGCCTCTTTTTCGTAATAACCACGTCATTTTGGATTCTCGAAAATTCGTGCATGTGATAAAACAGAAATGAAGAGAACTGATTCGATTCCAGTTGTATAAAATTACTTTATTGTTCGTGCGTCAAGTTGCGTACAAATGAAAATAAGAAACTGCCAAATATACATACATAAGTAAAAAAATGGTAACTAACTGACTAGATTACATTTGACTATCTCGTTTTAAGTTTTGTGAAGAATCCATCTTTCTGTATTGAGTATCCCTGGAGCACTTCATTAAATCATGTCAGTTAACAGATACGAAGGAAGGAATGAATTTCAAGGAATTATATAAACTTACAGACATTCGTGTACGTGTCAGTAACCGAACTGTAAATAGATTGTTTTCACACTCTTAAATCTGGGATTTTCATGAACACTTTTCCACTTTTATAAAGTTCCATTTTGTCTTCAAGATCTTTCAATTCTTTTTCGATTTCAATCTTTCGCCTTCTGATTCTGAGAGAATCGCTACTGACAGGCATCTTATTCAATTCTTGAATCAAGGATTGGTATTCTAGAAAACACGAATATGATTGAAATTGTTAATAAGAAAAAACAGTATTCTGTTGCATGCGAGGCTTGTTTTTGAAAGATAATCATCCCATTCTTTTGAAATTCAATCGGGAAAAATGGTCAGACCGGTTCAATTAAATCCAAGAATTACAAGTGCCAATTAAGGCACCTTTACGTGAGTAAATGAAATTTGGAAATTATCCCCCGTAAAATGAAATGTTTAGGCTAAAATACTGTGATGGCAACAAAAATAAAATGCAGCTAACAGAAAGCAATATCGCATGTTCTTGCGGGTAGTATAGAAAAGCCCTTTAAGGGAAAATGAGTAAATTAAAGCCTTTGCAAAAGACCATAATAAATGAACAGAATTAGTTCCAGGTTTGAAACTGTATGTGATGCAACTTATATACCTTCCCTACTTGGCGGTAAAAGTTCCAGAATTCTACCAAGAGCGGTCAAATTTTAATGATACATCAAATTCTGTAACTTTTCTCCCTATATCCGGAAAATGAGTGATTGAAATATTGGACATAGCAGTATCACAAGGCTCCAAAACGCTCACAGTTGCTCGCGGTGAACACTGCCGCATCATGTGTATATGAATCTATCAATTTAGTAATACTGGAAAAGTATGCCTCGTCAGGTTTCGGGGTTTCGGGTAAGGACAAATTCCGAAGCGATGATGCGAAGTCAGATTTCTCGGGGCTGATACTTGAAAAATTGATACACAAACCATTTGGAAAAGTTTGAAACAGACCTCTTCTTATATCGGTTGAAACTGAAAGAAAAATAATGTGAATAGTAAAACAGAACGACTCTCACTAGATTCGAAAACTGCGAGGTTTTCTTTTATTTGTTCCAATGGCATCAACATATGACCAGTTGGACATGCAGGATCATTCAGCCCCAACAAACGAGCCAATTTTTCACGTTCTTCTTTTTCCTGTTGTTCTTGCATTAATCTACAGTTTCGTTCTTTCAAGTATCTGGAAGTATAAACGAGCTTATGGCACGAATTCTTGAAATACAAGCAATGAAATGCGTTCATTGCTGTTTTTATTTCAATTACCTGGGTACTTCTCCTTTCTTATACGTTGAGAGATCTAACGATTTTTTAGCTTGCGCTTCTTTTTTGAGTTCTTTATTTTCGTGACTCATTTTATGATTATCTTTATTCGGCTCCTGTAATTCTTTTTCATCCTGTAAAAAGGTTCAGATTACTGTTATATTCCCGAATTAGTGTTAATTTCCAAATAATAGGGAATATGACTACAGCAAAAGCATAAGAGCTCTCAGATTCATTAATGATCGGATCTCTTATTCACAAAGAAATAAATAGGTTAAAATCAAAAGAAAAATTGAGCAAACCTTTTTCAACTCATTCGCTGAGTTTTCAGTTACAGACGGCTTCGTAGTATCTTTACGGTTCACAGGTTGGCCACAAGTTTGACAACAGGCATTAATACTGACAGAATTCTGCGACTGGTATCTGTTTCCACGAGTGTCTGAAACAGTGGATACCATAGTCATTGGTGTACTGTGAAACACATCAGGCATTGAATGCTTTCGGGTATCAATTCAGCGACAGTCAAGGGATTGGAGATAATTTTTCGAGCATCAATCTTGAGGGTTGTACGATTATCGAACAAACTATAGTCATGTAGGATTCGTTTCGAGTTTGAACACTCAAAACCAGTCGGTTAACGAAAGTAGATCTCAGTTCAAAAATCATGACGGTGGTGGTACGGTACAGTCAAGGGACTGGAGATAATTTTTCGAGCATCAATCTTGAGGGTTGTATGATTATCAATCAAACTACAGTCATGTAGGACTCGTTTCGAGTTCGAACACTCAAACCAGTCGGTTAACAAAAGTAGATCTCAGTTCAAAAATCATGACAGTGATGGTACGGTACAACTATCCGTGAAACAATTAGTTCAGAAGTGGCTGAAACAGCATCCCGCGTTGAGAAATACTGAGTGCTCTCTCGTGTTAAAATGATTTTTATTCATGCGTTCCGTGTTATCGTCTTCGGTAATGATAAAAATTCTTTTTCAAGGGAGGTAAGAAGAACAAGCTTCAGCTTACCTTCCGCCGGAGATTTTCTGCGCTTCACAATTCTAATATTATACTTGACAGCTGGCAAACTTATATCGTTCTCTGATTTACAGCATTTCGAAGAACTAGTTATTAGTTCGTTCTGAAACAAGACCACTGAACTGAATAGACTAACGGATGCGGATTCAAAATTAAAATGCAGTGTCAGAATAGGTGACTGATCTTGATTCTTGATCAAGGAAACTTGAATGTGAGCAACTGAAGATCATGTTGATCGTCATTCTAAACAGGGTTTCATTTATGAAACATAGAATTACGTTGATATTGAATAACTCACTTTATATTTCCCTCGGTTGTTTGTTTTCATGACACCTTTCTCGGAGATACACTGACTGCATCCCTTTGCCTTTAGTATATTTTCTCTAACGAAATTTCTCTGAGGTTTCTTCGGAAATCCTGAAAGTTTGGCAGAAAGCGAGTAGATTAAACATCAATCTCTGCATTATAAGGAAGATTATACGTATAGAGTAGCAACATTTATCGGTGTTTTACCATTTAGAGGGAATAATTCTTTCATGGACGACATATCAGAACAGAGATATTAGCACACTCAGAAGCTTTCGAATGGCATTAAAATATTACAGATTTCACAATCGATTCTTGAACCAACGAATTATTATACTTTACACTGTCTTCTTTCAAGCTTGAACAAAACTTGAAGTAATCCGAATCACCGAATTAATTACTATTTGGTTTTCGTACTGTTTGTAGTGTGCAAGTGGTAGTGCGTCCATATGGCTACAGTCATGTTGTGTTTTGTTTTGATGTGTATTCTTATCTTGTTGACGTGGTGTTACTTGTTCCTTGTCGTTATATTGCTGCTGCAAATCTGCTAATCTGCAGGTGTACGTGGCTGCATATTAGCCGAGTATTTATATCGCAAAAGTTGCATCAAATAGGACCTTGAGTATCGTGTATTTGTCAGTGCATAAAGGTCTTTTTATGTTTTAAACACTGTTTTCCATTATCATTATGAGTGTTCGTCGCTCTTTGAGCATGTTCGAACGCTCGAAGATTCGCTGGTTGTAAAAATTTCCCAGTTTCCCGCTAATGGAGAACAGTGATTGTTCGTGATTTTGAAATTCTGATAGTATTCGTGTGATTAAAATGGTCATCCTTTTTCCGTTGCTGTGTTTGAGTGCGTTTAGTTTCTTCATTTCTTTTACCCGTGCGTGTACTCGTTCGCGTTTTGAATCCGCGATTTATCTGTTGTGAATGCTGCATGTGAAGAACACTCAATGCAATCGTACTATGTTCATATGTTTCGTCTGATCCAGGATGGAAACGGGCGATCGAAATAATGCAGTTGCCATGCGAGAAGAATGAAAATGGATCTCAGTTCGTTCCTCAACAACCAAGTTCTGGCACTCAGGTGGTTGGTAAGTGCATTAAACACGTTTCAAATACATTTATCTTACCATCTTATCACTATAAGTTGGGAATTATTGAAAGTTGAATCAGAGAATTGAAATGTCGGAATGTTCTGTCCACTTTGGGTTTTGCTTTGTTGGAATTGTTCTCTGTCCAGAACCCAATCCTTTTTGACTGCAGATTAATTAGTGTTGCCACCATATTCACGGTTCCTTGTTCTTGGTGTAAGAGGTTATCTATGAAGAACTTATTGATTGAATTGTCAAATGAAGGCTTCAGTTTTGAAAACAAAGCGATTTACAATAGAACCTCCATTATCCGGAACCTCTGTTAACTGGAATGTGAGAAAAAGAAAAGAAAAAAAAAGCAACTATATGGTATCATACACATACTTGTACACAACAAATCATTAGGTTCTTTCCTGGATTATGTACTATACATAACATTTTTGCTCTTGCTTCCCGTTGTATGCGTCTAAATGGGTTAGTGTAAGGGCATCTATGTTGGCACAAGGCAAATGCGCACAGACAATAGCGCATTCAGCGTTGTTCTGTTCCATTACTGTACTGAACATTGATTTCCTGGTCTGTATAGTTACCATATTGTCTGTTAACCTTCTTTTGTCATAAATAATGCATAAAGATTTAATAAAGAAGGATAAATACTATTTTATACGCGTTTTATAAGTCAAAATAATCAGTTTTTTGATTAACTGGAAATGTTGATATCCTCAAGACTTTGGGTCTTGGTTCAGATAATCGAGGTTCTACTGTATTACAAACACATTCTTCACAAAAAATGAGAAAATTTCTTTAAATATAAGTAAAATTATCGAGTTTACACTTTACTGTTTTACTCTAGATGGTTGTGAACCCGAGTGGACCTACATGTACTTATCCGCAAAATTTGTTATCCACATAACCCTCTGTCCCAATGAATGCGGATAAACAACTTCTACTGTGTTTTTAATATTTGCTGCATTCAAATACAATTTGCACAACTGTGTAATGAAAACAACAGTTGCCTTTTCATCCCTGACTATGGTTGTTTTCAAAACTGAAGCCTTCATTTGACAATTCAATCAATATGTTCTTTGGAGTGGTTATATTTTGTTTCTTCAAAACCACAGAATTCAGCTGTTAGGACAATATTTAGTACTACATGCATTGGGGGGGGGGGAGTACTCTACCCTATTCAGACAGAATAACAATCCAACATTTTATTTTGAACACGATTAGAACCTCTTTTTCTAGGAGCTAAATTGTAGGGATAACTGACACGCGGATAATCAACATTCTACTGTTCAACTACTATTTACTGGGTATATTTGTAACTGCAATTGCAATATTGTATCAGTATTTGCTGATGGTTGCAAGTACAGATACAGTAGTTTTATATATTTGATTGCAAATAACATAGATGACATTGTTGTAAACTTGAGGTTCATTTTGGATTAAATTCTAGTAGAAGTTTTGCGTAAGAAAATTGCATAATAGGAAATTGAAAAAATATGCTATATGTTAGTTATTGCAAAACAGGAGCATTGTTATTGGCTAAACAGCAAGCGTTGTTTCCCTCAGTGGAAACCTGTTCTATCATTTCTATTTCATTGATTACACCTGTATCCTTTTCACCGACCCGAATGATGTTCATAACCACAGCTGCTAATAATGGCTTAGGCTGCAGCTTTTATTGGCTTTGGCTTTCCATCCCTGATTTTTAGGCTTCATAGATGAACGTACTGTACTTCCTCCTGATAATGCTCAGTCTGCTGTACTGCAATCGTGTATTATCCCAAAATTGTACAATTTGGACATACTTACAACTGTTATCTCTTAAGCTGTTAATATATAACAATACCAGTTGGTGTACATTCACTGAGAATACATTCGACAGCTTGAAATGATATACTGAAGACAAAACTGAAAAACTTTTGGCACACTCTTGTGCAATTGCCATTATTTGGTAAATAATAATATCGAGTTGATTTCTTCTTTTTATTCTCGACATGTTTACAAGGCTGTTCTTGTATTGCGCTTGACAGTTCTTTTTGCTGCCATATGTGGTAACCGACGGTCAGGTTTCTTGGAATGACGGTGTGTCAGTACGCGAACGAGGAACCACTGCAAAGGCCACGACTAGCAAAAGCGGTGTACAGGGTGCGGATACATGCACTGGGGGCTTCGGGAGATCGATCGTGTTTGTTGTACGAGGTAACCCAGTTCTTGACGAATACTAAGGGAACAGAACGCCTCAAGTACCTGATCTTACTCTAGCACGGAGGCAAGTAGGAAAGACACAAGCACGAGGATAACGTGACTTTATTACACCAGAAACACAAATAAACTACGTTACTGTTCGATACTCCTTAGGAACTAGGTGGGCACGAAGTTACTGCTCGTTGATATTAATCCAAGTCGGATCTCTTAGATGGTTCGTGAGTCTGGAACGGAGGATTATAGATGGATCCTCGACGTTGTCACACGAGGTCTCTGGAAATCACGAGGTGTTACAAAGATCCGAAAAACCGGCGAAAAGTTAATCTCGCGATTCGGGAAAAACTCCGATTTCGAGATGGTCGAAAAGAACGTTTTTCACACGCGATTTGTAGAACCAAAAATAAGAAGCGAGAAAACAGAATTTGGGAAGCAACCGAGCTTTTAAAACTTGCATAAAAACTTTCGTTAGATCGTTTCCGTTGTCCGTCCAAAAACCGAGTCCTCGCTGCCGCGTTCTCCAAGACCATCATCGGTGAGTTTTCCCCCTTCTCTTGTTAGGTCAAGGAAGTCACGTAATTTTAGGAAAAATCGATAATCATCGAAAACAGCGGTAGGAAAGTATTATCAGGAAGCAACGGGAAATAACAGGAATCGACAGGTTTGGAGAAATGAGAGGAAGAGAACTCGTTTTCGATAAGCGGAGGCGAGATCTAGAGCTGAGTAGATTGTAGTGCTCGAGAATCGAGTCTTGAATGATGGTCTCAATGTTCGGTACTTCATGCGTTGGCGGCATCAGGTTTTCGTTTAACTCGCGGTAATCTCCGCACACTCTCCTATCTCCGTTCGCTTTGGCTACACATACGATGTTGTTGCGATGTGGAGCAAACGACTCGACAATGATACCTTGGCAGCGATAATCCTCGAAAATTGTATCCATAGCGCTTTCTGCTCCCTTCGGGATTGGATATGGTGAGGCGCGAATGATCTTATTCGGGTCTCTTCTATGGAAGGAGTATTGAAAATCGCGGCATTTCCCGATCTGGTTAGTGTAGACGTTTGGGTGTTGGCGAACCATTTCCTCACTTTTCTGAGACAACCTGGTCTGGCCGATGGTATCAGAACAAGGTTCGGGATGGTCTACTTGATGCGATGATTCGTGTGGTGGACTGGCTTGGGCCATATTAAGGTGCCCCGTGTACGGGATGTTCGGCGGCAGAATTTGACATGGTCGCGGCGTCTGGATGATCCGCTGATTCTGGTTACCGTCGCTGTCGGGTTGTCGTGTCCCAGTAGGGAGTTGGTGCACGGGGTTGACTTCTCTCGTGATTTCTCCAGGACCTGTGGTATTTGGTAATCCACTGAAAGGGGATACTTGGTGGCCGTCAATTCCTACGGAAAATGCTGTCAAGCCAGTATCCACAGCAATACGTCTTCTCCAGAGGTCAACTGTTATCTGGTATTTCATCAGGAAATCGCGTCCAAGTAGACAGATTCGCGAAATGTTCTGTCCAATGGTAAAGTGGTACGTCAGTGGTTCGTGGCATGGGAAGTTACGAAACTGGAAAGGTAAACAGACATCTTTTTCGGCTAGAAGTGGGTCTCCTGACGCGATAACCAGATCGTTGTTTTCTGTTGGCATGGTCTGAGATTTGAACACTGGGTTCTCCTGGCATATTTCCTCAAAGAGGGTATTCCACAGGATCATGGACGGCGAACCAGTGTCGATAAGGGCGGCGAGTAGATATTTGCCGATGTTGAGGTATACAGTTCCGCTGCTACAGCACTGTTTCGCTTTCGTACTCCAAACTTGCTTCACCGTGCTCACGATGGTACGATCGTTCGTTGGCTGCAGTTGGCCGCTTGCCTCCTGTCTGTGGACCCATGGTACCACTTCCTGGTTAAAGATTTGTTTGATCTCGAGTTCCGCTTTAGTGTTCCATCCGTATGGGCAGCCAAATCCACGTGAATCGATCTTCTTATATCTATCGATATTGAGCTTGATGGATTGCTTCGAGATGTTTGTGTTCCAGCGTGATAATCCAATCATAGGTCGCGGTGGGTTGGCGCGGGCCATGATGTCGAATATCCGCATGACTAATGCAACTCCTGACATAGTTTCTTTCAACTCCCATATCATATTGTTGAAAGCGCAAATTCGTGTCCAGAAGTCATCTGAGAGGTCGCTACACGGTGGCGGAATTTCGCAGAAAATTATTTTCTGGCAGGCGGAACGGTTGACGAGATTCTCGATGAGTTTCCTCAGTCAATCGCGGAACGTTTGTGAATCAAAACTGGAAGATGTCACATCCTTGACACCCACAGCGAGAATTACGTGGGCGGTGATATCGCTCCAATGTTTATCCAGTTCGCCGGCAAGTTGTTCTAGTTTCAAGTTGTTGTCGCAGGTGGATGAGCTTCTCACTGCAAAGCGTTCTGGCTCGGGTCCCATGAGAGTAGTAGTGAGCTGAACAGCAAGTACATCACCGAGTATCGTGAAAGTTCCATACTGGATGGTACCTGTAAATTTAGAGTTGTTGGGGCGCCACGGACTTTAAAGCCGGAAGTCAGAACTGGTTAGTCAAATAGTACACTTTTATTTGAACCCAAACGTATGTCTGTGGCGTATGCTACTCAAACGAAAATGTTCCTCGAAAGAAAATTGTGAGATGCCTCGCACACAAACACGTGGAGAGTAACGAACGGGTGGTACACTCAGGATAAGCTTGTTATGATCACGGTTAGGAACTTTAGGAATCAACGTTTCATCGGATATGATACTTCACTGTTTCGAATTCGAGGAAGTGTTGGGGAGTTACACGAGATCAGTAAGAGAGCCCCACACGTTGCGGTGCCATATTTATAATGTGGTAACCGACGGCCAGGTTTCTTGGAATGACGGTGTGTCGGTACGCGAACGAGGAACCACTGCAAAGGCCACGACTAGCAAAAGCGGTCTACAGGGTGCGGATACGTGCACTGGGGGCTTCGGGAGATCGATCGTGTTTGTTCTACGAGGTAACCCAGTTCTTGACGAATACTAAGGGAACAGAACGCCTCAAGTACCTGATCTTACTATAGCACGGAGGCAAGTAGGAAAGACACAAGCACGAGGATAACGAGATTTTATTACACTAGAAACACAAATAAACTACGTTACTGTTCGATACTCCTTAGGAACTAGGTGGGCACGAAGTTACTCCTCGTTGATATTAATCCAAGTCGGATCTCCTAGATGGTTCGTGAGTCTGGAACGGAGGATTATAGATGGATCCTCGACGTTGTCACACGAGGTCTCTGGAAATTACGAGGTGTTACGAGGATTCAAAAAAACCGGCGACAAGTTAATCTCGCGATTCGGGAAAAACTCCGATTTTGAGATGGTCGAAAAGAACGTTTTTCACACGCGATTCGTAAAACCAAAAATAAGAAGCGAGAAAACAGAATTTGGGAAGCAACCGAGCTTTTAAAACTTGCATAAAAACTTTCGTTAGATCGTTTCCGTTGTCCGTCCAAAAACCGAGTCCTCGCTATCAGGAAGCAACGGGAAATAACAGGAATCGACAGGTTTGGAGAAATGAGAGGAAGAGAACTCGTTTTCGGTATCAATCGAATATTCGATATCAATCGCCTTGACCGTCCTGAGACAGCGTAGCTGGGTTACCACACATACTTGGAAGTTTTCAGTTGTCAGTAAAGAGTTCTCTTTGAGCTGTCTCATCAAAATGCTCAGAGCACTTAAACCTATAACCGCAATTCTCCATAAAATGGAAACATTTCTCATCTTGCGTTTCACCATACCACATTGTCCACTCCTGTCCAAGTATTCTTCTTTTTTGTTGAACATTCCTCTTCCACAATTGTGGTTAAGCTTTTCTACAATGTACTCTTACATGTATATCCACTCCTTCCATAGTACCTACTACCTAGTAATTAAATACAAGCGTCAGGTGAAAACGTAAGAACTGACTATACCTACACCAAATTTGACAGCCTTACTACAGTGCATCCGAGTTAAGTCCCAAAGCATGTTTTTGACCGAGTTGTGTCCCCAGTTTTGCAGAGGTATTTAATATGAATGTCCGAGTTAAGTCCCAAAGCATGTTTTTGACCGAGTTGTGTCCCCAGTTTTGCAGAGGTATTTAATATGAATGTCCGACTTGCGTCCCCAGATTGAACGTTCTTCACTCTCATTTCCCTTCTCACTTTTACAGACTTAGGACTGTCGATATAAATCAGTGTGATTAAAAATGAGAATGAATACCACACTGCTGAGGTGTGTAATTACTCGTACGGCGCAGATTTGCTATGGAAATGTAGAACGTGGTTAACAGAAAATTAATTTTTCTTCTTCTGTGAGGGTACAGGGTACGCATGCCAAAGTGGCCCCTATGACACCGCACCCCCGGCCACAGGAACTACCCTTTCGAGTATCGCGTCAGTGACCGGAATTTAAACGATGCTCGTTGAACAAATTCTAAACGACTTAGTTCTCCCAGATCACGGCGAGTCATTAGTGTGGTAATCGACTTCTCTTTTTGCACAATGTTCGCTCTTCTTTTCAATTGCTTCAATTCCAACATCTTGGCATAAATTTCGCATTGCAGTTCTGAAAGGTTCTCAATGAGGACAAAAATATTCGGATGAGGTGCGTAAAAGTCCGAGTTTAGATGGGAATGGAATGCCTTGCACGGGTTTGTGGTGCGCGCAATTGAGCAAGGATACTCCGCCCACATAGAAGGTGGAAACTTCGAAGTAGGATAATTTTTTTGAGGTGCGTAAAAGTCCGAGTTTAGATGGGAATGGAATGCCTCGCACGGGTTTGTGGTGCGCGCAATTGAGCAAGGATACTCCGCCCACATAGAAGGTGGAAACTTCGAAGTAGGATAATTTTTTTCAAATTGGTACGGGTATGTCGAACGTATAACTCGACAGCCGCCAATGTGAATACCACTGTTTTGCTGTTGCGAATAAACTGTAGGTTTATGCCTGTAAATGATCTCTCTGTGCGAGTAGCACAGTTTACCTTCAAGCATAACATTTGGTTCTTGATAAGGGTTTGCAACATATGCCGCATTCGCAGGTAATATTTGCGAACAAAATCAGTTATCAGGTGCGCTTCTCCTGGTGTTGGAGAATCGGATTCCAAGAATGTAAGTCAGTCAGATTTGAGAATCGGTGTGCAGCGATACAAAATGTAACTCGTTCTAAACGCATATCAGCTGTAAAAAGTAAATCAGATACTTTACTTAGCACTTTCGGCGGCAAACCTGCAGTAATGTGCTTGAATTTGTTTTGTTTCTTGGGAGTGTATTTAATGGATGGGTTGAGTCTGCGCTTTTTTAATTATATTACGTAATTTTCGAAGGCGTCCAGGAGAGGTCTCGCATTCACTCAGAAGTGCTACTGTGCTTCTTCTATATTATTCATATTGTAGAGCAGTTTTGGCCGCAAACAATAATTCTTCAAAGGTCCTTTCCTCATGTAGGGTTTTCAATAGTCGTTTTCTTGTGATTATACTAGCCTCCAAAAAGTTTCTTTTGGACGACCGCGTTTACGTTTTGGAAACAAAACTGAAAGAAAAAAATAGGTCTACATGAGTATATATTATGTACGTTCGAACAAAACATGCAAAAATATGCGCTATAAAACCGCACCCTCATGGGTATCGAAATGTAGGGTTTTTGAAGCACTACAATAAGTGCCATTCGTTTTAACGGAAATTTCATTAAATCATGAAAAACACAAAGAATTTTTTCATTTCCAAATAATTGCAATTGCAGAACACTTTCTTTACCTTTGCTTTGGACCTCAGGAAGCATGATGTTTCCTTTTAGCCTTTCCCTGTTTTCTCTTGCAAGAATATGTCCTGAGTTCGGCTAGCCGCTTGGTCGATCTCCTCCGGCGTCATTACCTTCTTTGCCGGATGACTTTTGTCCTTCCGAATGAGTACATATCCATCGCGGATCCATACGAATCTTAACGCTTCCTTATCCCTTCTCTCCCTCGCGTAATGCAAGACCTGTTTCGTTTGCTCACTTAGGTGGTCTGCGATCCATATGGGCGTCGGCGGCTGGATCCGTAGCATCGGTTTCTTGGTTTTAGCCAGCTTCACCAGCTGTGCTTTTTTTATCTCTGTTTGCGATCCACGCAATAAGGTTGGGATGTCCCTTGTTCGACAGTAGTCGGTGTGCCGCTATGATGTCGTACTCTGTTAGCGGCACCCCGATTTTCTCTGCCAGCTCTGTTATAATATCCCGTGGGTTTTCATTTTGGAATAGTGGGATGCCGGATATGATTACGTTCTCCTTGCGTGAATATTGTTCCAACTGCGCAACCCTCAGTCCGTACACTCCTCTCCAATAAGGGCTACCTTTTCGACAACCGCATTATGCGATTTGACCACTTTACTGATCCTTTTGTAGACATTCGACAGCTTGTCGTTTATTTTGTTTACCGACGCCTTGATTGTCTGTATTTCTGGGCCAAAACTTCTGACTTCTTTCAGCTCGTTCAGAATCCGCTTGATGTCCTTCTTTATTTCTTCCATTTTGCCGTATTGACGCCTATGCTGCTTACCGTCACCCCGGCTTTTGATCAGACGCCTTCGCAGTTTGTAGTTGAAGATTAAGTTATATTATGAAAATCAAGAACAACACTTTCGGCGTGATAACTACTTTCAAGTCGTAACCCGAATATAAGAGTATAACAAAAAATATTATAATGAAGTATCGGCCACCAGCATTGTATGTGTAAAATCTTGGTTCCTGCCGACGCTGGCATATGCAATTTATCATACATGTACGTCTTGTAAGTAGTTGACTCCGCGCATTGATATCCCGTCCTTGTGGTTCTAGGGTTAATCATTTCTTTGAAATCATGTAATCGTATTGTGTAGAGGTTACTAACTTGTTTGGAATGCCATATTTCAATAATCGTACAGGAAGAAAGGCGGTTTCAATTTTGGTCTGTTTAGATTTATGCTGCTAAAAATGCGTTCAACTGTTGCCGATGAGTGCGGCAAAACGGCAATACATTCGATTAAGTCGTTGAGAAGAGGATAATAATCGTCTTGGCTCACATTTTTCCAAAAAAACATCCTCAACGCCATTTTCTATCAAACCAACGTAGTTACTCACGTGATGACTTCTTCGTAGGAGTTTATACTCTCTATCAGCTGCGTGTATGTTGAAGCCATAATGTGCAGCACATTCTGAAATATTTTCGGACGTCTTCGGATCATCAATAAACGCAAGTTTTTTCATCATATTTACAGATTTATCAATAAATTGAAATCTTTGATAGATTTCGCCTGCCAAAATTGTGTAAAATGATCTACAAGTTCTTCGGAACTCATTGATGCAAGTTGGCGATTGTTCAGTAAGGTATGCAAGCTCCGCTGCAATATATAGGCCAAAGTCAACATTCTGGAATGGAACCCAGTATTGGTCATTATCTCGGATTCTTAATCCTTCATGATATGGAATAAATTGAGGTTCACTTCGTACAACAAATTCATTATTCAAGTTGAATCCGGTGACTGTCTTGAAAAGCGATTTCATCTTTGAGTAAAGCGTTGTATTTTTGGTTTCTCCGTTTGAAATTCGTTATTTCTTTGACATACAAGCGGAAGAACAAATTTCATGAATTGCAAATAAAGCATTATCATAAATTGGTTTGCTGGCCACAGTAGTTATCTGAATAGAATACTATATCAAAATCGTCCACGCACCCATAAGATTCCCTCTTTTGCAGTTTTCTCGATGAATTTCTAAACACAACTTGCAATTTCCTCGACACCGCGGTTTCCTTCTCCCTCATGCCATACATAGCACTCCGTTCTTCCTGATAAGTTGAGTTCCCCACAGTGAAATTATAATTATTTAGTTTTGATTTATACTTGTAATAAAATACTGCTACGTCACCAAGTGAAGTTGGTAAAACGGCTTACAAGTCATAAACCGCCACTATCAAATTTTCATTCGTTTTTATTAGTTTTCTTTTCCCGCCAAGGCCTTTTCTCTTTAATGGGTGTCATTCTTTTCTCTCAGTATTTCATTTTCTTCTTCTTCCCCATTTTGGAATGCTGTGCATAGTTCGCATTGGTCCTTTTTGGGAATAAAAAAACCAATATTGTACTCTTCGTTGAATATTCTTGAATACATTTGAAGATTCACATGCTGAAGACCAACTTTGGTGCAGTCTTCTCTATAATCCTTCCACAAATCTGATAATGTATGTCCTCAATCAATATATTCTCGGGTTGTTTGTGCTTGGAGATAGTGAGACCCAATACGTGACATTGAATCGATGTGTTTCTCGACACCCTGTTTTATTTCATAAGGTATCGAGTTGTGATTATTATGCTTTCCTCGCAATTCAGTTTGCAACAAATCAATTCTGCTCTTTTAGCTGAAAACTGTCCTAATGGGACGATCATTGATGTCGAGAGTTGCTCTGAAAAACTGCTTGCAACCCTGTGTGCAGGTACCGTTAATATCAAAGTAAAATTCATTATTGAATTTTTGATGGTTTTCAGTGCATGAATAGCGATTCTTCGGCTTAATTCTACCATGCAGGATTCAAGGAAACTGCGTTATTTAATGACGTTGCCTAATTTCCAGCACATACTGAAAATCTCCTGCCGTTTATTTTCATAATTTTTTGTTGTACAGTGTTGTTTGCATTCATCACCACAAGGAGGGCGAAGTTTTCTTGCTGCAAACATCTTCTTACTCTTTGAGGCAGATGTATAACTTAATCCTAAATTTTGATTTATCTTTGATTTCTTCATGTTCCACTTATTGGGTTGCGTTTTTCTCGTCTTTCCTTTCTTTGGTGTTACATCAGTAACATCTTGGCTTGCATTTATGGCTCCAGCATCTTCTTCGCTAACATGTTGGCTTGTATTCACTGCTTTATCACTTTCCTCACTAACATTCCGAGCTTCACATTCCCTGCTGCATGAAGAGCTTCTAGATGAGGATGAGGAGCAGCTAGAAAGTGAATGCAGTCAACTCTTGCGAGATGAGGATGTAGAACTACTAGATGATGAGCTGTTAGTGGAAGATGATGAGCTGCTAACTGGCGATGATGCTCTGCGATCTAAAGATGATGAGCTACTAGTTGAAGACAATGCTATTTCACATAGTGAATAACGGTCAGTATATGGAGCTTTGAAGCTAAGGTTGAAATCAGTCTTGAATATCTTTAAATACAGTTCTGAACTTCCTGTCAGCATTTTACAATCAGCGCACTGCTCCTTCCACATAGTCCACATTTTATTTACACTCAAATCATAACTTCAATATTGATGGGCCGTTTTTGCTCGCCCATAATGACTTGATGTCACATGAAATTGCTTGATATGATCCCGAATAGACTCCCGAATAGTTGCTTTCACAGCAGTTCTGCGATCATCGCATATATCCAGACCCTCATAAGTTAGAGCACCTTCGCTGAATGAACGACCCGAAGCGACGATTCATCTTCTTATCACTAACTATACCCAAATGCACAATACCGGTTATCTATGTAAATAGAGTTCTCTTTAGTATCTAATTAATAAAAATCGGTGTGATATTATATTAAAACGAATAATAAATATTTACAATTATCTGAGGTGTCAATGCTATTTATTTAACGTAAAACATTAATACAATGCTAACGCAAAAAATACACAGCCACGATAACTAAAAGAAACAAACGACAAGTTAGTAATCTTTAGGAAGAAAATATCGCGGCTAATTTTTAGCGAAAAAATATTGATGAATTAAGGCTAGGTCGTTTGATAGTTTTACGTCTTGATATAGCAGTTGGCTGTACTTTTATTTTACTTCTACCGCAATGCCTTAACGATACATTACTAGCAGCATTGTGGAGGAATGTTTCCCAGACTCCAGGTGATTGTTTGACTGTATTACTGTGATCGTTTATTTTTGGGAGTAGATGATTGAAAATGACCTGATATTTTTCTTTTTCTTCTGTGATGATTCTATCTGCCACTTTGAGTGGTGGAAATTCGACTTTTTAAAATTTTTCCATAACTATTTTATAGGGTTTGCCCCAGACTTTTGATTCTGTGATAAGCTTCTGCCATGCTTTATTTTTGCTTTCCAACATTTCTTTTGAATATTCAAGCTTCAGGTTTATCAACACTGCATTTAAGAGTTCCATATGTGTGAGTTTATTCATTGATTTATATTTATATTTCAGTCTGGTTAGTTTTTTTATTGCTTTTTTATAGGTTTCTAGCTTGTCGTTCCACCAGGAGTTGCTGTTTATTACCGTCTCCTCCAAGCAATCTTTTCTGTTTTCCTGAACTATTTTTGTGAATTCCTTTAGTTGTACTTCTATATCTTCTTTTTTAGAGCATTGTTTTATTCTTTTTTGTATTGATGTGAAGTCTATTTGTTTGATCTTTTCTTCGAATTTTTTGTGATTTACCGTCCAGTTTTTTGGGGGATCTTCCTTTATGTTCTTACTGAGGTCTACTATTTTAAAGTTTGTGGAATTGTGACAAGCTAGATTTTCGTTTTTGATTTTAAGATTTTGAATTTGTTTTTTCATCTTTTCATTTTACAATTAACAGGTCGATTACACTAGAACCATTTTTATTTTCAAAAGTCTTTAAATTGTATTGGTTTTTGACAGTCAAATTATTAGTGACGAGAAAGTTCTCGAACATTGTACCTCTTGATTTGTTATAGTTAATGTTTGTTAGTTTTTCGTATAAGTTGGATCTGGTGTTAAAGTCTCCTATTAGTAGTATTTTTTCTTTTTTGATATTGTTATTTATGAAATTCTCTAGATCTTTTATTTTCGTGGCAATATCCTCCTTAGCTGCGTTTGGAGACCAGTAGATTGCAATTATTACTATGTCATTTAATCTTGCTACTATCATGCCGTCTGTGTTAAAAATGGGTTGTATCTTTATATTTTTTTTGTGGCACAGTGCTATGTCCGGCTTCATTATGACTGTGTGTTTGTGCGTATTTGGCCCAAAAAGCTTGTTCTTTTTGTAGTTGGGCTCTGCCACGATTATTATATCTTTGTTTTTGTTTAAGATTTCCAATTGTTGGGTTTTTTCCTGTCTACATTTAGAAACTTAACCTTAATGTTACAGTTTGTTACCTTAATTTGTGAGTTATTATTACTAGTATTATTGACTATATTAGATTGCGAAGTTTTGTTCTCAGAAGTCATATCTTTTTTCCATGCTTACAATGAGCCTCGAGTAGATTGGGCACGCTTGGTCAAACATCTTATGGTCCGTTCTGTTGACTGCCACCTTGATGGGATCCCTGATGTTAGGATGGAGTTGAATGATTTCCTCACAGTTCTTGACGCAGCAAGCAGTGCATATTTTTCTTTCGGAGGCATCGTTTGTAATTTGAAGGATATGTTTGTTGGCTTTACATCTGTCCTCTGAGTGTCCATAGATCCTGCATTTCCTGCAAACTCTGATTGAGATATGCTTTTGATAGCGGAAGCTGGAGTATTCGCAGAGCAATCGATTCGGTGACGAAGTGACAAAAGTATAATAATCATTTTTTTGAAATCTTACGATGGCTGTCTTAGTATTGGGATTTAGTGCTACAAATGTTGGTTCCTTCCCGCAGGCATTGGTTATGGGTATTTTTATATCTTCATCTGTGACTCCTTGGACCCCGAAGACGATGATGGCCGGTTGGAGTTTTCTTGATAGTTCAGGGGTTGCTGGGAGTTCGATCTTTTTTATTTGTTCCACCATTTTTTCCGCTTGGGCTTTGTTTTTCACGTTCAAGATCCCGATCTTGTTATTCGTTTTCGATTTGTACAGCGACGTGACAACGACACCTATCTCGGATGGTTTGATTTTCGTTCTAATTGATTTGATGACCTCGTCGGCATCATTTTCGCACTTTATTATTACTACCTCATCTCCTATCGGCTTTGGTTCTTGTCTGACTGATTCATTTTTGATTGCTGCCGCGTATGAGTTTGGGGCGGTGGAGGCTTTCTTTGATAGGTTTTTGATTTCCTTTAATACAGTGTTCGCTAGGTCGGTGGCTGCTGCCTTTTGCGTTCTTTTTAGCGCCAGTACGCAATTATTTATGGCATTGAGTGATTTGGTAGTTTCTACGTTTAGGCTGTTCAGTAATTTGAATAATTGTTTATTCTCACTTTCTTTCAGTGATCGGGCGTTTATCGTTGCAGATAATTTGTTTTCGTCGTTCGTTTCTGTGACAATTCTGAGAATGTTGTATATTTCGTTTGTAGTGGCACTAAGTTTCTTTCTTACCTCGTTCGTTGCGTTGACTATATTTTCGAATGTTTTATTATCATCTGGTGGTTCTTCATCCATTTCATTGTTGCTCATGTTGGCTATTGCCTATACAGCTCGGGCGCATTTCAACACGCCTCCGCACACGTACTGTAACTAGCACTGTTTTACTGCACTTCGCTGGCGTTAACACACGTTATCTCGCTTTCGATGATACAACAGTACTTAACATAGAATATTATGCAGAAATAAGTACCTAAATTAATAATATGTAGGTATGTACTTTTAAAATAAATGACTTAAAAACTTATGAGATATAAATCACAAACATCTGAGCTTTAAACGCTCAATGATCACAGTACAGAAATTAAATCACAACAAATAGCAGATTTACTTACTGGTACCTTAAATTAATGAAGACAAATTAAATTTTAAAAATGAAACTTCAAATAATGATGAAATAAAAAATGAAACTCGAAATAATGACCTTATTTGGAAGAAGCTCAGAAATATTCTTCATAAACTTCTTCAATCAGATCAAAAATTTCATCGATCTCTACTTCATTAGCCTCTACTATTAGCGTTATTGTTGTCATTCTTGTTATTTTCAGGTCTAAGATACATATTTGAGTTGTGTCGTTCGAGCATGGATTTAGAAACTACAAAATTCTCGCAGCATATGTTCCTATTTTTCAAATATAATCGTAAACGTAAGAGAGCAATGAGCATATTCATTTTCATTCGATTAGAGATTTTATTTTTTAGAATATTCATGATACTGAAGACACGCTCAACGACTGCATTTGATACAGGGAGTGACAGAGCTTGCAAGGCAAATTCAGAGAGATCTGGGAACATTCTTCGATTAGTAGCATCAGTCATCTTGGAAACAGCTATCCAAAAGTCTACTGCATTAACAATATTATTATTATTTGATG
Source organism: Acanthococcus lagerstroemiae (assembly GCA_031841125.1). Taxonomy (NCBI): domain Eukaryota; kingdom Metazoa; phylum Arthropoda; class Insecta; order Hemiptera; family Eriococcidae; genus Acanthococcus; species Acanthococcus lagerstroemiae. Next base: position 46,753,838 of record CM063111.1, on the reverse strand, counting down.
CCAACGGGTAAATTTCCTCCATTCGACGAGCTCCAAGCTTACGCCATTGAGTTGATATTTTCTCACGATCAAATCCTTGTTGTGCCAACTTCCAAGGTAAATCACTCTCATTAGGTTGATTAGAACTGACGGCAACATATGGATTAAAAACGAGTTTCTCCATCACATTTAAATTATTTGGTAATCTTTCAAAGAGTTCTTTGATAAATGTTTTCATAAAATTCAGGCATTTCTGTTTAATCGCCTTGATGTCTTCCTTTGATAATTTTTTCTCTATAACTGCTTTATCACAAAGTATTTAAAATTCACTTCCAAAGTCAACAGAATCCAAGGGTAATAGAGATGACCCAAATTCTTGATCTTTCGCTCCTATCGCACGCTTTATTTTCTGAAAATCTTCGTCCTTGTAAAAATTAAGTGTCTGGCTAAACCCTGTTGTTCTTTGCGTTGGCAGAAATGATGGCTTAAAAATTCGTTTACAAAAAGGCAGTAGTAAAATTCTCAATTCTGCATATAGCTTGAAGAGATCGGCATTTGTGGCTTGGAATTGAATATTGACATCTGTTATCTGCTTTAAAACTGGAGAAAGAAATTGTAAGAATAAAAAGTGTCCCTGATCATTATACATATTGGCTAATGTACGAGCCGTATAACAGTTCTCATTTTTATCTGTTGATTGTGCCATTGCATGAAAATGAGCCTTCAAAGTTTCCCACTGATCTAAAGTTTGTCTTACAGCTTTTTCAAAAACTAACCATCGAGTTGTCGACATTTTCACTAACTTTGGTGGCTTCTCTGAACCGTTGTTGCTTGTTCCAGTAAGGAGACTACAAAATGGCATATTTCATCGCACGCAATGGACTGTGAGCAAACCAATTTCTGCTCTCTCGTATCAAAAATTCCAAAGAGTTACTAATCTCCTTTGCTGCATTTTCTGCACACTTGTGCAACGAATGACAAACGTATTTAAGCAATTGTAGATTGGGTAGATCCTTTTTTAAAAGTGTATAGTCGGCAGCTTTTCCTAAACTCATCAATATCCCTTGCCGGAATTTTTGTCGACAAACATACTAACTCAGCTGTTACTACAGGTCCTAAGTCGATGTTCCTTATTGGCTCCCAATATCGAGCATTTTCTTCTGTCTTCAAACGCTCACAATAAGCTATGAACTCCGGTTCCGTGCGATCAACGTAATCATCATTTAAGTAAAACGCTGTAATGGTTTTGAAAAGAGTTACCATTTTACTGTACAGCGTGTGAATTTTTGGTCTCTCGGCCTGGAATTCTTCGTTTCTCTTACACACTAGTGGTAAAACATGATTGAGGAAGTGTAAATAAAGTTTCGTAAAATGACTTTGTAAAGTTTTGAAAATCCGCTCAGCATCACTCGCTGTTTTTTTGTTCTTACTTTTCGATTCTTCTTGAAAGAATAAGTATAGAATTAACAAAATTAAACAAATAGCAATTAACAACAAATACCAACCACAAACAGTAGACAGAATAATTAACAAACTAACACAACCAAAAAACACAGACACTGAACCAATAACCACAAAAACAGATAAATATGCAGGAGCAATACCATTCACAGGAACACATACATACAAAATACAAAAAATCTAACCAATACAACATAAAACTCGGAATCAAAAACAGACCACTTCTGATCAAACAAATAAGCAATGATAAAACAGAAGCAAAGGACAGAAACAACAGCAGTGGGGTATACAGACTGGACTGTGAACACTGTGACATGATCTACATTGGAAAAACAGGCAGAAAATTCACAACCAGAATCAAAGAACACTAAAAATCACAGAAGCTAAATGATGACAAATCACTGTTTGGAAAACACTGCAATGACCAGGGACACAACAATGACAAATTGACAGAAAAGTACAAAATCCTACACAGAAAACAACACGAGAAAAAGAAAATTAAAAGAACAGCTAGAAATAATAAAGGCAAAAACAAAACAAAATAACCTAATAAATACAACAACTAACTTACAAAGTGAGAACTTATTCCAACTAATAACATAACACCCACGGATTGGACAGACTGCACAACCACAGACCAGCAATCAGAGCACACAACCAATAACAATAACCACTGATTGGACAGACTGCATATTCACAGACAGCCAATAGGAACGCAAGACTAAACAGGCTCACCATACAGTACTACCCTCGACTATAACTACAGGACCACAAGAGACAAATCTCATTTAGGGTACTCCACTGATGATGGCATAACAGCCAAAAGCGCTCTGGAATACAGAAGAAGGAAAAGTGAATTGGCACACCCTACAAAAGGAATACAAATTTTCTTTTTGTCTTACTCTTTGTAATTTTGTATTCCAGTAACTCTTACACGACGAGATTCGACGTCGAGGTTCGAGTTCCGCGTTTTTTTTCCTCGCCGTTGTTCGGTTTCGGTTGAATCAAATTAATTTTATCTCCCACAGGCGTGGTAATCTAATAATGCAGACCTACTGATACTGGTACCTAAATTACAGTACTTAGGTACCTTTTTCTAGTGGATCAGAAGTACCACATAATTTGAGTTTTTTTTTCTAATTTTGTAGAGATTTGGAGAACAAAATAGGAAATACGAAATAGCAGTAGAATTAACCAGAGGCCTTTTTATGCAAAATCTATACAAATTGACAAATATCCGTATTATCAAGTAAATCCGTACAAAAATCCGTATGTCTACGGATTGTTGGAAAAACTCCGTATTTTACGGATTTATCCGTAAGGGTGGGAACATTGATGAAATGTCCCTTCATACCCCATAACCTGCGCACGCGGTCCCCCCTCCAGCTGAATTCCAGCCAATGTAGTAAGCGCACGAAATCGTCCGCTTATTTTGGGTTACCCTGTATGTATAAGTGAATCTAATATTTTCTGGCTGCTTGCAATTGCAGAGTTCTCGTTATCAACAGTAAAAAGCAAATTGTGTTCTGATCCGAGGTTTCAAATTGACGATGGAATTAAGCTTCAGATTTAGGCGTATCCGTTTTCATAATGTAGTGATATCAGTCGAGTCAGCTAAAAAAATGGTCCCTCCAAGGTTTCTGAAATAGACAATAATGAGTGGGCGGGATGGAAAATTTGTACCATGATTTGCTGTAGCTTGCATCACAAACAGAAATCAAATCTCATCTTGAAGACTGTATGGTTCATGCCAACAATCGTTACACATTGATTTAAATCAGTCAAATGACACATCCATTATATACTCGGCATATGTATATCTGACGTAGGTTGACACAATCTAGGCGAAGCAATATCAGATGATTAAAATTCTCGCGAATTCCACTTTTTTGGGGGATATTTTAGTGTACGCATGACTTAAGAAAAACTCTTGCACCGCTTAATCTTCGTCGCACATGTAATACATATTTTTTCCAATGTCAACAGCTTTGTAAAATAAGCAAATGATATTTATTCATTAATATTATAATATCAATATCTAGTCCATTATTATTTTTTATTATTGAATAATCTACTTACTGACAGTTGGGACTAATTCGCTTGGCTGGTATAACAAGATCCTTCCGATGTCTCATGTGCGCTTCTCCGTGCAATTTCTTTTCGCGAATATTAGCATAAGGATGGGATTTCCGTACTTTTTAATCGGTGATTCAATCATTTAGAAAAAAATTGGTTGTAGAGTGTTGCCGCTGATGAAGTGTTTGCCTGCTCTGTACAACCATGAACCCTTCGTCGTCTGTGGTTGTACGGGGAGGGCACTTTCTTGGCCATATCTGCTTATAATGGAGCAGATGGGGCAGAAGTTGGCTGTGGTTCCTCCTTGTTTCTGCCAGTCGGGGGCAGAGTCTCGATCATGCAGGTTTTTGTTGTCGCTGCCACTTTTATCGCTTTCTTCTAAATTATTGGTGGTGCTGCCGCCTTCTTTGACGTCGCTGTCGTCATCTTCTTCTGTGTAGTTGATGTAGTCGCTGTGGCAGGCTTAGTCGGCTGTTGTTTAGCCTGTGTTCACTTGACACCACAACACAATGCCGTTTTTCGTATTTGATTGCATGTTACAATTTTTTGTAATGCTTTGGTTTACTCGCCGCAGATTGCCGCAGATTTTTTTAGCACAGTGTAATCTAGCTGCAGTGAGGACTTTGTATCACTTACTCACATGGAATGACCTTTTCATTAATTTCGTCTACTAACTCCTTCAGTGTACCAAGCTGCAGTAGTGTGTCCCGTAGGATATCGTATTTCTGATAGACTTTGAAAATTTGGTTAGAGTTTTTTTGTTTTTTTGGGGTGAGGTACTCTTCTTCTGACGCTTACTTTGTACTGGTGTACATATGCAGTATGTACTCCATCATCTTCACCCATCCATGTTGAGTCGACAAGCCATACTACATATACTCTGCAATGATGGTCTGGTGCTTCACAGATAGCAGCTTATTCATTTCAGTTGGCTTACTGACGCAGAAATAGCAGGTCTGAGTGGAGGCATTATTCGTCAGGGTTTTGTTGGTTTGACGATCAGCATTGTGCAGTGGAGTTCGAAGGCACAAGGAACTGTTTTACGTAGGATATTCACCCTCACTTCCTGAAGGGCATTGATTTCAACCTTTAGACTGCCCATCTCGGATAAAACAAGAGGCCTTGTCGAGAAATAATGTAGTTGTCCAACACCGCCTATAGTAAAAGGCTGGAGCGCGCTTGAAAACCTGGCTAGTGACGTTACGATGAGACGACTGATTAAATAATTCGGATAAAAACGTACACTTGTTTTTTTCTTTGTTCAAATTTTTAACACGAATTTTACAAACAAATTTTCTAAAAAAAAAATATGTATATATTTTTTAAAATATTATAAATTAAAACAAAATATTTTAAAAAAAAAGTAAAATTTAAAAAAATACGGGGCAGAAACCGATTTTTTTTTTAATAGAAAAAAATGTGCTAAAAAAATTGTATAGTACACTTAGAACTAATAAATGAACTTTTCCGTTTGATGGCTGATAAGTGATAACCATTTAGAGCGTACGCTGGGATCGCTGGGAAAGCTGAACACAGACACTTTTTTTCCCGAGTCGTAATTTCCGTCACACTGTGGCGCAGAGCATTTATTTACCATCGTTTAAATTTAATTATTTGAATTTTAAACTATTCAGAGAAAATATGACACAGGAGAAAGAACTTGAACAGAGAACAGTACATTTTGACGGTTTGTTTACAAATTACCAACCGTTCCTTCGTGACGTCACAAATCGCGCACTCTGGCCTTTTACTATAGGCGGTGTTGAGTCGTCCACAGAATGTATGTTCTGCCTTCATGCCACTTGACGTAAAATTACGATGATGTGCTGGGGCTTAGACCTGTGGGGAGATAACGTCAATCTGAAAGGGGGAAGGCGACGCTACTTTAACGCTGTGGAAGTCGAAAACTAGATATTCTCCGAAATTAGTAAACGTTCAAATTTGATTCAAAATCTATGGTAAGCATGAGAGATAACGTTCTTTTTACACCAGGTCAACTACTCAACTCGATTTTGCAATAAGCAGTAACGCAGCCCAAAGAAAAATTCATAATTAGAAAAAATGTATTTTTTTTTTCTTTTTTTTTTCCCTAGAAGAATCCAAATTTAAAATATTAAATTACAAATCTTCAATCCGTCTCGGAGCTGGCTGATTCACCTAACGGGAAATAGAATAACAAAAACATTGTTCCCGTCAGTTTCAATAAGAAATGTGAGTTGAAAATGAATAACACTGGAAAATATAGGAACGCTGTCAAAGTTCAGTGGCTGCTGAATTCTTAAAATAATCGAGGATGCTACGAGTCCTTAAATTATTTTCCAAAGTGTCATGCTACCGAAGAAATGTGAAGAAATTAAAACTAAATTTCGGATCATGCAGCTTCTCAGTACTGTCTCATTTAACGAGCATATCTAGACCACTAGAGAAAGTATTACTACTTTTGGCCAGCTTTGTAACACAAATAGACATTTCTGTAATGCCAAAAATACGTATATTTCCAAATATAGAGAACAGTACCAAGATCAAAATGTAGGCCTAATGAGACGAGGCATAACACGAAATTTCTATTGAAATGTTGATGTCCAAAAATTAGATCTCCAAAATAAGATCAACATCAAATTCCAATATCGGTCACTCAAAATCTGAGACGCCACATATAACCTAACTGTAATTACGTATTCTAAATCGACGAACTATTTTGAACTTCCATATTGACCGTTTAGGTACTCAAAATAGAATTTCAAAATTGATAAACTACTATTGAAACCGATGATCACAAACATTTTGACCATCATAAATCTGATCTTCCCTGAAGCTCGTATAATTTTACAAGCTCATGAAATCACGAACGATCTCACGTAAAGAGCCTAAAATTCTGCCATGATTAAACTATACAAGAAATTCTTCAAACTCACTGAATCGACCATGACGACGTCGGCATTTGCTTCTGTCATCTTTTTCGGAAATCTTCAATGTTATAAGGTGGTAAAAGAAATAATTTAACAATTCCAGATAATTAAAATTTTAAATTGCTTTGTTATAACGGTATATACAAGCTTTTCAGAGAGGCTTGAAAATTGGAAAGTGTAATAGTTCGTCGATTATAAAGAGGCCAGCAATTTTTAAGCTCTCAAATTTCTGACTTGAAAAGTCGAGGAATACTTGGTTTCTAATTTGGCGGCAACTTCTCAAAAATGTAGGCTAGAAGATGCCGGTTCTGTTTGAATCGTATTATCTGTGATTCAGGTTTTAACTCTGTGACGTCAGAATATCCACAGAGTTAAAGTCGAAAACGTACAGTTTTTGACACCACTCGCACATATGCAGGGCTGCCAACACTTAAAACTCTAAGCTTAAATCCCAATGGGAAACTGTAGAGCCCTACTTCTAGGTTTAGGTAGATAGATCGCACCGATCTAGTTTGTTGTTCTAGTTTGACATCAACGCATGAGCGCTGGTGTTACTATTCTACAATATTATTCTGGATTGCTTGATTCTATTGTTAATTTTTCACAAACTACTAGCTCACAAAAGGAAATATTTAAAAAAATGTACTGTTGATGTGATCTAACTTTTTTTTCGAATTTTTCAATTTTCCTGTTTTTTTGTTGTTTTTTTTGTATATTGCTGAGAAAGAGACCAAAAATCTGGTGTATTGCTTCAGCTGCCGGGCAGTACACATTTTGCCGCCACTGCCTGAGACAGACGTGAGCATCCATCTACTGAAAGATCTAATTCTCCTGCAATCAAATAAGAAGTACTCATCGTAACGCAATCTAAAGTTTACAATCAAAACAGCCGCCTTGTCGGTTTGTTGTTTCAACGATAGATAGCGACTCTGGTACAAAATTAGAACGTTCGAAGAAAAAGTACTAATAAAGGTCAAGGAGAATATAGCTTGAAAAATACTGTTATATTATGCTCAGTGGAATGGATAGTACCGATTGTATTTGTTTCTGTGAAGTTAGCATTCATTCGACTTTTATTCTGTCATTTTTGGCTGTTCCCGTTTCAGCTCTTTTGTAGGATTCTAACATTTATCTATAAATTTTAAGTATCGTTATGAGCCTATCGACTACGAAAAACAGCGGCAGAGGGGCAGGTGCCACCTGGTTCGAGGCCCCTTCAGTTTTATATTTTTCACGCACAATATGTGTCACCCTCTCAAGTCAAGAATGCTGGATCAACTTGTGCTCATGACGCACTCGTTCTTTTTAATTAAAATTTCTTCCGTTTTATTCTAGAAAATCATGTTGGAAAATGTAATTCTAATTGAACGGCCTCCTTCAGATCTATCTGATGTGGCCTGTGTTTGCCTCATGGCTCTCCATGTCTCTGTTGTGGATTCTAGCTGAAAAATGTAAATGAAAAAATTTTTGTTCCCGAACAGCGTATTACCCTGAGCTAGGACGTACCTATGTCGGGCGGAGGGGCAACTTACCCCCCTGTATGAATTTTTCAAAATTTACCATTTCAGTGTAAACAGGAGGAAAGGCTGAATAGAAGAATAGTATAATAATATGCGTGTGTGCGTGTATGTAACTCCGGGAGAGATAGGGCAGGGGTATACTATAAATTACTTTAATACTTTCGAGTATGGTGTAGAAGAGGAACCGACCTTAACGTTGACAAGTCCTCAAGAAATAGCACTATGAGTAAGAAGACGACGTGTATTAACATAATTTCTACATGACACTTAATCTAGGATGGTCAGATGGTCACGCTGCGACGTAGGTGGACCCTGGCTTCATGTGGCAGTCACTATTTACCTGTAATTCAGAAGAAGAAGACACGGCTGAGTATTTAGGTCCCTAACTAACTCATGTACCACTAACATAATTTAAGAGAGAGAGGTTGGACAGATCCAAGATTGCCTGTCCCCGATCCAGCCTACCGCCAGACCAACGGTGGGAGTGTGCGCTCACCCTCCACACCGTGCAGACCCTTCCGAGCTGAGCCGTCCTGACAATCCCGCTTCCTAAAAGGGACACTCGGTATCCCCCCTCAGCGTACACCTGAGAGAGCTTCAGGATCGGGAGATCAGCAGAGGAAGCACATCGTCGCCTGAGCCTGGCTACCGCAAACTCTGCATAATACTCCTCTCAGTACTACCTCCCGAGTACTCTCGGGTCCACAAGACAGTAGTGTCGATCGATCACTGACCTAACATATCATTAAGTACTGACTAGCGTAATTCTGTGTAACCTATCGAAGGCGAATACTCAATAAGTAACCCACATAAGAGGTGAGCACACTTACCCAAAGTTCTGCAAATGTGATGCACAAGATCGCGATACGAGAATAACACTAACAGCTATCGAGCGTGCACGGCAACACAAAAATTAGACTGACCCTACGATTCTATAGTCTCCGCAATCGTGGCGAAAACGCAGATGGAGCCTATGTGCCTGTCGCTACATCATCCCTATTGCTCACACCCTCGAAGAAATACTATTCCTTCGACAGGCCGAGTTTACAGCTTCGAGGTGTCGGCGAGTGCCTAGTGGTGCCTAGAATATGGATGTTACGAAAAATAGGTTTTTACATCAGTCAGGCGGAGTTGGGAAAATCTAGCAAGTCAGAAGGTTACCAAATCAAAGGTGGTTTTTTTTTTGTTGCTTTGATATTTGGGAATTTTGAGTTGAGTCAGTTGGAAAAATCGAACAAGTCAGAAGGGGTATTTTTTTGCTTGCTTTGATACTCGGGAATTTTAGAAACTTCAAGTTGAGTCAGTTGGGACTTTCACAAATCCCCCTCCCCCGGAAAACTCTTTGGTATTTCCCTGACCCTGAGGCCTCCGAAATTTTATTCAGTTTTGATAAACCATCATCATAGCTAGTCTTGAAAAGTCCAACAAAATTGTAGCAAGTGTTCTGGAACTATTATAACAAAACTCTAACAAGTCTTAAAATAACTGGAATAGTCTTGAAACGAGACAATCTTACTGTATTTTGAGGACTTGAAAAATCTTTTGCGAGTTGTAAGAAGCCCTATTAGATTGTTTTACGAATCTTAGAATACTTTAACATAACTTCTATAGCCTGAGAATTGATAATTAAATTATGAAAAATCAATAAGAAATGGGCGCAGAGGCTCAGGAAAAGCAGAGATCACTATTGCCTCTCCCACAGGAATATATTTTAGATAATTCAAAATACTTTGAAACATGGTTAACCATAGGGGTTAGTCAGCGTCTGAAACAAAAGAGTGAATGTCTGAAAGAATCACAAGGAATCCTAAACCAGTTCGGAAGAGTCTTGACAATCTTAAACGCATCTGACAAACGCCTAAAAGCTGAAACAAGTTTCCAAGAAACTTAAATGAATCTTGAAAAGTGTCTGTGAGTTCTGAGAAGTCTTAAAAGTCTTAATAAAATCTTGAGAGTTCTGATCAGTTAAGAAGAGTTTTAAGGAGCAAACGAGCCTCAGGCAGTCGCAGACCTCGTTGTAGGAGCTTCAAACTATTTGAAATGACAAATGAGTTTTAGATGTCTTAACCCATATGGAAGAAGCTTTGAAAGTATTGAAGTGTTGAAGGGCCGTAAATAAGTTTAGCAGAGTAGAGAGTTATGACCGAGTTGAACAGTCATCAGTCTTTTGAGCATACGGCCTCATAGACTCAGACTTGTGTGGAAAAATGTTACCTAATTTTAAGGAGACTGAAGATCTTATACAAATATTAAGAAATCTTGTGGGGTCTGCTGGGCTGAGTTCATAGCGCGCTAGTCTCGGAATCTGGAGGTCCCGGGTTCGAGCCCACGTTGCCACTCGCTACATTTCGACCTAGGCCGGTTTTTCGGCAAGCAGAGAAGGGGGCTAAGGCAGCCCTAACAGCCTCCCCGGCATCTCTTGGGGCTTAGTCGGCTGTTGTTTAGTCTGTGTTCATTTTACCTTCATTTGAGTTCAAAGATATTGGTTGGGTTGGCGCATCTGGTTCTTGGGCTGAACTCTCCGCCATTTTGGTTCTAGACTTAGCCTTTGTATGTGTTCACTATTAGGTTCATTTTACCTTCATTTGAGTTCAAAGGTACTAGTTGGGTTGGCGCATCTGGTTCTTGAGCTAGACTCGCCACCATTTTGATTTTGGCAGACGGTCGACGGTATATGCGACATACGAAATTTACGCATGCGTCACAATAACTAGTGTATCGACACGAACAGTACTAAGTTAATACATATACTTTCACACAGATGCAGATAAGTCAACGCATACAGGCCAAAGGTGCACAAAGCTGATTGTTATGAGTCAGAATGGATAAACTGTTGGAAACCATTTCTAAGCCCTGGGAAACTCAGTTCACGTCCATAATAATCCCTTTACAGCCATCAGTGAAAACACACAGCAAACGTATGCATGCTCTGCCAAACCACACACCACTACATAGGGGAGAAGGTGGATATCCTGGACGCTTTCGTTTTGAGGTACCTACTTACCGATGATTTAGAATTTGGGCGATAAGTTCAACGTATTCTATGGGGTATTTAAACCATGCACCTGCTAATAGCACGATTCTAGGCTGTTGGGGGACGAGAAATTCGAATTTGAAATTTGGGGATGTCCTTGACTAGGTAGATCCTGGACACCATGGGGGATATTCTGGGCAGGACTAAAAAGTGCGCTTTTGAATCCATAAAGAGGTAGTTTTGGTATTAAAAACAATAAATTATCATCAAAACTTTATTAAATATGTACTTAACGCAAACAGTTGGCATGAAAATCGAATTTCAAAAGACCGCGTCTGTAAATTTCCTGTGATGACATGTTCTTGACCTTGACCGTTTGAGTAAATCGAACAGGAGCCACATCGCGTTCGTCAAGGAAATAAAACATGCAACCCAAATGGTCGCGAGTCGGATTCCAGGGCTCAGGTTGAGAGTAAAATTAGAAAAGGACATGTTTGGAAACTGTAAAAAAGTGTCGATTAAGGCTTGAAGAGCCTTAACCAAGTCTGGAAAATTCATGAGAAGTTATGATTTTATGATCCAGTTTTGGATAGTCTTAACGAGCCTTAAACAAGTTTGAAAATTTCTTGAAGGGTCTTAACAAGTCTTTAGAATTGCTCCATCTATTCCCTTGTAAAAGTCACTTTCCATCTTCACTGTCAGTGAGAGAATATAGTTGGCGGCACAAATCGTTCAAAATACTTAAGTATTTCTCCATTGCCTTGCGTATCTACTCACTCAAGTAATCAAGCACCACTGCGAGGGGATAAAATTATCCAAATACTCATAGGAAAGAGGAAGGGGAATAAAAATATGCAAACCTTACTCAGGATTGCTTCCTGGATCCGCCACTGGTTTAACACATCGGTTGACCATTGTGAATATAATTATTAGATATCGACCACTGAATTAGGTGCTCATACCATGTATTTCACCCATGCATATATCAACACTAACGGTATCATCTGAGTGCCATTTTGTTGAATAATCCATCCAGAATTAATATTGTAAATATCTTTCTTTTTTGGTGGTGGTGATTGGGGGGGGGGGTAGCCACGTCGTATATAGCCTATTGACTAGAGACTTGGAGACTGCATGGGTTACATGTTGGAGTAGAGGTTTGTACTCGTAGCCTTTGGGAATGATATGAGTTTAAGGCAGATGAAGGGACGAGTTCACAAAGCACCTAGGACTACTCTCGAGGAGAATGACTGCGGATCGACAGATCTGGGCAATTAAAGGAGATGCAGACGAGGATGGGATCGTGGATCGATCTGAAGAATGGAAATATCGCGTACGTGAAATAACCAAAATAAAATATGCACGTATAATTAACTATTTTTTTAAAGAAAAGCCCACAAAGTAAGCGTCTCGCGGTGAGATTACAGTATGAGTCAGAAACTACGTGAACTTTCATACCTTTGTTGCCTTCCTTGCCACAGCTCTTGGCCACAGCCGGAAAATCAATGTCAATAATAATACCAGTAAAAGAAATGAAAAGAATGCCAAAGTTACGCGAAGGATCACATGCCACCGTGATAATGCAATGCCCGAACGACGGAGTAGAGAGAATTGGTGTGGTAGGACGTATGGCGATGCACGCATGCCAAAGTGGCCCATATGACACCGCACCCTCGGGAGAAGAGGGAATTGGGAGAGATCGTGATATGAAGGAGGCTGGAAAAGTTGGGGTTAGCGAGAATGTTGTGTTCAGGTATCGACCAATTCTACATTTCCCTCCTACACCACTCCCCTCCTTGCATACTGAAACACCTTTCCGTATTCAGCCACCTGTGGCCCGCCAATACCCCCCTCCCCATGGAAACATACTATTATCCTCCCATTCTTGAAACCGCATAAGTCCACACATCTCATTGATAATTACCACCCCATCTCCTTTACCGCTGTCCTCTGTAAAACCATGGAGCGAATGTTCAACACCAGACTGCAAAAACTTCTACTTGATGGCAAATTCATTTCTATCGAGCAAGCTGGATTCCAGCCACGTTTTTCAACAAAGGAACAACTACCATACTTTTCCAGTGCTGTTTACGAATTTTTTGCTCGTGATGAGCATACCTTAGCATTTGATCCGAGAAAAACATTTGACACCATCTGACTTCAACTCCGCGAATGGAATATCAGCAACCGACTGTTCCCATTTATCGATCAATTTCTTCAGAACCGAACCTCTGCTGTGTATGTGGAGGCCACTTTTCTACCAACCAAACGCTCTTCAATACTGCACTCCAGGGGTCGGTTATTAGCCCTACTCTCTTCAATTTAGCCTTTGCCAGTATCCTGAATGTGATTCAATGTCCAGTCAAAACTGCCTTATTCGCTAATGATCTTGTAATCTTTCTACATTGCCAAACATCTTCACTTGGCCAGACTATCTTACAAAACACCGTCAATTAGCTGCAATCCTGGACTGCAGATAGAAGACTGGACTTCTCCACGACAAAAACAGTGGCTATGCACTTCTGCCGGCACCGTAAGTGCAATATTATTCCATCACCATACAGCTGGAGACTACAATTTTACAAACTCCATCATCAGTTCGCTACCTTGGCTTACTCTTCGACTCAACCATGTCGTGGAAAGCTTGCATTGTCGACTTAAACAATTCTGCCTTCTCCGTCTGAACCTGCCGAAGAAGGTAGAGCTCACACTACTTTTGGAACGGACTTCACTTCTCTACTCGGGGTATACCGCACCCTCATCAGATCCAAATGTGAATATGGATTGGCTTGATATTCTTCAGCGTCAACCACACTTTTAAACTCGCTGAATGTTATACTTCACATCGCATTCCGATCCAGTTGTGGGGCACTTCGTTCTACCCCATGCCCCAGTCTGTACGCCATCACAGGCGAACTTCCACCTGACCTAGATCGCATATTGACCTTTCTCAAGTCTTGCCTGCGACTTGTCAATCTACCTCGTACAAGGGTTACAACCAAAGTCATATAGATACACCAAGTTAGACGACTAGCGCGTTTCCGCGTTCTGCCGTCATGCCAGCGCGCTGCTATCGCTGAACTCCTTTGGTTGCATTGCGCGTATATGGACATTTTTACGTTTTTGCGGATTAGCTCAAAAACTATCAATTTTGATGAAAAATCGGAAAGAGCTAAATTTGTTCACCTTGGAATTTCCCATCGAATGCGAGTAAATTCGAAATTTTTATGGGTAAAATTTTGAAACTGATCTTACCTGATAGAAAATAACAGGTAGAATAAATTTTGTTCTTTTCACTTTTTCATAAAACTCGACCGTTATTGAGTTAAACGCAAAACTTTGTTAGGGCTCCCAACGTTTACATTGATTTCACGGCAGTCGAACGCTGCCAGCGCTGCTATCGGGATAAATTATCGTAACATACGAAGTTTAACATTGGTTAAATGGAGAGTCGAACGACTTGGTGTATCTATATGACTTTGGTTACAACAGTGACGTCAATTCCAAATAATCGTCGTCCTGCCCAACTCATACTACGCTACAAGACTGAAGCCGCCTTACGCTCACTCGACTTGGAATATGTAACAGACTTTCAACCTGGATCATCCACACTACTCTCCGAAGCAGTGCACTTCTGATGGCACGGCCGTTGGTCTACACTTCCTCGTGGAAACCAGCTTTGAGCAATCATCGATGAACCAGTAAGACCGATTCCGAACGCAGGAAGTCGCCAGCTCGAAGTTGAACTCGCACGCCTTCTTATTGGACATACTCGACTCACCCACGAGCACCTTTTCCTTTGTACCCCTTCCCCCATGTTCCCTACGTGCCATGTCCCTATCGCAGTTCCTCACCTCCTCCTCGAATGCCCTATTTCCACTCAACTTCGCTCCACTCTTCCCTATCCACTGCGCCCTCTTTCGTTAAATCTGCCGATGTAAGGTACTCTAAAACAATGTTGGTCACCATTGACCAACATGGCCCAATTTGACAATGCAAAAATTATAACACCCCTTATTTTTGTTAGGGGAAAACGTTCATTGCTCTTAATAGTTTTACCAAGCATTGGTATGACAAACAAGTGTTTCTTCATTTCATTAGTATTATAGGCTCAA
The DNA here is from genome assembly GCA_031841125.1 of Acanthococcus lagerstroemiae. Lineage (NCBI taxonomy): Eukaryota > Metazoa > Arthropoda > Insecta > Hemiptera > Eriococcidae > Acanthococcus > Acanthococcus lagerstroemiae. The sequence goes on along the minus strand of CM063111.1, from coordinate 46,738,804 downwards.
ACCAGCGCCTTGAAAAAACCAAATAATACAATTTCAAAACTCGAAAAAAGTGAAGACTGGAAATAATTTCAACGAGATAAACATGCCATTAATTCAACAGAAAACTCCATGAATTGGATGTAATTCATGTAAATTTGTACATAGGTAGCAAGTACAAAAACTCTATAAAGAAATATAATCATAAAATGAAAATAATATAGACTTTATTCTGCACTAGTATACACGATGGTCCCGATTAAAACAATTTAAAATGGTTCGTTTAAACAACCAGAACAGTATGTCACAACTTTCTTTGCTTTATTTAATGCTTCTTGTCTGCCTGATTTATCTTTCAATGTATGATAGCCAGCTGTACATATTCGTCTATCTCTTTTACTTTTAATATTTCCTTCGAGTTTCAAAAGTTTGTGGCAGGTACTCTTCGGTATATTACTTTCTCATACACTCCGGTAAACAGTGCCAGTACTGGAAGTCAAATGCCTAATGATGTGCATCCTGAATTCATTTATACCAATCGTTCTTCCTGTTACGTCACCATACACAACATATGCATTCACAAGTGCTGTGTTAAGAAGGAATTCAAATGCTAATTTCCTGCACCACTTCATAGATTTTCGAAGAGGGTAACTATAGGTGGCCATTTGGTCAGATAGAGCCACGCCTGACGCATTTGTGTTTAAGATTTTGGATCTGTAAAGTCCAGGATGAGGAGTTATCGAAAATTGCACCAAGGTATTTGATGTTACTTGAGACGGGAGTAATTAATAATTTAAATAAAAAATTGAAAAAAAATGAATTGAAAATTTTAAAGAATTATTTAAATTAAATTCTTTTTGTATTAAGATTATTTAAATAATAAAAATTAATAAAAGAATTTATTACCTAGATAGATATTTAGGTTCTTAAAACATTTGTAATGTTTACAGAAGTGAATCGCTGGGATTTTGGCTTGTGAGATTTTAAGTCCGTTGGATTAAGTCCAGATCTGAATTTGGTTGACAGTTGAAGAAGTTTTTCTCCGGGTTTGGGGTCTTTGCAACAGAGATATATGCAGAAGTCATCTGCAAAGTGTTTTGGAGACGAGTGGAGGAACAGACAATGTAAGGTCATTTGTATGTATTAGAAATAGCGTTGGGCTGAGCACTGCCCCTTGAGAAACACGGGAGAATGAATTGGCTATACGGACGACTAATTCTCAGAATAATGAATTATAAATCCATTCTGCCGTGTCGGTTTTTTAGAGGTCCTGATGTCCAAAATTCTCTGACTTACCACAAATGAATCCAATCTTGATTTCAAATTGAAAAATGCATTGCCTCAAATTGCATACTGTTTACATTCTGTAGCTTCTGTGAGGTACTTGTCTGAATAGAAAAATGTTTAGCATGAAGTCCGTTGTCTTGGTCATGCTGAGTAAACTGAATCATCGAACATCAGTGGGCACAGTATACAAAAACCGTATATCTACAAAATTTCAGTTTTGTGTATTTGAAATGCTTTTTCTTCTGGCTTGATTCAACTGTCAGTTGTTAGAGGGAACTGAAACTTCATGGGCAGGTGATCTCCCGAAGGATTACACACTTTTGTCGGAAGCGTAGATGTCTCAAAAATAATGGATTTCGAGTTCGGTTGATGACTGACCACTAGCAGGGTTTGAAAACTTGAAATGGCCGGATTAACTTCACAGAGCTGACGAAGGGTTGACATTTTCTCGTAAACATTTCGAACAGCGTTTCTTCTCTCGAAACAAATGAGCAAATGGATTTTCGCGAACAACCTATTCGAATTATACTGCTTTGGTTTTACGGGTACTTTCTGCCGGTGCCTGCGTCTCTTCAGTTTCAAACTTCGTTTTGCGAGTACGTTTTTGAAGAAGTAGTCGAAAACACTCGTTAGACCCGAAAGTGGTAATGCGGAGAGGTATTTCAAAAAGTCATTTAGTGACGTAGCACTCGAGGGAAACGCGAGCGAACAGAAATAATGGTTGCTTGCATTTGTTCTATCTGTATAGTGCGAAACGGACATAAATGTCGCTGATTTCAGTGCCGTATACCAGCGCTCTAGATTCTCACCTATAAACCCACAAAGAACATCGACATAATCGACGCAAATCAGCAATTTAAATTCTGACGAACAGACGCACGAAATTCTCCTCTTTCGAGAGTCGTAAGAGCCCGTTTACGGAATTATTAAAGTTTTACAGCCTCTTTGCGAGCGAATACTCTCAACGGTTCTTATACGTTTTGCTGTACCTATTTGCCTTGAGCTTGTGAAGTTGAAGTAGCTAGCAAGCTGCTTCGAATGTGATAGAATACAAAGGTGTGCAATTTTTTACACACCTTGCAGAGGGCTGTATCTTTGTACACTCTTTTGTTTTTTACACCCTCCACTGTGTGGGGGAGTGGGAGGCTGAACCACAGGGGGCAGATTAGGATAAAACAGGAAATACATTTTTTAGAAAAAATGAGCTGATAATTCTCTGAAAAGTATAATAGAAAAAAATTATTGGGTAAAGATTATTAGCAGTGAAGGTAGTCTGGGAAATGAATTTGAAGTTGCATTTTATCTTGGTTAAATGCAAAAATGTTCACGCTTTAACACATTGCTTGCATACAATCATTTTATTGCAGTGTTCACCGCATATATCCTTGGCACACAGACTACACACTTGAGTGGCCTTTTTAGCATCGCTCCCGCGTTTTTCCTCCTTACAAATGAAGCATCTGCCTTCGGAGACTGCTTTCTCGAGCTCTTCAGTGGTATCTTCTTCCTCCTGAATTCGCGAACTTTTATTTTGATGGATGTTGGCAGATTCGCATTGGCGACGCGCATTTTTGTAAAATCGTCAACGTAAGACAGGAAGATTCTCTTCATGAACTGGTCACGAACGATTAACGGTCATCTGGGAAGATTTTCGTTGCCTTTGCGGTAGAGTATGTACGAATTCATGCTGGCTGCATCCAGGAGACCCTTTAAAACAGTGTAAAGGCCAGCGGCGAGTCTTACAAGCGCTGGTTCTCAAGCTGCTCATACCATGGAACGTATCAACACCTCTCCTGTTGGTGTTATAATAGAGGATTGGCTGCGGCTTCTGGGATGCAGCTTCAACCAGTGGGCGATTATAATGAGTGGTGAGGAGGAGTACCACTTTCCTTGGCTTTGGATTGTATGCTACCAGCATTATCCCGTCATTGAATGCAGGTTTGCTCGAACCAGTCTCCTTTTTCTTGAACCGAAGTAAGGCTTTAGGAACTCCTCTCCTTGTTCTTTGGAAGGTGCTGACCACTTGCATGTTCTTATTGCGAAGAATTATGGCAAGTTCCGTAGATCTGAACCAATTATCGCAGGTAATGATGCGATGATGACCAGTGTACGGTTCCAAAAGATCTACTGCCAATTTTATAGCCTTTTTAGTGTTGGTCGGTTGACTGGGGGCAGTAGACGGGTCAGCAGATTCAACTTGGCTTCTGGGCTGTGACTGAGAGCTTTGTCGTCCTCGTCCTCTTGGTCGTCCACGCGATCGTCTGCACTGCACTGCAGAAGAGGGCTCCTGTGGGTCTCTTGCCGTCAGCGATAGCTCAGCAGGCAATGGCTGCTCATCTCGGCCGAGATATGGTGTTCCATTCAAATAATTCGTGCGCGAGTCACATAACGAAACAATCTTAATACCATACTTTTCGCATTTCGACGGAATATAAGTTCGAAATTTGCAATTCCCCCTAAACCTATACATAGTTTTATCAGTACATAAATGAGCGCTAGGCTCATAGTGCTTCTGACAATTAACCCAAAAAATATCCCATACCTCCCGAAATTTTCCAAACTTATCGTTCACTCGATCGCCGTGCGAATTCTCACTACCAAACCTTAAACACAATAGTAAAAATTCGAATCGGTTAATTTGCTTACTTTGTTTCTTCATTGTACCCTGCAATAATGTTGTATTTACCTCTGAGTGGATTGAACAGTTGCTCAGGGTGAAAAAAAAAATTAAGGGTGGCAGTATTTGGAGATCTAGAAACTGAAAAAATTGGGATGCAAACTGAGAATGTACCATCATACACCAGTAGCTGTCACTTTAATTAGTTATTTTTCGATGTTTGTTTGTTCCGCGGCATTATAATCTCTCAATTTTTTTTTTTGCGCACTGACCTAAATCTTATCACAAAGCTTCTACTCTTGGGTCTAAGGATGAGCATACAACAAGAGGAGGTGCATGTTCTCTAGCGGCATTAGCGCAAATCAATACCGTTATATTGTCTTTGTCTGAATTTGAGCTTACGGTATACACTAGCTTACCACGTTCTATGAGTGCAACTGACCCATCGTCAGCCAGGAAAAAAGCGGTTTCGTCAACATTGTAGACTTTTTCTGGATCATATAGGATTCCAATGCCATCACCAAGTAGTTCTTCAACCGTTGAAAACCAGCTTCTGATTCTTGATTAGGTTACTTTCGCTCTTGATTTGCTTATATTCACTCTTTTGTTTTTAGCTAATCGCTGGGTGTCTACAAAAAAGTTTCGGAACCATTTTTAATGGGTTTTCGGGATGTGAAAGGTAACTTACTGACATCATAGCATTCATTAACTAGTCTTTCCACACTGTATAAAAAGTAATTTTTGTTAAGGGGAAAACCACGTCTGGCTTGGTCTAGTAACCATCTCACCAACTTTTCTTCACATTCACTACCTGCTGAACATACAACGGGATAAAAGAGAATGAATAAAATGCACAAGTTGTTGAATATTAAGGCTCACAGAGTAGCTGAATGGTAATCGTTCTCACCCAGAACGGCTTCTGGTCCATTTTTACCCTTAGACTCGGGTCTTACTCTAATTAGCTTGCATGACAGAGTAGAGCGTGGGTTTTCAAACAGATTTGATGCGGCTGTCAGAAAGGTGCCCAGATTTGAGCTGATGGAACTATAATATCTTGTTACTGTGGTGAACAAAACCCTTAGATACAGCAAACAATATATTGTACTTCTCTAAGTTACTGAACACTTCCGGAAAATGTTTTTATACTAGATTCTTCCTGTGGTTCATCTTCATCAAGTTCAGCATCTGAGTCCTTTCAGTGCATAAATGACAACATCATTGTAGCTAAACTTGCACCAAGTCATGATGTGCTGTGCATTGCATGTATGTACCACCTGTCCCAGAAAGTGAAAAGGCCTACAGAAATTCCGCTATAAATCAGCAATTTGACGGACTTCAATGTTCCACTTCTACATCATACAGGTTTCCCAGTTTATACATTGAAGTAGACAGGTTTTTCCAAGGGCCAAGCAATTTTCTTCGATAGTGACAGGTTTTCCACTTTATACAGGTGCACCGTAGACAGGGTTTCGCTGTAAAACAAAAGAAAAAAATATTAGAAGAAAACAGAAATAAAATGTACGAACATCAGCGAGGCGTTAAAAGCGCTAGGGTATTCATATGCTTTTAGCCATTTTAACCTAGAATAAAGAAAAGTTCATTACCTATTTTGCTGAAACGGCTGGCGCTTCAGCTGTTCGCGGATCTGCTGCAGTTCCTTCTTCAGCGCCCCGAGCGCCTGTTCATGTCGCGCGACCATTGACTTTATCTTCACTTACAAATCTGCAATCTTCTGGTCGCGCAATTCGAGCTCGTCCTTCAGCCGCCGGTTCTCTTTCCGGAGCCTACCCCCCGGCAGCTTCAGTAACTTCGATGACTTCTTCCTAGTTGACACCGGCATTGTCGCCTCCTGCTGCGATTCTATTTTCTATAGCAGAATTTTTTTCAAAGTATTCTTGATTTTGTTTGCATTACTTGGGCACATGAACTGGGTATGAGGTCTTACCTGCCCATGCTGCATCACTGCAAGTAGTTCTAGCAGCCGTCGCGCTTTTCGAAGCAAATAATGCTGAGTGTTTCATGGTAGCTGAGCCATTTGCATGTTGACCAGTAAACAGATCGTGTATTCGCATATGTGACCTAAAGAGTCGCGCTCTACCGGCAAATATTGAATTAGGACAATATGATACGAATTCTGATAACATCTAAGTTCACGGGTATTTTCCCTATTTTCGTTGACTGTAAAGTGCTTTCAAGTTTCAAAACTGGGATTATTATTGAAAATCGCCCCTCGGGGTGATTTTATAAAGAACGACTAGTGACCATAATTATCATTTCCTCGAGGCTGGCCCTCATCGGAAGAAATATGCTGGTTCTGCCCGAAGCAATGCTGTATGTAGCATCTTCGGCTGTAGTAATCGGTAAGTACCACTATGGAGTTGCATTTGAATTCTAAAATATCACTTACTTGTTAACTGACTAATGAATTATCTTCAGAAACAATCCCGCCCAAGGTATATCGTTATACAAATTTCCTTCGGATGCAAATAAAACACTACGTACAGAATGGATTGCCAAACTTAAAATGGAGAAAGTACCAAAGAATGCGTTTGCATGTAGACTGCACCAATCCCAGTTTTAGTAGATAACTCATCCCAAACTGAACGAGAAAATGTATTTGAGATGGTTGTCGAAATGAGTTCCATAGTTGACATTCTGTGTTCCGATAAAGCAATGAATTCGTGCGCAGGCTTATCTTCTGCATCGCTCTTTAAAGCTCTATGCGACTGTGTACAGTACACGTTGAAAGAAAAGAACGTGAACGTAAAAATGCAATTAGATACACCGAGCAGAATTCTATTAACGCTTATGAAGCTAAAACTGAATTTAACGTTTCGATCTCTATCTTGCTTCTTCAAAGTTGGTGAGCAGTGTGCCTCGCGATGTTTCTTCCACACTATTGACATCCTTCACTCTATTCTAAAACAATTTATTGTATGGCTTCCTCGTGAAAAAATAAGAGATAACCTACCAATATATTTTGCTACCTTTTCTGATACGCGTCTTGTGTTGGACTGCGCAGAAATACCAGTTCAGACTAGTAAATGTCTTAACTGTTCCGTAAGAACCTATTCTCATTACAAAGGTAGGCACACAGTGAAATTTCTATTAGCTGTAGCTCCTGATGGTACCATAATATATGTAAGTCCGTTATATGGTGGAAGAGCGTCAGACAAATTCATCGTCAACGATTGCAAAATACTTGACCAGTGTGAGCCAGGTAGTGCTGTTATGGTGGACAAGGGCTTTGATATCGACAGTGAGTGTATCAACGGGAATTTAAAAATGTACCGACCACCATTCTTCAATTCGTTAAATAAACAATTTACTCCTGAAGAAGTGAATAGATGTAGAACAATCGCAAGAGCACGGGTTCACGTTGAGCGTACAATTCAGCGTATAAGAATATTCAAACTACTGAATTCACAAATTCCATGGTCACTAATAGATTATGGTGATAAGATGCTTACTGTCGCTTGTGCTCTTGTTAACCTTTCTCCACCCATTCTAAGTAGCGAACGATTTCATCATTTAGCTTAACGTATGGTTTGTTCATGTGTTAATTGTAAGTTTGTTCATGAAAATATTTCATAATGGTAAACGTTTCACGTCTTCATTTCGTACCCGTTCACAGAGAAATCCTGTATTATTTTCTTTTTTGATGAAATAAATAATTTCAAATCAATAAGTTACATGCGTTCACAATTACTGTTCATTCAATAAAAGTTCTGTATGATTATGCACTAAAAATGGTAAGACGTAACAGTAATAGCTATTTTTCAAAGTTTGAACAAGTTCAGCAATAAAATCATCATCTTGAGGAACATCAATCACAATGACTCCCTCTGCAGTTGAATTATAGTACAGAATTAATTTTCCCATACTTAAATTTAGAACTGCTAAACCAAACTGTATCTGAGTGTAAAAAGCATTCTTCCGGAGAACATAAACACCAGAGTCGTTCTTCACCAGGTACTTGGGCTTCTTTGTTAGCTGTTCGCAAAAAGCTTCACCGGCCAATGTTTTACCAAGAGCAAGGCACTTAACCTCCAACAGTACTTCTTCATCCATAATGCCATCTGGACTGTATCCAAAAATGGGCATACGGGCGTTTACACAAAATCCAAAATTTGTTTGAATTTTATGGTCGGGTAAACCTTCTGCTAGCAAGCGTAATGCAATTGATTCATGTTCATTCCCGTACTTGGTGTCGTCCGTTCCGCAAAAAGGCTTCTTCGGTAGAATTAAACTTCGACATCTTGATTCCCATGTTGTTTTAGTTTTCATTTGTGCACGATATTTGTGAGCAGTTGAACCCGTTATTCGAATCTAGCAAGAAAATAACAGCATATAGTATTCCCGAATGTAGTACTCGAATTTTAAAACTGGACCTCACCTGTCGCTCTTTACGCCAGTGAAAATTATCTTGGCCAACTGACAGAGAAAATATTTTCTTCATATTTTCTTCAGAGACTGAAATATGAGCGAAATAGAAATGACGAAATTCTTGTGGCATGACGTTCAGATACTCTTCATCACTTCCACAAGCATTATTTTCTTCACAAAGGCCACGGAAAATGAACAAGATCTCCGGATCATAAGTCATTTCTAAGAAATCATAATTTTCAGGAACGTCAAGCTTGTGTCGGTCGATATATTCACAGGTTCCTCGTCCAATCTCCGCTTCTCGAATCATGCACTTTCCTAGGCAACCTATGAAACCAATAAAACAACACAATATTATGCTTTCTCTTGCTGGATAACACAAAATATCAAATAATTCAAGCATAAGTGAAATGATGAACACTGAAAAGCAGCTCGTTGGAAAACGTACCTTTATATATTATTGCCTTGACTTCGGTTAAAATACGGTCTGGAATGTCTTCATTCCATACTCTCCACCGTTTATTTCGTTTCGGGAGGTGACAGAACTGCTGCACAGGAACAGGTTTAAAGAGATGTTGTTGCGCTGTTGAGGAACCTCTCTTACCCCATCGTTGAGGTAACTCTGTACATGTAGCATTCTGTACGTCTGTTGGGCTCATTCTACAAAACAACAACTACACAATTATTTTGTTTCATATACTCCATGATTCTTGGAGTTACAAGAAATGTAGTGAACATTACCTTTCTACTTTAAGAAGCAGCGCAGTAATGTGCTTACACTTCGCTCCCTTACCAGCCTTACACGAGCAATATCCTTCTATTTGTCTATGAGAGTTCTAAAAGAATACAAGAAATTGCTAATTATCTGTGTATTTACTATGCACTCCTTAGAGCGCATGGAGATATATGTTTACTTTCTCTACATTGTGACACTAACCACATTCGTAATTCGGACTTGAAGTTGGTGCGGCGGTCCAGATATCTGAGACATAGCCAAGCAAAGACCAAATATTTCAGTGGAGGACTGCTTCCTTTTGAATCTAACATCGAAGATGTGACCTGCTTTCACCAGCTCATTTCCGATTGAGAAGGGTCTTACAAAATCACTTCCAATAAAATTAAAAATATCTGTTATTTCAATAATTTCCTTCGCCATTTAAAACTCTTTTATTAATTTAAGAAATGAATTTATTCATCCAAAAGCTAGAATTCCAAGACATTTCCCACACATTTCAGTGTACTGAGAACAACCATATCATATTTTCGTCCAGTTTTAAATGTTGATATCAGCGCTCCTGGTGGAAGTCACATATGCGAATTGTTAGTTGTTGCTTCGTTTGTGACGTCACACTGTTCTGGCTCGCATTGTCTCCATCTCGTCACCATCTGTTCCTCTTCCCCCTTTCATTACGTACTCAAACTCTTCCTTCCACCCTAAACGCTTTAGACTGTTCATGTTAACTGGGGAGTTTTCCTTCTCCTCCCAAGGTACCCCTCTACTGATGGGGATCCTTAGTAGCCTGTGGCGCTGAATTACCTACATTACAATACCTCCTCCGTGCTTGTCCATTATAGGTACCCGCACTTGCAAGCGGGGTAGGGGTAGCTGCCTCCCTATCTTGACTTTGTAGGTCGAGGCAAGCGCACCGACAATGGAGTCCCCCCCCCTAGCTCGGCAACCTCCCAGCTGTATTACTTGGCTGGCACCCCAATCACCACGTGCAGGGGAAGCCTTGAAGACAACTCGTAACTTTGTAGTCTTACTAGTTGACTTCGTAACCCCATGGTGTGGCAGATAATAGGGGAAGGGGAGGAGGATTTAAACTGTCTTTATTACGGCTCACCTTTCATAGGTAGGGTTGAAGTGATGATTGATTATTACGTACCTCATAATTCCGCATCGCCAAAATTGTGGGCCCAATGGGGGCCAAAATCGAGACCCCAATTTTTGACTGTGGAGGATTTAAACACCATAGGTGGAGGATTCAAACACGTAAAAAATGCACACGAAAACCATTGTTTTTATTTTAAAACTGTAAAACTAAGTATCAATTCTTCAGTAACTCGTATACATTACACAGAAATTTTAATAAACCACGTCCATACGATACCGGTCTCTGACAACTGGATATTGGCGACAATGACCCTGGTGTTCCTTTGTACACACCAAACGAACGAAGTTTACAAATAACTTTCCTTTGACGACTGTATAAATTTCACCCGAGAATAGTTTGCTTTTTTAATCGTTGTATTTGACCACGACCCACTGACCAATTTCTACTTTGTGAACATTCGAATTAGGCTCAGTGTTATTGATAGGATGTGAAACATAATATGTAATATGTCTTAGGTAAGCGAAATAAATTAGACAATAACAAAATAAATTAGGTAGCTACCAGAGACTCCATTCTCAGCTTTTTGACATCTCGTCCCTTCAGTTTTCTTTGATTATCGGGCTTTTTAGCAACTTTTACTTATATCTTTTATTTGTTGTTTTTCGATCTTCTTCGCTGCTCTTTCGTCTCTTTTCTATTGTTTTTCGATTTTCTCGGCGGCCTTTTCTTCTTTTCTTCTAGCTATTTGCAGTTCATTTTCAGTCCTTTCTCTTTTTGTAGCTTCAATATTAAATTTCAGTTGCTTTCTCGCTGCTGATGCTGCCGCTTAACGTAATGCTTCAATTCATTTCTTTTCAAGAGTGTCCATATTAAGAAAGCTAGTTAAATGAACACTTTTTTTCTTTCCTTTCGGCGCTTTTGGCTTGTAGGATGTTAAGGACGAATTTCTTGTAAATGCTGGGCAAGTTTAATACGTGATGAAGGGCTACGATTCGTCGTTGTGCTACTGGTTGAAGGGCTAAGATCTGTGTCTGCCATATTTTCAGTTTCTTCAAAAGGAACGTCTTTAAAAACAAGCCGATTAGGCTTCCATAAGCCTGTGACTTCGAAGAAATTCTTGATTTTATCTGGCAAAAACGTAGCAGTATACGCCGCTTTCATTATTGCTGGTCAATCTTGTATACCAATCGTACATTTCAGAATATTGATCGCGTCATTTTCAGCATACGACAGAGTTTTTTTAAGAGGACCATATAAACACACGTCGAAGGGCTGAATTTTGTCCGTTAAGTGAGGTGGAAATGTAAGAAGTTCGATTCCATAGAGCTATTTTCCAAACCGGCCTAGGTCCAAAAAAGTAATTTTTCAGGAGATAGAGAAATATGCATCAAATACGCATTAGTGGCTACACTGATACCGAAATACTTTTATTTAGAAAATCAAACCCTCCTCTGTTGAAGTTGTGTGTTTCCATAATTACCAACCTCTGCCTCTGAACATAATAAATGGTCATAGTTGAAAAATGATGGACTTAGGCTGCTCTGGAAAAGAATAATGATCGTTTGCATGAGTATCTCAGCTTTGTAACTACCTGGCATGTTCTTTTGAATGACTGCAGTAGTAGGTGGGTCACGTGGGTACACATCACAGACTATGTCAAGTGCTACCAGTGGTAAGTCATGCGTGCGCATCTAAGGGGACCCGTTGACAAAAAAAAATTTTTTTACTACTATAATAATATGAATATGAATATGATGACGTCGAAGTGTGGTAGCCCCTCGTATGCTGACATCACACAATTCGTGCACTATAATTAATAGAATGGATGTCACTCTGCGAAACAGTTTTAATGCGATAGGGACCATTGAGCAAAGGCCTTTCAAGAAATTTACTGACTTTGACATAGAAACTAAATTCCCAGTTGTGTCTTTCAAAGCTTACTGTTCTAAATTTGGGAGGGCTTTGGGTCTCCATCATTAGTTGACGACCTCAGCCGGCTGGAGATAGAACCGGCTGTTGCCCGAACTAAGGTATCCCTCCTCTGTTCCGTAACGGTACTTCATTAGTAGTTTCCATCATGAAAAGTTGTGAAGAAGTATACTATCCATTACAGGCAGGGTCCCGTACTTAACCCAAGTAAAAGAGGCCCAGAAGTTACGGTAGAAATGTACCGAAAATTGGAAGAGGGATAGGCAAGAGTAGTAAAGAGGGTAAAGATGAAAGAGCAAGTGGTGCCTGATAGCATGATAAAATTGACTGAAGATTTATGCACCTTTGGTTCGCGGCCGACTTAAGGTCGACACGGCAGTTGACGACCGCGTCCTGCTTGAGGTCGTATATTCTTATCCGCCGCCCGTATCCGCCACCTGGGGGACATGCCCGGTAGGTGAGTGCGCACCCATCCTGTAATGGGCCGGAGCGCCTCAACTTGGCAGGAGCACTCCTTACCCAGTCAACCAAGTCCGGCAAACAGTACCTCACCCGCAATGGCCCTGCCGCCAAAGATGATTGACTGAAAGTGAGTTCGCCCCTGCGGGGAGGGGGGGGGGCAAGGGCCGGAATCAAACGAGCTAATAATGTATGTTGGCCAAAATCGTTCAGAAATCACGAAAACTGTGTTTGGAAGACTGGTAATTTAACTCTCATTCTTCAGAAAGTACTCTAACGTTTCTTTTGCTGATAGTACATTATCTTACTTATCTATTTCAAGAAGGTAATATTTCAAATGAATAAAATCGTTAAAAATATTATCATCAAAATCTCGATCATAAAATTCTTGTAAATTTTTGGCAGATTTTTCTATCATTTCAGTACTTGTCTTTTTAATTGCGAGGAAAGCATGAAATGAATCGTACAGAAATGCACCGCATGTGTGGAGGGAGGGGGGACTGACTTTATGGCCGTAGAATTCTTTTTTTGTTCTCGAAAATTGAATCGTTACGAATGAGTTTGCGAGGCATGACGTTAACTGAGTAAATTTAGCTATGCGTTGCTCAAATCTTTGAACACGCTAGGAGAGAGAAAGAGAATGGAAAGTATTATACGTATACATATAGTTGAAAAAACGAGAAGAGGCATTCAGCTAAAATGTAAATTTTATTATCGGGAATTTAAACATACACATTTGCTCCTTTTCCTCAGCCTGGTATTGGTGAGGATTTGAAAATGGCTCGTACAAAAGGCGAATTCGCGTTAATTCGTCGCAAGAGGGTACAGTACAGCTGTGCATGTATATAATCGAGGATGCACGAAGGATCTCGGGGCTCGAGATTTATTTGTCATTTACGAGCCAAGTCGCTTTTCCTGCGTGTGCGAACTGGGAGTTTAAGCTCCCTTTTTCTTCCGTTTCATCTCCCGTACTGAGAGAACACTCGACGATTGGCGGGCCCATCGTAAAATTTAATTACCTCGTAAAGTTAAAGCGGTTCTCTTTGTGATATTGCGGCATTTTGCTACCCTTATTAAACGCAAAAAGAGGTAGCTGCACACAGAAGGCGTTTTCGTTGTCGTTTTTTTATCATCTTTCTCTCTCGCTCCCTCTCGTTTTTCTTTCTCCCTCTCGTCTATAACGTTTAAGCTCAACAATGCTGATCGAGTTCCGAATGCTTAAAATATTCTTCAGCAGCGTGGTGCGGCCGCAAAATTTCCTACAGGTACTCGATGCCCGAAACGACGAAGGAAAATGAGTAAAGCTAATTAGGACAACTCGACGATTAAATTAATTATTAATTAAGGTATTACGTATCAAATTGTTTTGTTGATAGCGTAGAGGGGTTGCCCGGTCGTTCTCTGATCGTATTTTCGTTCGCCTTTCCTTGGGGAGAGACTGAACTGGGTTACTTTGTATGGTCCTGAATATTGCAGCTTTCTTTCGTCGTACCGAGAAAGCTTATTTTGTTCCTGGATCAGAATGGCAATACCTTACTCGTGACACGTGCCCTCTGTGAAGGAGTTTGTTCATAGGCGGACCCAGAAATTATCTTAGGAGGGGGCTAAATTCGAAGCAAGTTAGGTCTAAAAAATATGATTATTTTTGTATTGAAGGAAGAGGGAAGATGGTGATTGGAACAGTGACTGTTTACCAAATACCATTCACAATGAAAGCAGGTGAATCCTAATAAGCAAACTAAATTGGGTACCGACGTAAAAATTTCAACGTTGACAACGTCATTTTCTCATTTATTTTAATTTTAAACATGCACAAACAAAAACAGTTAAACTTTGAAAAAACGTACCTACTTAATAAATACATAGGGGAGAGGTGTGTACCCTGGGACGAAAAACGCGTTTTTGTCTCTAGAGAGCTACTAAATAGATAGAAAATTTTCGATTTTTGCTCATCCCCAAGTACATATGTAGACAAAAAAAGGACGTTGAGAGCAGCTCTGGAAAAAAATGCGTTCGTAATGACAGTGACTTCTTATTTCGTTTTCGGAACTGCTTCAACCATTCTTTACCTACGAGTTTTTGTGTATGCCACTTCTCTGGAACCGTCTGCTTTTTTGCGATCGCCAATTCATAAGTAACTTTTTGAAACTCTCTCAACGTTAGTCCATATTGCTTCTTAGCAATAGTTGAGACATATTCTACTAACTGCTCCTCTTATCAGTGAAAATTTTCTTGTGATCGAACTTTGGGGAGTATTTATATTCGGCTGCCGTAATATTCTCCAATTTACACAATGCTAATTGCCGATAAAACGCAGTTTTCGCAACTGAAAACTGCTTCAGAGCTTCATAAGCGGACATGTTCTCCTGTAGAACACTCTTCACTGCGGTTTCCATTAATTGAGGATCAATTTTTGGAAGCTTCTTACCTACTTTACTTCGCGGCATGCTTTTATCGAAGCAGCTAATAAGCAGGTAACCAAAAAATAGTAAAACTACCCACATGCGACGAATATAATTAGCATAACAATACCAGTAGTACGTTACAACATGGTACGGATATCCCACGATACAACCCAAAAATTTTCCCAAGGTACAACACCCCCTTCGAAATCATTTTTAATTTTTAAATCAGAGACATTTTATTTTTGATGAAAATTGATTATATTTGCAGATTTAACTTATAGCAATGTATGAAATACCAAAAACACAGACCCCAAAACCTATTCTTACTTTCACTATAGAACTCAGAAGTTACGATACAGAAGTACTGCTTCTGCTGATCGTGAAATTCGAATACAGTGTTGCCAAAGGACTGGTCTATCACATAACATGACTGGTTTTGTGATACGTGATGTAGGTAGTCAGTCCTAGTCCCACGGTACAATACTCCCAGGGTACACATCTCTCTCCTACTTATACTAACCATAGCAAAGAAACTTATAATGCAAAATTCAGACGTCTCGGTCCTTTCTCTATTAAAACATTTATAACTTCATCCGTGTTCACTTCGATGTATCTGATGATGTACAACGTAGCTAAGCCGTTTGATCGCGCCTCGGACATTGTACTTCTTAGGTAAGTTTCTATTTTTTTCAAAGAGGAAAATGACCTTTCGGGAGTACAAGTTGTTACCGGAATCGTACAAAAAATTTTAAGTAAAACAAAAAACGTTGGGATAAATATTTTTATCACACATATTCAGAGCAGTGATTGCATTTTTAGGTAATCGGTCTGCATTTTTTTCAAACTTTTCGCACCACAGTTAATATTCTGCTTTAAGAATATTTTCGCGATAAAATTCAATGTCATTACGATAAAAATTACACAGAGTCATAAAATCATCTTTGTCATTGTCATTTGGTATAAGAAGACAGCGAAATTTTGAAAGAATATCTTCGTGTTTCTGGAATCTGTCAATTAACTGATTGATGAAAGAGTCGATCCATGGAATAAAAATACTTCGTCGAAAATATTCTTTGGGATTCATGGCAGGAACATTGCTTCTATGAGTTTGTCTTCGATTCAACCTAGGCATTTCAATAGTGGTGTCAAGATTTTCTGCAATGATCTCAACTTGTTCGAAAATTAATTCGAAATTTTGTTCGACATTTTCACGCTCTCGACGAATAATATTGATGACGTTTCTCGCTAAGTTAATGGCTTCGGGTAGATCGGAATCTTTCTGTTGTAAAAGCTGACTCAACGGTAAGGTATAGCTCAACAGTTTTTCCGCGGATAGTAATGCAATTATAAAAGAGGATTGTTGCATAGATCTCATAAACATGACGGCATTGGATGATGTTTCTGTATCATCCCAAGAGGAAATTTCTTCCAATGATGCGTATACAGTGTCGATCAAGTATACAAAAGTAATAATTGAGTCGTGTCGTTGAACCCATCGTGTTGGACTGAAATCTTTCAATTTCTTGATTTTATAATTATTAAAAGTGAACTAATTTCATAATCCTTACCGTCTGTTTCTTCTATCAACATTGTCAGTGTCAGTGTCCGACTCCGACTCATCCGGGTCATCCCGATCTTTCTGTTCCACACTGCTTCATTTCATACCGAATTACTGATTTCTGGACTGGAAACTGAACTGACTTCAAATTTAGGATTTAACAACTCGTATTTGATTATTCAATTCGAAATTCAAAATTCCAAAACTTCCCTTAATCTTTCTTTCTTTCTGATCAAAACGTGGAAACGAAACTCGAAACGCCGAAAGTAACAAAAGCAAGCTATTCATTACTTTTTTTGGCTTGCCGTCCGATCAGATCATCAGCTTAGTCTTGCAGCTCGCAGTTTCCAGCCAGCCAGAGGGTAGTCGGCAATGCAGAAGCATGCAGGATGCAACTCGGAGTCGAGTTACCTTAATATGTTGTCTCTAATGTTGGAAGTATTCTTCATCATTTTCTCCTTGATTTTATTTAAATTAAATAGAATAAACAAGCATTGTAGAAAAATCCACACAAAATTCATATAAAAACTCAAGTCCACACATAAAATCCACAAGTGTGTGGATCAACTTCAAAAATCCTCACATGTGTGGAGAAATCCACACGGTCGGCAACACTGACTTGGACTATTATTAGTATCGATTGTACCTGAGGTTTCTGAAGATTCTTTCGTCTTATTTTTTTTTTCTTGAAAAAATGTATAATTGTACCATCACTCTTCCTTTTACGATCCGCATCGCGACGGTCCATGTTCATAACATTTAAAATTTTCAAAGGACAGCTGAGTCTAAGGGGGGCTATAGTCCCCTAGCCCCTCCTTGGGTGCGCCACTGAGTTTGTTGTAAATGGGTTGCGAAGAATTCGAGTTCGCAACTTGCAATACACAAGAGATATGGATATTTTGAATAAATATAGTTGAAAGTCGAATCCAGGAGCTGAGTCAGTGTACGTGAGTCTGAAAAGTAACTAGCGTATTAGTTACTCCATTTTGTGAAATTCCGGTCTCTACCTTTCCTTCCCTCAGTGGGAGAAATGCCAACTAGCTTTTCTACCTGCAATTTGAGGAATTACAGGTGTCTTATCTGTTTTTCCGAAATCTCGCCAGGTAGATAAGTCAACTAAACCAAAAAATTGATAGGCGTAGAGAGTGACTGAAGAGGCGGACCTAAGAGGCGTGTGTGACACCCTCATGAATTTTCGGAGTCGTCATTTTTGGCAAATTCAACCACCAGTAGTCGGCAAAGTCAAGAAGATTGTTAATTCACCGACATTGAATTTTTTTTTTTTTTCTTTGTTAAAAAATGTTTGTAGAGTTGATTAAGTCAACATTTTCGCACTCCTGGTCGTATAATTTAGAAGTGCGTACGTCCAACTTTATATCCAGGTTACCCTTTAGATCAAAGAGCACTAAAAATGTGCAGAAGAAAAACAACGAAGAAATGAGTAGCAAGCTATTATTAGGAATTCCTATACTTACAACGGATTGTTCATTGGTGTTGTGGGACGTATGGCGATGCACGCATGCCAAAGTGGCCCCTGAGACACCGCACCCCCGGCACCGGAAACTACCCTTTCGGGCATCGCATCAGTACCGAGGGGAACGCTTTGGGGCCGGGCCCGAGCCCCCATTTCTCCTGGCCGGAACGGTGCGCGCGTCCTGCCAGGGCCACCACGGGGTTCCCTACTGACCGAGGTCCGCGCTCCCAGAGCACTCGCCTGGAAATTTCAGGTCCCCCGCAGCCGGACGCGCTGCCTCTTCCTCTTCACTCACTCGTCGTGTGAGACTCTCCCGATTGAAGCTCCAGCCCTTGCACTGCGGGCGAGCTCTGCTCCAGCCCTGGTGCAACGGGCGAGCTTCGCTGGATGGTATCCGCCGCCGCAGTAGCAGCAGCAACATCCGCTTCTCCTCCAACGGATTGTTCATTACATTAGCTTTTCAAATTCGTTTTCCGCACTAAAAATGATGTTAAACTCGCGAAGCAATAAGCAATATTCATGATGACGCACATATTATTATTGTTACAAAACACAGTACCTACACTTTCACAGGTGCACTGCTGAGCGCGAGCTTCAGCGACGATGCTCACCGCTTACACCCAGAACTCACCTTATGACCAGACCCATTCAATATTACCTTGATATTTGAAGCAAAACGCTCCACGCTCACGCTTAACGCTCATGTAATGTCCATAGCTTTTGGAAACCGCGAATATCTCCATTTTGGATCCAAACGAGACGCTGTAAAGGGCTGTGTTCTTCAGTTACTGCTACTTGCTGGTACATCTTGGTCATGCCGATATAGCGACGACATGGAACAAGAATCGCATGGTGATGTAGAATACATCATCCTGCATTATAGGGCCGACCTTCAATATGTCACCAGTGAAACGCTGGACTTCGTTTCTTGCAATGAATTTATAATGACACGAGTTTTGTTAAGCCTCCTCAGTGACTAAACGTGTTTGCACACTTGACTGAAAGCGACGATAGTTGCATGCAGTCCCGTACAGAGTTGATGATTAAGGGGGGGGGGATGGAAGAATATGAAATGAACTGGATTGTGCGTGAGAACGACCTATTCTGCAGAACCGGTCAGCGGTTAGCAGCTAGCTGCTATTATGCTGACAGTATTTTCTCAACGATGTGACGATTCGATCTGTGTGCTGGTCCGCTGTCATACTGGTGTACGAAAATCGCGGGCAAGTGACATCGAGAAAACCTGCTCGGGGATAGTAGACTGCGAAATTCTCCTTCCTCGTTGTCACCTAAATTACACGGTTGTGCGCCCCTCGGCGTGGAAGAGCTAAAAGCAGACCATTAGAAGTCCCTAGTGGATTAATGACCTATTCGAAAGTAATAGCCAAGGGTGGCTGCGTTATCTCTTCGGAGTGTAGACGCGTTATGCGAAGCGGCGTCTCCCACGGAACTGAAAGAACAGTATTATATTTACCCCGTCTCTGGCACCGCGTCTCCATGAGGTCAATGCGAACGAGTTTACTCCAACATACATAAAAAATTATATTTTAGGAACGACAAACGCCGATAAACGCAACGACCTGCATGCGGCTGCCGCGCCGTGCTGTTCCAGTCGTATACGAACGCTTAAAATGGGGCTAAAATTGTGGCAGGGGGAGGCGTGTGTAATTGCCCGAGCGAAATGAGTGAATTTACGACGTTCGTAGTGCTGGCGAGAACGAATGCGTCCGACTGCTGGCTGCACACCATGTACGAGTATACACTAACTTATCAAGAATCGTTGAATTGTACAGAATAAGAAAACGCTGTCTAAATTGGCGCAGAACGTACTTCGAACGAATGGCGTGGACTAATAAGGGGGAGGAAAATGTCTAAGCGTCGAGGAGATAGTCGTTCCGAGATGGATAAGGTGGTCTATGAAATCCAAGGCGGCGATGAAGAAACCCTCTCGAGCTACGAGCAATACGGACTAAGGGATAACGATGTTGACGAAAAGTCGTGCTAGACTGAACGCGGCTGGACGCCCTTACCAGTCGTACGTCAGGAGCAGAACTTAACTGCCATTGTTTGCAATTCATCAGTATATTTTTCCTCATATTCTTCCTCATACAATCTTGATTCGAGGTCTGGTTGGCCGAGTGGATAGCGCGCTGGACTCGGAATCCGGAGGTGCCGGATTCGAGCCCACGTAGCAACTCGCTACATTTCGACCTAGGCCGATTTTTCGGCAAGATGAGAATAGGGCTAAGACAGCCCTAACAGCCTCCCCGATGTCTCTGAAGTAATGCACGAAAGGGCGGATTCTAGGGCTCGGGTTGAGAGTAAATTAGAAAAAGACTACAGTATTATATTATGATGAGTGCTATTAAAAAGTGAATCTTGAGAAAGCGAATGGGAAGTTCCTCTCGGGGTCTGCATTAGAAGGATCAATACAGAATGGAGGAACTACCTTCAAAGCTACACATTCTAGATTTTTATCCTTGACTTTAGTCAAAAATCTCTATAATTTTTCAAGATTATGAATTGGATCTGTCGGAAACGTGTCGATCTTGATCTTCACATTTTTCTCAAATGGTGTATCTGACCTTGTATACATACGTTTAGCATTGCGATAACAAATTGTATTGCTGATTTTTTAAAGGTGAAATAGTCACTTTCTTGGATGCATTTGACTCCACCCAGTAAGCTGATGTATCAGTTACTGACGATCCAGCTTTACAATTAATCAAGTATTCACAGAAGAATAATAAGCCATCCCCATGGCTACAAGCCTCACCTAGACCCGTCATACAGTTACGGTGACTGGCCATTATACGACTACTAGCTGCACAAATAAGCCGTGGGTGCGGGTCTGCTGAACTAATACGCATAGAATGCATGACCTGAAATTACAACAGAACAAGTACTATACCCAATTGTTTCGATCAATTGTTGACACGAAGTCTACATACTCGTACATGAGAAAAACGAAACTACTAATTTGGTTGGTGGAACATCATTTCTCGGCCACACAGAACGCTATGAAAAATAAAAATATATCATGACGTTCACTTAACTGGTGTGCCACAGCAAATTGTTCTTGCTTTTGATGATCAATTACAGCAATCTGATATGGGAAAATGTGATAGGTTTTCTGTCAGACAACAAATTGATTAGTTTCACTACACTTCCTGTAGCATCGACTGAAATTCCTGATATTTTACATTATTTACAATACATTCGATATGTATTGATTCCTACAGGTGACCAGTAATGCAGGAAGAGTCGATCATAGCCAAAGTTTCTAAGTACGCTATAGTGGAGGTCGGTTTGCTTTCAGTATGGAAAGAGCAATGATAGGGTCCTCATGAACTTGTAGTTTTGTTTCCTTTAGGCTTCATGACGCATAAAGCATTAATCGTTGGTAAATAACTTGGCTGTAAATCACCATACTCCATGTAAGTGTCGGACTAGATTCGAACTCCAATTTGCATTAATGTGTAACACGAATTCGATCAATCAAAATTGTATTGCAAAATACGAAATTCATAAGCTACAAATGAAATTGGAAATTTCAAGTAAAATATATTGAAGTTCAACACAAAAATCTATCTATCTATCTCGACGAACCAAATGAGAATGACTACAGGTGAGAAAGTGAAAACGAATTCCACCATCAGTCTCTCGGATACGAAATAACAAGGTAGGGGTGACCAGTGTACCATGGACCCGATTTTCCAATTTTCCCCTTAGCGAGCGTAATATAAAAGAGAAAGGGCTAATTTCATGCTCGGCCAAAAGTTTGAACCTTTACCGAAAAAGGAGGGTGGTGGGAGCACATAGAAATAATTTCCGGCCTCAGAATTAATGTTTGAAAAAAGGTCTATATCCAGACTATGGTACAACAGGTCGTTGTACCATGGTTTTTAGGGTATTGTACCATGGACCCTTTGAAAATCACCTTTAAAACATGCAATACGCGCAGAAAAAATTATTTATTTTTTGAAAAACCATACAGTCCGCCACAGTCATTGCAATAAGGGCAAAAAACGAGTATGATTAGGACATAAAGAATAATAGCCGCGACGCGATGTACATCTAACAACGCTCATGATTTGACTCACATCAGCCTCCAAAACATCTGAAATTGTTGGAAAATTGAACGAATTCCTATCTCTTCCTTGTCGACGCAAGAAACTGCATTCAACTTTAGTACCACGAGTGCTCAGAATTTGAGCCAAAAAATACTTGAACGTTTGTTTCTGTTGTCCAGTTTCATATAACAAGCGAGTAACTACGAAATCATCGACTTTAATCGAAGCCACTGATTCATCTAATTGGAAAATACAACAACATTAGCCTTTTGTAGGATGAAGAAAAAAGATAGCCTAAATTATAGGTAGGGAAATCCGTTACCTGGCACACTGAAGGAACTAGCGTCGGAATCATTTGAGGCGCTGAGATTCAAACTTGTCGAGTCATCAGCTTCAAAACTGTCTTCATCACTACTGCTCGAAGTACTCGGACTTACAAGAATACGTCCCTTTTTTTTGAGAGGAGAAAGAGCAGTCTTCGTAAGTGTTTTGACGAGTGCACTTTTTTCCAGACTTCGCTTTTCCGGAGTCCACGTTAATATTCGCGACTTTCCAGGCTTCCGACCTAAACAAGAAGGGCATATCATACACAAAGAAAGGCAAAGGTAGCTTTAAAAAAGTTGTAGGTTGCGGATATCTACCTCGTTGTGTTGCTTTTTTTGGTCCAGCCTTCGGAAATGGGCAAACATCCTGCGGACTAATATCTGGGCCAACAGCTTGCTTGGCAGAAGATGAAGGCTCTGCATCATTATGTAAAGAGTGAGTGATTGGAACTGGTGTAGTGGATTCAACTGGAGCTGGCCGATCAGTCACAGAGCTTCCCAAGAAATCAACATCGGTAAAGATATTGGGCAGGGGTGCTCTCAGCCGAGGAGTTCGCGAGTTCCCCCCCCCCATTTTTTCACCCCCCCCCCCGGAAAAATAATTTTAATTTGAGGCGCCTACAATAATTTGTTTATCATGCTCCCAAAATTTATTTTCAGTGTTATATCTCTCAGATTGAACATTCTGATTAGTGATTCTAATATTTAGAATATTAATCTTGACTCTTAGTCCTAGATGCCTACCCGTAGTATGTTAAGTACATCTTGGAAATAAATCACACGAAAATAAAAATCCGAGGAAATTATAATACTAAAATGGTAATAAATTTATAATTATGATGCCGACAATGATGATACACAAAAAAACACAATAGTAATAGGCGAAGAAAAGGAGAGTAGAATAATTTTTTGTATGAAGTTTGTAACAAATATAAAAATAATAAAAAACAGTATAAACTATTTTTTTTTTTCAAGAGTTTAGAATAATAATTTCTTATACCTTAGACTTTTTGTCGCGATTTTATCGATTATAACTTCGTTGCTAATATCATCCAGAACATCTTTTTCTGATGCTAATATCAACATCGACGACATATAGGGATCAAGCATCGTGCTGCGGAGGTAATTTTTCACTATACGATGTTTCGACAGGGCTCTTTCTGCTGAGCAACTGGTTACGGGTAAAGTGATGAGGATTTTGTACAAAGCCCTCAGATAACCATATGATGACAATTGAATTATTAAACGAAATGGCTTTGTGAATCCTCTGATTAGCCAGGCACTTTCTGGCTGGTCTTCCTTTTCAGATTCTTCCTCTTCTTCATCTTCCTTTTCCATCTTTTGAAATTCCTCTTCATTCTCTATTTCCATCAGCGTCGTTGTGGTTGGCCGAATTAAGTCGGACACATTGACGTCTTCGCACATAGCTGAATAAATCTTCTTGAAATCGTTGTATTCTTCAGCAATTTTATGAGAGTCCAAATTATACATCTCACACAACTCTTCAACATCCTTGGATTTGATTTCTTTTAATTCCTGTAATGTTTTGTCGGTAAAAAAATTCATTTGTTGTATACAAGTTAAAGTTGAATCTGTAAAACGTTCTGACATCTCCATCAGAATACGGTCTATTACAATGTAGTATACATCTATTTTGAATTTTTCCATTTTTTCAATGTGAAGAAGACCATCGTCATCATCATGTGTACCCATTTCGTCAAAAAATCGTTTTCTCATCTTCTTCCTCTGTATCTTCGGAGCAGTAGAAATTTTATTTCGAACGCACATTTCTAATATTGAATCTTTAACTTCATCAAATTCCCTATTGTCTTCTCGAAATTTTTCCAATCGTTTCTTAGTATCAGAAATGATTATTGAAGCTGCACCTAAATCAACGTCAACTCCTTGCAGCACCGATGTAATAGGCCTCAAAATTGAAAAGAGTTTCATGCAAATTTTCAAACCAGCAATAAAATCAACTGTCAATATGTGATTTAGAAGACCTGTGGCTTTCACTCTGGTATCCGTAGTTGATTTTTCATCTTTTTTAATAATTTCCAAACTAGCAACTATTTCTTCAAAACAATCGTTTATTGTGCTAGTAGCTGCTGGTCGGCTAGACCATCGTGTAGTGGAAACTCGTTGTAATCGTCGTTTACTCAAATGTAGAGTATGTTTTCTTTCACTTGCATCCTTCAGTTGCATTTATCAGCCATCTCCTTTCCACTAGTTCCACCTAAAGTGAAAGCCCCAACAGTTCGTTCAACTGGTTTATCAGAAGTAATACTAGAACCTACACCTTCCACACTCTCTATGTAGTGAACAAGGAGTACAACTGTTTCCAATTTACTACAATCTTGAGTTCCATCAGCAATAATAGAATACTTTCCAACTTTCTTCATTCGATCAACAATAGCTTGAAGCACCATTTCTTTCATCGTAGTTACCAAAGTTAAAACGCTTCTATCAAACAAAATTAAGGGGGAAAATAAAGAAAAGGAAGTACGGTACAGGTTATAGATAGATTATTAAATCACATAGAAGATAGAAGGATATATGTGATTACCATTACCTTGAAGCATTATGCCAAGCATCAGCACCATAACCATCAATAGCAAATTTTTTACAATTCTTAGTAGATATATTGCTGGGAATGCCAAACAGGACGCATGGTAGACAAAAAAGCCAGCGTTTTTTGGGACTGTACACCACCCATTTTCGCAATTCTTTACAGCCATCTGGAGAATACCTGAACTTCCAATTGGCACGTGCAAAGTCATCAGTGGGCAAACTCATCAATTCTTTTTTCTGCAATAGTAAATTGATAGTTTCTGGCGATAGTTTTTGAGCAGCGTAATCTGATATATCGACGACAATTTCTGTTTCAATATCACTGAGAAAATTGAAATTAAGAATTAAGTTAAGACGACGTGACGACCTAATAATTGTTTCAAATTTCAGGAAAATCCAAAAATGTCATAACAGGTATAATACATACTCTTTACTGGAATTTGTACTTGTGGCAATTTGAAGAGCCTCAGTTACCTCCATAAACTCAATTTCAGGTTCAGCTTTCGACATTGAAGGAGAAGCTTTCGATGTTGAAGGAGAGGGTTCATGTGCATGTAGACCATGTTCAACAACTGGGGTAGGTCTAACTTCACTTTCATGAACTTGATCAGCTGCAGTAATGGGCCTCCATGCGTTTGAGCCCTTCTCTTTTACCGCAACAGTGACTTTTTTGATGACGGATCCGCGATTAAATAACACTGCGTGTTTCGACCGACAGTGTTCGGTACACTTATCACTCCGAATTAAAGCATTGCATAGGAGTTCTTTGCAACGGTACTTGAAAAGTTTGCCAGAAGGCATGATTACAAAATAATGAAAACTACTAGTCTACAAGTCTACTACAACACAATGACAATCGATGATGAATCAGAAAATTTTGTTTACAATTGTTAGGAGTTACCATAATTTCTAATTTGTTTATCAATGATAACAGACCAGATAACGAGACATCCGTCTGCCGTGACGGCGTGACGCCGTGTCACGGGAGAAGAGCGTATATTCATGGCAAACGATCCGAAACCGAAAGAATGGGTCTCTATTGTAATATAATCTTAGACCCATTTCTTCGGATCGTTTGCTATGGATATATGCGTTTCTCCCATCTCCCATGGCGATGGCGCGGCAGACTTGGTACTTGCTTATTGCTGAGAATATCGATCTATCATTGACCAATAACCATTAACCATTAGGGATTAGGATACCTAAGGATAACGTGCAGTAAGTTTGAGTAACGAGAGTTTTATTTCTAGTTTTATCATTTGAAGGATAATTTTTGGAAAAATCCAATTTTTTCATCTTCCCCCCCTAGAATTTATTTGAGGAGTTGCTCCTCAAGAAAGTGCTCTCAGAGCACCCCTGATATTGGGATTGTATGGATAAATTCCTGTGCACTCAAAACCTTTGACAGTATTTGCAATGGAAAATGTTCGTGTCCACCTCATAAATTGTAAAGTGTTGACCTGGGTGATTTTTCATCCACAAATCGACTGCTTCATTATAATAGGTTTTGAATGGTCCGAAAGTCGTAACGTCGAATGGCTGTAATTTATGGCTTGTATGTGGGGGGAGAGTCAGTAACACAAGACCATTATCTCAAGCTAGGGTGATAATTCGTTCGGCACAGTGCGATTCATGGTTATCGAATACGACTAAAATCTTGTTATTTCGCGAAGCACCTGTGTGTTGAATAAAGTGGAGCAAGTAATCGTAAAAAATAATTTCATTCGACCAACCACTGAGATTCGCTCGGCCTATACTCCCAGGGGGTGCGCCGTTCAGCATATGAGATTTGAAGTTTACTCTCGGAAAAACCATAAGAGGTGGAACAGTGTTTCCTGTGGCACTCACTGCAGCAATAATGGTAACCAAAGTTCCTCGCTCAGTTGAAATGACTTTGCCCACTTGCCGCTGGCCGGTTTCTGCCAAAACTCGTCCACCCGACTGCACAATGCTGGGGCCAGTCTCATCGATATTGTAAATCTGGTGAGGTGGAAACGGACCATATTTCTCTTGTGCTTCACTCAAATTTGCGAAAAATGTAGCTACCATATTGCGATTAAAGGCCGTTGCTCGAGCTAAACTCGTTGGCTCTGGTTTTCGTAGTGATAATTCGGGATGCCGTTGTCGAAAATACCGTTACGAAGACGATTCTAGGGCAGACGATTTCCATTTTTGCAACTGACGCCGTGGTATCGTTCTTTTCACCCCATATATCTCCTGAGCATTATGAAACGTACATTCGCCTTTTATGACGGCTTCCACCGCAGCCTCCATGTCATGTTTGTCCACTTTTTCTCGTTACGCACCAGTTTTACTTCGCGGCATAGCCTGAAAGATGATGAACTTTTTTAATTGTCCATGGTACAACAGGAAAAAAGGTGCACGGTACAAGATCTACCGCTTCTTCACATTTTCATTTTTTTCATTTTTTCAAGTGATATTTTTTTCAAACTGAGTATGCTGGGATACTTACTTCGGTAACTTCGATCAACCACTGGCACAAAATCCGTTTTATCCTCCACTCGGTTTGGGCAAAATAGTTCGCAATTTTCACCGAAATTTTACTTTTTTGCGGAAATACACTTTTGTTGTGATATCTCAGCCCTCGAAATTCGCATGCAATGTTGTCAGACATATGCCACATGATGTGTCGTGACTCGTTGGTTCTCACGTCACGTAGTTTTCGAGATGCCCATGGTACAACGGATCCATTGTACACTGGTCTCCCCTACATTAAAATGACATCATCTAACGGTGAATCGAGGGTGACGTGAAAACGAGAGATAAGGTGTGATAAGCAAGGTTCAACACGATATGCAGAAATCAACAAGCTAGAACAAATATCAAGTAGTTATTCGAAAATAATGCGGACATTATTTTACATCCATTAAATCATTAGCCCCATTTTTATATGTATCGGATGCTAACCATTTTAGTCCATTCATCTAATTGATGAACTCCGATTTCTTCAGACGCAAAATTCGACTTGCGTCAAACTGCATTAAAATAGTAAAAACGGCTGTAAGTCAAGACTTCTTTACACAGTAAAGCAGCTCAAAGTGGTATTATTACAATTTGAGATAAAATTGAGAGGGATAAATATTTGCTTAATTCACTGTTCAGGCCAATGGATGAGGAACTTTCTTTTCATGAAAATTGTGCGAGGCGTAGTGCAGCCGGTAGTACCGTTATAGAGTTTTAGCAAAATTTCATCAAAATTAATTTTAAACGACCAACAAAAAAAAAGTTCAATTTTGAGATGACTGAGCGAGCGATTTGATTTTGGTCAAAGTTAACACATCTTAAGTTTCCACGTTCATTCGAATAAAGGTTTTTTGCGAAGATAGCAGTTGCGCGATAATCACATTAATTAATAAATTCGTGCCCAAAAATGAATTATGTAAAAAAATAGATAGTCTAGATTCCTACGTACGAAACAAACTTCAGAAAAGTAACTGAGCTAATTAACAAGCAAAGAAACAACTTTTCTATCGCATTCCCGTAATGCTTACATATTGTATGTTTTGCCTACTCCTTCATTTTCAGGCGAATTTGATACGTATTTTGCTATACAACTGCCGACTGCCCGAAGGAGTCTGTCGGTTAAATACATAACTGGTACTAGCCTTAATAATAATTATGCTTATACAAACAAATATTAACTGCACGATAGAGTTGTGCTAAAATCATTTTTTCTTTTCTTTTTCTTTTAAGTCTCTATAGTCTAGAACAATTGACAGGATTACAATTAAGATACCAGTGGTTGTACACCTTGTTGTGTGACGTGTTGGGCCGCACAACGTTTTGTCGGGTGACCGTCCATACTACCGCGACAGAAGTGGCGCCAACGCTATCTGAGATGTACGACAAAAAGTTGTTTGGTGTCGCATAGTGTGGACGCGCCATGAGTAAGGCGAACATAGTTTGGAGTATAATGCCTCGAGACTCAGGTAGTTCCGAGGGGAGCTCGGTTGGTATTGATGCGGATATTCGCGCTACTGCTGCGTATGATTGTGATAACTATGATTGAGTGGGACAGTTTTATGATGGTTTGGGCGGATTAGCGAGTGATTTGCTTTGAACTTGCACCTCTCGTCGAGCTATTTCATCTACTGCCTTATGTACTTCTTTGCGCCCACGCTTGAAAGCTGCACTGCTTCGGTAGTTAGCTGCGTGGGGTCCACCACAGTCTGCGCACTTGCAAGGGTTTGTTTTTTGGGAGGGACATTGGTCTAAAGCTAATTAGATTCCTTGTACTCATGACATCGACATTGACCACGAACTACCTACCTTTTTTTAATTTTTATTAAAACAGAGGGAGGGGGGAGGGGAGAGGGGAGATTTTCATTTTTTGGTTTAATTTAATTGATAAATTTGTAATTTGACCCACCGCGTGAACTAACTGGTTGTAACGTCTGTTGAGAGGGAGACCAACCGCGCTCTGCTACCAAATACCGTAAACTGTGAGATTTTAGCAGAGTAAAATAAGACAACATTCATTATTTTCACGACGTCAGCCGACTGGATAACGCGCTGGTCTCGGAATCCGTAGGTCCCGGGTTCGGGCCCATGTAGCAACTCGCTACGTTTCGACCTAGGCCGGTTTTTCGGCGAGAAGAAAAACGGCCTAAGAGCGCCGTAACAGCCTCCCCGACGTCTCTGAAGTAATGCTCGAAAGGGCGGATTCCAGGGCTCGAGGTGAGAGTAAAAATTAGAAAAGAGTGGCATACTTTAACTTCTGTTTCTACACAGCACACTGGAGTGGCAGAGGGAGGTAAATATTTACTGTGTGAAATACGTAATGGTAGACGATCGACGAACAATGCATGCATGATTCATCTGAGTGAGAGAGGGAAAAAAATGATCGGGCACACGTGGTTTCAACATTACAACGAATAATAAATTTATCGATCACAAATTTATGGCACACCTGTGTGCAGCTCGAGACAAAGTCAATACATGTTGCGATATAACATAACCGGTTAATGTTCTATATGACAGTGTAATGACTCATCTAACGAATATTTATTTTGAAGTTTTTCGCTTCTGGTTTCTGTTTATGTTCTTCGCTACCAGCTGACATTCGTGTATTCTGGATGGTGACGACGAATCTCTTCTTTTTGTTACATTATTCATTTTTCTCGTATACAAAATCGCACCGGCCATTATACCGGTAACTGTTTTCATTATTTCGCGATTTAAAAGTATCCTATGTGGAAATGGACGAAATGGTAAATCGACAACTCGGTACCAACGAGCTAGTAATTAGCGTTGGCTCGTGTAATGGGGTAGGCGGTTAGGACTATTATGGCGAGCATCTGACTGAAATATTAACTTCGTTTTGAGCGCATGCAAATTGAAAGATGCGAATATTGTATAATGAGATAGACTCTGTGCTGTCATTAGACAGAAAAATCGCGTGCTGAGGTTTCGGATGGGTGTAATTATGTAATGTTAGCCTCCGGAGGAAATGTAATGGGCGCGATGTAAATGTAATTTATTCAAATATAGAAGCCCGGGAGGCTTTTTCGGAAATCTGTTCACGATTTTGGAAAAATCGGCTGATCGGTTGTCAAGGTCGCGGTTGGCAAATTCAGGTAACGCGTGGTCGTGCCCGTGCTGGAGAGGGAGTCGACAGAGGACAGTCAGATGGATGAGCGAATGAAAGGATAAAGAAAGGATGATTAGGTTTAGAGTACTGTGCAGGAATGAAGCCGAAGAAATCCTCAATCGGCCATTTATTTCGACTAAAACTTGAGAAACCTGAAAACATGATCATGAAATACCAGAAAAAAAAACAGACCTACAAAACGTCATCAGAAGGAATGATCACCCTCAGTCGTTGATGCAGGTTTGCTGATCTTGCGGAGTCGAAGGTACTGAAGGTCAAGTCAACGACACTGCTCTAGTCGTTTACTCACTTCATGACGGGTATTACTCCAGCCCTAAAGGAACAATCTGCTAGACACCCCGTGGTCAAGACCAGTCCCCCCTCAAGCACTAGATTAGTCACGCCATATTTGAATGGAAAGGTACCGAACACTAGTATTAAAATAAGCGTTCCTTTGGCCGTTGATACCAAATTTCACACTGGATTTTCGATCCAACCCCGATTTGAGGCCCAAATTTGACGTTTCCTCCTTCAGTGAGACCAATGTATACAAGAAACCCAGTTACTGTTTTTGGGTCACTGAGTTCAAAAATTCTGCCCGATTTTCGATTCTACCGCGAGTTAGGGGTCTAAAATTCAAATTTCACCCGTTCAAGTGAACTAATTCCCACTATGTTCTATATGCATTGGTAGCCACTTTTGTAGCACTTGAGTCAGCGAATTAACATCTTCGATCAACTGCAATCAATCGGCCACAACGTTTAGTGATAACCCATCGAGGAGTGGTTCACTTGTATTCCTTGCCTCTGAAGCGAAAAAGACTTCAAATCTAAATTCGAAAATAGTACTTGAAACTTTTGATGGCGAGAAAAATCAAAAATCACAAATATTATGGAATTGCAAATTAATATAAGCAAATAATACTTCAAAGTATTTTGGTGTTGGTGGTAGTAATAGGGAGAGGTGATAAAAGAGTTAGATGGAGTAAAAAAATTTATGTTGAATTTGGCATCCCCTCTTGAGGAAGTACGAGTAAGTTAGTTACGACCCTGATTTCGGCACTTTCACGTATAGATTCGAGCGTCGATCGCGTGGAAAATTTATAAACGATAATTGTGTACAAGATAAGCCGGCTGAGTTCGATCGAAAGATAAACGAGTATAGTGGGTATCAAATCGAATGTTAATAATTTTTAACGCATAATTAACCCACTAATCGTACACTAATTAGCTGTAATTGAAAATTTACGTGCAATAATGACGACACAGTGCTGGCGTGCTGATTACTGAGTGCTGCAGAGCAAACCTCTTTTCCGAGTTAGGAGAAAGGCTCTTAGTAAAATGCACTTTGGGAAACCGCTCTAACTGTTTATTGAATGATCAGAGAATCGTGATTTTTGGATATGTAATAGGTAGATCATCTGACTACTTTTCATTAGTGTTGGAGAGTGTTTGATCCATAAGTTTTCTACGTCTGAACGTTTTCGTGAAATATCCAATTTTTTTAAAAATTAAGATTTTTTGAAGCCCGGTGTACACGATCAATTATATTGACGTCAGTACAATTGACAACTTCTCATCAGACATGAGTTCAATTAATTGGTAACTTACGCGCACGCTTTCAATTATTCTATTGGCACTTTTCATCAATATAATTGATCTTGTACACCCAATGGGTAGTACCATGGACGCAGACAGGAGGGGAAAACTGGGGAGCTTGCCCCAGGAGACAAAGTCTGAAATTAAATACGGCTACTCTCTTTTTCTAATGTTGCTCTCAACCCCAGCCCTGGAATCCGCCCTTTTGAGCATTACTTCAGAGACGTCGGAGAGGCTGTTAAAGCTGTCTTAGCTCTCTTCCCTTCTGGTCAAAAAACCGGCCTAAGTTGAAATCTGGCAAGTTGCTACGTGGGCTCCAACTAGGGGCCTCTGGATTCCGAGACCAACGCGCTATCCACTAGACCAACCAGACTTTTTTTTTTTTTTTTTTTTTTTTTTTTTTTTACATGTAGGAGAGGTTGAAACCCCATAACTCCTCTCTCATTTGTATTCCTCCTTGCTGTGTGCAATTACACCATTCCAAAATGTGGTGCATAATGGTGTCAAGACTTCTTTCTTATGCCTTTGATCATTCGTTTGTCTCTATCGTTGCAATGCTGGTAAATGTGGTATCGTCTTGATGATCAAGTTGAGCCATTTTTACTAGACTTGTATAATTTGAAAATTTACCTTTTATGGACTGAAGAACATCCTCGTTTGAACAGGAAAATAATTCGCTACAAGTGGCCGCATTAATACTAGTGAACTTACTAGTTCGTCCATTTCCATATGCTCATTGTCCAACAGTGTTCTCTCTTCTGGATTAGTG
Source organism: Acanthococcus lagerstroemiae (assembly GCA_031841125.1). Classification (NCBI taxonomy): domain Eukaryota; kingdom Metazoa; phylum Arthropoda; class Insecta; order Hemiptera; family Eriococcidae; genus Acanthococcus; species Acanthococcus lagerstroemiae. The sequence continues at coordinate 46,705,933 of CM063111.1, read as the reverse complement.
GCGACACGTCTCACAGTGTAGTACCTCGTCTCTAATGAATGATTCCGAGCTGGGCAAACCCCGTAAGGTTATATTAAGAAAGAAAATATCTTGAATGAGAAATGAATAGCATAGTGGATTTAGTAGGCGAAGGTCCACTATTTTTCAGAGGCTATGGTTAGCAATCTGGGTAGTAATCTTTTAAATGGCTGATTAAGGACAATGCCATAGTGAGTCGATTATCTGCCCCTCTCAAGTAGACAGGATAGCTTGACAATGGTAATCCTCCAATATAATGTTGAACCAGAACATTACTGATAAAATATCATTATCCGAATAGTTTGTGGTTATTATGCCTTTCCTTAAACACTGTTCTAGAGTTGCAAATGTATACATCGTGAAATTAATATCCGGAGTCCAGTCTCATTGTGCTGTTGACTCAGTTGTTGTGGCTAAGGATGTTATAGAGTTCTCTACAGTGGGTGCACCTTTGTTTCTCTCTCTTAAAAGTCGCATGATAGACTTCATTGCGGAAGGGACAGACTTTCTGTTGATGTGTTTAGCCTTACCATACTCAAAGAATCTCTTTGTATAGTACGTTTCTTCCAGTTTTAATTCTTGGTTTATCCGAGTATAGTATTTTCTGAGTTTGGTGAAAAATTTATTCCGCAATACATCTTTGATCTCCATCTAATCCTGCTTCCATCTGATAATGATATAAGCGTTATCACCCTATTCTAAGAGTTGAATTATCAGACCCATCTCATACACAACAAGGTCATACTCATCATTGTCCATAAGTTCTGTCAATTTCCCTCTAAGCCCCCATGCTGACCATAATAACAAGAAGGACCTCCTCTTTGGAGAGACCGTTTTCGCCTATTCTTAGTGGTGTAACTCTGCTTGATGCAAGAGTCATGCACCAGCTGTAAAATGAACGTCAATGTAGCAGTGAGACATAGCAAAAAGATCTTTTGCAATCAAAAATACAGCTTCATGTCTCCACCTTGTATTCCACTTCTTGAAATCACGAAATAACTTAGGCTTCCTTTTTGCTCTTTGTTAATTTGCTATCAGCTATGGTTGTTTGACTAATGTACTTGAGAATTTGTGTATGGATGTTCATTTCACCAATTGTTTGTGTGAGGTGTTTAAGATGAGTGCATACCACCTCCCATAATCTTTCATCTCCTTTTCTTTCCAACTGCTAAAGATGATGTTGTTTTGTGATTAAAATCCCCGGTCTCAATTTTCTCAATCTCTTGTCGGGTTTCACCTTCATGCCCTTTTAGATAACGTATCACACCCCAAGTTTCCTCCTGCTTAAATAACAGCCTTCTTTGGTTCTAGAGCAGATGAAATGCGCCCACATCATAAGACTGGACCCAGCTATCTACTGGGGGGGGGGCTGATGTATCTTTAATTGTGAACTACCTATTTTTGAGATGGCATGTTTTAATTGCAGGGTTTATTAGGGTGCTCTCATTGATTAATAGCCACTTATGCTCCCACTCATAAAACTGCATACAAAAGATTTGTACCCACATATTTTGCATCCCAAGTACAAATTTTTCGTCTATGTCACATTTTGAAGTTGTAGCCTCCTCTAATTCTGGGAAGACTGCATCTATAGATGCAAAATTTGAAATTTAATCCATTCAGCGATTATCTACGTTTTTTTCGATGCCTCCATCATGGTCTGCATCAACTGTGCGTGGGCAGCCATCATTTCTTCTTTTTTCTTTGCATGTTCTTCTCTTAATTTTAGCTTCTTGGTCTTATTTTCCAACTTCACTCTATAAAAATCGCTTTTCATGGCGGTGAAGTGTCTTAATTCGTCCGTCACAGACGTCTTAGATTTCCTTTTCACAGTCCGTGGTGCAACACTGGAATTGTTTAGAAAACGAAGCATATAGAAGAGGCTTTTGTGTAAGTTTTAGTCCAGTATAATTAAGCTAGTTCACCATTAATGGTGTGGTGGGACGTATGGCGATGCACGCATGCCAAAGTGGCCCTGGAGACACCGCACCCCCGGCACTGGAAACTACCCTTTCGGGCATCACATCAGTACCGAGGCACCATTAATAGGAAAGAGAATATTGAACCCAACGTTAATTGGTGGAAGTAGGGATGAGCAACCCGCACTTTTATTGGTTGGTTGGTTGCAGTTATGGTTACAAATTATCATAAAATGGTTGGTTAACCGGTTATTTGTGGAACAACCGAGCTAACCTAGTTAGTGGTTACTATCAGATTTTTGTGAAGTAGTTGGTTAACCGGTTACTATCAGACGTCTATGGAGTGGCTGATTAACCAGTTACTTGATTGGTCAACTTCCACATTTTAATGAGAAAGTCCAAGGGTAGATAGGCTTGTGCAAACTAGCCTACAGATCTACGCCAACTGTTTATCAGTTTTTATGACTCATGGCATAAGGACCAAGGATGCATAAAGTGGTCAGGTTGATTTGTTTAAATATGTACTTATTTTAAATAGGCCATATTGCGTCATGTTTGAATACCAATTTGAAATAGGCAATCTAGTAATTAATAAATTTAAATAGCAGTGTTGGCAAACGAAATGATTTTTTCGTTTTTCATTAAATTTTATTTCAGAATTTTCGAATCTACAACGATAGCAGTGAAGTGACAGATATTCTTGAGAATAATAGAGTGGACGATGTTTTGGGGGAGAGGGAAGGTAATGGCTGATGTAAAAAGATAATATTTGAAAAAGAAATGAAATCAAAGAGGTCAAAATTGGGGAACATTCCTGTTTTTCCGAGAGTCATAAAAGTCTCCTTCTTTTGAACTTGGGAAGGAAGAGGGTACGGAACTCGGGAATGGCGGTATAAAATTTCAATTTTACTGGCCTATTTATGAGTTTATATTTGATAACTTACTCATCCTCAGTAACAATGTCTGGAGTCGCCGTTCTCGGTGGTATCAGTGTACTGCAATTGGGTGAAAAAGTATGGTTACTTCCACCCAAACTAGTATTTTCACCACAAAGGAAGTCGTCCTCCTCTACCACAGCATTGCGGCTACTTTCGAGGGTTTATGCTGGCCATATTGATGCTTTAAAACCAAGAATGGTTTCAAGTTCCCTGCAATGAATTAAAAATTCATTATTCATTTACAAATTGAAGAATGTATTCTTCAACAATAAGTACTGAATTAATGGAAACATACTTTTGGTACGGCGCTTCTTATTTAGCCCGTCCTGTTTTTTTATTATTATCGCAGACTTTTTTAAATTGACGTTCAAGTTGAACCCATTTATTTTCAACCTACAAACAACAAACAGTTGATGTACGTTTAAACGGTTGCTTTCTTGATCGTTAATCCTTACTGACCCAAAGAAAGGTAAAGCAGGAAAAACGACGCTTTCAAAAAACGGAAAAATATAATTCAGAAACGAACAAATCGGTACAATATGATAAGAACAGATAACATGTATCAAGGATGAATTACATTTTGTGACGCTCCGCTAAGGCCGGCCAGTATTACCGTAAGATAATGGAAAAAAGGAGACTTTCAGTCAAACAGTTGATGTAGGCCTATTCATATTTGGTAAATACACAACCGAAATTAAGCAATTCTTACCTGTTTGACGGTAAAATGGTAGCCTTTCTCGGCCAGTTTCTCCTGCATGAAGGTCCATATCTGGCTCTTCTTCCGGAATTTACATGTGCCTCCAGGGCCAACTAATTTTATGCACTCCCCATACAGGGAAATGAGAAGACGGGTTTCTGGGTCCTGCCATCTTACTTTTGTATCCGCTGCAGAGCCGTTCTCCTCCAACTCTATTATTATGTGCTCGTCAAACCAACCTAATAAAGATTTGAGTATTGAGTTCTTAGACAAGTTGAAAGATGATGTACAATGTTCCAACAGTATTACGAATACTTACTATCAGTCATTTTCTGTAAATAAAAATAAAATCGAAACGCTCAAAAAATGTTATCTTGTACATTTATCAACACATTTTCTTGAATTAAAAATTAAATCGAAATCGAAACGCTCAACAACTGTTGATGAGACGAAGACACGTGAATGATCTTGTACATTTATCAACAAGACAAACACAAAAGTTCCCCGCTGTATACTTTCCATAAGATATTGCCACCGACACGACCAGGAAACTGTTCGCACGCTTCACTAACCAGTGTGACCAGGTAAACCAGTCACCAAAAACCAGGAATCTGGGTGTTACAGGAGACTGCGAGTGTCCGAAGGAAGCTAATATTTTATGTGAACAAACTGCATGTTGCAGGCTTTGACTGTAGATATATGGACTGCTCTTACTGATAACAAGTTGATGTAAACATGTTTCGGGATAATGGGATATAAGCAGGAGTTTTCACTTTTCAGCAATTGTCCCAAGAACCCAGAATGGTTTTAGTATTTATGTATTTATTTTTTATTCGTACAATATTTTACAATGGTTAATAATTGTACGTGTTAGCGATTACAATTTACAATCTTAAGTTTAGAAGTTTAGATGATAATATATGTAGCTAGTGATGATGAGTAGAGATTTAAAAGTGAAGTAGAAGAAGGCGAATTTACAAAGTGAGAATGCTGGGATAGGTGGGAATAAAATTAAGAACATGTGGTGGAAACTGAGGAGAAAAAATCTTTAATGGCTAATTGTAACAAATACTTAACTACATAATTGAGTTATTGATTCTTATAGGTTACAAGCTTGGTATATATTCTTCTAATGTAGTAGTCAACTTCTGAAATCAAGCTTGCTTCATGGTGTAGACGCACTTTAGTATACATCAGGCATACCAGATGTACCAATTGTAGTTGGTGGATGGTGGGTCTCATTTTGACATCCTGCATTTCCCTTAAGACAGCAGGAAGGAAAGTTGGATCAAAAATTTTCGTATCATTCCCACAAATAACTATTTCCAGTTTCATTAATAAAGTATGTAATTTTAGGGATGGCTTCGTTAATTTTCCCTTTGTTTTCATATCGATAAAACGAGATGCTCTGTCCGGGTCGACTAGACTTTCTAAACATTTAGAAAAATGTTCCCAGGATCTCTTCTCCAGTTTCATGACAACAATTTCGCCAATATAATCGACTATGTCTTGAACAAACTGGGATGGAATTGCAGTATTCTGAAAATTGAAGTTGTTTTTGAAGTCTATCTCCATTACTTCATTTGCACTTGTATTGGTCTTAGTGCTGGGAACACACAATATCAGACTCCAAATTACAGTTAGCATTTTCAGACGATTTTACCTCATGATGTATCACTAATTGCCTGTAAGCACAGAGGAACTGATGGGCATTGGGATTGTTATTAAATCCTCCACGCATCCTAATGCAGCAAAAAAAAATTCTCCAGATGATCCTGGAGGAGTTTCTGAGTTAACAGAAACTTTAATCCATATTTCTTGGAAAGGTCTTCAAACAATAGGAAAATGTTTGTTAAACATACAATGATTCCAATGAAGCCGCATTTTTTCTTTCCTTGTACCAGTGGCTTCTTTTGATGATCGGCCAACTTGCATGTGTACGTTATAATTTGCTCAGACCGTTTCTTCAGCCTGTTCATGTACGATTGACATACAGGACGCCCGTATGAATTTTTAAAATGGGAGCATGCTCTGCAATTTAGGATATCAAAAGCATCATTCTGCGGGGATCTTCTTGAGGAATACTACAAAACAAAATAATAATGGACACCTTGTTGAACAAATCATACCAGAGTAGATTATATCAATTTCACATCTTGAAACTTACTTGAAGAACGATAATTTCTCCTTATTCGTGTACCCACAAAGAGTACATGATTTGGTATTGATTTTCTTTGATTCCATCCTCAATAATTAAAAATCCATAAAACCAAGTACATCGAAAATTTAAAAAAAAACAGAAGATAGAAAAGGTGCAAACACCAAAAGTTGACGAAATGATAACACAGCCTCCCGCTTATATCCTATTATCCCGAATTCATGTTGCCTTCAACGGCGCGCATAGATGCTTATTAGGTAAGCCCATTCCATATTACGTAGTAATACTATGTATTCAAAGGTTGCAGGCTGGATCTAAGGATTTTATTCGAATCCAAAATGCACAGGTACGAAAACACAAACAAGGTCACATGGACATTATAAAACATATGCGAATTGATTTTGCTAAGAATCCTCGGAAATTTTAACAACTTGTAAAGCCGCGTCTCCACGACGCAAGTCTTCTAGCCGCTAGGTATCACTATCACGTGCTAGAAAAGTTGCAAGACTGTGTACGCCAAGCAAGAAAAGGCGCTAGTGCTCGCTGCAAGCAGCCTCACTAAATTGAGCTCTTAACCCATGTATTTTTGATTTCACCTCGTTGGGTGTTTTGTTAACATCCAGTCCAATTTTGACCAGCGCATTTTGTCTTTTTATCTTGTTATGATAATCTGCAGATTTTGTGTCGTAGAGTTCCGGGAACTGCTGAAGCACTTCTATGAGCGTTTTAATTTCACTCTTTTCCCACATATTTTAAAACAAAGAAAACTATTAAAACGAAAATGATAGTATAAAAAGACGAAAACAATATTATAAAAATACGAAAACTAATTAAAGACGAAAACTATCCAGCAATCGACTATCGAGCATGACAGGGAAACAACATTAAACAACAACAATATGAGGGACGCCTTGAACAAGTATCTTGACTTCTTGTACGGTGCGTTCTGAAAAACTAGCCAACTATCCAAACGATTTGGATAGTTGGCTAGCCGTTTGGATAGTTGGCTAGCCCGCAAGTTTTCACTAGCGGTAGTGTTTACACGAGCCGCAACATTTTTTGGACGCTAGTGCGGTGCTAGTTGCAACTTTTAGCTTGCAGTCGAGTTCACACGCGATATTCGACTAGCGGCTAGTATTTTTTCAACTTGCAGCTAGAAAACTTGTGTCGTGGAGACGCGCCTTAATTTATAAAACTGAAAAGGTGAAGTAAAGTTGAGTCCAGATTTCGGCCAGATGGCGTTTCGGCCAGCTGGCCTAACATTACTTGGTCGAGAGTGCACAGATAATTGACTTCTGAGGAAACAGAGATTTATCCTTAAACCAGCAAGCATTCTCAGGAGTACGTATTATGTTTCGCACTTCAGCAGCATGAACAAGACGCGAGAAGTTGGACAGCATAGAGTACGTTACAACATTGTGTAGCGCAGCTGCGTTGTCCGCTGGAGCAGGCTCCGGTTCAGGGCACAATAAGAACGATCCGCCCTGAACGAGCGAAGTGCCTATGTTGCCAATGATGTCGGCTAAGCTTTTGGGGATCTCAAATTCCCGTGGAATTGCGATCCGCCCGGCTGGTCGTCGGCCTGAATACGATGCGTACACATATATACCGGCATACGTAGACGAATTGCTCATCAGTTATTACGTTAGCTTCTACATAGTTTGAATCAGGGTAGATAGCTTCGAGCGAAGAATCTCGGATGCTGGAGAACCATCCCGCGAGTCCTGCGGAGTTGACGACGATATATACGGCGTCATGCACAGGGAAGGGTGACGAGAATCGATTCGTGATCAGATTCAAGATGCCACCAGGATCGGAACGATGGAAGTCCGGTGCGGTGGGTTTTGCAGTGGAGATTTTCGACTTCTTATCGGCGGGTTCAGTTAGATCGGACGTCGCTGGGCGTTTCTGTCCAGGTTTAGGGTTGGACGTTTCCTTCGAAGTGGAAGCGATGGCGGCGGCTGGGGCTTCGGGTTCCATGATGAAACTGGAATCAATAGCAGGATTAGGAGTTAAGAGTTCTTATGAGGACCGATGTAAGGGCCACATTAACGAACCACTTTACAAACAAATGATGCATAGTAAAGTGATTGAAAATACACAGAGAAACTGTCCAGGGCGGGGGGCCGGCGGGTTTGCACAAACCGACGTAAAATGACACATACTTGAAATGTTAGGATAGGAAATGGGAAGGACCAACTAAGGAACAAAATCATAAGTTTAGAAACGCAATATGAGATTTTTCATTAGTAGTATTAACATCGAGGAATCAAGGAATAGGGGTGAGTATTGTAACTAGTGCACCGACTCTACTTTGATCGGCAGCAATTCCCAGATCAGCCAACAACTGCCGGACCGAATTTTCATTGTGGGATCGATGCATGAATTTTATGAGCCGCGAGATCTCGGAGATCTCGGATGGTTTTCGAAACTCCGCGCCGTCATATTAGTTTTATTAATATGTCACAGCGATCACGCAGCAATGATAACGCCGCTCGTTTGGAATTTCTGACGACGTTGTTATCATTTTTTGCTCTTTTTTCTTTCAAAGAAAGTCGACGTTGAATATCAATGAGGGGGACAGAGTCCATACGTGTAAATGGAATCGACACATCGCCTTATTTAACGAAATACTCCACGTTCGTTCTCTCTAGGACGAGCCATACAGAACGTGTTTGAAACGAGCGATGGTTGATTTGTAAAAAATATCACATCATCGATCGGCGTCAAGAAGTCTATCTGTCTATCCAGTCGAACCGGTGTATCAGTCGAGATCCGATTAATACGATCGTTATCCAATTACCGGGCGTGTAAATACCGTCGTGTGCGACTTTGCAGCCCCTCAGCCTGCAGATTCGCGAATTTTGATGATCTCGTTTGAGGGAGTAATTAGCGACGAGTGCGCAAATTTCGAGTATAACGGTAGGAAAAACTCGTTACCTCCTCGCTCCTTTCGGATCCAATTGGAATAAAATTACTCGCCTAATTGGCCGTTTCGAAACGGGCTGACAAGACGTGTGCTTGGTGTGTATAATATGTGTGTGTGCGAGAGAAGAAAAGAAATTGGAAAAACAGGCAAGCGAGAAAAGCGGGACTCTCATATATAACATTTCCCTTGACGTCAATCGTCGGCTGAAAACAATATAAGCTTCACCGCGATCTACACACCGCGAGCTGCCTGCCACAACAATAAACCGCAAGTATCTGTTCTCTCGCTCTCTCTCTCTCTCTCTCACTCCTGTAATTTTAATTATTTCCGAAAGCACTAATTATGCTAGACCGGAGTTGTAAGTTTTACGTCAAAATGACAACTGCTCGATCGTATCCAGTTTTTCTTTCTACAATATTACCCGGCACGATATTTATAAATGAAAAAGGAGGGAAAAGAAAAACGAAAGAAGAAAAAAAAAGAAGTAAAACCAAAAAGAGAGAAAAAAATTGAGAAAACCCAGAAAATTAATTGTGCACCGCGAGTATACGTAACACGCGAGTTGAAATCATTTCTTTTTTTAAAATAATGGTTCGGTGTGATTCATGTTATAAGTTGCAGAAGTTGCAAATTAGATATGGAGATTCGAGCGCGAGCAGATTGTAACATTAGTTTGAAGTGACTTTGGAGAGGGGGCCGGGGTGGATTAGCATTTAAAATTGTGTTTTTTTCGCTTGATTAAAATCCGTGGTCGAGGAAAAAAACGAAAAGGCGAGTGAAATGAGAATACGCCACCTCGAATTTTCATTGAAATATTTTACCATCAGTTTTCGGAATAACAAGCCGTATTAATTAGAAAAATTCGTAAAGAGTGTTGACGAATCACGTTCTCTTTTTTTTTTTTCTTCTTTCTTTCTTATTTTAATTAAAGGGCTGAGTTGCAGCGTCGTGTACCGCAGCCACGAGGGAATATTCTACGGCTAAAAAGCCCGGCTTTGCTAGAATTTTTATTGCTCATTTCGACTTTTATCTTGATTACAGGGAAGAAGACTGAAGTACGTGAGTGAATCACCGCGTACACTTCCCTGTTATCATTTGGGAATATTTTTCACGTCGATGCCGGCGCCCTAATTATATGCGCGAATCGTAGGAGTCCCTTTTTAGCTTTCCTGTAGTCGTGAAAAGTGTCCGAAACGTACCGGATTCATGGTTATATCAGCTTGATCTTTATTCAAGGTTATTCGAACTTACTCGGAAGCTGCAGCCCTTCGAGTGCTAACGATAATGCGATTAGAAAAAAATAAGTATTGCCTTCGGAGTGAACGAGAAGAATATAGGCAAAAGGGGAGTTAGATGGAGGAACACTGGTATCTACAGTAGAAATTGCTTATAACGAGCTTCAAGGGACCATGACAAAGTGCTCATCATAGCAGATATTCATTTTAACCGATTGTAACGAGCATAGGCGCCGAAGTTCCAGACACCCAGTGGGTGCTCTCCGACTTGAGGGCGTAGTTGCAGGGAGTGCGGGGGCGGAGCCTCCGGAAAATTTTTTGAGATCTCTCCTCTAGACTCAATTCAGAGGGCTTTTGAAGCACTTTTTCAGAGGTGTGCGCATACTGTCTACCATGCTGCGGAGCGCTATTAGTCTCTAAAATAGTGGTACCGGAAAAGCTCTTCCAAGATAACACCCATCTATAACGATGGCCTGGTTTAAAAAACATGCTAGTCCAAAACAACAAATTTTTCAGGAGAAGCAAAAAACATGATTAAAAATTCACATTCACTGCTGAGAGAGTCTGATACATATCAGAAGTTACTTTTGCAATAGTTACTTATGATAAATACGTTGTCCATCATTATTTTACAGACATTAGCTAATTATGAGGAATAAAAGTGACTTACGAGGTTTTCACATCAAAGTTACTGGGCTTACGAGTTTTTCAACTTGAAATTTCTAGACATACGAGGTTTTTATTTGAAAAAGGACTGGACTTACGTGTTTTTCAGCTTGAAATTTCCAGACATACGAGTATGAGGTTTTCATTTGAATATTGCTAGACTTAAGAGTTTTTCAAATCAGTACAACAGAGCTGAATATTAACTTCATGGAATACAAATAAATTACCAAGATGAAAATTTATAATTGAGTAAAAACAAAAACAAAAACAAAAAAACTTGTGAACGCCATGAAAAAATTATGCATAAGGCAACGAATTGTAAAAGCTATGAACATCTTACGGAAGAATCGCCTTCAGTTCTTGTAAATGTTTAAATTTTGAGAGTTTAATTGGAATACGCTCCTAGAAGAACTGATACACGTGGTTTTATAGGCGCCGTCCGACGATCAAAGCTGGTCCACAGGTCAGAGTGGAGTAGCTTATATGAAAGAGAACCATTTGGATTATATTTTAAAGCTCTCAGGTTAGACACGGTTGGATCTCCCTTCTTACCCGGTCGGATGGAGGGATAGAAATTAACTTTGGAGTAGTCCAGGAATTCATTAAAGTGCCAATATTTTGTGATCGCCGGTTCTAGTAAATGTTTAGCTTTAGTCTCCACCACTAATACATCGGCTATTAATCTGAGTAGATCCGGGTATAAGCTATATATCGATTCTGTCAGTGTTCTGTGGCTATTAATAATAGTCTCAATCTCTTTCTTCCTAAAGTATCCCGCTGGTAACTTACCATCAAGCATGTGCTGCATGTTCTTGGTGCATTACCAGCTAGATTCTTAATCAACTGAAGAATGATCGAAGACACTTGTTTCTCACATACTCTAGCCCTTTCGGTGCCCCACCTATTTTCATGGTTTCTCCCTGTGGCCCACGGTCTTTTTTATCGTAATATTGGTTTGAAAAATGATTGTACAGCAGTAGAATTTTGTACATATACTATATACTAATGGATTAGAACCGGTTTCTACTTGAACACTTATATGTGACATTGGGCCACGAACACCCACAAACCAGTCACACATATGTGACACTGGGCTATGATCATGCACAAAATAAAGAAAGTAAGTATAAAGTCAAGATAAACATATATTTTCGAAATTACAAGAATCTATATAGTTTTTCATCATGATACCTCTTGAAACAATTCGATTTTAGGCACAACGCGACAGGTTTTCCCTTATCATTACACGTTTCGCAGACATAAAACGAAACTGATCGCTTATTTTTCATTGAACAATACCGACAACGTAGACGTTTTGCCACCTTCTTTGGAAAATGTTGCCCAGAGATTGGAGCAGGAACGAATGGCTGAATGTCTCCAAAAAGATCCCAAATAACTGAGTCTCAAAAATCCAAATAGGTAAGTTGGTTGTTTTTTGATTTACCATAGTTATAAAGATGAAGCGCGTTCCAAAGGCAGAGGTCGATAAAATGAAAAAAAAACTTTCAATTGTCACCATATAGTTTTTCTCGGGGTGGTGTAGTATGAAGTGAGCTGGTCGGCTTTGTCTATGCCTCCCATATATTTATTATAATCGGCGACTGCACTTGGTTTCAATTTAGATCGGCCAAACTTCTGGGATCCCTCAACAAATTTTGCGTTATGTCTAGTCAAAATTATCGTGACATCTTTTTTGTCGAGCCATCGCTGAATTAGAACATCTTTTCTTCTCGCAAACGTAGATTCGCCTCTCTTGAGTTTAGCTTTTTTCACCATATCAGGAATCCCTTTACGATTGGATCAAAGCGTGCCTGTGACCTGTGTCCCACGTCTTAGCAATTTTTCGGCCAGTAGCACAGAATTATAAAAATTATCCTTATATACAGCATGTCCCTTTCCAAAATAATGTTTGAGAAGTTTCATGACAATTTGGTACGAGTGTCCATTTCCCTTGTCATCAAAGACAGTTCCCTTTCCAGTGTACAATATTACATTTAGAACATAGCCTTCTGAAGTCAAAAGTTCGTACAATTTTATACCAAATCTACTACGCTTGAGAGGGATATATTGTTTGTACGAAAGTCTGCCTTTGAACCCTAGTAACGCTTCATCGATTGATAGGTGTTTACCTGGCGAATAATAAGTCTGGAAATTCTTCACGCAATTCTTCACAATATAATCGATTTTCTCTTTTTTGGTCACAGGGATGTTGGTATCATAAAAACGCAATGCACGTAGAATCACTTGAAAACGATTACATGCCATAGTTTGACCGAAAATGGGGTGTTTGTAAATAGTATTTTTTGTTTTCCAGTAATGTTTTAACGATGGCGTGTGAATATTCCCCATTACTATACACAATCCCAAAAATTTGTTGAATTCTTGTCACGATATTGGTTTGAAATTTCTTAGTGGAGATCGTCTGACCTGTGGCTTGTTATCTATCAATTTCATAGCCTTATCATTAGTGTACTTGATGATATTATCCACCATAACATCATCGAACAGTAATTTGAAAAAATCCAATGCCGTTTCTGGTTCTGGTTGAATATTTCCGATGTTCACGTTCTCAGCACCTCTAAATTTCAACAATCTTGGCCGTAAATTCGATGTATGCCAATCATTCAAATCGATTCCATCACCTTATCAAAAATAATAACAATCACCAATTGCTAGTTTCAACTTGAAATGAATCAAAAAGTCAAAATAAAATATATCAGTACCTGCTCCTCCGTTTGGAATATTTCCATTCACACTTACAGCTGGAGCTGCACCATTTCCATTCGTATTGTTTGCTATTGAATCATTTTCGTCATTCGCTATTAGAATATTTGCAATATTGTTGTCATTATCGTCACTGCTAGAATCGAATTCGGATTCGCTAGACTCTACATTACACGAGAAAAAAATGAGAAGTTTGAAATCAAGATTACATAACCAAAATGATATTGATACTCACCACTCAAAAATTCATCGGCTTCGGCATTTTCTTCTTTATTGTTGTCAGAATCGTCTGAGGAAATTTCGAAATCATTATCCACTATAGCTTGAAGCTCTTGTTCGGATAAAACACGATTTTTTGTACGTTTATTCGGCATTTTTGGAAATAATAAAACATCGAAAATAAATCATACTATCACTAACACTTTGTTATTTTCTCATTTTTAGAGGCCGTTGATCATACGAAGTGTTGAACATCGCAAGAATACAATTATTTGCAAAAGAAGAAGAAAAATGAGAAAAATTTTCCAAAAAGAGAATTTTTTGGGAAGTTGGCAACACTGCCCGAGCCCAACAGCTAAAATGGTTTTTTAGGGTGTTCGTGACCTGCCACTAAAGTTTTAGAGCTGTTGCATGACCCGACACAGATATATTGGCTATTTAAAACTACGAAATCAACGTCACATATATGTGACGTCGGGCTGTGGAGAGAAACTAGTGCGGCACATATGTGTGACGGCGGCACCGAAAGGGCTAGAGTGTTCGATTGTGTTCAACTTGTTTATAATTTGATGTTGCTTTCTTACCAGTAAGGTACTAACATCTTCTAGTTGATGCAGCTCGATTGTTTGAACTTTAGAGATACTATTCTGAGTCTGTGATTTGTGATTCATTGCCCGAACCACATCTTCAATTTGTGAGATTCTATGAGAATTGTAGGAGAATAGTCCCAGTGCACCTAATGCTGATACAACACCTAATGCTTGTCTTTTGTAGCGACAGGACTCTATATCAGGTCCCGTTATACATTTCAACTCCTTCATAATGTAAACTGGTGGTATAGTGTCTGACATCTCCATTCTCAATTCCTTTATCATATTTTGCAGAAATGGCTGTATCTCCTACTCCATTACATGCATTTATAATGTTAGATAGATTAAACTCATAGCTATAAATGATCGGGATATGAACTTCATGCTGAAATTCCACTGCAACCCCATGTGGTTCTAGAACCAATCCTACATCAGGTATGTGGATTGGTCTGGCTTCTTTCGATATATTAGAATCACATTGGTAATTCTTGTTGATGTGAGAAAATATGAGAATCGACAAGATCACCATGTATTGCATATTAGACAATATCCTTTATTGAGTACATGCTATATTAATTATACCATCCAAAGAAGAACAAACATTAATTTCCATGTAATAAAGGAAACCAATAAAGTGATTATAGGAGGCGAGACGTGTAACAATTTGAAACTTATATCAAAAGCATCAAAGAATCTAAGAATAAGGCAAATCAAACTAAATATAAAAATTATAAGGAATTAATCACGCAATACAGCGACGTTTTCAAAGGAATAGGATGTGTCCCGGGAAATTATAACATTACATTAAAATAACAATTTGTACCTCGTATATTGACGCTCCTCGAAAAATAAATGTTTAAAACTTGTTTTGGATCTCTGTTTTTGAATATGGAGTTGAACTACTTCAACATTCGAATGAGGCACCTTCAAGTGTACGTCAGTTGCTTGCAAAAAACAATTTTCGTAAGGATATATAATATGCATAACATTGTAATATCGGGTTGAAAACCTCTGTGTGCTGCACCTGTGTTGTGCGTTTTGTATAGTGCACCACATCTAACACCGGCCCTGCTAACGTAGGTTTCATTTATAAGCTCCCGTTGTTCATCTGATGAATGTAACTTCATATTACCATAGGAAACACACTTGAGGCATAAGGGTTTCAATTCCAGTGAGGTTTCCAACATCACCTAAGTAAGGTAGTGTAGTTCCATCTATTTTGAAGAACAGTAGAAATGACAGCCACACGGGTATGCCGGACCGCCATTTTGATTCCAAAGTTAGGCCGAGCATTCTCGAACGCACTCGAACCCTCGAACAGTGTGATCAAGGATGTACGGGCTAGTTGGGAATCAAATTGGCGGTCCAGTATACGCGTGTGAAACTATAGTACCCTAATGACAGCTACAAATATTATATAGTAATATTCACGGACTTATCGAGAGAGGATCATGCGTGTTACTTGTTCTACTGCCTCTGACATGAGTTCGTTAACTGGGTAACAGTCTCCCCCCCCCCTTGTACGGATCTGGATTTACAGCAAACTTCGTTGGTCGGTCTACTTCTGGTAGCACAATCAGCACTTACATTGCTGTACTGCTCTCGAGCCTGCCCTCATTCGATCTTATCGAGAGAGGATCATGCGTGTTACTTGTACTACTACCTCTGAGATAAGTACGTTAACTGGAGTAACAGCCTCCAACCACCCCCTCCCCCTGTGCAGACCTGGATATACTTACCGCAAAAATTACAAAGATTTGGTGTTGTGGGTTGGCATTGTTCGAATTTGTATGTTTGTAGTTATGAACATGCTTGCGATTGCGTTCTGTACACGAAGTCGATACGGACGTGAGACTAACGAAGGTAAAAACAGACAATGTATCAGCTACCTGAAAGTGGAAAATTTGCGTGACAGTTCGAAACGAGCGATCTTATCTAAGAGCGATTAATAAATAACCGTAATTATCGAATACGTCGAGATCCATTTTTCCAATATTCTCGTCGATGCCATTTGAATTACGATTCTTCAATAATGATACGTCGCACAAGTTGATTGTTGATTAAATTTTTTAAATTGATTGGCGTTGTCGTGCACTGACTTTTTTTTTTTTTTTTTGTATTCCGTATGGCGTACTCGTATGCCTTGCCATTTGCCGAGGGGTTCTCGTATCGTTTTGCAGTCGGTTTACGTGTCACAGAAATGCGAACTTGCATCTTGCAACTCGAGCGTAGCTTTTTCATTTTTGCGAAGTAGAAACGTGCTTGGAAATGTAGCGTGTTGGAAATGGAAAAAAAAAATAGAAAGAGAGGAAAAAAACACGAGCAGAGTAAACGATACAACTGTTGGTGAAATTTGAAAAGGGTATCGTTCGAGTCGCGTCTACTCTGTGTGGAAATTGCTCGTTAAATCGAAACAAATGTTAATGTGTGTCGAGGACTCGAAGAGGAAACAGATCCATGTGATGTGACGTTCGTGCAACACATGCAGCTCTATCGTTGGTGACATTTAACGAGTAAATAAACATCGCTGGGATGATATGAGTATATACAGCTTGTTGGTTGTTGTACTATATACAGTCACTCGACTCGGTCGACTTGCTGGTCACGAGCCGGCGACTTAGCTCAAATGGAATGATTTCTTGTCGAACATGTGATACCGAATAACTAGCCAAATTCATGCACGAGAAATTTTGTTCGATTGTCTTCGCCGTCCCTCAACAGGAGCTGTTTGTGGTAAAGGCTGGCACGTTTCGCGCCCTAACTACCTAACACTGTTCAAAAGGAGGTCAAGTTTCCTTGTTGTTTAGAGGGACTCGTGTACAAGAAGGAGAAAGGGGAGATGGCTAGGGGGAGAAAGGAAAAGCCTCTAGCTGATGGAAGAAAGAAAGGAATAAAGGCGAAGATCAAGAGCCTGCCCATGGCCGCTGGACTTGAAGCTAGTACACGATCTCGATGCATGGCCTTTGTAGCGACATGATTAGCTGAGGTGCACGTAATACAAGGCATGGCTCTGCTTTTTTATGACGTCATAGCTCTTCTTTATCTACAGTAGGTCTGGCTGGCTGACGGATGAACAAGCTCCGCGCATCAATTTTTTCTGGGAATGTTTAGGTTCCAACTTTTGAAACGAAATAACTACTAATAAAGTGAGTTATTGTAAAAATTGGTTATTATGAAAAAGATTTAGCGTGCTTTGATCTATTAAATTCCTTTTCTTGGCTGACGATGAAATCAAGATATTGATCTATAAAAATGAAAAGAAAAAAGTTCCTCGGAGCTCGTTTTTGCATCAATGAGGAATAGCAGCACGAACTTTCTTATCAACTATGCGTATTCAACGTAATTTCTCCTTTAGTCTCTCCAGTTTTGTTCAATTTAGTCGATGTCTTAAATATAGCTATCCTTAGCTAACAAAATATTTCAATATTCTTTGTGTATTTATTAACTTGACGATTGGCGCGTATTTGTCAGTACAGTATCTACAGATTATAACACCCGAAGTTCGACAATGGAACAAGAAATATCTGATACGAAGAGTTCCTTTTGAAAGTACTTAATGATTTAGTGAGATAGGCGACTGGAGGATCCGAAAATCGAAATTTCGGCAAAAACGAGCTCCTCCAGGCGCAGCTTATTCTGCCAGAAAGGTCCTCATTTTTAAAAATAATAATTACATACGGTTGAAATGCTCCAGCTTGTAGAATCCGATCGTCATTTTTTAAAAGAAAAATAAGTTTTTTCAAATTCGTATAAAAATTATGATGTCTGACTCATCAACTTGCTGTCAGTAAATTTATGAAAGTTATTTATTACAAATAAAGAGACTCAGTAGTATTAACGCATTCTGAAAAAAAAAAAAATTACATTTTAAAACATTCGTGGTCAAAATTACTATGACAATTCAATGTTTTACGGTGTCCTGCTTCCATACTGCGTTAAATAATCTCTTTTTCTACACTACAAACAGAAGGCAGCTTTGCAATATAAATGTTCAATTTTCAAACTATAGAGACTTCATATCAGTGTTGTCTTGGTGTTGTTCATTTACATCTCACTGGTGGTCAATGTATATCCACCAATTACCGACCACCAATAATTGACAAAGTGCATCAACCGCAGGTATTACCTATTAAATTACAAAATAAAGTGATTGGTGTTCAAAGGTAAACAAAACTGAATTATTCATAATGAAAAAATGTTTTAAAATGAGCGTTTACATTTGATGATTTAGTGTGTGCAAGAAAGCCTTTCATGCATTCCCCCTCTATTTTAATATTTTGTAAACGTCTAAAAGGAAATTTTAAGTTTATCATCTCAGACCATCCTAATGAACTCTCGTTTTCATGAATGTAAAACCTAGATTATTCTACTATTTTGTCTATTATAGCTAGTCAAATCATACTTGCCTGTGGGAGATTCGCGAACCCAAGGGAACTCCACACATCATTCTTTTCTGAGTTTCTGTACTCGGACAACATCGAAATATTTTCTTACTTTTTGTTGTTCATGCAGGGGCGCATAAAGAAACATTTTCAGGGGGGGGGGCACTAATGAAATTTTTAGGACAATTAGTTATAGTATGTAGATATGCGATGAAAATATTTGTTGGAAATAAATTACAAAAAGCCTACGTAATTAATAATGGACCTTAATTCAGTTACCTACCTGTAATTTGAGTTTGACCGTGGGGGCAAAATGATACTTTTGCCCCGCGATCAGTTGTGGGGGGGGGGGCAAATTGTTATATTGGTTTACAGTCACAGTGTTTTGTGGGGCATGTCAATTCAGGAAAATTCGTGACAAGTTTGGAAAGTGGTGAATGATCATTAGTGCAACTTTGTAGATCTTACATTTTGGATACAGCGAAGTCGGAGTGCCGATTAAGCGATGACGCCGTAGAGCAGAAAGGAGGCCATGAGTAGGGAGAAAATCGGCTCTAATAATAGGATGCTCCACATCAACAATTATGAATTTATGTCGAAAATCACAATGGAATCCTAGGTCAAGTGATGTAGTTTGATTCCTGTACTTTGCAATCTTTGTCCCGTTAGCAGCGAACAGACTGGTAGTTCCAGGATACTACCGATCGCCCCTTGCGGGCTGAATTATGGAGACGTCTGCGTCTGTCGATGAGGAACCAGTAGCCCATCTTAAATTGTACACAAACAGTCTCGCTTTCCCTCAGTGTACTTACATGGAATTGAGTAGCGGTTGGCGTTTGAACCGAATTTGGAGTGGTACCACTGGTAGTTGTGGGTACTTTTTATTCAGTTGCTGGATCAAGGGCGGTACCACAGTGAGTTCCCCCAAGAGCGGGAGCGAGATCTGGAGCAAGCATCCTGAAGCTTTTTTGACAGTTGACTCACAGCTTCCGTCAATTTGCTGATTTGTTGCAGCATTGCATCAATCATTGAGTTGGTGGATGTCACAGTTGGAGATAGTGACATGGACATTGTCGCGGCAATTTTAGGGTGAGTGGCGTTGACGATGTCGATAACACTGAAAACCACCTAAGGGCGAACATATGTACGTTCATTGAGATTATGCAGCTCAGATAGCCAGTTTGAAGATACCTTGAAGAAGTTGGAAATGATTAGGAAGGTTTGGAGTCTTACTGTAATATGAGTTGTCTTATTGTTGCTTATTATCATCCTACGTAGCAATTCCTCGGCATTCCACTCCGAGTATCATTAGGTATTCGATGTGTAGTAGTTTTGTGCTCTTTCTTCACAAAACTGATTCAAATATGAATCGGGTAGGGTGGGGAGAGCGACGGCTCGACGTTAGCCCGTTCTTTTGCTGTATTGCTCCAATAAACACATTCTTTCGCTGTTTTGACCTCATGGCCGTGTTCGGCATCCAAAAATACTTATGGAACCCCATCCAACTCAATTTCGAGGGAAAATGCCAATAGCCCGTTCTTTCCCTGTACCCGTCACTTGATATTGAATTACGTTTATTATCAACTCGTTGAAAATCATTCTTTACTTAATGTAGGTGGTGACAAATTGACAAGAGCACAAACAACTATCAGGATTTTATCTATGGAATCTAAAAATAAGTTAACCAATTTTCCGTTCAATATTTTGAAAAGCCAGATACGCTGGATCGTTCTTTCAATGTGCACTCGCGCTCCAGCTATTCCACGGCATTCTTCCGCTCCATGAGGCTCGAACTGAATTTTCTCCTTTTGGAAAAACGATGGCCTGTACGATTTTACATTCGCATTAAAACATTCATGTTCAATAGCAAAACCTTTATCCAACGTGATAGCGTCGTCAACATCACAAATTTCCAATATCTTGCTGTGATTGAATATGAATTTGTCAAAAAGTATTCTGCAGTTGCGGATTCGGAAATTTTGAAAAGACATGATATACATCTAAATGATAAATTCAATTTCAACTTCATCAATGTTAGGAGTATTTGGCTGGGAACGTCTAATTTACAAAGGTTTTCATTTATAGTCAATGCAATTATTATGTCTTCGACAGCGTCATAAAACTTCTGAAATTGTAATACTGGTGATAAACCTGCACACGCTGAAATACTTTTATCAGAGCATAAAATGTCTGCGATTGAAGCTGGAGCACTTTCAGGATTCGTCTGACACGATGCATCAGTCAACTGTGTCAAATCTATCTGACATGTTTTATTTTTGAACTGTTGTGATTCATCTCCAATCAATTGTGCCTGTTCCAGCGGTTGTATCCGTGCATTTTCTGGATTTTCTGATTCCGTTACGCTGACACTAAAACGGACATTTGTATGAAGGGGATCAATATGTTATGTATTACTCTAAAAATCACGTTAAATGTAAATGCGTTCAATACCTTTCAAAATTCAACTTTCTCGAAGCTAATCTTGATATCCGTATCTCTTGTTCTTTCTTTCTTACTTGATGGTGTTTTATCAAGTTTACGTTTCAGTATGTTGATGGATGGAATAGCTGTCTTCTTTAGCCGTCAAATCTTTCCCGATCCTCTTTCTAAAATGCATTATATTATAATGTAGTGGATACTTCAATGTACCAAGTCATCCCATACTTAATACTGCATGCATTTACTTACATAGAGGTATGAAATCATCTTCTGTAAAATGCGTGCTACATACAAAAGGCTTCTGCGGCACTATTCCCATCCTCAACTTACTGATCCTCGCCTGTCTTAACGTTTTCTTCAAAAGAGTCGGTAACTTATGTAATGATAATTGTACAGTACTACTCTCTCTGTCAGAAATACATCAGTGAAACTATTAATAATATGTAGAAGCTTCAAGTATGTCTTCAACAATGTACAATGAAGTCTTCTAAAGTTACTTATTTGAACAGACTAAAACGGTGCAATATTTCTTGGAGCGTGATTTTCTGAAAGCATTATGCTTTACAGCCAGAGGATTAGCCTCTGGAAGACAATAATTATGATCAGTTAACGTCTTTGCCGTAATTTCATCCATTATAACTCAGGCAAATAGCTGAATGATTTTAATAATTTTCACTGGAAATAACAATCTTATTTCATATTTTGCTATATTATAGATTCATACTTACTTATCTCATAGACTAATAATGCAGTAATATTGTTATCAATATTACATGGCCCTCTTTTTGTCGTTTCTTAAATTCACCACCTGCAGCGCACGCTTTGTTCAAATATGCGAATAGATAGGTATAAAATTGGGTTGCTCCTCATTTATTCCTTTCCTATTTGAAAGTCGGGTGTTACTGTGAAAGGAACATTGGTCCAGGATTAACATGTGGCTAGTCCATCTGTTCCCTAAAATTAAATTTTTGTTAATTTTCTTTTCAATCATTTCAATTTTCTTTTTAACGCTATATTCTCTTCTATTTATTTTTATTAGCTTATTAATTTCTGTGATTTCGAGTTTTTCTTTTGTTGATACTGCGTTTTTATTTAGTACCTACCTATTTTTTGTCTCTTTTTACTTTTATAGCTTTCTTAAAACTTCATTTTCTGTTGCTATTTGTAGTCAGTTTAATCGTTGGACTTTTATCGTGTCTCGTGTTGCCCTATGTGATAAGGCCACAATTTATTCATGTATTGCATTACTGTTTCCGTTTGTCCTTTCCACCTGACTTAGATTATTTTTAATTAATTGTTCAAAATCATTTTTTAATAGGTATCTAATCTTGCTTTGATAGTATCCATCTATCGCCAACCTGCACATTAATATCCTATGGTCGATGTTTGGAGCTATCTAGGTCCACCATCTTTTATTCCTGATAATAAAACGAGTACATTAACTACAAACGCAATAACTAATGATTGGTATCCGAAGAATGCAATATAATGTATCAACTTATTTATTAATGAAGAATATAATGTTTTCAACAAATGTGTCTTTTCAGCTCCTGTTTTCTTCTTAGAAGTTAAGTGACGCGTGTAGTATTTTTTACCTAACAGTTCAGGGATTACTGCGTTGTAGAAATAGTTTTCCACTTTGTGTACAGTCTCTTGAAGTATGCGTTCATCTCTTTAAATGGTATCTATATGCGCTTTCTCAGTTGCTGACCTATACCATGAAGTCTGCTTTGTCAATGCCAGTGCACAGCATTTGTGTTTGTACTTGATAATAGTAATGATGACTCTCCTGTACCGTGGTATTATTGTTCTTTGATACAAGATACTTTAAAGCTGCCATTGCCTTCTCCGTTAAACAGTATAGACATTTAACTTCCAGAACGCGTTGTCCACAGCAGTCGCAGCTGATTCTAGCATCAGGTCAGGTGATGCCCCAAGGTTAGGATACTCCTTGCATCCTCAAGGATGACGCTTTCATTTTGGTTACTATCGTGGCTGTTCACATTATCTGCATTGTTATTACCCCATATGATCCCATAATTATTTTTTTCTTCAGATTTAGTTACCATTGCATAATGTAGTTCACTTCAAGGTAAATAACAAGTTCGGGTCATTATTAAGACAAAGTAGTCTTTAGGAGAGCCCAAACCGGCTGTTGCAAAAACGCAACACTGAGAATGTTTGATAACAAAAAAGTCATGTTTTTAAAATATTAGAAAATAAATGGCAACACTGCATGAATTCCAATGATTATCATTCTAAAGTTGAATAAAAGCTACTGTTCAACTGTTCTGCAAGTTCTGAAGCATTCCTAGCATCTGCAACAAAATTCTTAAAACATGCCTTCAAAGTGTGATCTAATATCTGTAACTGAATTAATAACACGTACTCGATTCAGGGGAAATGTGTTTGGTAACCACTTTTATTGTAAAATTTAAAATATTACAACATATTACAAAGTATGAAATGTCTCAAAGCATTTAATATGAACGGCAATCTCGCATTTCTTACAAATCTGATTTGTTTGTGAATGACAAACTGCACATCAAGTTCGATTTACTTTAGTACTGGGGTAATGGGCCGTAGAATCGTATCGTACGTCATCAGGAATTCGTTGTTGTACTTTTGAAGTTGATGGCCCAGTTCGTTTCCTCTTGGTACCATAACATTGGATGAGGAAATTCGCAACCTTCCGTCAAAACTGAAGTAAATCAAGGTTTTCTGCACCAGTTACCTACTAATCTCATACAATTGTAAATCAACCACGAATTCTGTACAGCGACATCAATACCCCATATAACTAACAGCCAGTACCATTTCTTGCCATGGATATTGACTCGGTATTTTGCAGTATTCTGGTTACAACGATCAGTTCCGCCCATATATTCATTGTAGTTTTTGAGAAGCTGCAGTTGGTCGATTTTCACCTTCTTTTTGAGCGATTGTGAGTATCGTTCAGCTTTAATTACAGGTGCGACGGTTTCTCAACTGGATGCTACTGTAAAAACTATTGAGTTATCATGGTACCGGCAAATTAAAACTCGATTCGTTTCGTCATACTGGATGGTGTAACTACCACGCTCTTGATTCTTTAATTTTTTCACCGATACTAACGGACAGTTATCAATACCATTAGCACGAATTGTACCAGTAACACCAACATTCATTTTTGTTAATTGGTCAATGAGCTTAATTGATAAGAAAAAATTGTCAGCATACAAACTATGCTGTAAATAATAATTCTGAAAAGGATCAGCCGGCAAATTTTCAACAAATTTTAAAATTACACTACCACCGACACCAAAATCTACACGATAAATGTTTTGCGCACCTTTTCTTCCTTGATACACTTCAAAATTGATGAGGTAACCATCTCGAAAATTGTGATACCACACTTTGTAGCCGAATCGAACTGGTTTGTTAGCAATATGCTGTTTCAGACGATTTCCTCCAAAATACGGAACCATAGCTTCGTCAACACTGCTTTTTGGCGACCATATAGCATATTTCAGGAATGAACTTCACAACGATTCGAGGTATGGTTGTATTTTGAACAGTCGATCAGTGATGTGTTGATTTATCTTGGTATTATCATTGAAATGAATATACTGCATTATGACATCAAATCGGTTTCTTCTCATGTTATTAGAAATCAACTTATTGTGGGAATCGTCTTGTTCCTCCCAATACATTCTTCGTCGCGGTATAGAACAATATCCGCTCAGTATCAGAATACCGTTTTCAGTTCTTCAACACTAAATTCGAAACGGAAATTTCCTTTCTGACCCGCGTAAATGACCGATTGCTGTACAATCCATTTCAACAATGACCAAGGACTTCTTCATGCGGCACTTTAGATGGACTGCGGGCGCATTTCACGTGCTCAATTATCCGCAGGATTTCATATTTTCCTGCTCGCATAACGTGCCCCATTTCCGCGGCTTCTTTTTGGCTGTACAAGCATTTTGGGTTTGTGTGGGATGGATACTGCGGTGGTTTCCCCTTGCCTCCCACAGGCTTTTCTGTCAATGTTTACTCCTTTAGTCGGAGGGGTCCGGTCATGGCGCCGGATTCTCGCTAGCTCATTCAGCAGAATGAGTGCTCGTCTTGAGTACATAGCCATGGATGAGGGGTAGTGGGCTGCGAGTTCTTCCTGCAGTGATGCTTAACAAGATTTATTGCTGACTCATGTCCGACACTTGAGCCCGCCCTTGTTTCACCACTAACCCAAAACTTGGCACGACATGGACGTGCCTCAGGTTCTGGTTGTCGTTTCGTTTCTCCATTGGTGGGACTAGCACCTTTGATGGTCGAGTGACTACTTACTAGAAAACTGGCTATAGGTATGTGGTTTTTTTTTTCTTCTTTTTTTTTTCTTTTTAGAAATTGAGTTATGAGCTATAAGGTGACTTTAGCGAGTTTTCTGTTCTAGTGCAATTAAGAGAAAATCAAATTCGCAGTCGAGAGAACAAGAAATAGTAAAAGTGTGTGAAACAGTCGTATCATTTGTAATAATCAGTAATACAAAAGTAAGATTTTATAGAACCACTTCGCCGAAGAAGAGAGCCTTTTTTTCTCTCGCTTGCATATTACGAATGTCAATAGACTTGCTCGCTCTCCGTAAGGGTTAGCTAGAGGTCACATTTTGCCGAGCACGAAAAACGGAAAGTGACTTCAACGAAGAAGCCATAATTGTAGACTAGCTACAAGGTTGCTTTAAGTACGTACATAAACTCTCTCAGCTTCGAACAATGTTGTGTAATTACGAAGACCTATACTCTGCCGCCACTACTCGCTCGCCGAAAACTTTACGAAAAAGAAAAATAAAGAAGAAAAAAATGAAATTCGCATAATTAAAACGAGAATCTGAATTTTATTACAATACTTACAACGATGATTCACGTTACCCGTTTTTTTCTCTTTCTTCGTGTTTCAAATATTTTTCCTTTTTCAGCGTATAATATTCGGAAAACGAATAGAATAGAGACTTTTTCATGCTCTGCAGTAACGTCGAAGGTTAACAACGTCCAGTTTTCACAGTTCGCTGTAATTTGAAAATCTCGAATTATCTCGTCCAGGTGAATTCTTTTCTGTATAGCTCTCTGCTGGACGATCTTCGTACGTTTTTTTTTTTTTTTAAATCAGTTTTCCTTCTGAGGTCATCCGCGTAGTAAATGAATGAAGCAAAAGATCAAGAAGAAAAAAATTGATGAATTTTTTCGAAGCCGAAAGCATTTATTCCACTCCCTTATCGGGTTACTAATTGCGGGATAATTACGCGAGCCGCAATTACTGTGTTGGTGCGAAGTGACGACGCTCAGTCTGCGCACAGCATTGCTGTCCTTGACGATACGAAGGTCAGCCGGCCGGCTTTGCAATTTACATTCGTTGATTTATCGCTCAGCAGTGCGAAAAAAGCTTCCAAGCTCGGTCTGCGCTGCCAATCAAGCGTGACATTTCGCATTTCTCGAATACCCATCATCGCCGGCGCAATCAAAAAGGCTCCTGTAGCCCGACCCGGTCCGCTAAAACGACCACTACTTCCTCGACTGTTCGAGGATTTTTCCAAAAACGAAGTCCAAAGAAGTAAATCTGAAAAACCACAATATCAGAACATTTTTCACTTCAACGGTTGGAAAATGTTTGATTCTCGCTCCCTCAATAAATATGCTTCGCCACGATTCTGATTTTTTTTTCACAAGGGGTTTTATTTGTTTGTTTCTAAGCATACTGGTACAACATCCATCAGTTCGGATTTCCGTGCAGTAATAAGTGGTCAAACGTGTAGTAAAAATACCAAAAAATGCGATATAAACGTGTAAAAAAAAAAAATCGAAAACGTGCAGTAAAAATGCGCGAACGTACAATATAAATATATTATCATTGTAAAAGTAGACTGGCTAAAAATAATTGTCAACAAAAAAGCATGGGCATTAAAATTTTAGATGACCATTCTCTCGAGATTACTATCAATAAAATGATGGCGTCTATCGCTTAATAGTTACACACCAAGAATCAAAAGTGAGTGTTTACTTGCGAATGAGCGTAGCGAGTGAGCAATTCCCTTGTCATGTTAAACGGCTCTTCTGGATCTTGTGTGCGTCGGCGTCTGTTCAACGCCTGAAGGTCGAACGCAGTGATCAGAGACTAAATCAAAAGCCAATCGTTTCAAAAATTCGTTTCGTGTTTCTTCTTTACTGGTGTTGATCGGGCAAATTACGTATACGTTGATTGCGCTTATATTCAGCATCGAGTACCATAAAACCATTGGCCAACGTCTAGTTCCGCGCGCCACTGAATAAGCGTTTCCCAATTTGTCCACTGTATCTACAGCTCCCTCTTTTTTGTTGTACAATAAAATAGCCTCGGGTGTACGCAAAGTATCGGCTGGTGAAACTAGTGGTCCTGAAATGTCTGGGATACTATTTAAAACAATTACGAACCTACCTGTCTTAGCCTGACAGGAAAGTGAAGTTTCATTTTCACGATAACCAAAAATTGAAGAGTATGTCGTGCGCTCTGGGATTCTCTCTACGAATACTTTTGGAACGAATCTGCGGTTCTTACGAGGTACAAACTGTTCCCAAGAACTGCAAATTTCTTAATCTTAATTCTGCAGTGGGTGTCAAAGAAGTATACCAGTTGTTCGTGACAATCACTCGGGGACATCCTCTTTCATTGGCGAGTGGTCCAGTCAATCGCAATACTATGCGTTCGGAAGAATTACTAACTCTAAAAGAGCCTGGGAGTTGAAGACCGACATAAATTTCGGACTGTACGTGTACGAGGTTTTGACGTCGCAGCAAGCGTAGATCTTTATGCCGTAACACCCCGGTTTACGCGGCATATACTGTCTGAAAGGACATTGACCACGAAACGGCTCCTACATTTATCTACCGCGAGGTAATCAGCTGGTTCATAGGACTCAATGCAGCTGTTCCGGAGCAGATCTAGCCCTCGACGAATTGCAGACAGTTTGTCTTCTTGTTTGCGGTCATCCCGAGTACTATTGTCGTCAAACCGTAGGTTTCTTATCAGGAACCGAAAACGAGTTTCGCTCATAGTCAAAAGAAATCAGTATTCCAGAGTTCTGATACATTCACATGGGACGATTTATGAACTCCAGCAAAGTAGAGCAGTCCAAATAATGCCAATTACTCCATTCGATCAACGTCTCCGCTCATCGCATCTTGACGCTCTCGTGAAACGTGACTGATCTGTGCCCGGCTGACAGCTATTTTCTGGTTGGTTCAAACACTTAGATGCTGTACTTTCAACCACATACATTCATCGAATGATGCTGGATTTAGCAGGCGTTTAGTCTTTCAAAATATCGATCAACCAGCAGCCATTTATATTTTGACTACTTTGTTGAAGGTTAACTGTACGGTCTTGCTGGTGGAGGCATGAATTAGGGAGGAGTCACACGTAGTGACCCAGTTCTAATCTCGCGTGCCACTGAACAAAATTTTTCGTTCCGATGAGTTTGTCGTCATTAGGTATAACCGGTATTGTAAAGTTAGGCATTGAATGTAGATCTCGAGAAGAAACACCGCTTCCTAAAGTTGCATTTGTCTCCATAGCCACCTTTCCTGACCCCATATTTGACTGAGAAGATCCGGCAGTCGTTTTCAGTAAGTCGAGGAACCAGTAAGGCTTTATTAACAGTCACCTGAACTATCGTATTCATCTTGCCGTCATTTGTCAGTCATTCATCTTCATCATCTGTACCTGTCTCCATTATATCGTTTTCAACCATCACCTCAACTTCGTGTTCAGCCTGTTCAGCCTGCTTCGTTTTCCTTTTCCCTACCATTTTCAAAAAAATTCAAAAACTAAATTTATTCCAACGTTTCGCTCTGCTACCAACTTAGATGCTGTACTTTCCACCACATACATTCATTGAATGATGCTGGATTTAGCAGACGTTTAGTCGTTCAAAATATCGATCAACCAGCAGCCATTTATATTTCGACTACTTTGTTTATGGTTAACTGTACGGTCTTGTTGGGGGAGGCATGAATCAGGGAAGACACATAGTGTGCTCTAACACAAGCTACGATCTTGTCAGTTATTTCATCTGAGATGAACACCTTCCAAGCAACGTGCACGACCCTTGGCCGCACTTTTCCCGAGGCGTAAAGTCAATGACGGTCTGGCAGACTCTCCTTGGTTTATGCGCCATTGTGTTCCGTCTGGACTGAGATAGGGTGGGTGCGGAGCCGGTAGTCCCACAATACTGGTACTGTCGTCATCATCACCCTCGTCTGCAGAGCTCTGCTCTGACTGGGTGTCGCTGAGGATTTCGCTGACATGGCCGTGTTCGTTTTGACTATTGTCAACTTCAATGTCCAGGTCATCTGTGGCCATCGAATTTAGCAGCTCTTCATTTTGAGCTTCTTCAAGTTTATCCAATGCCAAATTGTTGCATTTTGCCAATGCCTACTGTCTTTTTGTTAACTGTTAATTTACACTGGACTGTTTGAATCAAACTGTGCTTTGTCTAAACCGTACATCAAGGTATACAGTTTCTATGTATTTCCATGGAAGGTATTTTTACGATGTGGTCTTACAAAAGATTCTGTCATGAGAAGGTCTTTCTGTCTTTCGACAACACAGACGTGGGAATATACTAAGGATGGACTTGCCTACACACACCGGGGAACGGAACCTACCGAACATCCGACCAGAAACCTCTGATGAATGCATGTATGTATATTCATACAACACTGGCTTTTTGGTCATCGTTTCTTGGTTTACTTTTCGCTAGGTAAAGATTCAGAGTCGATTCTTGACGACCATAATGACAACAGACATAGTGACATATTCAGGGGGTTAGGTGGATGAATGCCTCCTTATTATGCTCATTTCACGGGCGTAACATTCACGTTCAGGTAAGCATGATGAGCACATTTAACGCGCGTAAAAAGAACCTTCATATTCCCCTACTGCGCGAATTTAGCGGTAATATTGCCCCCAGTAGATTTCGCTGCACAGAAAAAGTTTAGCTCCTGGAAAATGGTGTATTATATAAAAGTAATGTTTACAATGAACTGTTGTTTGGGAAAAAAAAATCAAGATTTCGGCTAAAACAGATACAATACAACAGATCTAAAAATATTGAAACTAAATAATTACTCGCCATCGTAGGATGTAAGAGAATACAAAAAATATATAGTGAAACTGATGAATTTAAAAATGTAGAGAGGAAAAGTAAATAATAAAATGTACATATAGGCTAAACAATAAAAACGAATAGACTAAACATACAACAAATACATATAATAAAAATTTGGGCACTAAAATTAAAATAAATTTAATACAGGATGCGGTAAGTGTTTCCATCCTCTTGGTGAACCAAATTGGCTGTGCCAGAATTATTTTATAAATTGGCCACGCAATAAGTACTGTTCCCTTCACTGTCTGTGTGATAAGTGATCCCATCCTCCTGAGAATTTCCCTCCGGAAGGGTAGTTCCTGTGGCCGGGGGTGCGGTGTCATAGGGGCCACTTTGGCATGCGTGCATCGCCATACGTCCCCACCACACCATCCTCCTGAGAATTATTTTCTGAATTCACATGGTATGAACTCCCATCTTCCGACGTTCAGTAAAATTCTTTCAATACTTATCCTATGAACATCGGTAAGATGTGTTTCATAGGCCCGATATGTGGAGAATTTCTCCATATAGTTGTCTTCGCTTGCGCGTGCAATTTTCTGACGACGGGGCTTTGAGTACAATTCGAAATCGTGTTTTCCTTGAAGATGTTCAATCACAAAGTTTTTGCTCAAAAACTGTTCATTACGATGAGGGCAGCTAAACGAAAGCTTCGGTTTATTTGCCGAAATTTCTGGCTTGAAACCTGGATCATGCTTCGCTCGAATATGTCTGTACAAAGATCTCTTCTCTTTGTACGACTTATTTTCGCAGTTTGAACACGAGTACATTACATACATCTACATAATACGGATTACTTTGTATGGTAACTCATACAGTCATACAGTAACAGATTAATTATTGAAATATTAAATTATTCAGAAACTCAATTTGAGGGATATTACTGTTTGTACTGAAACCGAACCGAAAATACAAATGATAACAAGGTGGCAGTGACATCATTACTTTCGGTGCAGAATAGAAAAGTTCCTATCAGTCGATAATCCTGTCAGTAGTAAGCATATTGTTACTAAAATTCCAAAAAATTGTTTTCCTATCAAATTAGTGACCAATGGTTATTCAACCGAACTAGGCGTTTTAAAACATTTGATTTGTGATATGAAATTATAGGTTAGTAAGGCATGGTCCTTCAAAATTTTTTCTTGGTTTAAAATGATCACTAGCCAATAGTTCGTTTTTGCATAAAAAATTGAAAGATTATTGTGTGAGTGTTATGTTCTAACGCCATGTTTCTAAGCAAATTCTGATGACGAGAATTCCCTCACTCATGCTACTATTCTACTTTTCATACTGGGCGAGAATTTCTCACCATCTACAGATTCTGATGCGGATTTCCTCTACCATTATAAGGTCTTGAACTGCATGCTAGCATTTAAAGGTTTACTTTGTTTATATAAAGTGTCTAATGAAGTGCAACCCTATCTTTGCTTGAGAAGACGGATAGAGATGCTGTAAAATCAGTCTGGTATTGTCTATTCTTTTTGAATGGAAAAATTTTCTCTTCGGAAAGAGGGGCTGGAACGTTCTATCTGCTTTGAATTTTCAGATCAGAACATATCTGATAGTGTTTCAGACTTGCGTTGAATAGATATTTGATTTGGAATATCATCAGATTTTTGATTCGGTTCCGATTTTGTTGCCCAAAATCGTAATTTCATTCGTGAAATCAGCAAAAATGACTTATTTTTTTTTAATTCGAACAAAATGTAAAGCGTTGGGTTTTTCGAGTCGTGTATCAGATACATCCTCGATTTGGACCCTAAATACAAATTTCTCAGTTGAAATCTTGAAATAGCCAAAAAAAGCCCAAACTGGGTCCGGAAGAGAAATCTGATGAAATTTTCGAAACTAGCGACCCAGAAACCTTTTCAATTCTTCGTTCGATTTTTCAACCAGAATTAATTCTGCTGATTTCATGAGTAACCTTTGAATTTTGAGACTCCAATTCCTCGTCTCGAAAGAACTCATTCGCGAAAAAACATTACGCGAGTATTTTGGAAGATGATGTACATTGTACATATATACGTACTTATGTATTTCCAGATGTCTGGATCTACAAAACTTATGTACAAATAAATCTGAAAATAGTTCGATACGTATGTTTGCTCTTTGAACTTGGCCTAGGTAAACGAATTGCATACGAATTCCGAGGTACAGAGTGCAGTTATATTGTATGAAGTAGTCGTTGAATATACTAAGTTGTTTGCACTAAATACATGAATGTACATAATGTATCGTTTTTCAACGATAGTGGCTGAAGGTTCAAACTCCGAGTTCTATTGTGACAAACTTCCCTGATGATTCATTGCTGTAAATACGAATAAGTTATCTCAATTTTAGAAGTGCCGAAGCTGGTTATCAGTGGTCAGCATGAATGAACGAAACGCTACGCAAAGCGATGAAAAGGCGGAGTCCAAAGGTCGCTCTTATCTGTGACTGATAGTATTGTTAAGGGTAGTCGAATGGTAATCGGTTTCGTAGTATGCTGGATCAATCCTGCCACAACTGCCTGGAAAGTTAGTATGTTCGCGATATCGGTCGGAGAAAGAGGCATGCTCTTTCGGTTTCGGAAATCGTGGACGTGCATGTATCCAAGTAGTCTGTTGAACTCGAATCGGTTGCATTGTGTTTGCGATATCGGTTGGTGAAAAAGGGGTACTCTTTCGGTTTCGGAAATCGTGGAAGTACGTATATCCAAGTGGTCTATTGAACTCGAATCGGTTGCATTGTGTTCGCGATATCGGTTGGTGAAAAAGGGGTACTCTTTCGGTTTCGGAAATCGTGGAAGTGCATGTATCAAAGTGGTCTGCTGGACTCGAATCGGTGCATCGTTTCGTGTGGTGGCTAAATTGGCACCTAAGATTTGATCACGTAGTTCGAGAAACTTCTCTGACTGTCAGGGAAATGTCAAGGCGCAGTGAACAGGTATGTAACTGTATGATTTCTTATATTCCGGATAGTGTAGTCGAATTCGGGCGTGGATTTTGACTAAGTACCAGATGGAAATATCGCTGGATGTGCCGACCAGTCTGTCGTTTGATTCCTACCAGCTTTTCTTGTTCGGCTTACATGAAGGTAGAACCTCACAGAATTATTACAGGAAACACTAATCTATGAGCTGAAAGTAGGATAACTAGAAAAGTCGTGGTCCCACGTGGAAGTTACAACCTCGTGAAACAGAAATACTCGAATGATGCTTAAGCATCCTGTGTTCGTCATTTGGTTTTCTGTTTGCCAGTTCGAGTGACTGGCTTACTGACTGATGAAGGTTGCTGGATAACTCGACTGTTGTTGGTTAGCGGAACGGTTGACTGGTTGATTGTTGGTCGAACTACAATTTTAGAATCTTTTCCGTTCCAGGAGGTAGGGACCAGTTTTTCAGTTCATGCAGAAACATGATGTTGCGCCTATAATATGTGTGGCGAGCGAAGGATAGAAATGAAACGAAGTTTTACCCTGAGTCGTTGTCAGCATGTCTTATGTTTGTTGGTGGGTTTTGAATTAGGAGCATGTATTGGTACATCCTTTTTCATTCCGTTGGGTATTGTCGATCAGTTTTTTCCTTATTGTTAGAAATCTTAACACGTATGCGGTCATCAGTCTGTTGGTTTATCTTGTTCTCTAGGCCTGTTAGGTTAAGTAATTAGTCACGTATGTTTATGTAACTTAGTTAAATTCTTGCTGCACAAGAATTCCTCACCAATAGACCACCTGGACAGCTTGGCGGATTTGCTGTAAATCGACGGTCACTTCATCCGATTCGAGGAAATGAATCGTAAGACTTACCTATCTCCGTTACTGCTTTTTCGGTGGAATTTTCAGCATTGGCATTTGATTTGGGTGGAATCGCGGTTGCGTTTTTTTCACCGTTACGTTCATAAATTAGTAATTTTGAAGTTTTAAATTAATAATGATGATGGTTCTGATTGACTCGTCGTTTCGATAATACATTACGTTATTCATTTTATAAATTGGTACCTAATTGAAAGATGTGAATCAATATGGATCTGTTTAATGTTCTAATGAAGTTAGCGTTACGAGTCTGGATTGAATGTGCGTAGGTAACAATTGGAGAATTGAAACCCTGATCGTGAAAACAACTATAGCCAGTTTTAATTTTTTGCCTTCAACAGATTGAACGATATCCATCGCTCAGATGGATGAACTATCCGCTTGTTTTCATTCTCAGATGGTGGATTGATGTGTAAAATGAGTCGTAGTGTTTTTGCATAATGGCTTCGAATGTAGCTCAGTCTGTCTTTAGAGTCAAAAATTCAAAAGTGACTATGATTGTTTTCACAATTAGGGTTTCAGTTGTTACCATCGTAACTCAATATACCAGTTATAAGGGTGGCGTGGTGTTACCGGGGTTTTCAGTCCATTATTGTGGTCAATCTTTTTTTGATCCCTGAACACGATCCAGATGCCAGATCGTAGTCATCGGCGCCTGTGATGGCACGATTACCGTGGACAACATGTCTATCGTCGTGAACTGAAGTCGTCCCTTCCCTGAATTCTGATGCTTCTGCTTTAAAACATTGGATTTTAATACTGGCTGTGAATTCTTATTGTTGGCCATTATCGATATGGTGAATGTTCAAAGGGTTCTAAGTGTCAAAAACATGTTTTCGAGATACACGCGTATAAAGGTTTTCTGGGTGTCTTACAGTCATTTAAGTCATTTAAAGTCATTTGAAAGAGAGAACAAAGAATTTAGAATTGTTAAATTCTGTTATTATGACTAGGGATGCAATTTTTATGCGGATGCATATTTGTATTTATGGCGTATATTCCAGAAGTCTCAAAAGATCTTCACGAATCACAGAATTCTAAGTTACATGAGCAGCACTTCATGTTGCCTATTTCCCATATTTTGGCATTTACCATTTAGCACATTCATAGCAAATTGGGGGGAAAAGGTCATTTAAAGGTCCTTTATTTTCAAAATTCGATTTTGTTAGACACCCTGGTTTTGTATGATGTACAAATCTGAACACAGCGCTATCTTTGGAGCAGATTTTGAACTATTTAGAAGTTTGTTTTGAGCATGATTGGTTCAGAGTGTGGAGGCATGAACATAGTATACTATGGCGGAAATAACTCAATTTTAACTGTTGTGACCCTTAGCACCTTTTGAACTTTCACCATACTGTATGTAAGTACTTGAATATTTGGTTTAATTGTCAACTTCTGTAACATTATCTCTGAATATTGTACTTTAGTCCAATGTATCGAATGTTAAGTATTCTTCCTAAACAGTCCCTAAATGGCTTAATAATTTCATTGTAGGGTGTTACAGTCCCAACCGCTCCCCCAGAAAATGGTTTTGTAGAAACAATAAAAGCTAGTGGGAAAAAATCGAATCAAAATTGTTACTGGCAAGATTCTTTTTAAGAAAGGTACTGTTCAGTTTTTTCTAAATGGTCCTGGAAATTTCGAAAGGGGGGGGGGGGGGTAATGTTCAGTGGAGCGTATGGCGATGCACGCATGCCAAATTGGATCCCCAGACAACCACGCCCTGGGCACCAGAAACTACCCTTTCGAAAAAGTAAGATTTTCAACATTTTTGTGGCCCTACCGACTTCAGTAAACAAGAAAGGATGCAGATAATTCCGAGGTACGATTCTCTACACCTCCATCTATCGATTCCTATAACACCCCCCCCCCCTCTAGTCGCTGATGCTATGCTTAGCTTTTTGAAACTTTCATTAGTCTGAATCATCAAATCATTTTACCGGCTAGGGGAGGTAGCAAGCTCACAGATTTTGATTTTCTGAACTTTCAGAGCCCCACCCCCTCCATGATACCTCAGTTTTGAATTAACAGCCAAACTAATAGCACAGTTGAATTCCGCGATGTTTAAATCCTCCTAACAGGTGTGTTGATTCGATATTTCTAGGGTAACCAACTGATTTTTTCAAAAACGCAAACGTCTCCCCTAAAAAAACTCAAATTTTATAATGGAAACGGAAACTTACAAGCTCGGAACGAGCGAAGCGAGTCCTTCACAGTTAGTTGATTTTTTTTTTAATTGCACGTGTATTTGTACTTTGGGAATTGGGGGAACAAACACTTTTGGTAAAAACTTATCGCTTTCTTGTTTTTCTTTTCTTTTTCAAGTTGAGCTTCCTTTTGGCATTTTGTTTTTGATGACGTTATTCTCGGCCCGACTAGGAATAGGAATACTCTCTGATACATTGACTGTCAATCTGAAAATCACTTTTTAAAATGAACTGAATGATAAGTAATTAAGTGCAGTATGTTCTATCGTTTCGCGTCGATCTGTCGATTTTTCAGTACCAAGAGCATTTTTAATTTGCTGTACGCTTAAGACTTGAGGTTCGAAAACAATACAAATACAGTGTTACAAAACGTTGAATGTGATAACTAAAAAAAAAATAGCTGAGGAATCGAATAATATTGTTGAAATTGATGATCAACTTAGAATAAAATGTCTACAGTTTAAATGAAAGATTGGCGAGATGGAAATTTGCAAACAATTGGGAATCATAGCAAATGTCAGCTGAATAAAGCAAACATGTTTGTGGAAACACAAACAATTGGTCCCCCTGTAATTTAGGCTAATAAAAGTATTAAAAAGTTGTGATGAAAATTCATTGTTGACAGTACAAAACTCGGAAAAACACAAATTTTGAATTGTCGTCTACAGATCTAGGGGGTGGGGTGTTAGAAGTGGAGGAAAAAATGTTCTGTTACCAAAGTATTTAAGTATTTTCAACGCTGTGTGTAATACTAGCTGAAAAAATATCAGGGAAAATTTGAAAATTGGTGTGGAAACCCGAGAAAAATTAGGGAAACTGGGAAAATCATTTCTCCGCCATGTGCAGCCAATCGACTGTAGGCTGAATGGGTATCCAAACCTCTCAACCTTGTGCTCCTCAACCTTATGCTATTTTTGCCCAAAAATTTCCGTTCCTGTGATGATCACGTGCGAGAGTGAACCGAGTGAGTACCCGAAGTTGAAACTGATGCTGTTTTCCAGCCCATGAATCTCCGTTTCCGGGATGATCAGAAAAAGCAGTAAAAAAAGTGGCCGGATGAAAATATTTGTCCCCTGCCAATAAGATTGACGATCGCTATCATTTAATTCGAATGAAGAAATTAACCTTGTATTCGGAGTTGACATTCCCGGCTGTGGAATAGAGCAGAAAATTAATTTGCTTATCTCGCCGCGATCATAATTTTATTACGAAATTCGAAAATGAGCACGCAGTTTTCGCAGACGAGTTGTCGTCGAGGCGAATATATTAAAAAATACGTTTTTAAAATAATGCGGCCACGTTTCCAGTGAAATATTTGCCGAAAAAAATTCTTTACTGATGTTCGCAGACGCGTTGAAAAAAATTATCGCAATTTACTTTATACTGTAAACATATAGACTTGTCTAGGTGTAAAGAAAGAGGAGACGAAGGAGGAGGAGTTCAGCGTAAATCAGTTCGATGTACAAATGTACATGTGTTACATCATTTCGAATTTCTGCGAATAATTTTTTGTCGTCGTTTCCACTTTCGAGTGCGTCGTAAAGTGATCGTAGAAGCAGGCACTCTTCAAAAAATTTATTGGACTCGCGCCTATACGGTGGATAATATAAAACATGTTGGTGGAATTTTCTAGGCTGATGTAATATTTAAAATGCTTGCGTACAGAATGCAATTTTTCAAGTTCACTCGTGGTTCTATTCAGTGGGGGAGAATAGTTACACGGTCACAAATTGAAGATCAAGTTCGAGGACTGAATTTTACTAGTACGGAGCACGAGATAGCCACAGAAAGTAATAGCAAAGAGGATGTGTGTTAGTATGTCACTTTCCTTGCTGTGAAGGTGATTATTTTGGGGGTGGCGTTTGTTACGGTCCCAAAAGCTCACTGGAGCTGGGACTTCAAGACAGGAGGAAAACAGAGTTACTCAAAGGCCGCGACCCCGAACATACGCGAAATCAAAAGTTTTTAGACGTGTATTCAGATAAATACCATATTACAGAATGAACTAACAAATTACGAGTAATAATAATAATCATAACCTAGGCGAGAAGAGAATAGAAAAGAGTGTGAGGAAATAGAAGCGTGATAGGGTCGTAATACAAGGACCATGATACATCCGGGGGACCAGAACAAGCTTTCGAGGTAAGCGCGGCTCGGGAAAGGAAAAATGAAAGAAAAAGACGGGAAAAGGAGAGAAACCCAAAAAATTGAATATATCTCTAATATGTATAAAAGTGTTTGTTTATTTGTGTTTGTTCGTGGTTAGCAGGTAAATCGTAAGTGCTCAGGGGGAAGGGGGTACGTACTTCCTGGAAGTGCTCGTATGAACTCTGAATATGTTTTAGGCCATGAAAGGTGTGGTACCCTTATTTTTTTTTTTATTCATTTACATTTTATTTATTTTTTAATCATTATGCACAGTTACAATACGAGACGGGCCTCTCTTTTCCTTCACAGTTATCAGAAGGAGTCCGTCTCGAAATTTTACAATTTCGTATGTATAAAATATTCATAATTATTAGAAGGGGGTCACAAAATTTTACCCCCTATGAACCCTCTATTTTTTTTATTATTTTTTTTTTTTGACTTGGACGTATCGGAAGTGTTCTACATTAAACTTCTTCACGGTGATTGTAACTGCCTCCTTTCAGAAATTATTAAGGGGCAGAAATCTCTAATCTCTAATATACATGTTTGTTCGTCTCTGCCCCTTTTGGCGGATCCAGGGGCGTTAGAAATATGGTATCCATTTCTTTTGACCATCACCGACTCTAAATTCTAAATTACACGCTACTCTGCCTCGGCCTCCCCCCTTTCTTCCTGCTGTGTAGGGATGTTGAGGGTGATGGTGGGGGGCGCCTGGCTGGCTTAGCACTCACTGGTCTCCCTGGGGGTGCGTCTGCATTCTCTGGGGTCTTCTGCCTGTGGTAGGTCAAGGAGGGTTGCTAGTTCCTAATATTTATAATAAAATGGAAAGTATGATATTAAAATGAGATACTTGATAATTGTTATTTTAAAGGGAGTGAGGAGATAAGATAAAGAGTAAATAAAGGAAATAAACTAGTGTATGGGTCGAGGTTTGGTTGCTAAAATAACGCTTCGATATAGTTTTACCTGACTGTGACGAATACTGAGGTGACATAAATAATCTATTTATATGAAGTTGGGCTCGTTCCTTCTGTTACGGTTAATCAATCAAACATCCTTTATTGGTATGACAAATTAATACACTATGATAAAGTGAAAATAACTTAACCGATCCCGTAAAGTGAATCGCAGTCTTATTTGCCCCTTCTTCTGGAATGGCTTTTGCCGTTATTTGACCTTTGGTTATGATGTCCATGGCTGCATCCAGGAGTAGTTGCACGTTTTCAAGTTCTGGTTCTTCCAAATGGTAACCTTCAGTCGATATGTTTACTTCGCCTCCGTTCATAAGATTACTCTAACGTGCACTTTATAAAGTAAAGAGTCAGATACTTTGAAGGAGGAGTACTTAATCACTTACAATTCTCCGATGTCGATCACCGATGCTCGTAGGCTCCAATCTCCAAGATGGCAAGTTGATCAGGCCTTCCACTTCGTTGACTGGATCGTCGCGGACCTCATTCGGAGGCGCTCATTTCTACTTAAGACCGCGGAAGATTTGCGAATTCTTTCAAAATTGTTTTAAAACGCGAATACCGACTGTGCCAGTTGTTAAGGACTTCTCGACTTATCAAAGGGGGAAAAAATAACAAAGACTCAAAATTCTAACTTGAGCTTTACTTCACAAATGCAAAATTATTACATGGTCGAAGATCACATGGAGCTTGACGGAAAAGCTCGTTGATACTAAAACCAAAAACTGATTGATTTCAAAACCGAGTGCACTTAACCTAACCTTAAATCGTGGGCTGGAACTGCATTCCAGGTAATAGCGACGGTGGCAGCATAAATATTGTTGTTTGAATTCCAAATCTATTAAATTTGGTAGTCAGGTGCGAAAAACGCCGAAGGATTCACGCTGTGTTCAAAATTTCATTTTTCTGTTTTTTCTCGTTCTTTGTCGTCTTTTCAATGGAAGGAAAAGCCAGCAACATTTCTTCTTTTTCATCACTACTTTCCTCATCAAAATTATCAAGTATTTCATCGAGGGAATCCATTAAAGTTAATAAATTTGAACGATTGAAACCACAAAACTGAATTTGTATTATATTACATTGTCCACTCTACTATCAGTAGAAAATATTATGTTTGATAGAAAACCAAATGAAAGTAACTAGTCAGAGAAAAGTATCGCTCAGCGACGTTTTAAAGAAAGTGCTCCAGTTACAAAACCCAGGGACGTCGCTGAACATTCACTTTTGACGAAACAGCCCCAGCAGAGCTCGCTGTATGTGTGACGGGCCTTATCTCGAATTAAGAACGCGAAAACTGCACCATATTACAAACTGATGGGAAAACTGTAAGGCTTAGTCGTGTTTGGATGCTAAAGAGTCATTCTCTAGCGGCCTAATGAAATGCCTCGTGCTGTGGTGTATTTGGACGAAAGAATGATTAGTGACCAAAATGTTCCGGGAAAAAAAAAAAACTGAAGTTAGACTCATCTGAAAGAAAATGATAAGGGCGAACGAACACTTAGTTCTCTTCAGTTTTCCAAGATGCTAGAGTTCATTTTACTTGTACGTGTTTTTGTGGTAAAAATACCCTGATCATCTTTTCGTCCACGACACTAGCGGCTCTACAGGAGTATCCAAACGCCATAATAGAACCGACCTCCATAGAAGCTGGATGGCGCATCAATCAGTGATTTTTTTATTTCTGTTCCCAGCCGACAGGAAGCGCTATAGTCGCTAGTGTCCGTTTTGGAACGGGTTATGCTGAAGTTGTGCTGTTCAAGTCACCTGTAAATATCGAACAATGCGAGTTAAATATTTCTGTGAAACCAGTTCCCCATTTCAGTTGAATGAACGATGGATTGTAGTAACATTCGGAAATTGATTTTGAAAAACTCGCTCACCAGGGTAACATAGCAAGCGGAAGAGGGAAAAAGAGGACGAAAAGAAAACAAAAGATGGAAACAATGTATCGCGACAATATTCAAACGTGAATAAATTTTCACCTTGCGTTCATTTTAATAAATTCGTGACTTTTACGGATTCGCGATTCCGTGATATAATTTATCATCAGTCGTTCGTTT
The DNA here is from genome assembly GCA_031841125.1 of Acanthococcus lagerstroemiae. Lineage (NCBI taxonomy): Eukaryota > Metazoa > Arthropoda > Insecta > Hemiptera > Eriococcidae > Acanthococcus > Acanthococcus lagerstroemiae. The sequence goes on along the minus strand of CM063111.1, from coordinate 46,664,660 downwards.
GTATTCGTTTCGGTGCAGTTAAAAGTAATTTTGCTTTCATTTAGATTTTTTTTCTTTTCCTTTTTTGCGGTATTCATTTTCTAAATTACGATGAAAGATGTATCGTGACACGCTTGATGACCTCTTCATCGTTCTAATGATTGATGATCGTACAGCGTCCCACAAAATGCAATGTAACGGTGGGTCACCTTGAACTTGACACGAGCTGGTTATACTGTTTCTGTCAACCAATTAAGGCCGATTGTTACAAGTGGCATAATTTACTCCTACGCTAGCACAACGTGGTGTTGTTCGCAGTCATCTACGAGTTTTTCGAATCCTGCAATATTCTTCCTTAGCACTTTTCTTTTTTCTTTTCCGATGTAATTACGCCGGCGATTATTGCAAATCTTTGGTGGTGTGGGAACTGGAATGATGGATGATACCGTTGTTCTTGAAAACCCGTTTTAATTCGCAGACGATTTTCTTTTTGTAGGCCTCGATTTATGCGGACGTTCTGCTCCTCCTAGGTATTGCGATTCTTGCAGGAGCTAGAGTACTTGTGTGAATTCTGCGATTGCGCATGGATCTGCCATTGTTGTGTATTGTGTGGTTAGCTGAGTGCTGGATGAAACTATGAATTTTGTATAACTTTTACCGTTTTTCTGCTATCATATTGCGATCTTAGACCGCAAGATTATAATTTATTGATTTGAACACAAAATACAGGCGTACTTTCGATAGTAATTATTCTACTAGGGGGCGGCTTCGCGGCTCAACCCCCGGAATTAATGAAATATACGTTAATTTGCACTATAGAAACACAGAATTTTACATAGCGTTAGCTCCTTTTGATCTTTACCCTTATTTTCTACCTGGCCTACTCTCCTTACTATTCCACATACAAATGGAACATATAGCTGCCTTTAGCCAGTCTTCTGATCTCTTTGATCGAATTTGCCATATTGTTCTGTATAACAAAAAATTATTATACATTTTGAAGTAGCTCAGTAGTCGACCATGTATGATATAACCATAGCACATGCGTAAGCTAATTTGGCAATCATATTTACTTTATAAGCCCTAGACATACCCCTTTTTTGTCGTTCTTTGACACCTACCCACAGATTTGTCAGGTATCTAAATGTAACATTATATAGTTTTGACAAGGGAAAATTAATAGGATAGGTACTCCGATGCTCTTACACATTGTTTTTATTCGATTTTGTTTTCAAGTTTAGAACATGGGTAAAGTGGTGTCGTTATCTTCATTATTTCTATGATTAATTTTCAATTGATACTTTTTCAGTCACATTTTGTACAATTGTTCGTGTGTACTGACACCCGACTTCCGTAATCTGTAATTGTCTGCTCTTGAAAACAATTATTCATAGTATATTAAATGAAAACGAGTTAATAGGTCTGTGAGGGATGCATACTTACTCTACTATTCACTCAACATCTCACATTTCTATGAACTCAACGAACGCTTCTGCAAATAGTTGACGTGTGGTTCGTAATTGTACATATTTTGGGTATACATTGGACTTTGTCCTAACAACTCACTTATTTGCCTATAAATGAGAATCTTGAAAGTCATGTTTTGAACTGTACGTATTTAGTTAAAATAATGTTACATATTTTTTGAAAACAGAACGTAATTCTAAGATGTCCACCTCTAGGGGGTTTCACTATCATCGCGTACCTCAGTTATTGAACCAGGTCGGGGTTCGATTTTCATGGGTAGAAATTTGACATTCTTTTGTATTTGAAGCGCTAAGGAGTACCATTATGCTTGTAGGTGTCCACATGAAGTCTTCCAAAGGAGTTGCATTATCATGAAACCCTGTGTATACCTATACATCGTATACATACAGTTTGGGATTTGTTTTAAACTGTAGCAGTGAGAACGTCTTTGTATACAATATTTTGTATGTGATTAAACTCATTAGCATTTTTGGCTCCCACTATTTGTATTTTTATGCCACCCCATAGACCGACATCGAGAAAGGGCTACATATAACTGACCGTGATCAAAAATAGGTTTTTGTTGATTTATTCGCATACCAACACGATCAACACTTTGACCTTGACTTTTATTAATTGTCATTGCAAATGCCAAGCGCACTGAAAACTGTTTCCTATTTAAAACAAATGGTAAGTCATGACTATCCTTTGAGTTCAGTGTTATGCGTGGAATGGCAACAATGTTACCGTGTTTGTCGCCTGTCACGATAGAGCAATACAGAATACTTTTATCTATCTTCCTAGTTACTAATCTTGTCCCGTTACAAAGTCCATCATTGATGCAAATGTTCTTTATTAACATTACGACACATCCCATTTTCAGTTTTAGTCTATGTTGTGGTAAGCCAGAAAGATTGAGTGAAGTAAGATACTTAAGTTAGTACCGTAGCATCAGACTATCGTTGCTGGTAGTATCTCCATCTACTGCTGTGGCCCAGTCATTAAGACATTCACAGACAATTTCCTCTCCAGGTAATGCATTCAGTACACTCATATTTAACAGCTCCACTTCATCATTTCATGGGGCAAGCAGTATGCTATTCGTTAATGAATTTTCTGAAATGTCTCCAAACACTTCGGAAATTAGGTCGTTTACGCATAACATTTCTGGAGGAATTTCAAGTTCGTCCAGTTCTTCATTGCCCACAGATAGCGACCATTTACTAAAAACTTCTGAATCTGATCCCATATTTTGAATAAGTTTAAAACACCGGAACTGTGACCACAGAGGTGAACTTGTTAACGTTGCTTCAATTATTTGTCGTTTGCCTGCTTTCTTAACAAGTGTCCCAGGTATTACAGGTTTTTTCCGAGACGGGTTGTCCATCCATTTCTGTCCAGTAAAGATCCAATTTCACGATTTAAAAAAAAAAAACGGGAGATCGATTCGTAAAACTTTTTGTATATCTATTGATCGATGATGGTGGGGCGTATGGCGGTGCACGCAAGCCAAATTGTCCTCGGTACACCCCATGTTCTAACTTAATTTGGAATTACCCCGATTGGGTGAAGGGCTGAATCACTGAGTGTAACAGGTAGTCAAGTCGATGTTTTTGCAATGATGGCCTATGTTGACCATCATCCATCATGATCTCAGCCAGCAAAGTCTTACTTTATAAAAATTGACTCGATAAATGGGCCCTTCACATGTGCCAAAGTTGATGATTCCGTGGGATCGTGCTTCATTGTTCTGTGTTTTTTAGAAGGTTCTGCATCATGATTTCGATGAACTTGTTCGAGAAGTTGGCAAACATTTGCGCGGCGTGCGAACTCGTTAATAGCTGCGTTAATTTATGCACGGTTGTGGCCTGTCACACTGGCGCTTGGAAATATTGACGTTTTAAAAGCTTCAATATTGGAGATTAGTTTTGTTTGATTTCACATCTGGAGCCAGTCTACTGTCTCTTATGATACCTTTAAGGTGTTTCCTGTAAGCCGAAGTAAAATTTTCGCGTTAATTTATGCCGAAAATATTACGCCGAGTCATGCTCACAATTAGCCCGGACTAACGGCTGATGTATAATTTATTGGAATTTTTCTCCTGTAGATGCGTTACCGGTGAATTTGTCTTACAGCGAGGATAGAGCTTTTCAGTTTATCCAATAATTATGCGTACGACCGGTTCCTACCATCACGTGAAAGAACTGAACGCTATATAAATGTGTTGAAGTAGTTGTCTAACTAGACCCCGTGTACGTGCGTATATATTAACAAATCGAGAGATTATGCGCCAGATTACAAATGATGTAATGGTCTATCGTGATAATGACTGAGTTGAATTGGACACGAATAAACTTGTGTCAGGTTACCCAAATAATAATAATAATAATAATAATAGCTTTTATTAGGATAAGTTTCCATACGTAGAATAAACCGGGAAAAGGATCGTACATCGCAGTTTAGTTATTATCCTGGGCCCACCTTTGGGCATAAGCCTCCCCAACCCTCGCCCACCAACTGCGAACCCTAGCATCACTGCCCCTGAATAAGACGATCTTCCCAAAGATTCGGTCCAGACTAGGTCAAGAGCGTGTAGTATTTTGACTTGGATGCCCTGCGTAATATTGTTACTCAAGCGCCATTTAATATTTTTGATGGCAAATTTAATTACTCCTAAGAAATACCTAGCTCTCAATGAATTTCCGGACTTTTGGAAGGTAAGCAAAATACAACTATTGAATAAAATCGGAAAGAAACCCGAACTGCCAAACTCTTATCGACCTATTTCACTGTTACCTAATTTTGGTAGAGTGTATGAAAAAATTATCCGAGAAGAAATTACAAAAGAGATAGTAACAAAAAAAGTCCTTCATAACAATCAGTTTGGGTATATAAAGAAAAAATCCACAGAAAAAGCAATCCATAAATGTCTTGAAACTATTGAAAAATATAAAAATGAATTAAATTACAAAATTATAATACTAATTAGTTTTGACATCAGTGGCGCCTTTGATTCAATTAAATGGTCGTCAATTTTAGAAAGCCTAAAACAAAATAAACTACAGAATAACATAATAAATATTGTCAAAAACTTCCTAGAAAACAGAGAGATACGATTTTATAATAACAAAGAAATTGTACATAGTCAAAAACTAAAGGCAGGTGTACCACAGGGATCTGCGCTATCACCCACCATCTTTAATATTGCGATGGCCAAAGTACACCACAATTTCAACACTGGTAAAAATATGGAATTAATCAGCTATGCTGACGACATACTGCTAATAGCTGGAATGCGTAACAACAATGATATAAATACAATAAACAGGGGAATTGAGACAATCTATAATACATTGAAAGAATTTGGATTAAGCTTAAACCCAGAAAAAACAAATGCAATCCTAATAACTAAGAAACACAATAAAGTAACAATGAAGAAGGACATCGAAAAACTGTTAAAGCTCAACAATACAAATCTAAACTTTCAGAAGGAAATGAAATACTTAGGTATGATATGTGATGAAAACTTAAACTTCACCAGTCATGTGAATTATATAATACAAAAAATTAAAAAATACTATAGCAGGATAACAGCTTTATATAACAATACTTTCGGACTAAATTTCACGGACAGAAAAATCTTATATACGGCACTATTTAGATCTATTGTGGAATATGGCAGCACAATATACTACCCTAAACTGAGCAAAAGCAACAAAAATAAAATCAAAAAGGAACAGAGGAAAATATTATTAAACGTCATATCAGCCTACAGAACAGTATCTTATTCGGCAACTAATGTCATTGCAGGAATTCTGCCTATTGAACTACAAATTGAAAAAACCAACAACGTTAAAAAAATTAAATGGTCTGGCATACGTGAAAAGGAGAAAAAAATAAAAATCAGGGATATTAATGAAAGATATATTGACGTTTGGCAAAAACAATATGAAACAGACCAAACTGGTAGGAGAACCTTCAAATTAATCCCAAATATAGAGTACAGAATTATAAACAAAGATCTGAAACCAAACTTTTATCTCACACAATTTCTAACAGGTCACGGAAACTTTGGTGAATATCTGAAAAGATTCAAAATTAATACTAAAATTCAAAAAAAAAAAAAAAAACCGACTCGCCAGATCACACATTTTTGAGCTGTCCAGCATTCAAAGAAATGCGGAAAAAGTTTGGAATAAAAAACAGTTATAACCAATGGTTCATAAACAAAACAAAAACAATAAATACAATAAATTATGTAGGCAAAATTATGAAAAATAAAAAATAAAGAAAAACCCAACAGTTAATCCGGCCCTTCCTTCGATGTTCATATTATAATTTACAAAGCATGTAGTTTTAGAGGATAGATTACATTAAGTTTTAATTTAAGTTGAATAGTTTTGTCGGTTATATGTATAATGTTCCTGTGATGACCCGATGACTACGGAAAAACCAAGATTGGTAAAAGTAGTCCTCGGGTCAATACAAATCACACATGTAATTTAAAAAAAAATAAATTAATTAAAAAAAAAAAAAAAAAGTCGGTGATGAAGATAGGAGCTTGGCTAATAAGAATAAAATAAACAATTTTACATGTTGCTGGTTGGATACCACCTCCTCCACAAGGTCTCTGGAAAAAGACGAAATCGTAAACTCAGTGAACTTCAGGTTTACTGGTAGAATATTCTCTGCAGACTGTTGTATCACATGACATTGTAGGGCTTGGTATACCCCTTGGTTTATACCTCGCCGGAGAGTGGATGGCACATGGGTATCCACAACAATTTTGCATGCCTTACCTCGAAAATTCGGCATTTGGATATGTATACGAAACGAACTAAATAATACTGTGTTACATGCTCACCGAGTTCGTGAGAGAAATAATGACAAATGTTATGATACCGACGGACTTTATGAGCAACGCGAAAATAACTTGAATTTTGGTTTTAGTTTTCAAATGAACTTTTAATAAATATTCATTTACATTAAGACGGCTCCGAGGCCTGCTTCGAATGTACTAGTAATCGACTAACTCTGACTACTGAACTGATTCTACTGATATACTACTTCTGATTACATCTTACTCTTATATACAAATTATTATCAGAATACCAAAGCGGCACTGTTGGCCTGCGTGATTATATGTATCGAAAATGCATGTACAAAACAAATATCAATAATAGAAACCGAGATGGAATGATCGAAAGTTAATATTTGTAAATCAAAGGTAAACTGGAGTTTGGAAAATGAAATACATGATAAGGCTTAGAGCCCGGTTATTATATTACGCATATTTACAAAATAGCATGAAGGAGATGCATGATGTTGATGGTGGCACGACAGTGTCCACAAGAAATACTTAAAGTTCATGTAAATAAAAGGGAAAACGCATTGAACGATAATAACAATAATGATTATAATAAACTGCATATGTACGATAAAAATATGATGAAATGTTAGGGGACAAAGGGGACTCTAACACAAAGTTCCGAATTTCCATACTGTATTAAACACTTTTCATATTTACAACTTGACGGAGCTTAACTATAGGCGACTTCCAACCAAATGTTGGTCAATTCCAAATCGAAATGCACTTAATTTGACTTAGCTTTAAGTTTTTATAGCCACAAGAGGAAAGATCAGTAGCTTGTCTCAGATCGAAGTCTGATTGAAGTTCAATAGTTACGTGTGCTTTGTCTGATTACCTTTAGCTAGATCGAAAGAGTTGAGAAACGTACTTTACTATTTACTTTAGATGTTCGCTATTACTGTATGCCTGAATATCGTACTTTCGACGGATGCTCGGTATATTACCGTAACACCTCCCCCCTAAAAGAAGAAAAATTTTGAGTGAAATGAAAAAATTTTGCCCCAATACGATTTTAGATTTTCCAAAAAAAAATTACTGTCTAATTTTTCCTCTTGCGCTGCATGTCAATACTTATACTTAACAAAAGAATGATAAGAAATATATCTATATGTAGGTATTACAGAGTAAGAAAAAAAAGAAAGAAAGAAATAGAAAAAAAAAGATTTTTTTGACATACTTGGAATAATAATAATAATAATAATAATAATAATAATAATTATAATAATAATAATAATAATAATACAGAAAAACATACACATTTTATTCCTCGTTTTTATCGCTCTCCAGTCCACTGTCGCTATCTGCGTTGTGGTGTAGATCTTCGTGTGGGTCGTAGCCTTTGTTTATTAGCCAGTCATAAACCCTTTCGTGGTGACGGTCGTTCCGGCCAACCACCGGTGATTATAGCGTGACGTGTCTCCGTTGTCTAACTTTGATGCGATAGTCTAGGCCTGTGATTCCCAGTAGGTCTTCCAGTAGGTTGACGTAGATTTCTGGTATGGAACCTTGTACTTTTTGTTGAGTATCGTTCTCAGTTGACAGCTTTTACACGAAGTTACGTATTTAATAATGTCTTTTTTCATTTTCGGCCAATAGTATTTTTCTGTGATTTGTTCATACATCCGTTTTACTCCTGGATGTCCTGCATTTAACGTCACATGATGGTCGTCTAGAATTTTTTGTCGGTTTTCCTTTAGTACCATAATCTTTTCGTCTGTACAAATCGTGATTTTGATTTTTGTTTTTTCAAATACTCGTATTATTAAATTTTTGAATTTTACAAAATTAATGAAATCATTTTTGTCCGTTGTCGAAATGAAAATTTCTTCAATGTTGTTTGTAATCAAAAGATGTTTTAAATTTTCTGTACATGTGGCTACGTCTTCTAATTTTGCTTTGTCAGTCGCATTATTTTTGTAAAAACACAAAAAAATATTTCGTTTTTTACTTTTGATATGGTAAATTTCGCTAATTTTGCTATTTTCCGGAAATTTTTTCAGTCCGAATCGTTTAAATTTTTCTATTTTCCTTGGCTTTTCTGACATAATAGGCATGCGTATTGCTATTTTTGATTTCGAAAAAATTTGAGTCTTTTATTACTTCCAAAGTCGTATTTCTTTCTTCATTTGTTGTTGTCCCACTTGTAATTTTCAACATCTTTTCCATTTTTACTTCCGTTAAAGGATTTTGTATCCTACTTAAAGCGTCTGCGATTTTGTTAGTACAACCTGGTTTATAACGTATGTCGAAATCATATTCTTCTAATTTCAGTCTCCATCGAAATAGTCGTGAATTTCCTCCTTCCTTTACTTTTGATAGCCAAATAAGTGGTCTATGGTCCGTATAAATTTCGAATTTGTATCCAAATAAGTAATGTCTAAAATGTTGTACCGACCAAACAATTGCTAAAAATTCCTTTTCAGTTGTTGAGTAGTTACATTCCGCTTTATTAAGAGTTCTACTTGCAAATGCTATCGGTCTGTCTTTTGGTATTTCTCCTTGACTTAAAACTGAGCCTATTGCGTAATTTGAAGTGTCCGTTGTCAGTATGAATGGTTTGTTAAAATCTGGAAATTGTAAAACTAAGGGTCCTGTTAAAAATTCTTTTAATTTTGTAAAGGCTTCTGCTTGTTCAGTCTTCCAATTAAAATCTTCCCCTTTTTTCAATAATTTTGTTAATGGTTTCGTTATTTTCAAACAGTTTGCTATAAAACGACGATAGTATCCTGATAAACTAAGAAAAGTCTGTAAAGTCTTTACATTGTGGGGTCTGGTGTAATTTTTTACACTTTCAATTTTTGCTGGGTCTGGTTTGCACCCTTCTTTGCTTATGATATGTCCTAACTAAGTGTCATCTTTTCTCAAAAATTCACATTTTTCTGGTTGTAATTTCAAGTTTTTTTTCTGTAGTTTTTCTAATACTATTTCCAGTTTCCTATTATGTTCGTCTAAACTTCTTCCAAAAAGTATGATGTCGTCTAGATATATATACGAGGCATTGGTTTGTGGTCATTCCCTTCGAGCATTTTTGTATAGCTGCCATAAATGTACTAGGCACTGAGGTCAATCCAAATGATAAACGTAAGAATTCAAAATGTCCACAAGGCGTTGAGAAAGCTGTTTTTTCAATATCTTCCTCCTTCATTTTGATTTGGTGGTATCCCAAAGCTAAATCCAAAGTTGAAAAGTATTTTGCGTTTCCCAAATGTTCTAAAATTTCCTCAATGTTTGGTACGACTGAAGCTTGACCTACTGTTACTGCGTTTAATCTACAATAATCAATAACAATTCTCCATTTTTTATTTCCATTTTCGTCTAACCTCTTTTTTGGTACAATCCATAATGGAGAATTCCATGGTGGTGAGACACTTTCTCGTATTATTCCTTCCCTTAGCATTTTTTGTACTTGTTTTTCAATTTCAGTTTTCAAACTCTCTGGTTGCCTATAATTTTTTATGTTTATGGGGGTGTCTGTTTTTACCCTTATGGCATGTTCCGTTATGTTGGAGCACATTAAATTGTCTCCTTTCAAATAAAAAACATCGTTAAACTTTTTGCAAATTTCAAGTAATTTCTCTTTTTCTTCCCTATTCAAATGTTGAAATGTTACGTGCTCACCGAGTTACGAGAGAGAATAACGACACGATTCATCTTAACCCTTTTATTACACGAATTTTCACATTTTACTTCGCGATTCGGCTTCGACGGAAAGGTTACATCGTTGGTTCGATTGAGAAATGAATGCTCTTAAACTAGCCTTAATCTTTAGTTTTTATAGTCTTAAGAGGAGAGATCAGTAGTTTATCTCAGATCGAAGTCTGATCGAAGTTTAGTACGTACGAGTACTTCGTCTGATTACTTTTTAGATGGTTCGAAAGGGTTATCATTATTTGCTTTTGGTTGATGATATTGCTGTATGCCAGAATATTATACTTTAGACGGATGCTCGGCGGATGCTCGGCGTATTTCCGTAACACCTCCCCCCTAAAAGAAAAATTTTGAAAGTAATGAAAAATTTTTGTCCCATCAAAGGAGAAGAGAAAAAAAAAAAAAAAATTTTTGTTTTCCAAAATGATTACTTCCTGATCTTTCCTCTTGCGTTATACGTCAGGCAAAAACATGATAATAATAGGTGGATATATACAAGAAGAACAAGAGAGAGAAAAGAAAAATTAAAAAGATAAAAAAAAAATAAGATAAGAAGAATAATAATATGGGGGTATATATAAAATTTTTTACTCTTCGTCCCTGTCGCTTTCGAGCCCGCTGTCGCTGTCTGCGTTGTGGTGAAGGTCGCCTTGACGTGGTTCATAGCCTTTGTGTACGAGCCAATCGTATACTGTGGTGTGAGTGTGATCCCTTCTTCCGACTGTCGGTGGCTTTAGCGCGATATGTCTCCGTTGTCTGAGGCCCATTCGGAAATCGAGGCCGGTTAATCCGAGGATGTTGTCCATCATGATGACGAACGCCATCGGGAGGGTTCCCTTTACCGTTTCCAGCGTATCTCCTTCGATGAATTGGAGTATCAATTTTAACGCTTTACTGATTGGCTTGATGTCGGTTGGTACTACCTCGGCTCCCGTGAAATGTATTGCGCATTCCTCCGGTCCTTCTGATGGTGTTATTTCCGCTGTAATTGCGCCCGTCGTAAGTATATCGGTGGCCGCATCTATGAACAGCTGAATGTTCTCTATTTCTGGTTCCTCGAGACTTTCAATCGTTATTGACAGGTTTACGGTGCCTCCATTGTCTAGGTTTTTCACGTAAAAGTGCAGTGCTCGTAGGAGTACTTTCACATCGTTAAAATTTGCTAACAATGGTACTCGCAGAAAGAATGGCGGACTCGACATTTTTACTATGACTACTTTTGATTTCGCACAACGAGAATTTACTTTACTGTTTTTTTACAAATTATTGTGAGGTTTGCATGTTTGGGTTTCTTATTTTATAGAGAATATTTACATGGATTTTCTGTTTTTTGAACTTTGTACCTCTTATTTTTCATTGTACAGGTATATCGTAATTTAATATATTGCTGGTGGTTATCGGTGGTTGTGGTAACGGACTTTGTGGATTTCTTGTTGTTGTTCTAGTCATATCAACATAGTGAGGGTTTAAAGGATGTAGTTCCATTCTTATCGGAGACGTATCATTTGAGTCCCTTTCGTGAGGACTTTGGCTTCGGTTCGTTTGTTTCTTTGTACAACACCAGTCCAGATAATATTTTAGACAGTATCTGGTTTTTGCCAAGATAAATATAGCGAGAATGATGGCTATTATCCCGATTGCCATTGACATGTAATTTGTCGTTTTCGTTATTTTTTCTTGTTTTTCTTTTTGGTCGAAAATTTGATCGTAATCTTGTAGTTTCTTGTTTGCTTGCCGGAGATTCCAAGTATCGAGTTTTTCTAGTTTTATTGGGGTGAAATTTACTTTTGAGTATGGTAGGTTTTCTTTCCATTCTGGGATTTCCGAAAATTCTGGTGATAAATCTACGTATTGTGGTGGGTTTTTCTTGCTAGACATTAAAATATTATTTTTTGTTGTTGCTTCGCAAGAGGGGGGTAAGAGAAGAATACCGATATTTTTTAGTTCGAAGTCTGTTATTTTTTTGATTTTTTCACATGTGATTTCCATCTTTGTGGATTTATCCAAAACATACAACCACCGATTTCCATGAAGCTTATTAAATATACTAATTTCTAAATATACTATTTTTGTTTGACATGTTGATGGTATTTCTTTATTCATGCTGGTTAACATTGATGAAATACAGCTGTCCTCTGCTTTTTGTTGGCTTATTTGATTTTCTGTGCATAGGTGATAGTTCTCTTCCAGTTCCACGCATGTTGATAGGTCCTTGAGTGGAATGTGTTTGGAGTGCGTTTAGTCCGTGATCAGGTATTGGGTGTCGGAGTCGAGGAAAAGATAGGTATGATTTTCACTTGGGATTTTCATGGGTATAGGATGTAGTTTATAAAGTGCAAAGTTTGTTTCCATAACTATTGGTACTTGAATTTGAAAGATTAAGAGGTTTTTCGGCGTTAAAAATGCATCTATTTTGCATAAGTCAATATACTTAAAAATTGTTAAATAATTCGTATCGAAAGGAAATTTTCTATCCTGGGGTAATTTTGCTTTCTCTAATTCTCTGCTTAGTTTTGCTGGTGTAATAATAAAAGGATGAATTATGTCTCTTTTTGCGAATAAGATTGCATTGACCATTTCATCATATTGGGTTAAAGTTTTTTCCAAAGTTTCTACTAAAAAATTTTCGTGCATTCCTAATTCTTGAAGAAATTTAATTTCATCTATCTTTTCTTCCCAATTTTTGATTAAGTTTTGTAGTTTCTCAAAATTTTCGTTTAATGTTTTTTGTGATTTCTGGGAATTGTTTGCGAGTATTTCCATGTCTGTCAGTGTTGTTTCCATGATATGCAATTGTCCTTTCATTACCTCTTCTATTTTTCTTTGATGTGTGTGTGGTAGATTTAAAGCCTCGTCGTAACGTTTTTTGTCTTCGTTATCTGGGGTTCCTATTATCCACTTTAGAAATGTCGATAAGCCTGGTGCGATCCCGTTTTCAAAAAATCTCCTATTCCTTATTTTTCCTTTTTTCGTTTTTGGGTTTACCTCTAGAATCGAATTTTGGTTACCAATTAAATGCTCTATATTTTCAAATTTTTCCGTCAGTTTGTCTACGTATGAACTTATGAATTTCAATTGTTGGCTGCATTGTGTCGTTATGCTTTTTAATATTAGGGATATACATAACCCATACGTATTTCGTACTTCTTCTTGTAATTTATTTTTGTACGCTTTTTGTGTTGTCATATTTAGAAAGGTTATCATTCGGAATGCTTCATTTGTAATTTTTGTCCTCCCAAAATGTTCAAAGTAAACTCCCGTATATGAATTTAGTTCCATGATTGTAGGATTTTCGATTTCGGATTCATCAATATTAAATGTGCTCATTGCGAATATTTGGGGGATAAAATTCAAGAAAAACAAGACTTTCAGGACATTACTCATTTTGTTCGTTTCTACCTGCAACATAAGGTTTTACCATGTCAGTATGATAATTTTGACTTTTATATTTCTTGATCTTTATTTTTAATGAATTACTAGGGTTGACTTGTTCCACCGTGTAGGGTCCTGAATATGTTGGTGATAATTTTTTTGTTTTTCCCTTCTGTATTGCTTTATTTTGAATTAACACTTGATCTCCCACTTTGTAATTTTTTGGTTTGTGATGCGTTTTATCGTATTGCCCTTTCGATCTTTCTTTTGCTTTTTCTATTTTTTCTTTCGCGATCTGATGAATTTGGTTCAGCCTTACTTGCAAATTGCTGTAGTAGTCATCGTAAGTGTATTTAAATTTTGGCGTTCCCGAAATTGAATTGGGAATGAAAGCTTTATGGCCAAATACTAGTTCGTAAGGTGTTTTTCCCGTTGTTTCGTGTACATGAGTATTGTAAGAAAAGAGTGCATATTGTACGTATTCGTCCCAGTCATCCTGATTTGCGTTAATGTAATGTTTCAGGTAGTCTTTTAAAGTTGAGTGCCAACGTTCTAGTGCTCCATTACTTTGGGGTCTATAGACTGACGTGAAAATGTGTTTCGTTTTTAACAATTTCGTTAAGTCCCTTATAATTTCTGACGTAAAAGATGGACCATTGTCACTGATTATATTTTTTGGTAATCCCATTAATGATGAAAATTTCAAAATTTCTTTTGCGATTGTTTTGGCTTCTTGATTTGGAACTGCTACTGCATATGCGAATTTTGTTAAATCGTCTTGTATTGTTATCAAGTATTCGTTCCCGTTTAGAGTTATTGGCATTTTCCCTACCGTATCAATAAAAATTCTCTCGAAAGGTTCCGAGGCTGTTGTTGTAATTTCCATAGGTGCTTTTGTCGGATTCCTATTTATTTTGTTTAGTTGACAGCTTTTACATGAAGTTACGTATTTAATAATGTCTTTTTTCATTTTTGGCCAATAGTATTTTTCTTTGATTTGTTCATACATCCGTTTTACTCCTGGATGTCCTGCTTTTAACGTCACATGATGGTCGTCTAGAATTTTCTGTCGATTTTCCTTTAGTACCATAACCTTTTCATCTGTACAAATCGTGATTTTAATTTTTGTTTTCTCAAATACTCGTATTATTAAATTTTTTAATTTTCCAAAATTTATGAAATCATTTTTGTCCGTCGTCGAAATGAAAATTTCTTCAATGTTATTTGTAACCAAAATGTTTTTTAAATTTTCTATACATGTAGCTACGTCTTCCAATTTTGCTTTGTCAGTCGCATTCTTTTTATAGAAACACAAAAAGAGATCTCGTTTTTTATTTTTAGCATGATAAATTTCACTAATTTTGCTATTTTCCGGAAATTTTCTCAGTCCGAATCGTTGAAATTTTTCTAGTTCCCTTGGCTCTTCTGACATAATGGGCATGAGTATTGCTATTTTTGATTTTGAAAAAATTGAGTCTTTTATTACCTCCAATGTCGTATTCCTTTCCTCATTTGTTGTTGGCCCACTCGTGATTTTCAACATTTTCTCCATTTTTACTTCAGTTAAAGGATTTCGTATTCTACTTAAGGCGTCTGCGATTTTGTTAGTACATCCTGGTTTATAACGTATGTCAAACTCATATTCTTCTAATTTTAGTCTCTATCGGAGTAGTCGTGAATTTCCTCCTTCTTTTACTTTTGATAGCCAAATAAGTGGTCTATGGTCTGTATAGATTTCGAATTTGTATCCAAATAAGTAATGTCTAAAATGTTGTACCGACCAAACAATTGCTAAAAGTTCCTTTTCCGTTGTTGAGTAGTTACATTCCGCTTTATTAAGAGTTCTACTTGCAAATGCTATCGGTTTATCGTTTGGTATTTCTCCTTGACTTAAAACTGAGCCTATTGCGTAATTTGAACTGTCCGTTGTCAGTATGAATGGTTTGTTAAAGTCTGGAAATTGTAAAACTAAGGGTCCTGTTAGAAATTCTTTTAATTTTGTAAATGCTTCTTCTTGTTCAGTCTTCCAAATAAAATCTTCCCCTTTTTTCAACAATTTTGTTAATGGTTTCGTTATTTTCGAATAGTTTGGTATGAAACGACGATAGTATCCTGATAAACCAAGAAAAGTCTGTAAAGTCTTTACATTGTGAGGTCTGGTGTAATTTTTTACACTTTCAATTTTGGCTGGGTCTGGTTTGCACCCTTCTTCACTTATGATATGTCCTAGGTAAGTGACCTCTTTTCTCAGAAATTCACATTTTTCTGGTTGCAATTTCAAATTGTTTTCCTGTAGTCTTTCTAAAACTATTTCCAGTTTCCTGTTATGTTCGTCTAAACTTCTTCCAAAAAGTATGATGTCGTCTAGATATACAAGGCATTGGTTTGGGGTCATTCCCTTCAAGCATTTTTGCATGGCTGCCATAAATGTACTAGGCGCTGAGGTCAAACCGAATGGTAAACGTAAAAATTCAAAATGTCCACAAGGCGTTGAGAAAGCTATTTTTTCAATATCTTCCTCCTTCATTTTGATTTGGTGATATCCCGAGGCTAAATCCAAAGTTGAAAAGTATTTTGCGTTTCCCAAATGTTCTAAAATTTCCTCAATGTTTGGTATGACTGAAGCTTGACCCACTGTTACTGCGTTTAATCTATGATAATCAATAACTATTCTCCATTTTTTATTTCCATTTTCGTCTAATCCCTTTTTTGGTACAATCCATAGTGGAGAATTCCATGGTGAGACACTTTCTCGTATTATTCCTTCCCTTAGCATTTTTTGTACTTGTTTATCAATTTCAGTTTTCAAACTCTCTGGTTGCCTATAATTTTTTATGTTTATGGGGGTGTCTTTTTTTACCCTTATGGCATGTTCCGTTATGTTGGAACACGTTAATGTGTCCCCTTTCAAATAAAAAACATCGTTAAACTTTTTGCAAATTTCAAGTAATTTTTCTTTTTCTTCCCCATTCAAGTGTTCCGTTCGTATTTCATTTTCCAAACGTTCGTTCCTAGTTTTAGGTGTGGACTTTGTTTTCCCTGCTATCCCTATCTTTTTCGTTCTATCGTTCTGGTCAAAAATTATTGCGTTTTGTTGTTCGAAAGGTTCGAGTTCAATTTCGAGTGGTACATATTTGTAATCAGTGTCTGATGTGTTTAGTTGCATATGCAGTGTGCTGATGTATTCAAGATAGTTGCATACACTTTTGACCTTTGATCTACCTTTGTTATTGCTTTGGATACGAGTAAATTTGTACCTATATCAATTTCTGGCATTCCTTCTTCAATCTCGGGATTTAGAATTTTGACCTCTACTACTGTTTCTGTTCTGGCTTTTAGAATCGTGAATTTATTTTCTTGCGAGTCAGGGCTTCCTAATTTTAAAGTTTTCATATTCGTATCTTCTTGGATGTACAAAATTTTGATTGGGATTTTGTCATTTTTCAAAACTAAAATATCTTTTTTGTAGCTAATAATCTTACAAAATTTTTTCATGAAGTCTATTCCTACTAGCCCATTGAAAGGTATTCCTGAGGGTCCGTTTATTATATGAAATTTCTGCTTCAATTTCATTTCACTAGGGGGTTCCAAATTTATTACATGAATTAATTTGTAGATTCTTGTTAACAGCAAAATATATTTCTTACATTTTTTTGTATTCTCAACAAAACATTCCAATTTTAGACTTGTTGTACTTACGCACTTAATTTTTACTCCGCTATCTTGTGATACGTGATCATTTATTTTTCCTTGGTTAACTTACTATAACCAATAACTAACCCTGTATTTTTACACTCCCCGCGTTGAGACAGCCGCTCCTAAAAAAAACATTGACAATGTTGCCACATATCTTCATTTCGAGTTTCTAGTTGAAGCAACATTTAGTAGCTGGCTATACATTGAGCAGAACTGTAGAATACCTGGTGAGTGAAAAAGAAGCTGTTTCGCGTTACCAAGTTTTTGTTCAGTCACGTCACACTCACTCTGAATATCCCTGCATATAACGTTGCAAACAGTTTCTCGAGGGTTTTCTAATGAACAGACATAACAAAGGTAGCAGTTCTCCTACAGCATTGCCATTTGCCACAAATCATAATTAAAGCAGAAAATTTCGTACTGTACTTGGCTCCTCTTTTTACTATTACTCTCTTAGCACTTGGATCATTTGTGAGCTTGCTCGTTGTAATTCCAAATATTCTCTGTTGGAACAGTTCAGTTTCAGCTTTTGTTACTGTTGCGGGTTTTGCCCAGGTATATGTATGTCACTGTGTTACTGAGCTGTTTCGCTTTGCCCATGGTCAGCACTTTGAAGCCCATATTTTTTGAGCTTCGAGGGCATGGAAGTTTGAGATATACCATTTCTGTGAAAACCAAACGTGATCTGTTTCATTTGAAACTGCATCTTGATTTTGGTTGGCTGAGAAGATTTTAGTTTTTCTCTGAGTCGTGGTGAATAACATGAACTTTAACTGGCATTAGTAGATTCTTGGGGGAGGATTATCATCCCCATCTTGAGATATAAGATTAGACATGTGAATATCGGGTACAGAGGTCGATCTAGTATTGTGAGCGCAAGTTATTATTCAAGCAAGTATCTTGATGCGCTTGAGTCCTACCAACTGCGCCAAAGCTGCGTGTTTATGGTCTCAAATGACTCACCTTGGCGCCTCAACGGCTTGGAATCATTGAACGCAAGTGTTGGGAGCTTCACTCCGAAGGCCGTGAAATCAAGCACAACAAGTGAAGTCAACTTTGAAAGAGTGTTTTAATTATAGCTAAGAGTACTATTCCAAAGCTAGTGCCCAAGAGGAATACAGTAAAAACAATGATTAGATCAAGATGAACGAAAGAAGAATAATGAAAAATAAATTAGTTAATGAAAGTGAAAACGTTTGTGACTAGGAAGTATTACCCCCATATTTGGGTTCAGAGGTGTATAACAGTAGGAGCAGAAATATGGGAAAACGAATCTAATAATATCAGTGAGGAGATAAGCTATGCGTTGTGTTATGGGATGAATTGAAAGATCAATATGTACATACAGGATGGTTCAAAAAAAAAAACATGACATTGATGTATGTAGCAATATGAAAAGTATTATAATGCGAAGGAACGAAAAACCGTTGTGTGGAATGGATAGGATAAAGGAGGATCCTAATAGCTACAGTGAACCTTAAGGCAGCAAACTACCAGAAGATACCTAAGGTCTGGTGTCAAATTTGATCGAACTCGAAGTTGAATTGCAAAAAATGTCCGTTGCGACTGCGCCAAAAATTAGTCCTGTTATGGTCGCAAATGGTTCAATTGGCTTTGAATCAAAACAGCGCGTTTAAAGCTCGGTTACTCAAAGGCTACAATTCACGAACATAAACGGAGCGCGTACCTATTAAATAAAAGACAGCTGTAATGAGTTGCACATTTATGTACAGGCGTCAAAGATCCAATTAGGTGGAAATGGAAAGAAAAAGCAAATACTGGTTGCGTACATTAATCATTCTGGGGTAAGATGCATAGGGTTGTGCCTAAAAGTTGAAATTTTCTAGTCTATGAAGTAAGAAGAATTTCTACCGAGTTGATGAACTTGTCGGCAATGGTGTTACCAAGTTCTCACTGTTTGCCGAGTTCATGAACTAAGCGATGGAAATACACTGTTGTGTACTGATTCGTTAACGGGCTAATATAGGTGCAGGATTGGAAGAAAATAGCGTAAAAATATTTGAATGTAAATTAGTCTTTAATGTAAAAAATCAGGGGGGAGGATTTTTTGTAACTTTATATTTTTGCGTGCCCTCTCCGGCTGGCATGATTAGTTTTCAAACAGCGGCACAATTTTGAACTATAATCAGCGGCATCGGAACATTGCTGATATCCTTGCCCATTGCCAGCAGACATAGCTCTGACAAGGTGGCAACCTTTATATTTTGTAGTGTGGAAAGCATTTTTTCCAAGCTTATTATCAATTTTTCCTGCTATAGTCCTGATTTGAAATTTACCGTCTTCCCCTTTCTTGATGATCCTTATAGCAATGGCAGTATCACCAGTTCAGCTGTAGCAGACTTTCTCTGTCAGTGAGTTCTAGAACTGTCAGATTTTCATTGTCAGATCGTCCTACTGAAGGCGGAACAGTCACAGTTCGGGTTCAAATACAAGGACTAGAAACACAGGAAACCATATTTGTTGTGCAAGTGCTAGTGCAAAAATGATTGGAACATCAGATGGATGCATACCTGTGCCTTGTAAGAAAAAGCATTTGGCATGGTTGGCTGCGAGCAACTTCTTGAAATATCGCGAATGATGTAAGAATTGTAGAGAAACTATACTACAATCAAATTGCTACGATTCAGTTTGGTGGTGAAGAAGGGCAGGAAATAAACCTGCAAAGAGGAGCCCGATAAGGCTGTATTCTATTGCTGCTGTTGTTCATTGTTTATTCCGAATGGATTCTTATGAGTGCACTAGAAGATGAAGAGAAAGCCATGAAAATGAACAAACAACGAATAAACAACCTGGGATACGCGTACGATAATGGATGAAGATGAGAACTTGCAGTATTTATTGGAACTAGTACAAGTTGAAAGTCAAAAATTTGGCTTGAAATTGAACACCAAGAACATGAATAATGAAGAAAAATTGGACCTGGACTAAGAAATAAAAGGAACACTAAAGTGTTACATATGGTCTGCATTATTCTATGGAGTTAAAACATGTACATTAAAGGTCGGCATAATGAACCAGTAAGAAGCCATTGAACTCTAAACATATTGAAGAATGCTGCATACTCCATGGACTGCAAAAATACCCAACATCGCAATTTTGGGAAAAAATGAAGAAAGACCGAGAAATTCTATTAACTGTCGAAGAATGTGATGAATATACCTATTACTTCAACCAATAATGGAAGGCCGCATGGAATGAAAACAACAAATTGGCAGAAAAGCATTACCTTGGCTGCGGAACATCCCTGTATGCAGCGAAAGACCAAAACAGATTTCATGACATCATTGCCCAACATCCAGTAATGGATGAGCAGTCGGGAAAAGGAAGCTGGTCCTGCTGAAGCCTGTTTTCATAATCCATTTCAAGGGTCAACCTGTGCTTCTCCTCGAAGTTATTCCAGGTCTTCCTCTGTTACATCATTACAAATGCATTCCAAAAATTCTGTGAGGGTCCCTTATTTGTTTTTTGGCCGGACATGGTCTCACTGCTGTATTTTGATTGCAATAATATATACAATGGTGCCCTCTCCCCTCCACTATACACTACTTACCAGGATGTAGTTTTGTTATCTCATCCGGGCAGTCAGAGAGTGTATCTTTTATCATGTTATTTGTCCGTATGGAGGAACATCCTTGGCTCTCAGGAGGTGATGGGATCGGCCATTGACTTGCACCTCTTTGGGTGATAATGCTTATAGTTTTCTGCTTATTTCGGCTATGTGTCCGTTGTCGCACTGTAAAACTTGTGTTGAACCAAAAAAAAAAAATTCACACACAGCTCAATAATGTATTCAGTACTTATCATGGTATTGATTCAGGTTCTTACCTTCTTGCCAGATCAGTAAAGAACAAGCGTATTTCGGTTACTTTGTTCATCAACTTGGCGAAAATAAATTGCTACATTAGCGAACGCTGCAAAATTGTGACTAAAGCCAAGAACCTAAAAAAGTAAAAGAAAAAAGAAGAAGAAAAAAAACTTTTACTCCCCAAGATTCCTATCAGTACCTTTATAAAAGCTCGAATGAATGATTATTTTCGACAATTACCAAAATTTTAGTACAAAAAAGTTCTAATAATCTAATCAGCAATTTGAAACTATATTTTTTAGGGTCGGCTACTAGAAGCCGAGCCTATTGCGATCGAAATTTCATTTCCTATATTAGTTCTGGGAACGCGCTTTAGCATTCTAGTGTTTATTTGTCTCCTAGTAGCCGATGCGATTTTTTTGTTTTTCGGGTAGGCTAGGAGGCTGTTTGCTTTGTTACGAGTATTGTTCTAGTATTCAGTGTTGATGTTCAGTACATATATTACCTTCGAGCATGACGGAATTATTTTTTCGAAGAGGTTCGCCGCGGCACAAAAGCGCTGTGCGTAATTTTTAGGGTCGCCTACTAGTAGCTAACGTTGTGGTTGTTTAGCGAGCAAAGGCATTGTCAGCGTTGTATGTTTTATATTTTGGACTTTACTTTATGACGGAATTATTCCCTGTAAGAGGTAAAGCTTGTTTATGTGATGAGGAGCGAGATGCGAGAATTGTCAGCTACGAGTAGTGTTCTAGTGTTCAGTGTCCGTATTTAGTGTTATCCTTCGAGCATACAGTAATAATATGGTCAAAGTTTTATGTTCATAGCCAGTTCAACTAGTAGAGTAGTAGCGAGAAGCGAACGATTATTTATTGATGTAGCATGTAAAGACGTTATCAATGAATCAGTATGTTGATGCGAATATTGTTTGCACCGGTCCGGAACATGTTGTAATATGTAGCAACTAGCAGGAATCAGCAAATCAGTAATTGCGGAGCCTGCAGCTTTGCAGTCTGAAGCGTTTTGAACTTACCATGTGCTGTTAGTGTGTGTGTAGTGTCCTTTCATCTATCAGCTCTTATATTCTGGAACAAAATACCTTAAAGATGATTACCAATAGGTCTTTTTCTTCATATCTTTTCCAGGGACCGCCAATAAGAGAGTAATATGTAGCAACTAGCATGAATCAGCAAATCAGTAATTGCGGAGCCTGCAGCTTTGCAGTCTGAAGCGTTTTGAACCTACCATGTGCTGTTAGTGTGTGTGTAGTGTCCTTTCATCTATCAGCTCTTATATTCTGGAACAAAATACCTTAAAGATGATTACCAATAGGTCTTTTTCTTCATATCTTTTCCATGGACCGCCAATAAGAGATAGGCTAGTCTCTAATTTTTCAGGGGAGAGCCGACCCTCTTCCAGCAGCTAGCTGCTTGTTTGATAACAACACAAAAATGATGCAATATTTCTTCAATTTAGTGCGTTTTTGAAGAACTCATGATGATAATGAGACTGTTAATTGATTATCTTACTTCTGCTGCCTTATATATGTAAACTCATAATTACAGAAAGATAACAGAAATCTCTCGATCAGCAGTGCGATTACAGCGCTCCAGTTTTCACGGGTGGAGAGCATTATACCTATAGTTGTTCTGCCTGATGTGGATTTTCTAATATATCATATAGTGGATTTTGCAACAATTTGGTGATATTTTTTTAAATCAATAACGTGAAAATAGGAGAAACGCAGATCAAAATTTTCGATTAAGATAGCCTCCCCGACATCTCAGAGGGCATGCTCGAAAGGGCAGATTCCAGGGCTCGGATTGAGAGTAAAAATTGGAAAAGTCATAGTTCACAATATAATAACAAAATAAAATCGAATAATTGACACGAAGTGACGAACTTAATTGGACTTTGGAAGTCAGAAACATACGTTTTCGAGCAATGCTCTATCGGAAGTTACAAAATGTTTAAAATTTAAATACATACATAGAAACATGATACTTGGGTAATTTTCTAGAAAACGTATTTTTTCAACTTTGAATTTTTCGATCCTCAACACACCTTTTTTCGTTCTGTTTTTTGTGGATCCAGTCTCTAATCCTCTCCCCAGTATGTATTTGAACTTTGGCCTTCATTTTGTGCTTTGATTTTCAAAAAAAAAAAAGGTTTCTTTTTACATCTCGACACGGTAATGAAAATATGCCATGGTAATGAGAAATAGTATAATAAAGTTTGGAAAATATGAATCACAGTACATAATTCAAGACAAGATCATTTATGAAAGTCTTGATAATCGAAATAGAGGAACAAACATTCTTAAGTCTATAACAAAAACCATTGTTACGGTCCCAAATGGCTCGCCTTGGCGCCTTGACGGCTTGGAATCGTAGAAACCGAATTTACTGAGAACCTTACTCAAAGGCCGCGAATTCAATAACGACAAGCAGAGTACTTTAAATAAGCTTAATCCGAGACTGAGTTAAATGCTAAGTACAAGTGCTCGGCATAAGATGAATCAAACAAGAGTGAATAATGTATACAATATTACTTAGTACGTTAACAGAAAGCGTACGTGACCAGGAAGTATTACCCCACCTTTTACGTTCAATGGAAGTTGACGTTGCCTTGTCGTGGTTCGTATCCTTTGTGTATGAGCTAATCGTACACCGTGCTGTGATTATGGTCCTTTCTTCCGGTTACTGGTGATTTTATGGCGACATGTCTACGTTGTTTGATACCCATGCGAAAATCGAGACTAGTCAATCCAAGGAGGTTGTCCATCATCTGGATGAATGCCGTTGGTAGGGTTCCTTTTATTGTTTCTTTCGTATCCTTTTCGATGAATTGGTGTACCATTTCCAACGCCTTTTTGATTGCTTGTATGTCCCATGATATTGTTTCTGCCCCCGTGAAATGTATGGAGCATTCATCTGGTCCTTCTGTCAGTATTATTTCTGCTGTAACCGCGCCTGCCGTAAGGATGTCGGTGGCTGCATCTCTGAATAATTGAATATTCTCTAATTCTGGTTCTTCAATGCGTTGGCTCGTTGTGCCACCATCGGCTGAGTTTTTCACGTAGAAGTATAATACTCCCAGTAATACTTTTATATCGTTAAAATTCGCGAGCAATGGAACGCGCAGAAAAAATGGCGGACTGGACATTTTGAGTATGATAATTTACGATTTCGCACGACGAGAAATAACGTTACTGTTCCCTACGAATTACTGGCTTTGGCTGTAAGGTTTGCATGTTGGGTTTCTTATTTTATAGAGAATATTTACATGGATTTTTTGTTTTTTGGACTTTGTACCATACAACGGGGTTATTTTGTGACTGGCGGGTAACTTTGTGACAAAGCTGCCGCGCAGTCCTTACAACGCGTTAGCCAGCGAACAGGAATGACTTCACATACTATACCTCGATTACCGATTGTCCCTACAGAGAGCGTGTTAGTCATTCCTGTTCGCTGGCTGACGCGTTCTAAGGACTGCGCGGCAGCTTTGTCACAAAGTTACCCGCCAGTCACAAAGTAACCCCGTTATACGGTACATCTTATTTTTCATTGTATAGGTTATCATAATTTAATACATGGCGGGTGGTTATCGGTGGTTATTTCCTATCCTGTTATTTTTGAAACAATACTGCAAAGTGTGTCCAGTTCGTCGACACTCAGTACAGAATTTTTGTTGGGCGTGAGAATTGCTGGAAGTAAATGATTTTGGTTTTTCTGAATGTTTCAAATGCAGTGCCTGTTCTTCTTCAACGGCTGCACTCAATGCTTCATTCAAATTTTTAAATTGTTTCCATCCCAAAAAGGTGGAGAGAGTCGGATGAGTATGATAGATGATTCGGCTTAATGCAATCTGATTAATATTTTCGACACACCCGGTAATTAATTTTTCGTCCGTATAATTTTGCGTGACTGCCGTGAGTACCTTAGCTTGACACTGTTCTATCCGACAATGGAACTGGGAGACAGTTTCTGTTTTTCCCTGTCGTAAATTATTCAATTCCTCACATAACTACACATAGGGAGGGCTTCTGTACTTGATACAGAAGTTCCAATTTTCCCACGTTTCAAAAGTAAAATTTTGCCATTGTGATTTTACAGGATCTTCAATTTTTGACATAACAAAAAGTAAAGGTACGTGCTGGTTTACATTGGCCAGTTTAAATGCTGAATTACAATTCATGATAAAATTATTTAATTCTTCCCGTTTGCCCGAAAAGGTTCTGGGAATAAGGGACGAGAGGAAATTCAACCTAAAATTACGATACAAGAGTTTTACTTTAAGGAAGAAGAGATGATAAAAGAAATTCGAATTTATGACGCACAAATTCGATTATTACGACGCACAAATTAGATTGATTGTTTTAATGCGAATTGAATAAAATGAATCTGGTCTCAGGAAAAATTTGGAAGAAGAGAGGAGAAGAAATTGATGCGTTCCACTTACGTTCTTGAGGATGCTGCTGAGTCACTCGTAGGTTGGCAAAAAATACCTTCTGCGGCTTGCGAGTTCGAGCGTGCTTGAGAAGGCGGGTTACGATAGGAGCTTTCGGCCAAAATGGCAGCAACTACCAGTAAAAACCACCTAGATCTCTAGCGAATTCCGGAAATTGGTGCGAGAAGGCAGTGTTAGGTACTCACAACGCGACGAATTCACAAGAGAAAAATAATAATACCCTTGAATAAAACTTGTATTATACACTTATTACATGCACCGATCCATAGGTGTGGTCGGATTAAAGAAGACAAAAAGCGCTGTTAAGCTTATCGTTAATGTATTTATACTTAATTTGAAAGCGGGAGGAGGATTGATCGTATGGCGAGTTTATTTACCCAAGTTCAAAGTTGAAGATTTGTTCATCTTAATTTTGGGTTCGGAAGTTTCCTAATTATTATCTTATTTGTTTTCCTCTTACGTGTTTCATTTCCTCTTGTTTCGAAAGTATTTCATTTAGTTAACAGATGTGGTGTAATCTGTGTAACATCTCCCCCCCTAAAAGAAAAAATTTTGAATTTGGATGAAAAAAAAAGATTTTTGTTTTTAAAGAAAAAATCCAAAGTATTAATTTTGAATGGGATTTATCCTCCTCTTGCTTTGTTAACATGATATTTTATTAATTTATACTAATACTTTTTTTTTTTTAGTAATAAATACGGAAAAAGGTGAATTTGATAATTTTTTATTCTTCTACCTCCATGTCTTCTTCGTTACCACTGTGGCTGTCACTGTTGTAACGAATATTCTCATCTTCGGCCTCCTGGTTTCTCTCTATGAAATATGAATGTACCGAGGTGTACTTCCTATTCGTTTTCTGTATATTCGAAGATTTTAATGTTGTGTTGTCCCCATTAGTTTCTAGCAGAAAGCAAAGTCCTGTTAGATTCAAGAGTTCCTCTAATCTTCTTACGTATACCGGCGGTAACGACACCGGAATTGGTTTTTTAGCGAAATGAAATACATATTCGTATGCTGTATTCAGCATTTGATGTAGTAGATCAATGTCCCTTGGTTTCGCTTCTTCACCTAAAATCTTGAAAGTGAAGGTGCTAGGTTCGTCTTCCTGGATAAATATTGATATTTTGTTGTCGGAAATTATGTCTGCTGCTATATCCATGAAGAGTTCGAGGTCTTCATAATTCAATGGTCGTAATCCATATTTATCTACCTTCGCGTTTACTCTACCGCTGGTCATGATATTCCGTGTGTAGTATCTAAGGACCCTGAATATTCTGCGGACGTTGATGAGGTCCTCTATCAGTGGTACTCGACTAAAGAATGGAGGCAGAGACATGTTGGGTTCGAAAAAATGATATGGCTTTTTGTGTGAAATTGAACTTAATATTTAGGTTAACTTATTTTACTTACGGTTGACAGGATAATATTTACAACTAAAAGAAATAATGATTTTTATATCTTATTCCTTTACTCGACGCACTTACACTAAATTTCTTCAGCTTACTAATTTAACGACGCGTTTACACAAATTCATGGTTATTGAACGAAAAAGTTACTATGAAATTTTATTTAATTGTCCGAACGTTTCTGTGCTACTGAATCTGATTTTTGATTTTTCCCTTATTTTAATTTCTAATATGTTAGATTTTAGACTTTGATTTTCCTTCTTATCTTTTTATCGGGTTTTGGTTTGTTTTTCCGCTTCTGGTAGTTGTGGTAATGGAGATAGCGGATCTCTGGATTTTGGTCTTTCTCTCTTTTGTGTATTTAGTATTTGTAATTCCACCGTATTTTCGTAATCCTGTCTTCGAGATTGCCGTCTGACATGACCATGAAAATCTGGCGTTTCGACTTGTGGGTTTTCTTTTTTGCAACACCAATTTTGATAATCTCGTAAGCAGTATCTTGTTTTTGCCAAAATGAAAATTATGAGTACTAGTCCCATTATTGTTATGCCGATCGTTAAATAGTTTGTTTTTTGTTCGAAACTTTTTTGATTTGAGTATTGGTCCAAAATTCTATCATATTCTGTTAGTTTTTCATTTGCCAACCTGAGGGTTTTAACGTCTAAACTTTTAATTTGGATGGGTTTCAATTTTATTTCAGCATATGATTGTGGTGTTTTCCATTCGGGGATTTTTGAAAATTCAGGTGCGAGATCTATGTATCTTGTTTCGTATGCATTACTGGATGTTAGAATGTCTGTACCTGTTGTTGCTTGACATAAATTTGGTAAATACAATATTCCTGTTCCCGAAATTTCAAAGTCTTGGATCTTTTTGTGTTTTTCGCACTTGATTTCTAATTTAATTGGCTTTTCTACGAAATATAACCAACGGTTTCCTTGTAATCTATTAAATACATTAATATTACTATAAATTAGTTTGGTATGACACGACTGCGGTAATTCTGGTTGTACGCTGGTTAATAGTGATGTTATGCATTCGTCTTCCATTTTTTGTTGGTTTATTTGGCTGATTGTGCATAAGTAGTAGTTCGCTTCCGCTTCTGCACAGTTTGATTTCTCCTCCATGTTGATGTGTTGCGAGTGTACTTCGTCCGTGATCAAATATTCGGTATTGGAGTCGATGTAATGATAGGAATGGTCTTGATTTGGGATTTTTAGTGGAATTGGATGTATCTTATAAAGTGCATAATCTGTTTGAAAGACTAGAGGTATCTGGATT
Organism: Acanthococcus lagerstroemiae; assembly: GCA_031841125.1. Taxonomy (NCBI): domain Eukaryota; kingdom Metazoa; phylum Arthropoda; class Insecta; order Hemiptera; family Eriococcidae; genus Acanthococcus; species Acanthococcus lagerstroemiae. The sequence goes on along the minus strand of CM063111.1, from coordinate 46,636,648 downwards.
TGGAAGATTAATAGATTTTTTGGAGTGGAAAAAAGTCTATTTTACATAGATCGATGTATTTGAAAATTGTTAGTTCGTTTGTTTTGAATGGAAAGTCTCTCTCTTGGGGTAGTTTAATTTTGCTCAGTTCTATGCTAAGGCGAGTTGGGGTGATTATGAATGGGTGAATGATTCCTTTTTTGGCAAACAGAATAGCATTTGTTAATTCGTTAAACCGTGTAATAGTCTTTTACAGTGTTTCAGTAATCAAATTTTCGTGAGCTTCCAAACTTTGAGTGTATTCTAAAATGTCTACACGTGTTTCTATGTTATTGGTGAAATTTTGGAGTTTTTGAAAATTTTCATTTAATGCTGTCTGTGTTACCCCTGAGCTATCTGCTACCCTTTCCATATCTGTTAGGGTTGTTCTCATGATATGTAGTTGGCCTTTCATTATTTCGTCTATTTTCTTTTGATTTCTGTTTTGTTTGCTCAAGACCTCGTCGTATCTTTTCTTATCTTCGTTATCAGGTTTTGTTAGAATTTTCATGTGAGTGTTTCGTGGTTGATAATTTAGTCTTGGAATGCCTGAATGTTCTGGATTTTGTTCGTTTTGTTCCCCGTTTGAGTGAAATGTGGTGCCACTGGACCGGGGTTCGTCAGTGGACCGTTGGAGTTTAACGCTTTCTCATTTGAGTACTTTTGACCGTTACTTGGTTTTCCACATTCAGACGTGTGTTACGTGCCCACCGAGTTACGAGAGAGAATAAAGACACGATTTAAACTTAACCCTTTTATTACACGAATTTTCACATTTTACTTCGCGATTCGGCTTCGACGGAAAGGTTACATCGTTGGTTCAGTTGACGATTGAAAAATGAATGCACTTAAACTAGCCTTAATCTTTAGTTTTTATAGTCTTAAGAGGAGAGATCAGTAGTTTGTCTCAGATCAAAGTCTGATCGAAGTTTAGTACGTACGAGTACTTCGTCTGATTACTTTTTAGATGGTTCGAAAGGGTTATCATTATTTGCTTTTGGTTGATGATATTGCTATATGCCAGAATATTATACTTTAGACGGATGCTCGGCGTATTACCGTAACACCTCCCCCCTAAAAGAAAAATTTTGAATGTAATGAAAAATTTTGTCCCATCAAAGGAGAAAAGAAAAAAAAGAAGAAGAAAGAAAAAATAAAAAAATTTTGTTTTCCAAAATGATTACTTCCTGATCTTTCCTCTTGCGTTATACGTCAGGCAAAAACATGATAATAATAGGTGGATATATACAAAAAGAACAAGAGAGAGAAAAAAGAAAAAAAACCTAAAAAGATAACAAAATAAGATAAGAAGAATAGTAATATGGGGGTATATATAAAATTGTGACTTCGAAGAAAAAAAAAGAAAAAGAAAAAGAGAGAAGAAAAAAAAAAAAAAGGTTTTTACTCTTCGTCCCTGTCGCTTTCGAGCCCGCTGTCGCTGTCTGCGTTGTGGTGAAGGTCGCCTTGACGTGGTTCATAGCCTTTGTGTACGAGCCAATCGTATACTGTGGTGTGAGTGTGATCCCTTCTTCCGACTGTCGGTGACTTTAGCGCGATATGTCTCCGTTGTCTGAGGCCCATTCGGAAATCGAGGCCGGTTAATCCGAGGATGTTGTCCATCATGATGACGAACGCCATCGGGAGGGTTCCCTTTACCGTTTCCAGCGTATCTCCTTCGATGAATTGGAGTATCAATTTTAACGCTTTACTGATTGGCTTGATGTCGGTTGGTACTACCTCGGCTCCCGTGAAATGTATTGCGCATTCCTCCGGTCCTTCTGATGGTGTTATTTCCGCTGTAATTGCGCCCGTCGTAAGTATATCGGTGGCCGCATCTATGAACAGCTGAATGTTCTCTATTTCTGGTTCCTCGAGACTTTCAATCGTTATTGACAGGTTTACGGTGCCTCCATTGTCTAGGTTTTCCACGTAAAAGTGCAGTGCTCGTAGGAGTACTTTCACATCGTTAAAATTTGCTAACAATGGTACTCGCAGAAAGAATGGCGGACTCGACATTTTTACTATGACTACTTTTGATTTCGCACAACGAGAATTTACTTTACTGTTTTCTACAAATTATTGTGAGGTTTGCATGTTTGGGTTTCTTATTTTATAGAGAATATTTACATGGATTTTCTGTTTTTTGAACTTTGTACCTCTTATTTTTCATTGTACAGGTATATCGTAATTTAATATGTAAGTTTCGCGATCGAATAAGAACAGGATTTTGATTTGAATTTCAAAAAGTGTTTATTGACACAGAAATTATATCAAAATTTCAAGTATTTTGATCACGAAAATCATATGAAGTGCACAGCACGAAAGAGTAAACACGAATGAACAGCGAGACAATTCGGCATCAAAACATGACGTGCAAACGCGCAAAGAAATCTCGATCCATAATCAACATGAACGAGATAAGCCTAATTGAAAGCAGGCTAAAGAGTGTACGGGTGTATGAGACGAGAGTGTAAAACCGTTAGGTTTGAAAAACGAGATGAGTCACAAAGAAAGAGAAAAGTAGGTATTTGAAATACATCGTATTTTACATCCCCGCAACGAAGAAACGAGCCTAGGGCTCAAAAGGGTACATTTTAGAAACATGGAAAATATTAGACTCATGCTTCTGAAAGCCAGCATCAACCTCATATAAGACACCTGATAGTTTCTTTAAAATTTTGAAGGGACCTGTACGAATTTCGTCCAATTTGTTTCGATTAAGTGAATTACCATGAAGTACGTAGACGAATTGACCTACTTTAAAATTTGGCTCCTTTTTGTTACGGTCAAATCGCTTTTTGTTCTGAAAATGATTTTTTTGAGAATTTATAAAAGCTAATTTTCGGTCCTTTTCTAAATTAAAATGGTCAAAAGGAAGATTCCTCAGGAGAGGGGGTTTGACACCATTTAAAAGATAATTTGGAGAATACTTTGTTACAGAATGAACTGTATCATTATATTCTTGAACGCACTCTTCGAAAAGTTTGGGCCATGGCCTCTTTTTATTAATTTCATTTTCGTTTACTTTACATTACGATGTATTTCAAATACCTACTTTTCTCTTTCTTTGTGACTCATCTCGTTTTTCAAACCTAACGGTTTTACACTCTCGTCTCATACACCCGTACACTCTTTAGCCTGCTTTCAATTAGGCTTATCTCGTTCATGTTGATTATGGATCGAGATTTCTTTGCGCGTTTGCACGTCATGTTTTGATGCCGAATTGTCTCGCTGTTCATTCGTGTTTACTCTTTCGTGCTGTGCACTTCATATGATTTTCGTGATCAAAATACTTGAAATTTTGATATAATTTCTGTGTCAATAAACACTTTTTGAAATTCAAATCAAAATCCTGTTCTTATTCGATCGCGAAACTTACATATCAAAATTTCCTTTTACTCGAATCGACCTTGGTGTTCCGTTTTGATTCGTTTTAAATTTCCGCAATTTCAAAGGTTTATTTGTTTTTGTGCAATATGGATGTCCGTAAATTGCAATTTTACATCGTCGTGGCTGCTGCGGCTGATAATAAGACCAACGTCATACAGGTTCGTCGTGTCAAATTTTCCGAGGCCAACACCTGGTTTGGTTTTCCCTCCGACCTTCAACTTGTTTCTGTTCATCCAGATTTGATGAAATATCCTGTCATCAAGGCTGCGGTTTCGTCCCTCAAATCTCGAGGCAGTTATCGTAATGTGAATATTACGTTGTCGAAAGAAGTCTATGCGTTATATGTAGATTCGGATGACAATTTCATCTTCGGAGATTACGTTCTTGGTGAACTCGACCTGTCATCTTCTGCACACACTTCAACTGTCTCCGCCCCGTCATCGTCCATGGACTCAATGGTTGCCTGTCTTGAGAGGCTGGCTGCTCCCAAGGAAGAGTCCATTAAGGAAGTCCTTCGCCACATCCTCCTGGAAAAATTCCACCCAAAAAACAAGAACGTCGAATCGTGGTGTGACCGGTTTGAGAAAGAGCTGGCTCGGTTTCACCTCACCGGTCGTCGTCAAATTGAGGTCCTGAAGTCGTGCATCGATTCCTCTCTGAATAATTGGTTCATTGTGACCCAAGACAACCTCCCTCCAGATGCTGAATGGCTTTTGTGGCGCCAAGAGCTGGTGTCAAATTTTGGTGACTCGTCTTTCCGACCTGTTTGTTCAGCAATTGGTTTCCGCTACATTGGTGGCTCGCTTGTGGACTACGCCATAAACAAGGAAAAATTGCTTCTCGAAGTCAATCGTGACTTTCCCAGGTCAGTCATTTTAGATCTAATTGTCTATGGTTTACCAGCTCGTATCATTAAAGCGTTGAATAAAAATAACGTAACAAATTTGCAAATTTTAAAGGAGAAATTAAAAAAATATGAAGGTGACGAAAATTTTCTAGACGATAAAGTAAAATCGAATAATTTTAAACCAAATTCACCTTCATCCTTCCGTCGTTTTAATAATGATAAGAAAAATAATTTTAATAGCAATTTTAATTCAGGAAGGAATAATAATTTTAACGTAAAAGCCTGTTCAATTTGCGCAAAAAAGGGTTTTCCGAATCGTCTCCATCGTGAATCTACGTGTAGATTCAGGGACAATGTTTCTGAACCTAAACTTGTAAATAAATTGGAAATGGCTTCTTCCTCTTCTTCTGATGAGGACAGTTCAAAAAACTAGTCGTGCCACCGCTAATCAAAGTCGATATTAAAGTAAATAATCAATTAAATTGTTCTGAAATTTTGATATGTAAGTTTCGCGATCGAATAAGAACAGGATTTTGATTTGAATTTCAAAAAGTGTTTATTGACACAGAAATTATATCAAAATTTCAAGTATTTTGATCACGAAAATCATATGAAGTGCACAGCACGAAAGAGTAAACACGAATGAACAGCGAGACAATTCGGCATCAAAACATGACGTGCAAACGCGCAAAGAAATCTCGATCCATAATCAACATGAACGAGATAAGCCTAATTGAAAGCAGGCTAAAGAGTGTACGGGTGTATGAGACGAGAGTGTAAAACCGTTAGGTTTGAAAAACGAGATGAGTCACAAAGAAAGAGAAAAGTAGGTATTTGAAATACATCGTATTTTACAAATATATTGCTGGTGGTTATCGGTGGTTGTGGTAACGGACTTTGTGGATTTCTTGTTGTTGTTCTAGTCATATCAACATAGTGAGGGTTTAAAGGATGTAGTTCCATTCTTATCGGAGACGTATCATTTGAGTCTCTTTCGTGAGGACTTTGGCTTCGGTTCGTTTGTTTCTTTGTACAACACCAGTCCAGATAATATTTTAGACAGTATCTGGTTTTTGCCAAGATAAATATAGCGAGAATGATGGCTACTATCCCGATTGCCATTGACATGTAATTTGTCGTTTTCGTTATTTTTTCTTGTTTTTCTTTTTGGTCGAAAATTTGATCGTAATCTTGTAGTTTCTTGTTTGCTTGCCGGAGATTCCAAGTATCGAGTTTTTCTAGTTTTATTGGGGTGAAATTTACTTTTGAGTATGGCAGGTTTTCTTTCCATTCTGGGATTTCCGAAAATTCTGGTGATAAATCTACGTATTTTGGTGGGTTTTTCTTGCTAGACATTAAAATATTATTTTTTGTTGTTGCTTCGCAAGAGGGGGGTAAGAGAAGAATACCGATATTTTTTAGTTCGAAGTCTGTTATTTTTTTGATTTTTTCACATGTGATTTCCATCTTTGTGGATTTATCCAAAACATACAACCACCGATTTCCATGAAGCTTATTAAATATACTAATTTCTAAATATACTATTTTTGTTTGACATGTTGATGGTATTTCTTTATTCATGCTGGTTAACATTGATGAAATACAGCTGTCCTCTGCTTTTTGTTGGCTTATTTGATTTTCTGTGCATAGGTGATAGTTCTCTTCCAGTTCCACGCATGTTGATAGGTCCTTGAGTGGAATGTGTTTGGAGTGCGTTTGGTCCGTGATCAGGTATTGGGTGTCGGAGTCGAGGAAAAGATAGGTATGATTTTCACTTGGGATTTTCATGGGTATAGGATGTAGTTTATAAAGTGCAAAGTTTGTTTCCATAACTATTGGTACTTGAATTTGAAAGATTAAGAGGTTTTTCGGCGTTAAAAATGCATCTATTTTGCATAGGTCAATATACTTAAAAATTGTTAAATAATTCGTATCGAAAGGAAATTTTCTATCCTGGGGTAATTTTGCTTTCTCTAATTCTCTGCTTAGTTTTGCTGGTGTAATAATAAAAGGATGAATTATGTCTCTTTTTGCGAATAAGATTGCATTGACCATTTCATCATATTGGGTTAAAGTTTTTTCCAAAGTTTCTACTAAAAAATTTTCGTGCATTCCTAATTCTTGAAGAAATTTAACTTCATCTATCTTTTCTTCCCAATTTTTGATTAAGTTTTGTAGTTTCTCAAAATTTTCGTTTAATGTTTTTTGTGATTTCTGGGAATTGTTTGCGAGTATTTCCATGTCTGTCAGTGTTGTTTCCATGATATGCAATTGTCCTTTCATTACCTCTTCTATTTTTCTTTGATTTGTGTGTGGTAGATTTAAAGCTTCGTCGTAACGTTTTTTGTCTTCGTTATCTGGGGTTCCTATTATCCACTTTAGAAATGTCGATAAGCCTGGTGCGATCCCGTTTTCAAAAAATCTCCTATTCCTTATTTTTCCTTTTTTCGTTTTTGGGTTTACCTCTAGAATCGAATTTTGGTTACCAATTAAATGCTCTATATTTTCAAATTTTTCCGTCAGTTTGTCTACGTATGAACTTATGAATTTCAATTGTTGGCTGCATTGTGTCGTTATGTTTTTTAATATTAGGGATATACATAACCCATACGTATTTCGTACTTCTTCTTGTAATTTATTTTTGTACGCTTTTTGTGTTGTCATATTTAGAAAGGTTATCATTCGGAATGCTTCATTTGTAATTTTTGTCCTCCCAAAATGTTCAAAGTAAACTCCCGTATATGAATTTAGTTCCATGATTGTAGGATTTTCGATTTCGGATTCATCAATATTAAATGTGCTCATTGCGAATATTTGGGGGATAAAATTTAAGAAAAACAAGACTTTCAGGACGTTACTCATTTTGTTCGTTTCTACCTGCAACATAAGGTTTTACCATGTCAGTATGATAATTTTGACTTTTATTTTTCTTGATCTTTATTTTTAATGAATTACTAGGGTTGACTTGTTCCACCGTGTAGGGTCCTGAATATGTTGGTGATAATTTTTTTGTTTTTCCCTTCTGTATTGCTTTATTTTGAATTAACACTTGATCTCCCACTTTGTAATTTTTTGGTTTGTGATGCGTTTTATCGTATTGCCCTTTCGATCTTTCTTTTGCTTTTTCTATTTTTTCTTTCGCGATCTGATGAATTTGGTTCAGCCTTACTTGCAAATTGCTGTAGTAGTCATCGTAAGTGTATTTAAATTTTGGCGTTCCCGAAATTGAATTGGGAATGAAAGCTTTATGGCCAAATACTAGTTCGTAAGGTGTTTTTCCCGTTGTTTCGTGTACATGAGTATTGTAAGAAAAGAGTGCATATTGTACGTATTCGTCCCAGTCATCCTGATTTGCGTTAATGTAATGTTTCAGGTAGTCTTTTAAAGTTGAGTGCCAACGTTCTAGTGCTCCATTACTTTGGGGTCTATAGACTGACGTGAAAATGTGTTTCGTTTTTAACAATTTCGTTAAGTCCCTTATAATTTCTGACGTAAAAGATGGACCATTGTCACTGATTATATTTTTTGGTAATCCCATTAATGATGAAAATTTCAAAATTTCTTTTGCGATTGTTTTGGCTTCTTGATTTGGAACTGCTACTGCATATGCAAATTTTGTTAAATCATCCTGTATTGTTATTAGGTATTCGTTCCCGTTTATGGTTATTGGCATTTTTCCTACCGTATCAATAAAAATTCTCTTCGAAAGGTTCCGAGGCTGTTGTTGTAATTTCCATAGGTGCTTTTGTCGGATTCCTATTTACTTTGTTTAGTTGACAGCTTTTACATGAAGTTACGTATTTAATAATGTCTTTTTTCATTTTTGGCCAATAGTATTTTTCTTTGATTTGTTCATACATCCGTTTTACTCCTGGATGTCCTGCATTTAACGTCACATGATGGTCGTCTAGAATTTTCTGTCGATTTTCCTTTAGTACCATAACCTTTTCATCTGTACAAATCGTGATTTTAATTTTTGTTTTTTCAAATATTCGTATCATTAAATTTTTGAATTTTCCAAAATTAATAAAGTCATTTTTGTCCGTCGTCGAAATGAAAATTTCTTCAATGTTTTTGTAACCAAAAGCTACGTCTTCCAATTTTGCTTTGTCAGTCGCATTCTTTTTATAGAAACACAAAAAGAGATCTCGTTTTTTATTTTTAGCATGATAAATTTCACTAATTTTGCTATTTTCCGGAAATTTTCTCAGTCCGAATCGTTGAAATTTTTCTAGTTCCCTTGGCTCTTCTGACATAATGGGCATGAGTATTGCTATTTTTGATTTTGAAAAAATTGAGTCTTTTATTACCTCCAATGTCGTATTCCTTTCCTCATTTGTTGTTGGCCCACTCGTGATTTTCAACATTTTCTCCATTTTTACTTCAGTTAAAGGATTTCGTATTCTACTTAAGGCGTCTGCGATTTTGTTAGTACATCCTGGTTTATAACGTATGTCAAACTCATATTCTTCTAATTTTAGTCTCCATCGGAGTAGTCGTGAATTTCCTCCTTCTTTTACTTTTGATAGCCAAATAAGTGGTCTATGGTCCGTATAGATTTCGAATTTGTATCCAAATAAGTAATGTCTAAAATGTTGTACCGACCAAACGATTGCTAAAAGTTCCTTTTCGGTTGTTGAGTAGTTACATTCCGCTTTATTAAGAGTTCTACTTGCAAATGCTATCGGTTTATCGTTTGGTATTTCTCCTTGACTTAAAACTGAGCCTATTGCGTAATTTGAACTGTCCGTTGTCAGTATGAATGGTTTGTTAAAGTCTGGAAATTGTAAAACTAAGGGTCCTGTTAGAAATTCTTTTAATTTTGTAAATGCTTCTTCTTGTTCAGTCTTCCAAATAAAATCTTCCCCTTTTTTCAACAATTTTGTTAATGGTTTCGTTATTTTCGAATAGTTTGGTATGAAACGACGATAGTATCCTGATAAACCAAGAAAAGTCTGTAAGGTCTTTACATTGTGAGGTCTGGTGTAATTTTTTACACTTTCAATTTTTGCTGGGTCTGGTTTGCACCCTTCTTCACTTATGATATGTCCTAGGTAAGTGACCTCTTTTCTCAGAAATTCACATTTTTCTGGTTGCAATTTCAAATTGTTTTCCTGTAGTCTTTCTAAAACTATTTCCAGTTTCCTGTTATGTTCGTCTAAACTTCTTCCAAAAAGTATGATGTCGTCTAGATATACAAGGCATTGGTTTGGGGTCATTCCCTTCAAGCATTTTTGCATGGCTGCCATAAATGTACTAGGCGCTGAGGTCAAACCGAATGGTAAACGTAAGAATTCAAAATGTCCACAAGGCGTTGAGAAAGCTGTTTTTTCAATATCTTCCTCCTTCATTTTGATTTGGTGATATCCCGAGGCTAAATCCAAAGTTGAAAAGTATTTTGCGTTTCCCAAATGTTCTAAAATTTCCTCAATGTTTGGTATGACTGAAGCTTGACCCACTGTTACTGCGTTTAATCTACGATAATCAATAACTATTCTCCATTTTTTATTTCCATTTTCGTCTAATCCCTTTTTTGGTACAATCCATAGTGGAGAATTCCATGGTGAGACACTTTCTCGTATTATTCCTTCCCTTAGCATTTTTTGTACTTGTTTATCAATTTCAGTTTTCAAACTCTCTGGTTGCCTATAATTTTTTATGTTTATGGGGGTGTCTGTTTTTACCCTTATGGCATGTTCCGTTATGTTGGAACACGTTAATGTGTCCCCTTTCAAATAAAAAACATCGTTAAACTTTTTGCAAATTTCAAGTAATTTTTCTTTTTCTTCCCCATTCAAGTGTTCCGTTCGTATTTCATTTTCCAAACGTTCGTTCCTAGTTTTAGGTGTGGACTTTGTTTTCCCTGCTATCCCTATCTTTTTCGTTCTATCGTTCTGGTCAAAAATTATTGCGTTTTGTTGTTCGAAAGGTTCGAGTTCAATTTCGAGTGGTACATATTTGTAATCAGTGTCTGATGTGTTCAGAATAGTTGCATATGCTTTTGACCTTTGATCTACCTTTGTTATTGCTTTGGATACGAGTAAATTTGTACCTATATCAATTTCTGGTATTATTCCTTCTTCAATCTCGGGATTTAGAACTTTGACCTCTACTACTGTTTCTGTTCTAGCTTTTAGAATCGTGAATTTACTTTCTTGCGAGTCAGGGCTTCCTAATTTTAACGTTTTCGTATTCGTATCTTCTTGAATGTACAAGATTTTGATTGGGATCTTGTCATTTTTCAAAACCAAAATGTCTCTTTCGTAGCTAATAATTTTACAAAATTTTCTCATGAAGTCTATTCCTACTAGCCCATCGAAAGGTATTCCTGAGGGTCCGTTTATTATGTGAAATTTCTGTTTCAATTCCGTTCCACTAGGGGGTTCCAAAATTATTTCCGTGTGCCCTATCGATTTTATCGCTTGATTCTGCCACTATTCCATTTAAATGTATAATTTCGTTCGTCTCATATTCTGTTTCTGGGTCCAGTGCATGGGCTTTAATAATTGAATTTGTTGCACCTGGATCAATAATAAATTTCAGACAAGTTCTGGCTGCTGATGGCGATTTATAAAGAAATACATTAATCCTGCATCGGGATTGTTATCGCTTTGCCTTAATAATTTTGGGTTCACAATTTAGTCTTTGTAGATTTGGTTCTCCCGAATTTTGTTTTTGTTGCCCTCCTTGTTCGTTATTTCGTTCCTCGGTTTTGATTCCTGTGGGTCCACTGGGCCGAGGCTTTCCCGTAGACCGTTGTAGTTTAACGCCCTTTTTTCCGAGTCATTTGACCTATTTCTAAAACATTCTTCCGTACTATGGTTTCTCATTTTACAATTTTCGCAAAATTTGTTTTCTGTTTTCTTTTCGTCGAACATTTTTTTCCTACATTCAACACTTTTATGCCCTTCTTTCTTACAGTAATGACATGAGAACTTAAAAATTGTTCCTTCATTTCTCCTGTAGCATTCATTTCCCTGTGTCCTTTTCGCTTACAGTTTTTACAAAATTTCGGTATCTGTTCCCCGTTTTGATTTTGATTTCCGTCCTGCTTTCTCCTACATTCATTCGTATTATGGTTTTTCATTCTACAATTCGAACACCATTTACTTTCAAAATTTCTTTTATAACCTGAATATCTTTCCTTCTTGTTTCTGAAATTATTTTCTCTCTTTTTTTGGCTTTCAATTCGTTCTTGTTCGAGGGCCGTTTGCAATGCGTCATTCATGCTTTTTACTTTACTTAGTCTCAAATACATGGATGTGTCGGGATGTGTATGATACACAAATCTATTTAAAGCCAACTTATTCGCATACCTTGCTGCGTGTTCATCATTTTCGTTCACGCTCAAAATTTTTGCAACAATATTTTGGATACGTGTGTAATATTGCATTACCGATTCATCCCTAAATTGGCGTACATTGCATAATTGCTCATAATATTGTTCCCCTGATTTATTTTCTGAATACAATTTCAATAATTTCTTACGTAATTCCTTCCAGTTCTCGCATTTACTTGCCCTTAACTGGGATTTAGCGGGATCCTTTATTTTTGTTTTAATAACTGTTAATAATCCTATTTTTTGATCTTCACCTGCTAAACTATCTGCTTCATCGCAGCAATCAATAAATGCATTTAGCTGTTTAAATTCCCCACTAAAGGTTTCCGAGATTAGGTTTGCCAAAAATTGCATTGTGTATGCACTCTTCTTTTCTTTTTTCTCTTTTCGCTTGTTTTCAAATTTTTCGTGATTTTCTTGATCATTTTTATTCGCTGAATATTCTGAACTATCGGATAACCTGCTTGAGCTATTGCTCCAATTTGATGCGCTACTTGCGTAATTTTTCCTGGTATTCTTTTCCCATTTCTTTTTATTTTTTCCTGAATTAAGCCTCTTTTTAAACTTCCTGTAGCCTTCTTCCTTACTACCTCCTTTTGGGTATTCTGAATTGTCGGAGAAGAAACTATCTGATGTGGAGTGGTCCCGTTCTGGGTTGCCTTGTCTCCTGTCTTTAGCCTTGAGGGGGTCCCTTTCTAGGTTGCCTATTTGCCCTCGTTCAAATTTTTTGGGGTGGTCCCTTTTTGGGTTGCCTAATATTCCCTTTTCTTTTTCACTTTCATTTTCGTCAGTTTCATAATCAGTTGCTTCTTTTACAAATGAGGCTAATTTTCCTGATACGTTTTTTGAATTTTCCGCCCCGTCTTTCATAATTTGATTCATTTCTGATTCATACATTTTTAATTCTTTTAACCGTTTAAATAATTCCTCCCGTTCCCTTTCAATTTTTTCCTTGGCCATTTCAAATTTTTCCGTTAAACGTGATTCGTCTCCTTCTATTGGAGTTCCCGGCCTTTCTATACTGGCATTCAAATTTTCATTCCCATTCGTGGCATTCGATTTGGGTGGAATCGGGGGTGGGTTCCTTTCATTACTATTTTCCATGTCGACCTTTTAATTTTCTTGCCCTTTACGTTAATTACGTATTCCTCAAAATTTCTGATCTTGGGCTTCTACTAATCCATTCTTTACGTTAATTTTTTAGATTTGCACTTTCTAAGTTACGGGTTTTTTAGGATAAACACTTGATCACTTACTCCCAATCGTTGATTTCCGGTGTACGTAGGTTCCAATCTTCCAAAAATGGCGTCCCACTTGGTTGACTGGTTTTCCGCTCCAGATGAGATCCGCTACGATCCAAGGACGGAGTTTTCCACGGGTTTCCGAAGTTGCTGGGTTTCTACCGATTCTGGTATCCGCTGCCGAGAGAGTTAGCGCGCCTCACGCTTCTCTAACTTCTCGTAGGGGTTCAAGGAATCGAATCAACTAGCGCGCCTAACGCTTTTCTAGTTGTTTTTGAACAAATTAGCGCGCCTAACGCTTCTCTAATTGTTCAAGTAGATCTCCGGCGAAATACGACGAATGACACCGCAGAATTGCAATACCGACTGCGCCAGTTTGTTACGTGCTCACCGAGTTACGAGAGAGAATAAGACACGATTTAAACTTAACCCTTTTATTACACGAATTTTCACATTTTACTTCGCGATTCGGCTTCGACGGAAAGGTTACATCGTTGGTTCAGTTGACGATTGAAAAATGAATGCACTTAAACTAGCCTTAATCTTTAGTTTTTATAGTCTTAAGAGGAGAGATCAGTAGTTTGTCTCAGATCAAAGTCTGATCGAATTTAGTACGTACGAGTACTTCGTCTGATTAACTTTTTAGAATGGTTCGAAATGGATTTCATTATTTGCTTTTGTTGATATGATTAATGCAGAATAATTATACTTTAAGACGGATGCCGGCGGATGCTCGCAGATATTACGAACATTTTGGCTTCAATTTTGTGCTTGATTTCAATAATAAACAAAAAGATTTTCTGTTTCATCTCGCACGGTAATGAAGTATGCCATGGTAATCGAAATAGTAAATAAATTGAAAATATGAAGCCCAATCTAGTACAGAATTCAAAAAGATCATTATGAAAGTCTGAATAATCGAATAGGGAAATGAACATTCTAAGTCATATAAAAATAACTTGAAGGTCCAAAGTGCCTTGGCGGTCCCTTGACGGCTTGGAATCATGAAGAACGATTTACTGAGACCATTACAAAGGCCGCGAACTAAGACAGCAGTACTTTAATAACTTAATCGAGACTGCGTAAATGCTAAGTACAATTGCTACGGCATAAGAAGAATAAACAAGAGTGAATAATGTAAAAATATACTTAGTACGTTAACAGAAAGCGTACGTGCGGAGTATTCCTTTTAGGTTCAATGATTTGACGTGCCTTGTCGTGGTTTACCACTTTTTGATGCCATGTACACCGTGCTGTGATTATGGTCCTTTCTTCCGGTATGGTGATTTATGGCGACATGTCTACGTTGTTTATTCCTAGCGAAAATCGATAGTACCAGGAGTTGTCAATTCAATATCTAATCGGTTGTAGAGTTCTTTTTGTGTTTCTTCCGTATCCTTTTTCACGTAGTAGTGCATTTCACTCCTATTTATTGTTTTATCCCTGTTGTTTCGCACATGGAAGGCAGCTGACTTATGCCCAATCGCTTCGCCACGAAAACGTCGTTCCCCGAAATGTATGGTAGCATAGGTTCTTTGTCAGTATTATTCTGCTTAACCGGCATACTTAAGTGTGTGGCTGCATTCTGATTTGAATATTTCAATTCTGGTTTTAATGGTTGGCTCGTTTGCCACCATCGGCTAGTTTTCACGTGAATATAACACTCGCAGTAATATTTTATATCGTTAAAATTCGCGAGCAATGGAACGGAAAAAAATTGCGGACTGGACTTTTGAGTTGATAATTTACGATTTCGCAGACGAGAAATAACGTTACTGTTCCCTACGAATTACGCTTGGCTGTAAGGTTTAGCATGTTGGGCTTCTTATTTTATAGAGAATATTTACATGGATTTTTGTTTTTTGGACTTTGTACATCTTATTTTTCATTGTATAAGTATATCATAATTTAATACATGGCGGGTGGTTATCGGTGGTTATTTCCTATCCTGTTATTTTTGAAACAATACTGCAAAGTGTGTCCAGTTCGTCGACACTCAGTACAGAATTTTTGTTGGGCGTGAGAATTGCTGGAAGTAAATGATTTTGGTTTTTCTGAATGTTTCAAATGCAGTGCCTGTTCGCCTGTTCTTCTTCAACGGCTGCACTCAATGCTTCATTCAAATTTTTAAATTGTTTCCATCCCAAAAAGGTGGAGAGAGTCGGATGAGTATGATAGATGATTCGGCTTAATGCAATCTGATTAATATTTTCGACACACCCGGTAATTAATTTTTCGTCCGTATAATTTTGCGTGACTGCCGTGAGTACCTTAGCTTGACACTGTTCTATCCGACAATGGAACTGGGAGACAGTTTCTGTTTTTCCCTGTCGTAAATTATTCAATTCCTCACATAACTACACATAGGGAGGGCTTCTGTACTTGATATAGAAGTTCCAATTTTTCCTGAAGTTGTTCCCACGTTTCAAAAGTAAAATTTTGCCATTGTGATTTTACAGGATCTTCAATTTTTGACATAACAAAAAGTAAAGGTACGTGCTGGTTTACATTGGCCAGTTTAAATGCTGAATTACAATTCATGATAAAATTATTTAATTCTTCCCGTTTGCCCGAAAAGGTTCTGGGAATAAGGGACGAGAGGAAATTCAAGCTAATTTTGCCTGGGTAAAAAGGTGTTACAGATCCTGAATTAGATTCTGAACCCTCAGTCGAATTTCATCGACTTGCATTCTGACTCGATATGACATTAAGACCATTCTCGTTATTCATAATTACGATACAAGATTTTTACGTTAAGGAAGAAGAGATGATAAAAGAAATTCGAATTTATGACGCACAAATTCGATTATTACGACGCACAAATTAGATTGATTGTTTTAATGCGAATTGAATAAAATGAATCTGGTCTCAGGAAAAATTTGGAAGGAGAGAGGAGAAGAAATTGATGCGTTCTACTTACGTTCTTGAGGATGCTGCTGAGTCACTCGTAGGTTGGAAAAAAATACCTTCTGCGGCTTGCGAGTTCGAGCGTGCTTGAGAAGGCGGGTTACGATAGGAGCTTTCGGCCAAAATGGCAGCAACTACCAGTGAAAACCGCCTAGGTCTCTAGCGAATTCCGGAAATTGGTGCGAGAAGGCAGATGTGAGGTAGATGCTATGGCCAGAGACAGCACTACCGCAGACTACCCAGTGTCTCGTATACCAAATTCGTTCCCGAAATTCTGAATTGATCAGAACTCGAAAATGAGTCGCAAGAAGTAATTTCCTACCGACTGCGCCAAAAATGTAGTAGTGTTACGGTCCCGAAAGGCTGACTGGAGCTCGGAACTGAACTCGAGAAGTTTTTACTGTTACTCAAAGGCCGCAACCGTGAACATAAGCAAAACGAACACTAACTGGTGTTAAACCGTGTATACGATAAGTCAAACAGACTGATCATAAGTGTAATCATAATAATAATCCATAATCATAACAGGAAAATTAAACTTATATACATGGTCGTTCGGGCCGATAGACGGCGGCTAGCGTGTTATCAAGAGGATGAAAGGTGAAAATGGTGCAATGAGTGCGACGATGGAAAAGACGGAGTGTGACGTAAAAGAAGAAGGAAAAATATGAAGTAAGAGAAAGATGAGGCGGCGGGAGAGGACTGTGACAACATGTCCTGCATTGATTCATCGAAATGAGCAAGCGAGTGAGACAATGCGTCTGCTTCGTATTAACTTTTGAAATTGTCTTCTCTATAATATTTATCGTGAATTATTATATAGTTACAATATGATGACGAAAAGGCGAGCACGAAACCAGTGCGATCCCCTGAAGCGGGCGCCGTTCTGATGCGATTACCGAAAAGCGAGTCCGATTCTTGTAAGATGCCACGTCAAAGGTTCATAAAAACGAGCTCGATTTCGATTACTTTAAATAAGATAAAAAATGGTGGAAGTTGATAACAAAGGCGGGAAATGAAAAATGAGAGTAAATTAATAAATAATGTAACGCTTAAAGTTTATAACAAGGTAAATAATATGGCGATGAAATCGGTGGCATCGAATTACGAAATATGACATAATAACTTGAATGTGAAAAATGTTAGGGGACAGACAGATGGAGGTATCCTAACATTTTGACTGTAGGTATCGGTGGTTGTGGTAATGAATGTATCTAATGTAACAGCAGCAGATTTTCTCAGGATATTACCGTAACACCTCCCCCCTAAGAAGAAAAATTTTTGAATGTAATGAAAAAAATTTTTTCCCACTAATTTTTAGGTTTCGAAAGAAAAAAAAAACAAAAACTATCTGATCTTTCCTTTTACACTACATGTCAAATCTTATAATAACGAATACATATATGCCTCCTGAAATGGGAGAAGAGAGAGAAAAAAAAAGAAAAAAATCTTAAGATAATACAAATGTACATGAAATACGTGGATGAAAGAAAAATAAGAAAATACAAAAAAAATCATTCTTCTGCCTGGTCTGTCTCCAACCCGCTGTCACTGTCCGAATTATGATGTCGATCACCCTCCTGAGGTTCATATCCTTTTGAGACTAACCATTCCTCTACTGTTGGGTATGTTCTGTCTCTTCTTTCTACTAAGACCGCTCTAAGTTCGGCATGTCGTCTTTGCCGAATTCGTATGCGATAGTCAATACCGGCTAGGCCTAACAAGTTTTCTAGTAGCTTAATATATGCTGTAGGCAACGTTCCTCTTAACTGTCTTTGAGTGTTGTTTTGGAGGAACTCATTCGCTAGTTGAACTGTTTTTTTGCACAGGTTTGATATCCGTAGGTCTCACTTCGGCTCCCACATAGTGTATTGTAATTTCGTCTGGTGCTCCTTCCGGGATAATTTCTGCCGATATTTTTCCTCCAGTAATTATGTCCATGGCGGCGTCCAGTAGTAGTTGGGCATTTCCATCCTGAAATTCCTGTATTTGGTGACCTTCTGTTGATGTGTTGATTTCTCCTCCATCCGCGATGTTATTTATAAAAAACTCTAGTGCTCGAAATAGTTCCTTCGTATCATTAAAGTTATTTAACAGTGAGCTGCGTATAAAAAACGGTTCATTTGACATATTAATTTTGAAAAATACTTCTAAGATGTAAAGGAGAATTATTCGACGGACGTTAATTATTAACTGTTGATTTTATTTTTGCTTTTTCTTATTTTATGCATGTTCCTTACATTTTTATATTTGTCCAGGTGTATCATAATTTGGACTTTGTTCACTTTGCATGAGTCGCTTCTCTAACTTCTCGCAGGGGTTCAAGAAATCGAATCAACTAGCGCGCCTAACGCTTTTCTAGTTGTTTTTGAACAAATTAGCGCGCCTAATGCTTCTCTAATTGTTCAAGTAGATTTCCGGCGAAATACGACGAATGACACCGCAGAATCGCAATACCGACTGCGCCAGTTGTTACGTGATCACCGATATTCGCGAGAAATAAGCACAAGAACTTTCCTTTGACTTCTATAATTCGGCATTAGCCTACTGACTGTTAGGTCGACGAACAAGGTTACAATCTGAATGCGCTTAAACTAGACTTAACTTTTAGCTTTTATAGTCGCGAGAGGAGAGATCAGCCCTTGTTTCAGATCAAAGTCTGATCAAGGTTCTAGAACGTACGTATATTTCGTCTAGTTACTTTTGGATGGTTCGAAAGGGTTATCTAATATACTTGTTATGAAACCGGCGGACTTTACGAACTTGCGTGAAATAAACTTGAGTTTGATACTTCAAAAACTTCTATTAAACATTTGAATTTTACAGAAAAATGAAATTGATTACAGGCTCCAAGGCCTAATGAGTATGTACAATACGTTCGGATTAATACATCACTTCTACTTGACTCTCTTAGAATCATCTGATTTCTAAGCTCTATGATATACTGAAAAACAATCGTTATATACACCTTGTTTTTGTTGCACGCGGAAGATTTCGTGATACAAGGTGCATGCACGAATCTGGTGCGATTTCCGAGTTATAAATAAGATTAAATGTTCGAGTCGGCTGGTCATCCAGTCGACCAGTAATTGATTAAGGAATTTTACCAACATTAAGCTCGCCTTTTAGAATCGTATCGGAATAATACTTCCTAGTATACAAATAGGAGTAAAAGGTCAAGAAGTATTTTCGGTAAGATTCCATATTGACGATGAACCGTAAATAATCATAATATTACGTTGAATTTGATGA
This sequence comes from Acanthococcus lagerstroemiae, assembly GCA_031841125.1. Taxonomy (NCBI): domain Eukaryota; kingdom Metazoa; phylum Arthropoda; class Insecta; order Hemiptera; family Eriococcidae; genus Acanthococcus; species Acanthococcus lagerstroemiae. The sequence goes on along the minus strand of CM063111.1, from coordinate 46,617,654 downwards.
GAATAAAAATATGATGAAATGTTAGGGGGCAAAAGGTGGACTCTAACATCCCTCCCCCCTAAAAAAAAATTTTTTCTTAAAATTTTTCAAAACAGTTTTTTTTTGTTTTGTATTTAGGTAAAGGATAAAGGTATAAAATGAATATAATAAAAAAAAAATATATATAGGAATAATAATAGGTATAATAATTACGCGGTCAGAATAATTGTGAACGGAATTTCCTCGGATGCTCTGGCCCTGGTGTATATCCGATTGCGGTGTCCATTTGAAGCATCCGGATTCCCATCACCATCTGGTTGATAGATTCTTTTACGATACAATAAATGTAATCGTGTTTTGTCCCGAGGGGGAATATGGCTGTTGATGGAAGCGTGATTTGACGTTCGATCAACCAAGGCATTGTTTCTGGGTTTTCTTGGATTGCCTTGTATTGTTCCCATTCCTCGTTGACTATTTCTTCTAGTAGATTCAGGATTTGATTCTGCATGAGTCGGTTGAGTCCTGTTGTCATAACCCATGGAACATCCAAGGTGGTCACATGTATTTCCTCTACTACATCCATCGGGTGAGCCGGCGGATTGACTAGGATGCTTGCTGGGGTATACCGGTCAATGGAGTCGTATGGCAACTCCAAACTTTGAAGCAGAGTTTGGATGTAGTCAGTGACGTTCTTTTCTCCGGCGCGTGCGACCTCTTAGCGCGTATGTTCGAATACTTCTATGATGATAAGCACATTTGTTACGTTAGGATTTGAGGTATAGCGTCGAACTGCTTCCGCTACCTTTTGAAAAATGTGACGACGGAAATTAAACGATAGTTGGTTTTCGGTATCGACAAGACAACGTTTTCCGTAAAAATTCGGCATTATACGAGTAAAATAAAAAAAAGAAAAATATAAGAAATAATAAAATAAAAATATGAATATGCACTGCGAACTTCACAGAAAAGAGTAAGACGGTAACTGACTCTTAACTAGAAAATTTAAGGTTTACGTTAACTTTTTCTCTCGATCTGAGGTTGTACTTTGGACTTGAAGTCTCGGGGGTAGATAAAGTTTCATTATTTGAGGAATCTTCCCTATTGACATTTTCGCTATGATGATAAGAGATACCCGATAATTCTATGTCTGGTTCAGGCGACGGTGATGTTCTTCGACCTCTGCTATCAGCACAATTCGAAATGCGAGCTAGACAACAATCGTGAGTGATAGCCCGAGGTCCCCTCTCAGATCGACAAAGAGTGAAAAAGGATACAATATAAAATTTGATTTTGTATAACAAAAATATTCCCAAAGTTACGCCAAAAATACTCATGGTATTTTGCAACCAATGAGTGCGATGTTTTATCTCCTGATGGTTTAAATTTTCCTCTAAAATTCGGTCATATTCGTCTACCTTATATGATAACATTTTCAGTTGCGATAAATCTATGCCCGTTACCTTTACTGGGCTTAATAAATTAGAATAATTTTTTACATTTATGTTAATTACATAAAGATCAGTCTCTATATCTAATTCCGGAATCACGTTCTCGTATTCCTGCGTGAACTCCGATGTAGAAACTAGAATTCCATATTCGGTGTAGGCTCGGCAATCGTCTTTTAGTGCCAAAATACCGTTGCCGAAAATTCTTAAATCCTGAATTCGCTTACTGGATGCGCATTCGATGCTGACTGTTGTTGGATTGGTCATTAAGTACAACCATTTGTTATTTTCCAAAGCATGCCATACGTGAAGTTCCGCGTAGAGGGTGCGAATTTCGGGTATTACGTTGTTGGCGGTCGTAAGCAGTGCCAATTCGCATTCGAATTTTGCGTCTTGTATACTGCTTATGATATTCGCGTGGCAAATGTAGTCAGCTTCGGCGATTTTGATGCACATTTCGAGTTTTGAAATCTTCACATACTTGGTGTGGATTTCGTTGATGAGTAAATGTTGTGTTTTTGGTTCCAGGAAATGATAAGTGAGAGGTGTACTCGAGGATAAAATATGAATAGGAATTAAATTATACAATTTAAAGAGTTGAGAATTTACTAATGGAATTTTGATCGAAAATATTAAAGTATTTCGTACGTGCATGACGTCAATTTTGCATAAGTCAATGTAATGGTAAATAGTACGATAGTTGATTGAAAATGGAAAATCTTTATCAACACCTAAACGAGCTTCTTTTAACTCGTCGGTTAAGATTTTTGGGGTAATGACCGTTGGATGAATTACATTACGTTTGGCAAATAAGATCGCGTTAATTAGGTTATCGGTTTCTTCCAAAAGTTCATTGACAAGATCCGATAGTAATCCTTCACGGTAGTTAATCAAATTTCGAGTTTGTTCCAAATGCATAGAATGAGCAGTTTGCTGAAGAATATTATTTAGAACACCTATATTGTTATTCAAAACTTCTTCGTTGTAACGAAGATTGGAAATAGTTCGATTTAGATCTAACAGAGTTGTTTTTACTACCTGAATTTGATCTTTCATGAGATACTGAATACTCTTTTCGTCATCTAAACTTTGATGAATAGCTTTGTCGTAATATTCTGCATCATCGGCATCAGGGATGCCGAAGGCAAATTTCAAAATATAAGAACCTATGTTGAAAAGACCTCTTTTATAACGAGTAGAGTTTTCTTTGACATGTTCCTCTCCCATTAAATGTTTTATAATTTCGAATTTTTCCTCAAGTTTGTCCATTTGAACCACGATTATTTTTGAAGTGCGAGTGCAATTATATACATGTGCTCGCTGTTTTAAATAAAAACAAATGTTCCTTGTTTCTTTGACTATATTCGAGATTAGCGAATATTTTCTTTCAAAAATTGACATGTTGCGGTGACATAATAATATCCAATTGTCATTGGTGATCCTAGCTTTACCTAAATCTTCGTAAAATACACCAGCTTTTGCTTGGATTGGGGTTACCGTATTGGCAACATTTTTGGTTGACGAAAGACTAAATGTAGAGATAACGAAAAATAAAAACATTGGAATTTTGAAATTCATTTTTTTTAAAATTTATTCCGTAAAATAATTTCTAATTTTAATTTAGTTCTTCCTAGACGAAGGATAGGGTTTCTGAATTCGAATATACCTTTTGAATGTAGACTTGTGAAAACTTATTCGTAAATTTTGTTCTACAAAGGTTAAGATACAAAGGATGAGACTAAATTCTCTTTTTGAATGAAAACGGAAATTTATTTTTCTAGATTTTCGAATACTGGATACCATGAATGGAGATTTTTACCTGTAACACAATACAAGATTGCGTTAATTTCTTTTATTAGCAGGATGAGGTTTTAACATATATTCGTATGATAAGGAATAATTTTATTTTTAACCATAACTTGGACCGATTGATTCTTGTTTACTTTAATTATTTTATATGGTCCGATATAATTAGGTTGTAGTTTTCGAGTTAATCCTGAAGTTAAATTTTTATTCTTTATATAGACTAAATCTCCTGCTTTGAATTCGTAAGGGTTGACCCTTTTATCATGTTGCTCTTTTGAGGCTAATTTTGATTTGATTAAATTTTCTCGAGCTAATTTATGCATGGAATTTAGACGAAGTTTTAATTGATCATAATAATCTTCATAAGTATATTTAAATTCTGGTTCTGCTGTGACAGCATTTGGTAAGTAAGGAGTATGTCCAAATAATAATTGATAAGGTGATCTACCTGTGGCAGAGCTCACGGTAGTGTTGAAACAAAACATTGCGTAATCCAAATAAGTATCCCAATCATTTGGAGTTTGGGGATTTATAAAATTTTTCAATTTAAGAGTGGAATTGGCTCGTTCAATACTTCCTTGACTTTCTGGATGGAAGTGTGAACCAAAAACATGACGTATTTTATACAACTTTGTCAGTTGTTTAATAATTTCGTTGACAAATTCTAATCCGTTATCGGAATTTAATGATGAGGGTATCCCAAAAGTACAAATAAATTTATTTAAGCATTCAGCAATTGTACTGGCTTCTTTGTTTGGTATGGCATAAGCCTGAGTAAATTTTGTAAGATCGCATTGCGCGTGAAAAATATACCGATTACCTTTTTCGGTTAAATTTAAAGGTCCTACTAGGTCAATAGTTAATCGTTCGAAAGGACGAGTACTTGTCGTCGTGATTTCCATTTTTTGCTTTATTGGATTCCTATTAGTTTTATTAACGTTACATGATTCACAATTTTTTATGTAATCACGAATAATTCTTTTCATATGAGGGAAAAAATAATTTTCTTTGATTCGTGAGTAAGTACGAAAGAATCCTTGATGACCACCTATAGCGGAAGAATGATATTGGTGTAACACCTGTTGTATCTCCTCTTCTGTTAAATTGACTCTTTGATTCAGACAGAGGGTTAAGTCGATTTTCTTTTTATCAAAATTATAAAACAAAATTTCTTTAAATTTTTCTAAATTGATGCGATCATGCGGGTCGCTAATCTTTGAAATAAATATGTCCGAAATATTTTTAACTTCTAGAACGTTTGCTAGATTTTGAACCGTGTAAAAGATATCGGCATAGGCCGCTTGATCAAAGTATTGTTCTTTATATAAAAAGATAAACAAGTTATGACTTCCTTTATGATAATAATGAATGTGAAGTTTACCTTCCTGAGGAAGATTTTCTACGCCATATTGACTTAGCTTGTTCAATAATTCATCATCTGTTTGTTCAGAATAAACAGGGTAAAAGATCGCTACATTGCGTTTTGTAAATACAGAATCAGAAATAGATTTAATGGAAATTTCTCGATTGTTGGTACAATGAAATTTGATAAAATCATCGTAAGATTTCGATATCAGTATTTTACTTTTACTTTCGGTTGCGACCTTTTCTGATGCAACCTGGTTTAAATTAGAATTAGAGGTTTCTGACCTTCGAGAGTTTTTCGGATTTTCCGATTTAGGCTTGAATTTACCTTGTTAATTGTTTATCCACTTCTTTTGGTTTCGTATTTAATAATTTATTTTGCTCGATTTCATCTGCTTGAGATGAAGTAGAAGGTTGAATGAGTGGATCTGAAAATGTTGGAATATCTTTTGATTTTAATGGCGGTTTCCTATTCTTTGACTCTGCCTCCACATCTGGGGGTCTCGAAAGAGCGTCACAGGGTCCATTTTGAACTCCTGGTCGATACCTAATTTCATAATCATATTCAGCAATTTTTAAACGCCATCTTGTTAATTTCGAATTTAAATCTGAAGTGGTAAATAACCATGTGAGGGGTCTATGATCTGTTACAATAATTATACGTCTTCCATAAACATAGGGACGGAAATGCTGTAGACTCCACACTATAGCTAAAAGTTCTTTTTCAGTGGTATTATACCTACTTTCGGATTCATTTAAAGTTCTACTAGCGAAAGAAATTGGTCTATCGGCTCCTAATTGGCCTTGACTTAAGATTCCAGAAATTGCTACATTAGAAGCATCCGTAGATAAAATAAAGGGTTCATTAAAATCTGGATATTTTAGTACTACATCTTCGCATAAAGCTTGCTTTAAAGAGTTAAACGATTTTTCTTGCTCTGGTCCCCAATTAAAGGGTACATCTTTCTTTAATAATTTCGTTAGTTCTTTCGCTTTTTGAGCGAAGTCTTTAATAAATCTTCGATAATAACCTGTTAAACCAAGAAATTGCTTTATTTGCTTTACATTTTTCAAAGGTTTGTAATCTTTTATCACTTGAATCTTTTTTGGGTCGCATTTTACGCCATTTTCAGTGATTAGATGCCCTAAGTACATGACTTCTTTTCGCATGAATTCGCATTTATCAGGTTGTAATCTGAGATTATGCGTTTTAAATCGATTGAAACAAGAAATTAATTTTTCTGAATGCTCCTGGATACTTGAAGCAAAAATTATTACATCATCTAAATAAACGTAGCAGGCATTACCTGTGAGACCTGTCATTGCTAAATTCATCATACGAGCAAAAGTTCGGGGTGCATTGGTTAAGCCCATCCCCATTCTATTAAATTCAAATTTTTCGCCATTTGCCGTGAACGAAGTTTTGTGTTTATCTTCTTCTTTAATTCGGCATTGATAAAAACCACTAGCTAGATCAAGACTGCTGAAATATTTACTATGACCCAAATTATCTAAAATTTCTTCTATATTCGGTAAGGGATACGTGTCACCTACCGTTTGGAAATTTAATTTTCTAAAATCTACAACTAGTCGCCATTTTTTACGACCAGAAGCGTCCATTTTCTTTGGAACTAAAAATATTGGCGAATTATATTCTGAAATGCTAGGTCTAATTATTCCTTGATCTTTCATTTTATTAATTTGCTCATCTAATTCTTTCTTTAATGCTTCAGGCTGACGATAATTTTTAACAAAAATTGGTTCATTTGATTTGGTTTCAATGGCATGCTCTAATAAATTGGTACTTGGCAATTGATCGCCTGGTAAATGAAAAATTTCGTTAAATTGCATGCAAACCTCAATGACAGAATTCTTTTCTTCTTCATTTAAATGGTCTAGCCTTAATTCTTTTAATAGAATTCTTTTCTTCTTCATTTAAATGGTCTAGCCTTAATTCTTTTAATAATGAGTCTTTTCGATTTTTAGAAGCATTATTTGCAATGTTTAAACTCAATTCCCTTTTAAAATTTTTACTTTTACTTCCCGCTCCATTTTCGGATGCGAGGCTTCCCGTCATTTTATCTTTTGCCGACGTTACGACTTCAGATTCAGACGAGGTTAATTCAATTATTTCTTTTGGAATTGGTTCTAGTTTTACTGAGAAATCTTTTAAATAAAAATCTTTATAAGATGCATTTAAAATTGAAGCTAAAGCCTTTCCCGTTTTGGGGTTCACCTTGGTGATAGCCTTAGATAAATAGATCGAATCAGTAAATGAAGTTTCGGGTATGATGCCTTCTCCTATCCCGGGATTTTGTACATCAATTTCCACAACCATTTCTGTACGACTTTTCAGAATGACATCTTGATTTTGAAAGAAGGTAGCTTTGACCTTTTCTTTTATTTCTTCGGAGCAATAAAAAAATTTGATCGGTTCGTTGACCGAATTTAATAAAATGTTTTGAGTCTTATAATTGATAACCTTACAATGTTGTCTAAAAAAATCGTTTCCGATTAGACCATCGTACGGTATTCCTGAATTGCAGTTTAATATTTGGAAACGGACATCTAGCCTTTGCTTAGAAAATCGAAACGGAATTTCGGTAACTCCTATACTCTCGACTTCCTCATCAGGCGATATTCCAGTTATCCTAATTTTCTGCTTTGAGTCGAAGGTAGTTTCTCCCGTGAGAGCACTTGCCTTGACTATAGAGACTCCTGCTCCTAGATCAACAATAAATTTAAAATGACAATTTTTTGCATTAGGCGAATTGATTAATACATAAATTAAATTTTGAATTGATGCTTGATCGCAAAATGTTCTTAATTGGAGAATACCTCGTTTATTTGACTGATACGCTCCGGTTCGGTATTCACAACCGGGAGCGGATTGGAGTTTAAAGACTTTTGATTTTTGGTTTCTCCTTCTGGTTTTCGTCTACAATCAGCTGTGTTGTGATTGGACATACGACAATTAGAACAATATTTTTTTGAATCGCCTCTATTTCCTAGATTAAAATTTTTCTTTTCATTAGAATTGAAATTTGAACGAGAGGCTCCTGAATCATTTGAATTATTTTTTGAATTTTGCCGCTTATAGCAATTAGAAATTTCATGCCCATCACGATGACAATAGGAACAAGTTTTGACATTGAACACCTTCTTTTCAAATGGTTTACCTTTTGTTTTAAAACACTCGTGAGTTGAGTGATTACTCAAATTTGGACAATTTTTGCAATATTTTTGCGAACGAGAATTTTGATTTCTGTTTTGATAACCGAAATTAGAATTTTGATTTTTCTGGAAATTTCCGAAATTATTTCCCTTTAAATTTAGCACTTGCTCTTCCTGAATTGCCGCTGAAAGAGCTTCGTTCAGGTTTGTGAATCCTCTCCATCTCAAGAATGTGGAGAGATTCGGACTGCAATGGAAAATAAAGCGACTGAGCGCGATTTGATTAATATTCGCAATGCTACCAGGGATTAAAGTCGGATCAGTAATCGTTTGATTTAGTGAAGCTAATACTTTCGCTTCACATTCCTCAATACGTCTATGGTACTGAGTAATATTTTCTCCTTTGTTTTGACGAAGGTTGTTCAGTTCCTCAAAAAGTTGGACATAGTGTTTCTTGTCCTGATATAATAACGTTAATTTTTCTTTTAACTGTTCCCAATTTTGAAAAGTAAAGTTTGTTAATTGCGATTTTGCCGGGTCCTCAATTTTTGACATAATAACATATAAGAGGGGAACGTGTTGCTCCGCCTTTGCTAAATTCATGGCAGCGTTACAATTTATTAAAAACGTATTTAATTCGCTGCGTTTACCCGAAAATGTTTTCGGAATTAAAGAGGACAAAAAATTTAAAGTATACTTTTCGGTATTCGTAACTGATTCTTCAGATTCTTCATTTTCGAAATCATTCGCACTATTCGCGTTATTAATTAAAGGAATCTGATTTGAATTCGTGCTGCTTGCAGCATTTACGTTAGTAGAAGACATTTTTAACATTTTCGACAAAATTTTAAGAAAAGAAAAATAGGAAAAAATAGATAAGAAAAAGAAATTTGGAGGATTTGACCAAAATCTCAAATTTACTCACGTAGCTCGATGGATGTCCTAGAAACTCGGTTCGTTATCACCACGAAGAATGAACATTCACCGGTAATTCGCAACGGAAGCGAAACTGGATGGCAAAAACTGCTCCGTGAACTGCGACGCTGGAACGGTGCTCGCAATTGAGACGCTCTCAGCAAATTTCGTAGTTACGAAATTTTGACCAAATTGGATTTCGAAAAGCTGCGACGAAAGTTGCTCGTGGACTGCGACGCTGGATCGGTGCTCGCTATTGAGACGTTCGAGCGAATTTCGTAGTTACGAATTCGTCCAGGCTGAAGATTTCGAAAATCCGTTCTTCCGAAAATTTACGAATTTCGTTGATGAAGTCCTACCACGACTGCGCCAAAATTTTACGTGTTATGAAACCGGCGGACTTTACGAACTTGCGTGAAATAAACTTGAGTTTGATACTTCAAAAACTTCTATTAAACATTTGAATTTTACAGAAAAATGAAATTGATTACAGGCTCCAAGGCCTAATGAGTATGTACAATACGTTCGGATTAATACATCACTTCTACTTGACTCTCTTAGAATCATCTGATTTCTAAGCTCTATGATATACTGAAAAACAATCGTTATATACACCTTGTTTTTGTTGCACGCGGAAGATTTCGTGATACAAGGTGCATGCACGAATCTGGTGCGATTTCCGAGTTATAAATAAGATTAACATTATAAATAAGATTAAATGTTCGAGTCGGCTGGTCATCCAGTCGACCAGTAATTGATTAAGGAATTTTACCAACATTAAGCTCGCCTTTTAGAATCGTATCGGAATAATACTTCCTAGTATACAAATAGGAGTAAAAGGTCAAGAAGTATTTTCGGGCGTGAAAATGTTTCTAATTTCGTTTCGCGAGATACTTCTTTTCGTACTTTCCTTGCAAATTATAGCGGAACTATTGAAATTGAAGCTAAATGGACTCCACCATCGCGTTCAGCGTGAAAAAGTGATCCGGGAACCATCATTTGATCAACTATAAACGTACTGAAAGGGGTGTAAAAAATTTTTTCCCTGAAATGTAGCTTCAAAAACTTTGAACGCGATTTTCTTGAAATGAGGTTTTTCAAATTTCAAACTTCAAAATGCTATAACTCGACGTGGAATTGAGATTTTGGGCTGATTTTTTTTTCTATGTTCTTAATAACCTCCTCTATGCAGTGGTGCCAATATCTCAAAATTGATACTACCGGGTTTGTGTATGGTTTCTCAGATCGCATCACATATATGATTCCGGTACGATTCCGGTAGATTTTTCAAAGGCGAGTCCTAATTCGGTACGATTCGTGAATGGATAACAATTAATAAGACAACGAGTTTTATAAATAAGAGTAAAGGTTTGAAGATAAGGGATTAAATAATGTTATGGTATAATTCCATATTTAAATGTGATAAGAATACGTTTGATAGAATAGGTAGTTCAAAAAGTAATAACATGTTAGGGGAACCATAACATCCCTCCCCCTTAAAAAAAAATTTTTTTTTTAATATTCTGATGAAAATAATAATAATATACATATATAGGTAAGAATTATGCGGTCAGGATAATTGTAATCGGAATTTCCTCTGATGCTGACCCTGGTACGTAGCGGATGGCGGTATCTATTTGGAGCATCCGTAGTCCCATTACAAATTGGTTGATGGTTTCGTTTAATATACAGTAGATGTAGTCATGTTTTGTCCCGAGAGGAAACATGGCTGTTGATGGTATTGTGCGACGACGTTCGATTAACCAAGGTGTTATTTCGGCGTTTTCTTGCATGGCTCGGTACTGCTCCCATTCCTCGTTGATTACCTCTTCTAGCAACCCTAGAATTTGGTTTTGTATAGGGCGATTTAACCCGGCTGCCAGAGTCCATGGGATGTTCCGAATGGTTACATGTATCTCTTCCACTATATCCATCGGCTGGATCTGTGGATTGATTAGGTTGCCCACTGGGGTGTATCGATCAATGGAGTTGGATGGCAGTTCCAAACTTTGCAACAGCGTTTGAATGTAGTTCGTAGCATTCTTTTCTCCGGCGTGTTCGACCTCTTGGCGCATATGTTCGAATATTTCCACGATTAGTAGCGCATCTGTTTTGTCAGGGTGCGAAACATAATATCGAACTGTTTCTATTATTTTTTGGAAAATGTAACGACAGAGACTAAACGAGAGGTTGTTCTCGGTATTTACTCGAATTTTCTTACCGTAAAAGGTCGGCATAAGGTATAAAATTAATGTCGAATTGCAAAAATGAATAAAGTTAATTTTAATTTTTGTCACAGCGAATATGAAGATCGACTTTAAATTCACAAGACGAATACGAACAGACTGTTTTAGTTAGAAAATTTAAGGTTTACAATAACCTTTTCTCGCGATCTGAGGTTGTACTTTGGAGTAGAAGATTCGGGGGTAGATAAAATATCATTATTTATTGAATCTTCCCTATTTGAGTGTTCGTTATGATAAGATATACCGGACAATTCGATTTCCTGTTCTGGCGGTGGAGAAGTACTTCGACCTCTACTATTCGCACAGTTGGTAATGCGGGCTAAACAACAATCATGCGCGATTGCCCGTGATTCAGTGTCAGATCGACAAAGAGTAAAGAAAGAGACAATATAAAATTTGATTTTGTACAATAAAAATAATCCTAAAAGTATTCCAAAAATGCCCATGGTGTTTTGCAACCAATGAGTCCTATGTTTGATTTCTTCATGATTTAAATTCTCATCTAGAATTCGTTCGTATTCGTTAACTTTGTGTGGCAGTACCTTTAATTGTGATAAATCTATACCCGTTATTTTTACAGGAGATAATAAATTAGAATAATTCTTATTATTTACATTAATGACGTAGGGATCAGTCTGAATGTCGATTTCTGGGATTACATTTTTGTAATCTCGAGTAAATTCAGATGTTGATATTAGAACATTGTACTCGGTGTAGGCTCGACAATCGTCTTTTAATGCCAAAATTCCGTTGCCAAAGATTCTTAGATCCTGGATTCGTTTGCTAGATACACACTCGATGCTGACAGTCGTTGGGTTGGTCATTAAATATAACCATTTATTGTTTTCCAAAGCATGCCATACGTGAAGTTCTGCATAGAGGGTGTGAATTTCCCATGAACTGGGTATTACGTTGTTGGCGATAGTAAGCAGTGCCAATCCGCATTCGAATTTCGCGTCTAGTATACTGCTTATGATGTTCGCGTGACAAATGTAGTCAGCTTCGGCAATTTTGATGCTGTTACGGTCCCAAATGGCTCGTCTTGGCGCCCTGACGGCTTGGAATCGTAGAAACCGAATTTACTGAGAACCTTACTCAAAGGCCGCGAATTCAATAACGACAAGCAGAGTACTTTAAATAAGTTTAATCCGAGGCTAAGTTAAATGCTAAGTACAAGTGCTCGACATAAGACGAATCATACCCCAGATCCCGTACCGGAGAGTGGAGCTGGAGAGGGTACAGCGGAGAGTCGCGCTAAGGTGCGTCAGCGCGTATCGCACCGTATCAACGGAGGCGGTAGGCGTGCTGGCGCGCCTTCCACCCATCAAGCTGAAGGTCGACGAGTTGGCGCAGTCCTACAAGGCGCAGAAGAAGGCAAGGACGCGGCAGGAGGCACGCCGGGCGAAGCGTGGCATTCAGCTGACCACGCTTCAGCGATGGACGGAGAGGCTCGCCCAGTCATCGAAAGGCGAGTGGACTCGGGAGCTGATCGGCGAGCTCGACCTGTGGTTAGGTAGGAAGCACGGAAGCCTGAACTTCCACCTGACCCAGGTCTTGAGCGGACACGGCTGCTTCGGGTCATACCTGCATCGGATGGGGTTGGCAGCAAGCGCAGAGTGCACCCATTGTGCAAGCGGAGAGGAGGACACGCCGTGGCATACGCTGTTCGAGTGCGACGCCTGGGAGGAGGTGAGGCGCGGGGCGGTCACGATCGATCCCGGAGACGGCGTGATCGACCGTCTTGCGCCGGACACCTTGGTCCCGGAGCTGTTGAGGAGCCGAAGCGGTTGGAACCGGGTGCCGGGGTTCGTTTCGGCCATCATGCGACGGAAGATGGAGGCTGAGTGGTCGAGACAAAGGACGCAAGGAGGAGAAGCGGATGTTGCTGCTGCTACTGCGGCGGCGGATACCATCCAGCGAAGCTCGCCCGTAGCACCAGGGCTGGAGCAGAGCTCGCCCGCAGTGCAAGGGCTGGAGCTTCAATCGGAAGAGTCTCACACGATGAGTGAGTGAAGAGGAAGAGGCAGCGCGTCCGGCTGCGGGGGACCTGAAATTTCCAGGTGAGTGCTCTGGGAGCGCGGACCTCGGTCAGTAGGGAACCCCGTGGTGGCCCTGGCAGGACGCGCGCACCGTTCCGGCCAGGAGAAACGGGGGCTCGGGCCCGGCCCCAAAGCGTTCCCCTCGGTACTGATGCGATGCCCGAAAGGGTAGTTTCCGGTGCCGGGGGTGCGGTGTCTCAGGGGCCACTTTGGCATGCGTGCATCGCCATACGTCCCACAACTCCAAAGAAAAAGACGAATCATACAAGAGTGAATAATGTATAAAATAGTACTTAGTACGTTAACAGAAAGCGTACGTGACCAGGAAGTATTACCCCACCTATTGGGCTCAAAGGTATATGATATGGAAATGGTAAATGCGTAGAGGAATCTAAGAATATGAATAATCGGAAAGATAAACAATACTCTAGACGTTGCGCATATGAATGTAATGATAGTAAGTTATACAAGGTGGATCGAAGGAATATACAGGATGGTGCGAAAGGACCATAACATTCCCGGGGGGTCAGAACAAGCTTATAAAAAGAAGCGAAGTTCGATAACGTAGAAGAGAAAAAAAAGCAAAACAAAAAGAATGAAAAGAGAGAAAGAAATTTTGTAGGTTGAGGTCACATAGCTTAGAAAGGTAGGAATAAGGCGTAAAAGAAATTTATGAATAGCACCAAAATGGCTGAGTCAAAATAAAAATAATCTAGAAATTGAAATAATAAAAGACAATAATATCAAAAATGAAAAATAAAAGTAATCTGCACCAAAATGGTTGAGTCAATGTGTAACAAAAATAAGAGTAATAAAATATCCGAATAAAAATAAAGAAAAAAAATGGAACACCTAAAGGGTGAGTCAAAAGAAAAAAGGTATTAAAATAAAAGGGTAAATATTTAAAGAGTATAGAATAATCATATCACTAAAAATAGGCGACACCAAATGGTTGAGTCAATTTAAAATTTACACGAATAAATGAGAAGTAAGTGACATAAAATTGTTGATAAAATAAAGAAAAATGATAATAAAAAAAAAACTATTCAACACCAAAAATGTTTGGAAAATTAAGGAATAAGAAGAAGAAATATAATTATAGCATACTAATGTTCTACAGACCCGGATGCTGTTTGATATGAACCGCCTTACGGTATTGGGAAGCGCAGTAGGATATATCTAAGTAGCTTAGAAGATGCTTCAGCTGACGGTACTCCCAGGGTTCTATGTCCGACAGCGTGATGGCGTTTTTGTGTGGATGCTGGATCTCACAGAGCCAGATGAAGTGTAGCAATTCTTCGCGGTAGCGGTTTAAGTTCGGTAATTGATAGGTGATTGCGTCGTGTGGTGGAACTGCATCCCAGGTGATGGCGACAGTGGCGTGGAGCCAATCGTCCTCATGTAGTACGATGTCAGCTTCGAATTCGTGTGGTATAATAGTCATCAGACCGTATAGTATCCCTTTTAAGGCGGTGGCTACTCCCTGATTTCTCTGGCTTAACGCGATAATTCCGGAATAATGTGTTGCATTACCAGACATAAGCGTAGTCGCGTTACGGCGCCCGTAGGCGAAGATGGACGCGAACCAGTGTTCTATTAGTTGGCGAAGTTCTTCTGGTGACTGGTATCCAACCCGAAGGAAGGAATCGGCGAGGATACTCGTTGGATCGAATCCCATAATACGAGGGAAAAATAGAAATTTATGAGAAAGAGAGAAAAGAGAGACTCGTGTGGTAGAGTTATAAGATTATGGAACACACACTATATCGAAGGGAAAATTATACAGTACAGAACACGGCACACGATACGGAGTACGGTACACGATACGGTTAGAACTGCATAGTGATTTGAGTCGGTGCCGGGGACTTGGTTTTATCCCTCGGACGCAAGGAATACCGTGGACTTTGATCCGAAGTACTAGATTCTGGGGGTAGATCACCATTATCCGCCTCATGATGAGTAATATTCTCCAAGTGAATGGTCGGTTCAGCGGTTGATTTTGTACTTCGAACGCAGGTTATCATTCTAGATAGACAGCATGTATTTTGATGTGCTCGAACCGGATGACGGCAACAAAGCCATTTGAAAAAGCGAAGGATGCCGTGACGGCATTTAACGAGAGTGTAAAGTCCAATTGCGGTGAATATCAAATAAGTGAGATTCCACAACCAAGGGGTACGGCGAATGATATCTCCATGTTCGATCTGAAAATCTAATACCTTATCGATTTGGCGAAGTTGAGTAGCGAGAACGTCTAACTTAGTTACATCGCTGATATCCGTGATGCGGACCTTATTAAAGTGTAGCGAATAATTTTTCAAATCGACTACTAGGTCCTGTTTGTCGAACTGGAATTCGGAAATAACGTGCTCAACACGATGAGACGAATCGGAAGTAGAAGAGAGAACTCCGAGACTTGCAAATAGACGACAGTCCGGAGGTAGGGAAATTACACCGGCTCCCTGGAGAGTGATATCGTGTACTCGAGGCATAGCCCGACATTCGATTGATACGGTTACTGGCGAGGAATGTACATAGATCCAAGAATTGGCGGGAAGTTCAGTCCATGAGGTCATTTCTCCATAGACCAAATTAACAGTACATTGGTTAGGAATTTTGTGACTAGCGCTGGTGAGGATGGCGGTTTCGCAGGTATCTCGTTCTTGGATGTAAAGTGTTTCATGAACGTAGCATAAGTAGTAGGCATGCAACATTTTTAACACATAATACTTGAGTAGAAAACGCGACTAGTTTGTAACTAGTGAACAAACTTAAAGGTCTAAATACTAGGCATAGGTATTAAAAAAAACAAAAAAACTTGAAGACCTAAATACTATAAGTAGGTATTTTAAAAAAAAAACAAAAAAAAAACGAACCTATACGTTGACAAGAGGTTAGAACGACTAGTTTAGAACCAGTAGCAACTATAAGCTCGTAGCTAAGTATGGTAAAACTTAAATTACAACGAATTACAATGAACAGAGAACTTAAAGGCCCGCTGCCACATTTCTGGTGAGGTCAATTTATAAAGCACGTCAGGTTTCTTGCAAAGGGACTTATCACGCACATCAAGATAAACATACACGTATCCCTTGTGCCCCTGTTATTCCCTTGTACATACTACATTAGGAAAGTCCAAGTACTGTTGTTTGTGTACATACTAAGTTGAGTGAAAGTTTTAATACTGTTTACTACTTTAACCCTAGCGTTATCATTCCTCCGGCGCTGACGAACCTCACACCTCAGCTTCAGTGTCTTAAACCTCCACTCGAGGAAATCAGACGTAACACCAAGGAGGTTGCCTAACGCAATCATTGCAATCTTCCCCGATGTAACAAGTGTGTGATATGAAAGTTCGCTCCGGCCCCAAATAGCCCCAAAGCAGGTAAGAAATAAATCGACTTAAGTGTACTGAATTACCAGAAACGATAGGCGAACTGTTTATCGTCATATGCCTCCGCTGGATTCGAATCATCATTCAACGCACAGTTTGGAATTTGGTTGGGCAAATTCAGTAGTTCGTGCAGACGATGTCGAGCATCCGTGTGTAACAAAAATGAGGAAAAAGTGAAGAATGATCCAACAAGAATACGAAATTGCACAAGTATTAGAAATAAAAACAGTATATCGCATCACAAAAATTACGCCAAAATTAAAAAAAGAAACTCACGTCAGTAATACAGATGGTATCTGCAAACCGCTGAATGTAATCAAAATTGTAGATTGTATCTGCAAACTGCTGAATGTAATCAAAATTTCATGATTCAACCACCCGCCTAGCTACCTTCAGATTTTCCTTACACTTTTTCCTTCATTCATATAAGGTGATTTTCAGCATAGGTACCAACTTTCCTTTAAATACCTCTTTAAGGAGCACCTTCACTTATTTTTTCCTTCCCGTAGTGTTTGGTTTGGCATTTGGTAACACTGGTAACGAATCCCAGTTTTGACAGTTGTGACCCTGATTCACAAAAATCGCTGTATCTCGGAAACTGGGATCGACCAAGTGTACCTTATTCCTTGCCCTGCCACATTTTGCTTCGGCATTAATCAGTGATCTCGTACACCTAGAAACAGCGGCCTGTAGTGGCATGCATTCCAGGCAAACAAGGTAAGCACCGCTTACCCTGAAAATTTCCAAAACAATAAGTTTTCATGTACAATATTAACTTCAACTTGTAACAAATAAAAAATAATGAAACATTGGGCAGCATAGCGACTGTATTGACGCTTACAAGGCTTACACTTGAGTACAGTATAATAAATTCATGGGAGATAGAAGCGTATACTGTTTGGCGTTTGGCAATCCTTGTACATGTACAAAATTCGTATAGGCCAGCGAGGTATGCGTTGGATCTAACGCTTCCGCCTCTGTGTTATTTACCAACACAAAAACACACTAGCATGTTCAACGCGACAAAACCTATGCATTTGGTTGCGTTCTGGAAGCGCTCTAAGAAGCGCTTCCGGCTTGGCTTGGCTACACACAAACGTCAAAGTTAACAGTGAAACGTGATTCTGATTATGTTCTTCTACTAGTCAATGCGTTGTGTTTGAATGTTCCATGTTTTTTTGCTTACAAATGCGTATTCGAGATCTTATTGAGAAACCGTTTTCGCGACTTACTCTTAATGAACAATTGGAAATTATTATGATGGGAACCCTAAACCAGAATTACCATTTTTTTAAATTGAGAACAAGAGAGCTCCACCTGACACAGGTCTTGAGCGGCTACGGTTGTTTCGGCTCGTACCTGCGCCGGATGGGTTGGGCAGTAAGCGCCGAGTGCACCCATTGCACAAGCGGAGTGGAGGACACGCCGTGGCATACGCTGTTCGAGTGCGAAGCTGGGAGGAGGAGAGGCGCGGGCGGTCACGATCGATCCCGGAGACGGCGTGATCGACCGTCTTGCACCGGACACCCTGGTGCCGGAGCTGTTGAGGAGCCGAAGCG
This sequence comes from Acanthococcus lagerstroemiae, assembly GCA_031841125.1. Lineage (NCBI taxonomy): Eukaryota > Metazoa > Arthropoda > Insecta > Hemiptera > Eriococcidae > Acanthococcus > Acanthococcus lagerstroemiae. Next base: position 46,599,732 of record CM063111.1, on the reverse strand, counting down.
GTTGGAACCGGGTGTCGGGTTTCGTTTCGGCCATCATGCGACGGAAGATGGAGGCTGAGTGGTCGAGACAGAGGACGCAAGGAGGAGGAGAAGCTGGACTTGCTGCTGCTGCTGCGGCGGCGGATACCACCCAGCAAAGCTCGCCCGTAGCACCAGGGCTGGAGCCACAATCAGACGAGTCTCACGCGATGAGTGAGTGAAGAGGAAGAGGCAGTGCGTCCGGCTGCGAGGGACCTGAAATTTCCAGGCGAACGCTCTGGGAGTGCGGACCTCGGTCAGTAGGGAACCCCGTGGTGGCCCTGGCAGGACGCGCGCACCGTTCCGGCCAGGAGAAATGGGGGCTCGAGCCCGGCCCCAAAGCGTTCCCCTCGGTACTGATGCGATGCCCGAAAGGGTAGTTTCCGGTGCTGGGGGTGCGGTGTCTCAGGGGCCACTTTGGCATGTGTGCATCGCCATACGTCCCACCACACCAAGAGAGGTGGTTCGAGATTTACTAGAGACATTGTTGTCATGTATCGCAATATGAGAATATTTTGCGGTCAACTGGTTGTGAAGATGGTGGAAAACTGTTTTGTTGGCCATACAATTTCAATCAGGCAGCGTTGGGAAAATCCAACAATTCAAAACGTGTTTTTTTTTTTTTTTTTTTACTTTGATACTTGGGAATTGAGTTGCGATGTTGGAACAATCCAACAAGTCAAAGGTTTTTTTTTTTGCTGTGATGTTTGGGAATTCTAAATTGAGTCAGAAGAATCCAACAAGTGAAAAGGTTTTTTTTTGCTTTGATACCTAGTAATTACGAGTTGAGTCAGTTGGGACTTTCATAATTTTTGCCCCCCCCCGCACCGGAAAACTCTTCGGTGGTACGTCCCTATGTGTATTATTCGTCACAGGAAAGAATGGAGTGACCCTACGCAGGGATATGACAAATTGAATAATTTCATCAATGCCGTTTTGTAGTGCATGTTTCATACTTTTATTCTGATTTTTACTTCAACTCTATGCTTATCACTTACCTCCTAGGAAAAATCACCGCACGCCACTGGCCTCCTGATTGTCGTCTATTTGCTTTAAATATGAAATTCAGAAACAATAAATACCAAAGCTGGGCTGATTTTTTTCTCTAGCATTTTTATTTCCTTTCAATGGATCTCTAGAGTCGTATTTAAAATAATTTGCGCATCGAACTCGAGCCTATTTACCAAGAAGAAAAATAATATTGCGTACACCAGTTTGAATTTACATTTACATTCGGCACACGACGTTTGGTTTTATATTATTAATTACACATGGAAACTCGCACACGCTCGACTGTTTTTTTGATTTTTTGGCATTGTTGAGCAGTTTACACTTACGCACGATGAATTTTCTCTCTTTTCATTCTCTCCTTCTTTCTTCGTGATATATTCAAAAAAGATCCACGTGTTCGATATATAACTTCGTTGTACTCGTGCATCGTTTTCACGAAAATAGATCGGATATTCGATGGGAATGATTTGTTTGAAATCAGATCGGTCTTTGGAATCGTTTCGGGACTCGGCTCTTATAAATGATCCAACCGGGAGACATTAAAACATCTTGGAGTGCTCTAAAATTAGCTGGTTATAAATTGGGTGCTGTAGTCAAGGTTCTCTCTTTCGGATACCTATGTAGTTCGATAAGCTATAAGCTGCGCGACTTTGAGATTCTTAGTCTGTACTTCTCTTCCTTTCCTAATCTCGTCGTCTTTGTGAGCTATTGATGGGTTTACTCATTGTAATATCGCCGTAGCTGACGGAAAAAAAGAAATGAGTGCTTATAAATGTATCCTGTTTAATAAATTGTTATGAAACCGGCGGACTCTCAGAGCGAGCAACGCGAATAACTTGAATTTTGGGTTTAGTTTTGAAATCATTTTCATATTATACATTACGACGGCTCCGAGGTCTGAGTCGAATATACAACTGATTACTATGAAAGTTTGACAGCTTAAGATGTTGTTGGAAGTTTCGGGGACAAATTGAACTTTAGGAATGGTGAGAGACGTGTACTCATTTTCGAATTTCAAGAAAATCGGTAAATTACCTTCGCCGACAGACTGTCCATCTGTGACAAAAGCTGTTTCTACCATTGGATTTTCACAAGTTGTGAGATTTTCGAGTAACGTTGAGTCATTCATTAGATGATGCGTGGCCGCAGAATCAGCAAAGGCTGAAAATTTTCGTAGATTTTTGACATTAATATTAATACGACCGTAATTTTCAATTTCGTTGATCTCATCTTTAGTTTTTTGTGGATTGGTACAATCTTTGGAAAGATGACTGAAAGTATTACAGTTGTTATACCTGGAATTTTTACCGTTCCACTGCGTACCAACTGTAAAAATGATGCGATGATTATTGATAGAACGCCCGACGCTTCATCCTGCTGGAAGGCGCTTCCAGCAGTACTTTTGTAAGCGTCCTACCGGAAGATTATGTACATGTCCTGCCAGCAGGACATTGGACCACTAATACATGATAACATATTTAATGTTAGTAAGCTTCTGGAAGGACGTTTATTGCTAGGAGATATTAATCACGCATTTCTGATAATTCTCAAGTGCAATTGATTCATTTCTGTCTAAAAAATTATAATTTTCAATTTTTTATCATTATTTCAAGGAACAGGAACATTTTTTTGGTACTTATTTTCAAAATCACAATTTTTTACTCTTATAATAGATTATTTCAATAAAAACAATAACATTTTTCAGGTAAACTAGTTTTCAAAATCACAATTTTTCAATCTTATAATAGATTATTTCAATAAACAGTAACATTTTTTAGGTAAACTAGTTTTCAAAATCACAATTTTTTTCTGTTATGATAAATTATAATGCCGGTATGCCATGGATAATATGGTAAGTGAAACAGTCCCGTGTTGTTTGCGGACTACAAAGAACGGCTTTTGCCCCGCAGGGCACGCAGTAATAGCTGGCTTTAGTTTGAGTTTTCCGCACCCTCGAGCAAATGATACACTTTTTTTGGACACGATTTCGGTTTCTTTCGTCCGTGCTTGCCAAAGGAGCTAGGTGATGTTTTTCTCCAACTGATTCGATTTCAACAGTTCTATCTTCTTTCTCAGTCTCAAAATTTTTGTGGATCATCTGCTGCGCTAACATTTCGGTATACTAGGAATGGTCGATGGTTTTCCCGCCAAAATATTTATAAGCTAGAAAAGAATTAGTTTCTATGATGCCGAGTAAGGACGCTATTACTCTGTGAGACCAACTTTTTGTTCGCCATATCACCTCCAACGCTAGCCCATCTTACCTTAGATGATCATGAATGTCAATACTCGCCGACCCATCAAAATATGTTTCGTACAGACGAGGCCGCTTGAAAGATTTGTGGTATAATTTACCTGCAGAGTCCCACCTCCTTTTCAAAGCTGGCGAACCGTCTCCAGTTGTACCGCATGTTGAGATCAAACAAAGAGTCTTCCGGTCCTTCCACGCGTATGCCAGCAATGGCACCGACTTCTCTTCGGCAACGGCGTGTACAGATTCACCTCTTACATCAGGACATCGCTGTTTTAATTCTTTGATATGATAATTTTTCGTGGCAGTCTTCACCATTCCAATGAAATTAAGGCCATTTTCACGCAAATGAACTGCTGTCTTGACAGAAGCAAACCAGGAGTCACCTAGAACAATACGATTCGTGAAATACCATGGCTTCAAGAGTCGAAGCGTCGTACTCGTTCCAGCCCCTAGTGTTTGATGGTAATCCTTCTTCTGCATCGCATCTTTTCCTTCGTTCACTTCAAGTTGGATCATGATATTTGTACTACTGTCTGCAGCGTTCTTCACTTCACAACCCACGCCTTTCGGTTTGCGGCGAATCTTCATGACCGCGGGCATATTGCGCCCATATCAGGCAAACATGCTTTCGTCTACCGTGATTTTATAACCTGGATGCATAACATTTGCCCACTTCTCATTGAGCATATTGATGAAGGGTCGTACCGCAGCCCATTTGTCTTCTTCGGTGGCAGTAGCTGTTCCACATGGATGGAACGATAAAGCAGAAACAATCTCGTCGAAACGGTGCTTGCTCATTCCGAATCTTCTTCCAAATGCTGGGGCGAGAAAGAGACCGTCTGTCGTTGACCAATAATCTCGACGAGCCGAAATAGTTTGAAGAGTCATAGCGTACAGTAGACCAAAAAATTTCAGAAGTTCTTTCTCACATACAGCTGGACGACGTTCACGAAACCTTGCATTCGTAAATGTAAGAATGTCATTCATGTATTCTATTGGAAAAAATGAGAAACTTCTTGGGTTCACCCAAAATAGTCATTTCAGATTCATTCTTGAGATTATTTACTATTTCATCAAGTTTGTTTTTGCAGTTAGTAGATACCAATAAGTCATCCTCATACTGTAGAATATAATAGCTAGTTGTTCTTCTTTCCGCCAGATAAAGATACATGGTTGAAAGGGATAACTTTCAAAGTTCATTCTTTTCATCGCATCTCGAAATCGTACACACCATCTTCTTGGAGAAACCTTCAAGCCATACAAGGATTTTTGTAATTTACATACATAATCTCGCTTCAAGTTCTTTATTCCTGTCATTCGCGCTTCCAGTCCATCAGGTGTCTCCATGTATACAGGCTTTTCTAGTGTGCCATTGAGAAAAGCTGTCTTCACATCAAACTGTATCAACTCTAGGTTCCTTTTGTTTGCTAAGTATAATATGAATCGTACATTACTCAATCTTGCTACAGGTGCAAATACTTCTCTCCGATCATAATAATTCTTATCTGCAAATCCCTTACATACAAGTCTACTCTTAAATTTTGTTTTGCCTTCAGGATCCATTTTCTTTCGATGAATCCATCGAGATTTGATTATTGTCGCACCTTTGGGTAGATCTTTGCGTTTGATTAGGTTCCAAGTTTTACACTTATCATGAGAATCAAACTCATCATTAATTGCTTGATTTCAGAAATTTCTTTCCTCACAATTTATTACGTCAGCATAAGTTTCAGTTACATCGCACTGTAGAGAGTCTATCACTGTTAACATCGCACATTCTTCGCTCTCAGATTCTATTTCCTCTTCGTAGTACTCAAACTTATCGTCTTTTCCAATCAGTTTTCCAGAAGTAGTGGGAGCTTTACTAATCTTCTCTGTGTGACTACTATCCATGTTACTTTCACCATCGTCAATTTTTTCTTCAATTTTCTCGCTCTCAATATGCAGTGTTTCATCACTAGGATGATTTGTGTCTGGTCCATGAAAATCGCCATAAACAGCAGATTCTACAAAATCTATATGTGTTGATTTGTACTCTTTTCGCTCACTTACTAGTAACTTCCTTCCGTCGTGACACAGCGGCGCACCCGTAACCAGTTGTAGTACAACCCACTAAAAAACCTTTCTTTGCACAGGGAGCAAATTTTGACACATTGTTTGCCTTTTTATCTAAAATAAATGCCCTGCAACCAAAACGTCAAATGTGTTTCACACGGGTTTCTTCTCCAGTAAATACATTATAAGGCGTTTCATAATCATTTGCGCTGTTTGGAGTTCTATTGTGGACGTGAACTACATAATGTAGGGCATATCCCTAGTAAGAGAATGGCATCTTTGCACTGATAAGGAGAGTCCATATTTTCCCCTCAATTTCTAGATTTGCTCTTTCAGAGCATCCATTATGGGATGGGTTCCCTACTTCGCATGGTTTCAGTTTGATTTCTTCGCGCATAAGTAGTGCCTTCATCGCATTTGTGTTATATTCAGTTCCCCCGTCTGTTCAAATTTCAGCTACTTTTAAGTTTTTGTCTCCCAGCAACAATCGCACTTCACTTAAAAATCGAGATAAGGCCACATGAACCTGTGTTTTATCAGATAGTTCATAAGCACCTATAAATCGAGAATAACATTTATTTATTGAATTATTACTTTATGTATTTCCCTTTTATATTTATCTATAACTCTTTAAAGGCCAATGTAAGAATGCCGCTAAACCGCCCTGATGTGGCTGATGCAGGAGCGGAAGTTTGGTAGGCAAACTGCCTCAGTGCCTCCAAGATAGATAGCCTAACGATCGGGTGAAGCCACAGCTATTTGAAATGAGACTAAACAAAACACACAAACTAAGATTAGCGCTCGATGTAAACAGGAATAGATTGAGCGGTCCTACCAATGCGCATCTGAACGGAATCCTAATGGGAAAGACTTACCGGTGAGCGCTAATGAACAAGAGTGGCAGTGATTCTTCCGTACTGGTCGGATTGCTTAACATAGGTGTCTGCACAAGACGTTCTATGGTCCGTTCTGGTAGATGAAGCGGGTAGGCGACTCTTTGAAGGTCTGCGCCCGTCCACTGATACGAATTGCACGTTGTAGTTACCATCATTGATATGATGCTGTCTTGGACGAGGGCAGCCAATGCTAAGCGCTTAGTAGGGGTCCGGTCACTGATGCGATACTCGAAAGGGTAGTTCGTGTGGCCGGAGGTGCAGTGTCATAGGGGCCACTTTGGCATGCGTGCATCGCCATACGTCCCACCACACCATCCTCGGTTGAGAAAGAAACTCCTTAAAGGACTCTACAGTCAAGTTTATCTATTCAGTTTTGGTCGGTCAACTGAATCTGAATGACAAACACTACAGTGTTACAGCAGAGGGGTGTGTTAAGAGTATCAACAGCTAGTTTAAAATATTTACCCTGGGAAATTTGTATCCATTTCGTTCGTACTTTCGAGTAGTCTTACTAAAATCTGTTTCATTGAAGCTGTAATGCCAGATACTCTTCCAATTATTTCGTAATCGGTATTCGAGATTGGCCGACAGTTTTGTTATACTGCCGCTGAATCATTTTCCTAATTTGAACTCGATGTCCCACCGGGATGAACGATATTTTCCATCGTTCCGCTGTGAAATGTCAACACGCTCGATTTTTCACGATACTCTCCTCAGCCCCGATCAACATGGACCAACACCGTTACGACTGTCGACTAATCCGGCCTTGCCAAATTATATACACGTGGCTTTCAGAGCTTCATCAGCTCTCATACAGATGATGTACGTAAAAAAAGTAAAAAGTAAAAAAAAAACTTCCGTATTTATTTAGTCTTTATCAAGGTCGCTAACTGTTTTTTTTTATTCCTTGTTTTAGCGCCAGCGTGATCGACATAAAGGAACAACCAGCGAGATAATTAATTTTTTTTTAGTTCAGTATGTCCATCCATTATCTGTTGTTTTCGTGGCCGTGTTGATCCTCGCAAATCAAATACCAGCGTGATCGTTTTGAATACCTAGCAGTATTTATACCGATTCTGGGGCGTAACTGATTATGGCCGAAAATGATAGCAAAGACTTGAAAAATGCAAAAGAACGAACTAAGTATGTTGTTACTTTGTACACTCATGAAACTTAACTCACTAATACACAGAAACAAAAACGAAAACAGTTGAGAGGAGGCTGTTTACAAGAACATGAAGTGCAGATATTCACAAAAGATAAGACAGACGTTCAATTCAATTGGTGCGAAGTAGGGAATGCAAGAAATAAAAAGAAAAAGAAAGACGATGCTAGTTTGCTATGAACAAATTTCCCCAGCTGAACCACTAGGACTAGACCATTTTTCTCTGGATGTACTGTAACTATGACGCCTAGAGGCCAATCAAAGGGTTTGGAGTTTTCATTTCGAACCAACTCTATCTGTCCGGGCACCAGGTTCGACACCTCTTGACATCACTTGAACCACTGCCGCATTTGATTGATGGATTGATGTAGTCTTTGGACCAACAAATCCAGAACCCTTGCAGTAGGTTCTGAATTAACAGTTAACCAAATTTCATCATTGATACGAGGTATTGAAATCATAGGGCAACCAATTAGTCCGGGAATTATACGGTTTTGAAGATGAAAAAATTGGGATCAAAGATTTTATTGCTGGAAGTTGTTGATGAGGATTCTCTTATTACGGGACATGAAACCCACCCCACCCTCCCCGTCACAATACCCTTTTTTGTCGGAGAAAAGGTCCAAAAAAGTAGTTCTTTCGATTTTTCTCGAAAATAACGCATTATTTTAAAAAGTGTCATCAGACATAAAATAATCTATATCAAATTTCCTACAAAAAAGACTCTTGCAAAATTTTCGGTTGAACTCATTGGTGAAGAGTTATGAAGCGTCGAAGTTTCACGTATTTCAATAATACGTATACCACATAGGAAATGTAGATACCCGCTACCCGCATGCACGCTGAACGCCTTGCGACCGGTTTAGAAATTTATGCAAGTGTTTATTAACTCGGTGATGTATTTTTTCTCGTTTTATTCCCCCCCCCCCTAAGAATATCAAAATTTAAATATACAAAGATGAATTTTAAGTACTAGTTATTGACATCAATCTTCCACTTCCTCTTCATCGGACGATGTATCAATGTTGCAATTCATGCACGAATTACCGTGTGGCACGTCACACATGTCGAGGTGCATTTTAGACCTGAAACAATCTCAAAAATCCTGTAACACAATACGAATGCGCCGTATGTAACCTAAATCATATTCTATGAATGGAGAATTGTACCTAGTTTTCGGCAACCACATGGGTTTCTGCAACCTTTTTTGCAGTTGCAAAACAGATTGTTCAAAAGTTTGGCTGGCCCAGGTGGGGCGGTAGTTCCAAGTGGGAGAAGCGTACTACCATCTCTTCTCCATCCCCAATCAGTCATCCTCAGCTCATTGCCCCGCCACATCTGAACCAGCAAGTAAACACGGTTTCCATGTTGTCTTGCAGCCTCCTCTATTGGGCACAGAGAACAGATCAACCGTGTGCTTGGACGCTGTATGCTGGAAGGAATTGTAGCGAACTAAGTTAAGCGATTTCACTCCTTTGGACGCTCCATAGGTACATTAAGAACTCCTTGCACGACGATTTGAAAATTGAATCGAAAGACATATTTAATGTGTTAAAATTGTTGAAAATATTTGCCCTCTCGTCCAATTCCAAATCTTGCAGCAACTTCCAAAAGCGAACTTTGCCCTGTCTAAAAATCGCAGACATGGAATCACATCTCGTGAAAGCATGTGCGAACATGATGCCACCTTCCAGGACTTCGTCCAAGGCCAGACATTATAAATCACCGTACCTTTACCACCTTTGCCAGGCTTCATGTACAGGAGCGGCCTTTGCGGATCACAAAGTGTAATGGCAATAACTAGGAGGTCACTTTCTTCTTCTACTAGGACAGTTGTTGAGTCCTCATTCAGTGTGCTTTGTACTGTCTTCCTCACAGTCAAGACATCCGCATCACCTTGTGCAACCGATATTTCCATTCTAGACTCATTTAACTTTGTGCACAGGAATTCAATGAAGCGACTTTTTATTTCCTGAATTGGCTAGGAAGAGCTCTTGAGGAACGGTAATTATCGCATTCGGATCAATAATAACATCTGGCCCATGCTTCTGGTATCGTCGCGAGTGCTCTGCCATTTTCAGCCCCTCTTTGTTATAGCCATCAAATACAGTATGGCATAGAGGACCAAAGTGTTTGTCAGTATACTGAACATACATTTTGGCAACTTTGTGGAATGTTTTCCCTTTCGCCTACATTACTCGATGTAGAAGGAATCCTCCATCAATTATGTAATGAGACTTGCGAGAGACTGACCCATTGCACGGATCGAATATCGAGTACAGATTGGACTAGATCAGAAAATGAGCAGGAGTCCCAAGTTTCAGACCCCTGAGTAGTCACATCTTTATAGCAAACAGGGCGCGAATTAATCTCTTCGATTCGAGTAAACCAAGTTCCATATTCTTCAGACGATAAAGCAACACCATGGGGAACATTTGTGTACCCCTCTCCTTCCTCTACCTCGCCCGGAGCTATTGAGCAGTCAGGGTATATGCCAACGGCTGTCAGTCCATTAAGGTCTTCTTCGTCCAGCGTATAGGGTTCGCTCGCTATAACCAGGTCCATCTGCAACCTGTATTTCTCCCACCATGCTCCAAAGTAGGTCTCAGGCCATCACAAAGTGGTTTAGGTTGACCTGGAGGATGGAGAGGTGGTATATTCATTGCGTTCTTTGCAGCCTATTGCTGCCGAGAACGTGCGTAGACCCGCATCGCTCTATCCTGCTGCAAATAGGGCACCTGAGGTTTGTCGGCACTTGTGGATCTTATGGCCAGTTCCCCCACATCTGGAGCACGCATTGCCGACGTCAGTTGTCGTTTCGTACTTCCTGGCAACATGACCCGTCTGGAGATGGTTGTAGCACCGTACCAACTGCCTGGCTTTCTCAAGCAAACGGACCCCACAACTGCTCCACCCTATTGCTATCTCTCCACATCCTAGCGTGTCCAGGGTCACCTGAATTGGAACGTCCACCTTATCCGCTAGGGTGCCACACGACAACTTGTTTAAGATTCGCGCCTTGGTTAGTGCCGCTTTGGCGACTTCTTAACTCATTGACGGCTCTATATGTTTGTCAGGAGTAGGTTGGTCTTGCGCTGTTGTCTATGGACGTTCGCCTGTGCGCCTACTACATTAGCGAAGTTTTCGACTCCTCTACCCTGTTCTCGGGGTTTTAGCTGCATGTCGCCCGCCTTGGTGTAGCGCGTCCGTGTCACCTGAACCCCGCACGCCTTCGAGTATATTACCGCTCGAACCTGACGTATGAGAGCCACCTACTCCGTCTCAACGTTCTTACGCGTCATTACCAGCCCTACTGTACATAGTCTCCTTCCAAAGAGAGTGTGTATTCATTCTTGTCTTTCTTTTTGGAAGGAATCTGCAGTAGTATTCCAGCAACTCCTGGGGACCTGACGTCAGTATGGACTTCTGTTGGAGCCCCTTCCTTGAAAAGAGCTAGAGTTGGTCAGCTGATTAGTTAAGATTGCAGTTGCTGAAACGATCTTTCCCCCGCTTCGTCCATTTCCATTGCGCATCCTTCTTCAAAAGAGCCGTTTGAGGGCGAGTTACTTCTGCATAGCCCTTCACAAAATGTCGAAAATATCTGGTAGGGCCCAACCATTGCCGAACCTGGTGAACTGAATATTGAACTGCAAACTGTTCTACTGCTCGAGTCTTCTCAGCATCAAGTTGAATGGTACCATTCTGGATCTCAGAACCTAGGAATGTGACTTCCCTTATAAGGAATGAACACTTATTAGTTGATCCAAAAGCAAAAGGAACCCAGTTGAATTCATAATGCTCAGAAGGCGTAACAAACGCCATGTTGAGCCCATTCTTCATCTGACATATTGCCATTCTTGTGGGTAGTACAGTCATCACATTGGTCTTATCGATGTTTGAAAATCTTAATCCTCAATTCATCCATGATCTTATTGAAGCGCTTAAATTTGTAGGATTTCTCATCGTGGTCTTCACAGTACTTCAAGTAAGCACGATAGACTTCACATTTAGACAACCATAAGGTTTCTAGGTACACCATTTCAGTTCGCATATGGCAGTAGTGAGATGGTACTTTCTGCAATGAATTAAATAAAATTTTGGTCACGACTCTCTTCTTTTCCATCAGAGCTTTCTTCTTTGTGCCCCTTTGACTTTGCTTCTTACTCAAACTATTTGGAGAATCTCCCTTGTTCCATGATAAAACTGACCAGTCATTTGATGCCAATGTCCCAATGTGCAAGAGGCAGATTGGTGGCGGCCACAAAACTGCCACAAGTGCCTAAAAGTGGCAAAATGAGTAGTTCTGAAGTTAGTGGCATAGAAATATACCGAGGTCGCTTACATCAATTGTCACTCAATGAGCATGTCAATTTTATGCCGCTAATTGAGGCAATCTTTTTGCCAATTTATGACAATATTTTGCCATAAAATGGCTTATTTCCCAAGTGTCAGAAGAGGGGCACTTTTTTGCCACTATGTGACAACTTTTTTCTCCCACTATTATTAATTTAATGTAGAAGCCAAGAAAGTTCGTTACAAGAATGTGATAACGTGCATTGTGCGATTTGAAAATATTGACGAATGAATTTTGTTTTTGAAAGCGCTTATAAGTTATAACTGCAGTTAATACCTAAACGTGATTCAATTTTCTTTCAGATTTGAAATCCATGGAATAAAAATCATGGAATCAACATCGCCATCGTGGGTAAGCATAGAATTGCATTGTAAGCAGTTGGAATTGTCATTTCATTCTTCTGTAGAGATAGAAAACTGATACTTGGCATAAATAACAAAACAAGAATTAGGTATTTAAGTACAAAAAATAATAATTAAAAAACTCTCCATTACTTATCTACATATTGTAACAGTACTTCTTGAAATTTGATTTGCACCCGTAATTTGTGGCTTGTTGAGCAACATTTGTCACCCGTTGCTGACAAATATTGCAATCAGCGTCACTTCCCGTTTCTTTTAACGGGAGTAAAATTCAGTTCTCCAACGCAGTAGTAGTTCTCCGATGACTTAGACTAATTTTGACTTTCTGTTCATTCATTTTGGAACAATAATAATTAGAAAATTGACAAAAGTGAGATGACATGAGACGAGGACTACGGCTACAAGGACACGAGGAGACAACTGAAGTGAATTTAATCAATTTATCATTATCATTTACATTATTTACAATTATTTACATTATTTACATTGTTTACTTGTTTACATCAAGTGTTTACACATTCTTTACACAATTCCGTTTACTGTAAATAATGTATGTATTGTTTACATTGCCAACCCTGGTCATTCACTGCTCTCTCAAGGTTTACTGTAACATATGTACCTCGTCCACCATCAGTATTTTGTAAGAGGCTCTAAATAATGATGAGTATAAGGTGGCACGGGGAATGAGAGCAAGTGATGGAGGAGATAATGCTTTTGTGGACCCAATCAAAGATCAAATAATCATTTTCATTTAGAAAAACTTACATCTCACGTAAATCTTCGCCTATTGACGATTTCTTCTAAGTTTTTGAGGGAGGGGGGCGGTTTCGATGTGTTTCTGATTGATGTAGGTTATTACTTCCTCAGTACAGAAAATTATTCTGAATTACTTGTTATTCTCCATTAAATTTTTGCAGCTCCATTAGAACAGTTTTAGAAGCCGTATTCTACATCAAACTTTTGTGTATTTCATTCGAAACGTCAAACGTATTTTCCTTCGTTCTTTTTTCTCTTTTTTTCGTCTCTCTTGAATAATTTAGCGTTTACGATACGATATCGTTTGAGACGAACTATATACCTACTATGAATGATTACTATTCGGCATTCATAAACCACTCCCGGTACAGTAAGTCAGTCGTTTTCAGATTTATCTTATACACCAGAGATATTTCCACATCATAGATTTCGTACAAAAATCATCGCCGGGTTTATGGAAACGATGCGGTTGGAAGGCAGAATGGCAAAAAATACCATTAATCACGATCTAATAATGATCGGACGCGTTGTAGTACGGCTTTCTGAATTTTGATTTCAAATTACGGCGGATAAAAAAGTGCAGCTTCGGAATAAAGCGTGGGAAAGATAGGAGTGAGTTGTATGGAAATATGGTTTCTGGATACCTATATGGATTATCGCTGGTCTCAAAACCAAACACACCCTCGTACTCAGCGTGTTCAATGGTCTTGATCACATCGTGGGGTGTTGGTAACCTATTAGGAGTAACTGACTGGGTGCTCGGCTGGTCAATAACTTTACAGAATTGTTGATAGCAAACACATTTCCATTTATTTTCCTGGGATGCAAATCAGTGGCATCGGAATAAGAGGGGGATGAGTAGAGAAGTACAGAAAGGGGTGATCAAAAAGTACCGTTTTCTATCCCCGTAGTTTCGTGAGATTAATTCATGCACCCGGTATGATAGGGGGGGGGGATATTGGTTAGCAATCAACTATCAGGACATAAACTAATCCTTTTCTGTGGCGTGTATCCCACCTGTCATATTTGCCCTCGTTGGACAGATTTTCCCGGCCGAGCAGAGCAAAGTTTGGTTTACAACATTAGTTTCCGTTTGACACGTTGTTCGCGACTACATTTGTTTTCGGTACCTAACTCCTGAGGTTTCTTGAGAAGTTATCCAGGGTAATGGGTAACCGGACATTAAGATTCTTCTTCTTTGGAATCAATATCCAATATCAGTAACATAATAGTTGGAACGATAAATTGCTTTTTGCGGCTCAGTTTTCACAAGTATATTTTTTACACACCGCGTTACTGTAAAAATTTTGGAAGACTATCTTACGATGCCTGAAGACATTAAATCTAGAACATACTACTCTATCAATAATACGTAGCAACCAGTAGCCCAAAAGATTAATTACATTCTCGATAATAGCATTCGTTAGCCTTCGTCGCTATATATGTATTTTATTCGTTCACAATGTTCAACAATCCCAAACAAGAAACACCACTCGGTTGTTTGTTTTGTTCATTTTTTCTCCTGATGTAATGAGATACTCAAAGAACAACCTGAGGCGCCTGAAAACCCTTGTCATATTTTTGTTTTCGTGGTTGCGGCGAAGAGAAAAAGAAAATAATCATTTTTACGTAAAGAAAATATACATGGCGGGAAACGAAAAGTATAGGTATAAATATCGATTTATGGCTACGATGAGTCTCATTCGCCCACGGGACGTCGATAATGAAGGGAATGGCGACATGGCGACAATTTTTCTTAAATGAATATCGATTGCCCCCGAACGGAAAGAAGAGCAACTATACTAGCGAAATTACATCTGGTCTCTCCGTTGATTTCGTTTCTTTAATTTGTTCATACAAATTCTGTTTCATTTTTAAACAGGAGAAGGATGTTCGAAAGGTTCCAGTTTTTAGGTAGATTGCCGATATCGAGATTTTATTAAAAAGGGAAGTGGGTGTCTAGATAATCCCCCCTCTCCCGTTTATTATAATATGTTTTTTATTCCATCATTTCCTGGTGCTTTATTTTAGTTCCCTCCGGTGAACCGGTTTGGAAAATATTTTTGGTTTTTTTCTCCGGCAAAATATAGGATGATTTGTAATATTCTCTGGCTGTTGTGGTTACTCCGTTTCTGTCATAGACTCTATTACCTTCTTTCGTCTGTTAGATGTATGGCTGAGATTTAAGAGAAATTTTATTTCGTTTTTCATGGCTTCTAAGTTTCCTAAGGTTGAGCTTGTGTACTGGGTGGCCAAGTGGATTTTGTCTGTAAGTTGTTAATGATTATTCTCCCGAATTTGCAGTTCGAGTGAAGATGATCTATCCATTCGGATTTGAGGCAGCAGAGTACTCAAAGATAGATGCTATTAGTCTGAAAGCAGCAAACTATCCTTATTGGTAGGTGCTATTGGCCTTGTATTTTAGAATTGGCTACAAGAGATAAGATCATAATAGGTGCTAATGGCCTAAAAGGCAGCAAACTGTCGCTAGATACTCGAAGTCTCGGAAAAACCAATTGATGTCCGAATTCCCAAAAAATGTCGAGTATGATCTACTCGAATGTAGCGCAAGCAACTATGAAAAATGTGTCCTACCTACCAACTGCGCCAAAATTGCTTGTTATGATCCTAAATGGCTCACCTTAACGCCCCGGTTGTTATGAAACCGGCGGACTTTCAACACGAGCGACGCGAAATAATTTGAATTTTGGCATTATATTGCACTTTTTGCACATTACACGTTTACATACTTATAATGGCTCCGAGGCCTGAATCGTTGATTTACTGACTACGTATGAATACTGACTACTGAATCATGAATAACTGAATGATTGAATACTTTCTACTTTATATAGTTTTTCTTATTGATTTTGCGGCCGTTACCGGTGAGGCTCTTACTAAATGATTAAAATGAAACCAAGAGTGAAATCAATAATAGATAATTAACAGATACTTAATAATAGCGAGAGTTAAATCAGTAACAGATAACGAAAGCGAGATTTAAATCAATAACAGATAACGAAAGCGAGGGGTAATATAAGAGATAACCGGTTTTTGGAGAAAAACATATGCACTGCGGTGATGACTTCTAAAGAAATCGCAATCCCCTCCCCCAACCTTTCCCCCCGCGACTTTTGGTTATTTCCTCAACTGAAGGCAGCCTTACACGGTTGTCAATTCAACACAAATCAAGATGTCATCATCGCGGCGCAGATGTTTTTCTCCTCGTTACTGGCGGCGGAATATGCAAAAACGTTTGATAAATGACAAGAACGAATGGACGCCTGTATAGCCATGAATGGCACTTATTTTGAAAAAGATATTTGTGTACTTAATGAAGATGGTGATTGATAAAAAATTTTGTAATTGTATGCTTTTTTTCCTTCTTTAGAAAAATCTGTAAAAAACCTGGAGGGGTCACCGCGTATGGTTTCTTTCAAATTGATCTGGAAGCGTAGTCTCAATCGATAGCTAATGAACCAAATTTTTCCCCTACTGCGTTGAAATGCCGATAGGTAGTGTTTTTGGGCCGTACAAATTTTAGTCTCAAGTTACTTAGCGACAGCCTATTAGGATGTATGTAATGATGCATGCGGAAAGTAATTCTGTACTATACAATGGAGAAAAATGCACCTATATCAGAAATTTCCATGATTAACTGCCCCATATTCTTCACAAAATTTTCGATATTGTTTGAAAAACAATTTGAACATGTCGAATGTCAGGCTCCAACTAAAAAATCAAAATATAACACAGAAAATTATTGATAGTTGCAAATTTTAGATTAGCTTTTCTGCACAATCGAACAGTTTGCCGGGTAGGACAATAGATTGGTTTCAGTAATTCATGTTTTCTTCTTAGATTAGCCGTGGTCGGGTGTCGAATTATTTTCACCACTTCTCTGACTCGATTGAGAATCTTAATATAGTCTTTTGTCACTGGATTCTTAGGCTTATGGAGGAAATCGGTATTACAAAGTTGCAAGATATGCGCTGCACAACGAATATCTGTAAAAAGTAAGACAAAAAAAAAGTTATTTAGGGGATTTACTGACAGTCAGTCAATAAATTTGAATGAAATAATGTACTAATTTTTAAAATATTTCCATCCCATTCGATATTCTCCAAAACAGCAATTGAATTTTTGTAGCATCAGTAACACCATCCATTAGGGTAATGGTATTGGGTTGTGGCACATTAAGATAATTTTTCGCTTCATATTTCTGCAAAATCATTACTATAAGTGACAGAACTCTGAACTACGGCTTATTATTATGATTAATCATTAAAATGCGTCAAAGTCAATTAATAACGCCACGTGTTTATTAAATTTTGTAATATTTGAAAAAAGAGCATATGTACTGGTTTGTGACACACTTGACCTCGATAGTTTGTCATTTTGCACTAGTTTGTGACACTTTATTTTTACACTTTACCCGACCTTTTTAATGTACCCTGCATATAATTGTTTTGATGTTTTAGCGGTAAGTAAACCATTACTATCGACAACTCGCCTTATACCTTTGGTTCAACTTATCAATTACTTCATTGTGTACATTACGTACATAATGTGTGCATTTATTGTTTTGAAGTTTGACTTTGATTTTTATAATCGTATTCATTTTTTATTCTTTGTACCATCCAAATATCTACATACCAAAAAATATAAATAAAAAGGAAATGATACTTAGCCATGCTAGAAAATGACTATATATTATCAGTGCAAAATGTATAAAAAATACACGAAATATACACGTAGGTACAAAGCTAAGTACACTCATTTATAAATAGGTACTTATCATAGCTTGTTTATATCAGTAGATAGGTATAAAAGCTAAAAAAAATATTTACTTACAGGTAACTACCTAGGTATACCTATTACAAATTTTTCACATTTATGCAAAATTTGAGCAATCCTCGCCCATATGCATGCGGTGTCGGTAACAGTTTTTTAATTTGCTGGAAAGAAACTTTGGAAACATCTTCTGTCTCCAAACCATTTTCTAATGCGATTTTCGTTTGTTATAGCTCGGCCTTTGTGCAAATATTCCGCCGTGCGTACTGTCAAAATTGGGTGACGTTTCATAAATCCCTCAAACCATCTATGACCGAGTCCTTTCTGTTCATTGTACCTGTTGACAGTTTTTCCGTGGCCTCGTTGAAGAATCATATTCGCAGAATACAGCAAACCATCTCTTGTAAGAGGGAAGCCTCTTGATGAACACAGCAACCAGTTCTCTAATTCTAATTTTGCATCTGCACTTGTAGCAAATAAATGAAATATCAACTTACAAAGAACTGCATTAGGACTTACTGCGTACTCAGTTTTCTAAATTCATTTCATAGCTACCTAACATCGGCTCTGGACCAAGTTTACACTTATCTCATGGCCGTGTACCGTTCGCCTTATATAATAATGTCATTCGTGGTATATTAAACTGTTTGCTAAGTTTTGATATACTCATTTCTTGTCCACTTTGTATATGGTGTTGTGGGACGTATGGCGATGCACGCATGCCAAAACCCCGGGGCTCCAGAAACTACCCTTCCGAGTATCACGTCAGTGGCCGGAGGGACGCTTTGGGGCCGGGCCTGAGCCCCCATCTCTCCATGCCGCAACGGTGCGCGCGTCCTGCAACGGCCACCGTAGAGTTCCCTACTGACCAAGGTCTGCGCTCCCTGAGCGCTCGCCTGGAATTCAGGTCCCCCACAGCCGGACGCGCTGCCTCTTTACTCATCCCTCACCACCTCGTCTTGGTCCGTGTGTCGACGCAGGCAGTTGGTGACGACGGGGGAGCCCTGCCGGAGGGTCCGCAGCGCAGCTGCAGCAGGTTTCCTAGGATGGCACAGAGTTCTCCTGTTCGATAAATCGCCGGCCCTCTGCCTCGACCACTCCACTTTGTATATAAGATAATGCCTTTTTCAAGTTTGACGGCGAATATTTCACTCTTTGCATGTTTATCAAAAAAAAACAGAAGTGTCAAAATTTAGTCCTCGTGATGATTATAAACTGTACTGGTTAATTCGACATCTGTCACAAACTAGTACTTCATGATTTTCATTGCACTAGTTCAATCAAATCGCCGTAAATACCATTTTTATATTTAAATATTAATGAAACTTAGTTGCATCGCCAAAAAGTTGAATAAAAAGTGACGTTTTTCATTGGATTTTGGACGTGTCGATTTCAAGCAGTATTCACTTTGTGATAAAGTGTCTCACAAATGAAACTTCGAGAAGTTTTCAAACCAGAAATGATTGAAATTTCACAGAAAAATACCAAACGTTATATTGAATGGGTAGTTACTTTAGTATTTAGGATTAAATTCCGAAGTGTCACAAACCAGTACTGTTACCCTATTTCAGAAATTTTATCGAGCTCATCACCATATTATTCTTCATCTTCATTCCATTCAGGAGATTCATCGGATTCTTTTCTGGCTTTTTCATTATTGGTCATCTCCTCAATTATAGCTGTGGCTTTGCATAAATCGGATCCGTTGTCGGTTGTGATGGTATAAATTTGGTTTAGGAACACGATGAATTTCGAGTGGGCAAGTGGGGTTCTCCTTAAACTAAAAAACAAAAGGGATGCTTATAAAAAAGAAGAGAGTGAATACGCTACCAAATAACATCTCATCAAAGGAACAAACCTGGATGAGCTTTTTTAAACGGGTTTAGATTTTCACCTCTTTGCAGCGGAACCTCACTGAAAAGTCCAAGTTTTCGTATGGATGATGCACTGCGGTACATTTCCAACAGCCAGTGTTTTAGTTCTATTTCAGTAGCTTGCGGTAGAATTGACCTGCAGATCTCTAAGTGCCATGCAAATGGAGAAAAAAACAAACTGCCCGGTTTATCCCCCTGTCCGGTGGATCCCGCTGCTTTCCTACTTCTGCTGTTAGAAACATGGTGTACAGTATGCGCTTTACTGGGTGTAAATGTTGATAATCTTTCGTTCACCGTCTCTTTCGCTGTACCTGCCGAGCAATGTGTCCGATCGAGCTGATCGAGTTGGGCAATGCCCTTTTGAGGCTATAAGCCATAACAGTTCTATAAAACATAACACATGGCATTTTGATGAACGCATGGTAACCCAATACAATTTCATTTTGCCATTACATCCTACGCATGATGGCATTTTCGTCCGATGGCTGCAATTTTGCAGTCTTCTACAGCCGATGCAGCCAGAAGGAGAACGATTGTAAAGTCAAGTGTCTGTTGTATGGAATTGCGGCCGGACGGCTGAATGCGCTTCAGCTGAAGTCTGGGAAGTCATTTCGTGCCAAGTTTCATTCTGGTACCGAAATACAGGAAGACTCTCTTGAATTTTGACACAAGTTGTGTGACCGCGACTGTGTGAGATGTCACGAGAATGTTTTCGGTTGTATAACATTACGGGGACATTCGCGTTTCATCGTGCGTATGTCTGTTTGCACTTCTGCCGGGTACAACAACTGAATCCACTCCGATCGAGCTATCCGACTAATTAAACAGTGGTGGAAATTTGTATTTATTTGAATAAAAAAACTCATTGATTAAACAGTGACTAAATCCAAACAGCGTATAGTCTGGCATCTGGTTTCGTGTACAGACTCGCACTCGTTCGCCGGGAGTAAATACGAGGAACGAGAAAGCGAGAGTGAGCGAGGGAGGCTTCCTCTCGTTAAGAGACACTAATTTAACGTTACTACCGAAATTATTAGACTGCCATTAGAGGGTGACGGGAGAATCATTAAGCGAAGTGTTTCCAGGTTTTTACTTTTTATACCCCCGTACGTGCGTTGAAAGAGAAATAGCTTAGGGTAGGAAAATGATCGACACCGACGATGTACGTAGTCGTGGAAGAATGAGAGAATTAGCCGGGCCGCTTAATTGGGTTCGTCGTTCGCATGAAATATTGAACGAAGAAAATACATAAATAATCGTAGAATTTGTCTAATTGGTTGCCGAGGTAGACATATATACGAGTATATAATCCGGAACAGTCTTCTGTTCAATTAAGTTTTAATTAAATTCGTTTTTCTCGCGTAACACTTTCGGACGGCAAGGAATTGATCATATTCTCCGTAAAAGCTTCTCTCCCAGCTGATCTGTGCGAATGCGAGTGAAATTCATTTTTTATTCGCAAAACAGCGGGGGAGGGGGAGAGTTTTAACGCGTCGCCTCCTGTTCGGCGGCTGTTTTCGAAATCGCGATTTTGTTCTGACATATTCTGCGTCAAAGCTTCAAAAACGAAGGTCATTTCTTGTGGACCTCGCTGGTGGCCATGGAACGCCCCCGAGAGCTTTGAACAGATAGAGACCTTCATGTAGCTGGGCTCTTGGTCGGGTTTTGTCTAATTCGGTCATTTGGTCGCTTTCGATCGTGTTTAATCTAGGTTGTGTTTGGTCAGTTTTTTTCAGATTTGCTGTTTTTTGGTCCCAGTTGGGGTTACGTGTATTGATCATCTACTTTTGTTTTTGGTTGATTTTGGTCAAATGTAGTCCTGATCGGATTTGGTCATTTTAGCTCGTTTGGTCACGTTTAGTCGAACTTAGTCATTTTCTCACGCACTTAATTATTCATAGCAGTGGCGTAGCCAGACTTGGTAGGAGGGGGGGGGAGTTTGTTTCATATTTACAACATTACAGGTGTAATACTTACTATCACCAGAATAAATTTCAAGTTTTTGACATTGTCGGTCGATGCCGGGGGGGGGGCGTCAGACCCCCAACCCCTTCCGTAGCTACGCCCCTGATTCATAGTCATTTTCAGGTAAATATTAATTGTACATATTATATTAATGAAGAGTGTTATTCCAAACTGGCCTAATTCAGTTTTCACAAATAATGAAATAAGAGTACGATCTAGCGGCGAAAGGTGGTTACCAATAAGTTGTCAAACTCCTATTTAGGGACGAAAATAAGGGGGACACGGGGGATAAGCATGCCTCTCCAAGCCTCCGCCGGAATTGGGAAATTTTAGTTGGTGGATCAAAAGTTGAAAAACTCCAACAAGTCACAAGGTTTTTTTTTCTTTTTTCTTTTTAGCCAAACAAATATTGGTACTTGGACATTGTGAATTGAGTCACATGAGAATTTAACAATTTTTGTTCCTCCAGAAAAAACTTTTCGCTACGTCCCTGCTCCTGTTAGCCAGGCCGTGTGTAAATGCATCAGTTTGCAGACGTGTCTGCAAAATTTTCATGTCTTTCCGCTCCACGGATTCCGCCGACATGAGAATGTCGAAGGTCGCTTCGCTATTTGCTTTTTCAGTGGTACAAGTCGTTGATGTCAGTCCAGTCAATCAGTCCCGTTAATCAGTAAGAGTAACGTTTTTTGCCTTTTGAGTGTCGAAGCAAAGACATGAAAATGTCAATAAGAAAAAAGTCAGGCAGCCAGCCAGCGAGCCTAGCCAGCTTGTAACGCTCCAGAGTAACTTTTTTTTCGTAGCCAGCCCTAATGCTATTTTCGTGACGCTATGTTTGCCAACTTGGCCGCAGCGTTTCAATAACACTGGTCTTGCTTCTTCTTCTGGTGTTCTACACTGCTTCTTCATTCCTTATTGGTTATTGTAATGTTCCTAACAATGCTAACTATGATCGCCTCTATTACATTCCTCCACCACACGGCTTCCTAGGAACCTGTGCCCTACACCCTTTGGGGGTCAGGCAACGAGGGGATAATGTTCATCTTCGTGGGCCAAATGAAGCCCCTGAACTTAGTGATTCATCTAGATAGCTGGTAGTGGTTTTCTTCCTGTCACACTTTCTCGACTGTGCTTTCCATGTATAACCTTGTCTTTATATCTCTACAGTCGAGGACTGCTGGTCTCTCTTCTATAAAACGGGGGCATTCAATAAGCACGTGTTCTGCAGTCTCGTCGGTTGTTCTGTCATACTGGCAGGCTCCATTCTCCAGTTTCCCAATTCTGTTCCTGAACTACCTAAAACATCTATGCCCATTCAGGGCCTGGGATGTATAAAAGTACAGTTCTGGGGTACTGTACAATACTGCTAGGATAAGGCGGTAAGTCCAGCGGTCAGACGAGCACTTGTCCCACCAGGACTGCCATCCGCCCTATCTCGCCATCATGGTGGGCGTGAATGTCCGCATCTCCGGCTGGGGGCTTTCAGAATGGACCCCACGCGATATCCCATCCTTTCTCCCTTGATGTAATGATGGCTCTTGCCATTATATCCAGCTGCACAGAAGGTTGGCCAGTAATTGTACCAGACCTCTAGTAATAGGTGGTCCTGTAAAGCCGGCCAATACATGTTGTAATCCTCCTGTGGATCCTGTTCCACCGTCTGACGATTTTCTGTATGGAGTAATACTCTGCTGTAGCACGTTGCTGCATAGCGGTAGTGTGCACCAGTGGTTCCCATGCAGCATCACCTTCCTAGCTGCTGTCGAGTATCCGTATGTATTTTGGCAGTTGCTTACGATTTTTGGTAGAGCCCGCATGGATTCCTCTTCCAGATACCAGCCTTCAGTCAACAATTACGCCGAGGTATTTCATGTGGGTGCTGGACTGAACAGGAGTGTTTCCAACAGTTACTTGCACAACCATCCTGTTGGTCCTGATGATGTTTCCAAAAACAACAATCTCAGTTTTGGCACTGTTGAGTTCAAGATTCAGATCCTGAGTTTATTACGGTTAGGTACAAGTCATTTGGCTAGTATGGTGCGTGTGTTTCCATTGCCTTCAAATTTGCTATTAACAATTTACCTCCCCTTCCGTTTACATGTTCTGTTAAACTTTTGAACATCAATTATTTTTTTTTTTAACTTAAATTATGCAAACTAATTTTTAATAAAATGTATTAATTTTTTCGTTTACTGGAAAATTGATGATGAACATTGTCATAAAATATTAACTTTGCATAAAAAAATCAAATTTATTAGTGATGGTTTATAGCGTCAATACATTTGAAGAATATAGAGCTTATGGGTCACTTTGTATAATATTTATTACTCTTTCTAGTTCTAAGAACAAGTTCCTAATAATTGGTTCTAATTATAAAATTTAGTCACAATTTTTTCTGCTGATTGATCAATAAGTTTAATTTTTTATTCGAATTATTTACTTACTCTCCCGAAATTATGCCTAAAGTAATGTTCAAGTTATAGATCGCTTTAATAAAGTCGCTTTTAATTCAATTGAACCATGTAAATTTGATAAATTTTTAACAATACAATGTCTTATATAAAGAATATTTTGTAATTTTTGTTGATTAAATATATTTTTAGAAGGTTATTTCTTTACTATCTGTAATTTTCCCACATGACTAATTTTTATCTAATTTTCCTATATTTTCTAAGATTGTAGTACTCAAATCTTATTTTATATCGTTCAGTTCTGTCAATAATGAAAAAATAGTCTGAATTTTATAATAGCTTGTAAATTTTATCATTTACTACTAGTTCGATGTGTAATCTGGCACTTCGTTAAAATGAACACAGCTCAGATTTCAATCTAGTTAAAGTGATTTGAAAGTCAACTTTCATTTTGGGCCCTATTCATTTCTATCTAACTTTCCAAATACTCCTAAGAGGCTGACAATCTTGAAGCTATTGTTTTGTGGATTAGCCGGGCATTTGACTTCAATAAGTACTTATTTGGAAGAGGATTCACCATGTAAGAATATTTCAATTTTTAGGTACTAGGTCTTGTATATAGTAATTCAAAATTGTGCAAAATTGGGTTTTATTTACACTGTTTAATTTTCACATAGAGTTTTTGTTCTTCAAATTTTCACTCATTTTTTTTAGATTGCAGTTTTATCTTGTTACTGTGGTATAATTTACATAAATCCATTACGTTGTTCAAGTGTGGTACATAAACTATAAGAAAAAGTTGAAAATGAACAATTCCGAATGTATGGAATGAATTTTAAAAGCGGTTGAACAATTCGTAAAAGAAAATTTGTCTTGATGACTCGAATCTGGTTCACTCATGAAGTATACCTTGTTTTTGGCCTGATAATTTCATTGGAAAAACGTCATTCTAAAGAAGTATTTTCAAAGCCCATTTGTGTTCTCGCGATTATTGGCGAAGCGCACTATGCATCTTGGTAGCACATATTTTCTCATCAACAGAAAGCTCACGTGGATGTGGAATTTTTTTGGAAACATCGTTGAAGTGAGTAATGAATGGCCTCGCCTTGAAGAGACGATCATAGGATGGATCATCACAGTCAGTGATCATTTCATTGTTATTGTTGAAATGAAGGTACTGCTGTATATGTTCAATTGCTTTTTGAGTCATTGTTTTATGGACACAAGGCACCCCAACAACTTTATTCCAGCAGTAACGCGGACGTTTCGAGTATTTATTATTGAGGAGAAAGTCAGTACAGCCAGAAAATGTTGTATATACAGTTTCATTATTTTCATATTTTTTCCTTTCTGAGTACCATAAAGATTAGTTTGGTAAGTCAACATATCGAGAATGTCATTGGTGAGGTACAGCTTGAAAAAGTCACTTGGTTCAGATAAATTCATTATTTCTGATGGCATCATATCTTAATGAAAAGCAAGCTGATAATCTTGAGACATGTAGCTCCTTTGTCTCCACCTGATTTTTCTCAGATCATTGTAGTTAATTACTGGAGATGGAGGAGCTGCAGGTGTCAATGGCAATACACGTGGAGGTGTTATCATTCGTGGTGTTGCTTGTGGTCTTAGTGGAGCTTGTGGTTTCAGCAGAGTTTGCGGTCTTGGGGGAGATGTTGGTTGAACTAAAAAAAAGAACGATTCGACACAATTATAACCTTTTTTTTTTTCATTCTTCTGCGAAGTTATTTTATTCCTAGAAAACTTACTTGTATTATTGACGTAATCACTTTGCACTTCAACATTGCCGACATTATCGCTACTACCATTGGCAAGCACCACAATATCCATGTCTTCCTCTCCTTCTAACTCTGGGAATAAAGGATCTACATCCACGTACTCGTTGAATATCAGATTGTCTTCATTTGTCGCGTCTGAGAAAAACATGACGTTTCAGTTTTGGTACTCGAGTAAAATTGTACTACATATTTGTAGGAATTATTGTACGCACCATCGTTATTGATTCTGTTTGGTAAATTCAGAGCTATCTCTTCTGGTGCTTGCTCTGGTTTGAGAATTTCATCGTCGGAAGATTCCTCGTCCAAATCCATCTTCACTTTCGCTCCAATGGTCCCAGTTTTCGAGAAGCTGGTCCAATTCCCGTTGGGTCCGTATTCTGTGTCGTTTCATTTCAACAAATTTACTTCACTCCTTGTAATTTGATCTCAAAAATCACGAAATAATCCCGCAAAGTCACACAAAGACAAAATAATGCCGCAAAAAGTCAGTTTCCTTCCGTGTTTCTTGCCACTCCAAACATCTGATTCTTGAAACTATAAAGATAATGTTGTGCGCAATGTATCATATATGATACATGTAACGATCATGTTGTGCGCGATGTATCATATATGATACACACATATTTTGATTGGTTGGGGTTCCCATTTGGCTGCTTGTGATAGGTCCAGTACTGGAACACGTAGGTAACAATGCCCTGCAACTCCGAGAATTTTTTTACAGACTAAAACAGCCACCGGATAGGCTAATTTGACGTTTGCAGTGACGCCTGTTTGTGTACCTACTCCGAAGCATATTTTCAAAAACTAATGCAATTGTAATTTTGGGTTAAAGGGGAAGGTAAAAGGTATTTTAAAAAATATTTGGGATATACCTGAAGCAATTACAATCCCAATTGAGTAAATTTATTCATTTTACATACGATTTTTCCATGAAAATGTAGATGTATCATGTATGTTACAACCCTGTTTTGTTCTAGGAAATTCTTCAGATCTTGACCACTGTTTCATCCTTAATTTTCCCCTCCTCCTGGATGTATTCCCTAGTCGGTGCATACAAAAGTGCAGTTCTCGATCTTGATCGCATTTGAGATAGTATATTGTTTCATCTCCTCCTACCGAGTAAATATCTATTAAAAATTTAATCTGTGATGTTAGCGGCCTGCTTATTAAACGTAATTTTCGCGCAACAATTTAAGCGTAACCGCTCATTATGTACACGTGTCTGCGAGGTTTCAAGGAACTCGAAGAGGCGTTCTGTACATAAGACGAAGAAAATAATAACATATATATGTATAGGAAGAACGCTGGGACGAATTTTGTAGGCATTTTGACAATTTAAATTTTGCGTTTTAACGACCGGCGTCGACGCCGCCTGTCTTGACTATTCTCATGCAAACAAAATGAGAGCCAGTGCGCGTACTGTTGAACCTACGCGACCTTAAAAAGCATATACCGAATTTCTTAAGTTCAGTGTCAAGAATATTTCTAGTTGGGCATGTACACGCGATGTTCGAAACTTCGAAAAGCGAAAGTTTCATTTTCCTGTTTATTTTCTATTTCACTTTTCTTTCGGTCCAATTTCTGCCGCTTTTGTTGAACCGGCCGAAGTTTGTAATACGTTTTTATGCACGCGATAGGCCCTGCCGAACGAGTATAATATTATCTTATTTATATTATGCGTCAGAAGTTTCGAAAAAGTAAACGAAAGCAAAAACAAATCGTAAAATCCGGTAAATAGCCGCGTTAATTGAGGATCATAAAACTTTCAAGGTCGAAATACCGAATGAAATTAAGCACCGTTAGATCTCGCTCTCTGTGTTTTAAATAACCCCCGTTAGATCAGGTGTAATTACATTATCAAACAATGTGGATTTTTAAGTGCGGTGGGTTCATGTCCGTGCATACCGAACGTCGGCCAATGAAACGAGAATTACTGGACACGTTATTGCAGACGGGATTGTAGCTCCTACGCAGCCAGGGGATGAAAACAGCCCTTTTGAACAAATATGAGAGTCGATGTCACAACGAGTATAGATATAGATTTCGATGAATACCTGAATATTGCCATTTATGGAGGGGTCCGAATCTAGGTGAACAAATAATAATAATTTTTTATTTTATAACCTTTTCGCGTCCCGTTGTATAGGGAGAGGGGCGTCATGCTGTCGAATGCACCCGATTTCCGGTATGGGTGTCGATCATCCTCTTCTTCCACCATCCGCTATCCCTTCCCTCCCTGGTGTAAGAAATGAGGCGGGCGCGCTCCCTTCGGTCAATAGAACAGGTCTTGCATTCTTTTTAACATCAGCGTTCGAGACATTCTAATGAAATTGACTCTTGTGATAGGGAGATTGACTGATACCAACCCTTGCGTTATGTCGTAGACGGCACCGGTGAGGTCTCGGGTGGCTAGGATGCTGTCCATACATCCAAGCTTTTATCGAATCGTCTCCGGGATGCTGATCGGGTTCGCGGATCTCACGGTTGATGCGATGGCTAGTGGCTTGTTTGGAATCGCTGTTTCCACTCGGGCCTGTTTGGTGGACGGCTCTTTACTCGACATCTTCATGTATTTTAAGCCGGGAATACACTTGAGCACGAATGCTTCCGAACCGCACCGTACCGCGCAGAGGCTGACTCGGTTCGGTAAAGCCGGGAATACACTTGAGCACGAATGCTGCTGAACCGCACCGTACCGGGCGTTACGGGGCAGTGCGATGCGGTGTGCACTCGACGTTACTGCAAATAATCGCGCATGAGGCAATTGTGTAGCACATACGGAGCAATGCTCACTTTGATGGACCGACAGCCGTCGGATCGGGCCGCGCAGCGCATGCCTCTGCATGCTCGCGCTGTCCACAGAGGGTACACATCGCGACGCGGAAGATGCCACCGAAGAGCAGTGCTCCGCTGCGGGTCAAGCTTAATAATAGGCAACCCACGCTCCGCTTGTGGAAAGAATGGCTCTCCCGCAGTGCCAAGGGAGAGTGGACCCGCCTGCTTGTACGCGACCTCAACGCGTGGTTGGGCAGACGCCTTGTGAAATAATCTTGTGTAAGCAGAGTACCATCGCAACCCAAAATCCATATATTATCATATTAATGATTTATATAAATTTATGAAAGGGTTGGAATGTAAGATTATTTCAGCCAATTAGTTAGTAATTAAAGCTCAACTTACTGCAGTGGAAGGCTTGTGATGAGCTTTCATTGCCCGCACAGTGAACAAGCAATGTTATTTACGTCCTGACAGTCACTGTTGTATAAATGAATAGCCAAGTATGCTAACCAAGTATATTATAGAGAACTGAACAATATGCCTCAGAATTTAACAGTATGCTTATAAATCTTAATCTAAATCTTCGGGGTTTGGCATCTTTGCGATCTTCTTCTTACTTCTGGTTGGTATCATCTGACAGTACATGGAACAAATACATATACTGTCAGTCATAAGATGTCAAGATAACTGTAAGAGTAATTGGGTGAAGCGCCACTGTAGGCAGTTCTGATAGTCGGTACAAGGCGGCGTGCGGGCTGGCTTGTATGACTTGCAATAGTGATCAGCGTATTGAAATCCTGAAAGCCTACTTGGGATCTTACAGGTGGATTCAATGTCAGGGATTGTCTGAACATTAAGTGCACCACATTTAGGTGGACTCGGTGTCAAGAACTTCTCGAAAACCAAGCGCACTACGTGGAGTGGTCATTGGTGGCCGACACGAGGAGTCGGTAGATACGTTGCAGGGTCCGTTCCAGTCGGGATTTGCACAACTTATACAGTGCCTGGCAACGTTTTACTCCGGGAGCTAGTGAGAGGGTGAGCGTTAGCGAGAGCGAGATCAACGGTAAACAATATTGTAATTAACGCTACGGTTATCTGACCCGTATGTCTTCTGGATCTTGCATCGGATTAAGATGACCAGCACAAACACTAATAACTAGCACGACTCCACATATGCACGATAAACTCTGATCTATAAGAAGATCAGTACAGTAATGCGACGGGTCTCTTTCCGACTACCAGTTTCAGTGGCGGTTTCGTCAGTTTTTGGTTGACGGGCTCCGTGAGGGACAAATGACGGGCCAGTATTTTATAGCTTCTGTGAGTTTATAGTTTCCGCTACACATCACCCCCCATTTGAGAACTATCACGTTCGAGATATTGATGATCACAGGAATATAACGTTTCGACTTAACGTCGAAGTCGAATTTTTCGACACTGCCCCAAAGGGGTGGGCAGAACTGCCAAATTATTCGGGGCTGCAAACGGAACTGTCCGATCGCCTCCATACGTCACCGCGTGGCCGAATTAAGTACACCCTTACAGGCAGTGTAGACTGCATTTCTCCCCGTCCACTGCCTCCACCCGAAACCGGGTTGTACCGACCGACGATGCATTTGATCGCACGCTCGGTTCCTTTTTTCCTTCGGCTATTAGCCCTGTTATCCTTTCGTTCACTTCCAACATATGTTTACACCCACCTTCGATATCGGCGAGCTCGGCCGACCCGCCGCAGCCGCGCTTTTAGTTCCCTTTTTCTCCAGATCTTGCGACACCAAAGGTCGCTTCCATTCCCAATAAATTTTCCGTTTTCACCGTATTTCGTCACACTCCGTCGGCGACGTTCTCGCCGGAACAACCGCTCGGAGAAGCCTCGCTTCGCCACGTTAGCCTAAGTTCCAGCTCTCCTTCTTCTAGCCTAAACTCTCCATTTGTCTTCCTCTGCGAAACCTTCGTTCTCCGGCCTAAGCCGCCTACTTCTACTAGCCTAAAAGTTCCGCTTTCTCTACTAGCCTACTATGCGCCTTCCTTCGCGGAAAACCTAATTAGGCATCACTTCGACGATCAAGGTAAGTCACGTACCTGGAGGCTACTCGCTAGGTTGTGACTTCACTTGCGTCAGCACTACGGTCGCGTCTTCACCGACACGACCGAAGTAACGAGCCATCAGCATTCGCACCGGGCTAGATAGCGTACCTAGAGGCTACTCGCCGGGTTGCCATCTAACTCGCGTCGTACTACGGTCGCGTACTCACCGACACGACCAAAGTAAAAAGGTCATCAGCGTCAGTACCGAGTTAAATCACGTACCTGGAGGTTACTCGCTAGGTTATGATTTCGCTCGCGTCTGAGATAAATAGCGTACCTGGAGACTACTCGCTAGGTTGCTATTCTACTCCAAGACAGGGTTGTCAGTGTCCATACCAGGCTAGATAGCGTACCTGGA
The DNA here is from genome assembly GCA_031841125.1 of Acanthococcus lagerstroemiae. Lineage (NCBI taxonomy): Eukaryota > Metazoa > Arthropoda > Insecta > Hemiptera > Eriococcidae > Acanthococcus > Acanthococcus lagerstroemiae. Next base: position 46,568,797 of record CM063111.1, on the reverse strand, counting down.
GGCTACTCGCTAGGTTGCCATCTAGCTCGCGTCAGAGATAAATAGCGTTCCTGAAGGCTACTCGCTAAGTTGCTATTTAACTCAAAGACGGAATCATCAGTGTCTGTACCGACCTAAATCACATACCTGGAAGTTACTCGCTAGGTTGTGATTTCGCTCGCCTCAGAGGTAAATAGCATACCTGGAGGCTACTCGTTAGGTTGCTATTTAACTCCAAGACATACTACAATCGCGTCCTCGCGGACCCAAACAAAACAAAAGGTTGGAATATAAGCAATTAGGCCTCGGCTATCTCTCCGTCTACTCCTCCTCCTAGCTCCTCACGTCCTGCCAAACGTTGCGAAAGTACCTAGTTAGGCCACTCGGTCATCGATACGACCTGTATCTCGCCTCGCGAACCGCCCACGCCGCCGCCTTACCGAGAAAAACCTTTATTTCGCGAAAACTTACTCCACTTCGTGCCGTTTGTTTTTCTAATGTGCCGTGCCATAAGTGCATTTATCTAATTACTTGATGGTTAAAAATCCGCCAGCCGTGCGTTGTTTTTGTGTTTGTGTGTTCAAATGTCAATATTAGAATCTTACAATACAGAATTATTTGCCATACCCGCGTTTTTTCAATTTTGGTTCTTCCTTGTCGTGCCGCGAACTGATCGCTTTTGGCCGCCCGAACTCTTAAAAAAAATATGTCGAACCGCGAAGAGGCACGCCTCTTGGCTAACTACGAGGCGTTCCGGTCCCTCCGGAATCGCCGGGTCCCGCTGCCTACCGGCCGAACCGCCTCCTCTGCGGCCCAACCAGGCTGGATAGCCCGAGTTTCGCGACAACTGAGCGGCCATGAAGTATTCGACAAGTACTTGCACCGGATAGGCATAGCAGAAAGTCCGCGGTGCTCTTACTGCGCTGCAGGAGGGCGAGATGATGATGCCTGGCACACCCTGTTCGAGTGTCGGGCATTCGACCAAGGGAAGGAAGAAGCGACGGTCGCCTTTCAACACGCTGGCGTTGAGCCGCTTACACCGGAGAACCAGGTCCCGACCATGTCGAAGAGTAAAGCGGGATGGAATTCGGCAGCTGCCTTTGTCAAGAAGACATTGGGCCGCAAGATGGAGCTGGAGTGGCAGATACAAAGGCAGCGGACACAGCACCCTATGCCGGCACTCGCCATCCCACCAACATCGACGATGGCGATGTTGCTGTTGCCAACAACCTAGGAAGAAGACGATCCGGCGCAACTCGACAGTGAAGATGATGAAGAATAAGACGCCATAGATTCGCCACCGTGAAGAGACGAAAGGAGAAATGGAGATAGTAGGAGTTACCCCAAAACGACTCCCTTATTCTGATGTAGGCCTATTTGGGGCATTTCTGGGATGGAGGTGCGGTGTTCCGGGGCCACTTTTGCGTGCATTGTCATACGCCCCTCTATCATCGAAATATATTTTCATTACGTAAAACATGAAGTCGTTGAATTGCATCGGCGATAATTGAAAGATGCAGCAGCTATAGATTGATGTGCATTCCTTGAAGTTGAAGTCCATTTAGGCAATCCTACTTTCATCTAAGATCTCAAGGTGTATACTAGAGCTTCTACAGGGGGTTCGCCTCCCGAATTTGAGAAAACACTGCTGGCCCAAACAAAGCGAGGGCGAATTTTTTTCTAAATTACATACGTGGCCTGGCATTGTGAAATGTGCCTCTTGTGCGAAAACAGGTTTTTGGGGTAAATGAGTGTAAAGATATCTGATGGTAGTGGTGCGCACAGGTGTACATCTGTGGTGGTGCGCTTATATGGTGCTCGTTTTGAATTCTTGTCTCTGTCATTCCCCTAGGCCCGTTTTACACGACGACATGTAAACGGATGTTTTCCTGTAGGCCCGTTTCACACAGCGTCCGGTAAATGGATGTTTTCAAACTTTTGATGCAATTTTTAAGTGCAATTTGTGGAAAGAACTAATGAAGATAGAAAGCTGCGATCTGTTTTATTCGAAAGAGCGTGATTGTTTTCTACAAAAATTTATTGTTGAGAAAGTGAAAAACGATTTTTTGACACCAGAGGCACATTTCATGATTCCAGGTCACGTACATAATTACCAATTTTTGAGCTGTAAATCTATCCGCATAGGGGGGGAGATTGATTTTGGGGCGAAAGGGAAAATTTTCCACTTCCTCCGAAAAATCAGTTTGATGAGTTACTTATCAAAAAATTAGTATCACAGCACCCCTGCTTCCAACTTTCATCTTGGAACTTGGCATAGTTCGCTGACTTAGACCGACTTTCAGCTCGCTTCACTGGGAGCGTTCATTCGACTGGCTCCATTTGCCGCGATGTATTTTCATTCACGCAAAATGGCTGTAGCTGGCTTGTGTTCGTATACATATAAACGCGCGTAATTAACGCGTATACCACGTGAATTGAATTACGTCGAGCGAGTCCTTATCACGGGGCGTGTTCGATGTCAGCTCCGGTAATAATTAAGAAATTTCAGTTTGTCAGTTTCCACCAAAATGTTGGCGTATCTCCTGGCTGCACTGACGGAAAAGCCTTGTTACGGATGTACCCGTTTTAATAATCGTGTTCCTGCGCTCCCCGGGCGGCGGGGGATTTGGAACAGGGTCGACGTAGAGTATTAAGTATACGCCGGAAAGATTATACGTGTACGCACTCGCTCAGCCTTACCTTAGGCTGTGCGTATATGCTAAAAACTTCGTTCGAAGTTCAATAAAGTTCTATCTGTTTCTCTGCTTCTAATTACACGAACAGTTTAGTGCGCGCGGTCTATTTATACTCGCAAACTTTCGACTAGAGGCTGAAAATTTTTCCCAAATTACATATTCGTAAAGCACGGCGACGAATGTTGTGCGTATTATAGGGACGGACAGACATAACATATAACTCGATACATTTATTTAATATTAAACTGCATTATCTGGAAACAAGCCCGGGCATTTTTGAATGATTGAAAAATTCTCTAGGGGCCGGCTATTCGCGTGTTACGCACGCTTTTAATCCCCGCGCTCTCTGTCCCCCGTCGCTCGTCTCATCTCCAATTTTATTTCCGTTTCTCGAAATAACCCCGATGTCGAGGAAGGTTACTACTTACGTAGATTCGATTAAATTATTCTATATTATCGTTCGTGTTTGGCGGACACGGCATGTGAATGATCTATTTGCGATCTGCTTTACGACGTCCGAGTGTTTTTCGCTCGACGGCGGTAAAAGGTTTTAATCGTTTTACCGCGCGTCGCTGCGCGACGTGCGTGCCCCCTCGGTGCGCCGCCGGTGTCGTCGTATTTCGGGCGAAAATTTAATTCACTCTGAGAACGAGGACGATCGTAAACAATCACTTAGCCAGGACCGAGTAAATGAAATGTCGATGGAATAGCAAATATGTGCGTATATTCGAGCTCGGCGAACACTTTTTTGTAATTAAAAGACGGCGCTCGCGCCGCGTTCTGCGTTACTCGCCGGCGTGGTTCTGGCATCGACGTACCGTTGATCAGGACTAATGAACAGTTCATCAAGTGACATTAAGAGGGATTGTTGAGTAGCACTCGAGTAACCAATCGCAGCTTGTTTTCGACGGCAGAGAGTCGAGGTAAAGGTGTCGAGGGCGTGCGCTGGATTCCGCAGCGGGTCCGGGTGTAGATTTGAGTGAGCTCTCTGCATAGTGTTACAGATTTTTGTTGTGAAATGTTCGTTGTATTCGGAGAAATGAGTTGGGAAAAATCGACTAGCGAAACGTGTTTGAAAACTTTTCGAACTTCCGACCACCGAGGGAATACCCAAATGGTCTTTAGTCGTCTCGGTACGAGTAGTTCTACGGAGATGAATTTTGTGGCGTTGACCCTCGAGAAATGATTGAAACCAGCATTTGAAGGGGGAACGAGCTAAATCTGGTGAAAAATTCCATTTTGGACGGTCATGGGGAGGGGGAGTTTGTGACAGAACCGCCTCTATTTACCTTTACATGCTACTCGTATTTCAATGTTCGCACTGCGTTCCTTGGTTTCTGAAAGCTGTTGGCCAGTATTGCCAGATTCAAAATGTGATGATTCCGGATCAACGTGAGGCTGTTAGGGCTATCTTATCCCTTTTCTCTGCTTGCCAAAAAACCGACCTAGGTCGAAATGTAGCGAGTTGCTACGTGGGCTCCAACCCGGGACCTCCGGATGCCGAGACCAGCGCGCTATCCACCAACCAGACTTTGAAGATAGCGTTACATGGAAACTCGCAGATAATGTCTCGCACACACAAGGATAAGTACTCGGACCTACTTCCCATCGTAGACCAATACTGTTAGCAGATGTGATGGAAGACCTCGGATGACCTCTTCATTGCATTCCTTGAAGACATTTGGACAGCGTATACATAAATTCAGGATACAATTCAGGACAAGGAGCAAAATTTGGTGAATTTGGACAAAACCCTACTCGCGATGGATTTATGGGAGACTTGTAAGCCGACCTCCTCGTGGTGTCTCTTGGGTAACGCTAACAGGCTTACAACAGTAGAGCGCATGCAAGAAAAGAAATTTATTATGTTGGGAGAACGCACGCATACGTATGTAGATCACATGACACGGGTAGAGCGCATATTAGAATGGCACCAATTATCCTGATTTGAAGTAGGAAATTCGGACACTTATTTTTCATTAATGATCATAAATACCTCCCGAACATGACCGAATCCAACAAAATCATGCTTACTGTTCTGTGTCCTCTGCCAATGTGTACTCTGTACTGTAAAATTGGAAAACATATTCTTACACTTTCCAGTATTTATTTGACCAACAAATAAAATTCTAACGAACAAATAAAGCTGTTGTGAAACAAAACTGAGGTTTTATCGTCAAATTATATCCAAGATGAAGACCGTATTTCAACATTTAGAATCAGTTTGCAAACTTATGGTAAACTCACTTCGCTTTTCGGTTTCACCATCAATAACATGAATATCAGACACAAACACGGCCAAATTAATGAACAGACGAATTTAAATTCGTGCGAAAAGAGATTAGAAAGAAAACACAGTAGTAGCTTTTAATTATAAAAAAAAATGGTAAAAATATGGTCGAAAACGTAATGGTATAGGTAGGTAATCAAGATTAGAGGTGTGTTAATACTTCTTTTACATGTTCTGAAGAAAATTTCATAAAAACAAAAAGTAACTTTAACAACTTAAGAATAATAAAACAAAACTCATATTTTATCAATAGGTTATGAGGAAAATGATTAATGAAGAAAACTAACGTTTTCCTGTATCAAACACAGTTATAAGTACATAATGTAATAATAATGAAACAACGAAATAGTAACTTTGGTTCATTTAAACAAATGGTTCTTAAAATAAAACTAGTTCCAACCTTGCTAAATTAACAATTATACTTGTAGTGGTGTGTCTACAAACAAGATGCTACTCGGAGCTTTGCAAGAGGTAAACGTGTCCATATTGGCAGGTTGAGACAAACAGGGTTGACCACTTTTTACTTTTAGCCCCCATTTATCATTTATGACTTATAAAGGCTTATTACTACTACTGTGTGACCCAGTGACAAGTTTTTAGGGTGTTTGCCCGCGCGCAGCGCTGCAAGCACATTTCAATTGCTTTTTCATTTCTTTAAAAGAGTGAATTGTTTACAGATCATAGTTCAGTCTTAGTTCAGTTTCAGATTTGGCATTTCGCATTTGAGGAGTTATCTGTCAAAAGGGCACCTGACGAATAGGATTCCTGTTTGTCAGAGGACCTTTTACTCCTGTAGATGCGCTAGTGTCGTGGACGAAAAGACGACCAGGGTATGTTTACCACAAAAACATGTACAAGCAAAGTGAGGTCTAGCATCTTCAATATTGCTTTTTACGGAAAACTGAAGAGAACTAAACTGTTAGCCCTTATCATTTCCATTTAGATGAGTCCAACTTCAGTTTTTTTGCAGAACATTTTTGTCACTGATCTTGTTATGATTATCCTCTCCATTACCATTTACAAATGCAACTTGGAAAGATGAAAATAAAAGATTCTCATTCTGGCGCTCGTGCTTCGTGGCGTATATTTGTTTTATCGCTTAGACGTTGGTACTGTGTCTGAATACTAGCTTCAAAGCTTTATCATTAACAATTCAGATTTGGTTTTGTTTTATCAATACCAGTGTAGGAAGTTAGTGCAACAACATCAGGGATGCGGAGAAGCCGGGATTTTTGGCAGTTTTAGGATAGAAGCCAGAAGTTGGAAGCTGGAAGTTTAGTTTTTCAGCCTCAGCAAACACCCTCTTACTACCTCGCTATCTGCGAGGTAGCTTGTTTTAGTATATTTTATTGCATGAACTGCCCTTAAGCATTAACAAGCATTTCTGATTGATTTGATTACGTTAAGTTAACAACATAAATACAGCATCTTGCCCGCATGCAGTTGCTGTGTAATGACACTATTGATACAGTTTCTTTTACTAATTTAATTTGACTGGGTTTCTGCTGTAGCTATTTATATCAATATATCGGTTGGCAGCTTCCTTTTTAGTCTCACAATTGGCGGGAGCTCGAGTAGTTGAAGAGCCAGGTTATTGGTGTGCTTCTGTATGCGTTTTTTGTACGACGTTGCAAGCTCGCCTTTACGATTTCTTTGGCGGTATGTAGGTTGAGGTCCTCGTGTAAACAGTCGTTCCTGATGTACCAGGGAGCGCCGGTCATTTTTCGTAAAGTGAGGTTTTGCAGTCGTTGCAGTATTTGTAGAGTTGAGTCAGGTGTACATCCCCATACTGGAGCCCCCCATACAACCAAATGGGACGTAAGGCGGTAACGTACAGCAACCTTTTTTTCTCGAGTGAGAGTTTATTTCTTGCTCGAAATAACCAAAATAATGAGCGTATTCGGGCTGTAACTTCCTCTCGTTTTGTGAGTATATGCAATTTCCATGTCAGCTTTGAATCCAGATGCTCTCCAAGATATCTGGCGTGTGGCTGTGTGGGCACTTCTTCGTTGTTGATGTAGATGGGTGCAGGGGGTGTGGTCTTAACGTAAAGTTTATACTCTTACTGATTTTGAGGCGTTTATTCGGATTTTCCAGCGGTTAGTCCATTCCAGTACTTTGGTAACTGCCGTTTGAAGTTGGTTGTTGGCCAGGTCGAAATTCTCATGCTGTGCAAGGATGGCCGTATCATATGCGAACGTCGCAGTAACGGTATTATTTGTACAGTGGATATCAGCAGTGTCGAGTACATATAATAGGGGCCTGAGCACGCTCCCTTGCGGTACCCCAGCTGTGGTTGATTCTATCGTGGAAGTTGCCTCCCTGTAGTAAACCACGAATTTTCGGCCTTGTAGATATGACACCAGGAGTTATACCTGATGCATTGGTAGGTATTCGCTGATTTTGTGTTGAAGACCTTGAATCCAAACCCTGTTGAACGCCTGCTTCACATCGAGAAATATGGCCGGCTGATGCGTTCCTCACTGTGGTTGCGACTCGTTGAACCTGCTCGATTGTGGAGTGGGCTGTTCAGAATCCAAACTGATGTTCCGGGATTAAGTTGATGTTTGCTAGAGTTGCTGTGAGTCGCTTGTAAATGAGTTATTTTTGAGAGAGTTGGCAGGAGCGATATGGGCCTGTAAGATGTCGGATCGTCGAGAGGTTTCCCAGGCTTTGGAAGCATGGTTACTTTGGCTGTTTTCCACGGTTGCGGGAAGTAGTGTTATCTAAGACAGGCGTTGAAAATATAGGTGAAAAGTATATGATGGCTTTGCGTGGGCATTCTGTAATTATGCGTCCAGTGATTAGGTCGAGTCCTGGAGTTTTTTTGCAGCTTCAGCTTACGGATAACTACTCGTATTTCTTTGGCCTCTCAGTGTGGCTGATTTGTGGTTTTATATCGCAGTTGATGTTATGTTGAAATACCTTTTGCCGGTATACTGCGAATGTTTCGGCCTTTTCCGCGTCGCTGCGAACATATTGACCATTGTTATTTCTGAGTGCTGGGGTACAACTCGGCGGTTCCCAGTGACAGGTAGTCTGCATTATAATTTCATGATTGGATGATAACGCGCATATGAGCGTGAAGTTGATTTGTCACCCCAGTTTGGAGATAAGTTCTTCATCTGGAACGTTCCACGTGATAACAAGTGGAGTTGAACGCCTGTGGCTGTTGCTCACTAAAGCTTGTTGTGGTTTTGTAGAGCCGGAGCTGAGCGATTCTCTGGCACTTCTAAATTTGGCACCACCAAGCTCGTCATTTTAAACTGCCTTCAGCCTTGTTTTCTGTCACATCTTCACAATGCTGATGTTTTTCAGTACTTGGTGAAGCACATTTTCGTAGTTTTGAATTGTCCTCCACTTGTTCTATGACTTCTGTCAGCTTCCTGCACAATAGTGCCTTCAGTAATTCGATGTCATCCATTCTCTGGACATGGCCCATCTAAGCCAATATAAAATGTTGCTAGAAGATTGCGAACCAATATAATTTCTACGTTGTTTTTTTTTTTAAAGATAGGAGCGTGGATGTTGATGACATCCACGTATTGATTGTCTGTTAACTGGTGGTAGAGAACCATCAACTTCTTGGAGATAGCATTCAGATAGGTGACAGGTTGAGTAGGTATAAGAGGGAGTCAAATCTGAATATAATTGACGCCTCTGTGCTCTAAGCCTTTTCTGCATAACAATTCACGGGTGACAAGCTCAGTACAAGAGGTCCAATCTCCATGTGCAATGCTGGATTTACTACTGAAGCATTTCTGAAAACCTTGAGAAATCATCGAGAACCTGAAGCTCTTATTTTGTACTCGCGTTCGTAACCACATGCCTGACTGGTATGTCGAATATTTTATTTCTTTGATAGTACGGCTGAAACAAAAACAAAAAAGGTAGAAAACAGACTAAACTCATTTTGTTACAAGATGTTCTAACATCATCTGGGAAGGCTCAGTACGTTATGAAGGTTCAATTAGAAAATCCCAGGTATAATGCAGAGAACATTATTCAGATACGTTTCCACGATTTCACGAATTTCCAACTGAGATGAGCATACGGCACCTGAGCCACAGGTACTTCTTTGAAAACGCTTGTTAACGCTGCAAACGAGTCGTACAATATTCGGCTCTGTCAGAGCAGGAAATCGAATCATTTTGTCAGAACGCTGCAACGGAACCATCAGCATTGCAGCGTGCGGTTTTCTTACAACGGTATTTTCCCCGCCGATTTGATGTCCAGCCAAAATGGCTGTACGTTGTTCGGTAAATCTTCACGCTTTGTAAAATGTAGTTTACCTTCTAATTTTCACGCTCGTCTTCGGTACTGTTCACGTCCGGCAAACGAAATAGCGGTGAGGTCGAAATGAGGAAGAAAAATCGAGTCGTGTGTATTTGTGAACCGATATATGTATAGCAGCTAGTAAGTGCACTATGTCGGATGGATATGTTACTCGATCGGGAAGACCAATGATACGAAACTGGTTGAATGACGATACGGGCGACCGCGCATCTCGCCGTAGTCAATCCCCATGTATTCAAGCCGGCCGGCGAAATCCTTTCCATTTCAAAGCATGTGCGAAGTTAGAAGGCCGAAGGTGCGACTTCATGTTTGTAAATTTGCTCAGGCGCAAAGAATACATCAGTTAGGTGTACCTTGCAGGGCAGGCACTGTTTTACTTTCTCGTGTGTTGCAAGAAAAAATTTACCAAGACTAGTCACATAAAGAAAAAAAATTCTTTATTTGGGTTAGTGTTACATAGACTGAATGCGCTACACATACATTTTCTCCCGTGTAGCATGTACTACACAACTTTTCTGTAACTGGTGCCGGCTCTGGTATCTTGTCCTTACAGCATTGGTACTCTATGGTCCGTGCAATGCTTAGTCAACGTTGGCACCTCTGCATAATAGCAGGTTTGGTTGAGGTATGGTATGAGTGAAATGTTATAGCTTGGAAGTAAAAGTACCTACCTTTTTCACTTGAGAAGTGTATCGGGCTTACAGATAGTTATCAAAACAAGAATTTTGCTTTGACGTTGTGGAACATCGGGAGGGTCTCCACTCCTACTACCCTTTATGAATGCCTGGAAAATATTTGTGTAATGGATCTGAAGTCTTTGAGCCGGATGTTTGAATCCTCATTTAACAAAAACGATTTTCAGCAATTCTCGGTGTGATTAAGTTTCACCCGTCAGACCAGCCAAGGAGTGATAAATTCAGAGGCAACTGTCGAAAGTGTCACAAGACGAGCTCTGTTCCAACAGTGCAGGGCTGGTAAACATCAGTCATAGTTTACCGAAAGGCTTGACGGTAATGTGCTTTTGCAGGTTTTTCATTTCAAATGGATTGACAACTTGTCGATGGTGTATGCGTGAAATCTGTACATCCATTTTTTTGCAATTTCAAAACATTAGTAAGTATATCATCTGGAAGGAAATTTTACGCTGTTTCCATTGCAAACCTTCTTCTTCGCTAGATGCTTGAATTACGATTGGCCGAATAATTGCCAACATCAGTTCACTGTTGTACAACTGTGTAAGTTGTTTTCCTCTTTTACTCTGAACTTCTCTTCTTAAAGATACGGCCTTAACGCCTTACACCATTGATAATCAGTTGAACGAGTTGGCGGAAATTCAAAATTTTGAAACGACTGCATCTCCAGGTGCTCCGCTTTTGTGTGTATCTCGAGCAATATTAAACTAGTCGGTAGTTCCCTGCAGCCGTCGTGCTACTCTGTGATCTTGAAGTCTCTTCCTCTTCACAACGTAATTCAGTGCCTGTAATTGTCATCTCTCGGAACTTCTAGGTCGCTTTCCATCGACCGCAGTATCGATGTAACTTCCAGTTTTTCATCTCAAGTTTGTGATCGATAAGATCGATTTGTTGTAGGTCACTAGGTTGCTGGAAAGGCTATCGAGTGGAAAACAGTTGTACGTAAAGTTTCTGCGATCCTATTGTACGTTGAAAACTCGAGCCGAAGAAGAGATTTATCTAGATGGTGACCACGGAGAGGAAACACTATGCGTCGCCTGATTTCCGTTCCGCACGAACCGATGGTAAACGTGCGATTTGTTGCTTCACGAGTACTCCCGGAAGAAATCGTAAGGTTGCCTTCGGTTTCGGAATCGGTCTGTCGACCGCACGTTTGACTTTTACTAGTTGGAGATCAGCTGGTACCTCCGACTACCAAGACTCGAAGTTAGCTGCTGCTATCGTATTCGTGATCTATAACGATGTACCTCAATGTCGCTTCGTGAACACAAATAATATTTTCCTAATCAGGACCACTTTTTATCATTATGTTCTTAAAAAAAAGTTGAGCAGCCCGGTGCCCAAATGCTAATAAATGCGTATTCGGATGTCCGGCTGGTGCAGGTCGGCTTGATGAGTCATGCGTCTTGTGGTACAGTAAGCAGAGCAAATTCGTCAGTTTAGATATTCTGATGTAGGGGAGGGATTTAGGGGGTGATCCCCCAAAGATCGTCCAAACTATGGTTTTCACAGAAATTCTCCGAAAAATTGAACTAATTTTCCTCGTTTTGCTCTCAAATGAATGCTTTTTTAATGGACATTACGAATCTCGAATACAGTTCAATTATTTTTCAATTGAATTCATACATGACTTTTTCCTCTCGTGTCCTTCGACCCCTAATCCTCTGTAACGTTCCTTCGGCATGGGCGACTGATACTTTTGACTTGCATTAATCCACTAACGAACATTCAAGGCCCCGAAGCTTCTGAGGGACCTGGGGCAAATAAATCGTACCGACCCCAATTTCGTACTTTACTTTCAGAATGTTCAAAGATCTGCCATTTTCGTTGGCAAAATGTTTTAAAAATCTCATGTGTCCCCCAGGCACCAAAGATACGTTGTTTTTCAGGAGGGCCCCTACTGCCGCTGTGGACCTGTGACAAACTACCCCTGTTGCCCATCCCCTCTGTGCGTGGTTTTGAACAGATTTGATTCTAACGCATTGATTGGTGCTGTTTTGATACCCGGGTTTTTTCGGCCCCCAAATTTAAAGGGGGGTAAGACACCCTTTGCAGCCCCGGAGTCTCTGAAATTTAATTTCCAAATACGGATTTCGGGTTGGGGTTTTTGGGGAGAAAATTGAAAAGAAGGTTTTGGGCAAAAGGGGCCATAACATTTTAAAAGGGAGAAGAAAAAATTGATTCCTTTTTTTGGGGGGTTTTCCCTCAGCTTCTTTTTGCCCATTTTTTGGGGGGGAAAGTTTGCCCGGGGCCCGGCCGGAATTAACCCACAATTTTTTTTAAAAAAGGGTTCGCCTTTTTAAAAACTGGAAAACCCTTAAATTTTGGAAAATTTTCCCCTTTAGGGAAATCAAAAAAATTCCAACTTTGGGTTTTTTTTGAAAGGGGATTGTACGGGGTTTTCCTTTGAAAAAGTTTTTCCAACACCAAAAAAACCCCTTTATGGGGGGGTTTAAATGGCAAAAAAAAAGGGAAATTTTTCGTTGCCCCTTTCCCGAAAAATTCCCGTCCCCACCTCCGCGTTTAAAATTTCCCCAAACAAAAATTTTTCCCCTTTTTTTTTTTGTACTTTTTTGGGGGGGAAATGTCCCCAAAATCCGGTCCAAATTTCCTCTTTTAAATTTTTAAATTTTTGAATTGGGGGTTTGGGTTTTCCGTTTTCCGAAAAATTTTTTAAATTTTCCCCAAAAAAAAGGGTTTTAAAAACTTTGAGGGAAAATAAAAAAAAATTCATAAAAATGAAAGGGGGTTTTTTTTTGAAAAGTGGCAAAAGGGGAAAATTTTTCATGTGTTTAAATTGCTTAAAAAAAAAAAATTTAATTGTTTTAAATGTTTTAAATTGAAAATTTTTATAAAATTTTTGCTTTTTAAAAAGGGTTTTAAACCTGGAAAAAATTATAAAAAGGGTTTTCCCCATTTTTCCCCCCCCCTTTCTGCTGAATTTTAATCTTTAAAAGGGTTTTTTACCCCCAAAATTTTTAAAAAAGTCTTTTTCCCCCCTTATTTAAAAATTGAAAAGGTTAAAAAAGGAAATTAATTTTCCCCCCTTTTTTTTCCAATAAAATCGTTTTTTCGATTCCCGGGAAAGCTGTAGAATTCTTTGTTTTTAAACTAAAAAAGAAAGGGGGGACTTTTAAAAGGTTGGTTTAAGATTTCAATAAATCGGGTTATATAAGCGTAATTTTTAAAAAATTTAAAAAGCGGCAAAAAAGGGTTTAAAAAAAAAAATTTGATTTTTAATTTTTGGGTTTCCCCAAACCATTTTTAAAAAAATTTTTTTGGGGGTCGTAATTTTAAAAATCCAATTTTTTAAAAAAATTTAAGGGGGGTATTTTTTTAAAAGAAGAAAGAAAAAAAGGAAATTTTTGGAAAACACTTATACCCTCTAAACCCCTTTAATTCCCCCAAAAATTTTACCTTCCCCCGTTATTTTAAAGGGCAAAAAAGTAAAGGGTTTAGCCCTTCCTCTTGAAAAATACTTTCATGTTCTTTTCACCCTGTAAAAGGGTTTCCCCGGGAATTTTGATTAAAAAAGAGTGTAAAAAAATACTTTTTCGGAGCGAAGTTAACCAAAACCCAAATTTTTTAAAAAAAAAATTTTTTGGGGCCCCCCCGGTCCCAATTGAAACGGTGTTTTAAATTTTTCCCAATTGGGTTTTGTGTACCCCTTTTAAAAAAAGTAACAGGGTCTTTAAATTTTAAAAAAATTTCCCTTAAAAAGTTTTTTTTTTCTTTATTAATTGTTTTCCCTAAGCCTTGGGCCCCTGTCTTAAAAAGGGCCCCCAAAAATTTTTGGAAAATTTTTAAAAAATTTTAAATTTGGGAAAAGGGTCTTCAGGAAAAATTTTTTTTTTAACCCCCTGTGTAATTTTTGGAAGTTAAACCTTTTGAAAGAATTAAAAGAAACTTGTATGTTTTTTGTATAAATTTTTTTGAAACTGCCCTTTTAAAAAATTTGGTATTTTTGTATGCCGTAGAAACTCTGAAATATCAATCACGGAAATAATTTAACCCCATGAGGACTTATTTCCTTGGGGAGAAAATTTTTACTGGAAAAGAAAAATGGTATTCCCTATAAAAAATACGATTCTCGGTGAAATCTTGGCGGGGTGTGTGGAAAAGAAAAGCTGGTTCGGTCCTCGGGTTTTAAATATTTAGTACGGTTTTTTCAGTTGGCTGGGGCCTTTTAACCGAAAAAAGACTAATTTTTTGTGGGTTTTAGGGAACCGAATCCTTGGTTTTTGTGAAAGTTGTACTTTTATAAACTTTTGGGGGAAAAATCCGGCGTACCCTAAGAGAAAAAATTCTGAGATGGCGTTTTACCCCCCTAATTTTCTTTGAATTCAGGCCCATGGAAAGGAGCAAATTATTTGCCTCTATCCTTCGTTTCCAAAAAATGCAATTAAGTCCACCAAGGGTATGGTTTTTCTGAAAAGTTTGGTTCTTGCCCCCTCGGAATTGTTTTGTTCGAAATGGGAAATTTGAAATGGTCTTGAAAATTTGAAAAAAAGCCCTTTTGGGTTTTGATCGAAAGGGGGGAATTTGGGGCTAGCTGTACTTTAACTTTTGATTTAAATCTTTTAAAAGGTATAAGACGCAGGATTTGTTTTGATTGGTGTCAGGTTAATAGAAAGGGTAGGAAAGAGCTATTGCAGTGGAATACGAAAGCGCGGGATTTTTGGTCTACAGTGAATTTAAAAGGGGCGAGAAGGAGACTTCTATGAGCGAAGTTTTTTTTTCAAATGGGAAAACTTTGCGGTAGAGCAGACTATAAATTGGGTATTAGATTTTATTTACAATGAAAGGGAAGTTGATTTTAATGAAAATAAGGTTTTATTGAGCGTATTTCAAAAAACGCGGATTTCGAGGGAAATGACAGGGAAGCTGATTTAAGGCAGTTGATAGTTGGGTGGAAAGTAAGTTGAAGCTTTGAGGAAAAACTATTGCTATTTAAAAAATTAACTATTAGGAAGTATTTCAAATGTTACGAGGAACCATATCAGTGTAAATGAACTTGAACCTGAATAAAAGTGGCATTTCCCGGAAATAAACAAACTTACATTGTGATTTCAAATGACACCTTCCCCTCATTTTTTTCCAATTATGCGAAATGATTAAAACGGAAAAACCAAACTTGTCGACGTGTTTTTTACCTTGAAAAGAAGAAAAATAAAATGGTTTGGTGGTGTTCATTCGGCCCCCGATTCTTTGGAACGTTCAAGGCCTCGATGAAGAAGATTACGAATATTTATTGAAACTTGGGGAACTCAAATTTTTGTCGATATGATGGATTTGGGGAAAATGGAAAATTCAGTCCCAGATTTTTCACAAGTAATAAAATACGGTTTTTAAATTTTTAATTTTTAAGTTGTAGGGGAAAGACTATTCTACTTTCGACTTCAAAGAAAAGTCCATTTAGGTAAAATTGAAAAAATGTTGGAAGTTGTAAGATTTCCCGAAAATTTATTTTTAAATTTTTTTTTAAAATTTAAGCTCCTATTTTTACGAGACTACTGAAAGTAGGACTTTGGATAAGAAACCTTAACAGGAAATCGGGATCTTGGGGGGGAAGTATGGCCAAGGCCTTAAAATTGCCACAATTTTTTTCCATCGGATGGCATTTTCTAAAATTCACAAAACAGTGGTCTTTCGTATTTTTTTTCATCGAAAAATGGTAAATTTTAAAATCAATCGGACAATACAGCCCAAAAAAAATCTATTTTTTTTTGTTTGTGACGAAACAATTTTGGTTTTTGGCATGGTCATCTTTATGCAAACGAGACGTCTTCAAAATTACAACCATATGAGTATGCCTTTATAATTTTATAATTTTTGTTTAACACTAATCGACGGCAGAACATTTTGTTCGAAAGTATTTCTTCGGCTGGACATTTACATGGCCTTTTTGCATGCATAATTTTTGTTACCGAAATACAGGGGAATGTTCTGTGAAATCTGACCATTGTTTCGAGGCCCTTACTGACTCCCTGAAAAAAAGTTTCAAAACCCTTAACTTTCCTAGGAAAACATCCTAATTCAACATTTTGAAGAATGAACTATCCAAATTCTATTGGAAAAATTCGACATCGAATTTTCCACGATTGATATTTATCGAATCATTGTCTGCAAATTATCGAATTTCCCACTGAAAACACAGTGCCGAATAAAATTCTTCACGAAATTTAAAAAAAAAATTTTCAGTATTCAAAATGAATTTCCTTTCGTTGTTTTTTTGAACTGTTTGCGTCTGTTGTTATCCCAGTTACCTTGTCTTATACCCATTTTTTGTTACCACCTTGCTTGGGGTAATCCCAATGCTTGGGTTTTCCTTTGCTTTTATTGTTATATCCACCTTGCTTGTGCTTTGAAATTGCCGTCCAAAAAAAATCGATTCGACATAATTATTAGAAACCAAATATATTAATATCAAATTTTTCAGTGGTCATTTTATTCTCGAAAGGACAGCCTCGATGCTTACCAAAACATACTGTAATAAGATGGTTTTTATAGTTTTTTGTATTTTAATGCAAACGATAAAAAGATAGGTAAAAAGGTTCTCTTTTGTAACTTATCCGAAGAGATTGTACTTCCAAAGGCAAATCGCTTGAGCCCTTTTAAACCCAAAACTACGTTAACCATGTCCGATCAGTATCCGTCTCTACGTACCTGAACAAATATGAAAAACATATTAATTTTCTGTTTTTAGACTTATATTCAATGTGAATTAACTTGCGTTTCAGTGCCTTTAAATTTACTGTAGACAATTTTTGTCGTATTGTTTTCTGCGGGCAAGCAGTGTGGGAAAATCGGTCAGATATGCGTTAGATTTTCTACTAATTTTTACCACGTGACTGCTTCTTTTCTCTTACGCTGGCCACATAACAATACATTACAGTTTGTATTTTGCAAAGGCACTTAATCCTGTTATTCATAATTCACCGACTCATGTCGGCAAAACAACGAATAAGTCATTAAAATTTGGTCCTTTTGTTTCGACAATCTGCATGGGTTTATTCTTTGGTAAGTTCCATCTTTACTAGATGCACTTTATTCCAAAACCATAAATTAGTCCAATATGTTAGTTCTTCTCCATTATATTTTATTTGTTTAACATATTGACTGCATGTAACTTTTTTGTTCGTTTATTTTCCTATTCACTTGACATTAGTTCACTGTGTCCTCAGTTGGCTTCCACAATTTTTGATACATAAGACTTACGCCGTCCAAATCTCCAATCAGTTCAACCCATTACTGATCATGAAAAGATTCCCCATTTTGCCTTACCTCTCTACGGATTTTTAAAAACTATACCATAATTCAAATTTTGTATAAATCCAAAATAAATTGTTGAATTTTTGGGGGCAAATTTTTCTAAACAAGGGTTTATTTTCACCCTTTTGCGTGTTTGTTGTTTTTCCCCATTATTTGACCCAGTTCCATATCAAAATCTCTTTCAATACTGATTTAAAATTAAAAAATTTGAGATTTTCAACATTTCAGGTTCATTAAAATTTTGAGAAATCTTTAAGCCTTGTTCAGATTCATCATCTTTTTTGACTCTTAGATTGTTTAGACTTTCTTATCCATTGTTTGAGACCACTTGTGTTTGATTCCGTTTAGACTTTGTAGCTGAATTAGAACTTAAATTGTTCAGACCAAGTCTGAAAGTTTAGTAAGGGCCCTTTTCAAAAATTTTACAATTATCTAGGTTTCCCAACTTGAATCAGTTGAAATTTTCAAATTCAGTAAATCCCCAAATCTCAAAATTCCAAGAAAAGACAGTCTAAACTTCAAAGAATAATTTTAAAGCTGCAACTTAAGAAATTCGATTTGTACGGGCCAGCATATTATTAAACATTCTTACAATGAAAAAAAGAAATTAAATGAAATTTTCAAAAACACTTTCGTTTTTCAAGGAAACTTCTTTGTCGGTTCATACCAAGTTTAATCTTTTTATTTCTTGTTTAAAACAACACACTAATGTTAAACCTAGCCACGAAAAGCATTCTTGTGTTCCGTCTATAAGGATGGGTTGTCCATTAGAAGTTGTCATTGTTAAAAATTTTCATTTTAGCAATATAACAAAATGTGGGGATAATTTTTTTTTTCTCAGTAGCACATTCAAAAAAATTATCTAATCGAATTTTTGTTTTTGGCCCCCCCTTTTTCAAAATTTGTTCACGCAGGCTCACAGTTTAACCAAAAATCATCTGAGATTTACCATGTTAAACTCATGCATTAATCATTCTGTGAAATGCGCAATAAGAGTTTCTCGTTCCCTCTCCCATAAATTGGCTTCCCTATGGCATTTTTTGTAAGCTACGTCACGTAATTTCATAAAGAAAAATAATTACGCTAACTAATTAGCTGCATGGCCAAAAAGTAAAAGTAGTAATATGAACAATTATCTATGTGTTTCAAATTAACATCCTTTCATTGTTTTAAAGTTTTCTACTGTTCCCAAGTGGGCATATTGAGTATTATTATGGGGGGGACCATCATAGAAAAATTGATTTCTTAAATTATGAATCATTATAGTGGGCACTGAGTAGTAAATACTTTAATTAAAAATTCACTGGTATAAAAAGAGGAATGCTGAGACCAAGTAGTCCCCATATTGTTCGTCTCCAACATTATTTTAAAAAGACCGCACAGTCTAACAGTGAATGCCTTTTGCAACCTATTTCTGTTAAATCGCCGGTTTCCTTTTTGAAATTAGAAGCGTTAAGTTCAGACCATGATGTTTCCAGACAATGCAATTCAAATCACTTCAACCCTTTTCATTTATTCAACGCTAAAATCTACAAAATTATGATAAGTTGAAAAAATTTTTGGGTTTAAATTATTCTGTTATAAAAAGGTTATTTCAACCCTTTGCTTTTGGTTGGGTCCCCGCCAGGCCATTTTTACGTCCCATCCCACTGATGCTACCTGTGAACCAATGAGCCCTAAAAACTAAAAGATTTTTTCCCTTTTTGAAAGTTCTTTACATTGTTAAAAATTTTAAGTCGCAGTTCTCATGCTTTTTAAACTCTTCAGTTGGTTTTAACTTTTTGTCCTTTGTTGGACCATTTTCAGGGATTTTATTCGGTTTAAAGGAAAATTTAAATATTTATTTTGGCCGGTTCAATTGAATCTATCAGCGACACTTTTTCAAAGAATTTAACAAGTTTAATTAGGGTTTCCGTCCCCCTTAATCGAAAAAATTTCCCAAAATAATAGTTATCCCAGGAATCTTCCACAAAATTCCAAGGAGGAGCCAGTCTAAACACTGAAATTTAAAAAGAAAAAAATTTTTAAAACTCTGAAAAAGTTGAATAGATATTCAGATTTTTTAACAAAATGGGGATTTTTCTAACATTCTATTCTGAGTACCTCTGAATTAAGGGGATTTTTAATGTTTTTTCCCACTTCGTTTTTATTTCAAGGGGCATCTTTTTGTTTTGAGTAAAATTATCCATATTATTTTTTTTTCTTTTTTTTACTTTCCCCCTCTAATGGTTGTTTTAAACCCCCCGCCACACATATTAAAAAAATGTTTCCGACATAAGGTAGGAATTTTCCATTCTAAAATTATTGTTTAAAGGAAAATTTTTAACCAATTTTAAAGGGAATACAATTAATAAAACTTTTTTTTTGCCATTAGCCATTTTCAAAATTTAATCGCATTTTGTTTGACCCCCCCCCAAAACCACCCTTCTTAACCCCATTTTTTTACCAGGTTTTTGGAATGCTTACAAAAAAAAACAACAAAAACAAAACAAAAACCAAAATTTTTGGGAAAAGTCAATTCAGAAATGGGAAATAAATTTTGTTCCTCTGTTAAATTTTTCTATAAAAAAAGATGAACAATTTCCTAAAAAATAAAAAACCGTTGAAATTAGCTCTGCCTTAACTTTAAGGGCTGAATTTTTGCAGGGTTTTCTAAAAAAAAATATTCCACTTTTTATAGGGCCAATCAGTCAAAGGAATGTTTTCCTCTTTGAATTCTTTATAAAAAGTTTATGCAAAACATTCTTAAGAAAAAATGGAAAAATTTATCCCAGTACTAACCAAAATATGGTTTATTTTTTATTTAATATTGCATATTTTCAAAAAATTAACAATATTTAGTGGAAAGTAATTTAACAAAATGTTTCCACGACGTGTTATCCCATCATCAGTGTCCCAACTACTGAATCTTGACCCTGAAATCACAAGTGCCATTTCCCGCGAAATTTAACCAAACAGTAGACACTTGTCGATATTCAAAATGAACCACCTTTCCGCTACAACAGTTTTTTTTCCAATTCGATGCGCAAAGTCGATAGAAAAGTCGAGTTTAAACCAATATCGTTGTCGACGTTGACTTTTTTTGCCTTTCGCTGGTGAAAACGCAATGAAAAAGATACCAAATTGTGTATGGTGATTCATCTCGGCCACCTTGACTTCTTTGTTGAATTCGGCTACTCCAAGACTCGATGAGAAAGTCTATATCGAATTATGTATTGAAAAACTTCTGGGTAACTACAAATTTTTTGTCGACTATGACTGGGTTATTCTTCGAAAATGTTGATATTTCAGTCCCCAGCATTTATCTCACAAGCTAATAATGATACGGGTTTTTTTATTTTATTTTATTTTTTATTTATTTATTTATTCGTTGATAGATATGACTCAATTCTACTTTTTCAAGCTTTCAGAAGAAAATTTGATCCACTTTTCATGGGTCAAAATTGGACTAAATAAATATGTTGAAATGTCCGTCAGTATGGCTGTCCCTCGAACAATTTTTATTGTTATTATTTTTTCTAAATTTTTAAGCTCTATATTACGAGTAGAACTAACTGAAAACGTAGTGCCACTTTAAATGGATGAAGAAATCACAAGGTAACATTGAAATCGCATCTTCAGAGGTGGGAGTCAGTATGGCCAGCCTTAAAAATTGTCCATCAATTTTTTATCCATCGGCATGGCTCTTTTTCTACCAATCACAAAACAGGGGTTTCAGTATTTTTTCATCGCAATTAATGGTCAAATTTATTGTATATTCATATCGGAGCAATACAGTCCGCATATGAAAAAATCCATTTTTTTTTTTGTGTGTGACGAGAATCATGCATTTGGTCTTTCGGCATGGTCATCTTTATGCAACGATAGACGTTCATCATCCAAAAATAATTACATCCAATTAATGGTTTAGTATGCCTTTATCAACTCTTCATATAATTTTTTGTTTTTGAATCTACTAATCGACGGCAGAACACTTTTTGTTCGCTATTGTCTTTCGGCATGGACTTTTCCATGTGTCCTTCGGCTTGGCATTCATAATTTTGATTGCCATGCCGAAATACAGAATCCCCTTACTGTCAGACCAATCTGACCAATATGTTATACAGAGGGCCCCTTACTGACTCCCTTGAAAAAAAGTTCAAATATCCCTTACTTTCCTCCATGGAAAAACATACCTGAAATATCAACATTTTTGAAGAATGACCCAACTACTCAAATTCTAATGAAAAATTCGACATCGATTTTCATACAGACTTTGATATCCTTATCGAATCATTTGTCTGGCACTTATCGAATATTCATGAAAGGACCATACAGTGGCCGAAATAAAATTCATTCACTGAATGTATTTAATTTAAAAAAAAAAAAAATGTCTAGGTATACAAAATTTTTAGGGAAGTTACGTTTTGCGTTGTTTTTGTTGTTATCTGTTTTGCGTCTGTTGTTATCCACGTTACTTGTGTTCTTATCCGCATTTCTTGTGTTATCCACCTTGCTTGTGCTACTATCCGTATTGCTTGTGTTATCCCTGTTGCTTGTATTGTTATATCCACCTTGCTTGTGCTATTAGATTAGCCTTTGTCAAAAAAATTCGACTTCGACATTAATTATTAGTAGCCCACTATAATTAATAGTCGAAATATTAAATTCACGTGGTCAGTTAATATCTCGAGAAGGACAGCCTCGAATGCTTTCAAAACAAAGCACTTCAGCCTGTAACTTAAGAATTCGATTTTGACTGACAGCAATAGTGTTTCGCTATTGTTAATGGCCGAAACGATAAAATAGATAAGGTAAAAAAGGTTCAGTCTCTTTTGTAACTCCTCATACCGGACAGCCTCAGATATGTACTTCAACAAAGCCAATCGCTTGAGCCTGTTAACCGAAAACTAACGTTAAACCAGTGAGTCACGATCATGTTTATACCAGTCTCTACGGTACCTGATAGCCAATAGGAGACCTTAGTCTCATTTCTGTTCAGATCTTCATATGGTTCAAATGTGAGTTTTTCTTGCGTTCTCGTGCGTCGTGTAATTTACTGTGAACGGGAATTTGTGCTCGTATTTGTGTTGCTGCCGGTCCAAGCAGAATTGTGAAGATTCACAGGTCAGATAACTGTTAGATTTTGCTACTAATTTTACCACAGTTGATCTCGCTCTTTTTCTCTCTCGCTAGCGCTCGCCCGCTCACTAGCCCTAAGTGGCAATACATTGACAGGTTCTGTAATAAGTTGTGCAAAAGCAAACGCTAACTATAATGAACCCTGCAATATATTCACCGACTCCTCATGTCGGCCAAAAACAACCTGTAATAAGTGAACATTACTATAGTGGTGCACTTGATATGTTCGAGCAATCCTTAACATTGAGTCCACTTCTGTAAGTTCTCGTCTCCCATTACTAGTGGTGCATTTGGTGTTAAGCAGTACTTGACACTGAGTCCACCTGTAAGCTGTGGTGTTTGTGGTGCGTTTGATGTTCAAGTAGTACTTGACATTGAGTTCACTGGTAAGCTCTCAAGTTGTCTTCCACAATTTTGACTAATACTTAGAGACGTTACAAGCCGTCGCGCAAGCCATCATCCAGATGCCTTGCACACCGCATTGTACTGACTTCATGAACCGCCTCTAGGATCTCCTATTTTGACACTTCACCTAACTAATCATACCGTTATTTTGAAATAATCTATATTCCATACCCTTTCATAAATTTGTATAAATCATAAAAATATGATAATGTATGAATTTTGGGTTGCAATATTATTCTGCTTAAACAAGGTTATTTCACACCCTTGTTGCGTGTGTTGTTGTTGTTGTCCGCAGTGCTTATTTTGTTACCCGTCTCACTATCACCACTGACTGCTACCTGTGCAACTCACTGAGCATAAAATCTAAAAAGATTTGAGATGTTCAACACTCTTGCAGAGTTCATTACAAATTGTTGAGAATCTTCTAAGCCTCTGCTTCAGATTCATCATGCTTTCTTCAAGACTCTTGCAGATTTGTTTTAGACTTTCTTAGTCTTGTTTGAGACCATCTTCAGGGATGTTTTTGATTCGTTTCAAGACTATTGTAGACTGATATTAGAGACTCAAAGATTGTTCAGACGAGTCTGAAAGTCTTAGTCAAGGGCGACACTTTCTTCAAAGAATTTTAACAAGTTAAGTCGTAGGGTTTCCAAGTCTTGAATCAGTTAAGAAGTCTTCAAAATAATCAGTTAGTCCTAGGAATCTTCAACAAATTCCAAGGAGTGTTAGACAGTCTTAAACATATCTACAAGAATTTTGAAACGTCTGAAACAAGTCTTAAAGATATTCAGTATTTGTAACAGACTCGAGCTATATTACTTAAACATTCTATATCATGAGTGAACTCTGAATGTAGTGATTTATCAATGAAATTTTTCACACACTTTCGTTTTATACAAGAGGACAACTTCTTTGTCGAGTTCATTATCCAAGTATTAACTCTTTTTTTTCTTTTTTCATTACTACACTACTAAGGGTTAGTTTAACCCTCAGCCACAGCAATAGCATTCCTGGGGTCCGTACTATAAGGATAGGAATTGTCCATTAAGTTGGCATTGTAAAGAAATTTTTGACATTTCTAGCAAAATAACAAAATTGGGGAGATGAGGACTTTTTTTTGCCAGTTAGCACATTTCAAAAAAATATCTTAATCGACATTCTTTGTTTTTCACCCCCCACCCCTTCTCATCCAACCATTTTGTTCACGCAGGCTGCGCACATGCTTAACACAAAAAATACATCTGAGAGTACCTACTTCTAGAACTCATGCATTTGAAGGAGTCATAGGTACATGTTGAAATGCGCAAGATAAGAGTTTCTCGTTCCAACATCTGCCCATAATTCGGCTTCCTATGGCTATTTATTGATATAGGCTACTGGTCACGCGAATTTCCATAAAAGAAAATGAAATACCGCTTAGACAGTCAATTAGCTGCATGGCCAAAAGTAAAAAGTAGTCGTTATTTGTACTAATTATCTATGTGTTTCCAAATTACATCACTGCATTGTTTATAAGTTTGTCTACTGTTCTACAAGTGGGCAGGATTGAGTTATTATGATGGGGGGGGGGGATCTCAGTGCATAGAAAATGTGATTTCTTAAATTATGAATCAACTATTGGGGCACTGACCGTAGTAAATACTGATATATATAAATTGCAACGGGTGGGTAAAAAGACAGAGGAAGTGGCTGGAGACCAAGGAGTACACATATCTGTTGCGTCTGCCAACATTATTTTAATCGACCGCACAGTACTAACAGTAGAATGAAAAAAACAACTTTTGCAACCTATTTCTCGTTAAATCGCCGGTTTTAGGGCCTGTTTCAGTAAAGAAATTCAGGAGTCGTTAAGTTCAGACCAGGAGGTGGCCAGACGAATGCAGTATTGCGGGAAATCAGTCGGTTCGAAAACTTCTTCTTTATCAACGCTAACACATCACCACAAATTAGTGCAGTCTCCCAGTTGGAACCAAATACGTGTGAGTGATATTCATTTTCGTCGTAATGAGGTGAAAAGGAAGTTCAGTCGTTTAGCATTTCTAGGTAGCGGCTACCCAGCGTCCAAATCAGCGCGGACTTCACGTCATCGCTGCTTGTACATTTTCGATGTTTTCCCTAGTTCTGGAAGACCAATGACGGCCCAAAGTGCAACTAGATGATGCTTTTCCTGTCTTTGGAAAGTTCTTTACCTACTGTAAGATGGTTTTATGGTCGGGCAGTTTCTCATGTCTTTTTAATTTAAACTCATTCTTAACGCGTGGCGAATTAATATAACATTTTTGTTGCGCTTAAAAAACTGTTCCGCGGCGAACACACATTGTTGCATGGTGACTAACCAACAATATGCGGGTTAAATGGCATAATTTTTACTTTATTTTGGCGTTTCATTCGTTATTCTACCTCAGACGACCAATGTTTGCCAAGCATCCTTTAACAGTTGTATTATTATGCGACCACCAATGAATTCACGTCCTACCAACTGCGCCAAAATGCTGGGATATTTCGCAAAATAGTAGATTACACAACGGCAGCGGAAAGTATGCGATTACCGAGTGCAAAATTTGCGGCACGAGGCGAAGCCGAGTGACGTAATTGCACTGTTTTAATTTTAGAAGATAGGAAAATAATGAATAATCTCTATTTTTTGCTTTAAGAAAGAGCCTTGTTGGTGGATGGTGAATTAGACCGATTTATGCTGATGGCTAAACAAAAGATGGGCATTTTTGCTAACAGTAACTCAATGTCTTGACGTCACGCGTGCCTAGGAATTAACTGGCCGGGATTTTTTGTTTTCCGCACTTGAACGTTTTTACTTTCCGCACCTCAATAGTTTTGTTTTCCACGCATTACGACTATCATCATGATTAAAACACTGTTTTCCAACCCGAAAATAGGGGGCGGTATGGTACTATTTTCCTATCGTCTAAAATTAAAATTGGTTAATGACTCGGCAAGGAAATTAGAACTCGAATTTTTAACGGGTATACATATTAAATAAAACAGTTTATGCTATCTACCCATTAGGGTGTCCCTTATTTTACAAGTTTTTGCCAGTTGATTAGGGTCGCACTGAAATTTGTTCCAATGGACCTAGAAACTCGCCATACAAAATTTGAGCTCAATCCCAGGTCATTAACCCGTATCACTTTGACCTTAAAGTTATGTGTAATACTGAGATTTTACAAAAAAAAAACAACAAAAAACAAAAAAAAAACACGCGAATATTTTGGAACATATCAACTTCAGGACCAAAATGCATATAACATAAAATGTTTCTTGTTAATTTTTCTATAAAAAAAGATCCGATACAACTTTCCTCTAAAACACATATTCACCGAGATTACCGCTCTTTACTAGCTGAATCGCAGTTATCTAAAAAAAAATATCCACTTTAGGACCAAAATGCAAATAGCATAGAATGTTCCTCGTTAAATTTTTTATAAAAAGGTCCTATACAACTTTTCTGTAGAAAATATATTTATCTAAATAACCGCAAAAATGCGTGGCATTTTCGGAAAACATAGGTTCTTTTTATTATTTTACGGCTGAGATATCTATTAATGTCGGGTAACGTACAAAATGTAAATTCAGTCTCTGTTTACTGGAGCAAGTGCCCCAGTATGCCCCCTCCCCCACCTGGCTATGTCCATGACTGTTTGTTGGGTACCTACCAGAGCAGTGCACAATACCGATAACTGTACTCCAAAATCGTATTGTTGCAGAGCGACTACAATTATGTACTTGGTAGTTGGTTTCATGATACCGATACCGAGTATACCAAGTCTTCAATGGGATCTTAGAATGCTAAAGACTCAATAAAAACATAAGAATTAGTTATGGCTCATGGATGCCTACTTAACGTTTCGATTTTAAGCTGTTCCGCAAATTTTCTATCACTAAGGTCAGACCAACAGTCCTGCCTCTTGCAAATACAAGCTTTCAACAATTGCAAACACCTCTACATGTATCCATCTTCGTTCCTTTAACGATGAGATGAAGAAAAACCTGTGTAGAAGTGCTTGAGATTGTTAAAAGTTTGTATTTGCAAGGGGTAAGACTGTTGGTCTGACCCTAGTGATGAAAAATTTGTGGAAGAGCCTAAAACTGAAACGTGAAGTAGTGGCGTAGCGTCGGGGGGGCACGGAGGGCACGTGCCCCTCCAATATTTTTACATAGTCCTCTAATATCGACGATTTTTTAAAAATACCTCAATTTTCGACTTTTTCTCTCTTGAAAACCTTATGATGCCCCCCCCCCACTTTGGGAAATCCTTAGCTACGCCACTGACCGGGAAGGTTGGGTCAGTAGGGAACCCCAAAGTGGCCCTTGCAGAACGCGCGCCCTGGAAGCGGCACAACAAAATGGGAACTCGGGCCGGCCTCAAAGCGTCCCTCTGGCCACTGATGCGATACTTGAAAGGGTAGTTTCCAGGGCTGGGGATGCGGTGTCTTAGATGCCACTTTGGCATCCGTGCATCGTCATGCGTCCCACCACACCATAACTCATTCCAAATTCAATGATTGAAGAAAACCAAACTTGCGATCTAGGATTAACAAACTGTTTTCATTGAGTCTTGAGCATTCTAAGATTCCATTGGAGACTTGGTATGGTGGACTTGATATGATCTTCATCTTCATACCATGTCCCTAGGGTAGGTTAGGTGGTGCAGTAGTGATGCCTTATCAGTGATACTTGTAATTGGTGATACCATATCATGAAAACAATTACCTGTCAATACCGAGTATACTCGGTATTGTCCAAGTACTATTTGGTATCGTAGAAAAGTGATACAATACACATACCACATGAGTATATACTCGTATTGTGCGCTGCTCTGATACATACATAATCTGAGGTCTATTCTATAATAGTTACCAGAGCAGCGCACAATACGAGTATATACTCATGTGGTATGTGTATTGTATCGCTTATCTACAATACCGAGTATACTTGGTATTGTAGCAACAGATAGTTGTTTTCGTGATATGGTATCGCCGTTTACAAGTATCACTGATAAGGCATCACTGCTGCACCACCTAACCTACCCTAGGAACATGGTATGAAGATGAAACGCTTGCCCAGAGATGAGTCATAATACAGCACTAATCATAAAACAATTCCTGAACGAGTATACTCGGTATCAGTATTGTGAAACCGACTACGGAGTACGTAATCATAGTCGCTCTGCAACAATACAATACCCGAGTACAGTTATTGGTATTGTGCACTGCTCTGGTAGGTACCCAACAGACAGTTATGTGCATAGCCAGGTGGGGGAGGGGGCAGACTAGGACGCTTGCCCGGTTGACAGAGACTGAATTTATACTGTAGTGTGCGTTACCTGACATTAATAGATATCTCAGCCGTAAAATAATAAAAAGAGCCCATGTTTTTCGAAAATTCCACGCATTTTTGCAATTACCTCGATGAATATATTTTCGACAGAAAAGTTGTATAGAACCTTTTTTACAGAAAATTTAACGTCGAACATTTTATGTTAATTGTATTTTGGTCCTAAAGTGAATATTTTTTTAGATAACTACAATTTAATGAATGAAGATCAATTATGGAAGAAAAAATAAAAGCCTTGTTCCTTGAAACTTCCACACATTATTGCGATTACTGTGGTAAATATGTGTTTTAGAGAGAAGTTGTATAGAATCTTTTTTGTAGGAACTTTAACAAGGAACATTTTATGTTACATGCATTTCGATCCTGAAGTTGATGTATTCCGAGATGTTTTTTGTAAAATCTCACTATTACATGTAACCTCAAGGTCAAAGCGGCACGGGTTAATAACCTCAGATTGAGCTCAATATTTGTATGATGAGTTTCTAAGTCTATTGGAAACAATTTCAGTGATTAGCGAAAACTTGTAAAATAAGGGACACCCTACTACCCATACACAACTTCTAGAAGTAGTGCTTTTATTTATATCATAATTCCACCTGAAGATGGAGCGATGAATGACTTACCATGTGGTTTTATCAGACTTGCAGAAAGAATTGGATAGAATGTGGGTATGATATTGCATTATAATTTAGCGTTTAAAAGAGTCGAACAATTATTAAGTAGATTGAGAAGAAGTACGTTTATGTATTGGAAGTCACGTACACAGAATTACAAATTGAAAGTTTAGATATCCATAACATTAGCTTTAGCTTGATGTGTTGCATGATTGGAACTTCATTTGAATCGTGTTTTAGATTTATTTATTTATTTATTTATTTTCTCTAATGAATACATAATATTATGTTTTAACAAGTGTTGTAAGAAGACCATGACTAGGAAGTTTTTATTGATTCGGGAGTGCCGATTCTGCATACTCGTACATTCGATCGGCCCTGGCGACTTCTCTTTTTGTGCGCACAAATCGAAAATTTATTTCATACAACTGAAAAATGTAAATAGAGGAGGCTGTAGGCAATAATAGAATAGAGTGACCGATTGCGCTGTCCGCGTTTGAAATTTATGCGAGTGGAGCTGCTCGCACATCGCGCGTATAAATTGTAATAACGGACAAATTTTTATGTATTTCTGTCGAATAATTTATTCGTAAAATTACGCCTTGCAACATCTATTTAGGGTATATCGTTGTTCGGTATCTGCGCTACTCTGATACAGTATCATCGAAACAATTTTCTCGGATCATTAAGTCCGTGAATAACGCAACTTAGAAACACCAAAATAAAAACGATAACTATCTTCTTTTATTGTTCTTCGAATTAATACTGTATATTAGAACCATAGTGCGCCTTAACAACAGTAGCAAAAAGCTATATAAATGATAAGAAAGGGAAGAAAAACCGAAGAAGAAAAAAAAAACAGAAAAAAAAATAAGAAAACAAAAGGGAGGAGGAAAGAGAGAAGAGACAACAACTGTTTTTCAAGTACACATTTGACATAGCTTAGAGTCACGCACGAACGAAACAAAGAGGTTTCCAAATTGAAATGCAGCGTAAATAAGTCGGGCTGGAGTGCTCAATTACTTAACAAGGTGAATTCAAAGTCAAACTGCTTTATTGAAGCGAAATATCTGTATTCTATTATAATGCCGTTTCTTTTATATAGCAAAACCTTTTTTATTTACTCCTTTTTTTCTCTTTTTTTTTCTCCTTTTTTTAGTACTTGTTTACAAATTAACTTTTGGGATTGGCAGTATAGGAGAGTCGTGTTCCGTACACGTTTCATTGGTTTTTCATTTGAGTAATTGCATTTTCCGAAGTATTGCCGGATTTATAGATGTTCCTGTTTCACTCACTCGAACTTTTGAAAGCGAGGCGGATAGGACGGTGAACTTTCATTTGGGTAAAAAGAGGGACATTTTGAAAATGCAGCCAGTTGATGGTAGTATCGCTTCTCGGGATAGTCGACCGGTATCGTAATAGCTTCTTCGTCGAAATCCGTATTAAAGAGTGGAAACTCCGGGAAAGTTGGACCCTTCTGAGGTAAAGTCACCCTTTTTATTGTTTCTGTTGCCGAACTGCGGAGCGAACAGATAACGCTCACAGTAACGTAGACCTCCAAGAACGACTGTATATATTCGGAAGCTGACAAAAGCTAAAGCTCAGCTTTTTTATAATTGTGAAATTCAGTTTGGAGAGCGGGAATCGATTAGTACATGTAAATGTATTCGATGAGTTATTACTTGGTAAACGCGGGAAAGAGCGAGGAACGTTTAAAACTGATTACCAAAGGTTAAATATTTGAGCTGACAAGAAAAATAGTGGAAAATGATACGAGATACGAGGAATGTATTGGTTCAGAATGATTTTGTGAACGATTTCCTACGAAATCTTACAAATTATGAAGTGTTTCGGTAAATCGTACTTTTTTGGCGGCTCCCTATGGTGATTCCCATTATGTTAGGGTCATACGTACATTTGTGTGAGGTGGCGCTGTATGCGCCGAGTACTCAGACTTTGTAGGCCATTGCAGTATTCCTTAGGTTGCTGTTAAGGATCAGCTCAGTAGCCTCACTTCTATAGCCAAAGTCAGAATTTTACTACTGGGTGCTAAATATTCTATTCCCAGTGCTTCGCGTGTTGTCTCGGCTATTGCTGGGCATTGATTATGATATGGATCGAGGTTTCTTCCTCTTCTCCACAGTACCTACAGGAGCCGTTTTTCGCCACTCCTATTTTATACCACATGTGTTTTGTGGCCCCAAGACCAGTTAATAGTCTGACCATGAGCCTTGCATGTTTCCTGTCAAGCCCTAGTAGGAACTTGGTGTACTTACTGGGGGCGTCTCCGATCAGTGTTTTGCTGACTTTCATGCCACTGGCCATCCGCCGTTGCATTTCTGTCTGCTTGTTTATCCAAGCCTTCACTTTGGATTTGTTCCTTTTTTATGCCCTCCTTCGGTAGCTTGTGTCCACAGTATGGTGTCAAGGTTCTCCTGTGTATAATCTGTTAACGCAGTCCGCCACCACCAGGGATGTAGTTTAGTGTGACGAGAATGCTTTAATAGCTCTTTGACTGTCTGTACAGATATAGATCCGCCTTTCAACAAGACCTTTCTGCTGGCTTCTATCAATGGCCACCCTGATCGCCATTATGCCTCTGCTTAGAGAATAGTAACGCCCTCACTCAGTACCATTGAATAGTTGTGAGCGTATTTTGCAATCGTGATTCCGATTCCTACACCCTGGTTATTCTTAGAAACATCTGCAAACCGCATATGCTCCTCTTTCCCTAGAATGCTTGGCCACCTTTTTTCCCCGGCCTCCCGTGTGGATGTCAGTGCACGGTATGACTTGTCAAAAAATAGTTCCTAGCGATTCTATCCTTCGGCATCCCAAAGCATTTGTCCATCGTCCTCGCCATCTCCCATATCCTTCTGTGGCCTGTTTTTTGGGCCTGAAAGTTTGGTTGATCCAGACGATAAGCCCCCATTATCGCAGCTGCTTCTATAGCAGTGTGAAGTGGTGGCAAGTTTAGGAGCCTTTCCAGTGTCGTAGTCGGCGCCGTTCACATTGCCCTCGTTGTCACCACGCACGCGAGCCTTTGCAGATGGTCTAGTTCCTCTCTGACTTTGGCCAGGTGGACTCGGCCCCACTGCACAATGGCCGCATATACCGGTATATGTATATCCAGTGCATCATTTCGCGAGAGAGTCTCCGGGTCCTGCCGGCAGAAGTGCGGCAAGCCCAACGAGCCTCAATCCCTTTTTTTATTTTCTCTGAGACGTGATTCCTTCAAGAGAGTTTTTCATCAAGATATACTCCTAAGTACTTCACCTTTCTTGCGAGGGCTAACGGTCTTCCCTTGTATTGCACCTTGATCAATTCTTTGGTCTTAGTGATTTCAGTTCTGTCTAGGTTCATCGATAACCCCTTTTTAGCATTTTATATGATTTTACTACTGGGTATACTTGAGCAAAACCGTAACGCTCCCCTCGTAACACTCCCCTGTAACAGTCCACCGACACAAATTCAGTGATTGACATTTCTATGAAAATTTATTTTAGCATTTTATATTATTTTACTACTGGGTATACTGGAGCGAAAACCGTAACGTTGCCCCGTCACCAATTCAGTGGTTGACATTTACCATCTGCAGCCGTGTTGTTGCTGCGCAACTGCAGTCTGCAGTCGTGTTGGTGATAGAACCTTCCATGCCCCCCGACATGAAGCCAGTCTGTACGATTTTGCTCTTCATGGTGGAAATTCAGCTCCGTGATTGACATTTTAATGGAAATTTTTTTCCCTTCCAACCATGTGCTCATTGGTCTTGGTCTTGGCTGCGCCCTGCGCGACTACAGTCTGCAGCCGTGTTGTTAATAGAAATTTCCATGGAAATTTTTTTTCATAAGCGTACAAAAGCATATAAAGTGTTACACTACGTGTCTCTGTATGTACATATTTCGTTATAAAGTCGCATTTTCATACCATTTTT
Source organism: Acanthococcus lagerstroemiae (assembly GCA_031841125.1). NCBI lineage: Eukaryota > Metazoa > Arthropoda > Insecta > Hemiptera > Eriococcidae > Acanthococcus > Acanthococcus lagerstroemiae. Next base: position 46,536,146 of record CM063111.1, on the reverse strand, counting down.
ACACGCATCGGAGTCCCCACTGCGTTAACTCCGCGATGGTTCCTGGAAATTTGCCGGTTACCACCACAGCCAAACCGTCAGCGTAGCCTTGTGTGTATATTTTTTGACCACTGAACTTATACAGCAAACTGTCCACCACTAGGCTCCACAGTAGGTGAAAGAGTACTCCCCCCTCCCGTTCGCAGAGACGAAACTTGGCTTTCAGTTTTTGTGGTTTTTTTTTAGGTTGGGGGGGGGGGGTGAAGAAGGAAAATTTACCGACAAATATTATATGAAAACTAAAAATTCGCGGAAAATTATTTTAAACTTGGAAATTTGCCGATTTTTAAGTCAAAATATTTTTTGATTGAAAAAACAAAACAAAACAAACTAACAAACGTTCTTAGAAAATGAAAAATTCAAATACCCAGTTTCAAAATTTGCTGATTGCCAAATTATTGGGGTGTTCTCCTCCCCCCTCCACAGTTTCTTCGTCCCTGCAAGTGCAGATTGGAACCTTATCCCCCAAGCACTCACATTTGCACACACGAGCATACCCTAGTCTGGGAGGGTAAGCTGGGAGGATGTTAAGAATACTCGAGAGGAACACACAACTTCCTTTACACATTAAGGTGGTCGTTATTTACTCTTGGTGATCTTTTTACCGACTTTTCGAAGAATTCGAAAGGAGGTATTGTTTTTGTTCATAGGGTGGGGGTTTGAGGTCAGAGTGAATTTTCTTTACGTTTTGAGGTGTGAGGAGTTCGAAAATATCATTCATTCAATTTCAGGTATCCTTATATATATATATATATATATATAGATGATTGGATATCATTGTGGTGCCCAGGTCGTTTAATGTCACTGAGGAACCCAGTTATAAATTTACGTCTTTGTGGCGCCCGCTAATTAGATGGCTTTGTGGTGCCCCTGTATATTTATAAATTTGGGAGTTGAGGTGCCCAGCTCCGTTGCCAAATCTATGCAGTTCGAAAATCATCGCCTTTGAAGTTTTTACATCTGTAGAGCGTTCATGCGAACAGCGGGTGGATGAAATTAGCTACAGTATATATCGCCTATAGGCTCGGTTCACACGACGATGCATGCACTACGAGTACTAATGCAATTTTGGTAGTGTGGGCCTATATAGTGCTGTTTTTAATCATTAAAAAAATGAATGTGATTATAATTACGGGATATGTTGTTAATCGCGGCTATTTCCCATTTAATGAACTTGTACTGAGCAATAATAACGAAAAACTATTTGTTTTCTTGGACAATGTTCCCTCTGACATTTGTAAATATTTCATCGTTGATTCTTTCCTATAATTAGCTGTGGCTCTCAATGGATCGGAAGTTGGACAATATGCTTCCATTAAGGACTCTTTTCCATTCAATTTTTCACGCTGAGTTCAAATGTTCAAATTTGGCGGTGACGCTCCGCTCCGTTCCCGAGATAAGCTAGAAAATGTTGGAGATTTTGGTCAAAAAATGAATGTAGTTCAATTTTGATACTACGGATTTGAATTAATCTCGAGAAATTGAGTAATTAGCACCACTGCTGATGCCGAAGCTCACCGAAAAGTTTTTCGCTCCAAAAAGCGTACGATGTATAGTAGGGAGAAATTTTCAAAATTCAAAAAAATCAAAAATTCTTAATTAGGGATTGTTTTCTACTCAATTTTTTACGCTCAGTTCAAATTTGGCGGTGACGCTCCGTTCCCGAGAAAGGCTAGAAAATGTTCGAGATATTGGTGGAAAAAATAACTCTAGCTCAATTCTGACACGACGGATTTGAATAAATTTGTCTCGAAAATTTGAGTATAATTAGCACCAGCGCCGACGCCAAAGCTCGCCGAAAATTTTTCGCCCCAAAAAGGACATGATGTATAGAATGAAAAGATTTTCAGAATTTGAAGAAATTGGGAATTTTGAATTAAAATTAACGTATTATGGTATCGTATCTATCAAGTTCGGCATATTTTATGGCATGAAATTTTCATTTTTTAATTCTGCCCTTCTACCGTATCTGTATATTCACGATGCCTTGTATTACGACAACAACAATTTTCTTCTAAATTCTGTGTAGGCCTCATCCTTTCGCGAATACGCGAAACAAACATTAAATTTTCGAGTTCACTCCGAGAAGTTTTCCTTAAAAAGCAATCGGCCTACCTGTGAAGACAGACTCTTTTCGCTAAGATTTTTCCAGCATTCGACTTTTCAACTGTCTTTGCTATTCACTTCTTTAGTTCCTGTGTTTTCGCCGATTTGTACAACATGTTGTTTATATTGTAAATAGTTCAAATCCGGCAATATCTTTTTGTAACCATTAAGTCGCGTTTCAATTCTTGTATATTATAGCCATTATATCCTCTTGTTCTTTTTTACTCTTTTCATGTCGTTGACTTTCCATTCCATGTTTTCTAAGTGAGGGTCAATTTTACTAAATTGAACAACTCTGGAAGACGTTGTAGGAGGTACCACTCCATCGAGCTGACCGGATTTTTATGTCGCCGAGATAAAAACGGTTGAGACCAACAAGCACACAATCGAAATTGTTTTCACTTTTTCAATTTTGACCATTCAGACTTCGACCTAGTCTGCTAATAAACATTTTCAAACTTTACAAGTAGTAAGAAAAGATTCTGAAAGTAAATAATATACAGGTAGCAACAGCGTCTTGCTTCTATTTCTCCACCTGCTGAGCCATTCTCCTGAATTATCAAGAAATTTGAATTTTGAAATCTGAAGAAAAAATATATATTTTGGTATTTTGGCGAGATCTTTCTCCAACATTCTTTAGTGGATTTTCTTGCTTATTATTTTTAATATATTTTAAGATTCTTTAAAACTCGTCAAGGTTAATTAAGGTTCGTAAAAACTCGATTACAACATTTTAAAAGACCCATTTTCTGTTGTGAGGAAGGGAATTGCAGATCAAATATTCAATATTGAGTGCGATAGTATACGTATACCTGATACGGAATACATCAGGAAAAAAGGACAGTCCTAAATTGATGACATTTTACCATATTTCTCTATAGTAGGATGGGCTGTTAATGGTAGGAAGTAGGATGGGGTGTTAATGGAAGGAACAAAAACTCAACAAAGTTATTAACATTTCAGTGTTGCTTTTGAAATAATAGGTTAGAATAATAATTTTTTTTTATTCTCTTTAAATCAGAATAGGACTCGGGTGCTGTACGCGTAAATATTTTGTGCTTCTTGTATCTAAAGAGATTCTTGTTGATTGTCTCTGAACTCACATTTCTCTGTGCATAAATTATATTTCTTCTCTCTACCTATCGCAGAAGATAATAAATCCAGGTTAGGCTCGGATCTACTACTGGAGACTGAAATACTTTTGCCGCCCTACTTGTGGTATGCCCTGGAAAAATGGCGGAGCCTTCCCACCAATTACATATATTTGAATAAGACTTAAGGTGAAAGCGGAAGAAAAATATAACGGGTTTTTAGGATTTGCCGTCCCTTTGTCACCCGAAGCTGAAACCTCATCAGCCACGGGAAATCAAGGCCTGGTTTCAAAATTTCTAACGATCGAAAATATTTACATGGAAAATTTTTTTTTCCAAAGATTTAAAATGATCGTTAAGGGTTTTTCTTGTTTTGATATATCTACACTTGGGTAGTTTTTATTCAGTCTTAGTAGGAATTTATAAAAAGTTAAACACAACAAGGAATATGCTCGCTGCCACCAGCAAACCAAATCTGTAGAAAAAAATTTAAATGTTTATCGAAATGTTTTCCTAAAAATTTCCGATGAAATTCCTGGAAATCATCGGAGAGTTTCCCCGAATATTTCCTAAGAAATTCTTTAAATATTATCGGAGGGAGATTCTTATCGAAGATATCCAAATAAATTTTTCTTTGGAAATCATTGAAGATATTTCCTCAAGATTTTCGATAAAATTTTTCAAAAACTGTCGGAGTTTTTTCCCAAATATTTCCGATGATATTTTTCAAAATTTAACGGAAAATTTTCCCAAAGATTTTTGAGGAACTATTCTTTGGAAGACATCGATGAAATTCTCCGGAAATCATCGGAGATTATCCACGAACATTTTTAATGAAATTCTTCGGAAATCATCGGTCATTTGTCTCAAAAGTTTCCGATGAAAATCTCTGAAGATCATCGAAACTTTTTTCTGAAGAAATCCTTTTTACGATGAGTTCTGATAAAATCTTTTAGAATCATTGGAGATTTTTGCTAAAATTTCGGACAAAATTCTCCTGAAATTATCGGAGATTTTTCTCAATTATGTCGTAGAAACAGAGAAAAAACAAAGCGACGAGATCAAAATACTGAGGAAGGTCAGTGAGTATCTGAAACGAAACGAAAAAACTGCGGAACCCCTCCCAAAGATAATAAAAGCTGAGTTAAGCCAGACTGTGAGAGATCTAAAGATAGGAAAAGCTTCAGGACCTGACACTACAGAAAATTAATTCATGAAATTATTCTTGAATGAATTGCTCGCCCCCCTGGAAGTAATATGCAACAAAATTATAGAAGAGGAAAAAATACCTAACCAATGGAATGAAGCTCAAATAATTCTATTACATAAAAAAAGGGGATAAAAGAAAACTGGAGAATTACAGACTATGTCGCTGTATTCGAAAATTTAATCAGATTTTTGATATCACCCCTGTTGGCATGCTAATTTCCAATTTTGTTCTCTCCGAAGTCAATTTGACTATGCAAAAAAAAAAAAAAAAAATTGGACAAATTATTGGAATAAGGATTTTTTGATCTAGGTTGTAGTTTTCTTTCTCTTACAGATTAAAAAAAAATGCAATTTTTTCACTAAAGAATGTGAAGGCATAATTATTTTCTTCATTTTCCCTAGGAAAAAGGCTGGGTTCCTTTCCTGGAAGAGAGGAAGGAAGTCCATTAAATTCGCTAAATTAAAGCGACGATAGGTACTCTCAAGGAAGGAGAGCAAGTTTCTCTTTTTCCAAGAAAAAGAGTGAAAATCAGTTCATATTATTATTATTTTTTTTTTGACTTGGATATGTCCAAGTCTGACATGTATAAATTACAGTAGTTGTCATGCTCGTAAAGTTATCTGAATTGTGGTGTGTTCGCGTAATTAAATTTTAAATATGATATTTTATTCTGAATATTTTTATCTGCATTTTTCAGTGACCTTAATACTTAAGCAGTACCGCCCATATTGGGCAGTACCAAAAAACAGCAGTACATACATACAGTGAGATCATCACGCAACATAGGAAAGTCCCATAAAGTGCACGTTGATGTGTACCACTGTGGTAAACGTCATACTGGTGCAAATCAACACGCAACATTGCGCTAGTTTGGAATCATTTCATTGAAAATGTTTGAAGTTTCGATAATTTCCGAAGAATCTCTTCAAACATCTTTAGGAAAAATGTCCAATGTTTTCCAAAGAATTTCTTTAAAAATCTTCGGGAGAATTTTCCGATAATTTTTCAAGAATTTCGTGGGAAATATTTGGGGAAACTCTGATGGCTTGAAGAATTTTATTAAAAATCATTAGAAAGAATGTTCGATGATCTCCGAAGAATTTCATCAAATATCTTCGGGAAAATTTCTAACAATTTTAAAGGAATTTCGTAGGAAACTTTTAGAAAAAATTTCCGATAATTTCCGAAGAATCTCATGGGAAATATTTGGAAGAATTTCCAATGTTTTCCAAAAAAATTTATCAAAATCCTTCGAGAAAATTTTTCTATTGTTTATGTAGAATTTCATGGAAATATTCGGGGGAAAACTCCGATGGTTTTTGAAGAATTTTTATTAGACAATCTTCAGGAAAAATGTTCGATGACCTCCGAAGAATCTCATCGAGAATCTTCGGAAACCATATCCGATGATTTTAAGAAATTTCATCGGAAAGTTTTGGGAAAAAATTCCGTTAATTTCCAAAGACTTTTATTGGAAATTGAAATTCTTCGGAGATCATCGAACATTTTCCCTAAAGATTGTTTCATAAAAATTCTTCAAAAACCATCGGAGTTTTCCCCCGAATATTTCCATGAAATTCTATATAAACAATAGAAAAATTTTCTCGAAGGATTTTGATAAATTTTTTTGGAAAACATTGGAAATTCTTCCAAATATTTCGCATGAGATTCTTCGGAAATTATCGGAAATTTTTTCGAAGGATTTTTTTATGAAATTTTTCCAAAGATTTCTTCTGAGATTTTACCTGAAATTTGTTGATAAGTACCTTTAAAAACAGTCGTAGATTTTTCCCAATTCCTATTATTCTTCAAAAATTAGCGAAAGATTTTCTCGAAAAATCTTCATGAAATTCTTTGGGAAAGATTGGAAATTTTTTCTAAAGATTTCCGTTGAGATTCTTCGGAAATTATCGGCATTTTTTTTTCAAACATTTTCGATGAAATTATGCGTAACCTATACCATTGTTTCATATTGGTGTGAACGACCCCGCGACATGTAGCCGATCTTGAATACCACAAGATTGACAGATGAGGGCTGAACGTGTTGCGTGTTGATTTGCACCAGTACGACGTTTTCCACCATGGTACACATCAACGTGCGCTTTATGGGACTTTCCTATGTTGCGTGATGATCTGTTCCACACTGTATACGTTTAAAATTTATTTATTATTAAAAAAAAACAAAAAAAAAACTTAAAAATATTAACGAAAGTGAAAGTAGAAAAATACGATACTGAGTAATCAAAGTCGAAACTGAACTTGAGTAGTTAAAAGAATTACAAACCACTTTTTTTTTACTCTCTTGTTTCTTTCATTTTTTTTTTTTTTTTTTTTAATGAGGGGCGATATTTTTTTTCTCGTACATAATTATTATTTTGAATCTTCGAGTCAAAAATATCCCATATTATGTACTTGTAATATGGAAAGGGAAGTGCTGAAACAAAGAATAAACCGTCAATTTTCTAGTTTTGACAGGTCAAAAGAAAAGCTTAGAATAAACACTGACTTGAAACATTAAAACACCATAATCCAAATTTCTCACTCAACAAAGACAAAATTTTGTAAACTAAACAAATGATCGAAGTTAGTAAATCTTCTCATTCAAAAAATGAAAATGTTCTTTTTTTTGTCTTCGTGGAATACCTCGCCCATTGGCCCTTCGGATGCGAGGGAAAAATGCATCCGGGGCACTGATTTGAATCGGATTAAATATCTGATCGATTATCCGAATACAGGGATCCAAAACTGAGTTTGGACCAAAATCTGATTGAATTTTTGTAACCGGTGACCCAAAAAATTCCTATTCCAATAACTTATTCTGTTATTTCAGTAAAGTCAAAGTGGCCCATTTGATATGGGATTAAATTTGTATTTTCAGGCCCAAATTAGGATCGAATCAAAAATCTGATACGATATTTGAAATCAGCAACCCATAAAACCTTGCTTCGATACTTCGTTTGAGTTTGTATTTATTTTAATGGGCAGTACCAAAAATTTACGTTTAAGACTTTTTCATAAAAAAAAAAAAAAAAAAAAAAAAAAAAATAGTTAGAAATATTAACAAAAATGAAAGTAAAAAAAAATTGAAATTAGGTAATAAAATCAAATTTGAACGTAAAGACTTGAAATGATGGCGAACGATTTTTTTTTTAAAGGGAAAGGCAAAATTTTTTCTGTCGTGAACAATTGTTTCACGAATAATTATTTTAAACATTTTCGAGTTAAAACTATTACACACTGGAAATTGAATAATTTTTTTTTCTAGGCGAGGGAGATGTTAGAAATAAAGAAAAATTGTGATAAAATCAGCAGTTTAAGAAAATCTTAGAATAGACGCTGACTTAAAAAATTATAATCCAAATTTTTCACTCGATTAGTAAAATTTTGTAAACTAAACAAATAATCAAAGTTGGAAAATGAACTAGACACTCCTTCCTTTTCTAGAAGCAAATAGAGCCCTTCTTACCTCAGCATGTTCTCTGCAGGAGGAGGAACAAATCGGCCCTTTCTTCTCCTCGATGTAAGGAAGAGAAAAAATTTTATTTTTGGTTAAGAGAGGAAAAAATTGTCCCTTTGGCTTTCTTGTTATTCAAAAAGTAGAACAAGTTATTTTCCATACTTCAGAAAGAGGAATGAAATTCTTGTCCATCCAATGAGGCAAAGGCCGTTTCATTTTCCTCTTCAAAGAAAGAAACAGTACTTCTTATCTGCGACAGTTTTGTTCTTTTTCTTCGTATAAAGTTGCAAGTTTCCACTTCGTTTTTTAATTCTGATTATTTATCTCATCGAAATCTGTACGAGCCTCAAAATCTAAATAACACACGTCAAATGAGCCAAACTGACTCAGCATGAAACAACGCCTATTCTAAAGGGCTGTACCGCCCATATTGGACAGTACCAAAAATTTTTTGGGCAGTTCCAAAAAACAACAGTAAACACATAAGTTCAAAAATTTATTTATTTAAAGAAAAAAAAAGTGAAAAAATATTAATGAAAACGAAAGTAGAGAAATTTGAAATTAGGTAAATAAATTTAAACTTTCTTTTTCTGTCATGGATGGTCATTTGTACTATTTTCGAGTCAAAAATATCACACACTTGAAATTGGAATTTTTTTTTAAAGGGTGGAAGGGTGTAGAAACAAAAAAAACTTGTGATATGATAAAACTGCCAACTCCCTGATTTTGGCTGTGCCAAAAAACTTGCAATGGGTGCTAGCTTGAAATACTGGGCACACCATAATCCAGATTTCTCACCCTTCAAAAGAAAAATTTTGTGAATTAAAAAATAATGAGCAAAGTTAGAAACTGAAGATTTGTTCTTTCCTAGAAGCAAATAGACCCCTCCTCAGTCAATCATTCCGTGAGCTTTGGTATCACGTCTTTTCAGGAGGAAAAAGAACTCAGCCCTTCCCTCTCTTCAATGTCATGAATGTGAAAAAAAAGGGAAACATTTTATTTTTGGTCGAGAGGGAAAAAATCGTCCCTTCTGCTTCTTGAAAGAACATCGTTTTTGGTTTATCTGTTCCGAAAAATATATGCTATCAATTTTAAATGAAATTACTTTACCGCTTTTTATTCCCTTTCCTTATGCAATGTCATTTCAGTTGGAGAATTCGTAAGAAATTAGGAATTTAGGGATGTACTTACAGAATTTTCTCTTTTCTGTCCAAAACGAATTTATTTTGCCACAGAGCCCATTCCTTGATTGCCTAGAATTATCAATTTATAAATGTGGTCAGCTATTGGAACACAGTGTGGTCAGTTACTGATAGACCTGGTCAGGCATTCATGAACTTTACTGTCAATTTTGTAGTGTGAGCGAACTTGCTAGTATTCTGTATGTAGGGTGTGCCAATTCACTTTTCTTCGGGGTATTCCACTGGAGACGGCGTAACAGCCGAAAGCGCTCTGGGATACAGAAGAGAAAACAAGTGAATTGGCACACCCTATGTACAGAATATTCATGCAATTTTATACCTCAGAAAAAATTAATTATTAAATTTTAAAATGAATGTAAATTCAAGTAAAAAATTTAATTAATAAGTCGAATCAGAGACGTCGCTGGAAAATTTTTTGAAAGGGTAATTTTTTCAGTAGTGTTGACCTACATTCATCGGCTTCGGTGTATTTTTTTAGGCGATGGAGGAGTAATTTTTTTAATGATATTTACTCACGTTCGCATATGAATTTGGGGGAGGGTAATTTTAATCATTTCTACTCACCCCAAAAAAGAAACATTTGAGGGGGCAAGTATCACCTATTTACCTTCGCCCCTAGCGATGTTCATGACTTAAGTGTCCAAATTTTAAAAAAAATTACCAAGTAGGTACTTATGATCAAAACACAAAGAGAAACAATTCATAATTAGCCAAATACGGCTTTTAAACAGACAGCTACTGGTACATTTACCTTGCATGACCATTGACATTTCGAACTGGAATTGAGAAGAAGAGAAGGAAAAAAAACTACAATAGGCTCGGCTATTCGCAGCCGACCGCGACCCTTAAAAAATAACAGCCCATCACAGTGTAACGTATTACATAGGTATCTCCACAGCATTGCGACGTTGTCGGAAACCGGGCACCTCAGGGAGTTTTCATTATAAATTCTACTGGGCTCCTCAACGCATTATTACCGGATAGTAACATATACAGTGTATAACAAGTGGCGCTCTCTGATTAAAAACACCTGGGACTAAACTGTATAAGACTCTATAAAATCCGACTTAGAGGTGCCCATCCAAAAATGCGTTTTTCCGATACCCTGTCCCCCTACCTCGTACTTCAGCTTGAAATAACGTAAATACCTTGTGGTGCCCGAAACGGGCACCTCAACGTCATGACCGGGCACCTCAAGTTCAGTTAATGACCATTTCGGGCACCACAATGACGCGAATTAAAACTATATATATATATATATATATATATATATATATATATTATACATATGCAGGACGGCTTTTTCGCCTCTTTTTCATATATAAAGCGACGTTTTCACCTCATATACGGAGGCGAAAACGAAAAATCGGAGGTGAAAACGTAAGGCACTGTATCTCAATAATTTAGGCTTCTACCGGCTAGGCAATCCCCTGGGCAAATTTTTGGCTGGAGGCGAAAAAACCCACATACATCAGACATATACATTTTAGTGCATGGTACCTCTCACCAGACAGCGCTAGTGTCACTTGTAAATCATATAATGAGACTTTTTCACCTCCAAACATAACTGAGCATTTTCGCCTCCGATTCGCGGCAACAACGCATTAGTGATTGAATTAATATTAAACTCGGAGGTTTCCTACTTGCTTGTATGCCTGGAGGTGAAATGTTCCCTTCACATATTAAACGTCGCTGTGTACTTGTATATGAAAAAGAGGCGAAAAAGCCGCCCTGCAAAAATATACCTTTAAAATTTCGTTTTCGCCTCCGTATATGAGGTGAAAACGTTGCTTTATGTACAAAAATGAGGCGAAAAAGACCTTCTTTAAAAAAAAAAATAAAAAAAAATGTATATAATATTGTATATCATATACCCCGCATGTTAAAGATTGTAAGTAGAAATTACTGCACCGAAAAGTTTACCACGAATTGATAGATGATGTATGTAGGTTTTCGCCTCCAGTCAAAAATTTGCCCAGGGGTTACCTGCTGCCTGTAGAAGCTTAAATATTGAGATACAGTGTCTTACGTTTTCACCTCGTCTATGAGTAAACGTCGCTGTACACAGGATTAGTCATTTCCTTCCGCAATAGGAAAACTCCATACGCTGAGATCTGTTATCGTTTTGTCGCTATTCACGAATAGTATGCAGCTTGCCTACACCCGATAACAAAGCGTACTGTACATTTGGAAGATAACACATTGAGTCATACTTCGTTCAGCCTGACGGAGTTTTCCTATGGCGGAGGGAAAACAACTAACCTGTATATGAAACAGAGGAGAGAAGCCGTCCTGCAAAGATATACCTTTAGAATTTCGTTTTCGCCTCCGTATATGAGGTGAAAACGTCGCTTTATATGAAAAGGGCGAAAAAGCCGCCCTGCAAAGATATTATTATATACCCGCGAGAACATGATGATCAAGATCGAGAAGGTCACAGGTTACCATTTCCCTATACTCTAAGACATTGTAAATAACACAGTTCGGAATGGACATGAATTTTTTTAGTCTGAGAAGAGGTTCAAGAATAACATAATAAGAAACTTACAGAGGCGAAAAAGCCGCCCTGAAAAGATATACCTTCAGAGTTTCGTTTTCGCCTCCGTATATGAGTGAAAACGTCGCTTTATATATGAAAAAGGCGAAAAAGCCGCCCTGCAAAGATATTATTATATACCCGCGAGAACATGATGATCAAGATCGAGAAGGTCACAGTTTACCATTTCCCTATACTCTAAGACATTGTAAATAACACAGTTCGGAATGGACATGAATTTTTTTAGTCTGAGGAAGAGGTTCAAAAAACATAATAAGAAACTTACAGAGGCGAAAAAGCCGCCCTGAAAGATATACCTTCAGAGTTTCGTTTTCGCCTCCGTATATGAGGTGAAACGTCGCTTTATTATGAAAAAGGGCGAAAAAGCCGCCTGCAAAGATATTATATATACCGCGAAACATGATGATCAAGATCGAGAAGGGTCACAGGTTTACCATTTCCTATACCTAAGACATTGTAAAAACACAGTTCGGAATGGACATAATTTTTTTAGTTGAGGAAGAGTTCAAGAATACATAATAAGAAACTTACAGAGGCGAAAAAGCCGCCCTGAAAAGATATACCTTCAGAGTTTCGTTTTCGCCTCCGTATATGAGGTGAAAACGTCGCTTTATTATGAAAAAGGCGAAAAAGCCGCCCTGCAAGATATTATTTATACCCGCGAGAACAGATGATCAAGATCGAGAAGGTCACAGGTTTACCATTTCCCTATACTCTAAGACATTGTAAATAACACAGTTCGGAATGGACATGAATTTTTTAGTCTGAGGAAGAGTTCAAGAATAACAATAAACTTACAGAGGAAAAAGCCGCCTGAAAAGATATACCTTAGATTTCGTTTTCGCTCCGTATATGAGGAAAACGTCGCTTTAATATGAAAAAGAGGCGAAAAAGCCGCCCTGCAAAGATATTATTATATACCCGCGAGAACATGATGATCAAGATCGAGAAGGTCACAGGTTTACCATTTCCTATACTCTAAGACATTGTAAATAACACAGTTCGGAATGGACATGAATTTTTTAGTCTGAGGAAGAGGTTCAAGAATAACATAATAAGAAACTACAGAGGCGAAAAAGCCGCCCTGAAAGATATACCTTCAGATTTCGTTTTCGCCTCCGTATATGAGGTGAAAACGTCGCTTTATATATGAAAAAGGCGAAAAAGCCGCCTGCAAAGATATTATTATATACCCGCGAGAACATGATGATCAAGATCGAGAAGGACAGTTTACCATTCTATATCTCAAACATTGTAAAAACATTTCGGAATGGACATGAATTTTTTTAGTTAGGAAGAGGTTCAAGAATAACATAATAAGAAACTTAAGCAAGAGCGCAAAAGACCAGCCCTGAGTTCGTTTACCTTTAGAGTTCGTTTCGCCTCCGTATATGAGGTGAAAACGTCGCTTTATATAAAAAGAGGCGAAAAAGCCGCCCTGCAAAGATATTATTATATACCGCGAGAACATGATGATCAAGATCGAGAAGGTCACAGGTTTACCATTTCCCTATACTCTAAGACATTGTAAATAACACAGTTCGGAATGGACATGAATTTTTTTAGTCTGAGGAAGAGGTTCAAGAATAACATAATAAGAAACTTACAGAGGCGAAAAAGCCGCCCTGAAAAGATATACCTTCAGAGTTTCGTTTTCGCCTCCGTATATGAGGTGAAAACGTCGCTTTATATATGAAAAAGAGGCGAAAAAGCCGCCCTGCAAAGATATTATTATATACCCGCGAGAACATGATGATCAAGATCGAGAAGGTCACAGGTTTACCATTTCCCTATACTCTAAGACATTGTAAATAACACAGTTCGGAATGGACATGAATTTTTTTAGTCTGAGGAAGAGGTTCAAGAATAACATAATAAGAAACTTACAGAGGCGAAAAAGCCGCCCTGAAAAGATATACCTTAGAGTTTCGTTTTCGCCTCCGTATATGAGGTGAAAACGTCGCTTTATTATTGAAAAAGAGGCGAAAAAGCCGCCCGCAAAGATATTATTATATACCCGCGAGAACATGATGATCAAGATCGAGAAGGTCACAGGTTTAACCATTTCCCTATACTCTAAGACATTGTAAATAACACAGTTCGGAATGGACATGAATTTTTTAGTCTGAGAAGAGGTTCAAGAATAACAAATAAGAAACTTACAGAGGCGAAAAAGCCGCCCTGAAAAGATATACCTTCAGAGTTTCGTTTTCGCCTCCGTATATGAGGTGAAAACGTCGCTTTATATATGAAAAAGAGGCGAAAAAGCCGCCCTGCAAAGATATTATTATATACCCGCGAGAACATGATGATCAAGATCGAGAAGGTCACAGGTTTACCATTTCCCTATACTCTAAGACATTGTAAATAACACAGTTCGGAATGGACATGAATTTTTTTAGTCTGAGGAAGAGGTTCAAGAATAACATAATAAGATACTTACAGAGGCGAAAAAGCCGCCCTGAAAAGATATACCTTCAGAGTTTCGTTTTCGCCTCCGTATATGAGGTGAAAACGTCGCTTTATGTATGAAAAAGGGGCGAAAAAGCCGCCCTGCAAAGATATTATTATATACCCGCGAGAACATGATGATCAAGATCGAGAAGGTCACAGGTTTACCATTTCCCTATACTCTAAGACATTGTAAATAACACAGTTCGGAATGGACATGAATTTTTTTAGTTTGAGGAAGAGGTTCAAGAATAACATAATAAGAAACTTACAGAGGCGAAAAAGCCGCCCTGAAAAGATATACCTTCAGAGTTTCGTTTTCGCCTCCGTATATGAGGTGAAAACGTCGCTTTATATATGAAAAAGAGGCGAAAAAGCCGCCCTGCAAAGATATCATCGTATACCTGCGAGAACATGGGATCATGTTCAAGATTGTTAGAAGAAACTACTCCACAGAAAATTCTAATACGAAGTTGCAGATTTTCACTTTTAGCATTTTGTTTTCGCCTCCATATATGAAGCGAAAAAGTCGCTTTATATACAAAAATGAGGTGAAAAAAGATCCTCTTCGAAAAAAATGTACATACCATCATGTATACAGAAAAAATTGGAACAAAATAAACAACAGGTGTCTGAACTGAAACCTGAAATATAATAACTACAGACGTGCTGAAAAGAAATACACTGACGAATTTCATTGCCTCCATCCTGCTTTCAGACAAGAAGGCGATGTTTCTTTGTAGAATTTATAAGAATTTCATGCGGTGACGAGAGAAATATGATGATTATGTGTGTCTGCTGCAACTCAGTGACCAACATGCGATTGCAGTATACCTGAATGAGAAGATATTGATTTCAAACAATAGGCCCCAGGAATGCAAAAGTACGCGAAGAGTCCGAACAAGCCTGCTTATCGCACACTGGAGGATGAGACGTAAACATGTGCTGCAAAAGTATTGGCAACGTTGCTGGAGGCCAAAAAGGCCAATTATGTAAAAAAGAAATACAAACGGAGGCGAAAAGTATAAACTATGTTCGGAGGTGAAAGGGACTATATACATAATGTATACACTCGGTGATAAATTTTGAGAAATCCTTACCCCTCTCAGGTTGCCTCTTATGACATCAATGCTCTGATTCTAAAATAACAAAGTATACACTTCTAAACCCATTTTTTCTGGCGGAGGCGAGGGCGTCTGCGTTATGTATGGAGGTGAAAAGGATTCCCTGCATGTATATATATATATATAGGTATATGTACAAAATTTTGAAACTGGAATAGCTCGAAGAGTGTAGGATCGAATTTTATGAAAATCAGATATGTTATAGAACAGCACTTGAAGTTGTGCATGTGAAATTTTGGTGAGGATTCGCCGAAAGGGGGCTGTGGGGGAGAGGGTCAAACATTTCTTTCGATTATTTCTCATCATCTCAGCTTGGGGACGAAAAAATATACTGGAACTCATTTGAAGAAAATTTCATTTTACATATTTTTAGTTATTATCATTTTTCGCAGCACCCCAAAGGGGAGGGAGATAACCGGGGTAGAAAATTGGGATTTAGTGTTAAAAATTTGGTCAATTTTTCTACGTGTCGAAAATGTCGAGATATCGACCTTTCGATATAATGCGTTTATTCAGATTCATTCCCAACAATAGTTGTTAGTCGTCGGTACTGCTATTGTTAGCAAGATAAGCAGTTACTGGTATCAGTTCTTTTATTTGAACTCTGTCCATGTAAATTCGTGTTGCCTGCATTTGAACTACCACGCGTCTAAATTCGTGCTGTGTGTATTTGAACTATTTGTGTTTGTTTTGAAGTGCGTCGCTTGTTTTCCTTTAACGTTATCCCATTTTTGCTGTTTTGTTGAGTTTTTGTTTTATTTTTCGAGATCTCTGTTATGGTTGTTTTTATGGTTAAAAGTTCCTCTTAGTTATTTTTTTCGGTTTTTTCTTCTGTTTCTATTCTGTTGAATTTTTTGCATACAGCTTTCATTTTTCCTAGTCATCGCCTCCTTTTTTCTATTATTATTATTATTATTATTATTACTAATATTATTATTTTGCTGATTTGGAGTTTTTCTTTTATTTTTCAGGATTTTTTTTATGTAAGATACTAAATTTGAAAAGTCGGTACTGCTGTCGCTGCTGCGACAGCGTTTTTTTTTTTTTTATAATTTCCTCTGATTTGTCATTAGTTCCAATAAAATCAACAAAAAAAAACCTACAAAATTTCAGGCCGATCAGATTAGGGGAATCCGTGCCACAAGTTCCCTTTCGTTCTTATAGAGAAAACACATGCGAGTTTTGACTTCTGTTCCAGACTAAATCTCCCTCCTATATTCACCCGAACCAAAGCCCAAGAAAACTGCTGGGGACTGAAATATGTATCAACATTTTCAAAGAATAACCGTCCTATATTCACCAGGACCAAAGTTCGTAAATTAAATAATAGAACATTTGCTACTGGATTCAGCATGTGACATTGGAAAATAAGTTTTGCTTTCAACTTTTAGGTTTTAATAAAATGTTCAACTTTCTCAAATATCAGGCTCTAAGTCAAACAGAGAATTTAGTAAAAACAGAATAGTCATGGAAATTCGAAATTCAACGTTTGCTACTGACTTTCAGATTTTCGAAATGTCTTCCACGTTTCAGCTTTGTTTCAACCTCTCAGATAACGTTTGATACCCAGCTTGAAACCTTCGACTTTTGACTGACTAGTCTCTGACAGGAGTTCAGGGTACTGCCTACATTTTCAGAAACGAAAATTGACTTTCAGTTTGGGGAAGTGGAGAAGAAAAATTTGCCGATAAATATTTTTTGAAAACTAAAAATTCGCCGACAAAACTTTTTAAAAATAAAAAATTTGCCGATTTTTTAATAAAAAAATAAAATAAAATATAATAATAGTAATAATAATAAGAAGAAGAAGAAGAATTATAATAAAAAACAAACATTCATAAAAAAGGAAAAACTCAAATGAACAGTTTCAAAATTTGCCGACTGCCAAATTATTGGGGGGGGGGGGGGTTGCAACCCACACCCCCTATAGTTTCGCCCCCGAATGTTTATTACGGTTTTTGCTCAAGTATACCTAATAGTAAAAGCATATAAACTTTTCGTGATGCGCTGAAGTAACGCTCACAAGTAACGTTTTAAAGTAACGCTCTAGAGTAACGCACAAAAAATAACATTTTTCTTATTTATGTGCCAAAGCAAAGACATGAAAATGTCAAAAATGTCGTACAAAAGTCACACAAAATTCATATAAAGGTCATACTTTTGGAAAATTCGTATTTGGTAGACACTCTGTTCCATATGCCTTGAGTTCTGTAAACTCCTTTTCCAAGCCAAAGAAGCACACTTAGAGATGGAATGTTGAGTTCTGTAAGCTCCTTTTCCAAGCCAAAGAAGCACACTTGGAGATGGAATGTTTTAATGACTTACTTTCCCAAGGAGCACAACCCACTCTATTATCACTGCTCCTGATTGTCCACGGCTGCTTATTTGCTCGAATGACTTATTCGCAGCTAATCTCCACATCTAGAGGCTGTTCTCTCATCCGCAGCCCAAGGAACGTGCCCGGTAGCATCAGCTATGCAGCCGGGATTCAAGGGTCAACAGTATGAAATCCATCGCATAGGAAAATGCCGGTAGTGGGCTTGCCGTTGTGCGTCACCGACCCCAGTCTTTTGACGCAAAATACCACTCGGCAACTGGGTTTTTTCTTCTGAACTTCGCTATTGACCTGACTCGGCGTGTTCAATTTAAAACAATCTACAGAAAATGTCGATTCAGTTTTCGCGAAATAATCTTCATCGCGCATTCGTCGCATGCGACGAGCGAAATTATGCAACTAACCGGCGTATTTAATTAAAACAAACCGAAAAGTACCCAAACATTTCGATTATGTAAATTGCTGGCGTCGGCAAATGCGGAAAGAGCGTATTGTGTTTTTTCGCGCACTTCAGCAGAAAGTCGGAAGGTGAGCCGAAGGGCTATCGGCTTAAAGGCGTTATTTTTCGGAAAATAATTTCTATGTACACGTTTTTAATAATGTGCCCGGTGATGCCGCAGGTGCCGGCCGTTAATTTTCCATTTTTATTAATTTTCTAAAAACATTGTTGTTGATGCTCGCTGACTGTATGTGCGAGAGTTGGAAAGTTATGAGCCGGAATTTACGACAAACCGGAAAATACTGCAGCGTTAGTAAATCACTTTTTACAGCGCTTTGTGTTACACGAGGGTGAAAAGTATTTATAAATATGGCCTCGCCGATATTACACATCGAGGTTTGTTGGGTGTTTGTGTGTATGTGTGTAGAAACCTAACCTGCCCTGCTTTTTGGCCGTATAAAAAAATAGAAAAAGGGAAAAAAACGCAACGGCACTGCGGCGAACAACCCCCTGCGTGATTCGAGGTCGTGTTAACAGCGGGGTATTTTTAATTCTCTTCGCATTTGCATTTCTGGTTTCTCTCCTTTTTTTTTCCTCCGCTCTTTTCTCCCGTGTAATGGTGTAATGTTCCGGAATGGAAGGACATTCAAATGTTATATACATGTCATTAACTGGCAGGCGTAATAAATTTTTTTCACTCAAAATAATTACCCGTGATGGGGCCCTGTATACAATAACAGCTCTACGATCTCGAGTCCGTTTTGTCATTAGTTTTCGTGTATGTGTGTGCCTGTATGTGTGTAGCTACTATGGCTATAAAGTACCTTTTGAATCCGGCGTATAATCGGATTAAGCTATACGTGGTTTACCCCGACCATCTCTTACTGTGCTCAGCCACGAAACAATCAATTACATCGTTTAGAGCTAATCAACCGAGTAGACTGTCGTGTGTTGTCTGTATGATTATCTGTTAGATGAAAAAATATTGGTGCCAATAAAATCGAATCCAAATCGAACGGTGAACGTGACTACTTGAACGTTCTCTACACAGGAGTAAGAAGAAAGAATAGAAAGAGAAAAAAAAGGTCAACTGTAGCCCTTTTTGAAATGTCTGTTACCTGGACTGTCATTTTTTTGTTCAACCGGAGATCTGTCTCAGTTCGCATCAGTCGCAGTCATATCGTGAACTCAGCGAGAAGTGGCGACGGCGTCTGACTAAATTTGGTTTTCGGCGACAAGTTGTATATCAGTGTAACTCATCTATGTTTTTTGTATATTGTTAGTTTCCCAGCCGCCATCTACAGTTTCTGAGCTTGTCCAGGGGGCCTGGGCAATTCTTGGCTTGAGTAGCTCGAGAAAGTTGTATTAGTTGAAAAGTCAACTACACTGGAAAGCAGACGACAGTCATTAATTTTCAATGATTCGGTCGAGCAGGATCCGAAATAACGGTGGCGGCGTCAGCGTTCGCTAGGTCTTTCTTGTAGCAGGAAAGGATAGGCACGAGCGAAGAGTAGAGCTCAAGGGCGCCGAAGTTCATGAATCCTATGTGAAGCGAGATAAAATTTTCGAAGTTGATACGTACTTTTTTGTAAAAGTAGTCGAAAAATTTTCGAAAAGAACCCAGTTTTCTTACTTTGGTTAGTTTTGGGCAATCTTTTTCATATGGAGCGGCGCTTCACATGGAAACTCCTATGTGGAGCAATTGCTCCTCGCTCCGTATGGGATCGGTCCCAGTGGTAGAGCTTAACCTTTCTTTCTTTTCTGGCATTAAAATTTTCAAATTTTTTGAGCGAGTACCAAACAAGAAGAAAGGTTCCCTGAACTTGATGACCGTCCCGAATGTCGCGTGTTCGCGTAAGAATAACAAATGCAAAATTTTATTGAGTATTCGAAAATAATATTCATCAGGTTTCGTTCAAAGATTAATGTCAGGAATGTATCGATAGGGGGGGGGGGATTTACTTCCCCCTGTAGGAATTTTTTTACTCAGCAGTTGGAAAAATTTACCATTTCAGTCAGGTGAAGTTGGAAAAATCCAACAAGTCAAAAGGTTTTTCTTCTTCTGCTTTGATACTTGGGAATTTTGAGTTGAGCCAGTTAGGACTTTCACAATTTGTGCCCCCTCCCCCTCTAGAAAAAACGCTTTGGTGTGTCCCTGCTTAATGAGCTGAGTGCTTTGGAAGATTTAAATGCTGTTCAGACTCTTCCTGGCGAAGTTAAATTCGAGACTCTTACAGATTTCTTTATGACACTTCAAAGCTTATATATAATACTCTTGCAGTAATGTTTCAGTTTTATCAAGAAACGTTCAATACCCTCTCGACACTTCTGCGCTAACTGCTTTAGGACTATTGACCGACTTTTTGCGATCCTCTGAATACTTCAAACTATTTTTTAGTCCTATTGATGTATTTTATGAAGATGCTTTTAATTTGTCTAAGATGCTTTTAATTTGTCTAAGAGTCTTTTAGATTCGTTACCAACTCTTTGAGACTTATCAGACAAGTATAGGTATCTTCAAGACTTCGAGACTCCTTGTGGCTTTTCAAAACTTGCTTATGACTCTTCTCGATCCTCTTGAACACTTTCAGGCTGGCTTAAAACTATTTTTAGGCCCTTTGATGTATTTTTTGAAGATGTTTAAAATTTTTGGAACACTCCTGGAGATTTTTGAAACTTCTTTCAGCCTCGCTATAAATCTTCTTTTTTGATAGTCAAGTAGGTACTTATTTAAGACTCAAGAATCTTTTACATTCATTTCCGACTTCTTAAGACTCATCAGTCAGGTTTAGGAATCGTTGACACTCCTTATTGCTTTTATAAACTTGTTTATGACGATTTCATTAACCCATTCGCTCCCAGCGGGACAATATGTCCCAAACATATTCAAAAAATTCTTTTGGGATTACTAGTGCTTAAATCCGTTTAAACTGTTCCACTGGGGGTGTTTGAGCTGCTGAAGAACACCCTCGTCGTACTTTTCCGCTAAAGCGCGCCGCAGAGTTGTTATCGGTCACTGTACGTGTGGGTTCACGTTCTTCAGTATTAGTGGGACATATTGTCCCATCACATAGAAGGGGGTTGGGTGTTCAAAAAGGTTACGACTCTTCTGGACATGTCTTTGTCTATCTCTGAGGCTCTTCCGAACTCGACTGAATTGAGCGTTGAATAATCTCAAAAAATCTCAAGCCTAGAATAGTCTTAACTTTTCTTGAAGTTCTAGTAGACTCCAAGACTCTTCCAGGCGTATTTCAAACCAGCTGCGTAAGATTCCTCCAGTTTCTTGTAAAACTAATACAAAGTTGACTAAGTTGAGGTTTTTCCGAACTTGTCTTGTCCATACGGGTTTAACACGCTTTCAGACGTTTTCAAACTTGAGTAAGACTTTTTTAAAACATCTTCTGGTGGCTAAATGAACCATAATAACTTTTACGTAGGTCTGAAGAAGTCTTCATAGCAGTAGCGTAGCCAGCCTAGTGTTCGAGGGGGTCTAGTCTTGCTGAGAATTACAAAAAACACTATTTGATAAAATCGCAAGGGGTTCAGACCCATCCCCCTTCCATTGGCTACGCCACTGCTTCAAAGAGCCTTGTACAAGTGTTAAAGAATGTGAAAAAATTTCCGTAGAACCTAGAATAGTCTCAAATTCGACAAGCTTTTAAAGATAATTTCGAACAAGTCTTAATGTTGCGAGCATCCTGGCGCGAGGCGTTCGCTGGTTTCGAAAACCCCTTAGTTCCAAGTGGACATCAAGCAATCAAAGTGTTATGAACGTATATTGAAAATGAAAAGTACGGAAGCGAGTAACACAGAGAGTGTGTACCGTAAAACATAAGAACATTGAATACCTCTAAACTAAAATTACATAATCTACTATAACGTCGGTCATGCGAAAAAATGAGGGAATCATACCTCACGGGAGCTGACAAACAAGGGAATTGCACCAAGAACCGAGCCGGCACCGAGCTTCGTGGGCCGCGTGATATGATATGAATATCAAAGTACACTGTTATCGGAAACGATAAGGGGGTAAAAAATATGAATGTAGAAAAAAGGAAAAATGACTGCAACACCCCCGGGGCTAAGTTGGGACTTGTCAGGAATATCATGAGTGACAAGAAGGAGCGGATAGATTTGTTCTGGAGTTGGTTGCTCGCGTAAAGCGGGAGCATGGATAAACGTGGGTTGGATGTTGGGAAGTTGTTGGATAAGGAAAGAGGGAGATGCTATAGCACGAATATTAGCATTATATTTATACAAAAGGTAAGCTATTAGACCTATAATGCACCAGGTCGAAAAACTAAGGCTACTGAATATCCACGAGGGAATAGAAAAATTGCTACTATTTTTGTTACTTGTCAACAAGAATCCGAAATTTATTTTATCGGTGTACTGCATTGACAGGTAGGTGTCCAAGATGGTACTCGTATGTTGCAATTCATCTATATCGAGGGATTTTAACACGGGTTTATTTACAAACATAGAGTAATTACATACATGAGTGTGGAATAAAAGTATATCTGGTATTATTATTGTTTGATGAACTTGCGTCTGGTTGTCGCTGGAAGCGGTGAAAATGCGGTGTCCAGTGATACCAGTAGTGCCGACAGGCAATGTGATAATTCCAGGGGATGGTAGCTGTTGAGTGACTGAAGATCCATCAGGGTAACCGATAGTCAACTGATCCGGTGATTGTTGGGTAAACAACCAGGAAACTTCGCTGAGTTTATGCCAGATGGCCAGGAAGATGCTAGTGTATCGAGACGTACAAGTGTTCGGGACTCGGGTAAATAGTTGATACTCACAGGAACCTGAACTAGACAGTAATAAGTAGTCTTGTCTGCATAAGTATTGTTCATTAGCGGTGAAGTGACATTCGCTGAGATCGGTCAGGTATCCATACGTGGAATGAGACAGATCAATTAAAAATAGAGGAAAATAGGGTTGTACGTAGAAGTATGTAGAATTGGAGTAAAGAATTGGGAGAGGAAATAGTTGGTGGAGGAAGTACCATGTCGTTTCAATAACGGGAACATGCATTAAGAATATTATAGTACCTTTACGGGCATAAGTCTGTATTTTGACATGACTTAGCATTACACTTGGGTCTTTACTGAGCCACGTTTTCCCATATCCGAGAGTAATTGAGTTAAGAACATTTTCGAACCTGTAGGGGTCGTATATCTCAGGATGCAAATGGTGGTTTTTAGCGAAGAGAATTGCATTTTGGAGTAGCGTTATCTCTGAGCGGACAATGTCAGACATAGAATTAAAAGTGTCTAAAAGACGGGCTATTTCATTTGTGGTACTGAGTAGAGTGGCAGTCGAGTTTCCTATAGTCGATTACTATTCTCCATTTCTTTTCTCCAGAGGCGTCCATTTTTTTGAGGAGTACCAAGACTGGGGCGTTCCAAGGACTGTTGGAAGGCTCGATAATTCCTTGGGTTAAAAGATTATCGGTATATTCTTTGACGATGGGTCGATGAATGTCAGGAATTCTGTACATCTTTGCTGCTTGAGGGTGACAAGGCTTGGTGGGTAGAGTACATTCAACTTTAGCAACTTCATGATTTATGGGCTCGTTTTTCAAAGCAGTGCGGTCGCTGAATTCTAGAAGAATCGACTGAGTAGCAGCTCTTTCACTAGGAGTAAGGTGCTCCAGGCGAAGTGTAGCGAGGATTCGTTGGTTCCTCTCTTCGGGATTGTCGGTGAAAAAACGTGACAAACGTAGAGTCTCATAGAGTCTCATTCGGATAGGCGATAAGCGAAGTCATTTGAGTCGGGAACTCGTACGGAGTCGTCGGATGCATTGACAACTGGTACTAAAAAGAATTGATTTCGAACTTGCACTACGGAAGGTGGAATACAAAGTAATGCTGGAGAGGCTTCGTTGTCAATGAGGTATGGACCGTCGGGTTGGCTAGTTTTGATGATGAGTATTCGACAAGTACGAGGCGGAATTTCGTATGGGTCACAGAATGGGATCTGTATGTTCAGTGAGCGAAAGACAAGAGCTTCATTTTCATAGTCAATAACTGCTTTACTGGCTCGGAAAAATGGGGAACCAATAAGACCATCTTTATCGAGGCTGAAGAGTGCATCACGTATTACGTGAAAACGTATCCTCCTCCACTACAACTCCTCGTCCTTCATCGCGACCTTCTTCCCCCAAGCTCCTTCCTCCACCATGAACCTCCTTTCAAGGGTAGGCTACCCTTGGAGAAATGAGCAATTAAGGGGCAGGGTTGGCAACCCTTAATTTTTTTCTCCCGGAGGCGGTGGCTTTTACTGTTTAGTGTATAGAGCCCTCTCCTACCACAACTCCTCCTCGTCCTTCACCGCGAACTTCCTCCCCCCTCCTCCATCATGAACCCCTTTCCAAGGGTAGGCTACCGCTGGAGAAATGTGCAATTAAGGGGCAGGGTAGGCAACCCGCAGTGGGTTTTTTCTCCCGGACACCAGTTCTTACTTTTGTCTTTCGTTTGATACCTGAACTATGCAAATTCGTTCCAAAATCATTCAGGTAATTACCATATTCGATCTCGAAAATAATACCTACAGTAAATAATTAGAATGACGAAAACATTGAAACTTAAATTTTCTATGTCTGTGTACAGTAGGTACTTTGGTAACTAAAAAATCAGCTATGTGCACTTTTATGGTCCTTTTCCCTTTGTAGAAATCTCGTTGGCATGGTACCGCCAGGCTACACACAACCTTCAATTTTTCCAGCCTATTTAATTTTCGAGATAAACAAAAGGTGGTAATAATTTTTGTTTCATTTTCGGTGTACTACTTACTGCTACTCTTCCGAAAAGGTCGCGCAAAGAAGTTTTCTCGGACCCAATTCAACTTCAAAATTAGAAAATTTTCGTAAACTTTTGCAATATTACTAAATTTTAGAATAAAAGTACACCGAACAAAATATCGGTCTTTGTCAAAGATACACGTAGCTGTGAATCGGAGCCACGTTGAAAGCGAAATAAAAATTCTTATAACCGCCTACCTAGAAAATTGAAAGAGCTACGAAAGTTGATAGTTGTGTACTTCACGAGTGTTACTCAAATTTTATGATTAGACTTTTAAAACTGAAAGTGGGCAACTCCGTAGATTTGTGTCACATCTTCAGTGTACCTCCTATGAAGTACCTTTGAAAAAAATTCTGAATGGAAATGAAAAATTAGACTCGCAATGAAAGTTCGCTATTTTCGCACGTTGAAAGCTCCTTCAATTTCCGAGTGCAAGTGATACTTGTATATGGCTGAGTTTCTCTCGCCGAGTACTTTCATCTTCTACTGGCTCGGCATACTAACTTGAAACAGCGTGTATATTCCTCTTCAGTTTCGAATAAGTTATTTGCTACTTTTTTCACACCTTTTCTTTTTGGGGGCTCGCGGGATGGGCTGACAAATATCCAAATTCTGAAAACCCTTTCGTTCGTATAATTTTTCAGTTTTCTAGGGGGCTTTCAGTAGATTTGGAAGTATTAAAGCTCCTAGGTCTTCATCCTACTTGCGTCTACGTCCAGACGCCTTATTTCCGATGGTAAGAGGTAATGGCAAAGACTACAAGAAATTCGCCTCTTTTGGGACAGGTACAATCATTTTTTGTGTGTGTGTGTGGGGGGGGGGGGTACAAAATTTGAAAATTTCACTCGGCTAGCAAGAAATTAGGTTTTCTTTTTTACATAGTGAAGGTTGCAAGAAAGAAATCTCGAAAAAAATAAAAGAGGTTATGATGCTTTGTACCGCCTCTACCGTCCCTTCAGTTCTAGCGCCACTAGATGGCGCCTGAATTGATTTAGTTTTCGGCGACTCGTTTTACATCAGTGTAACAACTCGTCTAGGTTCTCTGTATTGTTTGTTTTCCCGTACCAGTCTCGAGTTTCCAAGCTTGTCCAGGG
Organism: Acanthococcus lagerstroemiae; assembly: GCA_031841125.1. Lineage (NCBI taxonomy): Eukaryota > Metazoa > Arthropoda > Insecta > Hemiptera > Eriococcidae > Acanthococcus > Acanthococcus lagerstroemiae. The sequence goes on along the minus strand of CM063111.1, from coordinate 46,510,232 downwards.
GGCCTGGGCAGTTCATTGTTCGAGTAGCCCGCAAAAGTAGTATTATATGAAGAAAAAAAATCGACTACACAAAAAGGCGGACGACAGTTCTTAATTTTCATTATCGGTATTATTGTGTTTTATCGACGAAGTACATTACCCTGCGGTTAGATGGTAGATCTAGATACGTGACATAATACTCGGCCATTTCGGGGCGAACTAATGTGCGAAAGACGATAATTTATCCGCATTGTCCGCGCGTAGAAAATCCGGGCACTGTGCGGTGACACACGCTGAAAGAAAGCGAAGTGGAAATTGAGCGGACTGTATTTTCTCATTGTACACAGCCGGTCCGAACGACCGAGATTAATCGGTGACAATGAGAAAAAACAAACGATTTCCACGGGAATAATTAATGTTTTTACGATTGGAATGGAAGGAGATGAAAAAAAACAAAACGATACCGGACGGTGGAACTAAACTAGCTGGAGCCAGTTGGCAACACTGAGTGTAAGTGCTACTGGGTATTGCATGTAGGCCCTTCACGCTGAGTTCCTTGCACTTGATTTATTATTATTATGCCATTCTCTGCTCGCTCGTTCTTTTTTCTTTCTAACTGATTCTGTTTGGGTTCGAGTTGAAACAACAAGCTGTTCAGAAAATGTCGACTCAAGAGACTGTCGCGGACTAATATGCAGGCTGGCGAGAGACACTCTTTTCAAGAGTATTTTCTCTTTTGGAACAATAAAAAAGGAGTATTCTCTCTTTTCCTCTGAAATTTCAATTTGTACTCTTCTAATCGCATCATAGAAAAATGATAAGTATAACTAAAGCCACATTTCTCCTAATTGTTGAAAATCTGTCTGATTTAAAAGAAAAGTACCTGCAGTTAATTGAATGCGTCCATTGATAAACGACCTAAGTATGAAAATGATGTTTTGAGAAACAAGCGTGTGAAAGTTTAAGCTTATATCTAGTAATCTAATAATAATTATTTGGGTAATAATTGATATTATATTATGAAGTTGGAAGTCTCATTATGCAATCCTAAAATATGAAGTGGTGAGGTCAAATGTAGGCAGAGATATGGATTGCTAAGTGACGGAATTTAAGCCCTTTTTTCTTGGATTACTTTTTCTACTTCTTTTTCAATATAAAACGAACACTGAAAAATAATAAATACACATACATACTCTGAAATCAGTATTATTCATGAAAAATGATGAACAATATGTAAAATAATAACAGCGAAAAGCAGACAAAAAATGGTTTCGCAGAGTTTTTAAATAACCTATTTAAGAATTCTGCGAAACCATTTTTTGTCTTCTTTTGGCACGTATTGTAATAGGGCAAGTTGAGCTCTGCTTAGGGAAAGCACGTCCTTCTTCTTCGCGTTCTTTAGTTGTCCAGGGATTACAACTGTAATCACCGATATCACAGAGTTCACTCTATTATATTTCAAAGCAGTTGTGGTTGATCCCTGTTGCGGCCGTTTTGCTCTAGATAGCGCTGTGTACTGTGAGGTGTTCTATATTGTTATTAACCTGCCGTTCACTTAGGCCCTTTTTCTATGAACGCATTCAATTACTTATATCCTATGTAAGATCTATACGTTTCCCCAATGCAACTCTTTATTAGCCAGAAACCAAATTGTATTCATCGTCAGTTGGCAACACTGATGTACCTGGAAGTGCTTCAGCTGAGGGGTTACCTACCCGATGCGCAATCAGTTATCCTCTAGTTACCCGCGGCGGAAAAGTTACCCACTTGTTACCCTCAGATTACTCTTGTTCCCCTTTAGTTACCAGGGTAACTGGTGGGATTTTGCGCATCGGGTATAAAAAGAGCTTCCGCTCAATGTAATTCTCGCGGAACGGAGGCCCTTTTTATATATCTTATTCTTCAGTTATTCTGAAGTTAAAATTATGAAATGTGATAACCGTTGTTCGTTTTGTTCATCATATCATTTCATTATGATATTGTGGTATTTGGTTCACCTACTCTGTTTTAATTATAATAACGACGATGATGAACACAATATAAATTCAGAGGGATTTGCAAACACGAGAAAGGGCGCGCATCTGGCCAAAGTTTCGCGCGTAACGTAAGAAAATTTGTTGACCCCTTGTCTCTTTGTACTCCGTATTTATGCCACTGCGTTAACCCTCTTCATTTTGGTAGAGGTACTCTTTTCTTTCCGACAAAATCTAGCCAGCCTTGCGTATCGATGACTTTCGAATTTTGAAAGGTTAGCAGTTGGTATGCGTGGTTTCTATCCCAAATGGCTCACTCAGAGCTTGGGATTCGAAGAAGCACGAAAAATGAGTGCGTTACTCAGAAGCCGCGAATCAGAAACATCAAAAGCCATTTCTAAATGCTTTTATGATCGTATGTGCGGATTGAGAGGGTGTTTGGTTGTAAAGGGGGAAGAGGAAAAGCTAAGATCCTCAAAAAACGATTGACAGTTCTGATTTGTGTTTGAATTGGAGTGTCGTCTTCGTGAACATTCTGCAGGAAGAATCAATTGATGATTAGGTTCGTAATTTCGCTTTTTTTTTTGGATGATGATTATCTGAGTATAGGTCGTAGATGATTATTTTTTCTTGCTTTTTTGTTCACGGAGAACCGGTACAGCCTTCCCTATTCCGGTGTCACGGCCACTTCACAGTCAATAATGGCACATTATGGGGCACGGAGCTCAAAGGGAGGAGGTTGGAGAGTGATCTCGAAAACGGATTTAGTGACCTGTAAAACCCTTCTGTGAACATATTATGGGCTAAAATTAATTATTAATCAATGCTAGCCCCTCTGTGTAACTATGTAGCCTGACAAGGAGAGAATATACGCCATACCAACGTAAAAATGAATTCAACAGCCCAAAAAAAACCGCTATTTCAGACGCGTAAAAATTGTTGTTCGGTCGGTCACCTCAGTCCTTCTTGTGGAACTAAAGAAGGAGAGACTGAAAAATTATGACATGTAACTATTAGTTCGGGAAAAAGATGTAACCCAAAACTCACAATCACTAAGTTAATCCCTACCCGATGCGTAATCAGTTACTCTCTAGTTACCCGCGGAAAAGTTACCCATTTGCAACCCTCGGCTACTTTCAGATTGCCCAGAAACCCATCAGTTACCCTTAGTTTCCCTTTAGTTACCCGGGTAACTGGCAGGATTTTGCGCATCCCGATACACAATCAGATACTCTCTAGTTACCTGCGGAACAGTTACCCATTTGCAACCATCGGTTACCCTCAGATTACCCAGAAACCCGTCAGTTACCCTTGGTTCCCCTTTAGTTACCCGGGTAACTGGCGAGATTTTACGCATCGGGATATAACATCTAATCCGGTTGCGGAACAGGTTCCCTCCTTTCAGTTTTTCTCAAACTTCAGGATTTTTAAAAATATTTATTCTCTTACTAATCTGCGGTGAAGGGTGAGAAAAAATAAATTCGAACATTGGTAAGGTAAGAGCTACCCTAGTATTCATGGCAGCAGCGTTGCCAGAGCTGTATTTTCGCTGTTAGATCTAGCAGAATTTTTTATCTTTAACAGCGAAAATTTTATTTTAGCATCTCAATTCTCGTTTAAAAACTCATTTTTAGCAGAATTTCTTTGAAATCTAGTAAAATGTAGCAGAATCTGGGACATCCGAAAGCAGAATTCAATTTTCACTTCTGGCAATACTGCATAGTAGTTTTATTTATGTTATGATGATTTTTCCCTTTTAAGAATTCAGAGTCTCAGTTCGATTTTTTGGTGATGGATAAGATCTTAGAGGTGGCTTTTCCCATTGGAAAAACTGCGAAATACATAGTATTACGTGGAATTTCTTGTAAGTTACTTGAATCTTCGCAGTGGTAATACAAGGGACGTTCAAAAAGTAAGGTAACAACAGCTATTATGAAATAACTATAAATCGTAAACATTTTATTTTACAGCATTTGAAAATATATACCACCTTATACTATTTCTCAACATAGTTTTTTTCCTCCTTAAGGCATTTATCCATCGGTCTAGTATATGTAGATGTCTGCCATGTAGAATTCGCCGTCCAATGAATCAAACCAATTTTAGAACTGTCTTTTGTCACTCGTCGTCATATTGGAAACGGATTCCACCCAGGTATCTTTTTAAATACGGAAATAAGTGAAAATTGGAGGGTGCCAAGTCGGGTGAGTGGGCTGGGTATGGCGAAACATCCCACTTGAACGACTTCAACGAAGCAACAGTGACACGAGAGATGTGCGGTCGTTGCGTTGTCTTACAAAAAGCAAATCTCGAGTTAACAAACCGGGTCTGTGGGTTTTGATTCTGTTACATAGGCGGTTCAGTAGGTCGCAGTACACATACATATGAGCTTACCGTTGTACCATATGCTGATCAGTTACTCTTTAGTTACCCAGTTATCCGCGGAAAAGTTACCCTTTTGTTACCCTCGGGTTACCCTCAGATTACCCTTGTTCCTCTTTAGTTACCCGGGTAACTGGTGGGATTTTGCGCATCGGGTGGGAGAAAATCAACCAAAACCAAAAGAACTCCACGAGCATATTTGAATATGCATGCCATTGTTTTGTTTGCAACACAGAAAATCATCTACATGAATACTAAAGTGGAGGAAAAGTGTATTGTCTGAACGTAAAAATAACGTAGAATTGTGCTATGTTGCCAGATTTACAATCCATCTACTGGATTCAACACAATAAGCTTTGTTACCTTACTTTTTGAATACCTGATTTGATTCGTGACGGCGAATTGTACAGGGAAGGCATCTATATATATTATATAAGTTAGTAAACCAATGGGATAAATGCCTCAATCCGGAAGTACCTAACTATGTTGAGAAGATCTTTTCAAATTTTGTAAAATAACATTTGTACGTTGTATAGTTTATTTCATAATAGCCCTCGTTGCCTTATTTTTTGAACACCCTTTGTACTTCTCATCCTGGAACTGCAGTTTTAATTCACCTTTCAATTCTTCCCAGTTACTGAAGAAGAAAGGAGCTAAATAGGCTTTTCCTGTTCCACCAAATTTTCATAAGACAATACCCGGAGTCCTCCCTCTAAGTAGAGAAATGAAGCGTAGAGAGTATTATTTGTTTCCACTAGTGGCGAGAAACAGCGACCGCCAACCTCCAGCATCGGATACGGCGCCTGAAGAAGATCTTTGTCAAGGTTCATCAGATTTGACTGTTATTTCACAGAGACACGTTTTCAATGATAGTGTCAAACTTAGATGGATTTCTGAACAAAATATCTCTTTGAGTAAACCCCGCCCCTGCCACAAACACCACCGCCACTACACATGGATAGAGGTACCAGAAGGGAATCATGAGGGGGGAGGGGACCAGTTCAAACTTATGATGATTAACTTTGTAAATTTTTTTAAAGCTTCTCTTGTGTTGGCTGTTGGAAGTCCAATCCGAAGTAGGGTGGATTGGGGGAGAGTTAGAAACTGAAGCAATTGTGGCCATTCGCTATAAGATCATCCGTTCATCTATGTTCAGGAGATTCTGTCTCGTCTGGATAAGAACACTATAATAAACAATAGGTATGCTGATTCGAAATTCTGGAGACCAACTAATCCTGTGATATCATCGGACTAGTGGGGCTCCAGGATTTCGAATGAACAGACTTATTGTCTATTATAGTGTCCTTAGTCTGGATTGACCGGATTATCTTCATCGCTGGATGACAAGTCTTGAGCTTCATCTGATTTTCTATCCCAAGCGAGGTATTACTTCCCATTCCTGAACCACTGCGTGCATTACTGCTCCTCCACCCCTTCTCACTCCCCCTCGCACACGAAACCGTTGAAAGTGTGTGATTATCTGTAGTTCTTTTCACGAAGCCGCTATTAGCGAAAGATTCTTTGATGTGGAGCGAATTATTTCAAGTTCAATGAAAACGAGGATCTCACGTGCTAATTTGAAATAACGTGCATTCACATGTAGCAGAGGAAAAAAAATTCTCTTCATTTCGATATTACCTTGAATTTTTTTTTCCTGGCAGGCCGTTCGTTCGCCGTTTCCCATTTCGGATCAGCTGTTCCGTCACATGGCGACGTGTCATAAACTTTTGCCAAATAACTGAAATAATTTCGCGAACTGTAACGCATTTTTAAATTAAATTACGTGAAAGTACGATAGCCCCATTACCTACCTTATGCCAGACATGATTAACTGCTCGGCTAAGTTGCCAATTTCTGTCAACTTATTCAAACAGTATATTTCTAATCTTTGTTCTGTGTACGTTATTTTACGTAACATTTGTACTTTTCCTGTAAGAAAGGGGGCTGGTACAAAAGACACCTTGTAAAATCGGCGGAGAAAAATTTGGCTACCTTGCTCTGATCACGTCTGCCTAATTTTTTTTTCTTCAGTCATTATATTCATTGCGTTGTGGGCCAGAAAAAACGAAGGCAAGAGTTCAAGTTGTTGGTAATTGTCATCTGCGGGTGACCGACTCATCTCTGGGTTATTTTTTTTTTTTTAGTACATGTACTTCGCGCTATCAGAAGCCCCCTTTTTAGAGGAATTTCGCGGCTGGGTGTTCTTTTTTTGTGCGCAGATGAATGAGTAACTACCCGTGAAAGAAGTGCTGATATTGACATTGAGCTCGACATTTTAATTTAGTAATTTCTTAATGTCCATTTTGGAGTGTGAGTGAACTTGGTAATATTCCTTTTGTAGGGTGTGCCAGTTCACTTTTCCTTCTTCGCAATGACAAAACAGAAGCAAAGGACAGAAACAACAGCAGCGGAGTATACAGACTGGACTGTGAACACTATGACATGACCTACATTGGAGAAACAGGCTGAAAATTCACAACCAGAATCAAAGAACACGAAAAATCACAGAAGCTGAATGATGACAAATCACTGTTTGGAAAACACTGCAATGACCAGGGACACATAACAATGACAAATTGACAGAAAAGTACAAAATCCTACACACAGAAAACAACACAAGAAAAAGAAAATTAAAAGGACAACTAGAAATAATAAAGGCAAAAACAAAACAAAACAACCTAATAAATACAACAACTAACTTCCAAAGTGAGAACTTATTCCAGCTAATAACATAACACCCACGGATTGGACAGACTGCACAACCACAGACAACCAATCAGAGCACACAACCAATAACAATAACCACTGATTGGACAGACTGCATATTCACAGACAACCAATAGGAACGCAAGACTAAACAGGCTCACCATACGGTACTACCCTCGACTATAACTACAAGTCTCATTTAGGGTACTCCACTGATGATGGCATAACAGCCAAAAGCGCTCTGGAATACAGAAGAAGGAAAAGTGAATTGGCACACCCTACAAAAGGAAGATTAGTAATTTCTGTTACATTTCTTATAATGTTGCTTATAGACATTATTATTTGATGTCGCACTAGCCTGGAGTCGTCTCATTTCGCATTAATTACAAAGAATTATAACGGTAACAATAGTCGAATCGACACGTTCGGCGCTGTCGATGTTTGGATTGAATATCTTAGATGTCAAATTTTATATGTATAAAAAACTTGTTGGACAGCCGATATCACATTGCTTCTAGAAAAACTTGCAAATTGTCGATATTGAATATGCAGTGGAAAAATTTGATTTGAATCAGAAATAGGAAAATTAGATGACTCGATAAAGAGATCAAAGTCTGTATGGAAGTCGATGGTGACTGTTTCGTTGGCATTTGAGTGGCCAAAGTCAATAAAAAATTCGTGGTTTCCGAGGCGTTTTTCTGTGCATAATTCGCTATCGATCTTCTCATTGGCTCTTGAGTAACCGAAGTGGACAAAAAAGTCGGAGTGGCCTAGTTAATTTACTGCACATAATTCGATATCGACTTTCTCATCGGCTCTTGAGTAGCCAAAGTCAATATAGAAGTTAAGGTGGCCAAACTGATTTACCGTACATAATTTTATAATGACTTTTTCATCAGTTCTTTACTGGCAAAAGACAAAAAAGTGAAAGTCGACAACGATATGGATTTCAACTCGACTTTTCAATCCACTTTAGGTGTCGAATTTGACAAATTTTCAATATCGACAGACTGTCGACTTTTGTATCGACCGTGTTTCACGGGCAAGTATAGCAACCGAATATCTCTCCTGCCATAAAGATAGTATGTATTTTCTAAACAGTGCTTTGTGTTTCCGGAAAACTACGCTCCATTTGTTTCTGTTTTCTACGAATTAAGAATCCATCTGTCAGAATTTTTTCAAATTTTCGACTTCAGCTGCATTCACATTTCTTCACTCCATCGAAGATTACCTCATGTAAATCCAATTTGTTGACGATGATAATGGCAAAAAATATTTGGCTAGAAACTATAGGTAGAGTATGCAGTCGCAGTTCGCTTACTGGCCACATGTTTCACGAAGTTGAATAAACTGTCCACGACATGCACACGCACAGTACCAATCTTTCTGATCTTGTGGTAACACGCCCTGCGATTGTAATTCATTGTTCATTCGACCTGATGAGATTTAAAGGACTTGCTATGAGAAAATAGGTACTAAAATATTAAAAGGAGGAATCTGTGGTTGAAATTAAAATATTAGGCTTGATGGAAGAGAGGAGAAAGTCTAAACAAGCCAGTGATAGAGGAAGTAAGAAAAATACAAGGCTTTAAGAGATCAAAACAAGAGAGAATGTAAGAAGGTAAAGAAAAAATTGATTATATCTGAATTGTGAGGATATTGAAGAACAAATAATGAAGGCAGGAAAACTGTTCAGGCTTATAACAAAGTAAAGAGATCTTTTGGAGCAAAAAGAAAGATAAGAAATAATATGCAGGAGAAGTAGTTTTAAAAAATTTGTACGAATTAATTTGTAGAAGGTATGAGGAAGGAGAAATGCCAATAGATTTCCAGAAAAACAGATTAATTATGATTTATGATCCCCCCCCCCCAAAAAAAAAAAAAACAGGAGCAAGCACATGTGAAAATTGTCGTACTATAAGTTCACCTTTCGCATGTATCAACGATTTTTGCGGGGATAATAAATAAGAGAATAGAAAATTAAGTGGATGTAGGGACGGGAGAACATCAATTTGGATTCAGAAAAGGTAGAAGAACTAGGAAAGCAGTTTCATGTTTGAAGCTTTTATTAGATATGCAACATTTGTAGGTTTATAAAAAGCTTTTTATAATGTTGAGTGGTCAAAATTGTTTCAAATAATGAAGGAGATACAAGTTACAAAAAGATAAGTAATATGGAACTTATGTAAGAATCAAAGAATGTTTCCTGATAACATCCCGATGCGCAAAATCTCACAAGTTACCTGGGTAACTATAGGGAAACAAGGGTGATTTGAGGGTAACTGAGGGTAATAAATGGATCACTTTTCCGCCGCGGGTATCTAGAGGGTAACTAATTGCGTAGATCCCGCCAGTTACCCGGGTAACCAAAGGGGAACAAGGGTAATTCGAGGGTAACAGATGGGTAACTTTTCCGCGGGCAACTGGGTAACTAGAGGATAACCGATTACGCATCGGGTTGCAACAGTGGAAAGAAGTAAAGATACACTAAAGAAAACGTTGAAAAAGTTGAGGGGGAAATTGAAAATACTCGTAAAATATAAAGTGAAGATGAATATGCAACCTATTAGTCAGTAGCGCAACAAGAAGTTTGCCGGTTAGGGACAAATAGTATTTGCCAGGGACAAATAATGTTTGCCGCTACTACTCCTCCCCTCCACCATTAAAAATTTAGTCTTGTACTTTTCTAAATTTTCGAAAAAAATCCAGCGAATGTGAAAATTTTCCGCCTTTTGGAAAACGTGGCCTGGAAGACATGTCATCCTTGTCTCCCCCCTAGTTGCGCCACTACTACTAGTCCAAAGACCTGGGGGATATATCATCAATAACATCTTAAGACACTTAGAACCTAGTTCTCGGAAATTAATTCAAACTATTATTGTCATAGTCATCATCACTAGTCAACAAATTTGAGTTGAAATTATCAATATGAATACGTATTGATCCAGTGTTGGAAGAACGAACGAGAATGAGAAGAAAAACGGCATGTCCTCGTTCTTGGTCTGAGAATGAGAATGGGAACGAGAATACGATGAGACTGAGAACAAGGATGGGAAACGGGAACAGGAACAGGAACAGGACCAGGCTGGGAACGAGAACGGGAACGTTGGTAGTTTTAAGGTAAGGAGAACGAGGAACATAAACAAGAACCATGCCGTTAGAGAAGAACGAACGAGAACGGGAACAAGATTATTTTTGCGTTCTTCCAACACCTTTGCTGCTGGCATGAAGGTAAAATTCTGAAAGCCTAAAACCGCAATTATATATTTTTTTAATGAAAAAATCAAATTGTAGTATTGTGCCTGTGTTGGAAGAACAAACAAGAAAGAGAGAAAAAAAAATGGCATATTCTCGTTCTCAGAACAAGAATGAGAACATGATGGGATTGAGAACAAGAACGGGAAATGGGAATAGGACCAAGGTAGGAACAAGAATGGGAATGAGAACGGGAATGTAGGTAATTTATGAATGAGAACCATGCAGTCAGAGAAGAACAAACGAGAATGGGAACAATGATTTTTGCGTTCTTCCAACACTGTAATCGATCAAAATATTTTGAATTCCAAGTTGAATTCCGTTCGGTCTAGTGGGTTTTTTGAACTTTGAAAATTCGTCCAGTGGGGCCAATGTTACCTTCTTGTGTAAATTTGTGCAAGTAGCGCACCGCAAAACAAACTTTTCCTCCTTTTCATAATATTCTTAGACTGACAACAAATGTTTGATTATTTGTTTTTAGGTTGGAGTCAAGACAGCGCAGAGAAGATGGTGAAAATGTAAGTTTGATTTGTATAACTATTAGTAAAACCTTGCAATGTAACTAGTTTCTTCAATTTTTCAACTTTATCTGTTAACGTTTTCCACAATAGGCTAAAATTTAGGCAAGCCCTTTTCCCTGTAGTCATGACGTAACTCCCCCTACAGTTAAACTATCGAACATTCTCGATAGATTGTCTTCACTTGATGGAGCGTATAGCAATGCTCTCATGCCGAAGTGGCTCCCCAGACACCGCACCCCTGGTCCCAAAAACTACCCTTTCGAGTAATTTATATCTCGCCATCTTCGAGTGGAAATCGAAATCTGTCGCGCAACGCACTCAAGAAATAATTTGTCCAGTAACGAACAAAAACGAACGCAATCTTTTTGGTCTGCCTGTGAACTTTCTTCTCTCGTCTGATCTTTTTTTCCTCTCCTCCTGCGAGCACCATGCTAAGATAATAGTTAAAAATTAATCTTGTAGATATTCACTGTCAACCCCCGAGGGCAACAGAAACCTGTTAGGTAACTCTTTGATTCTTATCTGGTATGGATGCGGCCACTGTGTTGAGTGTACTTGAAAAGCAACAATACCTAGGTTCGTGTTCTATAATTCCAGTCTAGTGTATCGAGCGGGGTGAGGGGGAAGTGAGAATGAGAGAGAAGAAAGAAAGGAAATATCGTTTTGTCACTGTCCAAATAAATTATTTGTTTGAAATTTTCAGTTCGTACTGCGAATGCGAAATTACGCCCACTCGCAATGATGCGTATTGAAAAGTCATCATTAATTGCTTGTGATCTTCTCAGTCCTCTTTTTTTTTCGCATTCGAGTATTATATACGTTTTTTAAGGGTAATCGAACGTCTTTTCCTCGATATGGGTTAAGTTTGGCTGTATCTAGCAAGCGGCGATTGCCCAGAAATTTTTACTACTCGAAGCTCATAAAATACTGCAAATAGGCTTTGTAGCTGGAATGGCTTTCTTCGCATCACGACAGATCGTTATTTTTTGAATGAATTAGAGGAGGACAGCGTGGAGACGGCGACTATATATACACTTTATTATTGGGCATAAAAATGCCGGTTTTATAATCGCTCATCTGTCTTTAATTATCGATGGACGGCGGGTAGAAAATGTGCCAAATTGTTTTTACGAACCGGTGACTGTATGGCGACTGTGAACACGTATTCTCTTGATCTATTGGAATAAACGAATTTATAGTGTTTCGGATGTGTGACACGACAAGTCGGTTGTAAAATATGCGTAAATTAACGAGAAATGAGAGTAGGAAGAGGAAGGAAAGCGGAGGAAAAAAATTGCTCCATGTGGTCTGGTCGTCTCTTCGTCTCATTGCACCGGCTCAGTGTTTGTTTTGAAACAGAGGCACGTCAACTCTGCAGCCGGCGGCGGGTACGCCGTAAAGCCTATTTCGAAATGAATATTCAAACAAAGTTTCAGTCACGAAGCAAAAAATTTAAATTTCAAAGCTTGTAGTCCGCGCTCATTCGACTGATTAACATTAATCAGCGAAAGCGTTTTGTTTACTTCTCGGGCTGAAAAATATTAATTTCAATATCCGAGCCAGAATCAACATGTAGGTAAGGGTTTTTTGGTCGATATGGCTGCGTGTGTATGTGTAGACTCGAGTGTACAATACAGCTCTCTCGTTGATTAATGGTCCCCTGCAGCACGTGTCAAAAAATTGTAATAATCCAAAACTGGTATAAACGCTATAAAAATGAAATATACGATTCAAAATTATTTTATCGTGTAAGAAAAAATGTTATATACTCGTTTTCCCCCCGCAATTATTGAAGCCCTTAGAAGGTATTATTATTATTATTATTCGTTACTGAGTTTTACGACGTGAAAGAGGAAACCTCAGTTAAAAATGAGAATAGGCTTCGAGAGTGCTTGAAGCAAGAAAGAAAGAAAAGAACCTACTAATTGAACGTATTTGTTTAGAAGAGGTCGTAGTGTTTCCATTAGTAAGAGTGAAATTTGTTGGTAATTTCAGGTCTGGTTCGGATCAATTAGCTTAATTTGACGCTGTGTAATATAGGGTGTCTCGGTGTCAAATCGCTCGCGCAGAGCTTGAGTCACGAAAAAGCACGAAAGGAGTGCGAATACTCAAAGGTAGAGATTCACGATGAAGCAACTTTTAAAAGCGTACATTTATTTAAGACAGCGATATCGAGTTTCGAGAATATGAATGAAAAAGGGGTCCCCGATAGCGGCTTATACGTTCAGCCAATAAAAGGAATGTTCTAATTCCTAAAACTTGTATGCAGATTTATTTCGCAATCCATATAAGATTTTGTATCTTTATACAGTGTGTAGAAGTACATAATATATTGAACCTCACCTGAATATCGACGAAAATCACAGAATGGATTTCCGTTGACACGAGACACCGTTATTCACCACACAATAAATCAAGTGCCATGGAAAGTCCTGGTACGCACAAACAGCAATCCCAATGACAATGAGAGATGTGAATTCTGAGTTAACAGTTTTTATAATTGTCATCGTCAATCTGAGTGAAACTGACACAACAACTCAAGTGTCATGGGAAGTCTTGACAGGAACAGCTACTCATATCCCGCTGAAGATCAAAGATATAAGTCCTGAAGAGACAACTTGCTCAGTTGTCAACATCAACCTCAACAACACTGACTACTAAGAATCAAGTGCCATGGAAAGTCCTCGCACAGCTATTCCTATAATAATAAGAGATGTGAGTTTCGATACGGTGGCGTGCGGCGAGTTTTTCTAGGAGGTAAGCGATAAATGTAGACAGGGATGCACCAAAGAGTTTTTTCTGTCGGGAGGTGGACAAAAATTATGAAAATCCCAACTGACTCAACTCAGAATTATCAAAGCAAAAAAAAAACAAAAAAAAACGTTGCCTTATTGAAATTTTTACACTTCTCAACTCAATTCCCAAATATTAAAGCAAAAAAAGAAAAAGCCTTTTAACGTGTGTTGGATTTCCTCAACTCCGTAGTTCCTCAACTGCTGCGTGAAAAATTCCTATATATTATGTTCCTGAGCATAGAGGTAAAGTAAAACTTGGAATAAAAATATGAAACATGCTACATACTACAAAAGGGCATTGATCAAATTATTCAAGTTGCTGTATCCCTGTGTAGGGTCATTCCATATGCATTTATCCTTTTCTGTGACTAATAATAGACATGGCCAACAAAACAGTTTGCCACCATCTTCACAATGGGTTAACCACAAAATGAATTCGTATTGCGATACGTGAAAATGTCTAGTAAAAATCGAACCACCTTTCTTTTGCCCAGTTTTTAAAAATGGTAATTCTGGTTTAGGCTTACCACCATTAGTAATTTCTGATTGTTCATCAAGAGTAAATCGCGAAAACGGGTTTTCAATAAGATCTGAAATACCCATTTTATGTGGCAAAAAAAAAAAAAAAAAAAAAACTGAGCATTCAAACAAAACGCGTTGACTAGTAAAAGAACATAATCACGTTTCACTGAAAAACTTCGACGTTTGTGGTCGCTAAGCCGAGCCAAGCTAGACTCAAAGCGCTTCCAGAACGGAACCCAGGGCACAGGTTTCGTCGCGTTGAAAGTACTAGTGTGTTTTTGTGTTGGTAATTTGCACGGAGGCGGGGGGTAGTCGTGCAATGTTACGTGTAGTGTGGAAAAGAAGCGATAGATCAAGCGCACACTTCGCTCGCTGGACTATACGAATATGTACAAGGATTGCCAAACGCCGAACCGTATATTCTTCTGTTTCAACTGTATCCTCATGTATCTCTCGTGAATTTATTACTGAAGCGTAAGCGTCAATACAGTCTCTGCTTTGCCCAATGTTTCATTATCTTTTATTTGTTACAAGTTGAAGTTGATACGTAATGAACTTATTCTCTCGGAATCTCAGGTATGCGCGCTACCTTGTTTGCATGAATGCAGCAGTCGAATTAGCTGCCATCCTTCGTTCTACTTAGTGAAACCTAACACGAGATCAATCCATGAGGCATTGCATTGACACGCTTTGTCCGCTAATAATCAGAGGTACGAGTTCCAAGTTAGCAGCTCGCTCAACTGTCAGTCTCCAACAAACACAACAGATCAGATACCATGAGACATTTTGGCGTTGACAAACAGCCCATCCCTCTAATAATTAGAGGTACAAGTTCCACATTAGCAGCTCGCTCAACTATCAGTCTCTAGCTTAGTGAAACCCACATAACAGCTTGTGTACCATGAAATGTTTTGGCATTGACGAACAGTAATCCCGCTGATTATCAGAGATACAAGTTCCAAGTTAGCTGCTCACTCAACTGTCAGTCTCTACTCTACTTTGGTGAAACCAACATGACATAAGGTACCATGGAACGTTTTGGAACTGATGAACAGCAATCCCACTAATGATCAGAAGTATGCGTCCTAAGTTCCAAGTTAGTAGCTTGCTCTGTTATCAACCTCAAGAAAGAAACCGACACGATAAATCGAGTACCATGAAACAGCTAGGAACTCGCAACAGCAAAGCCAACAATGATAAGAAATGTAAGTCCCGAGTTAGCTGCTCGTGCAGTTGTCAACCTCAAGCATGAATTTTTTACAACGAGTCAAGAGCCATGGAAAGTCTTGGCACTTAAGAATAGCAAACCTAAGAAAGATGAGAGATGTGAGTTCGGAGTTTATAGCTTGCTCAGTTGTCTAAATCAACCTTAATGAAACTTAACTCAAAGCTTTATATTGAACATATGTATGTGTCAGTAATGCAAGGACCGTATTATTAGTTATGAGGCGACGGATGAAGTTATGAAGTTGTAAAATACCCTAACTATTCTAGGCGCAAATCGCCAGTATCTGAATCAATCAGATCGGCAGAGGATCTGCAGATGTTAGCGATATCCCACCAGTATAGCAATTGCTTAAGCTCAAGATAAACTCTGATGAAACCCAGGTTCTCATCTGCCATCTTACTTCCTAGAATTCAATTGACATAACTATCGATGAAACCACCTTTATAGACCGGTTCTACTATCCTGGATGCTTTGTAGACAGCAAGAAAAGCCGTGACTCAGACATCAGAACTGCGTCCAATATGACTATGATGCAGTTGCTAAGCGTGAGCGCAGGATATTTTGCAAGGACCAGAACATTAGTGATTAGTGTCAAGATTGCAGCCCGTCCCACTGTCCTCTACGGCTGTGAGATCTGGGTGTGCTATAGAACAGATATAAAAGTCATGTGTACCAAGTACTTTTTATCACTAAACGCGGTTTACCTATAATCTGTAAGGTCTATGGGCTGACGGGTAACCACCGCGTGACCAGTTCTCCTTTAATGGAACAAACTCGAAAGAAAATGGCGGCTGTCCTTACCTGTCTTTGTATAGAGCCCGGCTCTGACTGTAATCAACTCCCACTGACAGAAGATAAAATCACGAGGAATCATGAAAGGGACGAAAGGTACCCCTAATAAATCATAGTTATGGGTATTAGTGATTTTCAAACATGATTAACTCAGCCAATATGCATGATACACAGCGATGTTGTGGTTTTCAGTGGTGTAGTCTGGAAGGTCTAGACCTTCTGGCGATTTCATTAAATATTGGATTTTCTAAGTTTATCCCCCCCTCCCGGAACATTGGGCTGGTTTCGCCACTTGTGGTTTTATAGCTCTGTTAATGCCAGGCTGATGATTCCTCGCCGCGACAGTTTCTGGAGGAAAGTGGTTTTGAAAAATCGCTGAAGTGTACCTATCATTCACTTCATAACGTCTATCGGTGTCCAACCGAGTCCGATATTGTTCCAGTAATGCTATATATATATATGTGCTGCTTTCTGAGTTGCCATAAATTACACAACTAAAATCACGTACTAAATTAACAATAATTTCATCAAAGCACTATTATTGGGCATCTAATGGTTTTTAGTACAACACGTGATCCAACGAAGGTATAATATAGGTAATGATTTAGTTCCCGAAAGAGCGTAAAAGCGACTTGTAAAACTGGATTCTGACAGAGGAGAGCGCATCGAAGGATTTAGCTCGTAGCTTGAATTAAGAAAGAATAACGAAAAAAGAGGAAAAAAGGGTTACAGGGAGTGAGAAAGAAGGAACGAATGGAGAAAAAAAAAAACTCGTGTTTTCAGATTAGACTGAAGTGGGTTGAACAGAGAACTTATTATAAGTTGCTTTCTAATGGGTTTCAGAGCCTGTTGTTAAGATCGCCTCATTGCTAACACTTATTATTCACCATGTAAACAAGCATATAAATTAGTTCTAAACCTCGTTGGAGCCTACGGCCGTGAAACCGGTTCCTGTAGTTCGCTATTTTCTTGTACTCCTCTTCCTTCAAGCAGCGGCCACACTGGTGTGTGCTGTGTGATCAGCGACCGATATCATTTTAGAACGTTCGATCGTTATTCGTGGTGTAAAAGTCGCTCGCGGAAAATAAATTTCGGGGGGGGGGGGGTACTGTGAGGGGAAGGGCTGTTCAATTTTATCCTTCGTAAGTTCCACGATAAAACTTGCAACTTTTCAGTGGCGAGAATAAGGGGGAGAGGGATATTGGGATATACCTCCTAGCCTGGAGGGGGGAGGGGAAGTTGAAAATGGCATCTTAACTGGTCAAATCATTGGAAAACCCGAAATCCCTGCTAAAATTTCTTTAATCCGTCTCAGCCAATTCTCTTCTTACGCAATTGGAAATTTTGCATCCGATCATAGTACTGCACCCATGTGCGCATGGATGCCATCGGACCTTTGACTGAACATGAATTTGCGAGGAAAAGGGAAGCGGATACATCCGGGAGACAAAACGCAAGACCGTCCTCAGGAAGGTGAAATGATGCGTTAGTTAAATAAGGCATTTTTTTTTGAAAATCCAAGGGTATCATGTACTCCCCTTTGTGGCTACCTGCGCATGATGTTCTCTTAAAAACGTATAGTCGACATGACAGCACAAGAGCACTTCTTCTCGCGCAGCCAAAATAATATGATGGTGTTTGCCAAAGAGTAAACCGCTCCTATCCGCTCTGCAGTGTGGCTGGTGCTTGACACGTTATCAACTCTATTCTTCGCGAAGAGGTGTAGTGGCTAGCGATCCCTCCTGCTCGTCGTTTTCTGGTACGAGGGACCATCTCGTTTCAATCATGTTCACCATGGGCTTGTCCTATTATTTGAAACTCCGTCTCCTCCGACCTATCTATTGTGTGTTACGATTACTCGCACAATCGGTTATATACTCCACGCCTCACCGCGTCCTAATCACCACCACAAATCGCTTAAGTTTTCATTTTCTTACGGTTACATACATATGTGTACGCACGCACGCACTTGTATTATAGTATCTAGCGTATATAGTGTGAATCATCTAGCATCACGAACCGAGAGAGCTAAAGGTCATTCCTAGATCATAGAAAGATAACATCTTTTCTAGATGTATATACAGGGTGTAAAAATATAATCCCACCTATCTTTTTTTTTTCTGACCCTGAAATCGAATCGACTCCGGATAAACGAGGATTTTCAAATGGAAAGGTCCTGTTTCTTTTTGGGTGAAAAAATTTTCTCTCCCCGGAAGAGGGGACTCGAACGTGTTCGCCAACTATGGAATCCTGAATAGAGAGGTATCGAACAAAATGACGTAGAAGTTTCTGGGGTCAGCGATTTCAAACACTGCATTACATTTTTGATCCAGCCCCGACTTGGGCCAAAAAATTCAAATTTCGGACCCAAACTAGGCAAAATTGAGTTGGCTTGAAAAATTGGAAAAGTATCGAAATAGTGACGTCTTGTCTCGGTGATTTCGAATATCGCATCAGATATTTGATCCGGCCCCGATTTGGGCTTAAAAATCCGAATTTCGAACCCGAAATAACAAAAATTGACTTGGATTGAAAAATTGAACGACGTATGGAAACAGTGAGTTCCTGTCTTGCTGTCTTCGAATATCGCATCAGATTTTGGTTCCGACCCAAATTTATGGCCAAAAATTCAAATTCCGGACCCAAAATAGGAAAACGTTGACTTGTCTCGGAAACCCGAACAATGTATTGAAATAGAGTTTTTCTGAATCGCGGATTTTGATTATCACATCAGATTTTTGGTCCGGCTTCGATCTAAGTCTAATGTCTAGATTTCGGGCCCAAAATCAGTAATAACTTTGCTGGAACAATTGAACTAGAGACTGGAATTAGCAGTTTTTTGAGATTTCAGAAATGTAACCAGATTTCAGATTCGACCAGGTTTCAGCGGGGCTAATTTGATTATGTCAAAAAAATGTAGCAAGTTACCTGTATAGCAGTTTTTTACATTGCTAATTGCGGAAATTCAGTCAGATTTTCGATCCTTTCTTGATTTGGGGTTTCAGTTTAAATTTGGTCCTTTTAAATGGGCAGCGGCTCACATTACCGGAGCAACAGTTAAATATACTAATTTCGGAAATTCAATCAGATTTTTGATCATTTTTGATTTGGGTCCCCAAGTTTAAATTTGGCTCGTTCAGATAGGCAACATTGGCCAAAATTACTAGAATAGCAGTGTTTAGGGTCGGCGCAGCCGAGCCTTATACAATGGAAAAGTAGTTCTACGCGACGCGTGACTTCAGTGGTTTGTGTTTGTCTTCCATTGGCTCTTTTTCTTATCAATCGATGTTCCAGGTACACGAGAATGAATCGCGTTTGCTTTCAACAGTGGCGCTTGTGGTTTCAAATGTAAAAGTGACGTCTCGTGTGTAAAAGAAAAGATAGGAAGATGGTTTTACCACATTGTGCTTACAGTCTCAGCAAAAGTGACTGGAGGTATCACATAAAAGGGAAGCGATGAAGGAGATTTATTTTTTGAGGTTTGGAATATTGTGTATGATTCTTGCTGAAATTGGGTCGGGGGTGAACCAACTGACATTTTTGTAACAAATGAGTTATTAGTATTGTTGGAAACAGCGTAAGAAGTAGAATTTTTCAGGTTGGGCCTCCGATTCAAAAATGTGTTATCCCCTTTGATTAAAGCTTTTTTAAAAGCATGTCATATAGTTTTTACATGACCTTGAACTTAGAATCACGTGTTCTTGAAAAAACTGATTTTGGCCTTCCTTAAAGTTGGTTTCTTTAGGGTTTAAAGCGTCCGAAGGTGCCCCCGGGTTTATCCACTTTGTTAATTATTGGGAAATTACGTTTTTGATCATTTTGATTTGGGCCCCTTTAAAATTTTCCAAATGGCGTTTTTCTAAAATTCCGGAAATTAATTTCTTAAATTCAATTTGGGTCTCAAAGTTTAATTTTTTGGGGTTATTCCCCAAATTTGAATTCCATGGGAATTAATTGCCCCCTTTGGGGGAAAACAAAAAGTGATTTTTTTTTATTTTTGTTTTTTTTTTTGGGGTTGGTGTTTTTTTGGTTTTATCTTTTTTTTATTTTTTTTTTTTGGGGTTATTTTTTTTTTTTTTTTTTTGGAGTTTTTTTCGTTTTAGGGGTTTTTTTCCGGGAAACCCCGATTTTTACCCCCAACAATTTTTCCCTTTTTAAAAGGAAAATTTGGAAAACCCTTGGGTAAAACCAAAAACAAATTTTTTTAAAATTTTTGCCTTATAATTAAACGAAATTTCATGTCTTCGAACTGACTTATTCATGTCTAGAGCTATAGAAAAGAAACTCTTATCGGATCTAATTTCCGAACTGTATTTACATTCTAAAGGGATGGAAATTGCTTTTTGACAATTCGCGGTTTAATTTCTTTGCGGGCGGTTTTCCCTTTTCATAATAAGCGACTTTTACCTCATATAGGGAGCAAAACGAACTCTGAAGGTATATCTTTTCAGGGCGGCTTTTCGCCTCGTAAGTTTCTATTATGTTATTCTTGAACCTCTTCCTAGACTAAAAAAATCATTCCATCGAACTGTTTATTACAATTCTTAGAGTAAGAATGTAAACTTGACTTTCGATCTGATCATCATGTTCTCGCGGGTATATAATAATATCTTTGCAGGGCGGCTTTTTCGCCTCTTTTCATATATAAAGCGACGTTTTCACCTCATATACGAGGCGAAAACGAAACTCTGAAGGTATATCTTTTCAGGGCGGCTTTTTCGCCTCTGTAAGTTTCTTATTATGTTATTCTTGAACCTCTTCCTCAGACTAAAAAAATTCATGTCCATTCCGAACTGTGTTATTTACAATGTCTTAGAGTATAGGGAAATGGTAAACCTGTGACCTTCTCGATCTTGATCATCATGTTCTCGCGGGTATATAATAATATCTTTGCAGGGCGGCTTTTTCGCCTCTTTTTCATATATAAAGCGACGTTTTCACCTCATATACGGAGGCGAAAACGAAACTCTGAAGGTATATCTTTTCAGGGCGGCTTTTTCGCCTCTGTAAGTTTCTTATTATGTTATTCTTGAACCTCTTCCTCAGACTAAAAAAATTCATGTCCATTCCGAACTGTGTTATTTACAATATCTTAGAGTATAGGGAAATGGTAAACCTGTGACCTTTCGATCTTGATCATCATGTTCTCGCGGTATATAATAATATCTTTGCAGGGCGGCTTTTTCGCCTCTTTTTCATATATAAAGCGACGTTTTCACCTCATATACGGAGGCGAAAACGAAACTCTGAAGGTATATCTTTTCAGGGCGGCTTTTCGCCTCTGTAAGTTTCTTATTATGTTATTCTTGAACCTCTTCCTCAGACTAAAAAAATTCATGTCCATTCCGAACTGTGTTATTTACAATGTCTTAGAGTATAGGGAAATGGTAAACCTGTGACCTTCTCGATCTTGATCATCATGTTCTCGCGGGTATATAATAATATCTTTGCAGGGCGGCTTTTTCGCCCTTTTTCATAATAAAGCGACGTTTTCACCTCATATACGGAGGCGAAAACGAAACTCTGAAGGTATATCTTTTCAGGGCGCTTTTTCGCCTCTGTAAGTTTCTTATTATGTTATTCTTGAACCTCTTCCTCAGACTAAAAAAATTCATGTCCATTCCGAACTGTGTTATTTACATGTCTTAGAGTATAGGGAAATGGTAAACCTGTGACCTTCTCGATCTTGATCATCATGTTCTCGCGGTATATAATAATATCTTTGCAGGCGGCTTTTTCGCCCCTTTTTCATACATAAAGCGACGTTTTCACCTCATATACGGAGGCGAAAACGAAACTCTGAAGGTATATCTTTTCAGGCGCTTTTCGCCTCTGTAAGTTTCTTATTATGTTATTCTTGAACCTCTTCCTCAGACTAAAAAAATTCATGTCCATTCCGAACTGTGTTATTTACAATGTCTTAGAGTATAGGGAAATGGTAAACCTGTGACCTTCTCGATCTTGATCATCATGTTCTCGGGGGTATATAATAATATCTTTGCAGGGCGGCTTTTTCGCCTCTTTTTCATATATAAAGCGACGTTTTCACCTCATATACGGAGGCGAAAACGAAACTCTGAAGGTATATCTTTTCAGGGCGGCTTTTTCGCTCTGTAAGTTTCTTATTATGTTATTCTTGAACCTCTTCCTCAGACTAAAAAAATTCATGTCCATTCCAAACTGTGTTATTTACAATATCTTAGAGTATAGGGAAATGGTAAACCTGTGACCTTTTCGATCTTGATCATCATGTTCTCGCGGGTATATAATAATATCTTTGCGGGCGGCTTTTTCGCCTCTTTTTCATATATAAAGCGACGTTTTCACCTCATATACGGAGGCGAAAACGAAACTCTGAAGGTATATCTTTTCAGGGCGGCTTTTTCGCCTCTGTAAGTTTCTTATTATGTTATTCTTGAACCTCTTCCTCAGACTAAAAAAATTCATGTCCATTCCGAACTGTGTTATTTACAATGTCTTAGAGTATAGGGAAATGGTAAACCTGTGACCTTCTCGATCTTGATCATCATGTTCTCGCGGGTATATAATAATATCTTTGCAGGGCGGCTTTTTCGCCTCTTTTTCATATATATAAGCGACGTTTTCACCTCATATACGGAGGCGAAAACGAAACTCTGAAGGTATATCTTTTCAGGGCGGCTTTTTCGCCTCTGTAAGTTTCTTATTATGTTATTCTTGAACCTCTTCCTCAGACTAAAAAAATTCATGTCCATTCCGAACTGTGTTATTTACAATATCTTAGAGTATAGGAAATGGTAAACCTGTGACCTTTTCGATCTTGATCATCATGTTCTCGCGGGTATATAATAATATCTTTGCAGGGCGGCTTTTTCGCCTCTTAAGTTTCTTATTATGTTATTCTTGAACCTCTTCTCAGACTAAAAAAATTCATGTCCATTCCGAACTGTGTTATTTACAATGTCTTAGAGTATAGGGAAATGGTAAACCTGTGACCTTCTCGATCTTGATCATCATGTTCTCGCGGGTATATAATAATATCTTTGCAGGGCGGCTTTTTTCGCCCCTTTTTCATACATAAAGCGACGTTTTCACCTCATATACGGAGGCGAAAACGAAACTCTGAAGGTATATCTTTTCAGGGCGGCTTTTTCGCCTCTGTAAGTTTCTTATTATGTTATCTTGAACCTCTTCCTCAGACTAAAAAAAATTCATGTCCATTCCGAACTGTGTTATTTACAATGTCTTAGAGTATAGGGAAATGGTAAACCTGTGACCTTCTCGATCTTGATCATCATGTTCTCGCGGGTATATAATAATATCTTTGCAGGGCGGCTTTTTCGCCCCTTTTTCATACATAAAGCGACGTTTTCACCTCATATACGGAGGCGAAAACGAAATTCTAAAGGTATATCTTTGCAGGACGGCCTTCTCTCCTCTGTTTCATATACGGGGTTAGTTGGTTTTCCCTCCGCCATAGGAAAACTCCGTCAGGCTGAACGAAGTATGACTCAATGTGTTATCTTCCAAAATGTACAGTACGCTTTGTTATCGGTGTAGGCAAGCTGCATACTATTCGTGAATAGCGACAAAACCGATAACAGATCTTCAGCGTAATGGAGTTTTCCTATTGCGGAAGGAAAACTGACTAATCCTGTGTACAGCGACGTTTTTACCTCATAGACGGAGGTGAAAACGTAAGACACTGTATCTCAATAATTTAAGCTTCTACAGGCCAGCAGGTAACCCCCCTGGGCAAATTTTTGACTGGAGGCGAAAAAACCTACATACATCATCTATCAATTCGTGGTAAACTTTTCGGTGCAGTAATTTCTACTTACAATCTTTAACATGCGGGGTATATGATATACAATATTATATACATTTTTTTTTATTTTTTTTTTAAAGAAGGTCTTTTTCGCCTCATTTTTGTACATAAAGCAACGTTTTCACCTCATATACGGAGGCGAAAACGAAATTTTAAAGGTACATTTTTGCAGGGCGGCTTTTTCGCCTCTTTTTCATATACAAGTACACAGCGACGTTTAATATGTGAAGGGAACATTTCACCTCCAGGCATACAAGCAAGTAGGAAACCTCCGAGTTTAATATTAATTCAATCACTAATGCGTTGTTGCCGCGAATCGGAGGCAAAAATGCTCAGTTATGTTTGGAGGTGAAAAAGTCTCATTATATGATTTACAAGTGACACTAGCGCTGTCTGGTGAGAGGTACCATGCACTAAAATGTATATGTCTGATGTATGTGGGTTTTTTCGCCTCCAGCCAAAAATTTGCCCAGGGGATTGCCTAGCCGGGTAGAAGCCTAAATTATTGAGATACAGTGCCTTACGTTTTCACCTCCGATTTTTCGTTTTCGCCTCCGTATATGAGGTGAAAACGTCGTTTTTATATATGAAAAAGAGGCGAAAAAGCCGTCCTGCATATGTATATATATATATATATATATATATATATTATATATATATATATATATATATATATATGCTGCTTTCTGAGTTGCCATAAATTACACAACTAAAATCACGTACTAAATTAACAATAATTTCATCAAAGCACTATTATTGGGCATCTAATGGTTTTTAGTACAACACGTGATCCAACGAAGGTATAATATAGGTAATGATTTAGTTCCCGAAAGAGCGTAAAAGCGACTTGTAAAACTGATTCTGACAGAGGAGAGCGCATCGAAGGATTTAGCTCGTAGCTTGAATTAAGAAAGAATAACGAAAAAAAGGAAAAAAAGGGTTACAGGGAGTGAGAAAGAAGGAACGAATGGAGAAAAAAAAAACTCGTGTTTCAGATTAGACTGAAGTGGGTTGAACAGAGAACTTATTATAAGTTGCTTTCTAATGGGTTTTCAGAGCCTGTTGTTAAGATCGCCTCATTGCTAACACTTATTATTCACCATGTAAACAAGCATATAAATTAGTTCTAAACCTCGTTGGAGCCTACGGCCGTGAAACCGGTTCCTGTAGTTCGCTATTTTCTTGTACTCCTCTTCCTTCAAGCAGCGGCCACACTGGTGTGTGCTGTGTGATCAGCGACCGATATCATTTTAGAACGTTCGATCGTTATTCGTGGTGTAAAAGTCGCTCGCGGAAAATAAATTTTTGGGGGGGGGGGTACTGTGAGGGGAAGGGCTGTTCAATTTTATCCTTCGTAAGTTCCACGATAAAACTTGCAACTTTTCAGTGGCGAGAATAAGGGGGAGAGGGATATTGGGATATACCTCCTAGCCTGGAGGGGGGAGGGGAAGTTGAAAATGGCATCTTAACTGGTCAAATCATTGGAAAACCCGAAATCCCTGCTAAAATTTCTTTAATCCGTCTCAGCCAATTCTCTTCTTACGCAATTGGAAATTTTGCATCCGATCATAGTACTGCACCCATGTGCGCATGGATGCCATCGGACCTTTGACTGAACATGAATTTGCGAGGAAAAGGGAAGCGGATACATCCGGGAGACAAAACGCAAGACCGTCCTCAGGAAGGTGAAATGATGCGTTAGTTAAATAAGGCATTTTTTTTTTGAAAATCCAAGGGTATCATGTACTCCCCTTTGTGGCTACCTGCGCATGATGTTCTCTTAAAAACGTATAGTCGACATGACAGCACAAGAGCACTTCTTCTCGCGCAGCCAAAATAATATGATGGTGTTTGCCAAAGAGTAAACCGCTCCTATCCGCTCTGCAGTGTGGCTGGTGCTTGACACGTTATCAACTCTATTCTTCGCGAAGAGGTGTAGTGGCTAGCGATCCCTCCTGCTCGTCGTTTTCTGGTACGAGGGACCATCTCGTTTCAATCATGTTCACCATGGGCTTGTCCTATTATTTGAAACTCCGTCTCCTCCGACCTATCTATTGTGTGTTACGATTACTCGCACAATCGGTTATATACTCCACGCCTCACCGCGTCCTAATCACCACCACAAATCGCTTAAGTTTTCATTTTCTTACGGTTACATACATATGTGTACGCACACACGCACTTGTATTATAGTATCTAGCGTATATAGTGTGAATCATCTAGCATCACGAACCGAGAGAGCTAAAGGTCATTCCTAGATCATAGAAAGATAACATCTTTTCTAGATGTATATACAGGGTGTAAAAATATAATCCCACCTATCTTTTTTTTTCTGACCCTGAAATCGAATCGACTCCGGATAAACGAGGATTTTCAAATGGAAAGGTCCTGTTTCTTTTTGGGTGAAAAAATTTTCTCTCCCCGGAAGAGGGGACTCGAACGTGTTCGCCAACTATGGAATCCTGAATAGAGAGGTATCGAACAAAATGACGTAGAAGTTTCTGGGGTCAGCGATTTCAAACACTGCATTACATTTTTGATCCAGCCCCGACTTGGGCCAAAAAATTCAAATTTCGGACCCAAACTAGGCAAAATTGAGTTGGCTTGAAAAATTGGAAAAGTATCGAAATAGTGACGTCTTGTCTCGGTGATTTCGAATATCGCATCAGATATTTGATCCGGCCCCGATTTGGGCTTAAAAATCCAAATTTCGAACCCGAAATAACAAAAAATTGACTTGGATTGAAAAATTGAACGACGTATGGAAACAGTGAGTTCCTGTCTTGCTGTCTTCGAATATCGCATCAGATTTTGGTTCCGACCCAAATTTATGGCCAAAAATTCAAATTCCGGACCCAAAATAGGAAAACGTTGACTTGTCTCGGAAACCCGAACAATGTATTGAAATAGAGTTTTTCTGAATCGCGGATTTTGATTATCACATCAGATTTTTGGTCCGGCTTCGATCTAAGTCTAATGTCTAGATTTCGGGCCCAAAATCAGTAATAACTTTGCTGGAACAATTGAACTAGAGACTGGAATTAGCAGTTTTTTGAGATTTCAGAAATGTAACCAGATTTCAGATTCGACCAGGTTTCAGCGGGGCTAATTTGATTATGTCAAAAAAATGTAGCAAGTTACCTGTATAGCAGTTTTTTACATTGCTAATTGCGGAAATTCAGTCAGATTTTCGATCCTTTCTTGATTTGGGGTTTCAGTTTAAATTTGGTCCTTTTAAATGGGCAGCGGCTCACATTACCGGAGCAACAGTTAAATATACTAATTTCGGAAATTCAATCAGATTTTTGATCATTTTTGATTTGGGTCCCCAAGTTTAAATTTGGCTCGTTCAGATAGGCAACATTGGCCAAAATTACTAGAATAGCAGTGTTTAGGGTCGGCGCAGCCGAGCCTTATACAATGGAAAAGTAGTTCTACGCGACGCGTGACTTCAGTGGTTTGTGTTTGTCTTCCATTGGCTCTTTTTCTTATCAATCGATGTTCCAGGTACACGAGAATGAATCGCGTTTGCTTTCAACAGTGGCGCTTGTGGTTTCAAATGTAAAAGTGAACGTCATCGTGTGTAAAAGAAACAGATAGGAAGATGGTTTTACCACATTGTGCTTACAGTCTCAGCAAAAGTGACTGGAGGTATCAACATAAGGAAGCGATGAAAGGAGATCATTTTATGAGGTTTGGAATATTGTGTATGATTCTTGCTGAAATTAGGGTCGGGGTGAACCAACTGACATTTTTGTAAACAAAATGAGTTATTAGTATTGTTGGAAACAGCGTAAGAAGTAGAATTTTTCAGAGTTGGGCCTCCGATTCAAAAATGTGTTATCCCCTTTGATTAAAGCTTTAAAATGCTATGTCATATAGTTTTTACATGACCTTGAACTTAGAATCACGTGTTCTTGAAAAACAGATTTTGCTAGTTGGTTCCTTTACGCTTAACAGCGTCCGAGTGCGATTATACTTTTTGTTCAAAGTTGATTAGTGAAATAGCCGTCCAGACTTCAGCTGAAATGCCGACCCTATTACTAGGTCGCAAAGCGACCTGGCTTGTTTATATTACTAATTGCGGAAATTCAAACAGATTTTCGATCATTTTCCGATTTGGGTCTTCAAGTTTAAATTTGGCCCCATCAATAGGCAAGATTGGTCTAAATTACCGGAATGTGAATTTCTTACATTGCTAATTTCGGAAACTCAATCAAATGTTTGATATTTTTTCGGTGTGAGTCTCCAAGTTTGAATTTGTCCATTAGAAGTTGGCAACATTGGCCCAACTGGGAAAATCAAATGAAGTAACGGATTTCCGATTTTTGGGTTGCCGAGTTTAAAATACCATCCGATTTTTTATCCAAAATTTGACTCCTTTAAATGGGCAAAATTGATCCGACTTGGTAAGACAAACTAATTGTTTGAATAAGGGTTCTTGGGATGGCTAAAAATCGATTAGATTCTTAATCGGTTCTAAATTTTGACCCCGCGGATGCAATTTTTTTCATCTTCCGAAACGTCTACTTGCAGGGGTTTTTACAAAAACAGGAAGTTTTCCTTTTCTGTTTCCAAATCAAGGAAATTTGGATTCTTTCGCCGCGGTGGCACCAGCGAAGGAACGGGGAGGGTTGGGTTAGTCCCCCCCCCACCACCCCGTCGCTGTCAAAAGAGCAAAGTATTGGAATATTCATCAGTATTGGCGAGTTCAACAATTCAAACATATTTTTGATTCAACTCTAAATGGTAATCTAAATGTGACTTTGCTAAAAGCCGATTGATGAAAAATTGCAGCTCATCCTCCGCATGCAGGATTTTGGTTTCTGGGGAGATAGTTTGTTGGAAGACAGAGAAACAGGAAAAACCAGAACAGATTTGCTAAATACAGTATCTTGATTCTGAATTGAGGCGATTTAATTTCCTTCTGAGGTTGATAGCTGATGTGGTTCGCTGAGATTTATGTTCAGAATTCTACAACTTGATTGATTTTGAACTGCACTGAATGCTGGATCCACCTGTTCGAGGCAGTGATCGCTTATAGCGCTCCCTACGCTTTCCTAATTGCTCCACAAAAGGTACGAGATGAAAAACCAAAAAAAAAAAAAAAAAACTGTACTGAAGTCCTACCAACTGCGCCAGAAATGTTACTAATCTCTCCGGTTACAATTAAGAAGGTAGACACTTGAATAAAACATGTGGGTACATTTGTATGTTACACGCTTGTGCCAAAGTGAACAGTTATAAATATACAGAGTGTCTCTTGCAATGACCCCCTTCCACCCAATAAGTAGGCAACCTACCTTGACAATGTGTTGATATGTTTGTATACTCTTACTTTTGAAGGAACTGAGTTATGGTCAAATTTTGAGAGGTTTTCTATCTTTGATTTTTTTCTTCTCCTCACAACTGGAGATAGACAGAAAAATGGTACCAGGAAGTAATAGTAGAGGGCAGTTACAAAATGGTCGAAATCGGTTCGACAGGGTGTTCATAAAATCAATTGTACTCCAAATTATATCAGAAAATATTCACATTTTTTCAATTTCCCGTCTCTTGAGCTACTGTTTTTTTTGTTTTTTTTTTGCCAAAGGACTAGGAGGGATATGTTCTTCTAATACGATGGTGCACCGGCTCATTTTGAAGTTATTGTGAGAAATCAACTGGATCAGGATTTTCCAAACCTCTGAATAAGACGTTCTGGTCCAGTTCCATGGCCTCCATGTTCACCTGACATGACGTCATATGATTTTTTGTATGGAGTGAAATGAAGAGAATAGTGTACCGTAGCGAAAGACCTCAGTCGAGGAGCGAATTATTAAGGTAGATATAGGAAGGAATGAAACAGATAAGAGAAAATAGAGATGCGCGGGAAGCATCTACTGTTTCAGTAATTCGACGGGCCAAAACATGTTTAGAACGTAATGGGGACCGGTTTGAACAATTTTTGCAACATATTCTAAAAATGTTTAAAATATCCCTAAAAAACAATTACGTTGTAAAAATTTTACCTACGCATGGGAATAAATTCCTTTCATTGAAAATTTTTTGACTCATAAAGCAAGTGAGATACTGTGGAGGTGAAGAAGGTGCCCGAAAAATTTATGTCTAATTCAAATTTAGCGTCTTGAAAAAGCAAGTTTTACGGGCAATAAAAAAATATATCAATAATTTTGTATTTAGTGAAATTTATTTGATATAAATCATGTTCAACCACTTACCATGGTCATTAATTTTTTTCTATGGGGTTACCACAACTGTCATCTTGCACCTCCTTCCCATTGGTATGCGCCACAGTTTGGGGAATATGACCAAAATGTTACCAAAACCGAATTTAACGACCTTCGGAACTAATTATTGGGTACCCATATTAAACTTTACAAAATACTAGACCCCCCCCCCCTCATTGCATGGGCATCAATTCCAAATGTGGAGTAAGATGAAAGGAGGCAGGTGAATAAGCCCTACAAACGATATAATTCTGTGAAGTGGTAAATTAGCTGAAGAATATGACTATTATCTTCATAAGGTCTGTGCATCAGTGTTGAAAAGTAATAATTCTTAACGGGGATACCTTGAGCCCCATTTTGGGCAGTTATGATCCAGATGTAAGAAAATAGCCAATGACCTTTTTTTTATGGGAAATTTAATGTACAACCAATTACAAATAAAACAACAGTAGCTTAAGAGGACACGCTTCACGGGAAACTAAAAAAAATATGAAAATTTTTGTACTAAAATTGATTTTATGAACACCCTGTTGAACCAATTCCGACCATTTCTTCTGTGGTAACCACAACTGCCTTCTACTATTACCTGCTGGTTGGTAGCATCTTTCTATCTCCAGTCATGAGAAGGAAAAAAAAATTCGAAGATAAAAAACTTTTCAAAATTTGACCACAACTCAACCCCTTCAAAAGTAAGAGTATGGAAACTTATCTACATACTGTCGGGATAGGTTGCCTACTTATCAGGTGGAAATGGGGTCAATGCAACAGAGACACCCTGTATACATATACAAGTTAAACTGCAACGAATTACCTAAAAGCTTTACTTTGAATCAGTGATAAATTCTTATCGGCAGTATTTCGTATTGTGTCATAAATTTTTGAATTGTACTAGTTATTTGGAAATGGGTGAAGATACCCAGGGGCGTACCGAAAAGTTTTTCCTGGAGGAGGGGGGGGGGGGGTAAAAATTGTGAAAGTCCTAACTGACTCAACTCAGAATTCCCAAGTATTAAAGTAAAAAAAAAAAACCTTTTATTGGATTTCTCCAACTGACTCGACTCAAAATTTGTAAGTGCCTCGTTGGGTTCCCAAGAGTATCAAAGCAAAAAAAAAAAAAAAAAAAAAAAAAAAAGCACCTTTTAACTTGTTGGATTTTTCCAACTCGCCTCACTGAAATGGTAAATTTCCTCAACTGCTGAGTGAAAAATTCCTACAGGGAGGGTAGGTTTTCCCCTGCTCCCATCGGTACGTCCCTGAAGATACCTGACATTTGCATGTCTAGTATTGCTTCTGCTTACTGGACACAAAGTGAAAATTTCAGAGAGTCTGGACAAGTACTGTTCGTTAACGACCTAACTCCTCCCGCACGCGATGGAAACCCTGGAACCATTTATCGCGTAATCTTGACCCCGAAATGAAGTCGGAATAATAATACTTGAATAAAATTTTATAACCCTCGCTCTCTTCCGAGCTGCCAACGAGAGAGAACGATCTCGATACTCAAATACTATCTCGGTACACTGTTCAAATTATACAGCAGACTCGGTCTACTTCATGCAAAAGGTGCCGATGTGTCGTAAACTGTTTTATCTGTGGAATCATCGAATGTAGTTTTCATCAATTTCCTCGAAAGGCGGAAAAAATGAAGAAAATTTTCGAAAATGAATGAGTTTTGGCTATCAGCCATTCGGTTTTCAAAAATTCTCTCAAGGACGGTAACCAGAAATGATTCGGGTTTCAATCTTAAACCTGGCGAAGGTCTCGTATTTTTTTTATTTTTAATATTTTCTGTATGTGGTGTAATTTTGAAAAGCGTGTAAACGAACATATTCGGTTTTTCAATACATCGGTAATTTAGCGAGCGTGGAGGAAATTAGTGAAATTTGTTCGGCGAAAACAATTTTTTACATTTGAGGTTTTTACATTTGGATGACTCAGCGGAGTTGCGGTCGCTGATTGGTCACATGCTGCCGAATACGTCAAACAAGCAGTTTGTTATCTTTTTTGCATCATTTTCAGCTGTGCACGAGGCGGGTGAATTTCGAATACGCTCGCTCATAACAACCCGTTAATATTCAAATTTATTTCGTATTTTTCACCTAAATATGGTTCGTATTTTTCAGCAAAATGTAGGCCTGTAGCGAAGCTTAGCGAGTGAATGAAGTTTCTCGTCGGGTCATTTCCTGGGAACTATTTTTGATATTGCTGCGACTTAATGGGGCTGACGTAGGGAAGACGTGCCAAATGTGACCGTAAGCCCAAGCATGGCCACCTTAAAACAATTCATCCGCAGTAAGAATGTTGTAAATGCAGGGAATATCTATAGTGTTGAATTGTCTTTAATCTTCCACAGACACGACGTTCCTTCTTTTCCATCATTATTGCAGCGTTTGAAAAGGGGCCGCAGTAGGACCTTTTGGTGACCTCGTTTGGTGCATTTGATCTATGTAATGTGATTACATTTCTTTCGAAACAGTCGTATGAATATGAGGAAGGAGAAGGGATATCAGACGTGAGACCTGATGAGGTTGTTGCTTAGGGGTGTCGCGAGCCCTATCGATGTGGGACAGGCGAGAGAATAAATCGAAAATGCCGACTCGGCTAAACATGTTTATTATACAAAAAAAAAAAAAAAAAAAAACAACAATATTTATACTCTGCATACTTACGTCCAAAATACCGACTAAATGGCTGAAATTGAACAAAACTTGGCGAACGTTCCCGACTCTGTGCCAAAATTTTCCATACAAGCTCAACAGTTTTTATATTTTGTGGTAAAAACGATAATGGTAATGTCTTCGGCCTATAACAGCTCAGTTACATGCGTTCTAGTTGGGGTCATCATCATTTTTCCTTCTCACGAGGCTTCGCGTGATCGCATTTATTACTTTGGCAGCTCCTAAGACCGCTATGTCCCTGCGAACATATTCACCGTGTAGGAAATTCATTTTATATTACTAGGCCTAGCACCTGCACGAGGCCTAATATTTTTTTCCTTAGCGGGAGGCCTTATGCTCAGATATACTTTATTATTATCATAAGTCCATTGCTCATGGCTGAGCCCTTGGGGATCCATCAGTTCTCTCGACTGTCTCGTTCAACATGACTCGCCAGTTTTCGCCATCCTTCGCATCACGCACTAGCCGTCCCAGTCTCCCATCGGACACATCCTCTATCTGTTCGAGCCATCTTTTCAGCGAGCGTCCCTTGGATCTTTTTCCTTCGATCTTGCCCTGTGCGACCACTTCACCAAGTTGTCGCCAGATCTTCGAACAGTGTGTCCGAAGAAACTCAGAATTCTTTGGTAACATATAATTAACAAGGCTCACCATTTTTGACCAGCGAATCCTTCTTCAGTAAGTACGTGGCTCAACTGTGCTTCCTTTTTCTCGCGAGAAACGCGTGCACTGCTTGGAGACCTGAGAACTATATTTTGAACAATTTTTCGCATACGAATAGTTTTGTCGAACGACATGTTGATTTATATACATAGACATCCTAACGAGTTGATTGACAGTGTTGATCAACATGTCGCACATAGTGTGGATGCGCCTTAACAGGGAAAACGTGTTCACAGAAGCCCCACGCCACAACTGAAGTAACTTTGAACACATTCATTATAGCGAGTTGTATACTTTTACAAGCAAGTTGTTAGATGTTTCAAAACAGGGGCGGCAACTTCTTATATTCCCATGTATGGGGGATGGGGGGGGGGGTAAATAAATAATTAAATAAATAAATAAAATTAAAAAATTGTACACCATGGCGTTTTATTATCGTACCATTGTACCAGTTCTTATTTCAATGTTGCCAACTTGCCATCTGTAGCATCGCTACACATGAAATTTCTTATGTGTAGCATTTACTACACACGCTATGTAGAAGTTGCCGGTCATGTTTCAAAATATAAATTAATATAGGGAACTGGACTTACAACCGTGGTTTGAACAATCTTTCATTACAGTCAGTGTACCCACACTTAACGAAGTAAAATATAGCGGGAAATGTTCAATGTAGCCCCATTTTACGGTAAAATGCGCACCAGGATTTTGCCAGTCGGGCCAAGATCCCGCGGGACTTATCGCATTTGGTCGTGTCTCCCTTGTAAATGTCGACAAGGAACGCGTCCCTGGAGTTTTGTGGTACGTCTTCTTGCTTCCAAATAGCCAGGAAATGTGCGTGCAGGTAGGGATGAGCAATCGGCACTTTCATTGGTTGGTTGGTTACGGTTATGGTTACAAATTTCATGAAATGGTTGGTTAACCGGTTATTAGTGGAATAACCGAGCTGACTTAGTTATTGGTTACAGTTACCGGTTACTATCAGACTTCTATGAAGTGGCTGGTTAACCAGTTACTTGACTGGTCAACTTCCCCGTTTTGTAAAATGAAAAAGTCCGAGGGTAGGTAGGCTTGTACAAACCAGCCTACAGATCTACGCCAACTGTTTTTCAGTTTTTATGACTCACGGTATGAGGACCAAAAAGATGCATAACGTGGTGAGGTTAATCTGTTTAAGTATGTACTTATTTTGAATAAGCCACATTGGGTCACGTTTAAATACCAATTTGAAATCGGCAATCCAGTAATCAATTTAATTGCCTGTTATTATTATTATTATTATTTGAAATCAGATCGGACTACGGGACTAGTAGCCATTTAATTAGTTTTTAAAATAGGTTTAAAAAAATTTCCCCAAACACAGCAGATTACAAACAGTTTTAGAAAAATGGTCTAAAAGTGCTACAAGGATGATAAAAACTCAACAATGAAAAAGTGTCTTACAAATAATTAGGTTTTGGGGACCATTTAATCCCGAATATTGAGCACTGAATCTTTAAATCTAAACTGACGTACTGAGGTGCTTAACCAAATATAATTTAAGTCCTTTCTTTTGATACAGCAGAATATAAAAACTGTTGCCTTGTAACCATAACCAACCACAACTTCTCAGCGGTTAACCGGTAGATTTTTCCAGTCGGGCCGAGATCCCGCGGGACTTATCGCGTTTGGTCGTGTCTCCCTTCTTGTAAATGTCGACAAGGAACGCGTCCGTGGAGTCTTGTGGTACGTCTTCTTGCTTCCAAACAGCCACGAAAAGTGCGTGCAGGATGCTGATGAGCTTGGGGCTTCCGTATTTATATGTTTCGAATGGTATCCCGTCAGTTCTGGGGGCTTTCTGACTATAGTCTGTCCCGAATAAGAATGCCGAAAACAGTTGAGACCGTTCACACTTCTCTGCGAATCTCAAAATCGATTTTTTCGTTACAAGCCTGGGTATGTCAGATCGCATTACCTTTTTTGAAAAAGAAGTATGAAAAAAAATACACAGGAAATAACGGTAATTACTGTTTGATTTAATTTGGAGAGTATCTATGCTCCGATTTGTAGTATTGTGTGAATAACTACCTTTTCCTTTCCCCACATGCCACCGTACTTGCAACTGTTTTCGGCATTCTTATTTGGGACAGACTATACGCAAATTGCTTGATAGCTAATGCAGTTCCTGCAGCACAAGGGGGTAGGTTATACTGTTGATGACTAGGGATTGCGGGATCATTTGATCGTTTCAGAGATAAGGACACCGTGACGTCACAGCCAGACAACGTGGTTGGAAGCTTAAGCTAGAAGTATATGAAGGAATACTGTTTCAATGCGTTTTTCTCGGAAATCACGCGTTAAAATGAAAATATTCTCGGATTATCATTTGCAGCATTTTAAATCTTCTTTAATATGACACCAATCGTGACTAAGTCCGATTGGAACTATTTTTTGCGTGTATTCTTATGTAGTTCCGACCAACTTGAATGTAAACAAACAACTGATTCGAAACTATCACAGGTGAAGAATTTTCTCCTGCAGTACTGAGTCCTGGGTTCAGCCATTTTTAGCGTATCTGCATCTGTAATTTGCCCGGTCCACACTGCCGGGTTGAAGTACAGAGCAACAAAAGTCAGGGTCACTATTGGCAAAGGAGGAAGAAAGACCAGAAAGCAGTCCAAAAGACAAGAGGATAATGCTTGTTGAGTATTGTACACATTCCATGGCGGATATTACGCTTGTCCGGCGGAAAAACCTTGAGATAATGCATTAATAAAGGAAATACTGTGATCCAGACGACCGCCGTCTCTTCTCCAATAAAACATTGTACCAGTGGCGTACCAAGACCCGAAGGTAACGAAATGTGTTCTACAATTTAATGTAGGTAATGGTGTTGAAGTACCTATCGAAAAAGTAGTTTTCATCGTAAAATAAAACTGTAATTCGTTAGCCGTTCGTTGTTTCCGGTTTTTGTTCTGTCTGTTGTTTGCTCTTCCTATTTTTTTATAATTGTTTGGTTTACTTTGGTGTGTAGATATATTTACGGAAGACGGTAATCAGAGGTGTACGTGAAAGTGACCCGAGAGTCCAAGGAAGCCTCGATAAAAGTATCTATGGTTTATCGTTTCCTGATTGTTGTCCTTTTGGTTTTCGCTGATGAACCTGGCGTAGAAATGGAATAACATTGGGAGGTGTTGATAGACTATCAGCTTTCTTACTCGTTCGGTTCATTCTTCTCGAGTCTAATTTCGAACCAGATAGAAGTTTTCGAGAGAGCAATTTGCGCCGGTGATTAATCGTTTTGGCGACATAACTGAGTCTGCTTTCATATAATACTCATTTAAAATATTGCATCGTCATCAGCTTCTATCAATTTCGCTGACTTGTGGT
Source organism: Acanthococcus lagerstroemiae (assembly GCA_031841125.1). Classification (NCBI taxonomy): domain Eukaryota; kingdom Metazoa; phylum Arthropoda; class Insecta; order Hemiptera; family Eriococcidae; genus Acanthococcus; species Acanthococcus lagerstroemiae. The sequence goes on along the minus strand of CM063111.1, from coordinate 46,473,332 downwards.
TGACCGGAAGTGTTCGCAAACCCGAACTCGGTGTCTAGACCGGCGTTTGCAGTCACCCGTGTATGTAAGGACGCCGAAAAAGAAAAAAACCGAACTTCCGTTGATATTTCACTCCGGCCCCGGTTGCAGTGTACGCTTCGGAGTTGGCGGAAAAGCTTTTCGGACTGATGTTGGCAACACCGTCCAAGGTGGAGCTTTCCTCGGTCTCGGTCGGTTCGAAGATAATTGTAGATATTGACCGAAGACAGTGATAAATTATTCGCAATCGGTGATTGTTCTGTCGTGAACAGTTATATAGAGTGTTCTCTGTGTGTGTATGTGTATAGCTGAAGACATTAACAACATCTGACGATGAATACGATCTTGTGCGAGAGAAGAGTGTAGCAACACTACTCGGTTTCTTGCTTCTGTGTGTATAATATACTTTTTCATAACGCCGAGTTGAACGAACTCTCAATGACAATGAGTCAAGTCAAACATAAAACACCACTTTCACTATTTCTGGTTCTCTTTTCTATTCATTTTTTTTTGTCGCCTTTATTCCTAATTATTGCTCGTGCAACGGTGTTGTAGTCTTTTCTTCGCCGATACAATAAAGTGGAGTCGAGCTGCGACTTGCGAATAAGTGACACAGCGAGCACGAGACATGCGATGGAAGAGAGCGCAGAGATCAGCGATACGGGACCGTAAACCTCCTGGTTGCGCCGTTAATCGAGCTGCCAGAGAGCGATTTTGCTGCTCAAAAATGGAAATTTTCACATTTGACGTGCGTGCCCATCATTGTTCACGGTTGTTCGACAACCGAAATTAGTCAAATTGCAGGTTGTGGAAGTATAATTTAGCGACGGTCGTGTTCGCGTTCTGTAGAACGACCGCCCTGGCGCATGTAGGTATCCAAAATATTATCACCGCTGAGGATTTTTTTTTCCGAATTAGTTTGATTAATGTAATGAAATGCCCTCGTCCGCCAGTTTTCACAGCCGCGTGCTTCCCACCTTATATTCGGCCTGTTTCGTGCGTTCGAATTTTTCGACTGTGAAGTACGCACATATAGAGGAGAACTCGTATAAGTACCTAGGAATTATCCTGCCGAATCCCCAATAATTATGTCTCCGCGCCTTCGTAATTAATTGTAAACTCGATTCCACTAAATTATTCTGTTTAAGATGGATATTTTGAATATACAGGGCCGGTTATGTATCGAAACGGACGTAAAACGCTCGCATCGTGCCCGCTGAGGCCGCTGAATTGGCTGTAGTGAAACAGATCAGAGTGTTACATAATGAGTAGTTTCCATAAAGCTACGCAGCATTTTAATGAAATAGAAACCTGCATAGCGAATGATAACGTGTCATTACAGCGGACTCTGTTGACATGTCACCCAGGTGTATCTAAATAAGCCAAAATCGCCGTGTGAGTATAGACATTTGGTGATTGTAATGCGGAGCCTATAAGTATAATTCTACAAGGATGTTGGTTTTTTACTTCACTATTTTTTTCATTTTTCTTTTTTTTTTAAAGTAATTTTGTAGAACTTTTTGATGGATAACTTTGACATGCTCTCCATACAACTTTTCAGCATGGTAGGGCTGCCTTCCTCGACAAGCGGTTAGAGCACCTCAGAAGTATGACATGCCACTGCAATGGACATTGCTTCCTAGCTACTGTTAATACTATGTATTAGTAAATCATATCAGCCTGGAAATCGTTACCCCTCGGGGACTGAATATTGATTATAAATTGCGTTTATACTCCAATCAAAACCTTTCTGCTTCAAATTTTATGAAGAAAACCTTCAGTACACACTCAGTTTTAGAAATCAGTCAGTCAAAGGTGCCGTATCCATTGCCGGATGTTAGCGGTCACGGTTTCAGACGCGTGACTTTCTTGGGCAGGGTTAATCGGGGTAATTTGCCGTTGCTTTCCCCACAGTTTGTTGCGTTAGAGTTTCACTTCTCTATGCCAAAGAGTGTACAGCCGCAGTTCGCTTGCTAGCCACGCGTTTTCTCAACTTCGAGTAAGCTGTCCACGACATGCACCCAACAGTCTCAATCTTTCAGGTCTGGTGGTAACACACGCTGTGATTGTAATGAAAAAATGAAATGAAAAACTTTATTTGCGTCTTTTTTCTAGTACTCACTGAGCGGAGCTCGTTTCGAGGCTGTATAATAATATTTTTTGAATTTTTTGTGTAATTACGCGGATTTAAAAAAAAATGTATATATAAAATGATAGAAAAAAAAACAAACAAAAAAACTACTAGATAGAACAATTTGGAAAAATAAAATCGGAAAATCAAAAAATACAAAAACAAAATAAAAAGAAATAAAAAAACAAAAGAAAAGTAGAAAAGAAAACTAGAAAAAAAGAGGGAAAAAAACTAGGAAATAGCCTTGCTTGTTTGAACTAACGGAGTTACAGGGCAATACTTGATTTCCATATCTCATTTTGTATAATCTATTTGGTATCTTCTTTCACTTCCTAGGCTTTTTCAAGTGTATTTTATCTCATGATTTTTAAGGAGAATGTCTCCAGTAACTAATTCATATTCTTCACAAAATTCTATGAGCCTTGACCCCTCTTTCATTTCGCTCTCCTTGACCATGCTCTCTTCATACCCCTTCTTTTTGTCTTCCTTGTACTCTGGAGTTCCAGTCTCCCATTATAATTAAATTTTTTCTTCCTATTACCTTACTTGCTACTTCATCATTTTCTTCATAAATTTCTCCTCTTTTTTCACTATAACTTCCTGTTGGCATATAAACTTAGTCTATCATTAAAGTTACTGGTTTAGCTGAAATGTTGACCATTAATATTCTCTCACTAAGTTGGATATAACTTGTCGTGTATTCCTTGTGGAGTCTTGTTCATAATAATACCAACGTCTGGAATGAGACCACAACCGAGGACCAAAGAAATCGTTAAATGCCGATGAAGCAGCGCAGTAAGGATCATTCCATCAGCAATTCCAAGGAGAAGCCTTTAGTACGGCAACTGTCTCGATGACGGATATCGGTTCCGTTATCGAAACTTTGAAAGCCTTAAAATGAAGTAGAGAGAAAGTCCATTGTTTTCCCAAAAGCTTCAGGATGAAAAAGAAGAATCCTCGTATTGTTTGAAAGCACCGAGATGAAGAACGAGGTATTTCTTCGAAAGCTTCAAGGTGAAGTAGAGAAGATTTTTGTTCTAAAGCTTAAAGACTTCGCGACGAATTGAAGGTCAGAATGGCCGAATATTGCAAGTTAACCTACTTTAAATGCCGATAAAGCAGCATACAGCCATAAAGACCGCAGCACCGAATTTGAAAAAGTGAAAATCGATTTTTCGTAACCTAACCGGTTCTTTAAATGTAAAGTGCTCCATTTGCAAATTCACTTCGTTGAGCTGTTGAAAATTTTAATATTTTTCAACGGAATTGTGCGCACGTTATGTTAACCCCAAATAGAAAGTATTAGAGCCTTATCCGACCTCCGAATTCAAAAGATTTATTTTCTTTTCATTCTAGTACTTACTGTACATGTTATTTATTTATAACAGGAAGTATTATAGAGCACGCGAAAAAATGTGGTTGAACACGAAGCAAAAGCCCGATAAAAAAGAAGCTTGCAGCAAGATTTCAACTGAATTTCACGCGATCAATTAACGCGATATTACCTCTAGTAAAAAAGCGTGAGACAACAGAGTGACAAAATCCACTAAGAAATTGAGTACCAATAAAGTGATAACCGACTGATAAAATCCACTGGGAAATTTAGTACCAATATAGTGACAATAGAGTGACAAAATCCACTGACAAATTAAGTACTAACAGAGTGACAAAATACACCAGGAAATTGAGTAGGTACCAACAAAGTGATCACCGAGTGACAAAATCCCCTAGGAAATTGAGTGCCAATAGACAATAGAGTGACAACCAATGAAAAAATACACCAGGAAATGTAGTACCATTAGAGTAACAACAGAGTGACAAAATCCACCAGGAAATTTAGTACCAATAAAGTGACCACCAAGTGACAAAATCCACTAGGAAATTGAGTGCTCATAGAGTGACAACTGAGTGACAAAATCTGCTTGGAAATTGAGTACCAGTGGAGTGATAACATAATGACAAACTCTACTAGGAAATTGGATACTAATAGAGGGACAACCAAGTAAAAAAATCCACTAAGAAATTGAGTTCCCATAAAGTGATAACCAACTGACAAAATCCACTGGGAAATTCAATACCAATATAGTAACAACAGAGTAACAAAGTCCACTAAGGAATGAAGTACTAATAGAGTGACAAAATACATCAGGAAATTGAGTACCAACAGAGTGACAGACAAAGTTTACTAGGAAATTGAGTACCAACAGAGTGACAATCAAGTGACAGAATCCATCAAGAAATTTAGTACCAATGGAGTAACAACAGAGTGACAAAATCCACCAGGAAATTTAGTACTAATAAAGTGACCACTAAGTGACAAAATCCACTAGGAAATTGACTGCTAATAGAGTGACAACCAAGTGACAAAACCCATTGTGACAAAATCCACTAGAAAATTGAGTTATGTTTTTCTTTTGCAGTCCTCCTAAATTATACGTCGTGAATTTCAATTATTGCCCCTCCAATTAATTTATTTTCGTGTCCATCTTTTATAATGAAATGCAGCGCTTTCAATTCGCTGGAAATGGTATATTTTTCGCGTGATTATCTATTTTTCTTCGCGTGCCGATAAATGCATACCTTTATAATATAGCAACAAAGAAAAATCCATGCGCCAACGTTTATTCTTTTAATGTAATATTACAAATATATACATATAATATAATAAATTCGATTGATTTTATTGGTAATTTCCTATATTTTATTTACAACTTCGACGAAATGCTACATTACTTATTCCTGTTACCCAATTATAAATGGAAGTGTAAAGATATTAAGACATATTATTTGGCGAACTCACAATCGTGATATTTGAATCCAATTGGAAGTACCCGAACAATTTTTGCGGAACTCCATATTTACGTACATAGACGCCGAAAAATACTTTATAATCCACGTTCTCGCAAGCTTTATTCACCTTAGTTCGGAGATTGATATAGTTTCCGTCCGAGTGGGTTAAATTTTCAATATTCGTAGAATTAGGTATAACATGACTGCTCCGATTCAGTCTTAATTTTGGCTTACCAAGACATTTGGACGAATGTTTGATATTATAAACTATGACCGCATTAACCAAATTATTCGATTCCGAAGAGCCGTACCAATCGAGGACATCCTTTGGGTGACATTTTATACGTAAATTTGCGGAAGCTTGGCCGGACACGACAAATGGGCGAGGTGCGATCATGTACGCGTACTGACGGCCAACAGGCGTTGGAGCAGTCGCATTTCGACTTACATATCTGTTTTCAAAATCCCGGGTCAACGACATTGTATCTATAGTTATGCGAATGTTGATGTGATCACCATGTACCGATACGTCGATGCAAAAACATACCACTAAAACGACGCACAAATTACTCGGAAGTTGCATTTTTCTTGTGAGTAAAACTATGAATTTCAAAAGAACGAGAGTAACTGCAACAAATACAGTAAGGCTACCAAGATTACAGACGAATAAGTCCGTATTCATCATTTTATCGAGAATCCCCCAAGTTTGAATTATAGTCCACGTACTCGTTGTACATCATCTCCCGGTAACATTTATTTGCGGTAAAATCCCGCGTTATCTGTTTATTATCGAAATATGTAATGATACGTTAGGATATAATCTCGCAGTTTAATTATAGACACTATTCTGCAATATACCTCACTAGAGCGAAAATCTTGTACAAAAAGAGAATGCTGTCTAGACAGACAAATGGGAGACTATTAGGAAGTACTGTCCGTATAAAAACAGGGACAAATAGCAGACCCAATAAATCCTGTCCATTTAGAGGAAATCATAAAGCAACAGTATTCTAATATAGTCTATTAAAGTGTTTGTCTCAACACATGGGTACAGAGGCTATGTTACAGGTAGCTAAAATGTATCTCCGCAGGCTTCGCGTAATTAAATATAGTTGAACTTTCTACAAAGCGAATAAATCCGCAGACGCATAGCGGAACTGCTGAAGTATAACTGCGACTTCGTGAACCCTCGTGAGAAGGGGAAACTATGATGAGTCCAGTTGGGGAACAGGGACGAAAATAAGGGGGCACTGGGGAGCAACTTCCTCTCCCCCAAGCCTCCGCCGGAGTTGGGAGATTTCATTACAGGGAAAATCCAACAAGTCAAAAGTTTGATTTATTCATTTATTTATGTACTCACTTATTCCAATAAGTTACAAACAAATTTTGATACGTGGGAATTTTGAGCTCCGAGTTAGTTGGGGATTTTACAAGTTTTGCCCCTCCAGAAAAGACTCTTCGCTACGTCCGTGCTAGAGTGTTGCATTTGAATATGAATATTGAAAGTAACGTGAGTTAATTTAATTGAAAAATACTTATTATTTGGGTTTCGCTCTAAAAGCTGAAACTTGAAAAAGATTTAAATAACATATCGTGTGAGACGACAGTCTTAATTAAAAATCTTCAAGATTATTCGAGGGACTGCGTTCAAAACTGCATTAAGACTCCTATAGCAGTGTTTCAAACTCTTCCAGATTCTTAGAGCAATGTTACAGCTCTGCAACACTACTCCGTACGTGATTAACATTGTTTACAACTTTTATATGGATTCATCCAAGAATATTCCTTAACAGGGACGTACCAAAGGGGGCAGTCTGTTGAGTCAGTTAAAAAAATCCAATGAGTCAAAAGTTTTCTTTTTTTTTTTGCTTGCTTTTATACGTACTTGAGAATTTTGAATTTAGTCAGTTAAGACTTTCACAATTTCCCCCCCCCCCCCGAAATTTTTTTTCGGTACGTCCTTGTTTCTAGGCCTCTGGTTCAAACTCAAAAAAAATTTTTTTTTCTGTAAAGTATAGTGTAAAGTTTAAATTTTCTTGAGAATTTTCCCAAGTGGTGCAACATTTTGATTTTTCAGAGTGTAGCAGGGTTTTTTCTTAATCTTCCCGAGTGCAGACAGGGACGAAACTTGACTTTCAGTTGGGGGCGGAGGGGGGAGGTGGAGGAGGAACACTTGCCGACAAATATTTTTTGAAACTAAAAATTTACCGACAATTTTCTTTTAATTTGAAAATTTGCCGATTTTTTATCAAAATATTTATTAATTGAAAAAAATAAAATAAACAAACATTCTTAGAAAATTAATAATTTGAATGAATAGTTTCAAAATTTGCCGACTGTCAAATTATTGGGGGTGTTTAACCCCTCTCCCCCATAGTTTCGTCCCTGCAAATGCAGATTGGAACCTTATCACCGAAGCACTCACATTGGCGCACATGAGCATACCCTAGTCTGGGAGGGTAAGGTGGAAGGATGTTATATACTTTAGAGGAACACAGAACTTCCTTTACACATATGGTCTTTGTTTTTACTGTTGGTGATTTTTTTTAAAATTTCCTCTGATTCGTCTCCTAAATTGGTTCCGATTAAAAAAAAAAAAAAACTACAAAGTTCTAGGTCGATTGGATTAAGAGACTCACTTTCATTCCTATGAAAAAGACACATGGAGTTTTGACTTTCGTTCCAGACTAAATTCTCCTCCTGTATTCAGGACCAAAGCCCATAAATTAAACAATAGAACATTTGCTATCGGATTCAGCTTGTGACATTGGAAAATAAGTCTTTTGCTTTCAACTTTTAGATTTTAAGAAAAAATGTTCAACTTTTTCAAATTTCAGGCTCTGGGTCAAACAGAAAATCTAGTAAAAACCGAATAGTCATTGAAAAATTGATTCCAAAACAAACAAAAAACCTACGAAGCCTTAGGTTGATCGGGTTAAGGGAATCCGTGCCACAAGCTCCCTTTCATTCTCATGGGAAAAACACACGGACTTTTGACTTTTGTTCCAAACTAAATTTCCCTCCTGGGTCATTCTTCAAAAATGTTAATATTCAGGTATGTTTTTTCATGGACGAAAGTAGGGTATATTTGAACGTTTTTTGATGGGAGTCGTTAAGAGGCGTTCTGTATAACATATTGGTAATTTTGGGCCGACAGTGAGGGGATTCTGTATTTTGGCATGGCAATCAAAATGATGAATGCCATGCCGAAGGATAATTAAAAACGTCCATGCCGAAAAACAATAGCGAACAAAAAGTGTTCTGGCGTCGATTAGAATAGATTCCAAAAAACAAAAAATTATGTGGAGAGTTGATAAAGGCATTCTAACCCATTAATCAGATGTAATTATTCTTGGATGATGAACATCTATCGTGGCATAAAGATGACCATGCCGACTGACACTTTTTTTTTTCATTCTTAATTTTAGACAATAATACGCAAATGCACGAGTCTCGTTACAAAAAAAAAAAACAACAAAAAAACGGGATTTGATATGCGGACCGTATTGCTCTGATAAGAGTGTACAGTTTGACCATTAATTGCGACGAAAAAATACTGAAACTCCTGTTTTGTGATTGGTTGAAAAAGAGCCATGCCGATGGACGAAAAATGGAGGGACAATTTTCAAAGGTGGCCATACTGACTCCCATCTGTGAAGATGCGATTTCAATTTTACCTTGTGATTCCTTCATTAATTTAAATAATAATAATAACTAGGGGGCTTCGCCTCCTGGCCGCTTCGCGGCCCAACCCCCCCGCCGTCACAGTCCTCAGTGTGTGGTCTGAAACTTTGTTCCTGAGTTGAGATTTGCTTTGTGCTTCTTTTGCTCCCCCTCTATCAGCAGTCCTCAATCTTCCACCATGAACCCTCTTCCATCCTTTCTTCATCACGGTTTTCCTCCTCCTCCACCACGACCCCGTCGTTGACCATGGTTGCTCTCCGCCTCCACGGTCACACCTCAACAGTCGCAACCCTCCTCAGCCACAAACTCCTCCCCCACAATGGCCATAGTCCTCCACCTAGTCTCCCCTGATCACCCTCTTCCACCACGAGTGCCCTCCATTAGGACCACGTCCTTCGACCACCCCACACCACTGTGGCCTTCATTTTCGTTCACGTACCACACCCCCCACCAAGACCTCTTCACCCATCACTACGACCTCCCCAATGGCGGCCTTAGTCCCTCTCTACAGCCTTCCCCTTCTGCGGCTCCATCGCCCTACGGCCTCCTCGCTCAACCACCACGAAGATCCCCTGGTCCTCCAACCAGGAGCTTCCACCACCATGACCAACCCTCCTCCACGAGAACCCTTCCCTTCAAGACCACCTGCCCGGAACCAGAACCTTCCGCACCAGGGCCTTCATTCGCCTTCCCGGTCGCCTCTCTCACCAAGGACTTCCTCCTCCATCAGGACCTCTTACACACCATCCCCCCCCCGAGACCTTTATCTTCCTCTACAGTCCCCGCCATCGCCGTGGTTTTCCTTCCTTTTAGGAGCTCCCTCTTCCACCATGAGTACCTCTTACACCCCCGGGCCTTTATCTACCAAAATTTTGTTCTAATATACAGCTTGAAAATTTAGGAAAAACAAAAATAATAATAAAGATTGTTCGAGGGACGGCCATGCCGACGGACATTTTAGCATATTTAGTTCAATTTTGACCCATTAAAAGTGGATCAGATTTTCTTCTGAAAGTTTGGAAAAGTAGAATTGAGTCATATCTATCAACGAGGGGGGAAAATGCCCGCATCATTAATAGCTTCTAAGAAAACTGCTGGGGACTGAAATATCAACATTTTCAAAGAATAACCGTCCTATATTCACCAGGACCAAAGTTCGTAAATAACATTCGATACTCAGCTGGAAACCTTCGGCTTCTGACTGACTAGTCTCTGACAGGAGTTCAGGAAACGAAATTTGACTTTCAGTTTAGGGAGGTGGAGAAGGAAAATTTTCCGACAAACATCCATACAAAATAAGAAATTCAAATGAATAGTTTGAAAATTTGCCGACTGCTAAATTGTGGAGGGGGTGAACCCCCACACCCCTATAGTTTCGCTCCTGAATGTAGCAAAAATGTTCCCGTGTGTAGCACTTACACGCCTGCTACACCCAACTTGCCATCCCTGGACTTCTCTTTTCTAATTTTACTTTCAACCCGAGCCCTGGAATTCGCTCTTTTGAGCATTGCTTCGGAGACGGGAAGGCTGTTAGGGCTGTCGTAGCCCTTTTCTTATCTTGCCGAAAAACCGGCCTAGGTCGAAATGTAGCGAGTTGCTACGTGGGCTCAAACCCGGGACTTCCGGATTCCGAGACCAGCGCGCTATCCACTACAGTCAGACACATTCAAAACCCTTTGAAACTCTTCAAGCCCCCCCCCCAATATGTGTACTACCTAACATGACGAGGGGAGCTGAAGAAGAACCAGAGTCATATAGGAGAAGAAAAACTCAGACAAATAAAACCTGATGAAAACAAGGAGGAAACTACATGAGTATTTTTTTCTGGAGATAAGTCTCCACCACCACAGTTATGATGGCAACTCGTAAAGTTAATAATAATAATAATAATAATTCCGTAAGTAAAATGCCTCTCAGTGGTGTGTCCGGGCGAAGACTGCCTAATGACTTAATGAGAAACTATCAGAATAGACAGAGAATGGGGACATGGAATACGAGGACATTGAATGAGTTACCTAATTAGAAAACTTCAAGAAAGAGATGAAAGTATGCATAATCAATTTTTCTTAAGAAGTTTTTATACTTATATAGGCTAAAGTACTATATATTCATTTTTCATTTTATTTTATTAAAGAAATTCTATACAAATTTTTTTTAACGTGTTTTTTCTAAAAAAAAAAAAAAAAAAAAAAAAAAAAATTAAAAAACGTTAGCTTTCCCGTATTTTTTTAATTTTTTTTTTTTTTTTTGTTAATTAACCCCTGTGAACATTCTCTTGGTCTTTGGTCATTGTCTTATTCATATTTCCCTCGTCATAATGCTTTTTTTACCTCTTTATCTAAATTTGAAAAATGTCAAATGCGGATCCAGACGACCATTGGGGGGGGGATGGCTAAAGAAAAAGCGCGTCTAGCGCGCGGACATTTTTTTACTACCCCTTCCCTGCACCATTCACCCTCCCCACCTATTTTTTCTTCTTTTAGTTGGTGGGGTGCTCCCCCCCCCCCGGTGAATCCGTATCTGAAAATGTACTGCTCAACTGACCGGCGCGATGCCTTTTTTTCTAAGAAGTTGCCCTCAATTTCAAAAAACAATAAATAAATGAGTACCAATAAGTAAATAAGTGCAAAAAGGTCAATATACTTCGGGGAGTTTGACAACTGCAATCCGATGCACCTGGTCTCATCCTTGAACAAAAAGCTAGCCTATTAGGGCTCGCAAAATGCCTAACCCATAGACGCCAGTCAGTGAAAGTGTAACGAAGGCCGAACAAAAGTTCCGGCGATGAGACTCGAACGAGTGAAATCGAAAGTACTGTCGATTCGTGAACTGTAGGTGTGAACTTTTCGAACAGTGTGCTTGCCGGCCCGGAGTAACTCCAGTTCGTAGCAGCGAAGACCAGCGATTTTTTTTTTTTTCGTGCTCTCGTCAACGCCCGATAATTATTAAATATCGCACGTTCGTCTTCCCCGATGCAAACAAACACGAGAAATGACAAAAGGTACTAAAACTGTTGCGATGCTACCGGTTTTTGTTTTATCGTGATCGTCGTTGTCCTCGTTCGATTTCACGAGATTTGTTTTCGATGTTGACATCTTGTTTCTTTTCCTCATTGCGTATTCCGCTCGGAAGGCGTATAAAGAATCCGGAGATAGAGAAGAGTGTTAAGGTCTTTTTGTCCCAGGACCAGTCGCCGAGAGAATCATCTCTTAGAGAAGAGTGTTAAGGTCTTTTTGTCCCAGGACCAGTCGCCGAGAGGATCATCTCTTGGAGAAGAGTGTTAAGGTCTATTTGTCCCAGGACCAGTCGTCAAGAGAATCGTCTCCTAGGGAAGAGTATTCAGGTCTATTTGTCCTAGGACCAGTCGCCGAGAGAATCGCCTCTTAGAGAAGATTGTTAAGGTCTATTTGTCCCAGGGCCAGTCGTCCAGAGAATCGTCTCTTAGAGAAGAGTGTTAAGGTCTGTTTGTCCCAAGACCAGTCGCCAAGAGGATCATCTCTTGGAGAAGAGTATTAAGGTCTATTTGTTCCAAGGCCAGTCGTCGAAAAAATCGCCTCTTAGACAGTGGCGGATCCAAGGGGGGCATAGGGTACATGCCCCCCCCCCTCCTGGTTGAAATTTTTAAGGCAATAATAGGAAAAAAGGAATAAAAATGATGAATTGTACCCTCATTACACGCCACAAATGTATAATAACGCATCTGTATAATCCTCATTACGTATCCCACGTTAGATAAAATATTTTTCCGGGAGCACCCCCACTCCCACACCCCTGGCAGCATAAAAGCAACTGCTAATAAATATGCATCGCTGCTACTGTACTCTCACCATCTCTTTTTTCTAAATCCGCGCCTGCTCTTACAGAAGAGTGTTAAGGTCTATTTGTCCCAGGACCAGTCAAGAAAATCGTCTCCTTGAGAAGAGTGTTAAGGTCTGTTTATACCAGGACCAGTCGCCGAGAGGATCATCTCTTGGAGAAGAATGTTGAGGTCTATTTGTCCCATGACCAGTTGCCGAAAGACTCATCTCTTAGAGACACAGATGAAACTTTACTTTAAGTTGGGGAGGGGGGAGGAGAAAGAAAATTTGCTGACAACTATTTCTTGAAACCTAAAAATATGCCGACAAAATTTTTTTTTAATTTGAAAATTTTACCAATTTTTAATCAAAATATTAAAAATAAAATTCTTAGAGAATGAAAAATTTAAACGAACAGTTTCAAAATTTGTCGACTGCCAAATTATTGGGGGTATTCCTTTTGTAGGGTGTGCCAATTCACTTTTCCTTCTTCTGTATTTCAGAGCGCTTTCGGCTGTTATGCCATCATCAGTGGTGTTTCACCCGCCCCCTAATAGTTTCGTCCCTGCAAATTCAGATTGGAACCTGATCCCTCAAGCACTCACATGAGCATACCCTAATCTGGGAGGGTAAGCTGGAAGGATGTCAGGAATACTTGAGAGGAACACACAACTTCCTTTACACATTAAGATGGCCGTAATTTACTTTTAGTGATCTTTTTTTCTGAATGTTCTCCGATTTGTCTCCTAGGTTGGTTCCAATAAAATAAAATAAATTAAAAAAAAAAAAAACTACAACGTTCTAGGTTGATTGGATTCAGGGAATCCGTGCCACAAGATCCCTTTCATTCTTATGGAAAAAACACATGGAGTTTTGACTTTTGCTCCGGACTAAATTTTCCTTCTATATTCACCAGGACCAAAGCCCGTAAATTAAACAATAGAACATTTGCTATCGGATTTAGCTTGTGACATTGGAAAATAAGTCTTTTGCTTTCAACTTTTAGATTTTTACAAAACGTTCAGCTTTCTCAAACTCCAGGCTGTAGGTGAAACAGAAAATCTAATAAAAACCGAATAGTCATTGAAATTCGAAATTCAACGTTTCCTACCGACCTTCAGATTTTCGAAATGTCTTCCACATTTCAACTTTGTCTGAACCTTTCGGATAACTTTCGATACTCAGCTTGAAACCTTCGACGTTTGACTGACTAGTCTCTGACAGGAGTTCAGGGTACTACATTTTCAGAAACGAAATTTGACTTTCAGTTTGGGGAGCTAGAGAGGAAAAATTTGTCGACCCATTTTCTTTTTAAACTAAAAGTTGGCCGACAAAATTTTTAACAATTAAAAATTTGCCGATTTTTAAATCAAAATATTTTTTATTTGAAAAAAACAAATATGAAAAATTCAAATGGACAGTTTCAAAATTTACCGACTGCCAAATTATTGGGGATGGCTGGTTCAACCCCCCACACCCCTATAGTTTCGCCCTTGCTTAGAGAAGATTGTTACGGTCTATTTGTCCCAAGACCAGTCGTCGAAAGAATCGCTTCCTTGAGAAGAGTGTTCAGGTCTATTTGTCCCAGGACCAGTCGCCAATAGACAGTGGCGTAGCCAGCCTAGGGTTCGAGGGGTGTCTGGTCTTGACCAAATGAGGAGGGGGTGTTAGAAGGGTGCTGCAATTAGAAAACTCCTATTTGACAAAATCGCAAATGGGGGTCCTGAGTTGAACCCCTTTTGGCTACGCCCCTGCCGAGAGGATCGCCTTCTAGCGTCTTCACAGATCCTCAAGCAGCGTGGCTGCTGTCTGCGATGACCTGATCCGTTTATCATTTACTGTTCTGGACTTTCGATTTGCTGAACTCCCATCCTGCAGAACTATTTAGTAAACCATGAGCAATTGCCGGCTGAAGCGACTCCCTAGACTACCACCTAAAACATGCTCTCGATTTTCAAATCTAACCGGCGATTCGAATCGAATGATAGTATCGAAATTTTCGAAAAACTCACGATTTCCCTATTTTTTACGCAGTTTGTCAGTCCGTTTCCCTTTTCGCTCAATATCCGGACCCATTAACGTAATTTGAATAAACGTACCAAAATACCGACTCAGAACGGCCGAAACCGAAATTTACGACATAGTCTGTGGTCTGAGATAGTGTCGGATGTAATCCATGTTTTTGTTTTCGTATTCCTATTTACTTATTTTTCGCATTTCCGTCGTAATTACGTTGGTTTTTTTTCTCCGTTTCTTTTTATTTTTTATTTAAAAACAAATTCACACGTGCACGATAAATTGTATCGAGCAACTCATTTACATTTCGAAACTCCGCCGGCGAGGAGAGGGTATGTGATGGCAAAAAACAATGTAACAGAATCACCTCGGTTAGTGTATGTCGAGTTGTAAAGTATGTTTAAGTGACGATGGTATGTAATTCCGGCATTACAGTAAAATTGAAGTATCCAAATTAAGTGATTCCGGGCTGAAGGTTTCTCAGTTGTATAAACAGGGCCGGATTTAGCATTTTGCCGTACCTCATCACTGTTTTGAAGCATTGGTAGAGGCGAGAGAGGAGGTGCCACGAGAGTAAACATTTATTATAAGGTTTTTAAATTTTTTTTGGCTTCTATCACGAAAAAAGAACTCATTAAAAAAGCTGGAGAAAGAAACAAAAATTTAACTCACGAGTAGGTACGAATTTTGAACCTTATAAAAACTATAATAAATAATTTGCCAGTGGAACAGGTACCTCCCTCCTCGCACATGGTCGGTGACGACTTTTGTTTTCGCCACCTCACCCGGTTACGACCTTTTTTTTGTCGTCAGATTTTGTCGCCCTCAAATTTTACCACTCTGGTCAATTTCCCCGCCCGCCTACTAAGAAATCCAGCTCTGTGAACAGGACATTCCAGTGAGCTTGAATTCGTTGACTGAGGAACAAACAAGGCATTTGAAAAGAACCTAATGAATAGTATTAGGGTATTGGATAATTATTTCGACCAAAGAAATTCGGGATAACAACCGGGACTTATTCGAAAATTGTAGTAGGGACCTTGTGAATGATTGAAAATCCCATCCCATATCCCTGTTGCTAATTTCTTATGGAGTTTCAACACCTCAAAGTAATTCTTGCTCAAAATCTCAATAAATATTGCGGATATAGAAAAGAATTTCAAATAAACTTAATATTCTTTATCGTATTACCTATAAAAATGTTCCTATACAATTTTTCTGTATCTTCCATCTAACCTTCGCAAATGAAACGTTGAAAATTACCATCTGAAGGCCACATTTGAACGTAGGCATTATCGGGAGAACAGTCATTTTCCCGACTCTGACAGGCAGGGATGTAACGGAAAGGGAGGGGGGCCTGTAGGAAATTTTTTACTCAGCAGTTGGGAAAATTTACCGTTTTAGTCAGCTGAAGTTGGAAAATTTCGGTAGAGTTGGAAAAATCCAGCAAATCAAAAGTTTTTTGGCTTTGGTACTTGAAAATTTTTTTGCTTTGATACTTAGGAATTTTGAGTTGAATTAGTTGGGACTTTCACTCCCCCCCCCCCCCCAGGAAAAACTCTTCGGTACGTCCTTACCTACAGGGCCAAGACTTCCTAAAAACCTGTAGAAGGTTTAATCCTCTTAAAATTTTTTTTTCTTCTAAAAATGTGAGCTCATGTTTTACATGTTTCCAAGTAAAATTCTGTAATTCAGGAACGTAAACCCTCCTATGCCTTTGAATGCATCATAGAAAGCTTCGTCAGTAATAGGTATTGTCACGAATCCCCCTTCGACGTCGGGCTTAGGTAAATCTACCTCGTTAAAATCTGTGCCGTCCTAGACAGGTCTCCCCGATTGACAATGAGGCCAATTGTGAGTGCATTTGTGAACATCACTCAGTATCACACTAATGCTGAGTGATCACTTCGTACACACTATGTTAAAATTATGAGACGTTGAACACTCACAAAAAAATGTGAGTGGACAAAAGTCTCAAAACGGTAGTGGTTTGTGATATGTTTTGTGAGTGCTCTCCAAGTTATCAATCGAGTCTAACACTGGTCTGGCTCCTCTAAAGCCTCTGGACTCTATGTGCCTCAAGTTGCTGAAGAAGATTGTCTTTTATATGTTTATCAAATTTTGGACGAGAGACGTGTCCACTTCGGGCTGGAGCGAAGGCATACAAAATCAAAATAAACAAATGAATGCAGAGAAAGCACCAGAATTAGGAAAACTGCCAGATCTCCACGAGAGTGTTAAACAGAAACTGTAACTGACTGTCACTAAACTGTAACTCAACTGATGTCCTCCATGACGGTTTATGGAACAGCCAATCAGAACGCTCCGTTTACATGGTGGATAACTGGTAACCCTCTAGTTACTCATGTAGCCCTGTAACCACCCGTCAGTTACCCAGGTAATCGAAGGGTTACAAAAGGGTAACTTTTCCGCGGGTAACTGGCTGGTTTCTTCGGGTACAGATGTACAATTTGAATGCTTGCAGACTTCTTTTAAGTTTCATTCAGAGTGCCCAGCTTTCGGCACCATATAGTAGTACTGAGAAGACATAGCAGTGAATCATTCGTTTCAGTGTTACCAACCCTCCGGCAATTCTAAAGTCTTCCGGCATTTTCCCGAGACTCGGATATTTTTTATACAATGTCAAGCATTTTCTAAATCTTACAATTCTGTCTATTTTTATTTTTTACATTCCACATTTTTGAATGTAGGCAATTTTGATTCGTGTTCGCAAAATAAGGCCGATGTCTTTCGCGGTTAGTGAGATCTTCATGGCATTCAAAGTCACTCTGGCCTTATCGATTCTAATTTTCACCGCAATGCTCTGATCCATTCCTTTGTGAAACAGTGTGCCAACGTGCAAAAATGTATCGGCTTTTTTCCCTTATTCAGATGCGATGTAGATTTGACATGGGGTTCCGCTGTCTTGTCGCTTTCCTTCTTCCGAGCAACCATCCACTTCGTTTCAGCGACATTCATTTCCAGTCCGTATTGGAGGCTGACATCGCGGCTCTAACCGTCGATTCTTTGTAGCCTGGTGATACTGTTGGATATCAGAACACTAGCATCAGCGTCTCTCATCGATTCGTATTGGATACATCCTTAGCTTACACCTATTTTTATCACAATTATCTTCTATTACTGCGTTTTCTCAGCGAACTACAGCCGCTTGGTTCCAGTACAGGATTCCTTGGAATTCATATTAAATTATCGTGGTTGATATGATTGGAAGTCTTTCTATAATCAAAGAAGCATAGTGTAACGGAATTCGCACCGAAAAACGCACGAAAACACGTACTAAGAACTTTTAATTCCGCAATAATACAACGAAACAAGACATGATAGCTAAATCGCTTCGAAAACGCACAGTTTATCACATAAAAACTAGACTGTACGGCGACGGCCAGCGTCCTTTTTATACCCCGGCGTTATCGGCGAAACTTCTTATCGCTCTTGTTATCGAACTTCTATTCTGCTGCTCGAAACGTGTTGATCATTCTTCGCTTATCTCGAATGTTCGGGATCGTTTGCCACAATAACGGCGTTTTCACTTGGCTTCTCTACAAGCTACAAGCTAGCTTTTAAATTACATTGCGTAAAGCTAACAAGCTACAAGTTCAAATATTCCAACTTGTAGCTTTTAGTATTTACGCAATGTAATTTAAAAGCTAGCTTGTTAGCTTGTAGCTAATAAAGAAGCCAAGTGAAAACGCCGTTACTATAGTCTCTAGTACATGTCACTTCTCAACATTTTAAAGCAAGCATATTCAACAGACACAGGGCCTCACAATGGCCACCTTTGAAATCAAACAGCTACTACGGCCTAAAACTCTCACTTGTACCGGCCAAAATCTGAATCGGATCGGCCCCTCGAGAAATTTCCCGGTAACTTGTAAGGCCAGTCTGCTCTTGAATAGCGTCATGAAAGGAACTATGACTACAGAAAGGAATGAAGGTAGACTAATAGTTATTTTCGTTACAAGTGGGTAAAGTGAGCAATTACCTGCGAGTGCAAAGTTAACAAAACGAGCCGAAGGCGAGTTTCGTTAGTTACACGAGCAGAGTGTTCACTCACTTTTCCACGAGTGAAGAACGTAACTTTATCCAACATAATAATGAGGAGTGTAGTTGCGAATTGCGAGTCAATACACGAATTGACATAAATGCGCATTCGCATCGAGATAGTAGCTAGGTAGATGATAATTTTTATGTTTCAATTTCTGTAATTTGCAATATATCAATAATAGTCGGTATTGTTATATTTTACTTAAATTTGAATTGTAACATCAGAACGTATTCCTGCTGTAAGGAAATCCATATAGGTAGTGAAATTCATGCTAGGAGATCCATCTTCCCGAGGAATTACCTTCGTGAGCCAAATGTTTTGAAGAGAAGCGTGCGATAAATTCACAGTCAGAGATTCCAAGATTCTCGAGAAACGTAATCTTCGGGAAGGTGTTGTGTTTGACAAAGGCGTTGCAACTGCTTTATCATTACATTGAAAATGTGACTAGCTTTCATAAGCTGCATGGCTAAAACGAATGGGTTACCGATGTTCTTTACGGATGAAGTTAAATATATCGTCCACATCGATAGGAACATCCATTTTGCGTAACAAATATATAAATTATCCATTAAAATTCAAAGATCTACTCAAAATCAAAAGATTACATCCTGTCTTATCAGATCACGTTTCCTACAGGGCATGTAGTTCACGAATGCGGCTTTCACCACGTGTTGTAGGCAAGCCGTAAGGTTAAACATTTTTACTTCACTCTCCGGTTTTTACCTCACTCTCCGTTTCAGTCAAATAAGAAAGCCAGTTTACTCATTCGATGCTGTTTGGAAAAACAGTCTTTCTCAATTGTATGTTGGATAAAAGTGTATTACAGTTTTTTATAGAGTAATCAAAGTACCTACTACAGATGGTGATACCTCGAATTAGGGCACTGTAACAAGCATTAACTTACCCTTTCGTGATGATAATTACACACTGAGCGACAAACATGCATTAACCGCAAATAGGCAGGTATGTCTTCACCACAGAAATAAAAACACAGAAGAAATAAATGGGGTTACAATAACATTGTGATTCCTTTGGTATCTGAAGGAAGCTACTTTAACTCAATACATACCTATACCTGTATGTATAATAGATTACAAACAAAATGAACATAAGAATGCAGCTAAATGGTGTAATTGTGTTAAATGATAACAAGTACATGAGGATCGCGTTGTCGACGTTCTTGTCCAGTACAACGCGCTTCATATTAATCTCTTCCACCCATTTTTTTTTTATCATGTACCGTAATGTGGGGCTACTTTGAACAATTTTTCTACTTTTTCCCCCTCATATCTTCGCTTGTAACATGTACCTATGTGAAGTTACAAAAAACATTTTAGACAAAAAAAGTTTTGCTTGCAATTCTTTCTTTTGGTTTCTATCCAATTTCACTGGAGTTAGTTTGGTTGCCTACGCAGTCCTTAGAAATATTGTTCAAAATAACCCGGTGTTCCCCCCCCCCCTTTATTGGGGAACATATTTAAGGGAAAATACAGCAACAGAGCAAAAACTACAATCCTTAATACCTGCAGATTCCCAACATTATCATACGGTTGCTAAACATGGACACTCACAAAAAAGGTAAGCAGGAGGATAGAGACAACCCAAAATGCGATGGAAAGATCGATATTGAAGATAAAATTAGGAGATAAAGTAAAATGAACGGTAATTAGAAGGAAGCTCAAGGAAAATTTGAATATTTTGAAATCAGTGAAAAGATTGAAATGGGATTGGGCTGGACATGTGTCGAGCATGGGATGCGAAAGTTGAACAGCAAAAGCAATAAACTGGATAACATATGGAAAGAGAAGAGAAGGAACGCAGGGAACAAGGTGAGGAGATGATATCGAGAATGCTGGAAAACAAATTGTATCGTAGAGTGGCGTACGACCGGCTTACATGGGCCAGATTGAAGGAGGCTTATGCCCAATATAAAGGGCCAACTAATTTATTAAATAAATATAATATGAAATGGATTATATCACTTCGTCGTCCATGTAGTAGTGGCAGATGTCAGTCCACTCACCTCACTGCTCACAGGATTTGTTTGCAGTGTATCTCAGTTACCAAAGTAGTAACCTAACGAATCTTATTCAGCAGTGCCTGGTATACTTCATTAAGTTTCTATAACACACGCCATTAGAGCATTTGTTAAACTAACCCCTATACACAGCATTCAAAGTAGCTACAGGGATTCAAAGTAGCCCTAGGGATTCAACGTAGCCTCAGGATTCAAAGTAGCCCAGGGAGTTCGAAGTAGCGCCAGGAATTCAAAACAGCTCCGAGTTGGAGTATTATTTATAATTTGCGCACGACTGAAATGTCCTCAATGTCTGGAAACTTGAACGCATTCGTTAGCTTCTTCAAATTACACTTAACATGTTCTTCAACATCAGTATGCAGCTTAACAGCAAATAATTCCTTCTGTTCTCTCCTGATACCTTCAGCGTAAATAAATATGACAATGCAAAATTGTCCTGATTCGATTTCTTCATCCGTCAGTTTTGGCTCTGCATCCTACGTTTCCATCGCAAACTCTTCACGATCCAAATCAAAAAAACTTTTGATTGAGGTAGAATCATCCAGCAGTAAGGGGGAGTTTACCATAAGATGTCGCACTGCCGAAGATGGCGCACGGTAAATTTCTTGCAACTGGCAACACTGATATCAAAACTGACTACGCACCGACTTAGTACTTTCATGTTCTTGCCTTTTTAATGTAGAAACACCCACTCATAGGATTGCCTTGCTTTCCCCATAACGTCTTTTTGTTTTTGTATTTGTATTTTCACGAAAAGTAAGCGTGAGTATCTCATTATATGTTCAGAATCTTGTCTACATTCGAATGAATTTATCGGAATTCAAGTGTATCGCTGTTTATTAATAATTATTTAAATTTTGAAAAAATTTAACTCATCCTGAGATGGCGCAACCACAACCGCCAAAATGGAAGCTATGTAATGCTGAAAATGAATTAACCGAAGCAAAAAATACATTCGAACGAGGTAAAAGTTGAAGAAGTGTAGCTCGAGTACGTTTCCATAAGTTTTTACTTGAAATTTGAAGGTGCGTCATCTTAGGAACACATGTCATTGAACTTTTTTCACAATTCTAATTACTGAGGAGTGAGTTTAGAAATGAATGACACAAAACATTGAAAATATGTAGTGGATAGTCCAAGGAACCTTCCATCAAATTTTGATGAATTTTGGTCCCATACATTTGGAGTAATCGGCATTTAAAAAAGGGCGCCATCTTAGGAATCGGGTAGCGCTATCTTAGGAACACATAAAAAACGAGTTCAACGAAGTGAACGTTAAATAAGTGTAGCTCGAGTACATTTGTATCCTTTTTATTTGAAATTTGAAGGTCCGCCATCTTAGGAACACATGCCTGAAAATGGCGTATTTGACTTTGCTTCACAAATTTAATTACTGGGGGAAGAGTTTTGGATCTAATGACACAAAACTTCGGGAATAAGTAGTAGGTAGTCCAAGAAACCTTCCATCAAATTTTTATACATTTTGACCCGTACATTTGGAGAAATCGATATTTTAAAAAGGTGCGCCATCTTAGGAACACGTGTTTTAAGATGGCGCATTGGACGTTTCTTCACAGATTCAATCAGTGAAGGAAGAGTTTGGGAGCGAATGACACAAAACTTTGTGAAAGGGAAGGCAGTCCAAAGAAACTTCCATGAAATTTTGATAAATTTTGGCCCCATACATTTAGAGAAATCGAAATTTAAAATTAAAAAAAGGCGCCATCTTAGGACAGCCTCCCCTACTGTGTTGACATCTTCAGATTCAGAATCTTTTCGTGATACAGGAGAACATCGTGTAAGCTTGTAGATGGAGATAACTGAGCAGATGTAGAAGTTGTGATATCCTTAGATTCCAGATTAAGCTGAGGTAACGACCTCGTTCCAAGTGTAGTGTCTTTATACATAATGTTGGATTTAAGGAACGTGCGCCTCCAAGCAATTCTCAGAAAGCGCCCCCTTATTCTGTTTCCTCGTCTTTCTTTCTTTATTTTCCCTTTTCTTCTCGCTTTTCGTGTTTTCTTATTTTGAATTTCATTTTCTAAGCGCTCATTTCCCAGCCAGGCGCCCCGAGGCAATGACTCTTTGCGCGTTATGTAAATTTGCCGCTGATTACATATACTAAGTAGTGAAGTAACGGTATAGTTTCAGGAGGAGTAATGCCCGTAGGTATCGGATTAAGCTCCGGGGTATCTACCGGGCCAATAAGTTCAATAAAGTTCAATAATTTTAATAAATTTTAATATAGGTCCAATAAAAATTGAAAAATGAGGAATTATGAATTATTATTATTATTTTATTGAAGAAAGGGTCAGCTCTTGGAACCAGAAATCCCAACCTAACTTTCTTGGACTTCTTTTCTGTATCTCCAAAGTACTCAAGCATACTCTACGTAATTCCCATCTTTTTGTGGTCGTGGTAAAACATAAAAAGCCCGAGAAGAGTCCAATGTAAGTCCAATAAAAGTCCAATATTTTAATTTTCAAATTTGTTAGACACCCTGAGCTGATTGGATGATTCGAACGATGGGTCACAGAACTCAATGTACCAGGCACCCCGAGGCGATGGCTCTTTAGTCCTTTGTCCTTTGGTACCGGCTTAAGCTCATTGGATGATTCGAATTCATGATGGGTCTTAGAACTGGACGCAAAATTGGAATCTGCAAATACTAATTTCTTTTGCGGAAAAATTCTTGTGTTTTAGATCGACGCATCAAATGCCATACCAATCAGGCAGCAACATTGTAGATGGCGATAGGAACTCCTTGATTTCGAAGAATGGCTTGATGTAGCGCCTTCTGATGATAACATTTGAACGCTCACGTCGAGGAGCTGCAGTCGATGTGAGGTACGAGACGGGGTAAGTTTACTATAATGCGTTTTATTTTGCCGTAGTAAGGTTGGCAGTAGCTAAATAAACTTCAGCATCGTCCATGAATATAGGAATGGAATTCTCAACAGTATAGGGCCGGTATGCTGAATGATATGCTCGATGACCTTGTTGAAATAGTTCGGCAGTTATCTATCTTGTTCTTGAGGCTAATTCAAGAGTACTTCGTCGTCGTCCGGCCTCGTTCTCGAAGATCCGCGCATCACCTTCGCTCTCTATGTATCCTCTGGTGACTCATCAGGCCAATCCGCGATCCTATCATCCGCCCACAGTTGGGGCATCTGACGGGAGAGCTTGCTGTGGTTCTGGTCCGGTGTTGCCGATTGAAGACTTCGCCGTTTTGGTAAATTGCCGTTTTCCATATTGTTCGGTCCTCGCATAGCTCCTCCCAGTTATGGTCCACGCATAGCTCCTCCCAGTTACGGTCCACGCATAGCTCCTCCCAGTTACGGTCGGTTACATGAATCACATCCTTATATCGTTTGATCTGACCACCTTGCATCCTCCGGCCTTGGCCCAAGTCTGGTATCCTCCATTCTCCGGACATGCCCTATCCAGCGAAGTTGGTTCCTGGCCAGCATGCGCTCAATCGGGTCGCGATTTGCCCGCTCCAGCACTTTTGTATTTGACACGTAGTCCTGCCACATAATTCGTAGGATATTTCTCAGTTGCAGTTGGTGAAACTCCTCGAGGGGCTTGACATGTTTTCGGTATAATATCCGACATTCGCTACCATATAGCAGGGTAGGTAGCACTACCGCTTTATAGACTACAATTTTCGTTTCTATTTTGAGGTCATTATTACTATCAAGCACTCGGCGTTTCAGCTTGAACACAGCATTCTCAGCATTTTTAAATCTCTGGTTGATTTCTGAGTCCAAGTTGCAGCGGTTGGCTACCCAAGTAAGTGCTACGGTGTACCCAACTACCATTCTTTTCTAGTATCTGATCCAAAAAAGTACCCGGGGGTAAAAACGATCCGCTTGCAGATGTAATACTGCAGGTCGTTACAGAGTCCAGCCCCTTTCAAAAGTTCTCGGGGTGTAATTTTGGCAGTATTTGCTTTAGCGCTGCTGCGTTGGTGGAAGATTGAGAGAGCGTTGGTTCGTCGTATCTCTAAATTATTCGTAGAAATTTGTGACCGAAGATACGGATGTTTTTCATTATTTTGCGATCTATCCACACGACTAACGTACTGTGTAAATCTGTACACGTGGCTACGGTGTTTCTTCATCCGTATTGAGAGTTTTGCTGGCTTTGAAGTGTATATCTACGTTAGCTAAATTATAAGCCAGTGAAGCAAGTTTTAAGTAGCAGAGATATACATGTACAGAAACTAGATATATTTGTATATTCGAGCGAAGTATATAAAGTTTCAGATTACTGCGGGCCTACTCGCAGCATCGGACTTTGGCGTAAATTCCTAACTCGAAGGGGTTGGTATAAAGAAAATTAAATTCGCAAATAGATATCCCGAAAGCGTTTGCTTTTCCGCTTGCTCGAGCAAAGCGTAGAATATAAACCGCCATCATCGCAGAAATATTGTTTTAGCCGAACCACGTAGCTTATATGGCGCTCAACTTGGTGACTCGACTATATTCCGACAAAGTTTCTTGCCGAGCGCTATACATATAACAACTAACGTTGAAAAAAATAAAAAACGTTTGATAAACAGCTGAATCTTGTTGAAAATTGTTTATAGTGGTTCCCTGCAAAATTCTACCTCTTACCCTTGTGCTAAATTTGGATGTTTGAACCCTTTTCCCTTCTTCCAAAAAAGCCCCGGAATTTTGAAAAGTATTACAGATGTGACAGAAAGTTTCAAACCAGCTTTGTTCTCCTCTGGAATCGCTATATAACAATGCTCATTACCATTTTTTTCGTATCAACCTCTAACCGTCGTTAGGGTGGATCAAAAATTGCAATTATTAGACTGAACTGGAACACAGGCCTTATGGAGGAAAACGTCATTTTTTGGCTCATTTTCTCCCTGTACAACAGGGTGGGAATTGAAACGAGCCGAATTTTCGCGGGTTTCGTTTCTTTACCTTTCTATCCTCCCATCCCAATAAATTTTTCGCCCTCCCTTGCTCTCACCCATCGAGAACTTTTTCGAACGCAGCGATCCCGAAAATCCCCATTCTGATACCTCGTTCAATTTGTTGACCAACGTCAACTTAGTCTATTTGAAGGACTTAAAATTTGGATTTTGGGGCCCAAATCGAAGTCGTCTGAAAAATCTGATAAAATCTAGAAAACCTATATGTGATGTGAAATAGGAAAACCGACCTTACGTCAGAAAATTCAAATTTGGGTTTTTGACATAAATTTGTGGGAACTGCATCTTTCGTATCAGAACAGTATTACTTCGTAAAAGTGATTATAGATAGCGCTGGAGTCGGAGTTTCTCAACACTGAACTTGAAAAAAAAAATGGAATATGAAAACCAACCTGATGTTAAATGCATTATTTACGCGAAATTTTGTTTTGTGGCTAAGGTCGGGTTTCTTATTCCACCGGTAAAGGATGGAGTCAACCACATCTTTCCAAAACGAGGTGATAGTGATGACGGGGAGACTATCACGGTGCTACAGCAGAGGAAACGACGATTCGAACGATCCCACTCCAGCCCCCTCCAGACACAAACAAGGCAGGAAGGTACCGCGAAATCTTTAAACGCATGTTTCCCAAAATTCCGTTTTCTGATGTAAGGTTGGGTTTCTTATTCCACATCACATATTCTGTTACTTTCTTTAATTTTCTTTGCAAATTCAAATTCGCCCCTCAAAAGGATAAAAGGCAAAGACGGGCAAAAATTGAGGTCGGATCGAAAATCTAAATGCATTTTCAAGTTTAACGACTCGAATTACCTCAGTTTTGCTATCTTTCTTAGTATGTTTCTATCGAAAATTTCAAAGTTGGTGACACGTTCCAGCCCCTCAACCTTTGCGGGAGGGAATATTTTTTCACTCTGGACTAAACTAGACCTTAGTCTTAAAAATACCCGTTTGTCTCATCTTAATCCAACTTCGCAATCAGTCAGTCAGTCAGGTGCCATATCCGTTGCCGGATGTTGGTGGTTGCGGTTTTTGACGTGCGACTTTTCTGAACAGGGTCAGTAGGGTTAGTAGGGGTAGTTTGCCCATGCTTTCCCCCACGGGTTGTTGCGTTAGAGTTTTCCGTTTCTGTACCGGAGAATGTGCAGCCACAGTTCACTTACTAGCCATGTGTTTGCACGACAGTGTCCCCGACGTCCACACGACTGTCTCAGTCTTTCAGATCTGGTAGTAACACAGCCCTGTGATTGTGATGCCTTGTTCGTTCAAACTGGTTGGGTTACAGGATGCGTGATCTTTCCACCTCGATTGATACTGTACTCGTTGTGTTCGCTAGGATGATAGTGAGGGATATTCGAATATCACTAGCTTTCCGACATTGGTTGGACTCGAATCCGAGACGCAAGGATTGCGAAACCGGCGCGTTAATTACTCGGTTACATTCGCAATAAATGAAAAAAGTAGAGTACGAATCAATCTGTGAAACACCTTGTATAAACATCCACATCCCAAGATAGCCAACGTTTGCATCACCACTCTGAGGTCAACTTACAGTCGGAAAGTGTGATCATTTTGGAAAAGTTTCTATGAGATTGCCAACGTACCTGTTGTCGCTTCAAAGTCACATTATGGTCGGTCAGGTTTGTCCATTTTGAAAAGTTTTTATTTACGAGAAATTTGCAGTGCGCCATCTCAGAGTGTGCGCCATCTTAGGACACGCCTCCCCTATAGAAACTTAGCAACATTTTTCATTCGAAAAACTTGGAATCACAATTACAGTCAATCAGATTTTATGAAACCTTCTCCCGAAAAATTATGGTTTTTTGAGCTTTGACTTCTTTGCATATGAGGAGCGATTTGGACTGCTATTTACAAACTTGGCTTTTGCCAACCCAACGAGATGACCTGTGAAGAGGTCAGCTAGCATAAACGCATAAACATATTACATAAGTAGAGGAAGATAAAGTGTAGGAGAAATCCCCGCTCTCCGCTGCTAGATGTGTTTTTTGGTAGCGAATTGTGAAGTGAGAATGTACTACAGTATCAGTAATTGGGAGATGAGTAATTTGAATGATTTTTGGAAATTCGCAGAGGTCAATTAAAATTAACATTCTTTAAAGAAAATACAAATAAAAGCTCATTCGTCCATAGTCTTCGTATAGTCTCATCTTGTAACGAAGATTACCGTATTTAATGCAGTTATCTGTCAATTTTCTGATTTTTTGTTTGTCTTTAGTTTCTGTTGTATTTAAAAAAAAAAAAAATAGAAAAATCTTGTAAATTTTTAGGAATTCTGTACATCTTGTCTCTGAAATCTGAAATCTCTCCAGACCCCATTTTATCAACTCGCTGAATAGTGAATGCTTTTTTGGTGTATGTGGAGAGGACGATGCTATTGGCCGGATTTTTTCGAATTTTGTTTTGCGAGTGCATGCGAGACGACGCGACACCGACACTGGCGCGACCCAGCGGTCTCCCGTAAATTCTGCAATTTACAGTCGCCTCGGATTCGAGTTTAGGTGCGAAATTATCGTGTATAGCGCTTTCATTTGCATTTTTATGCTAAATACGCTACCTATAATTTGAACATGGCGAAACGAACAAAAAGAAAACAACTGCAGAAAGATTACACGTGTAAAAAAATATATTTGATGTTACTGTGTGGGGATACTAGTTTGAGTTATCCTATTTTTACTGACCCATAAATGCTTGAAAGTTCGGATGTTGACGTGCAAACGGCGTACGTGCGACAGGTCTCCCAAATCAACATGGTCGTATCGACGTGTGGTGTACAAGTGGGTTCTGGATCCGTTCTCTTGTGGCACCATAAGAATGGAAGTAATAGAAATTCAATAATAACCATCCATATCCAGAAACATAGTCCAGAAATTCTTTATATCACTTATCATCTCACACAATAAAAGAGTACTGTAATGTCGAGAGAGGGTCCAAAGCTTGCAGTCGTTGAAAATGAATGGGCCATTAGTGAATAATGTGTACGGGCCTATGTCCGTTGAAAAGCAGTTATGAATGTTTTCGATAATTTTTTACTTTCTTTTCGAAAATGTATCCGTTCACTAGTATAAGTTTTTTTGTTTTTTTTTTTCCTGACAAAACGTTTTTGGGTATCGACTCATCATCAGAGTCTATGCTGTTAAGTCTGAAGGGTTACATTTTACACACTATATGGTTAATGTAGTATGTAGTTCGTGTCCTCTGATTAGTGCTTGGGCCAGTCTCAGTTCAGTAACACTGGCCTGTCTGTTTCAATTGGTAGTTCGTATTGACAAAGTGTGCCAATCCCGGTTTACTTTTCTGTTATTAGTGTAGAATAAGAGAACATGAAAGATCACAGACTCTAAAATATGACAAATAACTTTGAAAAGTACTCCAATGACCATGAACATAGCAACAATATGACCAGCAAATATGAAATACTTGCAATACAGAACCACACAAAAAAGAGACATAACAAAAATAAACACAATTACCAACTTTCAACAGTAACCATTCTTTGCTTGGTCCTACATATGGACAAAATAACGCAAAGTTTCTTTACTAAATTTTGGCGCTGATTTCAAATCCGACCTTGAAATTTCCATTAAGTTTCATTTTCACGCTGAAAATACCATTAGTAAAAAGTGACATCCTATCGTAATAAGAAGTAGGTATTATAGAAATACATACGTTATTAAGGGATCAGTATTTCTCAAGCCACTGCATAAGAATCCCTTTTCACCTCATCCTTATTCTCTTGTTTCAATCTTACTCATTGGTTGATAAGTAAGTTGGTAGTCTGATGAGTTCAAAGTGAAAATATTTCTTATGTTCAGAACCCATTAACATCTTTCAACTTGGTCAGTTCCCGGCTGCAATATTCAGTTCTACTGGTTGAGAGAAACTAATGCGACTAACGCTTCTGTGGTTCCTTTGAATACTACCAGATGCAAATCAAAAATACCAAAATATTTGAGGTCCTACCGACTGCGCCAAGTTGTTAGGATTCTTGAATTTTAGAAATTTGTGGGAAATTAACACAAAAAGTGCCTTTTTGGAACCCAGTAAGGCCGATAAATTACTCTAATTCTTCCTTCTTACCGATGCTGCTGCTAGATAGGTGGATCATTCTCCAATAATGGTGATATTTCTCTTTTTGTTAGACTTTTTAACCCCTTATACATAGTTTATCTGTAATAGAGAATATCCAACTAGTTAACAGAACAGAAGCATGAAAATTAAGGGAGAGAGCCGACTTTTGTCCGCTACAAGAGGTATCTTGTCCATGGCAAAGGCACTGATACCCATGACTACAGACAAAACAGCTTCAAAAATTTCCTTTTCCAGGGAATTTTCGAAAATTGTGGCATCATATGAGCCAATAAATAGGAGCTAGCGCTTGGATTGTGTTCAGGGATCAAAACTGTACCTACTGCCATTTGTTATGCGGAAAAATGTAGAAGAGGCACATCTGTTTGCACCACTCAAAACCTGACCACAACAATGGACTGAAAACCGTGGTAACAAAAATCTACACCATCCCTCCTGGAAATGTGAAGTCACTGACAGCAAATTGAACTTCTCAACATGTAATTTTAAGATTTCTGAATAATATGTAGTACCGCTTCCAGTGGTGTAGCTAGGGGTTTCCCAAGGGGAGGGGAGCACAATAAGATTTTCAATGGAGAAAAGTCGAAAATTGCGGTATTTTTTAAAAATCACCGATATTAGAGGACTATGTAAAAATATTGGGGGGGGGGTGTCACGTGCCCCCCCCCCCCGTTACGCCACTGACCGCTTCATTAGGAAAAACAATTTGAAACGAGTATTTAAAAATATAATATAACAGGTACCTATTAAGAAGATAGACGCCTCCTTATGCTGGAGAAGCCTGCCTACATCCGAAAAGTAGCCCTCACACCTTTTTCATAGTCCTTTTGCGTCCCGTTTTTGCCCCTTGCTTCGAATCATGTCGTTCTCGTTTGTGTTTGCGCCCTGCGCTCTAATTGGTGGAAAAAGAAGCACTCTTTTGCCTCAAACCCCAGTTTTGGCTTTTTTGTGTGCTGAGGTTTTGTGACCCCCCCTTTTTTTTTGTCAGTTGGGGATGGAATCTGGATGAGTCATAGCCTAGCCTCAGTGAGTCTTAATAGAGTCAAAAAGGCTAGGAGTCAGCACGAGTCTCATCAGAGTCTAACAAGGCTTAACAAGTCTGAAGGAGTCTGATTGAGTTCTAGCGGAATCTGATAGTCCTTACGAAAAGTAGGAAACATATTATCTGAATGCGTTTTTTAGAGTGTGAGTAATCTTCACCCTTTTGCTCCCAACAGGACATTATTTGTCCCAACGGTTCTTGAAAAATTTTACTGGGTCAAATATACGTTGAAAACAGTGCTAGTTGTATCCAATTAGTAGAATACCTACAGAAGCACATCTTAGCTCACTCATGTCTCGGTAGATGGCGTGGTTGTTTCGGAAATAATTTTTTTGACTCTCATTACTCTCCCAGTGGGACATATGTGTACACTCTCCCAGGTCCACTGGTGGCCAAGGGGAAGTGAAAAATTCTTCGACACCGGATTCGTATTATGGGGAAAAGCTATTCAACAATTTCCAGTAAAAAATAATAGTTCAAATTGAAAAAAAAAAAAAATGGAGCGAAAGGGTTAAGGCTGCATTCTGGCCAAAAAATTCCAATACCTTTGCAAAATAAGACCTAAATCTACATAGGTGCTTTTTCCTCTGCATTTCTGAACAGGACAAGTTGTGCACTCACCTCCACGTTTTCAGTTCCGCGGCTTATTCAGACTTTGAAGAATAGTTATCTGGATGTATATTGTAAGTCTTGACTGTAGTTCGGTCCGCTTCCTCGTGGTACACTCTGGATGACGCTAAGTGGATTGGGACGCAATGGAACCATGAGCCTGGACGCAGTCAAACTCTACATCGGGCCGCAATGAAACCATTCATGTTCTTCAATAAGCTATCTCCCCTTACTGGCCCGGACGCAATCGGGCGACGCCCCTTTATGCTTTTGCCGTTCAGAAGATGATAATTGCCCTGCCTGATGAATTGGATCGATGGAATTGGTTGCGGATGTTATTGTGTAACCTAAAATACACCCCCCCCCCCAGGGAAAAAATTGAAGAATGAAAAATAGGGTTCAAAAATTGCTAGTAACACAATATTCTCAATTCCTTCAGAATGACCCTTTTACGCATTTTATTCGCTCGAATCACCTAATCAGAATATTGGCTGTGGTGGTTTCAAAGGCAATAAAATTCGATTTTGATATCGGTTTAGCTATAAATTCTAATTGGGGTATCTTGGAGGTGACGGGCTCGCAAATTCTTATGAAATGTATTACAGATGTTTTCTGAGGGTTTGTAAAGATCGCTGAACTTATCCCTGATAACGATTTTCCCCTAATTTGTAAACGGTGGCCCCTGCGAGGAGGAGGGTTTCAAAGTTTTATAAAATGCAATAAAAACGACCTCAAAAATGAACTCAGCCTTCTGAATAATATACCACTTTATTGGGAGAAAACAAATTATAGCAGGTATTGAGGCAAGGTAGTAACGTTCATGACAATGGACACCTCTCTATGCTTTTTCCATTCAGTAGATAGTAATTGTCCTGTATGATAAATTGGATTGGTGGAATTTGTTGCGGATGTTATTGTGCAACTCAAAATAACACCCCCACCCCTTCGCCCCTCCCCATCAGGTAAGGTTAATAATTTCTTTTCATGAATGAATGCATGAAGAGCATGCTCACCGTTGTACTGGGCAATATCCTCATCGTGCATTATATCAGCATCATAAATTCCCGATGCGCAGTCAGTTACCCTCCAGTTACCCATTTGCAACCCTCAGTTGCCCTCAGATTACCCAGAAACCCATCAGTTACCCTTGGTTCACCTTTAGTTACCTGGGTAACTGGTGGGATTTTGCGTATCGGGTTGTAGTGAGATGAAAATTTAGGAAAGCGTAGAAAGTACACTCTTCTTGTACATTCTATCATGATCAAGTTTGTGAAGTTAGGTCCAAGGACCTTTCGTCCATTTTTCTTGGTGTTTCCGGCTGATGTCTGCCTCAATTGTTACAAGGAATGCTGGAAGCAGTAAAGGAGAGGAGAGGTTAGGTATATGGAAATATGGTGTGTGGAAAAGTTGTTTGCACCAGATGAGGAGGGAGATTTGGTTGTGTGCAGAAAGTAGAATGGTCTGTAGTGGTTGATATGCATGAGTTCTTGTAGCATTTTGGTGTAATATTTAAACTACAGCAGATTTCAATGATACCGGAACGGTAGGACAGTAGTCTCTGCATATAAGCTTGATACGGGGTTTGTGCAGAGTTCATCTGTGCTCATTCTGAGAGCCTTGTTTTGTATCGGGTCAAGTTTTTTGATCTGACTTCTTGTCACTGAACCATGTGCTACACATTCGTAGTCCGGCATTGATACGTGTGAGCCGTACAGGCGCCCCAGATTCTGCCGTTGGTTGTCTTCAGTTGATTCTCTCGTTGATACATCGCTGCTTCAGGATTCTTTTATCCCTACCTGTGTTCTTCGGGATGACTAGTTTAGCTTCCACCGTCTTGAACATTTTAGTTATGATTGGCTTCTTTTCAGGCTCATTTTGACCGACAAAACTCTACTTTGACCGGTTAGGCCGCGCAAACTAGTTGTAGAAAAATGTTTCAATCGGTACCCTCCGGTCAGCATGTATCACACTGATGTCGGAAGTGAGCATTTCACGCTTTCCTCGGATAATTTAAACGCGGCATCTCACTCCGGGCGATGGTATCGTCGCTCGGCGCGAATATTACTTCTGGTGTCCGCTCGTTACAGTTGGAGGAAGCAAAACCGCGTGAACGGCCGCAAATGCGGCGCCTTCTTCGAGGTTTTCTCTACCGAGTGCAACAGAGACATCCGCGTGTAACCGGCGGTGGTGAAGTCGATTTACGATAATTTTCATTTTAATAAATTCAATCGGCCGTCAGCCATATCGCATGTGTGTCCAGCGAACGCGTGCATAAAATATTCAAAATAATAAAAATCGCAGCCACGAGGTACGGGAGTAAGTTAAACGCGTAGTCGATTCGTACACAATTTTTTCCTCGGTGCCGTCTTTTTTTTTTCCTTCTCTCTTTTTTTTTTTATTCTTATCATCAGCTCATGTATGTAAAAACACGAAGAAAAAAAAATCGTGTTCTTATGAATAATGCATTCGACGTGCAACTGACCGTACCGCGTGTAGCGCAAACGTTATGTGCGCGCCTACCTGCGAAGAGTCTTGCGGTTTTGACGAAACGCGAGGTACGCGTATCTACACGAATAAAGACAAGAAAAATCATAAGTAGGAAATGTCCTTGTTGCTGCGCTAAAATATGGTTAAAGAGATACGGCGAGAAGGAGAAGAAGATAATTCAAAATTTTGACATAAATGGTCTTTTCGTGTTTTATGTACGAGGGCACGAGTGCGCGCCGGTAATTATTACAAACCGGTTGGGTCGCGTTCGAGGCACACAAAGTATCAAGAAACCGCAGCACCGACTCTTTCGGACTTCATCGAATACAATTTTTTTTTTTTTTAATTTTGCTGTTTTAGTTTCTTCATTTTCTTTGTTTACATGTGTTATTTCACGTCAAACCGCATCGCAGCTGGTATTAGCGAATAATTTATGCATTCGGCTAAAACATTTTTGGTGTACGATTGCGTTCCTGTGGAGGTTTTTCGACAGTTCAAATGTCGAACGCAAGGTGCGTTTCCTGTTGGTTGCATTTTTGAAAGCGATGTCACTGAAAAAAAATTTGTCCGCCGACGTCGTGGCTGAGCGGAACTAGCTCGTTGAGGTGCTTCCTGGTGTAATTTCTTTCGCCGAATATTATGTACTCGAACTGCTGATTTTATCAATTGCGAGTTCACAGTGGGGTTCGTTGGTGGTGACAGTATTCCTTACTCGTCAGATGTGGTCGTGTTTCGAGGAAGGGGACTCTATCCAGATTAGTCGGAACACACTGGTATGCAATGGGAATCACGGAAGGCTGGTCAAGCGAAGGAGATCCTCAACATCGCGTATGCTCATTCGAAATTACGGAGTCCAGCTTGTCCGGTGATAGAGAGTTCGACTCCGCGGCCACTGCGCATAGTTCGTGTAATCGAACTCCGCATCATCGGACTAGTTGGGCTCCAACATTTCGAATGAGCATACCTAATGTTTACTTGTCCTTGGTCAAATTAGAGTACTAGTGAAGCCAGGACCAGCTCACTCATGACTATCTCGATTGGGCAGGCACAGCGAGTCGACGAGAATTTTCAAAGTTCATTGGTTCATTTTATTATACAGATAACAACGAGAAGATCCTAAGCATAAGCGGGGAGTCGTGGAGAGACCTCACGAGTATCCGGATAATATTGTAACGTAATTCGCACCGAAAAACGCACGAAAAACACGTACTAAGAACTTTATTCCACACAAACACAAACGGTAGCTAATTCGCTTTGTAAAACGCACAGTTATCGCAAATAAAACTAGACTATCCGGCGACGGCCAGCGTCCTTTATATATCCCGGCGTTATCGGTGTAACTCCTTATCACTTTTGATATCGAACTGCTATTCTGCTGCTCGAAACGTGTCGATCTTTCTTCGCTTATCTCGAACGTTCGGGATTATTCGCCACACTGCCCCTCCTTAAGCCTAGACGTCCCGGCCAGGCTCCAGATCTTCTTCATGGTCACCATGCCAGACTGCCAAACGATCAAGGTGCACGCGACTTTGGCTCGTCCACCACCAAGCTTCCGAATCCAGTATACAACATCGTTGATCCCCTTGAGTACAATGTATGGTCCTTCCCAATGCCTCTGTAGCTTCGGGTTCCGTCCTCTCTTTTGTTGCGGATTGTAAAACCAGACACGGTCCCCAGCCTGGTTGGCTTTGATGTTGTAGCAAGTCTTCATCCGGTTGCTGGAAATTCGCAAGTGATTTCGGACCATGCAAGGAGTAGAGTCGAGCTTTTCTCTCAGTTGGCTAACAAACTCGTCCACCAGTTGCGGCTGTTGAGGTGGAGTTCCAAAATCCAGATCGCACGGTAATTGTAACTCCCGACCAAAGACGACCTTTGCGAGAGTGTGCTGCGTACTTTCATGGACAGCTGATCTGTAGGCCAACAGAAACAACGGAATGTGTTGGTCCCAGTCTCTTTGATGCTTGACAACTGTGCGGTTGAATCGCTCAACCATGCCGTCGGATTGCTGATGCAGCGGAGTAGTTCTCGTCTTTCGAATTCCCAGAAACTGACATACTTCTTCGAATAACTTGAAGTTCCTCCCCTGGTCTGTATGTAGCTCTAATAGGACACCATAACGTGTGATCCGATTCTCCATCAGCGTCCTGGCCACTACCTCAGCGTCCTGTGTTGGCATCGGGTTTACTGAAGTAATCGCGGACACACAACACATACCGGTTTCCAGCATCCGAGGGCAGGAATGGTCCTGCAATATCCATTGCGACCTGCTCGAATGGGTATCCAACGTTGTACTTCTGCATCCTACTGCGGGACCGAGTTTGTGGCCCTTTCATTGCTGCACAAGTGGTGCAGTGGTGGCACCAATCTTCCATATCTTCCTTGTACATCGGCCAGTAGAAGCGCTCTCGAATCTTCGCTAGGGTTTTTGTGGTGCCCAGATGCCCTCCGGAAACTTGGTCATGTACTCCACGTCGAATTTCCAGAACCTTCTTCCGTGGAATGATGGTCTGCATTCGCACTGTTGTGCCATCTTCCGACTCCCAAGCGCGCACCAGAAGGCTGTCACTAATGCTCAGCGAGTCCCACTGAGCCCACAGAGCTTTCAACTCTCGTGACTGATCCGAAATTTCCTGCCACGGTGGTCTTTCACCTGCTTGCTTGGCCCATAGAATCCGACCAACGACTTCATCCTCCAGCTGATCTTTCTTCAGCGCATCACTAGACTGCAGCGATACCCGCTTAACGGATGCAAGTTCCTTCTTCTCCAGTCATTGACAAAACCAACAGTCTGCAGGGCACGGTCGCCTCGACAATCCGTCCGCATTTCCATGGCTTTCACCTTTCCGGAACTGTATTTCACAGGAATACTCCTGTAGCTGCTGAAAACACCTTGCGATCTGTCCTTCGGGATATTTGAAGGACAGGAGCCACTGTAATGCCGAATGGTCAGTCTGGAGAATAAATTTCTGGCCATACAGATACTTTTGAAATTGGCGCAAAGTTTTGACCACAGGGAGGAGCTCTCTCCTAGTGACATAGTAGTTCTACTCAGGCCGCAAAAGAGACTTGCTGTAGTAAGCAATGAAGCGCTCATTCCCATCTTCCAGCTGGGCGAGTTCACCTCCAGTGGTGTCCACAATGAATGGCTGCTCCGGCTTTGGAAACGCCAAGACAGGAGCTGTACACAACAGCTTCTTCAATTTCTCAAAGGCTTCTGTGCACTTGTCTGTCCGGACAAATTCCCGGCGATCTTCTGTTAGCTGATGCAGTGGACGGGCAATACCGGCAAAGTCTCGGATGTACCTTTGGTAGTAGGAACAGAATCTAAGAAAGCTCCTAGTCTGACGCTTGTCCACTGGAACTGGCCACTTTTCCACTGCAGATAGCTTATCTGGGTCTGTCCGGATTCCTTCCTCGGAGATGACGTGGCCCAAAAATCGTACCTCTTTGTGGGCCAGGGAACACTTCTTGAGTGACAGCTTCAACCCGGCACTCTGGAACCTGGAGAATACCTGTCTAACCTTATGTAGGTATTGCTGCAGGGTAGATTCTCCGAAGATTACCACATCATTAAGGTACACTAGGCAGATCTTGCCTAGTAGACCTCGCAGGACTGTCTTCATCAAACGCTTGAATGTAGCTGGCGCATTACACAGTCCAAAGGGCATCACTGTGTACTGCCAGAGTCCGGAACCAGTTGAGAACGCTGTCTTCTCTTTATCCTCTGGATGGAGGACTACTTGGTGATAACCACTCTTCAAATTCACTGTTGTATACCACTCGCTTCCACCTAGTAGATCCAGTGTGTCGTCGATCTGTCTCCTTATCGCTTTCGATATCAAACTTCTATTCTGCTGCTTGAAACGTGTTGATCTCTCTTCACTTATCTCGAACGTTCGGGATTATTCGCCACAATATTAAATTAATTTCATTTCAGCCATGTTACAGGTTCGTTAGGCTTAATTTACAGTTTTGCATCTTACTATTGTCGGTAGTGTGTATATAAAAATGAGAAAAAAATGAAAAAATAACATAATATAATCTGGAAAAAAAAAACATAACTTAGTCCTAAACGACTTGGGGCATAGGTCTCCCTACCCGTCTCCATGCCCCTGTGTTTCTGGCGTCCCTTCCCCAAGCTACCCCTGCTATCTGTACAATTTCGTCTTTCCACCTCTTTTTCGGTCTCCCTACCTTCCTTTTGCAAGCTCTAGGTTGCCATTCCATAACTCTCCTTTCCCACCTTCCTTCCCCCCTTCTGGCAATATGACCGGCGTAGTCCATCTTGAGCTTTTTGATTCTATACCTTCAGTCAGTCATCTGTGTTTTCCTTCTGACCCTTATGTTGCTCCACCTTTCAGCTTTTCTTATTACGATTATAAATCTCTCAATCGCTATTTGGGTCCTCGCCCCCCCCCCTCCTAGCTGAGTTTCTGTCAGGGCTCAGGTTTATGAGTCGTATGTTAACACTGCCATCGTGTTGCTCTCAAAAAATTTTCTTTTCAACTCTAGTGGCATGGTACTTTTGTAGATACTTTTCAACCCCCAGAAGCTTTTCCAAGCTTTTGTTTTCCTTACACTTAGTTCTTTGCCGAGGCTGTCATCAGATGAGAGAATTTTTCCGAGATAGACTGCTTCTTCCTTCCGTTCCACTACGTCGCCGTTTATCGTAAAACTTGTGCAGTCCTTGTCATTAGATAACAGTACTGTTTTCTTGGTGTTTATAAGAAGCCCTGCTGACTCACTTGCAACCCTTAGCTCCTCTGCCATTGTCTGGATTTTCTTGGCACTGTGGGCGAAGAGCACGA
Organism: Acanthococcus lagerstroemiae; assembly: GCA_031841125.1. Classification (NCBI taxonomy): domain Eukaryota; kingdom Metazoa; phylum Arthropoda; class Insecta; order Hemiptera; family Eriococcidae; genus Acanthococcus; species Acanthococcus lagerstroemiae. The sequence continues at coordinate 46,434,793 of CM063111.1, read as the reverse complement.
CGTCGTCCGCAAACCGGAGGTTACTCAAGTATCTCCCATCTGTCTTCACCCCCTTCTCTTCACAATTCAGCTTGCTGAAAGTCTCTTCGAGGATACAGTTGAAGAGATTAGAGGACAGCGGGTCGCCTTGTTTAACGCCGCGCTTAATTTTGAATTCCCCCCCCCTCACCTCTCATCTGGTTTAACCCTAGTTTAATCGAAGTCTTGGTTTAAATTCGGATTACATACGTAATTTGGTAAAACCAGCCCTTAATGTTCCAAATGGTCTGAAACAAAATACTTGATTTGTCGCTGCCTTACCTGCGGGGGCACTGTGAGCAGACTGGAAGATGAAGGTTATAGCCAGAAACAACATCCTACGAAAGCTCTCCTCCTCTAAATGAGACGCAAGACTTGAAATGTTGAAGCAGGCCTGACCCTTGGTTTCGCGGCAGTTGAATGAGGTTGTGCTGTGTGGAGAAGATCAGCCTATGCAAAACTTGTCGACACAACCGTCAATGAGACTTGCCGCTTCATATACAGATGCCTCAAGCGATTTTACCTGGCTTGTGGAATTGCTCCTCCTTGCATCCATAGATGCATCCTTGTCGACTGCAAGCGAACACGTTCAGAAAATGACCCAAAACACCCGATGTTAGGACAGCCAATGGAAAGGCCTCGTCTGAAGTCGCATAAAAGCTTTCTGGCATCCGCTGAGCCATTACAAGCCCCAAAGAATGGACAGATGGAGGGCAGTGGCAGAAAAGGAACCATACGAAGGCGTAAGAACTATAAGACGTTTACGATGGACTCAGTAACGTACTCTCAATAGACTGCGGAGTGGCTGCACAAGGACTGCAGGAAACCTGGTTAAATGGAGCCTTGCTGAAAATGAAGACTACCTCTAGGATCAAAGCCATCTTCTAAAGTGTCCCCGCCTACAAAAGGAGTGGATGCAGTGGGACTGTGGGATTACCATACCAGCGACGAGATCATACAACTAGTGGAGTACACGGATGAACGCGTGTGACGATGTCATGATACGAAAGAAGGAGATGACCAGTTTATTACCATTGAGTGCATATATGACGGCGTAAAAATGCAATCCTGTATTTAAGCTGGAAACTTGTTCTATGCATGAGCAGCCCCCCCCCCTTCCCGAGAGCCTAACTGAATACGTTTGGAAATGTTCGCTGTTACAAAATGTTGAATTATCGTTATGTCGGTGGCGCGAGGCAGGCTGAACGATTGTTTTTTCAGCTAACAACGGCTACACGATTGCATATCAGCTCCTGCGTCTCAGTTCGGGAAACATGCGACTTTACTAGTCCGGCACTGCGAGGAAGAGGGTCGGAAAACAGTTTCAGACAGAAATATTATTTTCGGTAAAATTTACGATTTTCCGTCGTTTTTCTTCTCGTACACATTCTCGATAGCGCACGGAATGTTACGTTCCCTCCCCCAACCGGAATATGTGATGTTTCCGCCGCACGATGGATGATTATTTCTAGCCTATTTCCAGTTTCATCAATAAAATATCATACAAAAGAAACGAAAAGGACGTTTTCGTAAAAATCAAGGTTTTCTAATGCATTTATAATGTAGTCGTTTCACTTAATGCGTATTTAATGAAAATTATCGCGTAGACGCGATTTCAAAAAGCTTCCATTATACGCCGATTTCGCGCACAGAAATTGGTAAATATTAAAAAGATTTTGGTAATAATATGGCGATAAGAGCAGGCTGTATACCCATAACCGAGTGCGCGTATATCTGCCATGGGAGAGAATACGCGGCTCTGGGCGCGAACTCGCTTTCCTCGCTCGGTGCTTCTCCGTCTCTCTGCCGCGACCGCGACCGCTCGCCAGGCCGGCCGGCGACAACAAAAGCGAGCAACGTTCACAGAAATAGCGAAGCGAACGTAAATTTGATTAACTTTTAATTGCTTCGTAATAATGAATTAGCTTCGGATGCGGCGTAAACTGTCCTACCTACTGGTCTTACGCTTACCTGTGTTGTTTTCGAACCAGCTTCGCCGCAACCGGTTCTCCATCGGTTTGACTCGTGAATCGTGACACAGAATCTGGTTTTCTTTTTGTTGCTTCTATTTTTGTCATCTAGTCGGCGCGGCGCGGGCGCTCCTTCAGCGGTACCCTGTCGGGTAGGCGCAGCAGTTTTCATTCCTGGCGCTCTGTTACCATGTAGCAATTTGGGCGTGAAATGAAAACCGATGGATGTGTAAAAGACGGGGACTCAGTACCGGAGCCGGTGTCTACTAGTCGACCGTTTCTCAGGGGAGCTAGTGCCGTAAAAAATTATTCTTTGGGTAATTCCTTGGAAATAGCAATATTTTAAGTGAGTTTGTAATACCTTCTCCTGGCTGAGAGATGATGGACATCCCCCCCCCCCAAAAAAAAAAAGTCTATTAGAGTATCGTGTCAGTGACAATTTTCAGTCATTCAAGAGCTCAGGAGCCCCCCTCTTATCTTCCAGAATGGCCACCTAAAGCTCAATCCTCCACCGTCGTGGCTGTGAATAGTCTCATTTTTTAACCTTCAATATCCTAAAAACTATATTAAACTGCCTTTTTGGACAAATTATAATGAGAATAGTATTAATCTAAAGATTCGGAAGTAAAGAGTTGATGTGCTTTATGCCAATGTCAAACACCCCTGTCGTCGTCTAAAAGGGGAATTTTGCAGCGTGTCTACCACTCCCGGAAATCCCGAAAAACCCTGAAATATCCCAATATTGGAAATTCCTCCCAAAATCCCTGAATCTACCGAATTTAAAAGAGAACTTACCCCCTAAATATTCAAAAGTTATTGAAAAAACTAACTAACTTGGATTGTTGTGCTTCGAATCGCGCGCGTGCTAAGTTTTCACATAAATACTGTTCTGTTTGATGGCTTGAAAATATAATTGTGTTGCAGCGAGCTACTGAAATTTTAAAGCCATTAAAAACTTACATCAGTTTGAAGATAATCCCCTGCTTCTCAGAATTACCTTGTTTGTAAAGTTCTGGAAGACAAATTCGTATTGGCAAAGATGCACTTTATGGTACCCATCTGTTTCTAAAGAACAACAATATTTTCTTACAATTTTTTAATCTGGTGATCCTATGTTTCCATTTTTGTGTTCCAAAATGTTGAAGTTGATACGAAATACTGGAGAAAGATTAAATAAAAATAAAAAGAGAACTAATAGCAGAATACACTAATAACAAAAACAGAGTGAAAATAAAATAATCGGAAATGCATGTCATCCGGAAGAAGATTAGATAAAACAAGAGAAAGATAAAAGTAAAGTCTAATCGTTATCAGTCTGGACTGTGCACAAAGCAGTCTCCATGTATCGGGGAAACAATCCAAGCCTTGGGGAGATTAAAAATGACAAAATGGAATCAAAATGGCTGACATCTAGCGGATGTTTTGTGAACCCTCATGGAGTGATCAATAAAGAAAAAATAAATAGATCGCGCGGGTCGGGCCGGCGACTGATAACGTACCTCTCATTTTTTGCTTCACCGCACTTCTATTAATTTTGCTATCTGACATATTAAATTTTTAATCGCAAGTTCGAATATGTAGCTCCCTACAGTTCAAATCTGAAGCATGTCCGTCATTTCTTAATTTTATAATGATTTTTTGAAAACCCCTTACTTCCCATTTACGGCAATGTTATTTCCGCCTGTGATCCCTCAACCTTTCATCAAGAAGTGCACATTAGCGCTCCTACCTTCCGTTCCACATCCCAATTACAACGGGTTCCTCACGCGCTCACGTATGTCATCAGGACACGCTCACTTCACGTGCCCCGAAGGAAAGGAGCCAAAATCATCAGTAAACTCATGACGAGTATTTAATACCTTTTACACTGCATGCAGATACATTGGTACATGGATATGTCTCATAGAAATTTATGGGCCGCACATTTGCAGCTGCACAGCAAAGATCAAGATCAATGGGCACATGGCTAGAAGGAAAAATAATCTCCGTGGAAATGTGGACCACTGACTAAATTGTGACCACAAAATAAGACATAAAATGACATAATTACCCATAATCTTCAAGCTCACAAGTCGCTGCAGGTTGCCTACCCGGCCCCTTCATTACTCAATTTTCCAGGAGTAGCCTACCCTCAGGTGGGGGTTCATGGTTGTGGAGGAAGCTCCTGAAGGGGGAGGAGAGCCCCTGAAAAATTGCAGGGGCAGATCAACTACTTTCAAGGACATAATCTGTTCTAACATAAAAGATCTCAAGTTTTAAGACATAACTGACATAATAAGACATAAAATGACATAAAATGATAAACTACTCATAATCTCCAAGATCTCAAGTCGCTGCGGGTTGCCTACCCTGCCCTTTAGTTGTTCAATAGGGGTAGCTTACCCTTAAGAGGGGGTTCATGGTTTAGGAGGGAGCTCCTGAAGGGGGAGGAGGGCCCCTGTAGGGGCGTGGGCTGTGGACGGAGATGAAGGCCCTGGGTAGGGCAGGAGTAAGAGGACCTGGTGGAGGAGAAAGTCCTTGGTGAGAGAGGGGACCTTGGAGAGAAATGGCTGTGGTGCGGGATGGGCGGGCGGCGGGGTGGGGTCTTGAGGGGGAAGGGCGCTTGGGAGAGGGGTGGTCATGGTTGTGAGAGCTCCTGAGTGGATGGTCAGGGATCTTCAAGGGGGTTGGAGGGCCATAGTGAGGACAGGGGCTCTGATGGGATATGAAGCCCTGGGTGTAGTGGTGGGTGAGAGGTCCTTGTGGCGGAGGAAATCCTTGGTAGGAGAGGGTGGCCATTGAGGAAGGAGGAGGTAGTGGTGGGTGAGGATCTTAGAGAGGCAGTAAAATTTTGGTAGATAAAGGCCTGGGGTGTAAGAAGTACTCATGGTAAAGGAGGGAGCTCCTAAAGGGGAGGAAAACCGCGTGGCGGTGGGGACTGTAGAGGGAGGTATAGACCTCAAGTGGGGAGGGGGTAATGGTGAGTAAGAGGTCCTGGTGGAGGAGGAAGTCCTTAGTGAGAGAGGCAGCCGTGAAGACTAATGAAGGCCATAGTGCGGAAGGTTCTGGTCCCGGGCAGGTGGTCTTGAAGGGGAGGGTTCTCGTGGGGGAGGGTTGGTCATGGTGGTGGAAGCTCCTGGTTGGAGGACCAGGGGATCTTCGTGGTGGTTGAGCGAGGAGGCCGTATGGCGATGGAGCCGCAGAAGGGGAAGGCTGTAGAGAGGGACTAAGGCCGCCATTGGGAAGGTCGTAGTGATGGGTGAAGAGGTCTTGGTAAGGGGTGTGGTACGTGACCGAAAATGAAGGCCACAGTCGTGTGGGGTGGTCGAAGGACGTGGTCCTAATGCAGAGGGTGATCAGGGGAGACTAGGTGGAGGACTATGGCCATTGTGGGGAGGAGTTTGTGGCTGAGGAGAGTTGCGACTGTTGAGGTGTGACCGTGGAGGCGAAGAGCAACCATGCTCAACAACGGGGTCGTGGTGGTGGAGAAGGAGGCTCGTGATGAAGAAAGGATGGAAGGGGGTTCATGTTGGAAGATTGAGGACCGCTGATAAAGGGGGAGCAAAAGAAGCACAAAGCAAATCTCAGTTTCAGACCAAACACTGAGGACTGTGGCGGTTGGATGAGGCGCGAAGCGGCCAGGGGGCGAAGCCCCCTAGTCGTATCCTAATTTAAAAATTTCCAAGGAAATTTCTATTAACAACTCGGCTGCAGACTGAAGTTGTGCAGCCAAGATCAAGATCAATGAGCAAATGGCTGGAAGAATGTCGGGGAGGCGTAACGTTTGGTCCAAACGTGGTTTTCCCTGAAGTATACCTACTCAGGTCAGTAATATGACGTCATAATAATAGGAGTGTATCATACCTTCATACCCTAATAGAAATTTCTATTAACAACACGGCTGCAGACTGTAGTCGCGGAGCTAAGATCAAGATCAATGAGCACATGGCTGGAAGAATGTCGGGTGGAGCGTCGAGGGTGTCGGGGGCGTTACAGTTTTGGCTCAAGTATACCCATGTCTGTAAGATGTCACACTTTTAAGCATTGGAAATTAATTGGCTGCAGATTGCAGCCGCGCAGCAAAGATCAAGATCATTGAGCACATGCTTAAAAGGAAAAATAATTATCAATGAAATGCGAACCACTGAACTGAAACCATGAAGAGCTACATCATACTGATTGGCTTCACGCAATACGCACAAAAATTTTTGCCCTAAAAATACTCCTATATGTTTAATTTTAATTATTAACATAATTGAATTAAATAGATTTTTAACTGAACTGAACTGTAATCAAGTTCCATGTTGGTCGGAAATAGGATAGGAGGGGCAGCCAATAGACATATCCATGTCAATAAATTCGTGGAAAATGAGGGAGCTGCCCGTAATACGCCCTTTCCTCCGTTCTCCTAGCGTGACTATAAGGAAAAAACTCAGATGTACTAGCCCAAATTGTATGAATTGGCCCAGTTTGTCGGAAAATATCTTAGGGATCTTTACAATTAATCCACCCCTGCACGTGGCAAGTGGCCTTACCAATGCAATTTTTTACCCTTGCCCCGGAGGTACTCAAAAGGTTCGAAAAATTGGCGTATATTATGCTGAACTCTCGCCTCTCTGAGTCTCAGGCGTTTGCAGCAGGAATACCAACTACAAGTACTATGCGGCCCAAGATGAGCCATGTACGAGGTGTGCCTGAAAAGTATCCGGGCCCTTGCAAGTCGAAAACAAATAGCGGTAGCGTTGTAAAAGAAACGCCATTTTGAAGGGGAAACTTTCCCCTACGATCCCTTTTATACGATATAACGCTGTAAGCTAACTATGCTATGTCATCATTTTTATCCTTTCATTTCCCTTGTAACCTCAGTCGACATATTAATCGCTTGTTTTCGGAAAAAAGGAGGATAGAGATATCGGCTCAGCATACCCGCGGTTATATGTAGAGTTCTACTCTAGATGCCGATTTTAGTTGAAGCTTTGTACTGCAGCGTGTTTGTCTATGAGCACGCGCATTTTTATTTCACGAAAATGATGGAACGCGTCGACCAAAGTATTTGTATTAAATTTTGTTTCAATTTTGGTCGTATGGAAACATTGTGACGACCCCGAAACAAAAAAGCTGCGGTTCTTTGAAGGTTTTGAATCCGGACTGAAGCGAGGGTGTATGACATTAAAGAAACTAGAGTGTGTAAAAAGCGCGTGTATTGATAAATATGCTAACGTATGTAAACTGTAACTCAGTTAAAGTCCTGCCTGACCAATTGAGGGAGTAAAGGAGAGTGAATCATGATACTAATTAGAAGAAGAACGTGGTTTTGAGAAGATCACGTACCAGGAATGCAGTAGACAAAGGACGTTTGTGAGACGTCCGTGCTGTGCTACAAAGAAAGGCAGGACGATTTATACAGAAATGTTCACTAGAATGTGCAAACAATGTTGACTGTTTATTTCTATTATGAGGGTGTCATGCAACATGAATTTGTCTCAGAAGTTAAACTGTCAATAAAGAATATTATCTTGCAGCAAAGCTGTGACAAGAAAACGACCGAAGTTTTGGAAAAATAGGTGATTAGATGCTCCATCATGAATAAATGAATTGTTTATTCGTAAAATATATAAAATAAATTACAAATCTCTCATTGAGTAGTATTGCCCAATGGTAGGATAGGCCTGTATTGTTGGACAAGAGTCGCTGAACGTGTATAAATGCATGCTTAATAGGTACCTTATACGTGGATTATTCTTCGAAAATGTTGATATTTCAATCCTCAGCAGTTATCTCACAAGCTATTAATGATACGGCTTGTATGCTCAAATGTCCGTCGGCATGGCTGTCCCTCGAATGATTTTCATTATTATTAGGGTCGGCTACTAGTAGCCGAGCCTATTGCAATTGCTTTTTTTCTGTTCCAGTATACTCCTTGATCTTCTAAAATAGACATAATTGGGCCCTGTTTACTTTTCGTTTAACTGTTATCAGTATATCAATTCATTTTCATTGAAACGTGTGATAAGTTTTTCGAAATTCGTTCTATGTAATTTATGACAAACATCAGATACTTCGAATGTTCACAAAGCTGCTTGTTTAGTGTTGTTACGTTTTATATTTTGGATTTTACTTCACAAATAAGGGGATTTAAAAGAGGTAAAAGATATGCTTGTCTAGGAGCGCGATGCGAGAATTGTCAGACTCTACAAGTAGTGTTCTAGTGTTCAGTGTTGCTGTTTAGTATTATCCTTCAAGTGTACAGTAATATGGTCGAAGTTTTATGTTCATAGCCAGTTACCAGTTAGTCGCGAGAAGCGAATAATTAGGTGATGTAGCATGTGAGGACGTTATCAGTAAATCAGTATGTTGAAGTGAACATTGTTTGTACAGATGTCTTTGCATCCTATAAACGTATAAGCTTGAAACATTACTCAGACAAATCAGTCATAGGACGTATGTATGTCGTATGGGTAATTATTATCAAGCGAACAGAGAGTTTACTAGCATGAATATTACTTTGTTTTCATTCCGTTAAAAGTGGATGAATGTTCGCTAGTCATTTGATGTTTTTAGGGTCGGCTGTGAGTAGTGTTGATGTTTTATCATCTGTTGATGAATTTCTCCTATTAGAAATCAGATGAAATCTTCTGCAGCTTCACAGTTTGAAGCCTTTTGAACTTGCCATGTCTGTTAGTGTGTGTGTAGTGTCATCCCAATTCTTACCCTCCATCTATCAACTCTTATGTTCGGGAACAAAAGACCTTAAACATGATTACCAATAGGTATTTTTCCTGGCATCTTTTCCAGTGACCGCCAATAAGAGATAGCAGATAGGTGGGCTAGAGCTAGGCCGCTGTTAAGTGTCACAGAACCAACCGACTAAATTTGTTCTTTGAGAACACGTGATTTGAAGTTCAAGAGCCATGTAGTTCGCGTTGTTAACGGAAGACGGATTTTCGGATGACGACATTGCTGAGCAGCTGGAATCGCGTATCATATCCATGGGGCTGTTGGACAATTAGGTGCGAATGTTTGTGGTAGAAGAGAAGATTTTTTGCTTGGAGTTGTTTAATGTGAAGATCGGCGTAGAGCTGAAGAGCTGTTGGGTGGGAAAACGCTGAGGCTTGTGAAGAATTATTCTGAGTAGGTCTTTGAAGAATTTTGACCTTTTCCAGGTATTCTTCCAGCATGTCACTCCAGACTATGATACCATATTGGAAAATTAATTGGGCGAGATCTAGGTTAATCAGTTTCAGAGTCCGAATGCCCATAACTGTCCGAATCTGATAGAGTATCCTTTTGAACTTCCGAAGTTTGTTGTAAAGGAAATTAGTGTGAGGTTGCCAGCTCAATTCCTCGTCCATAACAATGCCCAGATATTTATATTCGCTCACTCGTTCTATGGGTGTATAAAGGCAGGCTCCTTTGCGTTCCTAACCATCTGCGTGGATTGTAATTTTCATTCCTGAGAGAGACTCCCTATGTTTTGAGCAGGATACAACCATGTACTTCGTTTTGTTCGTATTCAGGGTTAGCATGTTATCGGTATATCATCTGCTAATTTGGTTTCGGACGGACTCCGCCCGCTCAAACAGCTCACTCCATGTTGACCCTGACACCACTACAACTGCATCATCCGCAAAAAGATGACATTCGCGGGTATCCTCAGCTTCAGAACACGGTTGACCTGCACCAAAAAGAGTAGGGGTCTTAGGGTAGAACCCTGGATCACGCCATAATTGATAAAACTGCTTGGACTGTGGTGTCCATCCACTGCCACAACCTGTCTTCGGTCCGAAAGGAAGCTGACAAACCAGTTGAGCGCAGCTGCTGACAACGCGCCGGCTCCCTCGCCGTGCCTTGTTCAAGATTAGTTCACTAACCACGGCATCGTACAAGTCAGGCAGGCACCATAATATAGTTCGGACACTGCTCTTAGCGACTTCTGGCTCTTCCCCAAGATGAAAATTCCGTTGAAAGAAAGAAGATTCGACGATGTGGAGGAGATTAAGCAGAGGGCGACGAGGCGATACCGAAAAATGGGAGAAATGCAGGCACCTGGTTTCAACCTTCAAGGGGAGTACTTTGTTGGCGATGTTCACCCGAAAGTTTCAACTACAGAACCTAGAAACTCCCGAGTATTGACATCCGCCATTTTAAGTTGCTTGGTGCCTGAATTGAGAATCGTCGGGCACCAGGCGACTCAAAATGGTGGATGTCAGTGTTCGGGTGTTTCCAGGTGCTCTACTTCGAGTCCGACCTCCGCGTCATAAGTAAAGGTGGGATATTTTCCGGGCAGACTTCGTATGCCACGAATGAAACTGGAACTCGAGGACGAACTGAAGCACTCTTTGATGGAACCGTAAACCTGCTTCCGAGGCCCGAATTCGTCTCTGGTCTTTTGACAATGCGCATTCGTCCGTGCTGCCGCACGTATGCGTATTTTTCGAAAATGGAAACGCGAAAATATCAACTGGGAAAATATTATTTACTTTTCGCAAAAGCGAAATCGTATATTTACTTTCCAGCGGCGCACGTTCGAATCGCGAGCAGAATTAATGGGGCTATCGTTGGTTACCATAATAAACGAGCTCAGCGTTTCGGTTTCAGTATGCGAGGAGCAAAGCGACCCCCTCGGCCTTACCTTATCCTCGTATCCTCGTAGATCCCGTGTATGTTATTTTCCGCTTCCAGCGAAAACGCATAAAACGCAAAACTAATTTTTCGTTTATTTTCTTTATATACGCTCTGTTTTCGCTTTTAATCGAATGTTCGATATACGATATCCTCGAGCTCGAACAGTTTTATGTGTCGTGACTGCGTTCGCCTGTCGGGCCAAGCGAGAGGGGGCTTCGCCGCCACCGTTTTCGGCTTTCTGTGCGAAGTGAATTCGCAGCATTTGCAACAGTTGAGGTAAACTGGCCGCGGAGCCACGCTTAATGGCGCGTGCTTTTATTTCCGATAACGATAGCTTTTCTTCGACGGGGTTCATCCGGGACAAGGGGGGGGGTGAATAAAATACAGTATATGGTGCGGGGAGCATATGGTGCGAATTTCAGTTTAGGATGTAGAATTCGCTTCGTGTTCGCGTATATATAGACGACCGAGTGTGTGCTATTACTTTTTCTCGACTTTTCTCGTCTCAGCTGCTGCGAAACTGAAGTCTAATCAAATAGTGAATTGGTTTTCCATCTCGAAAAGGAAATTTTAACGGATTTTGAATATCAGCTTCCGTATACATCCTACGCTCCGGTTGAGATGTGATCTTCAGCCAGCCCACGCAAAGCTTCGAGAATCCCAAGCCCTTTCTACACCCACTGTTTGCAGTAAAACGAAAGTATCAGGGCTCGAAGAGAAATTTTACGCCGCGGGGATTCGGCCCAGGATAGTCTGAACGCGGGGGAAGGCGAGGGAAGAGACTCGAGATGGCTGAAACGGACGCTTCTTCCCTCCCAGATGAAGCTGTAGTCCACGAAAATTAGAACGAAAAATGATCGAAGTTGGACAAAAGTTCCAGCAAACATTTGTTTTTACAACTCTCTTTGGTCTAGCTTCCTAATGAACATATCAAAATTCTAAAATCGTATTGGTGGCGCTATCTGTCCAGAGGGCCGAACGTCCGCCGAAAACCAGTTTCTTTTCAAGTAGGAGAAAACTTTTCAAACAAAATTTCTTTCCGATTCGATTGTGCACAAAAAAGATGTTCATTTTTTTCGTAACTGCTTTCGAATTGCCCGAAATAGGGGGTTCAGAATGACCCTTCAGTTTCCTATAGATTTACACAGACATCAATCGTGGTGAAAACATAGCACGTCCTGTTCCCCCCCCCCCATCAGCTCACACGAACAAAACATTATAATCGCAGGACGTGCTACCACCAGAGCAGGAGGATTGGTACTGTGCGTGTGCACGTGGTGGACACCTTGCTAAACATCGGGGAACACGCGGCTAGTAAGCGAATTGCGGCTGCACACTCTTCGGCACAAAAAAAGAAATAACGCAACTAGAACCGTGGGGAAAGCAACGGCAAACTACCCCGACTAACCTGCCCGGGAGAGTCGCGCGGTAGAAACCGCGACTGCTACGAATATGGTGCCTGAAGAATGCTCCTATGGAGGAAAACACAGATTTTTGAGTATTTTCTTAGTCTCGCCGACTTGAACAAACTGAAGGGGTGCAAATTATCAGCGGAACCTTTTCTGAATATCGTCATCTACCCCTCTCCGAAATTTTTCCTCCCTCTCCCCGTCCTTAGATACCACAATTAGAATATTGTATTTTTTGCGTTTCGTCCAATGGCACGTAACTTTTTTATTACACTTTTTAGAACTTTCATAAGCACAAATCATCAGATCAAGATACCGACTGGATGGGTCTCCAAGTCACAGGATTCAATTTCGGTGTCGGCTTAGACATAAATTCAAAATTTTGAGTACCGAGGAGAGGGCAGGATTCTAAAAAATCTTAGAATATGCAATATGGATATACTTTTGTTGGTCTAAAAGGTCTCTGAACTCATTTTCGGTACTTATTTGTACCCAAATTTCAGATTGTGGCATCTGGAGGAAGGGGTCTTCAAAATGAAGATTCCGAAAAATACATTATGGTAATTGTTTTATGGATTCAATGGGTCGCCAAATTCAATTTTGATAACGATTTGCTTTTAATTTTCAAATTATGGCCCAATGGCCCTAGAATATGGGATGAGCTCCAAAATTAGAGATGCTGACAAGTGCAACGTGAAAATCATTCTAGAAGTTTCAAGGTTCACTGAACGGATAATGGTTTGACCCCAAACTGTAAATTGCTGTTTCCCAGAAGGGGGGGGGGCAAAATGAAGATTCTAAAAGGTACTATATGGGCATCGCCTCATTTGTTTAAAAAGTGTTACTGAGTTACTGAATTCAACTGAATTCAATTTCAATAACCAATTGGTTCTGAACATGGAAATTGTGGCATTGGAGTTGAGGAGGAGGATGAAAATTTGCTGATCCCGATTTTCCGTTAGCATGGGGAATGAAAGAATAAAAATGGCGACAGAGCATGCCTAAACAATGCTTACAGACTTAATGTTGGGCACTATCGATAGTACTGATAATTTTGCTAGAAAACTATCGATAGTTTTTACAGAATAAAACTACTGTTGCTATCAAATGAATAGATGAATGATATACAAGATATGATTTAGTCAACAATGTGTGTATTGTATAATATGAAAGACTACCTGTTCAAAACTAAATAAAAAATTAGTTTGGGGTCAGTGTAGTCTCTTGTCTCTTGTTCTGTTCTCTCTTCTCTGTTGCTTTCATAATTGGACGCTATTAAGCAGAACAGAACCAAGCAAGAAAATCTGTTTTTTTGAGAACACGTGATTCAAAGTTCAAGAGCCACGTAGAAACTATATGACATCGCGTTTACTGATAAGCACTTTTCAACATGGGTATACATTTTTGTATTGAAGGCCCAATTTTGAAAAATTCTACTTTTTATGCTCTTTCCAACAATACTAATAACTTATTTTTTGTCAACAAATGTCGCTTAGTTCTGTTTTGCGTAACAGTATCCTATGAAAAAGGATAGACGAAAGCGTGATACAGAATTAGAAGAATTAGAACACACAGTATGCGTGTATGTACTAGGACGGGGTGATTGTTTGGTATACCGCCAACGGACCGCAATTTCTACGGCAATTTCTACCGACCAAAAAATCAACGGACCCCAATACCAACCGACCGCATGATCAACAGGCCGAAATTCACAGATCAAAGTAGTGCTGCAAACTACGCGCTGTCGGTACAGGGAGGTTTCTCTTTTATAAGTCATTTTCCAGAGAATTTACAGTGCACCTAAGGGCACAGGATTGTTTATAAGGAAACCGGCTTTGAGCTGCGCGGCTGTCGCCTGTGTGTCTCCATGATGAGCTCTAGAGACACGCGACAACAGCTGCGCAGCTCGAAGCCGGTTTCCGTATTAAACGATCACTCTGTGCCATGTAGCTGTGATGTTGATTTTGTCCCAATCTATGAGTTAGTTCTGGTTTGGTTTGCCTGCGATTTTCCAGTGGATTTTGCTTAATGTTATCGCATTGGTCCGAGGTAAATTTAATAACAATAACCGGACAATAACAGTAACCGGAAAATCAAAAAAAAAAAAAAAAAAATGTTCATAAATAATATTATTCACAATGGAAAAAAGAGTCAATTTTTGTTTGCTTCTTGCTACCTTCCAACATATTTTTACACATGTCATACAAGAATAATGCAAATGAAAATCTTCACCGTAATATTGGAAGCCTTCATTCGAAACTTCTAATTCATTTCACATTTCTGCATGAGAGGGTAGTGTAGGTAACAGTTTTTAACTGGAATGTCTATCGTGACCAGTCAATTGTCTACGTTTTTGGTGTATTATTACTCATTTTAGAACAATTTTAGGTCAAGAGTCCCCATACACAAACTGTGCACTGTTGTAATGAGGATGAAAGAGGAAGAGATAATGCCGTTCGTGTAAAAACTGGTCAAATATAGAAGGAAAATTGATAAAATTATGCGGAAGGTCAATTACATTAAGAGGAATATTTTACATGTGTTAAGATATAAATGTTTCGTTTTTATTTTTATCACTTTCAGTAACATTAAGCGAATTATAACATTAACCGCGATAATAATAGGCGGAATCCACATAAATAATAACAATAATTATATGGGTATAGTCTGTTTCAATAGTTCACACTTCACAGGAGATACAAGTTTACGCCTGAAGAATGCATGTTTTACAAAAGTGAAGTACAAACTTACAAACTATAAAATATGATATCGTAAGTGGAAATTGCAAAATTGGAAGCTGAGAATAAAAGAATATGAAACTCGAGGAAGATTTAAAATGAACTGTTCTAAATTCAGAAAAAAACATGATCAAGTAACCAGAGTCACATTAATGATTGTATTAACTACTAACTAATGGACTAGGGAAATACATCTAACAATCATCAATAAATCGATTATAGAGAAAATGCAAGTGTTTTAATTCCAATGATCAAATTCAAAAGAACTATCAAAATTTTTGATACTATATTGATAGTTTTCTAAAAAAAACTATCAGACACTGTTGAATAACTGAATTTGTTTACTTACATCTATGGATACTGTCAAAAGTGAAAAGCTATCGACTATCACCCGTTCCTGTTGCAGAGCTTCTGTAAACATTATGTAGGCATGCTCATCCGCCATTTTGATCCTTACTATTCCCGATAACAAGCAAACGCACGCGAACAACGATCCAAGTTGCAGCAGGAATGAAATAATAAAAGTGATGGTCAAGTCAATGTTTACAGAGCTTTAGTTTTGGTGTTGAAAATAGTTCATAACTTCACCACCAGTGTGCGCTAAAGTGAAAAAGTGCCGCTCTTCGAAGTAGCCCACTTTACAGTACAACTATGACGTAGGTACTTAGCTTGTATGTGCAGGAGTTTCTTCCTTTCTTTTGCCCCATTTTTAGCATTGTTTTCTCGTGTTTCTCATGCTGGGCCAACATGCTCAGTTCAAGAAGATGTGTATTCTGCTCTTTGGGGTAGTTGTTGGCCACCCGGATTGTTGAAAATGAAATTTATGCTAATGCACCAGTATAGAGGGTACGTGTATCTATGATACTCGGGTAAAGTATTTACATTGTATCTTTTCGAGCGTCTTTATGTAGATTTTCAGCCATTTCTGCTAAAGTTGCAGAAAGCACCGACTGTTTTCACTCTGCACGAAATTCTATCAGCTTTTTCGTTCTTGAACATAATAAAACAATCGTAAAATGCCGCACATGTGCCGGCGTTCACACGGAAACAGTACGACGCGGCATGGCGGTTTCTATACACGAGATAGAAGAAACCGTTCTCTCTGGTATATTCGACCCGACGAATATCGATTCTGTTTTTCGGTGTAATTACGCTCGCGGAGCGGGCTGTCCATTTTTACTTTTGAAAAGTTCAGCACCGACCAAATTCGGCGGAAATGGGATATGGTGGACGTCAGTTGGCTGTGCAGAAACGGCCGCTGACAAGGGAATGATTTCGTGCCAGGCGATGACGAGAAAGCATTCGCGTTCCGTCGTTCGTTTCGTAGTTTCGAACCGGCGATGGATGGTTTCGGTGACCTAGAAAAACGAAAGACTCGACCTTGACTCATTTGATGAGGTTAATTATGCCAACAGTGAAAATGACAGTAATAGAAAACGTGCACGCAGCTAATAACGAACACATTGTGCGACAGTTCGGTGGTTTGGAACTACGATGACGAGCTGACGAGTGCGGAGTATACGAAAAGCAAAGCGTAACCGAAGCACTCGACTGGGCCGCTGTTTCGGAAGTATCTTATACTCTCCGAGTTAATTAGATTTTAATTTTTCCCTTAGAATAGCACGTGGTCGTACAGTGTCGCTGAAAATTGTGCGCCCTGGCTCTGTAGAGCTCCTGAGTACAGCATTTTAATGCGTTTTGTTCGGCGTCATAAATTTTCAGTCGAAATAAGGAACCGAGAGTGCAGCACCGAAATTGCCCGTGATTTATTTGAATATTTGAATCGAGTTTTGCAAACTGTGCATTTTATAAGCCCGGGAGTTGGGGGACTAGTTCCGGAGTGCTTTTACGACCAAAGTTATATCAAACAAACTGCTCGATATAATTAAGCCGAAACGGGTCTACCTTCATTATCTTTAGAAGGGTTTCTCGATGTTTATCATCTGGAAGCCCGTACGGGGTTTCGTATTTCTCGCGAATACACCGAATTCAATTAGCATCGCGGCATGTGTTGTCGCCGGAGCCTTTTCGCCGGTTGATGGATTATTGAAAGCGACAACGAGGATAGATTTTCCATAATGCTGAAAGAGCTTTTAAAAAAATTGGGAAAACAAAGTATTGTGTAGGGGTACCGGGAAATGAAACGAGATTGTAACGAAACGCTGGCAGATGATCTGCGGGGTAGTAGGCCTAGTTTCTTGCGGTTTTGGGTTGAGAAAATAACGATTTGTGACCGTGTATTGGAACAGGCAATTCAGGGTGAAATGAATAATAACTTTTTTTTAATGTACAAATATCATTAGGCTAACACTGTGTTAGGACATTGATTAATACTTACGACTATGAGAGTTGATTGGCATGGTGGGATTGAGACCCGTAGCGTGACCATTTTTTCAGGGGAGAGGCAACCACTTTCTGAGGAGGAGGCCAGTCGAAGTAAAATTGTAAAATTCACGTATAAAGATCCAGAAAGACGCATAAAAGTCTCAGCCTTTTTGGAGCAGAGGGATCAAACCGTCGGTTCAGAAAGAGCAATATTCCCGATTTGCTCCCGCACACAGACAATATGGGCCTGGTGAGATTCCCACTTAGAGTAGCGCCCTATAGTTCAGACTCGTTTCCTGAATTCTTGGAAGAGGGAATTTCATGGTGGACTACTGAAAACATTCATTTGCTGGCAAAACCAGCAAAATCTCTTCAATTTTTGAAGAAACTTCTATTAAAAAATTGTGTTTTGAATAGTCGGTGGAGGGGGTTAAATTTTTTCCCACATCCACTTTCTTAAAATTGGCTATGCTTGGTTACACATGAGTACAATCGATCTGCCATTTTGATTGCAGAAAATCAGTTCAAAAATCTGTCATATTTCAAAAATTTTGATTTAAGTTTTATATTTATCGTTCAAGGGGCCCGCTAGAATCATATGAAATCTGAATTTTCTTAAATATTTTAATTTGGTACCTAACCGCTGTGTTATAAAAAGTTTTTTCAGTAGGTATGGACAATTAGAATGGATGAATACCTAATAATTCTCACGGAACGTATGGATTCCAAAATTTGAAAGAAATTTCGCAAAAGCTAAGAATTCTTGAAATACGACTGATTAAGATTTTCGGACTTCCTTTTTGCAGTGAAAATGGTGGATCAATTGTACCTATAATTAACTTCATTAGGAAGCCTTATTGAGGGGTTTTCATGTTACATCTGCTGAGCATTAAGGTGGACCCTATATTTGAACGTGAAAATTTTCATATCGCGACACCCTTCCACTCTCTTTGATACGGTTCCAGTGAAATATGATTAAACCGCCAGAAAGTTTCCGCTCGATCGGATAAAGGGGCACACGCCTCTGGCTCTCTTCTGTACATTGAATTTTGATTCGTTTCTCTAAATTTTCTTTTGCTCAGTTTATAATGATCCTAAAAATATCAGATACAAGTTTTCAATTAGTATTTTAGTACTCTTTGGACTCAAATTTTTTTAGTAGTGTTTTCATTTGACCGCTCCAATGGGTAGGGGTCTGAAGGGGGTCTAAAAATGGGTACAAAAATGTTTAATCCTTTTTTCAGAATATTGGAGTCAATTTATGGTTTTAGGATTGCTGAATCTGTTTTTGGGGTTAGTTTTTGGTTTCAATCCTCTAAGGGGTCTGGTTCTCCATTTATATGTAGTATTTTTAAGTGTTTGTAGTCGTTCTGTAGCGTTTAATATCCTTAATCTGTTTTTGGGGTTAATTCTTAGTTTTGATTCCCCGGATACCAACGAGTGTGATGAAACTCATTTTGGCCCCTTTTTCGAAGATGGTAGTCAGTTTATTCGTTTTCAAGGTCACTGGATGAATAATAAATTCGGGAACCTCCACCTAGCAGGCTATACTGGGGAGCATATAGGAAAAACGTCGAAAATGGGGTGTTCTGACTGTAGTTGAATTCATTTTTGTGGTAATTTCCGTAGTCATCCACACTCAAATTTATCCATATGGGGCTGAAACGTGCAGTATGCAAAGTAACATAATGTTTTGATGTACACTTTATCAGATATGAGTCGGTACAATGGTTTTTAACCTTTTTTTGGACTTACATTCCATGATGCACAAAGTCATCGCATTCTTCTACCTGCCTACCCCACCTTCATTTATGCAATATCATTGCGAGTTCCCCCTCCTTATTTATTCAGTTTGTGCAAAGTCAATTCGCCCTTTCATTAATTATGTATATCTGCATTTCAGGTATGTTATCGAGTACTCTTTACTTGTGGTTCTTCGTCTACTGCCTTTGTCAAGTCTCCACGCAGTTAAAATCATCAAGAAAAGTTCATCAGCGATAACCAGGTCAGTACCCCCAATTTTCTGGATTGTTCTCAATGTTCCTTAATACGATGAACTCACTCAGTGCTGAGTAAATTCAACATCATGAAGTTAAACGGACCTACCTAAGTTATTTTCTAATTGAGGCGCAATAAAATAACAAGTGTGCCTGCGTGGGTGAGAATGTGACAGAACAAAGCTAGGTATTGCAATCATTAGCTGCGCGGACATCTAATTCAATGTTTTGCTATCAGATAACAATCGTGTACCTACTACATAGATTATGCAGGCGTTATCTGCAAAACATTGAACTACAACATCCACATAGCCGCTGATAGCTTTGTTCTGTTTCATTCTCACCTGTATAGACACGTTCTCACCCCTTTTCACTGTAAAGGTATGTAATATGTACATGACCTATACTTCCAAAGAAGCTGCCCCCACAACTACAGGGGTGTCGTATAAGATTAGTGTAATATCCTACCAACTGCGCCAGAATTTTGTTAACTACAATGTGATGTTCTACCAACTGCACCGGAATTTTGTTAACTACGGTACATAGGGTTCTATTTTAACCTTTGTGGATCGTCTCCCACTGCTGGATACCATAAGTCTAAATCAGTTTTACAACTGCGATATTCACGAGTTGTTTACATTTTATAGTCAGCGGTGAATCTAGTTGAACGGTCTCAAATGGCTCGTCCCTGAAAGAGGGTGCTCTAATGCTCTAAATGTTCTTCTCTCCTGTTTGAAGAGGCCATAGCTGTGAAATGATCTGTGCCATCTATTCAATCAGGCCACATTGGTCATTGACAAGAGCACAGGGTTCTTCGCCATTTATCTGGTTGGAACTGTTCAATATTCGTTTTCATGCATATTTTGACCCTACAACACATTTCATCTAGTTTGCTCTCATGTAAGGGCATTATACACGCGGATTTCTGACATTCTGAGTTTTATTGCAGTTTTCGTTTACATTTGGTTTCTCTAAAACGCTCGTTAAACGATATTTATTTATTCAAAATATATAAACTACACGAGGCTCTGCCCGGGACAGTACTAGTATTGATATAACACCGCAGGTTATGTAATTTTTTCTTCTCCAGCACGCATAACTATACACGTATTCGTATAATATGTATACGTACTTCCTCGAGTGTGTTATAGGCACGAACCTACACTGGCACATGGCTTCGTGCTTCGACAGCGTATCGCGAATAAAACTGGTTTTTAATTGCCGATTTTATTGTTATTAGTTGTTATTATTTTTTGAACGTACGATGTTGAAAATACTCGCTGACCCGGATTGATGTGTTTTGGCTGCGGGCGTAAGGATGATCGGTGTTTCTATACAAAATTGAAGTAATAAAGCTCCTTCGCTTCGTTACCAGCAGACGTGAACCACATCCAATGTCTCGAGTTGTAAATTTTCTCGACTCTGAAAGGCATGACGCCGGGACAAATGCACCCAGCCTATGCAGACATGCAGCTATCCTGCCATTAACCTCAATATTTTGTTATTGCAGGACTAGATATTCCTGTGCTGTATGTATATTTATAACAGCGGGGCAGATTCCAACTCCCCGAGTCAACACAATGTGAAACCAAGACATTTTGACATTTTGGAGAAAGAAGAAAAATGCGACAAGGGAACTGGTTCTGAAACGTCAAAATAGATCGGAAAGTTCATACTGAAACCGAAATCAAGTAGCTGACCCGTGGGGAGGGGGTGTGTTGACGCGGGTATCGAAATGATGCTGAAAATTCTTTCGCCGTTATAGGTTTTTAGTCCACTAGGATAGCTGAATTTCTGGGGAGGGGCGCTATATTCCCTTAAGCCCATCTATTTGAGTCCATGGCTGAAGCCTTACCCCAAACTCCCGATGTAATGCTTAGTCTTGCTCCCAGCTCCCAAGTGTTGTACTGACTGGCATTTTCATGTTCGATGAACTTTGGTGCGTCAACTGTTGAGCTTATCTGAAGGGCTGGTGTTTTCTTGTACGCGTCGTTTTGTAGAGAGAAGGAAGGTGGTAGGATGCAAGTAAATATATTAATTTCGGGATACAATGTATGAATAGTTTACAGGAATGATAATAATACGAATGTAGAAATAATAAAATGTGCCTAAGATATCAGTAAGAACATTCTTGGGAGGGGGGGGGGGTAATTCGTCGTAAATTACTCTGGTCAGGAGAAGTGAAAGAAATAGAAAGAATTGATGTTGATCCGCTTACATTCTTGAAGATGCTGCTAAGTAGGGCTTGTAGGTTATTGATGGATACATTTTCCCACGAATTTGCAAATAGTTCGTGTGTACTTCTGATCTGTCAATCCGGATTGCGATTGAGAAGGTAGACTACAGCAGTACGTGCTTTAAGCCGGAGGTCGTGGTGTACCAATAAGTATCTTGGTTTTTTTTTTTCAATTTGCTTGAGGAGACAGACTATGACAGATAGGTAGCCAGTATCGTTTACCTAAATTGTTTCATATTTCTGAAGCGTCGAGTTTGACCAAACTTGGAACAAATACAAAAGCAAACTGTGAACAATTTCCTACCAATTGCAGCGAAAATAGTCGTGTTGCGTCCCAATAACTCGCTCAGAGTTCGGAACCCGAGGAGCATCACCCAATCCATGAATCATTTCAGTCCGAAACATCACTCAGCAGGTACAGCGAAATGATATGAGAAGTTCATTATTCATAGTGAGTTTCGTTGATTTAGTTAGCGCAATATAGAGATGAGTATGATTATCGGCCATTTTTATTGACAATTCCTAACTATACGTATGCGTAATCGCCTATGTAAACAGGTGTAAAAGATGTCCTGTTCAAAGTAGAATTACTTATATCCTGTCGAATACCAGAACCAAGTAAATGAAAGAGAAGTGCAGGAATTTAGTGAATCCATGAGGAAATCATGAAATCAATCAGTGTTTCAGAATGTAACCGAGCTTAACATATAAGCGTAAACCAAAACAAATGCCAGACTAATACAAGGGAACAAATAAATCAGTTTGAAGGAATTTTGAGCGAAATATGAACAGAACGAGAAACAATGATAAGGCGGGAAGCAGGATGGGGTGTTACCCACCAAGAATCAGTAGCGTATCTAGGATGAAATCATGGGGGGGGGGTTGACTTTTGATTTTAAGGATATTCCTTTTTTAAAAAAATTATATTTTTAGAGCTTTTTTTGGCCATGAGGGAACCTGGACCCTCCCCCCCCCTGAATATGCCACTGCCCAGAATAGTGCCAAATTGGAAAAACAAAATGATTTTCACAGTTTCTGCACATTTTATACCAGATTGTAATTATTCAATTTCAAAGATGGGCAGTAACCAAAGGCGTCATGTCATTATTACACCCATGAGCCCAACACATGAATGAAACAAATGCAATAGTTCTCGTTTGAATGCAATCCTAAATGAACAAATCACTGGAATTTTCATTTGGAAAACCATACAGAGGATGATTTATGATGCACAGAAATCATTTTTCTGTTCACTGTTTTATACCTGAACTGTAAGTTGGTACGTTTACTTAAGGAATTTCATAAATCCTTCACAAACATTTCTGAATGTGAATTAGAAAAATTATTTCTGTGCATAAAAATTATCATAAATCGCTTTGGATGGGTTTCCAATTGTTTCAGGGCCAGTATTATGACCTCCGGTTTAATGGTAATTGCTATTTAACCGAAGTGTTTTTTAATCCACCAGAATTGGCGTTAACAGATTGTTAAACAGAACTCTCTTAACAGACTTTTGTAATACTGGCCCTCAAACAACTTTTGACTAAAAACAAATGGACACATTGTTCATGAAATGACTTTAAAAACAGGAGTCTATTTTACATGTGTGTACATAGACAATTCGCGATTAGGCCAATTGTGAATAAAAATGACGGATGGTTATACCCATTGTTCCAGTCCTCTAGTTTCGCTCTTTAACTTTCAAGGTGCAGTTTGAAAAATAATAGTCTGTTTCACAAAAGAAGCCCCCTTCTTTTCAGCAAAAAACTGTAAACGAGATTCATATAACGCTCCTCGTCCATTTCATTTGACATTGACTCACAGACAACCTTGCAGACAACCAACCTTTCCATGGAAGTACAGAATGCACAAATCGTTCGTTTAGTGAATTCATAATGCTCATCTTCTCCTGACCAACAATTGATAAGTGATAACGTGGGTGCTTCTTTCATGAAACTAATGACGTAATAAGATAACACACGGGTATAAATGGGTTCCAAATAATACTTATGTTGTTGTTTTTTTTTGTAACCCGAATGAGATGTATGATCAAGGAGATTGATTATCTTTCACCATCCATTATTCCTGATACAACCTCTATATTATATTAGTTGCACAATCATTTTTGGAAATCAGCTGTGCATCTCATGTAGTGATGAAGTAGATAAAAACCGAATTCGTATTCCTTAAAATCCTTTACTTAGTGAATTATGTTCTCGCGACTGATTTTGATTTAAATTTACTGAAATGCGTCACGGAAGATTCAAGGTATGTGCCGTAACAAATAGTTAATATTTAAAATTAATGCAATGGAATGTAAGACTCGTTGAAATTCAGTGCGCAACACGCCATAGTTTTGTTCTCTGTTCGAATCTTGAGGTGCACATTGGGAGGCTGAAGTTCAGAGTGATATGCAATATAACATAAAACCATCAGTGCTGATTCCAGGATCCTTTTATGGGCGGATTTGTCTAGATAGTACATTCAGCACGTTTGTTGATGCGCATGCAGTCAATTTTGTGAGAAGATCCAAAGAAAAGAAGTAGAAAGTTGTTGGGTTGTGTCCAAAATGTATTCTAGAGTACAACAGTTTATGGGAGGCACAGATTTAGTCGATTATTGGTGGCACACTTTTTGGCACAGAATTCTCTGCTAGGAAAAAAGATTACAAACATTTTTGCTGAACTATCAACAGATGATAGTTCCAATATCTTAAACAAAATATTGTTTAATATAGAAGGTGAAAGAAAATGAAGAAATCGTTGGTGAATGGCAGTTTTGCGTATTTGAAGACTCATTTTTCGTTTCGTTTTATTTCATTATTACTTTTTCTCGTGGCGTTTTGTTAGCAGTTATGGACTCGTGAAGTAAAACAGGTCTTTGGTACATTTCAGTTAGGTTACAAAGCGTTTTTTCTGAACGACACTACCAAGTCAAAAAATGTTTTCCTCTCGTTTTCTTCGTTTCTTCCCGTTTACTGACAACCTAATGATATGATTGTACGAGCTGAAAAGCAAAAAGGACTTAGCGTTCGTTGAAAGTACGAGGATTGAATGTTCATTTTCTACTTTCATTGGTCAACTGTCGCGTATGGACTCAATTTTCTCATTTAAAAAAATATTCCCTCTTCAAACTCAAATGTTTCAATTTCAACGTTCAAGTTTGAACGCTTGCTGTAGTGAGAGGAGAAAGAGCTAAGCGAATAATAATATACGAATAACCGACCAAATTTCACTTCTTTCCGCTAAGAACAACAATGTTGTGTGAAGTGTGTGTTGAACAATGGCCAGAACAGGAGAAAGAACAAAAGAAACGTTGATATAAGCGAGGTACGTGAGCTCTGGTCAACAGAAACTGATTCAAATTTATCAACAATTAAGAAAAAATTGCTAGGATTTTGTTTTCGATTGAATCACGCGCGGCCGCATTGTGTATGCTGTAGGAGCATACACTTAACAAGAAATATTACGCATTATCTTCCTCGTCAGCACACCAACCTTCCTCAATTTTTCGAAAAGTTTACTCAACGGAACTTCCTCAATTTTTCGAAAAGTTTACTCAACGGACTTTTAAAAGGCATGCTTGCTTGCAACCGGGCTATTCTTTGATTGCGTTTTGTCTGTCACGCCCCATCAAATGATTCGAGTTTTGAAATCGCTACGCAGCCGGGGTGGCACAATTCGGAACTTCCTGTGGTTCCAGCTTCGCACGTACAACCCGCCGACAACGGCATACCCTAATGTTATGTTGCAATTGAGAATGAGGAACAAATTTACAGCGATTACCCAAGCGCTTATTCTAATGTTCTCACTGGTTCTTTTTTGTTGTTTTTTTTAATAGAAGTATTGTGGAATTGATACTCTTTTAGAAATATTAGTAGTTGGAAAAAGCTGATATGAAGTGAGTTGTAAAAGGTGATTGAGATCAGCAGTCTGTACAGCCAGTCATGAAATTGTTGACCTGAAGTAGTATTATTGAAATTTTTTTAGCGATGTTGCGGATAACATCCCGTTTGAAGTACATGTTATGTTATCCGTAACATCGCTAAAAAAATTTCAATAATACTTCTCCTGTAGACTGGTATGATATATCGTATGTCATTACTATGTAGCTCAGCAGGTTCAATGTAACCCATTTGGTTATCTCTTTCTCCTATCACCAAATGGAGTCACACTGAGCAGGCATGTTTAGAAGGAATGCCCCGAGAGACTCAACTCTTTTACCATGTTTCTGAACTATAATTTCATGTGCCTGTGGAAGCTGTTTTGTACCTCAAGAAAAATCTCTGAAATTACGAGGATTAACTATAACTCTACTACCACATTCAGTATAGCAACAATGATGTCTCATAAAACTGTTTTGACAAAAAATTAATTGACTGAAGCAATAAAGAGAACCAAAGTTATAGAGGGTAGTAGACAGGAGAGTATTATTAGAGCAATTAAATAATAATATCGCAACAGTCAAGGACTTGTTGAACATGGTAGATGAAAATTGGTTTAATGATGGCAATAAATTTATATGGATAGGTATCTTTCCAAAAGAAAAAGAAATAAAAACATTTCCTAGATTATTGGCACTTTTAACAATTGTGGGTAGATTATATTTGGTAACTACTGAAAATTTGATAGTTGATTATTTGTTATATTGTTTCCCTTGAATTACAATGAAGCCATCAGGAGCAGGATCAACGAAAATTCTCGACAATATCACCAGAAATCAGCATATTTCTTTAAAAAAAGGGAGTGCTGAAGTCAGGTATATGTATTCCCGTGAACGTAGATTTTGAAAGGTGGAATCTTGTGCTTAATGTGAGAGAAGTTGTCAGAACCTTTATTTGAAGACTTTTATTGTATGTTGGTTTATTATAACATCACATAGAAAACTTACGAGTTCTTTTCCATTAATATAAGACAGGATGTTGTTGTGGGTAATGCTTCTTTTTGACTTTTTTATTATCAGCTAGATGTCACAGTGCGCCTTTAGTCATTATGCATCTTGCAGTACCTGTTGACATTTATCAGTATCTTATAATATTTGCTATTCAAAAGGTAAGGCCTATCGGCTTTTGCATGTTATTTGTGTCTCGCTCTCCATTGGCCCATTATGTGCTGTGGATCTTTTCCTTCATAATCGAAATAGTTCTAAGCTTTAGTTACAGTGGTACTCAGTTGTTCAATTTTGATTTTGTTCCGTCAGTTTTTTTTTATCAGTCATCAACTATGTCCATTAATCCTTAGATTCATACAGAACTTTAACTCTCTTGATGAACGCTTGACTTGAGTTACCCTTAGCTGATTTCACTCAAGCTTCGCAGATTTTTTTTCTGTATTTTCTGTGTATGGAACTGATCTCAGGGATTTGGCGTTCGAAACAAATTATAGGTCATTAGTCATTAGTGGTCTCTTGGGAGATGCCAGTAGTAGTGTATAACATCATAGCTCGCGTCAGGGGTGAGGTAAGGTTACCGGAGTTACTTAAATGCCTAAAACAGCTGACTTTTATCAAAATTCGAATTCAGGTGAGGTAATTTTCTTGTCAGATGAACCTAGCTCTCATTAACTGGCAAAATGGTGTTCGCTTATTCGATATAGCCTGCCTCTTAATTCAATACCAAACGATATATATATAATGTCGGTAATTAAGGTAGGTCCGATTTTAACGTTTATTTCTCAGTTGTAAATAAACGACCAAGAATAATACTCGATAGACCTCAAACAGGTTTTTAATTCGTAGGCTTCTAAATTTTACGATTTTTAATTTTATTCCTATATGTGTGTAGAGAGGTGACTCGTTCTTTTTTTATGCGTCTATCAATAGACACGTAAATTTATTGCGAATTAAGTAGTAATTTGACGCGACTGATTGGGCCTGGCTTGCTGCTAGGTGAAAATAAAATGATAAAAGTAAAGTGGACTTCTAACGAATGTTTTGATTGAACTAGATAGGATACAGAATGGGAGGAGTGGTCCTCGTCGTTTTATTGAGTCGACTTTTTCTTGTCTTCTTTTTCAGTTACTTGTATTTAATGTTTCTTTTTGGTGCAATTTAATCGAGGTTCATGAACTGATTCACGATTCAGTCAGAGTCGGCGGAAATGTAGGTTGGTATTTAAACTGAAAGTGGACGTAGGGCTGGAAAGATGATTTCACATGCGGATTATAACGTATTGAGACCTGTCTGATTTCATGCAGAACCTTGGAAAGAAATTGGTCAACATTTGGATCTCATTTGAGAGACAACAGGGTGTCTACCAGCTACGAAAATCCCGAAAAAGCCACGAATTTTTAATGTAGGTCACGAAAAAGTCCAAAATACCTGCAACATAATAAGACAGTTACTATTTTATATTTTCGGTGAAATCCGATTTTAAGTAGCGTGCATTACTCCATTCTGTCAGTCGGCAAACAAAGGCATCTCCTACTTTCTTTATTCCTTTACTGTTGGCACCTAACTGTGCTAACTTACTGTTAGTTTTACATAGTTTCTCGTGTTTGTTACTTTCAGGTTTTTTGTCTAATTCATGGGTGGGGGTACGAAATTATATTTCAAAGGTTACGAAAACATGAAATGAAGGTCACGAAGAGCGACGAGAAAGCCACGAATTTTCGTTATTTGATTCTGGTAGACACCCTGGACAATTATCTAACGCAGCTCGTGACATATTAGGACTTCTTCCAAAATGGCGAGGATTGTCCCCTTGACCTGGGACAGGATGTGTATACGCAGCTCATGACATATTAGGACCTCTCCCAAAATGGTGAGGACTGTCCCCTTGACCTGGGACAGGATGTGTATGTTTGTTCTTCCTGTTTTCGCGTTGATTTTGTTCTTGCCGCTCAACTATCGTGGTCGTCTACGTTTTGCTCTCTACAGCTTTATAAATGGTCCAACTGCACCACCATACCCAATGAGTATTGTTATCATTTTAGTCATTCTATTAAGATTAATTTGAGAAATTGGAAGATTAGTTACTTGCAGTTCCTGAAGTGTGTAATGATGATGATTATAATGATGATGATGATGATGATGATGATGTATTCCTAAGTCTCTCAACTAGTAGGTTATGTCTCTCCATTTTTCTCCTGCGCTAATTTTTTCATTTCTGAAGAGGATTTATCTACGCTTTGTATCCTTCATTATGTACTCTTCATAGCTCATTCTTTGCCTTCCTTTCCAGTTCTTTCTCTCAGCCATTCCATATAGCATTAATAACAATATCTGTGAATGTCTTATATTATGACCTATCATTTTAACTCTTTTCTTAACAATTATATTCAAAATTTCTCTTTTCTTTCTTATTTTCCTCATAGTTCGTCATTCTTGATCTTTCAATTCTGTTTGATTTTCAACATTCCCCGATTATATCACTCTTAAAAAGTTTCTATCCTTTTTCTTTCTTGTTTTGCAGTAGTTCAGGTCTCGCATCCATACAGTGCTATACTGTAAGTTAGAAGGAATTTCAGTCTTACTTCCAATTCTGTATTTTTGTCTTAAATATGTCCCCTTTTTGGGGGAAAAAAATCTTTCTTACCACGCTCTATTCTACTGTTCAGTTCTGTTTTACTTTTCCATCATACATCTTATCAGATTCCATCAGTCTTATTTGAGAGCAGAGTATTTTTATCAGAACGTTTTCGGGTGTGTTTATAGGTTCTCTAGCTGAAGTATCCCATTATCATCAGTGACGTAGCTATTGAAGCAAAAGGCTGTTTGTAACACGCTATATTGGTTGAATTGGTACATCAAACTATAGCAAAGGTTTGTGAATTACATTCTAATTCATGTAGACAGAGACTGACAGGACACAAGACTTTTTTTTTTTTAGAAAACAGTTTAAAGGGACAGAACAATAAATTATCGGTCTTGAAAATACAGATGAACGACAATAAAATACCGTACATCATATACTTTCTAAAAATCTGCATACACACACACACAATAATATCAAATGCTTCATACCACCACCATAAACACAAAATGGTATTTCATACACAACTACTACCACAGAGCAATCACAATACTCTAGAGGATAACAATAACAAGGAAAAAGAGACGAACATAGTAAGACAAGTTGCCATTAGCAATCGAAACCATAAATTATTGACAATATAATGAATAGAATAATTGAAGTATGACCAACACAACAACTAAAGAACCACAGAAATACAATGAAGCAATTCTATAGGTTTGGAAAATACACAAACAAAATACTGAAGACTTTTGACCAATACGCAACATGAAACTTGTAATAAGGAACAAAAAATCAACGACTAAACTAATAAGTAACGGCAAAACAGAGGAAAAAACAGGAACAGCTACAGTGGTGTGTACAGACTAGACTGTGAAGACTGCAACGTGACTTACATAGAAGAAACTGGATGGAAATTCATAGCAAGAATGAAAGAACATAGGAGATCGCAAAAACTCAGGGATGATAAATCACTTTTCGAAAAACATTCGAATTACCATAAAAATTACGAACAAACCAACGGACATAATACTGACAACATGAGAAAAATGAAATTGAAAGAACAAATTGGAGATCATAAAAATAACGACAGAAC
Source organism: Acanthococcus lagerstroemiae (assembly GCA_031841125.1). Classification (NCBI taxonomy): domain Eukaryota; kingdom Metazoa; phylum Arthropoda; class Insecta; order Hemiptera; family Eriococcidae; genus Acanthococcus; species Acanthococcus lagerstroemiae. The sequence goes on along the minus strand of CM063111.1, from coordinate 46,404,929 downwards.
TAATCAATAACTGAGTAACCACAATCTGTGACAGTGAAATACTTTTACACGTTGATAACAAAACAAACCTACATGAACTCAAAATGGTTCACTTGACTTTCACCGACAACCAATTAGAACATAGGACATAACAAAATGGTTCACCATACAGTACTACCTTAATTGATATAGTGTGTAATAGTAGACAGGCCTTTGCTTCAGTAGCGGGTCACTGTTGATGGATGAATAACACCCGAACGCGTTCTGACAAATATACGAGTACTCTGTTTTCAAGTAAAACTGGTACAGCTATAGGTAAGATCCATTTGGTTTTGGATGTTCAAATTTAGACCAAGTGGATGGCAACCGAGCATCCTCTCTACTGCATTCAGACCCATTCTTTCGATCTTGTCAATGTCTATATATATTTGATCGTTCTCAGTGACCAAAAGCGTGGTACATATGCTTCCAGAAATGCTGATTTTACCCCCTGACCTAAAGATGTTCTATGAGTTTGCCTTCTATCCAAGTTACGATCGAATTCTCTCGAAGCTGATTATGATGGATCATTAAACTGATAAAAAGTAGATCTTCCTGTATGCACTGTTTTTTACATTTTTCTTATAAATAATTACTTGTAATTCCGAATTCAAACCAGGGCAATAAAATTCAAGTTTGGTTTTTCCATAAGAGGGGTTGTTAACAATGCGCGATTGTTTTGCTCTCGGGTTATTTTGTTATGATTGCAAAAAGATAAAAGAGAAGTAAGCAAACGTGTATTAACCGGCCACGAGAATTAATCGATTTGTAATCAAATTTAAAACCTTCATAAATTAAAACCGCACCAATATAACAATAAGAAATTATTTCGAGTTCGTCCAACTTAATTGTATTTAATCTATTTACTCGGTAATACTCGCGATGTATTTCAGCGTTGAAGCAAACACGTTTTCTTTATTTTTGTGTGCGTTCAAATTGATTTCCTTCTTTCGAGAGTAACATCAGGTGTGGATTCGCGGAAAAAATGATATCGTGTGGTTATGTGGGAGTTAGAAAGATGCAGCAAGAGAGCAGAGTGTGCATGGTTTCGATATCATTGCAGGTTGAACGGTATTACCGGTCGTTCTCGAACTTTCTGACCTAACCGTTTTTCCAACAAACGGGGCCGTGAAATCGTGAGCTGAATTACGAAAAACGTTCTATAATTTACGACCATAGTTAGATCACAAAAAGTTATTACAGAGCGAGATACGGATAACATACGCGGAAAACGATGAACATTGCTCTCGGTAAATTGTTAATAACGAACTCGTCGTGCATTCGACGAGTAAAACTCGTTCACGTTGATCGATGGAAGTGGAAATATGGATACTTGCAGCTTAGCGTGTAACTCAGCTCCTGTTCTTCCCTTTAATTTCGAAGTGCTTTCAGTTCTGTAGGCTAAAGACGTTTACCCAGCCTCGGATCCTTTTCTTGAATATAGAACCTCAGGGGTAGATTGGCCAAAGGGCAAGAGGGTAAATGCCACCTGGCTTGTACGGGGTTCCAGGCCTATTGGCCTGGAATGTGGTCTCTCCTAATGAAATCAACAAAACTGCAGAGATGAAATTTTGAAATTGCCCTGGACTATTTAGTTTTGTGCCAGCGGATTCTGTTGTTGGTTTTTTTTTTTTTAGTCATTGGATATGCATTCTTTTACATTACCTTATGATACGGTTTTTTGGGAGGAAATAAAATATAAAATATCTATCTAGGTGTTTGCTGAGTATGTATCTCCTTGAGCCACCTGATTTCATGGCCAGAGTAAAAAAGATTTGCAGCAACTGAGTTGCCATGGCAGTTGATTCGGTTTTTGTAGCGAGTGGCAAGTGTTAATACTCCATAGATCATGAAAGGAATGAATCTCCCAATATCGCAGTTCCCTTCGAATCGGCACACACTCACCATGGTACGAAGGGCCGACTTTTTGAAGGCTTGATTCCAAGGCCACTTCCCATATCACCAATCGTATGTCCACGCGGGTTTGACTTCAGAGTTACAGATTAGGCGTTTGGTTTCGAAGTTTCCTGGCGAGTTTTTGTTAAGGATCCAAAAAAAGATTGCGTAGCTTTTCGTTCACTAATGCTTTCTTGTCGGAGATGTGGGCATCCCAATTTAGTTTCGACTTTCGAGTCGAGGTTAAAGCTAAGGTATTTGGTTGTTCGATAAAGAGATATATAGGTGATTCCAAGGCGAACCAGATGGTATAGGTATTTCAGGTCGAACGTGAGTACCAGATATGCTTTGATTTGACTGCACTGACCTTTATACGACACTTTTGAGTCCAGAGATCGAATTGGTTCAGGCAGCGCTAAAGATTGCTGCTTGCTTTGGTAAAACTGGAAGATGTTGAGATTATAGGAGTATCTAGCATCAGAGACAGTACGCTGCTTTTGTGAGATCCCTGCCTGGATTTGGTGCCATGGGGAGACTGCGCTGTCGTGAAATACCAAGAAAGACCGATTTTCTAGAATGAATTCTAAAGTTGATGTGATGTTAGATGAAAATGTGCTACATAGTTTGCTGATCAGTTGAAGATGTCAGACTTTATCGAAGGTATTAGCGATGTCTGAAAAGGCAGCTGAGTTGAATCTTTTCCTCTCGAGTGAAGTGTGAATTTTCTTTGCGACGTAATGCACTAGTTCAATCGTAGAGTGCTTTCATTGAAAGCGAAATTGGAAGTCCGGGATAACTCCATTTGCAGATGAAAATGGTTTAGTTTCAGCTTAGGGTAGCTTTCCGAAGGTTTTGCCCGTGGAGTAAGAAGATCGGTTGGTATGATGCTGGGTCGTGCACTGACTTTCCAGGTTTGGAAAGACGAGTGTTGTGTCGAGTAAAATCACCCATATTTTATTACATATGTATTTTGGAAATCAAGTCTTAAGTCCTCATCGGGGCCTAAATTTTCATAAAACTACCACAGCTCTCTAGAATCTGAAGTTCTGATTTGAAAACGCAGTAGGAAGGAAAAGACAGGTATTTCATCGGGCAATAACACCCACATTCTATTTTATTGTTTTATGGAGGCTTAAGCTCCCAATTTTTTCACTAACATGCCACAATTTTGGAAAACTTCAGTGCCAGTCTGCTGGGGTAATATCGGACACAGGTGGCAATATCGGCCACTCATGACTTATTTGTGACCTGCCAGCAGAGGCGAAACTATAGGGGATGTGGGGGGTTGAAACATCCTCTAATAATTTAGCAGTAGGCAAATTTTGAAACGGTTCATTTGAATTTTTCATTCTTTATAAATGTTTGTTTGTTTATTAAGCTAGTTGATAAGAAACACCCCAAGCGAGATAAGAATGGATGTAAACAAACTTGAAGTGTGAAAGCCCTATACATTATTTAAAATTTCAGGCGACAAGCAACACTTTTCTTGTAGCCAGAAGGCACTTAACATAGCCCAGTTGGCGAAAATTCGCTCGATCTGGCAACACTGTCATAAGTCGAAAGGGAAAGAATAATAGTTGGCATTGTCTCGTTTTTTGGTAGGGGAATCATTCTCGTATGAACTGTGATGTTCGTTAGTTGTTTGTTATGCGTTCCCGAGTTTCCAAAAGTTCAATGCTCTAACAAGTGGGCTAATGAGTAGCATGAATTTTTCAGTACACATGCGAATGGTTCATCGTGTATGAGAGACTTTAGGTTGGCATAAATTGTGCGTTCATTACATTCTTCGTTATTACTTTTGTTATAAAATATTATAAATGTATTGGTTAATGTCTAGTGAATCTGCAAAAACAACTTAATGGCTGTAGCTATCAAGCATATAATCCTACATACTGGGATAGTGTTTGTGTGGCTGTGAGAAACAGTAAGTGTATAAGGAGATGCCCCAAGTGAAAGCAAGAGTTACAGTGGCACGGCATCCAGCTTATCGGCCAACAACCATAAAGTTACTTCAACGGACGGTCAAGTTGTATCTACAAGTAACTCATCAGTCAGTATCAGCGTGTGTATCTCTTTACTTGGTGACTCTTATATGACCCAGTTTCCGACTTACAAAAACAAGAGCGGTTACTAAAATAATAGAATAATGTTTGGTGGAGCTTATGGCAATGCACGTATGCCAGATTGGCTCCCTAGACACCGTACCCCTGGCCCTGGAAAGTACCCTTTCGAGTATCGCATTAGTGTCCAGAGGGGCTAAAATAATAGAAATTGAAAATGATGTTGTTAAAGTTCAGTGTATGAGATGTGCTGCGGGATTAAAAGCCGTTTGTTATGTTTTCCCAGTAGTTGATGACAATTGCTTTGTACAGAAACAGCAGTTAGTCAAATATCTCTTAGTGGCTCCCTCTTGTAGGAACCGATATGTGTTTTTACAGGTCACTACGGGTATTGAGTAGATTAAATATCTGATTTGACTTGTAACTGAAGTATGTGTATAACTCATCTTCCTTGGCTTCTGTTTCTTATTTTAGCAGCGTAGGCCCTGTTGATAATCCCCCCCCCCATCGATATTTGATGGCCAAAATTACATTAGGAAACTTCTTACATCAGTTCTAAGCATTTTTGAATGGGTGGCCGAAATTACCCGACTTATGCGGGTAACTTCGGCCCAAAAAAAAATCAGCCCACAATAAGGGGCATTGGAAATTTTGACGTAGAAATTGTATTTAGGACCCATGTGACATCTTAAGTCGGTTTTGAAAGAATTTTCTCGTCGATAACAAGGGAGAAATTTACAAACAATCATCAAAAAGTGGCCGAAGTTACCCGATTTTGTAGTACCTATTTACATAATATCTCGGCGTTGGATTCATTACAGTAACCGCGAGAGACATTCAAACATCGTGCTCGGTAACTGGTACTCTAACCTATTTTGCCGAAATAACAGCTCGAATTCGTGCTATTCCGTGTAACTCACCTATAACATGAGAATTTGGAATGACTAGCTTAGCTTTCATTCTTGGAAAAGCTGTAAACAGCACTGCTCACGAACATTTTATCTTTTCCGATCCCACCCGTATAAATACTGCATTATTGTACGACTTTTCTCTCTTGAAATTGGAAACTAATAAACATTTATTTTCAACTGAATCGAAGAGGTCAAGCCCTTTTCCTAACCGTCCATTTTACGCTGCGATTTATTTAAAATTGGTAGCGTAGAAGTCGGCCCCGCTGAAACAAGTTCGTTACTGGTAATACCTTTCATTCCTATAATTAATCGGGGCGGAAATAGAGCGAAATTTTTTTTTTTTTTTTGGGGGGGGGGAAGCTGAAGACTCAGCGCCTAAAATAACTTTATAAAAATCCAAAAATCATAGCCCCCCCCCCAAAAAAAAAGTCTGACTGTATTAAGATTAATTTAAAAATAAAATTTAGGAGGACTAATTTTGAAATCGGTGGGGCTTGCTTCCCCTAGCCCCCTCATATTTCCGCCTCTGAATTAATTTGTTTCTATAAAATTATAGGCTGTGTCGATTTAAGCTTCTCTCAACAGAATCGGGTTTCTATAATAATGAAAATGAGTCAATGACCTTAGCCATTTTCAAATTTGAGTGTTGTGACAATAGGCATTTTGAGATAACAACAGCTGGATAGTTTGAACTCAGTGATTGTGAAGTCTCCAGTCCGATTTGTAAAAACTAATTAGTGCTGGCCAGTTCGGTTTAGTTTTAAAACTCGAATCGGATGCAGAATTGTTTGAATTCAACGATCTGTAAGGTCCGTAATTTCAGTAGCCTGTCCACTTCAGGATCACATTTTGGATTCGTGGGTCTCAAAGTGAAAAACCTGATGATTTGATTTGAAATCATCGGTCAAGGACGTACCGATGGGGGGAGGGGGCAACTTACCTCTGTAGGAATTTTCACTCTGCAATTGGGAAAAATTACCATTTCAGTCAGGCGAGTTGGGAAAATCCAACAAGTTACAAGTTAAACTTTTTTTTTTCTGCTTTGATACTTGAAAATTGAGTTGAAAAGATGGGAAAACCCAACAGGTCAAAACGTTTTTTTCTTTGCTTTGATACTTCGGAATTCTGAGGTGAGTCAGTTGAAACTTTCACAATTTGTACCCCCCCCCCCTCCCCTTCAGAAAAAACTCTTCGGTACGTCCCTGTCATCAGTTACCCTAAAAATTCCTTTTTGGCGTTCAATTCTATTTTTCGCGAGTCGCGTTAATACTGCTCATTTCGAGTGTGAAATCTAAATTATGAAGTATAAAAACTCGGTAATATTTTCGAAATGAGCGACAAGAAAGTTCCCATTTCGATTTTATCTATTTTCTTAATTTTCGGAATTTTGAATTTTGGGTCGCTCTCAAAATTGGCGGATGAGGTTGAAATTTCAACAGTAATTGGACTGTGAAAAACGAAATTGCCCGTGCCGTTTTCCGGAGCACGTCCAACCCTGTGTGAAAAACGGAAAGACCTGCAGAACAATCGCCTGCATCCCGGCTTCCAAACTGTATAAATGAATTTTGTTGATCGTTCACGCCAAATGCACGATCTTTTGGAAGATTTTGACATGCAGTCGCGTATCATAAGCTGTACATGATCGGTAACTTTGAAAAATCACTTATCCCACTCGTCTTACGTTTTTGTTTAACTTAATCTGGTATCCACACGTTCCTATGCCACCGTATAGTAGCTATGGGGTCGGGTATCAGCAGGTTCCTATGCCACCGTCTAGTATCCGTGGGGTCGGGTACCCACAAGTTCCTGTAGGTTGTCTAAATTTCTTCTCTTAGGTACAACATTTTATCTTCTAACTTTTGGTCGAATATTATGTAGTTTTACCCATCAGTGGTTATGGAACCAGCACCGATCCTGCTGCGACTTTACAACCGGCACCCCGAAGCGCCAGTTCAATTGCTCGTCTTACCATATCATGTGTTCGTATTTCAATGGTCAATGTTACTGGCTCGAATTTCACGTGCGATTTTACAACGTCAAATAAATTATGTATTTATATAAACGCCGGTTACCGATATAAAAGTGCTCGTTTACAAAGCGTTAACTTTAATACGTGACCTAAAATTATATTCTAACAAAACTGGTTTGTTAATGGTAAAGTAACTGCTTTATAATCATCGTAATTATCCGTCGTTGAAAACGGAATATTCCTCCTAGGTTGCATGTTTCACCCTTAAATTATAGATTTCTCTGTTACCCTTTTCCTCGTCCTCTCTTCTCTCCGGTGTTACCCGCGATTATTTATTTGTATTTATTAATACTCGGTTTCATTAACGCCTAGTGTGTTATGTAAATGAAGCTCGTGTAACTGGATTCCGAAGTTGAAAACCTCAATATTGTTGAGATGGGTTCCACAAATAAACCAAGATTTCTGACTGCAGCAAACGAAAACGATATTTAATGAATGTGAGCCATGATAATCAGGGCCCGGGTTGTTAGGCAAAACCCCTTTTAATCTCTCTTTCTAGTCTAGTCTATTAAAGTTTTCTGGACAAATCAGGAAATTCTGAAACCAATGAGCTAACTTTGACACGACCTTTTCGGACTATTTTCTGTTAAACATGACATTTTTGCCGAAAATTGATGTGTTTAGAGACTTTTTGGGACTATTTCGGGTAGAAATTCAATTTTCGAGAATATTTTGTCAATTTTCAATTTTTTGAAAAAAGAAATTTTAAATTTTTGAGAATTTTTTTAAAAGTCCATTTCACTTGAAAAAGAAGTTTGAAAAATCGTAACAACCTTGATTGTTTGTTGCAGTAAAGTATTTTAATTCAAAATTATTACGTCGTACATAGTTTAGGAGGAAGGCTCTTCCGGATTCTAATTATTTAATCGAACATAGATTAATCTTCTAAAATCTCAATTAAGTCTGGAATAATCCTCAAATTTCTCGTGATTTTTCCGGATTTCAAGACTCTTCTAGGCATATGTTTCAGGCCACGCAAGCCACGCATGTCAGATTCTGTCGGACTCATCTAAGACTAATACAAGTTTGATTAAGACCTTTTACGGCTATTCCAAATTTATGCAAGAATATTCAAGACTCGTTCACACGGGTTTCATACTCTTTTAGGGTTTTTCAGACTTCGGTGAAACTTTTTCAGACAGGGTTTAGTGGCTGATTGCGACCCAAAGACTCTTATATAGGTCTATGGTACAAGTGTCGAAGAGTCTGAAAAAATTTCTGTGGAATCTAGAATAGTTTCACGTCCGAAAAAGCTTTAAAGATGATTTCAGATGAGTTTTAATGAATCGTGAAAGGTCTTAAATAAGGTTGGAAAAGCCCTAACGAGTTTGGAAGGGTTTAGTATAAAGTCTTGAACAAGTCTAAAAAAGCCCTAAAAATATCGGGAACAGGTTTAAACGATACTTAGCGAGGCTGGAGGAAGTCTCATAGAGCTTGAAACAAAATTGGTGTCTTGAAACATTCTGATAAGCTTAAATCAGGCATAGGAATACTCATGGACGAGTCCGGACAAAAATGTTAAACTGTTCAAAATATGACTTGAATAGTGATATCGAGTTGTAAACATTGCTGTAAGAATCTAAAAGAGTTCTAAAACACTGCTGTAAGAGTCTCAATAAAGTTCTGAAGAGTCGTAAACGAGTATGATAACTTGGAATAATCTTGAAAATTTTTAACTAGTACTGTCGTCTCCCACAATATAATATTTAGATCTTCTTGAAGTTTCAGCATCTGGGGTCGAACCCAGATAATTGATACTTCTTAATGAAATTTAACACCCGTTCTTTTTCAATTTTCATACACAAAGGCAACTTTCTAGTTGGGGTCTTGACGCATGGTCTGCTAGGGATGCGGAGATGCGAATGCATCCCGGGCCTTTCGACTTACTATGACCTTGTAACCCTTTTGGTCTCAGTCCACAACATCACTGAAAAGTTTTTTTAATTTATTGACCGAGCCCCATACGTTTTGCATCCCAAGAATTTAATTGCCAGGCCGTGCCTGAGTCTTGATTATTTCCTTAGGAGACTTCACGAGGTCGCATATTTTAGCAGCCCCTAAAACCGCCACGTATCCGCGAACTTATTCATTTCGTTAGAAGTTCAAGTACATTGGGATTTAAACCTGCACTAGAGTGCGCTGCAAAATTACCTGCGCGGGTGTTAGCGGGTGAAAACGAGTGAGTGATCATGTGTACTTTCAAATAGAAACACTGCTAACTTCAGTGGGGTAAAAAAACAAGTAAAAATTATTCTGCCTGTGGAACTGATTATAATTTAATCTTTTGCCGGTGATGCAGTCGAATTTAGGACAAATTTTCTTTGAAAGTGAATTTCTAATCGACTTAATAATAGTTGAAGTTTGCTAAACGCTTACGGTAAATCATACGTGATCACTCACACATATCGCAAGGCTGCCAACACTTGAAACTCTTAAGTTTAAGTCCCAATGTGACGTAGCAGAGGAAATCTCACCACTTGTTTCCGTTCCGTGCTTTATAGAAGGAAAGTAACAGTACTCGCAAGTTTACATCATGCAATTCGAGATGATCCATTTGTCTGTCCTATAAAACGGACTTTTAATTTACAGAGTGTTTCGAAATGACAGGGTCAGTTTTAAATGCTAAAACTTGGCAACACTGAGAGGAAAGTATAGGCATGCTTGGTGTCAATGAAAAGAGAAATGAACCCCATTGTATGTCATCAACATACATGTATATATGAAAACGAATGTATGTCTGTCTGTCTGTGTGATTGTCCTTCATGCATTACTACATCATTCATCCGATCGCCATGAAACTGTGGAAGAAGTTGTTGAGTACACTCCCGCAAAATTTGCTGGGGGGGGGGTTATCAACTTTTTAATAGCAGCAACGCGCCAACTAGTATACAATATTTATGTATGTTTTAGAAATTACATTCCCCACATGCCCACCTTCTTCCGCGATATAGTTACGCAAACGAACTCGAAAATTTCTGTAGACGTTATTTAAAATTTCTTGCTGAATATTCTTAACTGTTTCTTGTATACGAGTAATCAGCATAACAATATCGTTCACTGGAGTTGTATACACTTTTGGCTTCACATAACTCTCCCAAAAAAAAAATCGCATGGAGCCAAATCCGGACTTCGAGGGGGCCACTTAAAATCTGTACGCCGGGAGATGATTCTCGCTCGAATTGTTTTTTTTTTTTTGTTTTGTTAAACAAGCTAACATAGCGTTCGTGGTGTGAGACATTGCTCTGTCTTGCTGAGACCAAGTTTTTTAAAATGATAATTCGATATTCCGAAAAAAGTAACTGTCGACGAGTACTTACTTGCCGGCACCCACTACAGACTCAATAACACGGAATATCCTCACCCATAACTGTATTGTCTGCCGTTCATCCCTCTCCGAAAGATTGAAATGACGAGTGAAGTCTCATTGGGCTTTAACAAAAACTGCCATTCTTTAAATAGCATCCCATGGGGAAGGAACGTTGCTGCGCAGTCCACCAAGACAGGATTACTAAATGGGGTTCATTTCTCTTACAAATGATGTCAAACATGCCTACATTTCTCTCAGTGTTGCCAAGTTATAAGAGCTTAAAACTGACCTTGTCATTTTGAAACATATTCTTATATACCATCCCTTATAACGAAAATTTTTTGATTTTTACTCTCTTGAAAAATTTTATAATATTTCGATTTTCTACTTATGGTATTGGCGTTTCCTGTTCTGCATCACATGTGTCATTACGCGAAGCCCGATATTGCTTTCCTCGGCGCTAGGCCTTATGCGGAGGCATACTTTAGCTACCCGTAACGCCTCCTCTGATCCACTTCAGCTCCTCGCACTTCGCCAGTTGCGACGGTTACGTTTTCTGCGGCGGAACAATGTCAAGAGGACTATACCGGCGAAGCGATAATGAGTTCCACTAATCGAAAATGCCACCACCTTCCCTTTGCCAATATGGGGTACCTGCGAACGATAATTTATATCATCTCGTCTCCGGTGTTATCTGAAACTACATAGTAAATTCAATTTCCAGTACGAATTCGCTGGGAGTACGAGGGTTGGGGAGATCTCTCGTCGGGAGGGTGCGATGTAATTAAAACCAGCAAATGACTGCGTTAACTGCAACACGGCGGATGTTGAAATGGCGGGTGGAATCAATTTTGCATCGGTCCTATGTAGTATTACCACCGCGATGGCACTCGAAAGTCTTACATCGCGAATCTGCGACGCATTCGAACTCGCAGGATAACGTAAAATGGGATGAAAAGGCGATTAGCAGAAATGTACCCAATTGACTTTTTTGGAGAGGAGGGGACTTGATTCCCGAAAATGTAAATTCTGCCAGCGAACAATCGACAATGTCTCTATGGTCCTAGTCGAACAACCCAGTACAACAGTTCTAACCGGTCCACCAGGCTACTACGGTGCTAGATAGTCACCTGTGCCTGGATTTTTTTTTTTCTTTAATTATATGAGTACTGCGCGAAGTATTGTTTCACTTGGTGATGAGGTTCTGAATTTGAATTTGAATACATTGGGAAATATGTTTACATTCTTCATAATGTACATTTTTTTTAAATTTTTTATATAGGCTCACTGCTTTCCCGGACCATAGCGGGCAAAGGTCTCATGTAATTGCTCCCACTCGTGTCTATAGGTGGCTATTTTTTGGAAGTTTTTTGCATCTGTGAACTAATTAATGTCGTCTCTTCATCTTTTATTTTGTTTTGCCCTTCTTTCTCCATCCAGAGGTTGCCAAAATGTGTTTCTATGGGTCCATCGGTCCTCCTTGGGGCGGGAGACTGACCTGCCTAGCTCAATTCTAAGCATCTTATGCAGGGGCGAAACTATAGGAGGTGTGGGGGGTTGAACCCCTCCCCCTCCCCAATAATTTGGCAGTCGGCAAATTTTGAAACTGTTCATTTGAATTTTTCATTTTTTATAATTGCTTGTTTGTTTTTGGTTTATTATTTTTTTCAATTAAAAAATCGGCAAATTTTTAATTTTTAAACATTTTGTCGGCGAATTTTTACTCTTCAAAAAATAACTGTCGACAAATTCTTCTTCTCCGCCTCCCCAAACCGGAAGACAAGTTTCATTTCTGAAAATGGAGTACCCTGGTCTCTTGTCAGAGACTAGTCAGTCAAAAGCCGAAGGTTCAAGCTGAGTAACGAACGTTATCTGAAAGATTGAAATAAAGCAGAAATATGGAAAACATTTCGAAAATCTAAAAGTCGGTAGCAAACGTTGAATTTCAAATTTCACTGACTATTATGTTTTTACTGGATTCTCTGTTTGACCTAGAGCCTGAAATTGGAGAAAGTTGGACATTTTATCAAAATCTAAAAGTTGAAAGCAAAATACTTATTTTCCAATGTCATAAGCTGAATTCGATAGCAAATGTTCTATTGTTTAATTTACGGGCCTTGGTCCTGGTGAATAAAGGAGGGAAATTTAGTCTGGAACGAAAGTCAAAACTCCATGTGTTTTTCCCATAAGAACGAAAGGGAGTTTGTTGCACGGATTCCCTGAATCCGATCGACCTGAAACTTTGTACGGTTTTTATTTTTATTTTTTTATTTTATTGGAGCCAGTTTAGGAGACCAATCAGAAGAAATTCAGAAAAGAATATCACCAAGTTTGTTTTGAAATCCTGTGGTGCCACTAAAAGAGGCTGTACCCTCCTTTTGATTTTTTTTTTTTATAGTAGACAATTTATAGGTTTTCAAGGTTCATGCATCCCTTTTTAGGGTCCACTCTTAATTTCGACCCCCTTAACGGATTAACGATAGGCGAATTCAAATTAACTAAATAGTAAAGTAATGAGCCGAGTAATATACATTTAATTTAAGTCCTATTTGCAAAAATAAACCATCGAGAGGATGAAAGAAGTCAGGTTACATATGCTAGTAAATAACGACCACCTTAATGTGTAAAGGGAGTTGTGTGTTCCTCTCAAGTATTCCTATAACATCCTTCCACCATACCCACCCAGACTAAGGTATGCTCATGTGGGCAAATCTGAGTCCTTGGGGGATTAGTTTCCAATCTGCAGTTGTAGGGACGAAACTACGGAGGGGGGAACACCCCCAATAATTTTGCAGACGGCTAATTTTGAAACTGTTCATTTTAATTTTTCATTTTATGAAAACTTCTGTTTGTTTGTTTGTTTATTTTTTTTCCTCAGTTGAAAATCGGCAAATTTTTTGAACATTTTGTCGGCGAATTTTAGGTTTTAAAGAATTATTTGTCGGCAAATTTTCTTTATTCACCCCCCCCCCCAACTGAAAGTCAAGTTTCGTCTCTGATCTTATGTAACTGACTACATCCGTTTTGAATTTCAATTCTTATTTAATTATTTTTGTACCTATTTGGTCCCTCCTTTTTTACCTTTAACATGGAACGTCCCATGGCGTTTTGGGTGACCTTTATTCTGCTCAGGATTAATTTCTTGATTTATAGGTTAGGTTGGGCGGCCGTATGTTATTGAAAGCATCACACGTGCATTAAAAAGTAAACTCTCTTCTGCAGAATTAAAGGGATTTTGAAAGATGTCTCCTGACGACCAGGATTTGGTTATCCTGGGTTTAACTCGTTTCAATGTACATTGTCAAACGTCAGTTTTTGGCCGAAATAAGTTCCTTCACTATCTCTGTGTTTTTGCCTTCTACCACGATTTTCCTCAGTTCGTTAACCCTGGCTAATATTCTTGTTTTTTGTGTGTGAGAGACCAGCTTTGGGCACTGACCTCTGACAGCATAATTTCTAATATTGATTCTGAGAACAGAACAATGGCATCTGCAAATTTAAGGTTTGTTAGTTTTTTCTCATTTACTGTAAACTCTCGATATAGTGCGTCTTAAAAGGACAAAGGAAAATTCGCACTACACAGATGTTGTATATTGAGGTAGGCAATGTCAAGGGACCGAAAAAAATTCGCATTACACCGAGGTTCGCACTATAAAGAGGGGCACTGTATCGAGGTTGTACTGTAATTATTCTCCTCCCATCCCTGTCTAGATTTTGGAAAATTCGCTTTAGTGAACTATTAAATAGGATTGGCGATAGGGGGTCTGGTTGGCCGAGTGGATAGCGCGCTGGTCTCCGAATCCGGAGGTCCCGGGTTCGATTCCTCGTAGCAACTCGCTACATTTCGACCTAGGTCGGTTTTTCGGCAAGGTGATAAGAGGGCGAAGACAGCCCTAACAGCCTCCCCGACGTCTCTGAGGTAATACTCGAGAGGGCGGATTCCAGGGTTTGGGTTGAGAGTAGAAACATTAGAAAAAGAGGGTTTTTTGTATCAAAATAAACTCCTTTTATTACGGTTTTTATCCTGGCCTTCAAGTTAGCTTACATTTCCTTACTAGTTTAATAAAAATTTGAGGCGTACTTTGACTTTTCAATACTGATAACATAAATTTGTGCTTTATCGAGTCGTAAATCTCTGAAAATTTCTGCTCGAATTCAGCTCGAACTGATAATTATTAACAGGTGGTGCATATCAATCCACCCCTTTTTTCTTATGGAAATTTACATAAAGTGTTGACATTTTTTAAAGAAAATTTGTTCCTTGACCCTTAGCGTTGTCAGGAACGAATAAGTTTCGACGTTGATAGGTTATAAAGATTTTCTTTTCCCCAAGTAGAAAAACTGACTTTTCCCCAAAAAGGGACTCGAACGTAATAACTTTGAGATTCCGAATAAAGTGTCAGATTAATTGGGTCGCTTATTTCGAATATGGCATCAAATATTTAATCCGGCTCCAAGGAGCAAAAGTTCTACATTTTCCCCATCAAATGGGTAAACGTTGACATGGACTGAAAAATCGTAAATTTGGGCCCCTACATTGGAAATTCCATATTGAAGTCAAGGGGGAAATCGATTTGACTTGTAAAATCAAACTAAGTATTATGATAGGGTGGTGAAGTTGAAATTATTTTATCGGGTTACATGTGAAACCAGTATTTTTAGTTTTCAGAATAAAATTAACGATAATTTTTCCAACTGTTTTCTAACTTTAACTGAAAATTATCTTCACTGACGTAACTAGAATGCTTGTGAAAGTTGGGATTACAAATTTGTTGGGTAAAATTGAAGTTAGTACCTCTGTGCCACATCGAGGGTCAAAAGAACGGTTTAGAATAAATCAAGTTTACTTGACCTGTAGCAGTCAAGAAACAATTGAAGTGAATCACGGTAATTGTTCCTCACGCATTTTTCCTTTCACAAACCTTGCACAGTTATGCGCGAGCCATTAAGAAAGCTCATAAATTCAGTGCGGTTTTTTTTTTATTTTTATTATCTCAAGTGGTTAATTTTATTTCATCTCACGTGGTCTCTTCCACTTCGCTGTACGGTAGAAGAAAGAAGCTCTTCAATTTTTTTTATTTTTTTTAATGAATTTGTGATGCCTCTCGTCTCTATCTTTCTTACAATTCAACGTGGAAAAGACTTACTTTAAAATGAAAAAAATTATCAAAATGGTAATTTTTTATAAAATTCTACTCTTCAGCTTTGTTCGTTAAAAGTTTATGCTTGACCCAGAAGTGTGCGGCACCGAAGGAGAAATGACTTTTTTTCAGTAACCTCCAATTTTTTTATACATCACTTTTAAACTATATTCGTGAAAATTCCTACGAATTACAAGGTAATATTTGTCATTTTTCATTATGAATTATGACTTTGGGTTCCAAATGAGGCCACGTGCTGAATGCAATAAGATACGTAAATTTTGAGGAAAACCATACGTCGATCAACTCAGTTTTGCCAATTTAACTCTGACCTAATTTTGGAGCCTGAAGCGAGGCCAAATGAAAAATTCAACGCGATATTCCCAGTCAACAACCTACCTTCCTAAAAAAAAATCTCTCTTTTGATGCTTTGGTCACTTTTTTCAAGCCGGTATATTCCGTTCGTATTTAGGATAAAATAGCAAATTTGATGCTCAAACCGGTCCCCGATGAAAAGTCTCCAATTAGATTATTAATTATTCCAAAAAGTAAGTTCCAAGAAAAATGCTTGTATATTGTGATACATTGCGTAGTTTTTTAAACAAAGTTGATTCCAGTCATTTGAAAAGAGTAATCTGCTTTGACATTGAAGCATATACCGGGTTTAGATCAGGGTGTCTACAAGGTTATGAGAACAGAAAAAGTCAGGTTTTTTGAAATTAGGTCAGGAAGTTAGGAAAACGTCCGGAAATTTCGATGAATTCTTTGAGAGGTCAGGAAAGAATTAATAAATTACCATCCAATGTCCATACTTTTTTCTGTTATCATGAAAAAATGTTTTTGCAATGTGATGTGAGAATTATGTTGATTTTCTGGATTAAATTCATTATAAAGTCCTTAAATTTATACTCATGACTTCATATTTTAAATTTAGAAGCGATAACTTTTACGTATGGATTCTTCCAATGCAAAAAAAAAAAAAAAAAAAAGGTCAGGAAAAAGTCAGGATAAAATATTGGGGAATCTGTAGACACCCTGAGGATGGAAAAATCTAATCGAAATGAACAACCCCAAAAATCCCTATTTTGATTGCTTCATTTTTCAGAGCTAAATCGAAGTCGAATCAAAAATTTGATGAGATATTCGAAATCAACGATCCGAAAAAAACCAAGTTCGATACGTTTTTCAGTAGTATATAGGAATGTGTGTACGTCTTCCACCAGATGACGCTATAAAGCCAGTTTCGAAAAAAATGAACATAGACCGTTTTGGAATATCGCTCCTCAGTGACCAAATTGCATGTCTATAATGGTAGACGTCTGATTTCTTCTCAGTCCCACGTCTATACAAGACAAAACGACATTTGGTCGCCTGTCTACCATGGTAGGCATCTGATTTTTACTGAGTCCGATCCAGCTATTAGTCTCCGCAACTGATTTTGTTCCAAGTCCAGCTTAGGGAACGAGCAGAAAATAGCGGGGGAAGATTTGGTGATGTGAACATTTTTCTTACCCTCTCTCTAGTTCAGTAAGGCGAAACTAACTCAGATCTGAGAAATGCTTGAGTAAGATTTGAAGTGGGGTATCTACATGTTGGACTTGGAAAAAAATGAAGAATTGGAATCAGGATCTATGGTTGGAAACTGACCCTTAAAGTCAAAGGCTTACCAAAAATGTGTACCTAACTCAGATTCAGTGTTCATATCATCGAATCCTCCCCCGCCATTTTTTGCTCTTACCCAGACTGATATTCCTCAAACACTCGCTCCCTTTCTCACTTAAGTAATGTTCGAGTCCCAGTTCGTTTCAACTGTTTGGTAACTCCTCAACGTTATGGATCACCCCCCCCCCCCCACACACACACACACACACACACACACACAAATCCGATATCCAGATTCTAGTTTTTCCCGAAGTCCGATACCCCTCCTCAAATCTCACTAAAGCATTTCACAGATCGAAGTTAATTTCATTTTCTTAACTTGGGAGAGGGTAAGGAAAATATTCGTACCATCAAGTCCACCCCTACAATTTTCTGTTCTTCCCGATACTGATATTCTTCAAACGCTGGCTCCTTTCCTCACTCAAGTAATACCCGAATCTGAATTAGTTTCACCTTTGTGATAAGTTCACTCAGATTTAAGTATTATTTTCCCCCTCAGTTCCAAATTCCACTCTTTCAGTTTTTTTCTCTGAGTAGTGATGAGCAACCAGCTCTTGTATTGGTTGGTTGGTTGGTTGGTTATGGTTATGGTTTCAAATTATCATGAAATGGTTAGTTAACCGGTTATTAGTGGAATAACCGAGCTGACCTAGTTATCAGTTACAGTTACCGGTTACTATCAAATTTCTATGAAGTGATTGCTTAACCAGTGACTTGGCTGGTTACTATCAGACTTCTATAAAGTGGCTGGTTAACCGGTTACTTGACTGGTCAACTTCCCCGTTTTGTAAAATGAAAAGTCCAAGGGTAAAAATTGACAGATCAATTACAATTAGTGGAGTAATTAATTTATTACTAGCGCAATGAGAAAAGTGAAATATTCAATGTTCCTGAAGTTAAAAAATGTATCTCTTACCTTCAGTGGCTTAGTGCGTAGTGCGTAGTGCCTGTTTTAGTTCACGGCTCACAACGTCACGACGTCACGAGTTCAGTCTGCTCCTCTGCTCTGCCAGGGATGGAATTCCGATTGAAAAAGCATCGGCGTTCAGCATTAGCATCTGAGAAAAAATTATAAAGCATCAGCGTTCAGTGTTCGGAATTCCACTTTTAGGCATTCGCATTTGGCGTAAATGCCAAATGCCAATAAAACCACAAACATTTGGCGTTTAGCATTCGGCGTTAGGCATTTCAATAATCTTCTCATATATTTAGAAGAATAATCATTAAGGATCTTTAAGAGCTGAAAAGTTAAGGCTTCAGCGTTAGGAATCCAATTTTTAAGCATTCGCATTTAACGTAAATGCCAAAAATGCCAATAAATCCAGAAAACGTTCGGCGTTTGGCATTCGGCACTTTTTCATTCCTGTGTCCTGCTACAAGGATGATAAAAACTTGATAGTGAAAAAGTGCCTTACAATGATTAGGTTTTGGGTACCATTTAATCCCGAATCCTGAATCTTGAACACTGAAACTTTAAATCCAACAGAGAACAGAATCTACCAGTGGTCAGGTTCATCTGTTTAAATGTGTAATTATTTTAAATAAGCCACATTGGGTCGCGTTAAAATACCAATTTGAAATAGGCAATTCAGTAATCAATTTAAATGCCTATTATTATTTGAAATCAAATCAGACTATGGGACTAGTTGCCATTTAATTCGTTTTTAAAACGGGTTTAAAAAATTTTCCCCTAATACAGCACATTACAAACAGTTTCAGGAAAACAGTCTGAAAGTTCATCGAGTTGTAAGTCTCTTTTTGGGAATGATTAATTTTCTGGAAAACCCCCACTCTACAGACCAGAAAAAAAACCACAAAATTCGGGGGAAATCATTTATATATCTTGCTCTGTCTGAATGAATTTTTACTTAATAAGTCCATTTGAATAAAAGTGTGTAAATAGTTGTCTCCAATGTCATTTAAATAATGTATTTAAATTTGAAATTCATTGGGCATCTTTGATGGAGACTTCACCATTCTGAACCGCCTGTTTCAAGAACATCAGATAGAACTGAAATGAGCAAATTCAACAACAAAAAATTTATAAAAATAAATATTTAAAAAAACTAAAGTTTGGTCCAGTTAAGAAACATAATTTTTTCACGGCGCTACTTACGTGTTCTTGAACTCGTCCTTCCCCTCTGCCAATTATTGATGTGTATGGCTGGTTGCAAAGTATGTTTCCCAAGTGAATGTGACTTTAATTCCAAATTTTGATTCATTTTGAAATGCAACCCACATTAACATGAATTATTACGAGTTCAGTCTGCTCTGCTCTGCTATGAGGATAATAAAAACTTAACAATGAAAAAGTGCCTTACTAATAATTAGGTTTTGGGTGCTATTTAATCCCAAATCTTGACTACTGAATCCTGAATCTTTAAATCCAGCAGAGAACAGAATGTAACGACTACCGATGTACCGAGGTGCTTAACCAAATAGAATTTCAAGTCCTTTCTTCTGATACAGCAAAGTAGAAAAACTGTAGCCTTGTAACCATAACCAACCATAACTTCTCAGCGGTTTCCGGTTAACTAGTAAATTTTGTATCACTATCCAGTAATTGGTCAGTTAACCAATTATTGGTTAAGTAACCATTTCTGTTCGGTTGGTTGGTTATACTTATGGTTAACCAACCGGTAAAAATGTCAGCCAGAGAGGTTATCGGTTAGGTTATTTAACCGGTTGCTCATCCCTACGCCCCGAGTCCTAATTTTAGGTATTAGTGATGCCCAAAAATCGATTATCATTAAAAATTAATTATCTGATTTTTCCATCATGACAAAAAAATTAACATCAATTATTTTGGTATGTTTCTGTACTGAAAAAATTGAAAATATAAAATAAAAGACGAAATACGTCAACTTGTAGGTACTTTAGTGCTTCAACATATTCTGAAGTAGATGGCGGATTCAAACGATTTTCCACGAAACCTATTTGTGACGCGCCATGAGAAACCTACCTTCGGGTGAAAAAGTTGTTTTCAAGAGAAACGCCAAAACACGTTGAAAAATTGATTTTGATCAAAAATGACTTTTTGCCGGAAATGTGTTCTAGAGTATCTGAAGAACATTTTAGGCACCCATACTCGCTTGTTTCGTTGTTTATTTGTTTGATTTTTATAATTTTTGTAAAAAAAATTTTTTTGGGAATTTTATGTATGATAGATTTTTTTTATAATCAACGTCATTTACATACATTTTTACCAACTTTTCGGAGAAAAGGGAGGTATTTTATAATAAACTTTATTTGTATACATTTGTCAGTTTTATTTTAGCAAACCTGAAACCTACACCATTGAATTCCTCATAACATTTTACTGGTGGGGGGGGGCTAATTTTCAATCATAATACCTTCGGAGAACTTGGTAATTTAAGCAGTGTCCGAACGAAAAACTTTAAAGCTGTTTTTCTCGAAAAGTACTTTTTAGTAGTTTCCAACTTCAAAATGGCATATCTCTGGGAATTTTGCTCCGATTGAGCTGCGGTTTGCGGCATTGGATTCTCCATACTTTTCTCTATTAGAATCAGTCAAAATTTCATTTTCGACCCTCTTCACCCGAAGGTATGGTTTCTCATGGCGCGTCACTTTTATAGTTCTCACTCAAGTCATCTGAGCGCTAGTAGCGTACCGCGCTCTGTAATCTTGGCGCTCTGGTATACTCCTAGAGATACTTGACCTATGCCTAGTACTGTTTAGTAATTAGTACTGTTACTCCAGGTTCGAGCTCTGTCTGAAGACTGCGATTCTGTATTCTCATCTCCCCCCCCCCCGAACCAATAATAAGAGAACACTCAACACGCAATGATGAAAAAATCGATTTTTTTTTTGCCAAAAACTCGATCAACCGATTATTTTGCGGGTTGTGTCAAGACCGATTTTTAATTGATTTCTTTCAGTGAAAATCGATTAATCGATTTTAATTGATTAATTGGGCAATACTGTTGGGTACCCCTCCCGAAGTCCCACTAAAGCATTTCTCGGATCTGCGTTAGTTTCACCTTTTTGAACTTTGGAAGCGGCAAGAAAAATTTTCGCATCGTCAAATCCTCGTCCGTAATTTTCTGCTCTTCCCGAGACTTATAGGCTTATCTATAAAGGCGTGGGATGGGAGAAAAAATTCAGAGGTCTGCTGTTATGGGCATGCGATCAAATTTCGCATACGTAGGTCTCTGCGGTAGTAGACTAGCGATTTGTCTACCTCTGTAGACCGCGACCAACGGAGTGTTCAATCTTCTTAAACAATCAGCGCATCAGGCTAAACCGGACTTATATTATTTTTCAATATTCAAGGAAGTTTTGCATTCGTTATTCTCATGCAAGAATGCAAAATTCTTGTCCGGGTCATCATCAACATTCAGGGAACATCTCTTCTATTCCGTCTTTGTACTCGTGTAACAAAATACGAAAATATTGATACCAGGAAAGAAGACAGGGTTAGGCTCTACTCCTCGTTTGTGCCTATCTAGTACTTCAAAATAGGCCTCGCATGCTACAGTATGTGACATAAGGCCTGAGAAACGCTAACGCCGCCACTGAGGAGGACTAACAACAGGAAGAACAGAAACTACACGAATACACGGATCTTCATGAACGTTCATGACGACACGAACAGCTGTCCATAGGAGATCAGCTGTTTTTGTTTCCTGTTCTTCAGCGTGTTGCGTTTTCCCGGTCGGCTTCTTCTGCCGGATAAACCGTTATGGCCTGCCTGTCGAAGCGTTGTGCCGGTGAAGACTGAAGAGTGGTCGGAGGTGGCACACACGAAAACAACTTCGAGTATGACGAGCCTGAGATTCGCGGATCAGCTGTTCGTCGAGCAGCGCTGGATACCACAATAGAGTATACGTACAGCAATCGGTTGACTCGACTTTGACGGATATGCGCGAGTTGCAACCGTAACAGCAAACCGGTTATCCAGGCTACGATTTATAACCATGTGACATAACCCACGTCTTCGAGTCATTTTTCTCAACGTTTTTTGCCTTCTCTTCTTTCTCCTCACTCTCTTAGTCCTCTTCCTTCATTCCCTTATCACGGACGCGGTATTGTTATTGCTGTTGATAAATAAAAAACCGGGTAATCGACGGTGGCGTATTTTCAGGGGCGATATTAGTTTAGTCGAGATGCGCGGTAAACGATTTTTCGAATCGTCGTGGGAGAGTGCACACGTTAAAATGAGGGGGTTAAATGCTCGATCCGGGGAGATGGGGGAGCCATTACCTATATGCGAAGAAATATACGACAAATTTATCTTATTGTTTGGAGTTTCAGCTCGCTGTAGTGTCTGTCGCCCGGTTCGCTGACGAATGAAAATATCGCTCGTCAACTCTCGGTAACGAATAAAATAAATGAAAAAAGTTCTTTTAACCTAAAAAGAAAGCGCGGGAGGGAGAAGACGACAAAGTGGACGACACGGAGGGGGAGGAGTAGAAAATGAAATATATACAGTTTAAATGAGAGGAAAGTTGTAAAAGTTGAGCAAGAATAGAAAATGAGTCCTATAATTTTTGTACCACCGCAGCTGTGTACAAAAAGCTGAACTTTCGCGTAAACACGCGATGTAAAGTATCTTTTGTTTGTTTCCTATTCTTTTTCTTTTCGCTTTGTTTTTTTATTCCGTGATTTTTTTTTCTTCATCCCTTTCGCGACATTACTGCAAACAATTCTAGCGAACGGAAGAAAATTAATTTGAAAAACTTTTTGACTCGACTTTCGCCGGATAACGAATCATTTATTACCGAGATGAATGCTAATATCGCAGATTGTGCCGACTCCGGAAGAAACCTCCGCTTAAGAAAGTTTCGATGAAATTATTTTCGAGCTTATTACCGCGTAATTGTTAAAAAGTTCGCTTTTGTTAAACCCGAGATTCGACGAATGTCGGCCGGAGAGAGGAGGTCGTAATGTTCCCGAAAGCGATTCTGTCTTTGTGACATCGACACAGATGGATTATATTTTAGGGGGGCTGGCGACTAAAAAAATGCTAGAAAGTTCGAAAAGATGGTGACTGCGGTGCATTAGACGGAATTGAAATTCAGTTGGCTGGAAACCTGAAAACTGAGAATCGCTGTGGTTGATGATTTCATATCTGTCGCAGTAATATGTGTTTCGAGCGGAGATATATGTTAAGTCGTTCTCATACACTCATTAGGCCCCTCGGCACTGATGCGATGCCCGAAAGGTTAGTTTCCGGTGCTGGGGGTGCGGTGTCTCAGAGCTACTTTGGCATGCGTGCATCGCCATACGTCCCACCACACCATACACTCATTAGGATATACATATTAACTCATACCCATTTAGTGGACGAGTAGAGGCCGGTGTAAGATTTGTAGGACATGAGGCTTAATACAGAAAATGGTAACCCCCATGCTTAGTCTAGACTTCTTACAAAACCGTTCGAAATAAAATTTACAAATATAATGCTCATTAATGATATTAGGCACTATAGAGGAGAAAGGAGAGGAGGTACTCAAGTTATTCTCAAACTAGACTAAAACTGGATCCTGTGAGCATGTGAGCATCCTTCGTTAAGAGTGGGTCTTCCTGTGAATTGCAATTCACAATTTCAGCATCAAAGGGGAACAAATCGGAATTGTTTGAATTTTGATGATGCACCAAGTCAAAAAGTCGAATCTTATTATAAAAATGCCAAATTTCATTGAGAATATTGTAATTAAAGTGTGAGAGGATTCCAGTGCTATATCCTTACATCTTGGGTTGTAGTTTTTGTATTCTTTCTTCAAGAAAAAATATGTTTTGGGAGAAAATACTTTCTCTATACATTAAAAAAAAAGAGTTTTTGACAAGAAAAATGTTTTTGAGGAAAAGAGTCTTATGAATTTCTTGATGCATGTTCTTCATTCTTCATTTGTGTGAGGTGGCGCTGTATGCGCCGAGTGCTCAGACTTTGTAGTCCACTGCGCTATTCCTCAGGCTGTTGTTAAGAATCAGCTCAATAGCCTCCCTTTTATCAAAACACATTTCAGTTAGTTGGTTGACTTTGCGAAACTCAGTAAATAATTGAGCAGTCCTGCAGTGAGAGAATATTTTTTGATTTCCGTACCAAAAGAGAAGCCGAAACTATTAAATAGCAGATTATGAACCAAAAGTGATAAAGCTGAATTGGAATTCCGGTTAGCAGTTTCCCAATTTTTTGCCAGTATGACTAAAAGGTTTCATTCTTCCAATGAAATATTGACCCATATTTTGCATTCAGAAATGCGTTCACCATATGTAACACTTCTTAATCGTATTATGAAACCATCTGACATTTCTTTTGTGAAGTATGACAAATCCAAACTGAAACTCTTACCTGTTGAAAAGTAGTTGTTCATAAAAAAGGTGAAAACTGAACTTTCTACTGTTAATGAAAGAGAGAAGTTGAATTTTTTGTTGTGGTGTTGTTATAATATATGGCAACACTGCCTTTAATTGTACAAGCACGATGTGCCCACCGTGTGATTAGCTTAGTGCTGATAAGAATAAAGCGCTTGAAACACTATAGTTGGCGCAACTGGTAGGACTTGATCTGAGGCAATCATTTTATGATATATGGCAACACTGCTTTTAATTGTGCAAGCATGGAGCGCACGCCGTGTAATTAGTTTAGTGCTGATAAGAATAAAGCGCTTGAAACACAATAGTTGTCGTAAGAACTATTTGAACGCTATTCAGCAAAAGGGAACCAATTAACATTTGCAAACATAATGAGTTATTAGTATTGTTGGAAAGAGTGTAAAAAGTAGAATTTTTCAAAGTTGGGTCCCCGATTCAAAAATGTGTACTCACGTTGAAAAAAGCTTATCAGTAAACGCTATGTCATATAGTTTCGACATGGCTCTTGAACTTCCGCGTGTTCTAAAAAAGCGAATTTTCCATATAGCTATAGGAAAAAATATATATACTTAAAATGTTTAAGTCAATCAGAAATTTCAGCTCTGTGACTTATAAGTTTCCTTGAAAAACTAAAAAACGTTGAAAGTAATCTTAATTCTGCTCAAGCTGTTGAAAAGATACCAAACTTACAGAATATTAGTGAAATAGATAATACAGCATTATAATTATGGTGAGAACATTTTTTTGAAGAAGAAATTATTTTCAGTAATTTTTGAACCAAAGTATTTCTTTTGAAATATGAATCGAGGTTTGAAAATTATCCTAATCTAGACCTTATTTTTTAAATTTGTGCATCATAGTTTTCGTATTTTCCTCCTCTTTGAATATTTGAATTTTGAGTTGAGTGGTGTTTCATGGAAAAGAATAATAACTAAAATTTTATTCCGACAGAGTGTACGCAGATCCACAAAAGTTGATACATAAGAGGCTAAAACTTTTGAAATTTTGGTCATTTTAGGCCACTTTCTTGTGAATTTGGGTCAATTTTTAAAGGAAAAGTTTGAGTGACCATCCTGCTATTGTCTCAGGAGGCTCAGTTACTTTTTGGCTTGTGAGCAGGGGCGGAAATAGAGCGAAAACTTGGGGGGCTGAAGCCCCAGCGTCTGAAATAACTTTATAAAAATCCAAAAATCATAGCCCCCCCCCCAAAAAAAACTATAAAAAATTGAGTTTAATTCTGTAATACTTCCTTTGTGAGAAAATATAGAAATAAAAAAGTCTTGCTGTATTAAGATAAATTTAAAAACGAATTTAGGAGGCTAATTTTGAAGCCAGGGGCTTAGACCCCCTCCCTAGCCCTTCCTATTTCCACCTCTGCTTGTGAAGACTCCCACCGCTTATTGCTTATGGATGTTATCCTTCGATACTTGACATACTGTAAGTATTGCACCTCTATCTCGGTGGAGAATGTCTCAGGAGGCCTTTGTTCCCGTATCCTGATTATTAGTTTTGCTGGATTACTTTCTTAGTTCGTGAGGGCTGACGGAAACATCTTTTGAATCCGAAGTAACCTCCTAAGCAAATTCAGCTGAGGAATCAGTTTACTCGGCCCATTCGCTTCTAAACAAAAAACGAACATGCTGGCGAAGTGATATCGCATTTATGCTGAAGGACCATGTTGAGATTAAATCGAGAACTGGCTATTACGACAGCGTGTATTGGGTTTTTGTTTTCACCGCATTTACTTAGTCGAGTTCTCTATACGGGTGTATTCGACGGGAGAGTGGAATCTCTCTGAACTTCTTATATACAGCGAAAGTACTTGGAAACCTTCGCTAACAAAGGATTTAGTTCAGCGATAAGGGAAAATACTAACAGTCTGCATTCGTGAAGGAAAGAAAAAAAATCTCTATTCTCATCGCGGAATTCTAATGTGCGACAACGAAGGCGCCTCTTATCCTGGTTCCAGGCAGGGTGAACTGTCATTTCCACCGTATAATGCTAAACAATGCTACCCACTTTTAATATCTCAGCTCTGAGCCACGTCTCTCTCTCTGTCTCTCTTTCTCTCTCTCAATGCGCCCCTCTCGCCTTATCACGATAAAACGGAAAATTTCTAATCGACCCGGCGAGGAAAAAATGAATGTATGAAAACTAACCCCGCCAGAGTTCAGAGTTCACGTACATCCAGTTTTCAGTTTTATTCAATTACTTTTTTTTTTGTTCTTCTTTTTTATCAGCCTGAGCTTTTTTTTTTCTTTTTTTTGCATTATCGCGCGTAGTCGGCTAAATTAAAAACTTTTTTCTTCGCTCGCAGGGCCGAAGGGCCTGTTGTGTGCGGCGCCGTTTAAAGCGCCCAAAATTTATCGGCTTTTTAATTCGCCGTTTATGTGTTGTTGTAGGTTTTTTTTTTTTTGCTCTCTCGCTGAATACTTCACAATGGAGATAAATTATCGTATTTTCGTTTACATCAAAAACTCGTCGCTGGAAAGTTTCAAAATCGCAAGTGTTTTCAACTTGGCTTCACAATTGCTGGGTCTTCCTCTCTCCCGGTACCTACCGAAATTAATGATTTAGAAAACGGCGCCTGTCTTTTCTAGCGACGTATGCTAAATTAATGGCATGCCAGCTCGAAGGATGAAACTCAGCGGTGTTCGATATATCGATAAATCGCGAACAGATATACCGTATTACGCGCGCCGCTTCTGGCGCACAGAGAGCAGCTCAACAGCTGTGCAGCAGGCGGGCTTTCTCTCTTTTCACTCTGCCGCCTCTCTGTTTTTCTCTTTCGGTCAAACGCGAGCAGTTTGAGAGCATCTATAAATTCGTTTATTGACCTCGGTCGAGTGAAAAAGACTCGAGCAAACTGATATAATGCCAAATGTTAGCCTACATCCTACATTCATTACGTTCAATTACTCTATTTACTTCTTTATCATTATTTTTTAATTTTTTCCGTTCCGACCATTCGTTGGTCGTCGTTTCTTCCTATATATTTTTCCCCCTTTTCAATGCCCGATTGCCTGTTCGTTTTTAAAATGGCTTTCAGGTCCCGGGTTGCAGAAATCGCCCACTGTAATTAAAACTTAGTTTCGTTCTGGCCGATCGATCTATTTGTGCGCTATGCTCTGGGTACCAGCGATGTACGGCAATTAAGAAGCAGAAAAAGAGTCAATTTTTTGGGGGGTGGGGGCGATTTTGCAATCGTTTCGTTAATTCGTTGCGATCGAGTCTCTCTGGAAACGAGTTAATTGAGCCGGCGGTTGACGAAATAATTAATTTTAATTGATTTGCACCGGGTGTTTAGAAGTCTTGTTTCTCGGTGCCATTATATCGAGTGAGTATACGTGTATGCGGCGACATTGTTTTTGAAATAATACGGTACGATTTTTCTGTGTACTGGAATACACGCGTTCAGATGGTATATCAAGTAGCCATTGTCTGTGTACAGTCGGTATCAGCTAGTAGCTACCATCTATGCTCACCAACAGAACCCCCTAAGGATTACCTACCTACTGTTTTCAGCGGCAGTGGAATTACTCTCTGCGGTGGGTATATTCACGAGCTGTGTATGGATTGTAGAACCACATAGTCGCAGGAAGCTATAGTGTTACCCATTACTGCGGTAAAAAAATGAGGTAAAATGAACCTGCTAATGCATATGAGGATAACGAAAGAACTTTGTAAGTCTAAGGAAGGAAATCTATCGAGTGGATAGCTCTAAAGAAAGCAATAAATCTGGCTGCAAGGAAGAAAATACAGGCTCAGATAATAGAAAAGAAAAAACTGTGGATTAAAAGTGAAATGTTTGAGTTAATGGAAGACAGAAGAAAGTTTAAAAAAGCCAATGATAGAGAAAGTAAGAAAATATATAAGGCTTTAAGAAATCAAATAAAGAGAGAATGTAAGAAGGCGGAAGAAAAATGGATTAATCAGAATTTGAGGAAATTGAGGAGCAAATAAAATCAGGAAAACCGATCAGGCATATAACAAAATAAAAAGATATGTCTGGGCAAGATGAAAAAAAAAATAATGAAGTACATATGTATGTTTTATTAAATGAGAAAAAAATTTCTGAGAGAAAATGTTACTTCTTACCTAATAATAATTTTAAAAAAAAAACAAGTGTTAAGAATTTTTTTGTTATAGGAAACATTTACAATTTTTTTCTCCACAGGAAAAATGTTGTATTAGAGGAAGAGTAGCCTAGAATCAAAACTCACTTTTGCCATTTCACTTCGAGGGCGCAAATTGGCAAAATACTGTACACGAGTGCAGGAATATCTTTGCTGTGCCTGTGAACGTGGAGTATGTTATATACACTCCACGTTCACAGGCACAGCAAAGATATTCCTACACCCGTGTACAGTATTTTGCCAATTTCCGCCCTCGAAGTGAAATGACAACAGTGAGTTTTGATTCTAGACTACTCATTTAGTGTTCTTTCAAGAAGAAAATGTTTCTTCAAAAAACTGTTTATTAGTAAAAATTTAAAAAAAAAGAGTGTTTTGAAGAAAAAAATTGATGTTTATAAGAAAAAGATTTTTTCCAAAAAAAAAATAAAAAATAAAAAAATAAATGGTATTTGTTGGAGTGCTACCTGTCCCCTCGTTAAAAATATTATCCCCCCTCCCTCCAAAAAATTATTTTAGGGGAATATGCCTTTTTAGAAGACCTTTTTCCATTATTCGGAAAATTATTTTATCTGAAAAATCGATGATAGAGGAGCGTCAGTTTAGCCCCGGGACCCTCGAATGGGCCTGCGTCAGCATAGAGTGGATCGTTTTGGGTTATCTCCTGCTACCCCCATTTCTCCTGTCGCCTCTTCACTGCGGCGAATCTATGGCGTCTTGTTCTTCATCTTCGCTATCGAGTTGCGCCGGATCGTCTTCTTCGTCGGTTGTTGTCAGCCGCGACATCGTCGTTGTCGTCGATATGTTGATGGGGTGGCAAGTGCCGGCATAGGGGGCTGTGTCCGCAGCCTTTGTCTCTGTCACTCCAGCTCCATCTTGCGGCCCAACGTCTTCTTGACAAAGGCAGCTGCCTGATCCCATCCTGGTCTATTCTTCAGCATGGTCGGGGCCAGGTTCTCCGGTGTAAGCGGCGAAACGCCCGCGTTTTGAAAGGTTGCCGCCGCTTCTTCCCTGTCTTGGTCGAATGCCGGACACTCGAACAGGGCGTGCCAGGCATCATCATCTCGCTCTCCCGCAGCGCAGTAGGAGCACCGCGGGCTTTCTGCTATGCCCATCCGGTGCAGGTACTTGTTGAATACTTTATGGCCGCTCATCACCTGCGTGGGGTAGAAGTCCAGCTGGCCATGGCGTCTGCCCAACCACGCGTTGAGGTCGCGTACTAGCAGTCGGGTCCACTCACCCCTGGTACTGCGGGAGAGCCGCTCTTCCCTCATGCGAAGCGCGGATTGCCTGTTATCCCGCTGGACCCGTAGCGCCGCACTGCTCTTCGGTGGCATCTTCCACGTTGGGCTGTATACCCTCTTCCGCTCATCCGCTAGTAACTCCACTGGCGGTATACTTGCTAGCACGCAAACTGCCTCTGTGGAGACAGTGCGATCGGCACTGACACACCTCAGTGCAGCCTTCCGTTGGACCCTTGCCAGATTGGTTCTTCTGTACTCCCTGATACCGATGGCGTCGGGCCAGATTGGCGCCTCATATAGAAGGACCGACATGGTGAGGTTCTCTAGCAGCTTACATTTCTTCTCTGTCGGACCCCCTAGGTCCGACATGAGTCGGCGTAATCCAGTTGCGACTCTCTCCGCTTTCTGTGCTGTCCTCTTCGCGTGCTCTCTGAACGACCAGTGGCGTGCATTCCAGGCAAGCAAGTTTAGCGCCGCTTACCCTGAAAATTCCTGAGAAAATAAGTTTTCATATACAGGATCAACTTCAACTCAATCCTTGTACATGTATATTTGTATAGGCCAGCAAGGTATGTGTCGAATCTAACGCTACTTTTCATACGGCACGTAACATTGCAGGACTTACACTCTTCCTCTGTGTTAATTACCAACACAAAAACACACTAGCATGTTCAACGCGACGAAACCTGTGCGTGTGGTTACGTTCTGGAAGCGCTTCCGGCTCGGCTTTGCTACACAGGAATGTCAAAGTTGACAGTAAAATGTGATTATGTTCTTCTACTAGTCAAGTCGTTATGTTTAAATGCTCCGTGCTTTTTTGCCCACAAAATGCATATTCAAGATCTTATTGAAAAACTGTTTTTGCGACCTATCTACTCTTAATGAACAATTAGAAATGGTCTTACTAGACATTGCCACGAAGACATTTTGTGGTTACCCGGTTGTGAAAATGATGGAAAACTGTTTTGTTGGCCATGTCTATTCAGGGACGTACAATTAGGGGGAGGGGTAACTCTCCTCCCTCCCCCCCTCCATAAGAATTTTTCACTCAGCAGTTGGGAAAATTTACAATTTCAATCAGGCGGAGTTTGGAAAATCCAGCAAGTCAAAAGGTTTTGTCTTTTTGCTTTGATACTCGGGAATTGAGTTGGAAAGTTGGAAAAATCCAACGAGTCAAAGGTTTTTTTGCTGTGATGTTTGGGAATTTTGAGTTGAGTCAGTTGGAAAAATCCAGCAATTCAAAAGGTTTTTTTTTAGCTTTGATACTTGGTAATTTTGAGCTGAGTCAGTTGGAACTTTCACAATTTTTGCCCCTCCCCTCCCCTCTTCATGGAATGACCCTACACAGGGATATGAATGTAAGAATTATCTTGTCCGATCTTATCTTCCCTTTCATTTATCGCTCTCCTTTATCAATATTGCAGTCATCCAACTCGATTCAACTTTACCTTCGCACACGCTTCCAGTTTCAGTCTGCTTCTACAGCTCTTAGCTTATGTTTGATGTGTACTTAATTTTACTCTCGCTAGCTCTCGTCGACAGTGAAAACGATTTGTTTTTTGAATTCGTTTATAAAATAAACACATTCATCACCTCGTTTTCTCGTTTATTCGTCTCACGGCGAAACTTATATGAATATGACAATTTGAATCATTTCATCAATGCCGTTTTGTAGTAGCATGTTTTCATATTTTTATTTTTATTTTTACTTCGCCTCTACGCTTATCGCTTACCTCCTTGGAAAAATCACTGCACGCCACTGTGAACGACAGCTTCCCGTCGAACCACAGCCCGAGGTACTTCAGGGCTGTACAGGGCGCAATCTCTGCTCCCTTTAGGTGAACGGAAGGAGGGTAGTACCATCGACGGTGTGTAAACAACACCGCTTCTGTCTTCTCGGCTGCTAGGCACAACCCGGCCGACTCGACCCAACCGCCTCCATTATCTGTAAAATAGTTGTTCTTTTATTTTTTAGAAAGGCTTATTCGGTCTAGCGTAATTGTCTTTTGTAAATAAATGTTTATAAATGTATAGTTCATAATTAGTGATTAATAGGGCAGGGTTCGGTTACATTGCCGCTCAAATCTGAGCAATTTATTTTACATTTCATATTCTCCTGAGTCTGCACACCAAATTTGAAAATGCATATTTTTGCAATAGGTATTTGAGAATAAATGCATAATATTTGAAAGTAAAACATGCATATTTCTGCCTGATCGACAATTTTACTAAAAAATGAGGTTAAAATCTCGATATTTTTTGAAATATACTCAAGAAATGATTAAAATACGAATGAAAATAAGTAATTCTCCCAAAAGTGCGATAGTTTGTGTGTTCACTATTTACTCAGCAGGTATTCCCTCTGATTTGATTTAAAAAAATATATGTGGTACGCAGAGAATGACTTCCTCTGCTTAGCACAGTTGTGTAGAACTTCATGCCATTCCTCTTTGTAAGTAGAAAATGAGCTCGAATGGCAAAATGTTCCATCCACATAGACTTGGCTACCATTTCTTGAAATAATTATTCATTGCTTCGACCTCTGTTAAAAGCGTTTTTCTAGAAACTAAACGCGCAGAAGTTCTTCCTATAGCATCACTCTACATGTAAAAATGCACTTGAGCGGCCTTCAGTTCTTGTTCGAAAATTAACTATTTAGGACAAAGTGTATCATTAAAAGAACAACTTCAAAAAGAAATAAAAAGAAGAAAGGCAATAGGATGGACAAAAATCTTGAAGTCTAAAACATATTATGAAGAGACCGACAAACTACTTCAAAAGAGCAAGAATTTAATAATTGTATTTTATTCACTCTCACTTACGGATCGCAGACTTGGATCCTAACAAAAAAAGAAAAAAAGGAGCTAGCAGTAACTCAAACTCCGTGGAAAGGTCGACATTGGGAATTAAATTTAATGATAGAACAAAAATCTCAGAAATTGCAAATAACAAGATAAGTACATAAGTACTAACAGAAATATTATGGAGATTATTAAAGGAGACAAGTGGAAATGAGGAGGGTGGTACGTATTACATGATTAAAGAATGAGAGATGGTCCTGCAAAATTATTCTTCGGTATCATAAATACAAAGAAATGAAAAAGAGGACGCTCATGTAAAAAAAGCATGGGGAAATTACTACGAGTATAGCTCATATGCGGTCAGAATGCCAAAGGTTGAGGGAGGCCTACGTCCGGTATCGGCTCGACTGGTTAAACTGTTAGTAGTAAGAGCGTCACTTGATACTACTTTCTGTCCCTTCCAGGACTAAAGGGTGTTATATACTATATGTTATTGGGGAAAATTCAATCGAGAAAAAAAAAGACAAAATCGAGAATCCAAATGGACTTTTCCCCGAATGGATTTTCCCGAATGACTATTTTCCTGAATAGGATTTTCCCAAATGGAAATTTTCACAAATAACATATAGTATATAACACCCTTTAGTCCTGGCAGGGGCAGACAGTGGCATCAAGTGACGCTCTTACTACTACTGTTAACAGCGAAGACAATACACGATTCATAATTTACTTTACAACTTTATGTAACTGATCATTGTTTGCATCAATGCTACCGGCGAATCACAAAATTCCGCCAATTGAACAGTTTCAATTTTCAGGTGTTGCTGATTTCGTGTAGTCGGCTGCCAAATCTGTGTGAAATCTCGCATTTCACGAAATGAGCAATCTCACGAATCATGCGTAACGTATATAAAGAAAATTTAAAATTTTAGCTAATGAGGGGTGTTTGAACCTTCAAACCACCCTCCGTCGGTACGGCCCTGCCTAATATGTTTGAACCAGGCCTGGGAATATTCTTGATATTGTATGAAGTTGATGAAACTTTTTCCACGCCATAGAACCTGTCCGGCTTGGGTGATTGATGAATTTTGTACCTCCGAACCACGATGTTCTAATTATCTTTGTCTTTCAGGTTCAGTTTGTTTTATTCAGTGGTATCTATCTATTAATATACATGTCCCGATTATCTTTGTGTTTCAGGTTCTGCTCGTCTTCAAAAGCACCTATGGCTACCTCTTCGTTAATGCCTTCAAGTTATTTCCTGATAAATTTGGTTTCCATGGTATATCTTTGTTCTCCGTACCTAGCAAGAAGAATCTTTCGGTAAGTGTATCTGCTGTTTCGTTATCGTGTGTGTACACTGCGTCGTAGGCATATTGATTCCCCCCCCCCTTCATCTGTCAGTTTGCCCCTCCTAGGAGGAAAGTTGATTTCGTAATTTTGCCTCAAGTTGCCCCTCCTGGGAATTTTGGAAAATGATCAGGCTACGTGCCTGGTCTCATAGAAAAAATAAAGTCGCGAGCGGATCTTATACTCAACTGTGGAGCCTAATACTTGGCTCTGGGTCTGGATTCTATGTTCACGCTCTAGTCTCTGCACAATATAAATTTAAAAGTGTAAAATTTCGAATTGAAGTAGTTGCTGTGCAATCTATGCATTATTATTCACTATACAGACGAGTTTTACGTGTATGCGCTAGTTAGCCGCACTCTCGTTGATCCAACTCTCAGCGGCTAATTGATTCCAATCCGCATTTTCGCTCTGCTATTATTTTCCTTGGGATCTGTTGAGAGTTTCTGGATAGTTTCTCGTAGACTATGTGCAGATCCCAACTCGAGAACGTATTCTGCGCTAAAGCTAAGACCTCCAACTGGGGATCGGCTCCAAAATGGTTGTATATCTAGGGTGGTCGAATGAGTTCGGCCAAGCGTTGTGTAATTCTGTACATAGAAAAGCAGTTGTGAAGAGCAAACGATGGTGGCGATCAGTAACGTCCCGAGCTATCACCCTTGCCTGGCTCGACTACAACCGGTGCTAAATATTAGTTTTGCTTTCATAATCCAAGAAGGAGTTAGGGTAGAAGGTTCCTCGAGCAAAGGAAAACGCGCTCGTATAATTGAATGCAAACAAAAAGACGCTATTTACAAGGTAACCAAACTTTTACTCTTAGTGTAAACGTATTAATGAATACGAGAAAACACTTTATCAATTCTTCGGTAGGATCCTCATCGTTGAACCTAATTTCACGCTCATATAGTCGGTATTTGTTTAAGGGAGCGCCTAGTGTGTACTCGCCAGACCTATATAGCCGGGGTCTTTGTGTTCGAATTTTAGTTTAACCAAGTGCTCTTCATAACGGCTGCCGCGAGAGCCGAGTAAAGCACGGGCTCGATACTCGCGACAAAAAAGGTCGTCGAAAAATATTCGGCGAAAGCTTTACCCCCATAAAACGGATGCCTTCTACATACACCCCGCGCGCGCCCCCGAGCCCGGTACATCTTTTTTGATAATCTCTCTTCTCGGCGTAGCGTGTACCCTTTTCCCGCAGCGTCCTCCCAAAGCACAACGTATCTATTTTCGCGACCGTGTTCCGAATTTTACAACCCTCGAGTTTTTATCCGCGTTATTTGAATAAAAATCATTAAACTGGAAATCGAATTACTCGCACGACTCTTGTTTACATTCCATTCGCGTTGGATACCATTTTTCAGGCTAAGTCTATACCCGACCCGATTCGAGCATCCAGAGTTGTAAACTTATTTGGCGGAAAAAAGAAGGCAGAGAGAGAGAGGAAAAAAGAAGAAAACTCGAATAAGTTCCGTTTTCAATTTAAGTTAACATTTTATCGCCGAACCCATGCCATGTAGCCGGCCGCCCACGCAAGTGTACTAAAAAGTAGAAAACAAACCGAGAATACCAGCGACACTTTTTGGTTCGAGGATCGTAAATTTTTTAAATTAAATAAATTGCTGACGTAAGTCGCCGAATTAATTCGAAATCGGCGATCCGGCATTCGAATTGTATGTACATTCTGAGGGGGTTCGCATAAATTAACGCAGTGAGGGCCAATCTGTCGTATACCCCGTTTTGGATTTGTTACCCGAAGATAAAGGTCAAATTAAGTGATGATTTCGGCCTGGTTTTGTACGTTTTGGTAATGACACTAACGACTTAATGATCTAGAGGCCTCTCATTAAGCCGCTAAACTTGAAAAGAAAGAGATGTGAAAAGCAGGATGTGACATTCTCGTAAAAATTACCAAAATCTCAGAATTCTGGATTGCGTTACTGTCAGATTCGTTGTCATCTGTATTCAAGTAATTCATGAACTCAACATTTCAAAGGGAGAAACTCATTAGTCTGTTAATGAGCACTTCGCCTCTTTTGAAAGTTAAAATCAGCTAATCAGACTGCAGTGCTGGTAGTCTATATTCGCTCAACCGCAAGATGTTAATATCATTGTATGGGGCGGAAGTTCAACAAACCAAAAATCCAATCATAGGACGCGATTCATTCAGAAAGAAGATAGTTAAAGTTTGAAACAATTTTACACGAGAGTGAGAACTCAATAAAAATGACAGTTCACAGCTTTTCATCTCTCTAATATTAAAGGAAAAATGTTCTACAAGTAACGTTAATAAATGGTTCGTTTTCTCAGATGTAAGGACATAAATAGTTCACTCAAGACTATCACCGTATTTTGTGCAAACTTTAAAAGTCTGTGAACAAGGAGTCAGTTTTCGAAGTTTTTGTAAGAACCGAAGTCCGTAAAGACTGATTCAGTTTTGACTCCAATGAATCGTAGTCGAAGTGGTGATTTTGATTTTTTTGATAGCCATATTCTTTTTCTGAGTGCGTTCCATGGTCGGAGTCGCTGTAAACTCGTAAGTCATTTCCTGGGGTAAGTACCCGGAACTCGAGCTTTGTTGAAGTCGGAGTTGACAGTTTTCAGGCTCCGAATCCCTGATAAGAACACCTGTTTCCGCAACTTTCCATCATGTTACACTTTTGTTAATTTATGGAAGTGTAAGAATGGGCGACTGCAGGGGCACGGAGTGGCCCGTCGAGTAACCGGGAAAATTCCCGGTGGCTTGACACAAATATAACCTGCTGGTCCAAGAATTGATTTAACATCTTCTTAAGGCTTGAGATGTATGAGTAGAGTCACGACGCCATCTTAGCTTGAACGCAGTGATATCAGTAGTATCAGCATCAAATCACATCCAATAGCAGGGCTAATCAATGTACTGTAGAATCCTTACCTTTAATTTTCGGTCTTCAAATCGAGCTCAGAATACTGCTCTTCTCAAATAACTTGACCAGACACAATTAGGGTAGATCACAAATGAATGATAACAGCCAGAAAGATAAATTGAGAAGAACTATCTTTGATTGTGGTGTAAAAATATTGTCAGAGACGTACCGAAGAGTTCTGCCTGGGGGGGGGGGGGGGTTAAAAATGTGAAATGTGAAAGTCCCAACTGTCTCAACTCAGAATTCCCGAGAATCAAAACAAAAAAAAACCTTTTGACTTTTGACCTGTTGGATTTTTCCAACTGACTCAACTCAAAATTCCCAAGTATCAATTCAAAAGAAGAAAAACCTTTGTTGGGTTTTCCCAGCTTCTCAACTCAATTCCCAAGTATTAAAATTTTCCCAGCTGCTGAGTGAAAATTTCCTGCAGGGGGGAGTTGCCCCTCCCTGTATTAATTGGTATGTCCCTGAATATTGTTAATTGTTGATAAGCAGTAAAAATTTATTCAAGTATGGAAATAATGTTTAATGTATATCATAACTATTCTGACATAGGCCCATTTGGGGCGTTTCTGGGATAGGGGGTGCGATGTCCCGGGCCCAATTTGGCATGCGTGCATCACCATACGCTCTTCTATCATTGATATTGTAACACATTATACAAAGCAGATTAGCAGATTGATGATAATTCAATATGTCCCCTTACCTTCCGAGGGACGCATTCAAATTAAGATGGTGCCGTGACTCTGCCTATACTTACAGCAGAGCCCGAACATCTTCAAACTTCTTCAATGCCTTTTATGACTCAACAAGACCAGAGATGTCAACTTCCATTCGCAAATGGGAACGCGTTCTTCTTCTAACATGAACAAGAACGGGCAGGAACGCGTTTGTTTCATTTTGTGAATGAGAGTGCAGAGAACTGAGAGAGGAATGACTACAGACAGAGATGCCAACTCCTGTTTGCAAACAGAGCACCTCCACAAACAAGAACAAAGTGAACGTGTTCTTCTTCTCACATGAACAAGAATGGGCAGGAACGTGTTTGTTACATTTTGTGAACGAGAACGCAGAGAACGGAGAGAGGAATGACTGCAGTTAGAGATATCAACTCCCGTTTGCAAATGGAGTACCTCCACGAATGAGAACGGAGTGAACGCGTTCTTCTTCTCACATGAATGAGAATGGGCAGGAACGCGTTTGTTTCATTTTGTGAATAAGAACTTGAGAACACAGAGAACAGAGAGAGGAATGACTGCAGTCAGAGATGTCAACCCCCGTTCGCAAACGGAGTACCTCCACAAACGAGAACGAAGTGAACGCGTTCCCGTTGAAGATTTTGATGTGCGTATCCAAGTGGAACGCATTCGGAAAACCACTTCCACTACTACATTGATGAGCTCTGTATACAAAACGGGGTTAGATGCAAGAGTGGTAGTAAAGATACGTCGTCGGCGTAGCGCCACTGACATTCGCATTCCATGCGTGTGCGTTTTCTTTGAAAAGACAAAAGGTCGTAGTGGCATTTCCACTCTAATACGTGTACGCAGCGCAACTAGATTTTCATGTTTTTAGTGGGAAAATCTTCAACGGGATTCTTCTTCTCACATGAACGAGAACGGATGTGAACGCGTTCACTTTTTAAAGCAAACGCAAACGGTGTGAAAGCGTTCATATTTATGGGGAAGGCTGACATCTCTGGTTAAGACTTTATTAAGGTCCTTGTTATATTTTAAATTTTGTAAAATTCTTCAGAACAAAGACATGGTTAAGACTCTTTACAGATCTTACAGACTCGGTCAACACAATCCCAAAACTCAAAACATGTTAACAATTTTTCAGATTCTTTGATATTTTTTATACTTCTTTCAGAATCATTGTGATATTTTCTTATAACTATGTGACCCGTTTCGAACTTCAGTCTTTTTGACACCCATCTGGATGGATTTAAAACTCTTTGAAACTCTTTTAGGCTTCTTAAATCTTGTTTGAAATTTTTCTAGGCTTCTGAACATGTTTTCATCATTTGTAAGGATCTTCAAAGTTCATTTCAAGATTATTCCTAGTTTGATAGAGATTTTTTAATACTTATTCAAGATCCTCTGGAAAACGTCCAGACGGGTTTAAGATGCTCTGAGATTCATTAAGTTTTTTTCAATCCTGCTTTAGACTTCTGAATGAAGACTTCTTTAGGACTCTTACAAACATGATGGAACTTTTTGAGACTATACTATATGCTTCACTGAGACTTTTGAAACTCTTATAGTCTATAGTTTAGTGTTTATAGAAGCGTGTCAGTATTTTTTGAAACTCTTGAAGGTTTTTCTGAATTTCTTTTTTTTTTTAGTGTTTAGTTGATTTGAAGGAAATCTTAAATGAGATCCATAAGTCTCGGGAAAGTCTGAAAGAGTCTGAAAAAAAAACTCTTTAGTAGAGCATAAAATAATTATCTGAAACAAACTCGAAAATGCTGTAAAAATAATCTGGGACGGCTATGGATTAGTCTTGAACAATGTACGCTCGGCGAGGGTTTATCCCCTTCCCCGAACGAGGAAAAAAGTAGAAAGTACCCATTTTACAACTCATCTTAGTGAGTTTAAGAGGTTTTGTTAAAGTCTGGAAGAGTCTGAGAAAATGTGTGTAAGGCGTGGAGTAGTAATTTTGAATCCGACAAAGTTTTAGAAATAGCCTTGAACAATTCTGGATCTATCTTGAAAAGTAAAACAGTCTAAAAAAATGCCATAGAAAAAGTCGAAAATACCTATTTTACTGCTTATTTTAACGAATCGTAGAGGGTTTTTATAGAAATTTGGAAAAGTGTAAAAAGTCTTCGTAGAGTCTGAAATGATAATCTTGAAACAAGAATGAAAAAGTTTAAATAGATTGTCTTGAAGAATACTGGGATAAATCTCTTTCTCCTCTGAGCTGGGAAAAAA
This sequence comes from Acanthococcus lagerstroemiae, assembly GCA_031841125.1. Classification (NCBI taxonomy): domain Eukaryota; kingdom Metazoa; phylum Arthropoda; class Insecta; order Hemiptera; family Eriococcidae; genus Acanthococcus; species Acanthococcus lagerstroemiae. Next base: position 46,365,200 of record CM063111.1, on the reverse strand, counting down.
GTTGAAAATTACTAATTTGTACGGCTTGAGTCGTTGAAAAGAAATTCCTTCTCTTCGCCTGCAACTATAGTTTTAACTATGAGTTGTTTTTTTTTTTTTTTTACTTAGCTATGAAACTGTAAAATTTTTCTGTTTCTGCTACTGCTCAGAGCCACTTAGTTTTAGAACTTCTAAAGTCCTAGCAGTCCTGAACTGATTATTATTCCACTTGATGGATCGATAGGTAGTATCTTGAATACTTGGGCTAGATTTGATAAAGTCAACGCATTCCCCATTTTATGAGGAGGTACTTTTGCTTTCGACTTCTAATCATCCACACAGGACACAAAGATGGAATTTCAAGAAAATTTATTCCTAGGAATCTAAAATTTTATAAAGAAAACGCAAAAACTATTTTCTCAAAAACGTCTAGCTTTTATGCTGAGTCAGTAAAATTTTGCTGACTGTTATGACTTCCCAGAAGAAAATTAAAAATTACTGATAAATATTATTTTTGAAACTTCTTTTTGTGCTTGGGGAGTATGAATCATGAAGGGGAGAGGGTTAAAGGAAAGGGAAATGAGGAAATGACAATCAATATGAGTAATGTTATTTTGTCAACTGTCTCCCATGATGAGGGAGGGGAGAGGATATTTGTCGGCGATTGTTACGATGCTGGCCTGCAAAACTGATTTTCTCGGTGGCCTGTCAGATCCCACTTCGTCCTTGAGAGAATATGATGGTAAGGCAAGATGAAGTGATTTACATGATGAAAAAACGGGATAATGCTGGCTTTCCCACAAGGAAATAGTGATTTGAGTATCAAATTCTCGAGGGAGTCTTAAGCTCCCTCCGTAACGTCATCTCTCATATGAAGATTACGTCGATGATAAGGCAAAATGCCAATTCTTGGTCACCATGCCGAATTATAGTCAATTTTCAAAGTATCACAGATCGAATTCTTTTAGTTGGTAAGTGCTGCTATTTATGGTAGGTTGTTCTGTTGGTGTCTACCTTCCAAACGACACCATTTGCGCTGTGGAATAGTAATTTGTTGAGAAGTTATCAGTGATTTTGCAAAAAAAAAAAAGTTAACCTGCTTATTTTCCTTGTTTTTTGAGGTGCTAAAAAAAGGAATGTGCGAAAAAAATTAATTATGTTATAAGTATTATTTATTGATTTTGTTGGTTCCAATTGTATCTATTTGTAGGTATTATTTTATAAGGTTCAATGACACATTTTAAAAAAAAATTTTTGAAAATAGTTGCCATCTTGTACTAACATAAAGAATTTGAAAATTTTCCAAAAATGTTTTTTGAAAGTGCCATAACTTCGCGAAAATTCAACTTCTCTGGGTTTTTATGCGCTTCTGTGGTATAGTTTGTGTCCTGAATTTATTTCTGATCGAGAAATTAGGCAAAAACACGATTTGAAAGTTGACCCATACTTGGCATGACCAAGAATTGGCAAATCGATGTCGAATTTCAAACAACAATAAAAACTCGCCTATTCATCTTACCGCGTTCCGGTTTCCAGATTCATTGTTCGGTTTACTTAGCCTTTCATGCTATAATAAGCGAAATTACTTTGGAGAGGTGACCAATAATTCGCAACCATGCCAACTAATGGTCAAATTGATATTTTTCAACAGATATGTGAAATAATCTTGTTTAAGGAGAGTAATGTTGCAACCCAAAATTCATACACCATCATATTTTTATGATTTATACAAATTTATGAAAGGGTTGAAATATAGATCATTTCAGCCAATTAATTATAAAAGCTCAGCTTGGTGCAGTTTCGGAAGGCTTGTGATGAGCTTGTATTGCCAGCATATGTTGTTTACATACTGAAAGTCACTTACATAGGAATGAAAAGCCATGGTATACAATGAAATGTATATTACAAATACTTGTAAATAATAAGCTCCTACAGTAAAGCAGGTTTCCTGCGGCGGCTTCAGTCAGGCTTAATATGATTACTGTAATACCAGCTATGCTGGGTGCTTCGTAGTCATTGCAATTTGTTGATCAATCCTTTGATTTTATCATGCTATAGTGGCCAATTTTTCATATCCATTCTAATGGGTAATGGCAAATACGGCCTTTAAAGGAGTTGACCAACTATTGGCATATTGCCTTAGAATGAAACCTCTCAGTACTAGTCGTTCTGTTCAATCTCTGTATGTGCTGTGTGGTTTTATTAGCAAGAACTATTGAGAGGCTTGTCCAGACGATAAGACTGATTTACCCAAATTATACCGGATGCAGAACACATTCTCGTCCGGGAAATCGTGGAAAGACTTCAGGAAGTTATATGGTTAGGCTCTCGAGAATGGAAAACGACAATGTTCAGGTAAATAGTATTGATTCGCTTTTTATGCCTTTGTTGCGTCTGCCTATCTGTCGGTTTGTCTGTCTGCCTGCCTCCAAACGTCTCTAATCAGTTCTGTAACTGTTCCCAGACATACTCGGATTCAGCTTGTATACTTTTCCAACTACTGGTTGTTCCAGTTCGATTGCATTCGCACTTTTAATTATATCGCGCTAATCGGATTGCTTGTGTCGAGAATGTGCGGACATTCGTGCCGTGATGTCGGTCGCAACCGTGGCAGCGGCGCAGTCAGAATTCAGCGTCAGAGGTTTCCAGCGCATGGTTTCTCATCGAACCGGTTCGGCGGTTGTCGCGTCCGCGACACAATTCCCGGAGGGAGATCGCGCTGGAAAAAATACAATGTATGTACAATGTCACCCGCAACAAGTACATGCATACATACGGCTGGGTGCACGGTGCAGGCAAAAGCAAAGTGATAAAAAATTCCGGTAATTCGCCTTGTTTTTCGCTTCTTTCGATGATTAATCGCGCACTTACCGAGACAAATTAATAACGCTCGAGATTAACGAACTTCAGTTTCTGGAGGCGAATTAAAAAGCGAGTACGTTTTAATTGGGCGCATCGAATTGATGGGCGCCGAAATGACAGCCAGATAACAAGCAGTGACATTGTAATTTTCCGTTCGTTCATTTTGTTCGAGGCTGTACCGGCTATGCCGGGTTATTCAATACGCTCGCCTCGCACAGTTTGTCTGTGGTGCGTGACAACACGCGGGTTCTTGGGAGGACTGGACCCACGTGCATACGGACGGGCTAGGATGCCAACTCGGAAGATTAATTCGAGCTTTCGGACTATGGTTCGAAGGTCTTTGATCGATGGCCAGAATCTACGCCCGGCATTTGTCGTTCATTTTGCTGCTTCGAAGATAGAAACTTGTGCGCTGGAATCTTGTGGTGCAGATGCGAGGACTGCGAGGGCGGTCGCATCAATGGATCTGTGTCCGTCAGGACTACGACAACCACCTCGGCGCGCGAAGTTCAACGAAGTTGGATCGCCACGGGATATAAAAGGTTTTTCAAGTGACATGGTCTAGTTTTGGGTGAAAACGTTTTCTCTCCCCCAAAAGAGCAGCTTGAATGTACAACTAAGGCAGGGCCGGATTTAACATATTTGCCGCTCTAAGCAACCGAGAAATTGCCCAGTTCCTCTTTTTTGGCAATATACCTTGAAACGAAACAATTCGTCTTCAAATATTAATAGTTCTGAATCAGTTGGGGAAACTGCAGTAAAATTGTAGCTGTTGTAGCTTTTTCCCTTAGCTCTGCTTCACTCAAGGAATCAGGCTGTAGAATACATGAGTACTGTTCAATATCGACTTATATTCAATTTTTTTGTGTTTTTTTTTTTGTAGTTCGATAACCAATCTATCCAAAATAGTATTTAAAGTGTTGACCGTGAAATTTTCTCATCCTCGAAATTGGACGTGTCCCTCAGGGGCGTAGCTACGGGGGAGGGGGGTTGGACACCCCCTTGGCATCGGCCGGCAGTGTGAAAAAATTAAAATTTATTCTGGTAATAGTAAGTATTACATCTGTAATACTGTAAAAGTGAAACGAACCCCCCCCCCCTTCATACCAAGTCTGGCTACGCCACTGGCTGTCCCTCATTTGTTTCATCACACTTTACAATTCTTTTTCTGGTCTGCTGAGTTCTATTTTATAATCTCAGTAGTTACCGAAATTTCTCGCGCTCGACGGTATAAATTGAATTCATTTTCGCGAATTTCTTCCGTAAACTGGGTAATGCTTCCATAAAGATGAACAGCTTCAGACATTCTGGTGGAAAAACTTCGTATTTGCTTGCTGAACGAGGTTAAAACGACTGAATAATGTGAACCAAACGACTAATAATATATACACTAGCTGTAGACGTTTTATATTACGTAGAAGACCTTTGACTCTATTTTGGTAATGGGCTTTTCAACGGAATCTCCTGTTGTTACTTTTGGTCAAAATGTGTTGAGAACCTGGATTGCATTTGCATGAGCCGTCCATCGAGTAATGGATAAAGATACTAAGGACAATTTTGAATCCGCTACATTCGGCAACATTTCCCTGCGTTTGATCGATTTGGAAAAAAATTGTGCTCGGCTTGAACTGCATCGAAAAATTCAGTGGCTTCAGCGTAACTTTCTGCGGCGGGGTATCTGTTAAATTTAGTCGGTGTGCAGCACAACGAGTGTATTCTGGAAATGGATTTTTCACAGTAATTTGCCTTTGGAGACCTTAGCAGAAACCTTGCATATTAGTGGCATATTGTCATAATGCTTGATCTTTCATGTCAGTAAAATTAATATCGTATTTCCAAAACTTCGTTATATAACTTCTCACCTTTATGACCCATATTTTCTAGTAAAGTCAAAAAACGTTCTACAGCTTTTCCATCAGGTTTTATATATTGAAAGCAAAAAAAGAGCTGATCAGTATGAGATATATGTGTGGTTTGAATCGACAGTACTGAAGTAGTATTTTGCAGTTTTCGATTCGTCAACTATTTTTGCTCTTACTTCATTTGCAATGATTTCTAAGAATTTTTCGTGTATTGTTTTTGAAAGCTACCTGGTAGAATCGCTGCATTTGCTTCCATACTATCGAATATGTTCCATTAGGAACGAATCAAATTCACTAAGGAATTCTAATATCTTCACAAATTTCTCATAATAAAATCTGCCAAAATATCTCCTCTCAGTGCAAGTGCACGACTATCAAGACTTCTACAGCAGCAACCGTACGCAGAACACTTTGCCAGTACAAAATTTCTGCCTCTACTTGAGTGTCAGTTCATAATAGTTCATAATCAGTTCTCTTCTTCATATTTAAGGGGTCTAGGTGCGAACAAGACAAGTTTCAAACACCTTATTTTTGAGAAAACACGAAAAACTGATTCCCAAAAAACAAATATCTCATTATGACGCGAAAATTTCTCCAAGTCATCCCTCATAGGTTTGAAATGTATCCCCCAAAATGTCTTTTTGATAATCCGCCCCCTGGGAAGTTTGGGACCACAATATGTGTTCGAACATGTCAGTTTTGACTCCAAGCGATTTTGTTTTGTGTATTATTCTTGTAATAGCGTGAAGTATTACTGACTAACATCATCGACCAAATTATTCTCTTATCATTCCAACGACGTAAATTGAGAACCTTTTACGCAATGCAACTTTGATTACAGCTAGCAGCCTCCCTAAAATGCGATTACCGAAACCCTAACCCCGAAAACTCACATGATCCTCTGAAACATGTCATTTGCCTCCAACCATGTATTTCGAAGGCCTTTTTTACATCGAAGAAATTTATTTCGCAAAAATCTGTTTACACCATTCGATTCGGCTTGCAATGCTCTATCCAGTACTATGCTTAACTCGATTTCATGAAATTTAGATCTTGTCTTGTTTGCACCTAGCTCTTTAAACTTTAAGGTACGTTATTTGTGCACACTCGAATTTTCAAGTTCTGAAACACGCTTTGTTACATTTTCCCGATTATTATAGCTTTCTTGGCCAAAAATAAAACATTAGATCTAAACAATAGATGAAGGACGTCAATTATGAAATGGGCACCCAGTGTGGAACGACGCGATTTCTCAGCCGGTATGTGGCGCAGCCACCCGGATATGTTTTGAAATAAAAGAGCATCGAAAAAACTATCCATGGTGCGGAACGAAGTTCGATGGCGTGATTTGATAGACCGTGATGAGCGTTAATATTTTTTTCGTTCATTTTTCTAAATTTTTTGGTTTCAATCGTAATTTTAGCGAACAAACATATAAGCTGGGTGATCCGAAATAAATATCAATATGCCAAGAAAAGTATCTATGCAGTTTTAGTAATGTAGAAATTGTGAGAAGTAAAAAATTTAAAAAAAGTGATAGGCCTCCTAGTATGGAATGAATTACCTCAAGATATCCCGATTCGAGTCTTGAACAGAACCTGAAAATTCTGAACTTCTAACTTTTTCTCGGTATAATAATAAGTTGATGTAACAACTTGAGCTTAAGAAAAAACTTGACGAGAAGAGAGTCTGTGGTCTTGTTGTGAGTTATCCATTTAAGAAGCCTAGTCGTCCACCAAAGAGAAGCATTATAAAGCAAGGAGCTACAGAATCAACTTCTGTGACTGCTCCCTCCAAGAAGTGTAGTCGTCTGCCAAGAAAGTTCTTTCAGAAAATGGAAACGAGGATGCAGGTACAACTTCAAATTAAAGGAAAAGTCGCTCAGTTAGAAGAAATTTGTTTCAGAAGAAAGGGAATGTAAGTTCAAGTTCAAATGATTCAGAAAATAGGCTATATGACTCACAGAGCTCCGATGATGATGATGATGATAATATAAACCTGTCTTCAGGAAAGAATCCCGAATGATTTTACTGTAGTGGAAGATTTCTAGGAGACCAGGAAGGGGGAAATTGGATTCAGCGTGTCAATCTCCGTTGCCGACAATAGCTTCATGTTCTCTGCGTCGGGTGTGAGGAAAATAAAGCAAATTTTAAGTATGAATTTTGTGAAAAAAGGTCGATAGTTAATTTTCCATGTTTTTTAAAATCAGATTATTTTCATTGTAATATTTTATAAAATAAGTTTTTTTCAAAAAACGGTTCTTCATTCCATATTTGTTGTCATTTTTAAAAAAATGACCATTTTGCAACAATGTTTAGATTTAGGAAACTCAAAATTTGGAATTATAAAATAGATAAATATAGCTGGATTTTGAGATTTGGCACGATTAATTCCTATTGATAATCCTTGAAATAAATTAAAACCAAAGATACCCATTCCATATTTGACGTCTCCCCTCGAGATATGGCGCACAAAAACTTGAGCCTTTATTTTTCATGTATGTGAACCATTTACATTTTACGCTTTGATTTTTCTCCATTCTGAAGTTGTCGTTCAAATAGGAATTTTTGTAAATATCTGTTCGAAGTTTTGTTACTGACTGTATACTTCCGTTGAGAGGGCCGAATATTTTTTCTGTTCTAATTGCAACTATGTTGTGCAGCATAGTTTCGAAAAAACTCCGTCGATTTCCATGTTGCTAGATCGTCGTTGAAAGTATCTTTCTCACGTATTTAGACCGCTTCCGCGGGATTTTCTGCAGAAGGAAGAACTGGAAGGGGTATTTCTGAATGAGCAGTACAGGAATCATTGGCCTTGCTTGCAATGCTGGGTGATCGTTTCGGCTTGATTTTGAGATTCAGTGGAAATCGCCGAAATCGGTGCAGACAAATTCAGAGGCACAAGCTGATTTAAACAAGATGAGGTGAGGCAGATCCTCGACTGTAAGAAAAAACGTATTTCTGATATTGATATGACGTATAAATATAATAATTTTCATTTCCAAATTTCATGGATAATTTCAAAAACTGTAATTCTGAATTCGCTTGCAAAAGTGGAGGCTGAGGCTAATTTTCTAATAGTTTAAAGAACGACTGAATTTTCGGTACTTTTACTAAAGCGTTCTTCACAAATCATGACAATGCTTTTTTTTTTTTTTGTTTGTTGCTAATTTCTTATAGCCCAAGCCTTTCAATTTTTTTCTATTGTCAGGCATTAAGGGGAAAAAAGTGAAGAAACATTAATAGACCTTTGATGGGCAACGTTATCAGCATTCGCAGCCGACAAAGTCCAGATTTTTTCACATTTTTGTAACACATAAAATTCCACAAGGCAAAACAATTCTTAGAAAACAGGTCATAATTTCTAATTGCCTTGACAGATTTTATTGAACGATGATTTAAATCAAAATTAAATGCTTTTAGATCATAAATAAGCGTCTGGAAGCATTAAGAAATGCTCTTTTTCATATTTATGGACTCGCAAAGAAGAAAAAATGTTCGCTTATGGAGTGTTACGTGTAAAATGAATGTGTGAGGACGCTGCTGGCTGCGACTGGCTGGAGCAGCTGCGTAACAGTTCTTCCTCATGACGTCACCATGAAAAGGTCTATTAATTGGAAACACTCCTAATATTGCTACTAAAGGCTAAACGGAATATTATGTACTATGATTCGGACCGGGCAACAATGACAACAACAACAACGATGCAGTGCTATTTTCATGCGAACAATGCAATGCTATTTTTATGCGACAAAGAAAATCACTCCAATTTCGATAAAAATGAGCTCATTTGAAAGGAAATTTTATTTGTTACAAGGCATGTTCCTTTCAAATTTCCGTTAACCGCATTCATTCTTGAGAAATTTTGAAGAGAACGCCCCTTGTTGCCCCGTTTTCCTTATCAGTTTTCCTTCAATCGATGCTAGCGAACCTACAATTTGCCTGGTCCGAATAGAATAATTTGTGGTGAAAGAAAAAATATAATAACTTGGGATTTCGTAGTTCGATAGCCAATAATTTCTGGCTGGGTGCAGGAAATACGCGTAAGATGCTGTAAGCATGGGTATACTAAGCCGCCATTGATATCCTTTCATTCCCCATGCAGCTTTGATCGTCGCTTGCGATGTGTACAGTGACGTGTTCGCTTGTTACCGGAAAAAGTGAGGATCAAAATGGCGGCCTAGCATGCCTCGTGGTTAGAGAGCTCTAACGTATAGCGATGCATAATTACCTATTACACTTATTGGTTATTGGGATCTAATACTGCTGGAATATATTTACAAGAATCCGCGGATTTTTTTTTCCTCAAACTTTGCTGCTATATAAGCATGTGCCTAGAATGTTGTCTATGCGTAATCCGCCGTTGCTCTATGGCTGGGTCTTGGGACGTTAAATGAGAAAGTATCGAACAATGTTTCAAAATACGGGTTCCTGTGGTCACTGATTTCAAATATTACATTTGATTTTCGATTCGATTCCGATTTGTGCGCAAAATTCGACCTTTTCCTTTTCAAAGGGACCAATTTGACTTCGTCTGAAAAAATTGAAAAGGTATCGAAGTATGTGTTTCTTGAGTTGTTGAGTTCGAAAATTCTATAAGGATTTGGATCCGACTTCAACTTGGGCCCCAGAATTCACTCAAATTTGAATGTATGGGGGGGGGGGGCGATTCGTGAAACACTCTATATGACTACTACTTTGATGGGGAAGGTATTTTTACTCCAAACTCACATGATCCTCTGAAACATGTCATTTGCCTCCAACCATGTATTTCGAAGGCCTTTTTTACATCGAAGAAATTTATTTCGCAAAAATCTGTTTACACCATTCGATTCGGCTTGCAATGCTCTATCCAGTACTATGCTTAACTCGATTTCATGAAATTTAGATCTTGTCTTGTTTGCACCTAGCTCTTTCAACTTTAAGGTACGTTATTTGTACACACTCGAATTTTCAAGTTCTGAAACACGCTTTGTTACATTTTCCCGATTATTATAGCTTTCTTGGCCAAAAATAAAACATTAGATCTAAACAATAGATGAAGGACGTCAATTATGAAATGGGCACCCAGTGTGGAACGACGCGATTTCTCAGCCGGTATGTGGCGCAGCCACCCGGACATGTTTTGAAATAAAAGAGCATCGAAAAAACTATCCATGGTGCGGAACGAAGTTCGATGGCGTGATTTGATAGACCGTGATGAGCGTTAATATTTTTTTCGTTCATTTTTCTAAATTTTTTGGTTTCAATCGTAATTTTAGCGAACAAACATATAAGCTGGGTGATCCGAAATAAATATCAATATGCCAAGAAAAGTATCTATGCAGTTTTACGTCGAATGTTTGTTTTTCACGCTAAAGTAATGTAGAAATTGTGAGAAGTAAAAAATTTAAAAAAAGTGATAGGCCTCCTAGTATGGAATGAATTACCTCAAGATATCCCGATTCGAGTCTTGAACAGAACCTGAAAATTCTGAACTTCTAACTTTTTCTCGGTATAATAATAAGTTGATGTAACAACTTGAACTTAAGAAAAAACTTGACGAGAAGAGAGTCTGTGGTCTTGTTGTGAGTTATCCATTTAAGAAGCCTAGTCGTCCACCAAAGAGAAGCATTATAAAGCAAGGAGCTACAGAATCAACTTCTGTGACTGCTCCCTCCAAGAAGTGTAGTCGTCTGCCAAGAAAGTTCTTTCAGAAAATGGAAACGAGGATGCAGGTACAACTTCAAATTAAAGGAAAAGTCGCTCAGTTAGAAGAAATTTGTTTCAGAAGAAAAGGAATGTAAGTTCAAGTTCAAATGATTCAGAAAATAGGCTATATGACTCACAGAGCTCCGATGATGATGATGATAATATAAACCTGTCTTCAGGAAAGAATCCCGAATGATTTTACTGTAGTGGAAGATTTCTAGGAGACCAGGAAGGGGGAAATTGGATTCAGCGTGTCAATCTCCGTTGCCGACAATAGCTTCATGTTCTCTGCGTCGGGTGTGAGGAAAATAAAGCAAATTTTAAGTATGAATTTTGTGAAAAAAGGTCGATAGTTAATTTTCCATGTTTTTTAAAATCAGATTATTTTCATTGTAATATTTTATAAAATAAGTTTTTTTCAAAAAACGGTTCTTCATTCCATATTTGTTGTCATTTTTAAAAAAATGACCATTTTGCAACAATGTTTAGATTTAGGAAACTCAAAATTTGGAATTATAAAATAGATAAATATAGCTGGATTTTGAGATTTGGCACGATTAATTCCTATTGATAATCCTTGAAATAAATTAAAACCAAAGATACCCATTCCATATTTGACGTCTCCCCTCGAGATATGGCGCACAAAAACTTGAGCCTTTATTTTTCATGTATGTGAACCATTTACATTTTACGCTTTGATTTTTCTCCATTCTGAAGTTGTCGTTCAAATAGGAATTTTTGTAAATATCTGTTCGAAGTTTTGTTACTGACTGTATACTTCCGTTGAGAGGGCCGAATATTTTTTCTGTTCTAATTGCAACTATGTTGTGCAGCATAGTTTCGAAAAAACTCCGTCGATTTCCATGTTGCTAGATCGTCGTTGAAAGTATCTTTCTCACGTATTTAGACCGCTTCCGCGGGATTTTCTGCAGAAGGAAGAACTGGAAGGGGTATTTCTGAATGAGCAGTACAGGAATCATTGGCCTTGCTTGCAATGCTGGGTGATCGTTTCGGCTTGATTTTGAGATTCAGTGGAAATCACCGAAATCGGTGCAGACAAATTCAGAGGCACAAGCTGATTTAAACAAGATGAGGTGAGGCAGATCCTCGACTGTAAGAAAAAACGTATTTCTGATATTGATATGACGTATAAATATAATAATTTTCATTTCCAAATTTCATGGATAATTTCAAAAACTGTAATTCTGAATTCGCTTGCAAAAGTGGAGGCTGAGGCTAATTTTCTAATAGTTTAAAGAACGACTGAATTTTCGGTACTTTTTACTAAAGCGTTCTTCACAAATCATGACAATGCTTTTTTTTGTTTTGTTTGTTGCTAATTTCTTATAGCCGAAGCCTTTCAATTTTTTTCTATTGTCAGGCATTAAGGGGGAAAAAGTGAAGAAACATTAATAGACCTTTGATGGGCAACGTTATCAGCATTCGCAGCCTGCAAGGTCCAGATTTTTTCACATTTTTGTAACACATAAAATTCCACAAGGCAAAACAATTCTTAGAAAACAGGTCATAATTTCTAATTGCCTCGGCAGATTTTATTGAACGATGATTTAAATCAAAATTAAATGCTTTTAGATCATAAATAAGCGTCCGGAAGCATTAAGAAATGCTCTTTTTCATATTTATGGACTCGCAAAGAAGAAAAAATGTTCGCTTATGAAGTGTTACGTGTAAAATGAATGTGTGAGGATGCTGCTGGCTGCGACTGGCTAGAGCAGCTGCGTAACAGTTCTTCCTCATGACGTCACCATGAAAAGGTCTATTAATTGGAAACACTCATAATATTGCTACTAAAGGCTAAACGGAATATTATGTACTATGATTCGGACCGGGCAACAATGACAACAACAACAACGATGCAGTGCTATTTTCATGCGAACAATGCAATGCTATTTTTATGCGACAAAGAAAATCACTCCAATTTCGATAAAAATGAGCTCATTTGAAAGGAAATTTTATTTGTTACAAGGCATGTTCCTTTCAAATTTCCGTTAACCGCATTCATTCTTGAGATATTTTGAAGAGAACGCCCCTTGTTGCCCCGTTTTCCTTATCAGTTTTCCTTCAATCGATGCTAGCGAACCTACAATTTGCCTGGTCCGAATAGAATAATTTGTGGTGAAAGAAAAAATATAATAACTTGGGATTTCGTAGTTCGATGGCCAATAATTTCTGGCTGGGTGCAGGAAATACGCGTAAGGTGCTGTAAGCATGGGTATACTAAGCCGCCATTAATATCCTTTCATTCCCCATGCAGCTTTGATCGTCGCTTGCGATGTGTACAGTGACGTGTTCGCTTGTTACCGGAAAAAGTGAGGATCAAAATGGCGGCCTAGCATGCCTCGTGGTTAGAGAGCTCTGACGTATAGCGATGCATAATTACCTATTACATCTAATACTGCTGGAATATATTTACAAGAATCCGCGGATTTTTTTTCCCTCAAACTTTGCTGCTATATAAGCATGTGCCTAGAATGTTGTCTATGCGTAATCCGCCGTTGCTCTATGGCTGGGTCTTGGGACGTTAAATGGGAAAGTATCGAACAATGTTTCAAAATACGGGTTCCTGTGGTCACTGATTTCAAATATTACATTTGATTTTCGATTCGATTCCGATTTGTGCGCAAAATTCGACCATTTTCTTTTCAAAGGGACCAATTTGACTTCGTCTGAAAAAATTGAAAAGGTATCGAAGTATGTGTTTCTTGAGTTGTTGAGTTCGAAAATTCTATAAGGATTTGGATCCGACTTCAACTTGGGCCCCAGAATTCACTCAAATTTGAATGTATGGGGGGGGGGCGATTCGTGAAACACTCTATATGACTACTACTTTGATGGGGAAGGTATTTTTACTCCAAAGTCGAAGATCGTCGATTAAGCGAATCGAGTTCGGTTGCGATTGGATTGTAACGAGGCTGTGTCTGTGTCGGTTGTAAATTTCGTTCATTCGCTCGACCACGAACGAGCGTAAAAGCGTGTAAGAGCAGCGCTGGCTCAGCTCGAGTGAAGTGAAATGTGTAACGAGTGTGCAATAATTTCTCGGGTACAAATCACGACTTCGGTCGGAAGACGCGAACGTACTTAAACTGCAAGTCATTATAAGCGTATATATACGACCGTAGGACGAGTGGCACGGCGGACATGCAACCGACGATGTACAAAAAGTTGTTCGCATGCCGGTACCCGGTAGCCGTTTTGCTATATATACATGCAGACCAGAAGACATGAATACAAAAGGAGCGAAACACTTGGGGGAGCAGAGACTGTAATAAAAAATACGCTCCACCGTTCGGAAGCTTTGCAGAATGCAGGACGACGGCCTTTTGTGTACGTGATTTTGTGCTCGCATGACATATTAACGCGCGAGTCATTACAGGGACTTACAAATCACCGGAGCAGGCTCGAGCAACGTCGTTAAGAAGGCAGTAAAACTGAGGAACCGGCGGTAATTACTGTCGCCGGAGAAGATTTCAATTCCTTACGAACGCTGAGAGACGTACCCGGAACCTGGGCCGAGCCAGGGTGCCTGGTGTGTAACAAAAAATGCTCACCAGTTCTGCGTTAGTTCTGGCGTGCAGATCGAGTATTTCAGACAAAAGAGCAAAAGACGAGCGTATTTTACGACGCGGAGACCGCGAGCAAGACCAAGACGCGGCAGTACCGACGATGTTCCGTCACGGTTCACATGAATTATCGCTATTGACCTTTCGCAAAAATTAAAGTTTTTACGATTGTGGCATTTCGATAGAATCTGCGAAGCGAACGCTCTTTACAACCCCGCGATATATTTATATAAGAATGAGATCGAAAGATAGTAATTTTATGTACCCTAGAGGAAAACAAAAACAGATAGCGCGAAAGCGTACGAGTATACAACCTTCGATTTAATTTACATCATTTTCCAGCGTGTATAAGTTTATCCGGCTTGCCAACTGGAAGCGGAGTGAGACAAACGTCTTCGAGGAAAGTATGGCTATATTCACGCTACGCTGTATGCGGATAGATACACTTATTGTGAAGTCGGAAGCGGTACCTATACTACCTGTTATATGCACATTGTTAAAACAGGCAGTTACAAAATCGTATACCAAACGATACAACATAATACCGCACGATCACGCGCTGGAAAATGGTGAATAAATTACCGCAAGGGATCTCGGAAACCCGCCGCTCTGACCGGACACACGTTTTATGCATCAAAAATTTATTTCGGAAACTCGGCTACCGCGAGCAGCGTCCGTGGGTGTACATTAGGTAGTGTAGACGTTTTATAGCATCAACAGAGTTGCACTCTTTCCCAAATAAGAAAGACGCAACATCGTGAAGAACGGATCAGTCGGATCATTCGGTGCTTTGGAGAAGCCTCCGCCCACCCTCTATTAGAGGACCGGAATCATAGGCTCTGTACGGTGATGATTTCACATCTTTCTTCTAGGTAATAGACGTGTTACAATCGAGAAAATTTCTTAAGAAGTGTATCATTGGTACAGCTGTTGCATTTTCAGTAAACCTACCTGTACAATGACTTCAAGTCTGGCTCCCGAGGAAGAGTATGGTGTTATATATAAGAAGCTTCTTAAAAAGTTCATCTTCGGTATAGCTGTTGCATTTTCATTAAACCTATTCTGTGATTTCACGTCTGTCTCTTGAGAAGAGTAGTGTCATACTTATCTTTTTCATGTGCTTTCACCCGAGCCCTGGAACCGCCCCTTCGAGCCTTACTTCAGGGACATCGGGGAGCCTCTTAGGGCTGCGTTAGCCCTCTTCTCTTCTTGCCGGGAATCGGCCTAGGTGAACTGTGCTATCTTCCTGTCGAATACCCGTGTCACTAGCCCCGTGGTTTATGACGGTGAGTTCAACGAGCACCGGCAGGTAGCGCCTTACCCGCTTACAGCTTTCAGATACTGGCGACCGATTACACACTTCTCGGAAGCCTCTGCTGTAAGTGGTTGTGACTCTGTGTACATTATCAGAATGCGGTGTTAGAATATGTGACGAGTTCTTTCTTGCATTACTGATAACGATGCCGGTGTTGGGAATCGAACCCGGTGCCTTCGGGTTAGGAAGCCGAGTTCTTACCGCTACGCCACAGAGCCACCAGTGGTGTCATACTTGGGGAACTTTCTAAAGATTACTTCTTCACCAGTATATTTTTTGCATCTTCAGTAAACTTATACAATATTTCATATCTGTCTCCTGAAGAAAAGTAATGTCATACTTGGGAAAACTTTTGAAGAAGTCTATTGTTAGTATAGCTACCGCATTTTTAGTAAAGCTGTACAATGATTTCATCTCTATCTTCCAAAGAAGAGTACTGTGTCATATTTGAGGAAACTTCTGAAGAAGTTTATCGTTGGTTTAGCTGTTGCATTTTCATAAAATGTATACTATCACTTCACGTTTTTCTCTTGAAGAAAGGAAGTGTCATACTTTGGAAAATTTCTTAAGATTAGTTCAGCGTCAGTGTAGTTTTTGCATCTGCAGTAAACCTAATTAATTCACATATGTGTCCTGAGAAAGAGTAATCTCATAGTTAGGCAATCTTCTTGAGAAGTCCATTGTCGACATAGCTGTTGCATTTTCAGTAAACCTATATAATGACTTCATGTCTATCTGCTGAGGAAGAGTATTGTGCCATACTTGAGGAAACTTCTTGAAAAGTTCATCGTGGTGTAGCTGCTGTATTTTCATTAATCATATACCTACTATGATTTCACATCTCCCTCCTGAGGAAGAGTATTATATCATACATGGGGAAACTTCTTAAAAAGTTCTTTGTTGGTATAGCTGTTGTATTCTAACTAAACATATTCATATACTACGACTTATTTTTGTCTTGTGAGGAAGATTAGTGCCATACTTAGGGAAACTCATTAAGACTAGTTCATCACCAGTATAGGTTTTGCATCTGCAGTAAATCTATAATATAATGACTTCACATCCGTTTCATGAGGAAGAATAATGTCCTAGTTGGGCAGACTTCTAAGAAGTCCATTGTCAGTATAGCTGTTATATTTTCTATAGGTATAATGACTTCATGTCTGTCTCCCAAGGAAGCGTATCATGTCATCATACATGAGGACACTTCTTAAAAAGTTCCTTGTTGGTATAGATATTGTATCTCATTAAACATATGCTATGACTTCATGTTTGTCTCCTGAAGAAGATTAGTGCCATACTTAGGGATAACTCCTTAAGACTAGTTCATCACTGGTATAGTTTTTGCATCTGCAGTAAACCTATACAATGACTTCACATCTGTCTTTTGAGAAAAAATAGTGTTATACTTGGGGAAACTTCTTAAGAAATCCATTGCCAATATAGTTGTTGCATTTTCTATAGGTATAATGACTTCATGTCTACCTCCCAAGAGTATCATGTCATCATACACGAGGTCACTTCTTAAAAAGTTCATTGTTGGTATAGATGTTGTATCTCATTAAACATATACTATGACTTCATGTTTGTCTCCTGAGGAAGATTAGTGCCATACTTGGAGAAACTCCCTAAAAGTAGTTTATCACTGGTATAGTTCTTGTATCTGCAGTAAACATATACAATAACTTCACATTTGTCTTCTGTGGAAGAATAGTGTTATACTTGGGGAAACTTCTTAAGAAATCTATTGCCAATATAGCTGTTGCATTTTCAGTAACCCTATAGGTATAATATCTTCATATCTGATCCCCCGAGGAAAAGTATTCGCCATACCTAAGGGAACTTGTGAAGAAGTTCATTATCGATATAACTGCTGGATTTTCATTGAACATATACCTAATATGATTTCACATCCTTCCCCTGACAAGGGGTATTATGCCCTTTGATGTGCTGAGACTGTAACCGTCCTTGTTACCCCTTACAGAAAAAACTAAGCCGCTACCAAGATCCAGGATCTGAGAAGCGAAGCTCGATATCTCTATAAATTCAGTCTAAGATATCCAAACGACGTGACGCAGAAAAAAGGCAAATTATAAATTGACGCTTGAATCTAAAATTGCTCCATTTATGTATCTCCAGTATCAATATAACTGCTTTTTGAGATGTACCTAATACCACATTTTCATTTCATCGCATACCCTCTCTTTACGTTTTCATGCGTCTTGGAAATCTCTGCCGAGTTTCTCTACACACACAATACCCCTCTACCTCACAATTTTTTTGTTGGAGAACCTGAATCAAAATTCCGAGAGCAAAGATATAGGAAAAGGGCTCCTACATAAAATTGAGTTCACTTTGGCTTAGAGACCAGGTGGCAAGGAGGCTCCACACAATCATAGTAAAATAGAAAAAAATGTAAGTCAGTTACAGCTGGTTATTTCAAAATGCCTCGCGGTTGAAAGGGGGCAATAAACCCATGGTGTAGAAAATGGATGTGGCGATCACCAAGGTTCATCATAGACGGTAATTATAGTATAGGCGAACTAGCAAAAAAAATAAATATTTTTGGTGACAGTTGGGAGGGACTTCGCAGAAAACTGTGGTCGGAATTCTTTTGAATAACGTCTCAACAATTCCATCCCACCCTTGTACTAAATTTTTTGTCAGAGGTCAGAACTTCCAAAATTGGGTTTTTTGAAAAATTTTGAGAACTATCACTGAGATCGAAATATGTTCCAAAAACTTTGTTCTGCACCGAATTTTCTATGAAAAAGATCATCTGCATTTTTTTTGTGTCTGTCTCCAAGGGGGCTTAAAATTGATCAGTTTTCGGGCCACACTTCAACATAGGCCTTATTAGGGGAGGTCATTTTTCATCTGTATTCTCACTTCACAGGTGGTAAGAATAGATTCAAACCTAATTTTCATCGGAGTTGATAACTCCCCTGCGAACTTTCCATTTCTGGGAATTTTTCGGCTCCTCTCTCCCCTTTCCTCAGGAACCACCGATGATAATTTTGCATTTTCAAGTGTTTTCCAGATTTTTAAGATGCGTTGTTTTGACATTTTTTGAACTTGAGAAAATTAAATGATCGGAAATTGAGACATCGTGTGTAGGATATTCGGGTTGTTGAATTCAATTTTGATATTACTTTTTCCCTCACTTCAAAACTGTGGCACTTGGGTGGGGGCAAAGGTTAAACTGAGCTTAAATGCAATATATGTGTTCATTATTTTATTTTCAGAGTCGCCGAATTCATTTTCGGTACAATTGTCGCTCTTGAAATTATAGCACCCGGGAGCGGGGGAGGGGTTGGAAAATGGTTTTGTCGAGAAATACAACATGAATATCATATAGTGGGTTTTCAGGGTCGCTGAATTCAGTTTCCAACATTACAGCCCTTACTTCAAAATTGCAGATACGAAGATGAGATTAGAAACATAAAAAAACGCTTGGGTTTACATTTTTGCAATAAATGAAAGTTTTAGTTAGAAGCTTGACTTCAAGACTGCGTTTCTGCATGGAACCCTAAAAAAAAACCTGTCTATATGATTCTCCTAATTGTTATCTTAATAACAGTCAATTAAAATTAACCCATGCGTGCTCAAGCTGAATAAGTCCTTGTATGATCTCAAAGTTTCTCCGGCATCTAGATGACGCTATTATCCATTCCACCAGTTTGGAACTTGAGTTTTTCAGCATTTTCATTGCTGTTGGGAGAAGTTGACAAAACTGGGCTACTTAAATTCGGAAGCGACTTGAAGTTCAAAAAATCTGGCATCTCGATGGTCCAGGGCATTTAAAGCACTGTGTACGTGGGACGTGTTCGAAGATCCGGCAGCGCGGGTCTGCCCATCGATATTCCTCTTGGTCAGGCAAACTCCGCCCGCGATATCTCAGCTATAACAATAGGTACCTTGTTTTTAGTCAGGAAGATCTTGCAAGCTGTGAGATGACTCACTGGTAACTATTTTGATAGCTTTACAGACCTTACCTTTCGTAGTATCCAAAGTTTTATCATCAGATTATTATCGATGACAGTGTCTAGCTCAGAACACGTTTTCAGCTCCTACCATCTTTGACGCAAAGTATAATCCCGTTATGTGTTTTTTGGTATCTCGTGAGCCACAGCGGCGCCATAAGTTCCTTGTTCACCTTTCCAGGGCTGTCGTTGACCCCGATAAGCTTTAATGGCGGTTTTGGGTTTTCAAATTGGCTGCGTGTTTTTATATTGCTCTTCATTTCTTTTCACTTACCTACTACCAAGCCCGATTTCCTACCTCTGTTAAATGTATACCTTCGCCTATTTGCTACTTTCAGTAGAGAGAAGAATTTTCTGCTGGAAGTAAGAATTTTCTCTTTTTGAAAAATGTCACACCGCTGCGTCACGCAGGCCCGGTATGATTGAGTGCCACCTGAAGAAAATAATCCAAGTGCCAAAAATACTTTTTTCCCTCCGTAAAACACGTTCTTTATGTTAGCATCTCAAAGTGTTGGACTTACAGAGGTGCGCTCTTGAGGACACTATGGAAAAGATACAATTAGGTTTTCGAGCGATGAAATCGCAGTGGCAGATCGGCGATATTTCGCTTCATATACTCTTGATAATCATGATTTTCGTATGTTTGGCACTTGGACTATTTTCTTCGGAAGGGACTTAATTGATAGGTGCGATTTATTGTAATATTGCAAAAACACAAATTATTTAAAGTTAATTTAATTCTTTCTTGAAATAACGTATAGTTCTATCTTGAGCAGGGCCGTAGCCGTGGGGGCATGGGCCAGTCATTTTCCAGAGTCTGCAGAGTGGTAATTCTAGATGCTCTGCTGGCAAAGTCGTACATCTTGGAATTTTTTTTTTTTGCTGAGCTTAGCTTAACAGTTGGAGAGTATTTGATTCTCATCCCTTCGATAAATTTACTTCGCTACAGCCCTGGCCATCAGCGAACTCGTCATTCGGTTGACTTCTCCCTTCCTCCGGATGCACTATGACCTAAGATTTTTTGCGTCTTCGCCATCTGCCAGATTACCACTAGAAAAATGTTTAAAAGCTCGCACCTTTTTTTTAATTCAGTTTTCTTTCATATTGGCTTGGCAGTGACAATGGAATATGACGCGGATAATTAGAAGGAAAAACTTGATGTATCATCTACCATCATCGATCTCTGTCTCGGATGTTGTGTGCACGAGCATAGGATGTGTATAGGTATACGAAGCTGGGCTTAGAACGTGACCCATCGACTGATCACTCACGTAATCAGACACCATTCATTCGGACTCGTATTCACGGGCAGTTAGGTCGCCACAATGAGACGATAATATTGACAAATTTTTAATAGACACAAATTGAACAGCTGTTCGTTGATTCGCTACAATATAACAGTTTTATAGGCTGCAGGAAGGACTTCTGTATATAGGCGCTGGCCGAAACCGTTGAGAATTCACAAAAGAATATAGCAGCATCGCAGATGGATACTATAGAGGCATCAGGTTGAATACAGAAGGAGAGAAAAAAAAAAGCGATAATCATTTTACGAGGTGATGCATTTTAACGTTCTCGTTTTCTCACGATGGCGAAGAAAAATTTGAAATCATTTGCACAAGGTGATACCATATCCGCCACGCTGTTCGGTTTCAATATGCTGCTTTCAGCACTAGGGAGCTTACCTCTGTGTAATTAACAAGATTAGCAAAAGGAACTGAAGATATATCAGTGTTTCAATTCTGGTTTTTTTCTACGCAAGCCAAGAGTTATGGGTATGTACTTAAGCGTATGCAGTTGATGTCGTTAGCAAAAATTATTTATTTTTATGATTTTTTTTTTTTTAAACAATGTGTTGCGTGCCATAGCTGCTTACATTCGTTTGAGTGCGAGAGAGGCCGAATGAGGTATTACAGAGAAAGAGAATAGTCTAATTTACGTTTCAACAGCGTGTTATGTTTCCCGACAAACACAATGTAAAATTTAGGCGGTTGTATTGCGGTCGGTTTGGTTTGTACGAAGAAATTGTTTGGTATAATTTTTTCTGCTAGCTTTAAATGGACGAGCTTTTGTTCGCGTGACGTGGTCACGAAACATTTTCACGGGGCTTGCGGACACGCGAACCGAAAACGCCTGTGTACAGCCGATATTCATTTAGTCGATATTTCCTTTCTCACTTGTCTAAAATGCGAACATTAACACGAACGCGATTAATTTTTCTTCATTTTAAAATTGGGCCGAGCCGAAGGTGGAAACCTGCGTTTTTCGAACCGCCACTGACGAGGGTAGATTTAGAGTATACTAGTATTTAACCTGTCCGTGTTGATAATGACTAAATACATAGTGCCGTGTACCCGTCCGAAATCGAAGTAAAATGTTGCCATGTGAAACTATTTTTAGACAGTTTTAAGAAACAAAAATAACTGTAGCGGATTTAGGATTTTGGTTGGGGGGAAGGGGTTGTAACAAAAATAGTATTTTATATTTCTCTCCTCGTAAGACATGACCGAGATAAAATACTGAAATTAATGATAGAAGGGAAAATAGCGGGAAAACGATCCATTGGAAGAAGACAAAACTCCTGGATGAAGGACTTAATGCGCTGGTTTGGGTGTTCATCGATCAAGTAATTCCAGTCCGCTGCTTCAAAGGTCACCATTGTCTTGTGGATCACCAACCTCCGTCGCGGAGAAGGTGCTTGACAAGAAGAACAAAAATAGTATATTACACACCAAAAGTCAAAGGTGAGTATTTACATGCGAGGGAAAGTTCGCGAATGAGCGTAGCGAGTGAGCAATTCCCGAGTCATGTAAACTCACTTTTGGCTCTTGTTTTGTAAGATATTTTTTACAATACATGATCAGAAAGGGAAAACTTTAACCGCTTTGTCTTCTCAGAAAAAGCAATGCTGAAAAATTCAGCTTATGCATTTTCCCAACTAAAAGGAAACCTACAGTTCCGATAGCGGATAATATCAGGAAGCAACTATTGCCACGATAACGTCGTAATAATATCCTCGGCATTAGTCGGCCATTCTCGGCATCCATCTGTATTCTTAGTATCACTCCATTGTGTCAGTTGATAAACGTGCCTGCATGTAAAAATGTACCAATGGAAGCCAAGAATGGCCGACTAATGCCGAGGATATTATTACAGCGTTATCATGGCAATTGTTGCTTCCTGATATTATCCGCTATCGGAACTGTAGGTTTCCTTTTAGTTGGAAAAATGCATATACTGAATTTTTCAACGTTGCTTTTTTTGAGAAGACAAAGCGGTTAATGTTTTCCCTTTCTGATCAAGTATTGTAAAAAATATCTTACAAAACAAGAGCCAAAAGTGAGTTTACATGACTTTTGACTCTTGGTGTGTAATATACCTACTATTACATCAGACAAATATACATGAACAATTTCTGGTTTTTGAAACTTAGGGGGGGGGATGACTACCTCTATAGATCTACCATGGAAAAAAAACAAACTATGCTACAGTTATAGTGTACGCTCTAGTGGTGGGTCTTTTTCCAGAAACTGAGAATATTTTCTTACTCGCAAATTCTGAATCCCAACTGTCGATTTTTTATTATTACTGGGGTTTCATTTAGTATGATCACTTTCTGACCAAATCAATTTGAAGCCAAGGGTCAACCTGTTTTGATCACAATAGCCGAACAGTCACACTAATGTAAATGAGATCATGTTAAGCAGCGATTGCTTTATTATTTTTTTTAAATTATTTGGAGGGGGGAGTTATTTTATGTCACACAGTAACACCCGCAACAAATTCCACCAATCCAATTCATCAGACAGGACAATTACAATCTTTTGAATGGAAAAAGCATAAAAAGGTATCCATCCTCGTGGATGTTATTACATGTCTCAGTCTTTTTCTTCAGGTGCCGTATCCGATGCTGGACTAGAGATACTGAACCACGCTGGGTACTCTCGACCACCATTTTAGTAGCAGAAGCTAAGAGTAAACATCACTTATCACAACGTAAATCATTATCACAACATGTTACGTGTTTACTCTCGGCTTCTGCTACTAAAATGGCGGTCGAGAGTACTCATCATAGTCTAGTATCCCTAGCTGGACGTTGGCGGTCCTGGTTACTAACGCACGACTCTCCTGAGGTTAGTCGGGGTAGTTTGCTGGTGCTTTCCTCGCGGTTTTGTTGCGTTAGAGTTTTCCTTCTCTGTGCCGACGAGTATGCAGCTGCAGTTCGCTTACTAGCCGCGTGTTTTACAACGTTGAGTAGGCTGTCCACAGCATACACACACACGGTACTAAGATTTCTGATCTGGCGGGAACACACCCTGCGATTGTAATGCTTTGTTTGCGAGCGGGGATTACAAGACACGCTATTTTTCCACCTCCATATAACGTTTATTATCATTTTCAGCATATTGGCGGTTGTCAGGCATTTCGTTTTTAGAGTTGCTATGTGAATTTTCCGTCTAAGTCTTTGATCAAACATTAATCCAAAAGGAAGCGAGCTTCTTTAACGGTTTTTATAGGTGAATTGTTTAGTTGTAGATTTATTTGTGGCGGTGTACGTTTCCTTGAGAAGATTACACTGCTGGTTTTTCCGGCAGAGAAGCGTAGTCCGGTCGAGTCGCTCCAGTCTTGTGAGTTGTCTGGGGTGATTTGGAGGATGTTCTGAGCGCACTGGAGGTTGTTGGTTTGTATTGAAACATTCAGGTCGTCCGCGGAAAGTTTGGTTTGGATCGGTGCTGGAATATATCATTATATCGCTGATTAGTAGTTCTCTTTTTCTAATTTGCTCTCCACCCGAGTCCTGGAATCCGCCCTTTCGAGCATTACTTCAGAGACGTCGGGGACGCTGTTGGGGCTGTCTTAGCCCTCTTTCCTTCTGGCCGAAAAACCGGCCTAGGTCGAAAATTCTGGCGAGTTGCTACGTGGGCTCGAACCCGGGATCGCCGGTTTCTGAGACCAACGCGTTATCCACTCGGCCAACCAGACATCCGCTGATTAGTAGTTGGAAGCAGTGGAGTGAAAGCACACTTCGCTGAGACATTCCATTCTGGATAGGTAGTGGTGTGGAGTGTGTATTACCAACTCGTACCTGTATTGCTCTGTGGTTAAGGAATTTGTTGATTAATTGGGTGAGTCGTCCTGTGACAGTGGCGTAGCGTCGGGGGGCACAGGGGGGCACGTGCCCCCAATGTTTTTACATAGTCCTCTAATATCGGTGATTTTTAAAAAATACCGCAATTTTCGACTTTTTCTCCCTTGAAAATCTTATTGTCCCCCCCCCCCTTGGGAAACCCCTAGCTACGCCACTGTCCTGTGATACCCATTTGTACCAGTTTCTTGATGATTCCATACGTCCAGGCGGTGTCATACGCTTTTTTTGTGTCGAAAAAGCTGGACACAAGGTTATGGTGGTTTGCGGAAGCTTTTAGTATTTCTTGTTGTAAGTCCACTAGATGGGTAACTATGCTGTAATTTTTTGTGAATCCGCATTGTTAGGGTGCAATTACACTGTGTTATTGGTATATCCAAATTAGGCGTCGCGCGATTATCTTCTCTAGTATTTTGCAGGGGACGCATGTGGGTGCTATTGGTCTGAATGCTGTGGTTTCATTGTCCCGATCAGCAAGGGTTGACATAATTTTGACCAGCGTCAATTTTGCGAATTTTGACGCGATATTCTGACATTTTGACAATCATTCAACCAATCAGAGCATTCCGACGCATTTTTGACTTCTTGACAGTGGCGGATCCAAGGGGGGGCATGAGGTACATCCCCCCCTCCCTCTTGGTTGAATATTTTTAACGCACTAATAGGGGAAAGGGAATAAAAATGTGAATTGTATGCTCATTACACGCCACAAAGGTGGTCTCCACCGCTACTGTACCACCCCCCCATCTCTTTTTTCCAAATCCGCGCCTGCTTCTTGACACACTTTTAACCGATCAATTCTGCTATACAAGTGGGCGGAGCCTACGTGATTTTCAAGGACTGGCACTATTTTGACTCTAGAGTGTGAAAGAGTGTCTTTTGACGCTGATTTTGCAGATCGGGGCTGTTTTTTAACTGGTTTGAGGATGGGACAACTATGGCGGTTAGCCATAAGGATAGGAAACAATTGCTGGTCCGTACTGTATTTTAAATATCTGACAGTTTGGAAATCATACTTTCTGGGAAGTTCTTGATGACGGCAGGTGGTATGTCGTCGTGGTCTGGTGCACTGTTTTCGATAAGTTGGCTCAGAACGAATTTGAGTTTCTTCAGTGTGATAGGTGAATTGTATTCTTCGAGGTTGTTGCTGCTGAAGGATATTTGGTGTCGTTCTTCTGCTTCTTTGATGGTTAAGAATTCTGCAGAGTACTTCTTATTTTGATGATGTTGTAGCGAATGCTTCATCAAGTAGCTGACTGGTTATCGTTGAATCTTGGGTGTATCCGTTATTGTGCTTGAGAGTGATGGTGGGTAGTGGTGATTTGGAATCATTTAAGCTCCAGATCTTACGCCATACTATGGACTTGTGGGTTTCAGTGTCGATGCTGTTGATAAATTCGTTCCAGCTGTTTCTTTTACTCGTTCGGACAGTTCTTCAGGCTTGTGCTCTCTTCATTCAGAAAAGGATGAGGTCGTTCAGACGTTTTGTATTTCTAGATGTCTTAAGCGCTGAATTTCGGTTGCGTATGGCGTCCTGTAATTCTTTGTTCCACCAGGGAACATTTTTTGGTTTGGTTATCTCATTTGTTCGTGGAATTGATTTGCGTGCAGCTTGAAGTATGTGGTTGTTGAAGTTATGGATAATTATATCTATTGGTAGGTTTACATTGTCCTGATAGGTTGTAGTGCAAAGTTCTCCGTATTTTTGCCTGTTTGCTTTTCGGATGAGCCATTTCTGAGGTTTATGGTGAATTCGTTTTTTTGTGATTCGGTATGGCGATCCATGTCGGGTAGTGATCGCTATTGCAGAGGTCTGAATGTGGTTTTCATGTGAAGAGGGAACTGATTGATGTACTTGCTAGGCTTGCTAGGGTGAGGTCGATTGCTGAAAATTTGCCATTAGATGTGTTGAGTCGGGTGGGTTAGCCAGTTTTTAACAAACAGATTTCGGCATCTTCCTGTAGGAGTCGATCTATGGTGTTACCTTTGTTGTCAATTTTGTAAGATCTCCATGTGGGGCTATGGGCATTTAGGTGGCCTAGCAGAATGAAAGGTGTAGGAAGTTGCGTAGTGATATTAGTGATGTCTGCATATGATAGTTGGTCATCTGGAGGCACGTACACATTGCATAAGGTAAATTCAATTCTGCGCATCGGATGGCATGTAAACCGTGTAACGGTTGTGTTTTGGATGTCCGTGTTGATTAGGATCTGGTTTTTGGTAACTCTATAGAGTTATGGATGAGTATGGCAGTCCCACCGGTTGCTGTTTGAGCACCCATGTAATCTTGATGAAGGATTTGATATTGTTTTATTCGAGGTTGGTGGTGTGGCTGTAGGTGCGTTTCTTGGAGACAGATGATCTTTGGAGATTTTATAGCTAAAAATCATCTGTCTCCAAGACACACACCTACAGCCACACCACTAACCTCGAATAAAACAATATCAAATCCTTCGCGTCTTGTAAAATATATAAGAGAGGTGCGAAGTCCCCGAGAAAGGCCGCCACGAGAGAAGTGAGTGTACGGGGGCAGGAAGAATTGGTGTTTGGTTTTCTCAAAACGGTTATTTTACTTAAAATTGCTTTGCCGCCAATCTCAAAGAGGAATTTACTCTTCACATTTTCATGTTACAGAATATCGTGATAGGGGACTTCTTTGGGGTGAGAGGGCGGGAGCTTTGTACACTAGAAGTACCGTTAATATTGAGATTTTGTTCGCCAGCCCTCCAAAATGAACTCGTCTACGTGCTCCTGCGCAGAGAGGAGTTATGCAATCGTATCAGAATTCCCCAGATCACCACGTGATTGCTAGACTCAGTAACCCATATTCGATTTAATTACATTAGCATTCGTTGTTTTAATTATCAAAATGATCACGGAATGAAGGAATTGTGGTAGTTCGGAAAAAGAACGAACAGAGGGAAAAAACGAATAGTTGAAGCGCATTACGCTAATAAAATACATCACGCATAGCTTTACGCGTCCATTAAAACGTTTCATTAATTCAGTTAAGTTTTTTCTTCCTTCTTCTATTATTTATTATTATTCGATAACAATAGCCGGTGCCAGAAAGCGAAAGGAAAACAAGGAGATTTATAATCAACAGCCGGACTATATTCTGGCGCAATTGAAAAAAAAAATAAAAAAAATAGTAAATTTCAATTGTCCTAACGATGGCGATATCTTTCATGAAAAAAAAAAATCGAATTTTAATGAATTATTATTAACTGATTTAAGGATGCGTGTCTCCTGCCTCCGAATCCCAGTTTCATCGGATCGCCCAATTCCGGGGCGCACTGGCCGTGTTCATTCTTTTCGAAATATTTACATTTTAATGGGATTCGTTTACTGTTCGTAATTAAAGCTTACGGACCTACCCGTTCTTTATTTTGACGTTGTGTGCGTGCGTTTTTCCAACCGACGGATGTCGTTCGCGAACGATGGTTGTGGGAATCGCTCGGGGGGCGGAATCGTGGAAGATGAGATTTTCCTGCTCGCCTTCCAAACAGCTCCACGGTTCCGGGATCCACGCTCGGGAGACCGAGCAGGGAGCCGGACTGTCGACTCGATTTGCCCGTGACGAGGTATTAATCGGTGTGCACGAGTACCGGCATTGTATCACTGCGGGTCCATCTCGTTCCACCTTCGAAAAGAGAAAACAACGAGCGTTGCAACGGCCTCTCGATCGAAATAAACGTCGAAAAATTAGGTATTGTTTTTTGTTTCCGGTTTTCGCTCGTAGGCGAGGTGCCGATTCCGGGCCTATTACTCATGCCGATAATTGCATAGCTTACGATACCGGCGCAATTATACATCAA
Organism: Acanthococcus lagerstroemiae; assembly: GCA_031841125.1. NCBI lineage: Eukaryota > Metazoa > Arthropoda > Insecta > Hemiptera > Eriococcidae > Acanthococcus > Acanthococcus lagerstroemiae. The sequence goes on along the minus strand of CM063111.1, from coordinate 46,336,964 downwards.
TGAATTTTTCGTCGATGATAGGCGTCGGTATAATTTTCCTCGGCTTCTTCCTCTTTTTTTTGGCCGTATTATTGAGAACTCTTACACGGAATTACGAATACCGTTAGCGGCGTGGAAATTGATTCCGCTTTGATGAAAATGATGTCGAACTTACGCGGAATAAGTATATGGTTTCTCGAAGGCTCTAGATGCTCCATTAACTCTGACAGATCGAGTAACGCAGTAACGGTATCGAGATGCACTGACGTTGCATCCAAGTTATTCGATTGTACATGCCTATGTATGCAGTAGGATATGTATGTCGCCGATGTGAGAACGGTGGTCTCATTGGGAGGAAGAAAGTGATCCTGGACACGTCCATGGGCGCAAATAGTGAGGACTGCAGTAATAGCTGACTGTCATATAGGCGAAGTTCTTGCTGCGGTGAAAGACCCACGTCAGGCTGCTGCGATTTAGGAAGAAGTGCGTACTGAGGAAAGCAGTGAATCCTCAGATCCAGTTGATGACGATGATATTCCCATGATACATTTCTACAATGGTTAGTTGAAAAGTCCTTTTAAGGCGAATTAAAGCTCTTATAATGAACTATAGCTGACTTGCTTCGTGGCTCATCTGCACTATGGACTAAAGTGAGTTATTGAACATGCTCGGGGATGGGCATCGGCTTTCATTTGTCCGCGGACTGTCTGGATGTTTTATTGATGAATTTAAAAAGGTTAATGGATCGTTTGTACTAATGGATAGATACATATTTCCTTGGGATGAGTAGGGAAATTTGTGCACCAAATTGGAACTCTGATTAATAATAATGCGTGTACTCATAATAAAAGATATTTGTAGCTGTAGTTATTTCCTATTTTCATATTTTGATCCACGAAACACGACACATTTTTACATACAGTCAAACAGTAACAACTGGTTTCTGTTCTGTGTATGCGCATGTGGTGATGGATGGGTAATCAGGGTGTCTACAAGGTCAGGAAGTCAGGACAAGTCAGGATTTTCGAAAGTAGGTCAAGAGGTCAGGAAAACGTCCGGAAATTTCGAGGAATTTTTTGAGAGGTCAGGAAAGAATTAATGAATTACCGCATCCAATGTTCAAACTATTTTCTGTTATCATGAAAAAACTTTTTTGCAATGTGATGTGAGAATTATGATGATTTCCTCAGTTACATTCATTATCAAGTCTTTAAATTTATACTCGTGGCTTTATATTTGAAATTTAAAAGCGAAGACTTTTACGTATGGATTCTTCCAATGCTAAAAAAAAAAAAGATCAAGAAGAAGTTAGGAAGAAAATGTTGAGGTGTCTGTAGATATCCAGGTAATAGTGAGGCGCTTGGTTTGCGAGGAGGTCCTGTGCAGGGCCAGTTCAAGGTTTTTTTTACACCTACGAGATCAGGGTTTGGCGCACCCCTCCTTATGAAGAGAAAATTACTTTTTTACTTTTTGAAATTTCTATTAAAAAAATCGATTTAACTGTTTAATATTTACAAATACGTATCGTATATTTTATACTGACACTAAATAAAAACTAACTAATAGAATAATAAGTATCATAAAAGACTTTTTATGAACAAAGAAAATAACAACCCTAACAACGTATTTTATATTATTTAGATTAATAATACAAAGTGACCTATAGAATACTAAACATCATAAAAGACTTTTTTTAACAAAATAAATAGCAAACCTACCACTGTATTTTATATTTAGATTAAATGAAAAATGACCAATAGAATAATAAAAGACTTTTACAAACACAATTTTAGAGACATTCAAAAACAAACTTTTCTTGCCTTACGTTTAGCAAAGTCTTTCGAACATGAATCGGTTTCAATTGTACTTAGAATCTGGTGTTCAACTACCAATGTGGCCATCCCACTTGGGTGGTCCTGAGACAGGGTCGATCGAAGGTAACTTTAGATAATCTTCAATTTAGAAAAACTCCTTTCTCCGCTGGCCACTGATACCGGGAGGGTAAGCGCTACAAATACATTGGGAAAGATGTCAATCAGACGGTTTGTTGTAATATAAGACTGTGTTGTTTCGGGGCAACTATCTTTGGACAACACTGGAGCTAAGATTATGATTTCACTCAGCGGTTCGTTTCCATTGACGTCACTCTTGCCATCAGCTGTCAAAACTGATTGCAGGTTTTTGCACTTTTCTTTAATTGCATCTTTTTCACATTTTTCTAACTTTTCGATGTCATAGAGAAATTCGAAATGTTTACTGTGATTTTTCCATCTGTTCAAATCCTTCTGACAATGAATTAATTGCAGTGTCGAGAACTACGAAAAAAAGTTTACATTGAAAGATTCCTTTCCTGACTTCACAGGTTCATCTTTACCTTCATAGGAAAATTGCCTTTTGATCTTGCTTGGCTTGGCAGGGGTTTTGTGGATGTTACAATTGATTGTCTTTTGCTTTTCAGTTAAGTGCTGAACAACTAAGTATATAAAATGTCGAAAGTCTAAAATATAAACTTTGGCGCCCCTAATATGCAAAAAAACCTCAGTATTTTTACATATTAGGGGCGCCAAAGTTTATATTTAAGTTTGGTTTTGCCGTAAAATCAAAATTATGATTTTAGCACTAAAAAAAGCCGGCAAAATGCGACCGCATGTTTCGCATGGCCCTAGTACCGGCCCTGGTTCTGTGCCCAAAGGTACTGAAACCTGCAGAAGTTCATAACAGGAAACAGCTTCAAATCGCATTGCGTTCAATGGGAGGGTTGTGATCTATTTGCAGTTTATCACTTCATGTTTGTGTATTCAGACGAAGATGTTGGCGTTTTCAAAAATTTAGTCGGACAATATTAGAAGAAATGCTGAACATATTTTTCAGAAACTGAAATCTTAGGGCTTTTGGCGGTGATACGTGGCTGAAAATGGGCCGTGTTGTACATAAATGGGTACGAGACAATATTCAAGTATATTATGGTCGCGTTAAATCAGATTAAATGTTATAATAAGGTATTTTGAGTTTGTTTTGGAAATTTCGGATTTTCAACTCCCTAAGAGACAGTTACAGCCGCCAAGTTTTAACGTAATGGTGTGGTGGGTCGTATGGCGATGCACGCATGCCAAAGTTGCCCCCATGACACCGCACCCTCAGCCGTGGAAACTACCCTTTTGAGTATCATCGCATCAGTGGCCAGAGGGACGCTTTGAGGCCGGGCCCGAGCCTCCATTTTGCCGTGCCGCAATCGGTGCGCGCGTCCTGCAAGGACCGCCATGGGGTTCTCTACTGACCGAGGTCCGCGCTCCTGAGCACTCGCCTGAAATTCAGGTCCCCACAGCCGGACGCCTTCCTCTTCACTCACCCCCACCTCCTTGTCTTGGTCCGTGTGGCGACACAGGCAGGTGGTGACGATGGGGGAGCCCTGTCGGGGGGTTCATAGTGCAGCTGCAGCATCAACTTTTATTATAATGTGAAGAAGTTCAATGTAAGAAATGTCCAAAAAGTCCAAGTTGAAAAAAATTAGGTGGTTCAGATGGGACAAAATTTTGTGGCTCCTCCTCCTGATAAAGGTATCCGAATTTTTTTAGCCTAAAACCTTATCAGAGATCCAGAAAGTACGAACGCACAGCTCTTACAGTTTACCCGCCCATCTCAAACTAACACTTTCATAAGTACAAGGTGTGTCAAAATAGTTAACCTAAAAATGAAATTCACAAACAAAGCTAAAAACAAAGGTGAGACGTGAATATTATTCATACAGGGTGTGCCAAAATAGTTGACCTGTTTTAAAACGCTTACCACGTGGCAACACTGATGCATTGTCAAATTTAAGTTTGACCTCGTTTTAAAACGCATAAACCACGCTGTGGCAACCCCCTGATGCTTTTAGCAATTTTCCGCATGAAAATATTGAGCTGAATGTCAATTGCCATTTGTAGAATTGTCATTACCCCATAAAGATTATCGCTTTTGGAGAATTACGTAGCTGGGGGGAAACGTACCCCCTGGGAAAATTGGCAATCCACTAATGAATTTACTCGATGTACCGAAATTACCACACATAAAGAGACACCCTTCTCAGATTAAGGACTTTCCGGACACCCCCCCCTTGGTGAAATGGCAAATGCACTAATGAATTGTACTCGAATTGTACCGAAATGTACCATCATAAATGATTTGTACACCGCTCCTCGAGAATAAGGGGTACTTCGGGGCTGGAAACGGTAGGTGTCAACCCCTATCGAAAATGTGTTCCATCCAAAATGAATGTACCGAATGTACAGATTTTTCCATTCGCATTCTGCCCTCCCTGCACCTTAACACCCTTCTACTGTACTACAAAATGAAGTGATGATGGAATCTCTATAATGAATGTACTCGAATTGTATCGAAACGTACCAGCATAAAATGATTGTACCAACCCACTCCTCGAGATATAAGGGTTCTTCCGGGGGGGCTGGGAAACAGTAGGTTGTCATATGACCCTAATCGAAATGGTTGTTCTCATCACATGATTGTACCGAAATGTACCACGATATTTTCCATTTCCCCTTTCTGCCCCTCCCCTGACAACCACTCATACACCCTTCTACCGTACTATCAGAAATAAATGATGATTGGGAACTCTCTATCGAATGAACTGTACTCGAATTGTATCGAAATGTACCAGCCATAAATGATTCGTACCACCCACTCTCGAGATATAAGAGGTTCATTCCGGGGCTGGAAACGTAGGTTGTCATTATGACCCTATCGAAAATGATTGTTTCTCATCAAATGAATGTACCGAAATGTACCAACGATATTTTTCCATTTCCCGCATTTCTGCCCCTCCCCTGACTACCACTTCATACACCCTTCTACTCGTACTATCAGAAATGAAGATTGATGATTGGGAACTCTCTTATCGGAAATGAACTGTACTCGAATTGTATCGAAACGTACCACCATAAAATGATTTGTACCAACCCACTCCTCGAGATATAAGAGGGTTCATTCCGGGAGAGGTGGCGCGAGAACAGTAGGGTTGTCATTATGACCCTAATCGAAAATGGTTGTTTCTCATTCAATGAATTGTACCGAAATGTACCGACATATTTTCCATTTCCCGCATTTCTGCCCCTCCCCTGACTACCACTATACCCTTATTCAGAAATGAAGATTGATGATTGGAAAACTCTCTTATCGGAAATGAACTGTACTCGAATTGTACCGAAATGTACCAGCCATAAAATGATTTGTACCCACCCGCTCCTTGAGATATAAAGGGGTACTTTCCGGGGGGGCTGGGGAAACGGTAGGGTTGTCATTATGACCCCTATCGAAAATGGTTGTTTCTCATCCAAAATGAATTGTACCGAAATGTACCAACGATATTTTTCCATTTCCCGCATTTCTCCCCCTCCCCTGACTACCGCTATACTTATCAGAAATGAAGATTGATGATTGGAAACTCTCTTATGGGAAATGAACTGTACTCGAATTGTACCGAAATGTACCAGCCATAAAATGATTTGTACCACCGCTCCTCGAGATATAAGAGGGTCATTCCGGGGGGGGGCTGGGGAAACGGTAGGGTTGTCATTATGACCCCTATCGAAAATGGTTGTTTCTCATCCAAAATGAATTGTACCGAAATGTACCAACGATATTTTCCATTTCCCGCATTTCTGCCCCTCTCCTGACTACCACTATACTATCAGAAATGAAGATTGATGATTGAAAACTCTCTTATCGAAATGAACTGTACTCGAATTGTACCGAAATGTACCAGCCATAAAATGATTTGTACCCACCCCTCCTCGAGATATAAAGGGGTACTTTCCGGGGGGGCTGGGAAACGGTAGGGTTGTCATTATGACCTTTATCGAAAATGGTTGTTTCTCATCCAAAATGAATTGTACCGAAATGTACCACGATATTTTTCCATTTCCCGCATTTCTGCACCCTCACCTGACTACCACTTCATATACCCTTCTACTCGTACATCAGAAATGAAGATTGATGATTGGAACTCTCTTATCGGAAATGAACTGTACTCGAACTGTATCGAAACGTACCAGCCATAAAATGATTTGTACCAACCCACTCCTCGAGATATAAGAGGGTTCATTCCGGGAGAGGGGGCGCTGAGGAAACAGTAGGGTTGTCATTATGACCCTAATCGAAAATGGTTGTTTCTCATTCAACATGAATTGTACCGAAATGTACCGACGATATTTTCCATTTCCCGCATTTCTGCCCCTCTCCGACTACCACTATATTATCAGAAATGAAGATTGATGATTGAAAACTCTCTTATCGGAAATGAACTGTACTCGAATTGTACCGAAATGTACCAGCCATAAAATGATTTGTACCCACCGCTCCTTGAGATATAAAGGGTACTTTCCGGGGTGGCGGAAACGTAGGGTTGTCATTATGACCCCTATCGAAAATGGTTGTTTCTCATCCAAAATGAATTGTACCAAAATGTACCAACGATATTTTTCCATTTCCCGCATTTCTCCCCCCTCCCCTGACTACCGCTATACTATCAGAAATGAAGATTGATGATTGAAAACTCTCTTATCGGAAATGAACTGTACTCGAATTGTACCGAAATGTACCAGCCATAAAATGATTTGTACCCACCGGCTCCTCGAGATATAAGAGGGTTCATTCCGGGGGGGGGGGGCTGGGGAAACGGTAGGGTTGTCATTATGACCCCTATCGAAAATGGTTGTTTCTCATCCAAAATGAATTGTACCGAAATGTACCAACGATATTTTTCCATTTCCCGCATTTCTGCCCCCTCCCCTGACTACCACTATACTATCAGAAATGAAGATTGATGATTGAAAACTCTCTTATCGGAAATGAACTGTACTCGAATTGTACCGAAATGTACCAGCCATAAAATGATTTGTACCCACCCGCTCCTCGAGATATAAGGGGGTACTTTCCGGGGGGGCTGGGGAAACGGTAGGGTTGTCATTATGACCTTTATCGAAAATGGTTGTTTCTCATCCAAAATGAATTGTACCGAAATGTACCAACGATATTTTTCCATTTCCCGCATTTCTGCACCCTCACCTGACTACCACTTCATATACCCTTCTACTCGTACTATCAGAAATGAAGATTGATGATTGGGAACTCTGTTATCGGAAATGAACTGTACACGAATTGTATCGAAATGTACCAGCCATAAAATGATTTGTACCAACCCACTCCTCGAGATATAAGAGGGTTCATTCCGGAGAGGGGGGGGCGCTGGGGAAACAGTAGGGTTTTCATTATGACCCCTATCGAAAATGGTTGTTTCTCATCCAACATGAATTGTACCGAAATGTACCGACGATATTTTTCCATTTCCCGCATTTCTGCCCCCTCCCCTGACTACCACTATACTATCAGAAATGAAGATTGATGATTGAAAACTCTCTTATCGGAAATGAACTGTACTCGAATTGTACCGAAATGTACCAGCCATAAAATGATTTGTACCCACCCGCTCCTCGAGATATAAGGGGGTACTTTCCGGGGGGGCTGGGGAAACGGTAGGGTTGTCATTGTGACCCCTATTGAAAATGGTTGTTTCTCATTCAAAATGAATTGTACCGAAATGTACCAACGATATTTTTCCATTTCCCGCTTTCGTGCTCCCTCCCCTGACTCTCACTTCATACAGCCTTATACTATCAGAAATAAAGATTAATGATTGAGATCTTTCTTATCGGAAATGAACTGTACTCGAATTGTACCGAAATGTACCAACCATAAATTGATTTGTACCAACCTTCTCTTCGAGATATAAGGGGTCCACTCCGGGGGAGGGGCTGGGGAAACGGTAGGGTTGTCATTACGACCCGTATTGAACATTTTTGTTTCTAACACCAGATGAATTGTACCCAAATGTAGCGAAGATATTTTTCCATTTCCCGTATTTCTGCCCCCTCCCCTGACTACCACTTCGTACACCCTTATACTGTATCAGAAATGAATATTAATGATTGAGAACTCTCTTATCGGAAATGTACTGTACTCGAATCGTACCGAAATGTACCAGTCATAAAATGATTTGTACCAACCCCCTCCTCGAGACATAAGTGGGGCCAATTCCGGGGGACTGGGGAATCGGTATTGCTGTCATTAAGACCCCTATTGGAAATTGTATTTTTTGACACCAAATGAATTGTACCCAAATGTTCCACCGATATTTTTCCATTTCTCACATTTCTGCCCTCTCTTCTGACTACCACTTCATACACCCCTTATATGACAAGAAATGAAGATTATCAATTGAAAACCACTCATCAAAAATCAGCTTGTTTACCTCTCTCTGTTAGAAAATGCCCTCCTTCACTGATAACGTCTTGGACTATTGTATTAGTTTTTTTATGGAAAATGTTATGTTTTTATGGTGTTTTCCCGTTTGTAATTAATTGAATTTTACTAATAAATCATTCTGCTTACAAATGTCAGCTGGTTCCCTTTTGCGCTCAACAGCGTCCAACTGACGGTTGCAAATGGGTGACTTCCGCGGGTAACTAGGGTAACTGATTGCGCATCTGGTTGGGATACAGATTAATACCAAATAAGGGACCAGGTTTGTGCTCCATACTTGAGGGCTGGTACCGTTGAGCTATTTAGTGTTTCCATTTTGAGGGAGGTGTTGAAATTCCGGCAAAAAATACATTTTAATGACCAGAGGTTGTTCCACCCCTTCTTAATACGCCTCATAATTCCTTTATCTCTTTCTTCGAAACTAATAATCTGTCCCACAGATATTCGATTTCTGTTACCTCTTCTATCTCTTGCCCATCGATTATCAGATTTTTTCTTTCCCCTCTTCCGATTATTTTTGATTTGCTACCATTCAGTTTGAGGCCAGCTTTTTTGCATTCCCTCAATAGCTTTTCTGCCATTTTCTTCAACTCCTTGGTGTTGTGGGACGTATGGCGATGCACGCATGCCAAAGTGGCCCCTGAGACACCGCACCCCCGGCACCGGAAACTACCCTTTCGGGCATCGCATCAGTACCGAGGGGTTCTTCAACTCCTTACTATTTTCTGTAAATAAGATAATATAGTTTGCGTACCTTAAATTACTTAGAAATGCTCCATTTATTTTTAGTCCCCTTCTTTTCTACTTCAGATTGCGAAATACATCTTCCAAAATGCAGTTGAAGAGGTTCGGCGACAAGGTATCCCCTTGTAAAACTCCGCTCCCAATTTTGAATTCCCTCCCTTTGCTTTTAAGGCTAGCTCTTGCACTCGAATTTGCATAGTAATTCTGTATATGACTTTTATAAACCCATTTCCAAATCCCTTATTTTCCAGTGCTTTTAACATATACTTATGATCCACTAAATCAAATGACTCATGAAAGCCTATGCAAAATATTTCAATTTCCACATCATATTCGTATGTTTTTTCAATAATTTGGCTCACAACGAAAATATTCTTTACAGTTGAGAAGCCTTTTCTAAATCTCGCCTGTTCACTCCCCTGATGATTTGAATCCAGATGGTTATACATACGTCTTTTTAAGACTGCCATACATGCTTTAAAGATGTTCGATGTTAAGCATATTGGCCTGTAATTTTCAACGAGTTCCTTCCCTCCTTGTTTGTGTAATAATGTTATTTTGGCCAAGTTCCACTGTTTTGGACATGTTTTCATAATTCCGATTTTGTTAAATAATTTAGCCTGGTGTGGCACTCTCTGATCGCCAAACCTTTTCAGCATTTCGTTCGTAATTCCATCCGGTCCTGGGGCTATGTCATTTTTCAGTCTACATATTTAGTACGTATTCCACTTCTCTCTCCATTATTTCTGGGATTTCTTCCTCCTTTCACCCTCCAGTTTTTGCTATTTCCATGAGCTCGTTTTGCTCGCGGTAAAAGTCCTCGTAAAAAATTGTTGCTGCCTCTACAATTTCTTCTTGATTTTGAGTCACTTTTCCGGTCTGATCTTTTAGCTTCAGCATAACGTCTCTCCCGCCATCGAGTTCGAGCCTAACTTTTTTGGTGGACCAACTTTCTTCCAAAATATCTTGAATTTTTTCCTAATCATATTTCTTAATATGTTCTCTAACATTTTTCTTCACCAATTTTTGTATTTTAGTTCGCTCAGGTTTGTCCAATGGTGTTTTATTTCTATTTTTCCAAAGGTTATTCTTCCTGATTCGAGAGTCTATTTTGAAAGCTTATCCCTGGTTTTCTCTTTAGCCCTCGTCACTCCAAACTCTTCAACCGTGTTTTTTAAAGCTTGATCCATACTGTCGTAAAAATTTTCCTCGACTTTCATTTCCTCTTGCACTGATTTTAGTTTCTGGCGTGCGTCCTCTTCCTTTCTGACTGGGATAATCCGCCTTCTTCTCCCTTTACCCTTCCTGTGATTTTCATACTGGACTCACTGCGCCGGGATGCTCAATTACTTATCCACATGCGATTTCAATTCACAGAGGGTCGTCAATAAAGTCTCGAAAATTGGGAAACAGATTTTCGAAGTTGGAGGTGGGGGACACCCCTCCAACTCATGAAAGATGAAATAGGAAAAATAAAAAGTTCAACCAGATCCGAAAAATCGATAGTTAAATTTTCAAAGCTGAGGCGACAATCTATCTCTTGGCTTCACAAAACTACCGATCGAAACAAATAATCAAGTTTATGAAACATAAGTTTCAAAATTCGAACAACCGGGAAAAAGAGGGTCACCTCTCGAGTCTACAAAAGATTCAGATCCTGAGAATAAAAACTACTCGAAGAATAAGCATTAAATTCTGAAGAATCGAGAATTAAATTTTCAACGCCTGAGGCGGGGGTCCACCATCGGATACCAAAACAATTAGATGGAAAAAAAAAATTGTGACTGTCCATACTGAAAGGGCACTTCGGTCCAAAAAAATCGACTTTGAGATTATGTTCGATTTTGGTAGGTCAAAGAGTACTGTTTAACACTGTGAGTCTCTGAACTCGAAAAAGCAAAAGTGATAGAGCGCAAGAGTAGACGTCTATAATAGGCTATCGCGTTCTCGAGATTCCCGTTTGAATCTTTAAGTGTCTCCTGTAAAATTAATGTTTTGGACCGACGTGCCCTTTTAATTTGGAAGGTCACATTTATCGAAAAATAATGTTTAAAGTAGATGAACGGCTGCACGAAAGATCCCAATTGAAAAAATAAGGTCTCCAAAAATATTTTTAAAGACCGAAAAATTTTGAATTCTACTCCTCGAGTCCACACAACACTTTCGATCAGAACAAAAGAGTTTCAAGGAGAATTATTTCTTAAGTCTGAAAAATCGAGAATTTGATTTTCGGAGTTGGGAGTGGGGTCCACCCCTTAGATGCACAAAGTAGTTAGATCGACAAAATAAGGGGTTCGCGGAAAAGTATTGTTCAAGACGGAAAATCATGAATTAGACTTTCAGAATTGGGAGCGGGGTGCACTCCTCACCCCCCAAAAATCTACGAATTGAAAAAATAAAAAGGTTACCAAAAATATTTTTATAGGCCGAAAATTCGTGAATTAGAATGTTCGGACTTGTGGGTGGGGGCACCACCCTTCGAGTCCACAGGAGACTTAATACAACAACTATGGTTTTACGGAAAACAATTTTTCAAGTCTGTAGATTTTCGGTGTGTAAGTGGGGGTCCACCCCTTGGATCCATAAAAGACTTCGATCCAACATAAATATAAGTTGAGCAAAAGATGATTTTTAAGCCTGAAAAATCGAGATTTTAATTTCCAAGTCTGGGGTGGGGTCAACTCTTCGGTCTCACATAAGATTTCAATTAAAAAAATAAACAATCACCAGGAATAAATTTGAGAGGCTGAAAATCGAGAATTAGATTTCTGCGGTTAGGGTGAGGGTTTACCCCTCAGATCCACAAAACACTTCGATTAACAAAATAAGAGGTTCACAGACAATCGTCGTTCAAGCCTGAAAAATCGAGACAAATGTCCGAAGTTGGGAGTGTGGTCAACCCCTCGGAGAAATGAAGAGTTCATCAAAAATAATTTTAAAGGCCGAAAAATCAAGAATTGTTGAGGGCAAGAATCCACCTTTCGAGTCTAAAAAATGTGGCAATCGAAATGAGAGGAGGTTTATGAAAGATAATTCAGACGTTGAAAAATCGAGAATTAGATTTCCGGAGTTCAGGATGGGCTCCACCCCTCACGTTCGCAATAGATTTTATCAAAAAAACAAAAATAAATATTTAATAATTCAAAATTGAAAATTATACTTTCGGAGTTGCGGGTGTAGGTTTACCAATAAGATCCACAAAATACTTCGACCAACGAAACAGAGGTTCACGGAACATTATTGTTCAAGACTGAAAAATCGAGAAGTAGACTTCCAGAGGCGAAAAATATTTTTAAAGGGCAAAAAATCGAAAATTAGATTTTCCGAATTGGGGTGGGATTCCACTCCTCGGGTCCAACAAAGACTTCGATCAGAAAAATAAGGGGATCGCCGAAAATTATCTTTCACGTCAGAAAAATCGAGTACTAGATTTCCAGGGTTGGGGCCGGGTCAACCCATCGGGACTGAACCATTTGACCCCGCAAATGATAACAACTGAAAAATGGAAAAGGGAAAAGGTTACTAAAAATATTTCTAAAGGCCAAAAAATCGAGAATTAGATTTTCCGAATTGGGGTGGGATTCCACTCCTCGGGTCCAACAAAGACTTCGATCAGAAAAATAAGGGGATCGCCGAAAATTATCTTTCACGTCAGAAAAATCGAGTACTAGATTTCCAGGGTTGGGGCCGGGTCAACCCATCGGGACTGAACCATTTGACCCCGCAAATGATAACAACTGAAAAATGGAAAAGGGAAAAGGTTACTAAAAATATTTCTAAAGGCCAAAAAATCGAGAATTAGATTTTCGGAGTACCACCCCACGGCTCCACCAAAGACTTCGATCAGAAAAATAAGGGGGTTCATCGAAAATTATTTTTCACGCCAGAAAAATCGAGAATTTGATTTCCAGAGTTGGAGGTGGGGTCAACACATCGGGACCACAATAGTTTTGAATCGAAAAAATTAAAATTTCAACAAGAATAAATCCTTGGGTCTACATAATGACCGGAGTTGGGGGCGAGGAATCCTCCCCTCTGATCCATATAATACATCGATTAACAAAGTAAAGGGTCCAAAGAAAACTATTGTTTAAGACTGAAGAATCAAGAATGAGACTTCCGGAGTTGGGAGCAGTGTCAATCCTTTGGTCCTATAGAAAACATGAACAGTTCATCGAAAGTAATTTTTTAAAGGCCGAAAAATCAATAATTACACTTTCAGGGTTTGGACGGGGGGTCTACTTTTTGAGTCTACAGAATATATCAATCGCAAAAAGAAGTTAAAAACAATTGCAAAGTTTGAAGCATCGAAAGGTAGATTCCAGGAATTCGGGATGCGTTTTACCTCTCAAATCCACATTAGATTTCGACCGAAAAATAAATTATAGCAACTATACGTACTTTTAAAGGCCCAAATATCGAAAATAATATTTTTGTGGTTGGGAGTTGGGGATGGGGAAGGGGCACCCGTCTGATCCACAAAAAGCTTCGATCAACAAAATAAGAGGTTCGCGGAAAATTATTTATAAAGCCTGAATATTCGAGAATTGGACTTCCAAAGTTGGGGGCACGGTCGACCCCTCGGCCCCATAAAATATTCCAATTGAAATACAATAATGGTCACCAAAAATATTTCTGACAATCGAAAAATCAAGAATTAGATTTCCGAAGTTGTGGGCGGCGGATCACTCGTCCTCGGGTCCACAATATTATATTATTATTTTTATTTACTGAGAGTGTTATTGCCTTGCTGCTATAATCAAACTATTATTAAAACAAACGTAAATTATCAGAAGAGGATTAACGTATTATTTGAATTGAAAAAATAAGTCGTTCACCAAGAATAACTTTGAGAAGCTGAAAAATCGAGTTTTTTTGATTTTCGTCGTGGGTGGGAGAGTTATTCCTTGATCCACAAAAGATCTCGATTAAAAATAAGGGGTTTATGGAAAATTGTTTTTCAACATCTATAATCGAGAATTTGATTTCTGGAGGTGGGATGTGGTCTACCCCACGGATCCACGAATTATTTCAATAAATAAATAAATAAAAAAGTTCACCAACGAAAACTCGAAAATATACTCTTTTGGTGTTGGGGGCGCGACTCTACTTTTCCCGTGTAGAAAATGTATCAGTTGAAAAAAGGGGAGGCTTACGTAAAATAATTCAGAAATTTGAAGAATCGAGAATTAGATTTTCAGAGTTCAGGACGGGCTTCACCCCGCAAGTCCACAATAGATTTTATTCAAAAAAATTAAAGGTTCACGAAAAATGAATATTGAAGTCCGAAGGTTCGAGAATTTGATTTTCGGAGTAGGGGTTGAGGGTCCACATGTCGAATCCACAAAATACTTCGATCCAGAAAATAAGTGGTTCTCGGAAAATTATTGTTCGAGCCTGAAAAATCGAAAATTAGACTTTCGGAGTTGGGGTGATGTTCCACCCCTCGGGACCACAACAAACTTCGACAATCTAAAATCATTTTTCATATCAGAAAAATCGAGAATTTGATTTCCAGAGTTGGGGCCGGGGTCAACCCATCGGGACTCAACCATTAGACCCCACAAATGATTACAACTGAAAAACGGAAAAGGTCACTAAAAATATTTCGAAAGGCCAAAAAATCGAAAATTCGATTTTCGTTCACAAAATAATTTATAAGTTTGAATAATCGTGAGTTAGATTTTCGGAGTTGGGGTGGGGGTCGACCCTCAGGTTCCACAAATTACTTCGATCAACAAATTAAGAGGTTCACTGGAAATAATTGTTCAAGCCTGCAAATTCGAGAATGAGACTTCCAGAATTGGACCCGCGAAAGATTCCAATTGCAAAAATTAACAGAGGTCATCAAGAATATTCCTAAACGCTGAAAAATCGAGAATTATATTTTCGGTGCCGGTGGGGGTCTACTCACCATCAAATTTGGGGGGGGGCAGGGTAATGGACCCATAAAAACAACTCAAATTTCTAAAACCAATTCCACGAATTTGAAAATTTAAATCAATTTGATATCCACCAGTTCGATTTTATTTCGCATAGGAAAATTCAGTCTCATTCGTGAAAAATTTCAGTCATCCCCTAAAAAAACGAGCGAGATATAAAAAAAAATTGGATGAAACAAAAACAAAATGAAATTCGAATAATTTAATAATATTATAGAAAATTATTTCGTGAGTCTTCAGACTACTGGTATTTTTCAAAAGAAGGGTATAAAAAATTTAAGAATGCGAAAACTCCGAATAAGGTGAAAATGAACATCATTTGATGTAGTCTTCCGCCAACTAGCATACGAAGATTCAGCCAGATTCGTAGAAAATTACAGTCATCCTGAGGAGATGGTCAGTGTGCTATCCGAAAATTTTGATGAAAAGATCTTAAAATTGGAATAATTCGCCAAATTGGGATAATGGACTTTATTTAATATCGAGAATCTTCAAATAAAATCATACAAGAAAATATAGTACGATTTAGGTTCTAAGGAAAATTGTATTCACATTTTGAAAAAATAATCGAAGTTTGGTATGGTAACGATTTGAAGGAAAAGAAACTCAAATTTTGAAAAAAGTCTTCAAATTAAAAAATTTAAATAAATTCAAATCACTAGTTTAATTTCACTTCATATAGGGAAATTCAGTTTGATTCGTGGAAAATTTCTTTAGTCAACCTGTGAACAAATGCGTAAGATACGACAAGAATTTTGATGAAATATAAAAAATATTGAAATTCGAATAATTTAACAGAATAGAAAAATTTGTCTTGAGTTTTCAGACAACCTGTATTTGAAATATAAGATTCAGGGAAAATTGTGTTCACCTCAGAAAAAATGATCAGAAAGTTAGTATACTTAATAATAACGGGTCAAAATGGAAAATTTGATAAATTGGAAAAATTGAACATTAGTTCGAAATTTTTAGTCTTCGAACAACTCGGGTACAAAAATTGAGAAAGATTTCTGAAATATTCTAATTACATTTTTGATAAATGACAATACAAAATTTGAAGAAAGTAATACCTTAGAATTTGAAAAATGCATGAAAATGGACGTGATTTTATGTAAACCTTCAATCAAACAGAATAGGAAAAGTCAACCTGATTCGTGGAAGATTGCAGTCTCTCTGAGAATGTACTAAAGGAGTGTTAGCAAAAATTTTGAAAAAAAAAATCCCGAAATTAAAAATAATTTTACCGAGTGGAAAAGTGTACCTACTAAATTCAATATTAACTCGTATGCAAACCTTGGGTAAGATATGCGAAAAAAAAAAAAAAATAATAATATATAATGATTATAATCGAGGGGTTATGATATACATACTGATTTTGATCTTTTTAAATGACTTACGAAAAAGTCAATAAGAATTCTGAAGAACTTCAAAAATAGCTAAAATTCGAAACTTGAATTGAATACGGCATTAAAAAAGTTTTTTGAGTGACGTTCGCTGTTTTTTAAAAAATTTTCTCCTAAAAAAAAAAAAAAAAAAAAAAAAAGGCTTGAACATAGAACTAATTGAGAAAAGTATCAGTAAGTCGCTGAATTCGAATACTGACTGCATCAATTCTTTTGTGTGGCCCTGATTTGAACCCAAAAATCCAAATTTCAGACGATCTGAATCAGATGAAACTAATTTGTCTTTGAAAATTGGACGAAGTACGGAAATTGGAATTTTTAGATCATTGATTTATAACCGCGTTAGATTTTCCATTGAATCCCAACGTGGGCCCCAAAATTCAATTTTTTTCTGTTCTAAGAGGCCATTGGATTTTGCTAAAAAAGTTGATCAGTGTGTCAAATAGGTATACGAGTGTCATGCATCGCTGAGTTCGAAAAGAGTGTCAAATTTTTAATCCTCCAATTTCGATTTATGCCGCGTAATCCGAATTTAGAACTTTCAAATAGGCCCACTTGAGGTAAGCATTTTTTTGATTACTAAATTTGAGAATTCTTAATAGTTTTCTAATAGACAAAATCAACGTAACTCAGTAAATCGAAAAACATATCGAAATAGAGGTTTTTATGTCGCTGCATTTGGAAACTCAATCAGATTTTCGATATGACTCGTGTTGGCACGCCAGTTTCCTAGATTTTCCTCTCCGAAGAAGTCAATTTGATTATGCCAGAAAAAGTGGACCAGGTACTGGAATGAGGATTCTTGATCGCTTGTTTCCTGACGTATAGATTTTTTTTTTGACAATCGACTAATAAATTTCATAAATTTTTTAAATTTGAAAATTGTTATAAAGTCCTGGATATTTTGAATTTTTGAATTTTTTAGGTACATTCACTTTTTTAAAAAAGTTATGGAGTTCCTTTCGAGCTTTTTCATTATTTTCAGGAATTCTGGAAATTATTTTGATCCGAATTTGATTAGTGTGCTCTTTAAATGTCATCACATGTTGCATAATTTGGTAGAATGTTCCGATTTTTTGTTGGAGTTCTGTCCGTAATTATTTCTGAGTTTTTTAAATTTTCCAAGATTTATGGCTATTATGCATCTTTGGAAAATAAAATAAAAATTGTAATATTTAAAATTTTCTCTGGAGTCTTCAAGTTATTGTGGAATATTTCTAATTTGTAAAACTTCAATAATTTTCAAGATTTTCTAAAATTTTTTGAAATATTTTGGACTGAAAAAATCTATAGTGCGCTGCTAACTCGCTGTAAATTTACATAAGCTGGTTGACCAAAGCTTTTGTAAGTGAGTGAAGATATGAAGTAAAGCCAGATTTTGTGTTTCATTAGGGAAGGGGGCAAGTAGCCACGCAGTGCCCTGTTACCCTACTCTTCTCGTTCTTCATCGATAATGGTTATCTGCGGGGAAAACGAACAGGATTTCGTCGTTTTTCAGTTATTGGAGAGTTTTCGTCGTCTTAAATGAAAAATTCACGGTTTATATATCAGGTTGTAATTTTGTGGAATCATTCGAATATCAATTTTTTTTCTCTCCCTTAAAAGTCTTGTCACAACTTTTTCTTTAGTGATGGCAATTTTCCAAAAATCAAGCTAAATTTCGTACTCTGGGTGGCTGACAACATTTGCTATCATATCAAATTAGTTTTCAACATTCTCGAGTTTAGCGAATTCCTAAATTTCCTCTTCGCATTATTGTTGTAATTCTTCCATATCATTTTCAGAATGGGACTACAATTTTTCAAGAATCTTACTCAAATTTCTTTCACAAACGTTTTGAAGACTCCCCATATTGAATCAGATTCAAGCTTATATTTCGTCGAATTACTTGAATTTAATACTTATTTTTAAATTAAAATGTTAACTAATCGATGACTTTCATGAAATGATAGCAACTTTCCTTGAGTAGGGTACAATTTTCGTATTCGAGTTGATAATATAAGTCTCATGCCCATATCTTGATCAACCTCCCAGCCCCTTCAAAATTGTATAACTTTGTGATCATTCTGCGACAGTAATTTTCCGCGAATTTCGCCAGGTTTTTGTAAACTAATTGATAATAGCTCATAACGTCAAATAAAATTTACGTTTCAATTTTGCAACCCTTCAAGATTTTTTCAATTTCTGAATGCTGCGTAACTGATCATCGTCTCTGTCTGTCTATACAGTCATAAATGGATTTTACCACGGTTCTTGAATTAGAATATTGTTTCAAAGTTAGTGATGTCAAATAAAGTTCAATTTTAAATATTGTCAAATAATTTGGTTCTTTTTTTTTTTTTCTTCTTCAAAATTATCATTACTCGTAACTAATTGACTGGTTTCCTGTTTGACCACAATATTCAATGGATCTTACTCAGTTTTTTCGTATACGATTTTTTTTGAGAAGTGCTACCTACTGTTTAACTGAGATCACTTTCCTAATTCTTTGAATTCGTTTTCTTTTCAATTTTGTCAGGATTGGTAAATGACAATACAAATTTTGAAGAATAAAAAATCTTAGTAATCGAAAAATTCATAAAAATGGACCTAATAACTCATTAAAAAGTCTATAAGAAAGTTGATGAATTTCAGAAATAGCAAAAATTTGAAACTTGAATTGAATACGGCATTAAAAACGTTTTTTGAGTGAAGTTTGCTGTATTTAAAAATAATGTCTCCTTAACAAAAAAGGCTTGAACATAGAACTAACGAGAAAAGTATCAGTAAGCCGCTGAATTTGAATACTGATTGCATCAGTCCTTTTGTCTAGGCTTGATTTGAAACTAAACATCCAAATTTGGGACGATCCAAGTCAGATGAAACTAACTTGGCATTAAAAATTGAACAAAGTATGGAAATTTGAGCTTTTAGAACTGTAACCTTCTGAAACGTTTCTACTGTTCCTGTTCGATTTTCTCTAATGCTTGTTCAAATGTTTCCAAAAAACTAAAGTCCGCATAAAAATTGAATGAATCTGAAAAATTGAACAAAATGTTGCGACACTGGATTTTTATTTATTTCAAATCATTAAGGACGTCAGAATCTTCCTCCAGCTTCGTATTGAATAGCGGAAGTTACCTTCCAGTTCAATTTTGAAGATCGTTTATGAATTACACAGAATTTTACAAACAGAAATTCAAATCAATTTGTAGTTCTCTTTTACTGAAAAAAAAAAAAGTTCAGGTTCTTTTTATGCAGATTTGGTTCCTCCTCCTCAAAAGAAAGAAACAGTTCTTTTTATCTAAGACGATTTCTTTTTCTTCGAGAAAAGCAGTAAGGTTTCCCTTCGATTCTTAATTTCGATAATTTATTTCATCTCGGGAACGAAGGATCGCCGCCGAATTTGGTCAGCGAATTTGAACTCAGCGTGAAAAATTGAGCGGAAATAAGTCGTGAACTTGATCTTTTTGATTTTCGAAATTTTGAAAAATTCTCGATGCTACATCGTGTCTATTTTGGGGCGAAAAATTTTTCGAAGAGCTGGTGTACATGACTCAAATTTTTGAGACAAATTCGAATCTGTCGTCAAAATTGGGCTACCATCCTTTCTTGACAAATTTCACCAACATTTTTGAGTGTATCTCGGTGGGTACAAATCATTTTATGGCTGGTACATTTCGGTACAATTCGAGTACAGTTCATTTCCGATAAGAGAGTTTTCAATCATCAATCTTCATTTCTGATAGTATAGTGGTAGTCAGGGGAGGGGGGAGAAATGCGGGAAATGGAAAAATATCGTTGGTACATTTTGGTACAATTCATTTTGGATGAGAAACAACCATTTTCGATAGGGGTCATAATGACAACCCTACCGTTTCCCCAGCCCCCCCGGAAAGTACCCCTTTATATCTCAAGGAGCGGGTGGGTACAAATCATTTTATGGCTGGTACATTTCGGTACAATTCGAGTACAGTTCATTTCCGATAAGAGAGTTTTCAATCATCAATCTTCATTTCTGATAATATAGTGGTAGTCAGGGGAGGGGGCAGAAATGCGGGAAATGGAAAATATCGTCGGTACATTTCGGTACAATTCATGTTGAATGAGAAACAACCATTTTCGATTAGGGTCATAATGACAACCCTACTGTTTCCTCAGCGCCCCCCTCCTCCCCGGAATGAACCCTCTTATATCTCGAGGAGTGGGTTGGTACAAATCATTTCATGGCTGGTACATTTCGATACAATTCGAGTACAGTTCATTTCCGATAAGAGAGTTCCCAATCATCAATCTTCATTTCTGATAGTACGAGTAGAAGGGTGTATGAAGTGGTAGTCAGGTGAGGGTGCAGAAATGCGGGAAATGGAAAAATATCGTTGGTACATTTCGGTACAATTCATTTTGGATGAGAAACAACAATTTTCGATAGGGGTCATAATGACAACCCTACCATTTCCCCAGCCCCCCCGGAAAGTACCCCCTTATATCTCGAGGAGCGGGTGGGTACAAATCATTTTATGGCTGGTAAGTTTCGGTACAATTCGAGTACAGTTCATTTCCGATAAGAGAGTTCCCAATCATCAATCTTCATTTCTGATAGTACGAGTAGAAGGGTGTATGAAGTGGTAGTCAGGGGAGGGGGCAGAAATGCGGGAAATGGAAAAATATCGTTGGTACATTTCGGTACAATTCATTTTGGATGAGAAACAACCATTTTCGATAGGGGTCATAATGACAACCCTACCGTTTCCCCAGCCCCCCCGGAAAGTTCGCCCTTATATCTCGAGAAGGGGGTGGGTACAAATCATTTTATGTGTGGTACATTTCGGTACAATTCGAGTACAATTCATTAAGGTCATATTTGACAGTTTCGGCGAAAAAGGGGGGGCTGGGGAAACGTACCCCAGTTTGAACTGTTTTTGAAATGCACCGTGAGTTGCCACAACACTGTTTTTTAAAATAAACGTTTAAAAACCGTGATGTTCTCAAGACCACAGAGCCATGCTTACTAAATGGCATACATAGCTGAAAATTTTCATGGGGGGGGGGTGCCTATGCATCAGTGTTGCCACATGGTAAGCGTTTCAAAACAGTCTGTATCAATGATTTCATGTTTGTGAATTTTATTTTTCTGTCAGCCAATACAGCTTAGCGTCCAAATATGTTCTTCTGTGAACTTCTAGACTAACATGTACAAATGATTACATAATCTGAGGAGGGGTGTCAATCAAACAATTACAGTTGATTACAACGGGGAGGGGGCCTAGAAAAAGCTAAATTTTGATTACGTAATTTATGGATAGCGCCTTATGCCTAAATTTTTGATTTTCAGATTTTTATAGTTTTAGAAATCTCGGCTCCTCTATTTGTAACTAAAATTGGTCCTACATCTGTGCCTATTTGAGTAAGGTTTTAAATATTGAAAAAAAGTATTTGTTATTATGACTCGTATTGTTATTGCTCTGTGGCGGAAACTGTGTTACGAATGCTTTATCTCATAAACGAAATCAAATTAGCAGGACTGACAATAAATTTAAATGAAAAAAAAGAAAAAAAATTATAACAAACAAGGAAATAGAGGAATTCAAAATTGAAGGGATAATACAAACAGTAAAAGAAGTTGGATATTTGGGACAAATAATTTCATTTCAAAATAGGAACAAAAAAAAGAATTATCCGAATGAATAAAAGGAAGGTGGAAAAACTATTGGGCCAAAATGGAATTCTATTTAGGGAAAATAGCAAAGAAACTGAAATTCAAAATCTGGGAGAGTTATACCTTACCATCACTAACATACGGGTATAAAACATGGGAGGCAACGGAAGCCAGTGTGGAAAAAATGCAGTCCACCCAAAGAGCAATGGAAAGTACATAGTATCTTGGGAATCAAAAAGCTGGACAAAATCAAAAACACGAAAATCGGGGGTAAATCAGGACTAAAAGACATAGGATACACGATCAAAAATTAAAAGCAAAATATGCGAGACACGTAGTTAGGCAAGAGAAGAGATGGGGAGGAAAGTTTTGAATTGGATACCAAGGGAAGGGAAGCGCAACAAGGGAAGACTACAAACGAGATGGAGAGACGAGATAGTTCAGGAGTGGGGACCGACTTGGGAAAGAAAAACACGAGAGAGGAAAAGATGGAAGGGTTGTGTGGAGGCATTTGCCCAGAAATGGGCCAATATTGGGGGAATAGAGTCCTTCAAGAATTAGAAATTTGGTCAGCTAGTATGCTGTAAAATAGAATAAATATAAATAAATACGTTTTTGGCACGGTTTCTTTTTCAGTTTCCTTTCGTTGATCCCAGTTTAAATACCCCCCCCCCCCCCACACACCAAGAAAGTCACAATCTGACTGATTTTACATTAGGCATCAGGGACGTTCCGAAGAGTTTTTTCTGGGTGGGGGGGGGGGAAGTGGAAGTTCCAACTGGTTACACTCAAAATTCCCAAGGAACCCAATAGACTTATTTGCAAAAAAATTATTTATATTAATTTTTTATAAATTATTAAATTAAAACTTTTAAATAAATTTTATTATTTATCAAAGCAAAAAAAAACTTCTGACTTGTTGGATTTTCCCAGCTTCTCAACTCAGCATTCCCAATTGTTGAATTTTCCCAACTTCTCAAACTTCTCAAATCCCAATTCCCAAGTATCAAAGCAGAAAAAAATCTTTCGACTTGTTGGATTTTCCCAAGGTGATTCTTCGGCTTTACACTGTATGCTCTACGGCGATGTCGTTGTACCACCGGGTGGGTGGTTGGGTCTCCATCATAGGTTGACGACCTCAGCCGGCTGGAGATGGAACCGGCTGTCGCTCGAACTGAGATATCCCTCCTCTGCTCCGTAAACGTTACTTCTGTATTACTGTACATCATGGATAATTAGAAGTTAGATGCTACCCATTACAGGCAGGGTCCCGTACTTAACCCGAGCAGAAGAGGCCCAGAAGTGATGGTAGAAATTTATTGAGAAGTGGAAGAAAAATAGGACAGAGTAGTTAAGAGAAGAAGTAAAGATGGAAAAGCAAGTAGTCCCTGATAGCATGATAGACTTGACTGAAGAATTATGCATCTATGGTCTGCGGCCGACTCGAGGTAAACACGGCAGTGGAAGACCGCGTTCTGCGTGAGGTCGCGTATTCTCCAACCGCCGCCCCTATCCGCCACCTGGGGACGCGCCCGGTAGATGAGTTCGCACCCACCCCGTAATGACCTCCCAGCTCGTAGCTTAGCCTGCATACTCCGGGTGTTTGCCCGCACTATGCACTCCAACTTGGCGAGAGCACCTCTTACCCAGGCAACCAAATTCGGCAAACAGTACTCCGGTTCCGGTACGGGTGCCACCACACACCTAGTATGTCTAACTATGAGCCCTTCAATGTACCCCGGCGACGTTCTCGGTTTACTGGAGTTACAGGAGGCCGTCAAACCTCCCAACCTGAATTTAATACAATTTATAATGTCCTATCATCGGTTTTCACGAGAAGATGGCCGCCTCCATGCGCTTGGATCAAGCCTGTCCAAGCCGATGCCCAGCCAGACTTGGAGACCGCCACGAATCAGTCCTACGCCGTTTGCGGGTACATCTTGGAGTCTCGTCTGCCATGGCCCTGCCACCAAGTATGACTGGCTGAAAGTGAGTGCCCTGTATGGGGGTCCAGACCCCCTCTGAGGGCCGGGAACTCCATCAAAATTTCCCAACTTCGGCTGACTGAAATGGTAAATTTTCCCAACTGCTGAGTAAATTTCCTACAGGGGGAGCTCCCCCTTCCCCCGTATCGATACATCCCCGTTAGGCATGTTGATTAGGCCAAAGTAACTTCCTAATATCAACGTGTTTCGATTTTGAAAAACGTGTCTCGCTTGCTGTAGCCTTTTCTTGCAGCGTCAAATCGCTGATGATATTTTCATAATGTAAATGACTGCGCCATTTATTGATTCCGATTTTGATATTAAAGCTGAAAGTACGAAGAATGAATGGTATTTGAACACTGTCATCTTAATGAGAGACAAATTATCGAATTCGCGGGGCC
Source organism: Acanthococcus lagerstroemiae (assembly GCA_031841125.1). Classification (NCBI taxonomy): domain Eukaryota; kingdom Metazoa; phylum Arthropoda; class Insecta; order Hemiptera; family Eriococcidae; genus Acanthococcus; species Acanthococcus lagerstroemiae. The sequence continues at coordinate 46,312,556 of CM063111.1, read as the reverse complement.
CTTGTAAGACACGCAGCTGTGGGAGGCGACCGGAGTGGAAAATATTTCCACGGAGCGATTAACCTTTTGGGAAGAGTTGGGGCGACACTGCGAATATGGCCGTAGCGATTTAAACACGTTGCCACTCAAATTCGTTAATTTCAAGGTCTAATCGTTTAGTTTTCGATCATTTTTAGCGGCTCGAAAAGGCGAATTGAGTACAAGTGTACAATAACTGCGAATCGTTGGCGTATTGTAATGTAATAGATGAACCCATATTTTCAAGGTGTACCGGTTCGTATTGAGACGTTTAGAGCTCATTTAGCAAGAGAGCACTTGTCTGTCTCTCTCCTGTTTCGGTTAAAGTAGCGCAAATATAGCAACGTATTAATTTTTCATACTCCGTGTTTACGATGCCCACTCGTTTACTTCCTTAATATTTCATATTTTTATTATTGTTTTGTTTGGTTATATTTTATTTAGGTTGTTGTGTTTTTTATCTTCGTCTTTATTTCTTTTCCTTCAATTTATATATACGAAAAAAAACGGGTTCGTGGCATTATCTGCGAAATATTATTATTTTCTTTTTGGAGGACGCCTATAATGTAATCGGTGAGGAATACTTACGTCAATTTGGGCACGCGAGTAAAAACGAGAAAAGAAAATGTAAAAGGAAAAAAGTTTTCTTGACTATTGTTACAGGTACAACGGGACTACCGCAGGTGCGTTTTTTCGCACTCGTTCTTCCACAAATTACGATTCGGGTGCAGGAAAATATATAACAGGCTAAATAAATAATGAAGCCATTAAAATGAAAATGACGTTGCTTTTGTATAATATGTAGGCTATGTGTAGGCTCTGCTCGGGTGGAGATAACGTGTGGTGTTGCTTCGGGGTTGTACAAAAGGTAAAATAGTGTCTGGGTGATCTCTTTTGTCCCCAGTTGAACTTTCGTTATTTGTCGGGTGCCATTAGGTGGTTTCTTTCTGATTTGAGTGTCAAGACACGTGAGTAGGTGCCGGTAGGCCTAGTGCTGAATTATAGTACAGAATCCTTATTGCAAATGTAGGTAGGGTCGTAGCCGTGGGATATGATGGACCGCTTGCCTCCCTTAATTCGAGGAATGTTCAAAGTTGATTAGTTTGCTGTTGCAGCTAGCAAATTGAAGATTGAATGGAACTGCAGAAACTGAATTCCGAAATCTTTCTCTATACTGCACAGTGGCATAGAAATGACTTCATACTCGAAATTTGGAGGAGGGACAATTTGGGAACATAATCGGTGGTGTTGAGAGTAGCTGTAGTAAGCTCTCGAATAAGATCTCGCGCTAAGGGAAAATTTATTGGGCTGTTTGCGCCAGACCTGGTGACCGCAAGATCTGTCTAAGCAGAGGTCGGTCTGGCTAGGACTGGCTGCGTGGATAAAAATCATGAAACCTGCAATATGCAAATGGCGAGATTTAGACATTTACTAACCCACTCCTGATTACCTCACATAAAACACGTAAAAGCCAAATGTTCTGAGGTGCCTCTCACATCCTTCCAAAGGATATAACAGAGGACTACTCATTCAGTTATACCAGACTCTGATCCGATCTATCATGAATTACGGATCACCCATGTATGGACTTGCCCCTCCCTCATACTTGAAGCTTCTTGACGCTGTTCAAAATGTAGGTTTACGTATCGCCATTGGCGCCTGTCGCACTAGCCCAGTTTTGAGTATGTGTGCCAATGCTGGAATTCCTCCTCTCTCTTACGGCCGAATGCAACTCACTGCCTAACTTCTCATTGCGATAGCAAACAACCCTAATCTTCCTGCCTATGAGTATCTCTGTAACCCTTCAAACTACACTCCTGTTTCACAGTGGCGTAGCCAGGGGGATTAGGGGGATGAATTCCCCCCCCCCCCCTTGAGAGGAGAATTTTTCTTATACTGACAGTATCACAGTAAATGCGCGAAATTAAATTTTAATTCATATGCATAATTGAAGTTGAAAAGCACAACATACTGACACGTCAATGTAAAAATATACCGTTCATATTAAGTGTACTCCCCCCCCCCCGCCCCAACCGAAATTTTGCTGATCCCCTTCCTTGGAAAAATCCTGGCTACACTACTGCTGTTCCAAATCCTCCATGCACTTACGTTCACACTTTGAAGGGATACAGGCCCGTATCTTTTCCTGCAATTCACTTACCAATAATCCGTACGTTACCCCCACCTTGGTTGTTGAACCTTCCCCCATACAATTTTGAGCGTACAAAATTCCCTACAAAATCTACGCCCTCCCCCCAGTTTATCGGACACATTTGCAAGAAATTCTGGACCGCTTTCCTGGCCGTATTCTATGCTTCACTGATGGTTTAAAGTACAAACCGACGCACCCGCTTACGCCTACTCTGTAGGTAGTTTACTTCACTCCTTCCGGCTTGAAAACGCAACTTCCATCTACATAGCCGAACTCCATGCTACTCTACAGTGCTTAGTCACGATCTCCTTGCTCGAAGATCCACCTACCCCCACCCACTAGCTGGTCCCCTCAGATTCACTTTCCTCCTTAAAGTCTATTTCTGATCGCGTTTCAATACACGCTTTTGTCCAATGTATCCATCTCATTCTCCATCTCATTTCCTTCACCACCAAGAGCATTTCACTCATCTGGATCCCAAGCCATGTTGGTATCCTAGGAAATGAGGCAGTTGATAAAGCAGCACAGCAAACTACACAACTCCTATATATCACTCGTAACCTCTCTGTTTCAACAGATCTCACTTCCGCCATTCGCCAGACCATTTTGCATAAGTGGTTAGTAGTAAGAGGGCTAGTTTGTAACTCTCGCCCGTATGAATTTTCCCGAATGGATTTTTCCCGAATAGACTCAATTAACCATCAAATGTATAGCAAAAAGATTAATTTTTTAAGAGTCTGGATGAGCGAGCACCCCTACCTTCGAAGAACTCAAATATGTTACAAGTTGTGGCCAAACTGAAGGGGGCCAGGGGACGGGCGAGAGTTACAAAGCAGCCCTCTTACTACTGTGGTTCAAAGAGTGGCGGCATCAAGCCTCTTGACTCAACAACCTTGCACAAATCAAGCTTACACCTGTCCTCTGCTCAACGTTCCAACGTTCCTCTCGTCGCGAGGATGCGAGGAAGTTGTCATCACCCGCCTAAGGATTTGACATACACGCCTCACACATACGCATCTTCTCACTAATCTTTATCTCTAGGATGTTGGTCGGGGTATTCGAATATCACTGGCTTTCCGGCGTTATAGTGGGACTCGAACCCGAGACGCAAGGATTGCGAAGCGGACACGTTACCTCTTAGCCGCACAGCGACTCGAAAAACCTACCGGGTAAAAAAAAAAGAAAAAAAAAGCTAAATGGATTAATATTGGTATTAAAAATATGGTAATGCTGCCTGGGATAAACAGTGCCTATCACTTCTCCCTCCATATAGTATTCGTCAATCTCAAAAAAGCATTTGATGCGGTAAATAGAGAGGCACCGTGGAAAGTCCTTCAAAAATTTGGCTGTTCAGAAAAACTGGTTAACGTCGTCAAAGCACTGCATGCCTGGCAATGAAGCACGGGTCAGGTAGCTCATTGATTCATAGCTTTGATAATATCTCAAATGGAGTGCGACCAGGATGCTTGATTGCCCTATATTGTTCAGCTCATTCACGACTGCATTCTTGATGACAGTAGACCGGAAGTTCGAAGATCGAGGGGGTCAGTTTAGATGTCGACAGATAGTACGAGAATCCTCAAATTTGTTTGCTATTGCTTTTTTAGGGGTCGTAATTAACGTGCTTTTCTGGAAATCTAATGGAATTTCTCCTTCCTTATACCTTCTGCAGTTTCTTTTATATAAATTTTTTCAAAGTAATTCTCCTACATTCTTTAATAATTCACTAACAGCTTTACCTGCTTTCAGTTCTTTCAGAGCTTTTTCAAATTCTGATCTCAAAATAAGATTTCCTCTTCTTTCACCCTCCACACTATCTTCTCTTTCAATACATTTCCTTATACCTGCTCCATTATTGTACAGTTTTTCAACATACCTCACCAATCTTTTTACTTTGTCTGTTTTAGAGTCTAATAATTTTCTGTTTTCATTCGTTAAATTATTTGTACTCTTTCTTCTTGCTCCAAAATATCGTTTTATCTTGTTATATGCTTGATCTGGATGTCCTGCTTTCAGTTGCTCCTCAATTTCCTTAAATTCTGAATAATCCATTTTTTTCTTACCTTCTTCCATTCTCTCAGTATTTGATTTCTGAAAGCCTTATAATTTTCGTTTCTTTCTCTAACATTGGCTTGTTTCTACTTTCTTCTTTCTTCTATTTAATACTATTTAATACTTCATTTTTTATCTATGGTTTTCTCTTATTTGAGTACAGCTGTTTTCTTCCTTGCTGCCAGCTTTATTGCTTTTTTTTTTTTAGTGCTATCCTCTCCCCTTCAATGTCATTTCCTTCCCTTTGATTTATAAAGTTCTTTCGTGAATTCGTTTTGATATTCTCTTTTTTTCTTGACCTCTTTCAGTAACACCAGATTCCATTTTCTATATCAGCTCTTGTGAATGTCTTACTATACAATATTTGATTTTTTATATCTTCTTCTGGTCAGAGTATAATTTTCATTTGATATCTTCTTTCATCTTCACGACTCTCCCAAGTGTATCCTCTTCTCTCATGATTTTTAAAGAGAGTGTTCCCAATAAATAATTTATATTCTTCACAAAATTCTGTGAGCCTCGACCCTCTTTCATTTCGCTGTCTTAATCTATATGCTCTCCGTATGCCTCTTCTTCTTTTCTTCCTCCTACTCTGGCGTTCCAATCTCTCATTATAATTAGATTTCATTTTTTTTTCTTACTTGCCTAATGCTTCATCAATTTTTTAATAAATGTTTTCTGCTTTTTCTTCACGATAACTTCCTGTTGGCATGTGAACTTGGACTATCAGTAAAGGTACTGGCTTAGCTGAAATTATCACCATTAACTTTCTCTCACTATGTTGAGTATAACTTTGCACTCCATTCCCTGCAGTCTTATTCATAATAATACCTACGCCTGCGCTCCCCGAATCCGTTTCCCTGACAGGCCATTTCCCCGACAATGCATTTTCCTGAAGTTTTTTTACCCAAATTGATTTACTCGACAGTGCAGGGAAATGTCTTTTCGAGTAAATAGGCGTCGGGCAATAAATGTTGTCGACGATTGTGGCGAATTGTCTTTGTCATCGCTTCTCGTAGTGGTAGCTGACTCAGCACATCTGCTAACTCGTTGCGGAGTTATAGCGTCGGTGGCTGCTCGGGGTGTCCCTCAACCTTCGTTTGACACCGTGCAGTACAACTTCAGCTTGGCACTGTTTTAGGCTGGGGAGGGGGGTGAGTATGTGATGAATCTGAAGGACCTTTAGTGACTACAATTCCATCTTCAGTACCAGAAGCAGCACTTGTTGTGGCATAAGGATTACATTCTCTGGATCTGACCGTTTGGCAGTCCCAACATACATGCGCTGGCAGGATCGCACATGTATAAATCCTTCAATGATCAACTTGAGTCCAGTTATGTTGGCCATTATCACTCGTATGTTCCTTAACCAAATACAGCACGGAGAGTATGGCAATTTATTTATTATTTTCCATGACACTTTCAGTACTGCAAACATTTACTTCTCCACTGCACCCTGGTACTTCATAACAAAGACCAACAATTATTTCAGGTTTAAAAAATTCAGGGAAATGTCTTGTCGGGAAAATGGCTTCAGGAAATTGGGTGTCGGGTAAATGGATTCGGGGAAAAAATTTCGGGAGAATATCTTGTGGGGGAAATGGACTCTGTCGGTTGGATTCGGGTAACTGTCCGAAAACCTCTACATTCCATATCTCTATTCTCAGTTCGCGTAGTTCCTCATTAGGTAGTATCTTCCCGTATATCCGGATGGGAGACTCTACATTCGGAATTATTATTCACTTTGTGAGTTGCCATCATAATTTAAGCCCGTTTTTACAAAAACCACTAAGTTCATTTTTGTATATCACACAATACCTGCGCTCCGAAGTATTTTCGAGATGGCTCTATCGATATTTGCGACTATCGAAAGCAAATTTCTGATATTTTGAAGTGTTCTAAGTGGTTGGAAACCAAGAACATCATCATCAGTTTTCTACAGCCTGCTAAGTCCAGTTCAGCAATGAATTGAAAGCAGCACTCGATTACTAATTGAATCGTGGTTCTGATCATCAGTGTTAAGAAAAGTGGTAAGTACGTTGTAGATCTTTGAGTCTCAAGATTCTACTATTCTGCCATAACTATTTGTTTACTTTTTTACTTTCTCGTGTTTTTTTAAATTTTTTCTTAAGAGTATCGATTTTACTCCTGTGTAACTTACTGGTATACACGAAAATTTTTTGGATTCACTCATTTTCTAATGTCATTTTATTGTGCGTGTTACTTGTTCGTCAGATAAACTGGTAAACTCTGCTAAGCCCATCATTTTTTCTTTTCGCGTGCATCCACAAGTGGAAGCAGTACATGTTTCAATGCAAAAAATGATTGTACCTGTATAAAGAATGCTCATTCTTGCCAACCTATCCATTACTATACGTAAATCTCCCGTTTGTTAATACTGAGAATGTTTATTTCATTTATCTCAAAGCAACAAAAATGGACTTAGTGGTTTTTGGAAAAATGGTAGTCCCGCAGAGAGAAAAAGAGAGCCTGGGGGTATTTCCACAGGCCCTCCTCTCCTTCCAATTCATTTTGTTCTTTTGTCAGACAGGGAAAAATTATAAGCTACGGGATAAGAGGTTTCTATCATGGTGTAAGGAGTGATAGCCGATTTGATGTACAGTATGATGTAGCCGTAAGCGTTTAAATTTAGGCCTTTTAAAAATATCGGGCCCCCTTGAAAGTCCAGGCCCGGGGTATTTCCCCTCTTTCTCCCCCTCTCGTAATGGTTGGACACGAATTCCCTCCAGACTTGTTTCTCCACGTCCCTATCTGCCAATCCCCGAAATTTTGTCTTTCCCCTTCCCCCATCACTATACATCGCACTTTCAAATTCGTGTTCTCCTGCGTTTTTCAAAAATCAGAAATTACCTTGCATTGCAACATTTCAGTCAATGCAAGCTCCCTAATAATAAATTTCCATTTTTGGCAATTCTCTGAGCATTGTAGCCGTAACAGCGTCCGCTCCTGGGGCTTGTTTCTTGTTCAGGCGATCGAGCTCGGTGGCCATTTTCCGAGGAGCGAAGTGGGTGATGAACTCTTCGATCCTGATCGAGGTGTCTGGATGGACGTCGAAAGTGATGATGCGTGGCGTGAATGTATTCACTAGCTGACAGAGAAACAAGTCGGCTTTTCCCTGGTCTCTCCTGGCCTAGCCAGTGTCGGTCCTTAGAGAGGGAGCGCCGATTACAGGCTGCTTTAGCCTTTTGGTGGCCTTCCAAAGAGAGTAGTCGGAGTCTTTGTTGGGCGATAGTTTGACTAAGTAGTCTTCTACCGTCTTTTCGTCAATGGATTGAATTAATGCTGTAACTTATTTGCTAATCCTGTTAAAGGTCGTCTTGTCACTGTCAAGTCTGGTTCGTTGCAATCTTTTCCTCGCCATGCTTTCTGATTCACAAGTTACCAGACTTCGGAAGGATACAGCAATTCCTTTTGGTACTGGGGGTGGTTGTGCAAGGGTAGTTGCTTTGGCCGCTTCTTGGATGATTTTTGTAAGTTTGCTAGTTGCTGATTCAAGTTCTTCAGTGTTTTTCAGTCCGGCCTTAAGGATAACCTCTTGTGAGACAAGTTCGCGGCACATTTCCCAATTGGTGTATTTGTCAGATGTAAGCTTTTCGTTTGCATCAAGACTTTTGTCCTAATGGTTAGGAGTACAGTGGAGTGGTCTGAAGCTAGATCGGGAAATTAATGTGTGTTGTACCCCAGTGAAGGTATTTCGATTTTTGAATCTTCGAGGTTTTCAAATTCTGTAGAGGAGTTTCTGTTAAAGTAATTCGTCTATTATCAGTTAGCTGAAAGAACGTCGTGAGGAATATCACGGCGTGGTTTCGAAAAATGAATTTCCAGTGGCGTCGCGTGGTGCTCTTTCCCAGGTGTTCAACTGGCGGTTCTGCGCCCTCTCTCTCTCCCCTCCCCTCCACAAAAAAATCAGTAGTATCAAAAATTTATGATCAGTATCAGTATGTGTAAATAATGAGTGTCAATGAAGAATGAAGTTGCATCAACCAACCCACCACATAGCATGCGCATGTGTTTCCAAAACGTTCATTTCTGCTGATGAACACCCTGCCATTTAAATTAACGAAGCCTCCGCTTCACTCTTTGTGGTCTTTGTTGCAGACGCCACTGCGACAAGGCCGATGAGACTGTGCAGTGTTGCTAGTGAACATCCTACGCGATTCTCATAGTAAGTGTGACAAAGATAACGCTCCTGCATTAAGACTGACAAGAGTGTGCAATGTTGCTAGTGAACATCTTACGCAATTCCCATAGTATGTGACAAAGATAACGCCACTGCAACAAGACCAATGAGAGTGTGCAATGTTACTAGTGAACATCCTACGTGATTCTCATAGTAAGTGTGACAAAGATAACGCCACTGCATTAAAACCAAGGAGAGTGTGCAATGTTGCTAGTGAACATCCAACGCAATTCCCATAGTATGTGACAAAGATAACGCCACTGTGATAAGACTGGCAAGAGTGTGCAGTATTGTTAGTGAACATCCTATGTAATTCCCATAGTATGTGACAAAGATAAGAACTGCGCAAAGAGAAATATTCCGGCAATTTTTCAATTTTTCGAGGTTATATTTTGTATTTTAATCAAAATTTAAATTTTTCCTTGTTTTTGGGATTTTTGTTGTGAGACAAAAATTAAGTGGGCTTGCAGTGAACACCTTGAACACCCCGACACGACGCCACTGTGAATTTCCTAATTACGGGATGGATGCGGATTCTCAAAATCGTTGGGTTTGAAATTGTGTAAACATCGTATCACCTTTTCTCATTTTACCCGATGCCTCGATGGAAGTCGAATTTTCAAACTCGATGAGACTGTGTGAGTGAATGAGAGGGAAAAGTTCCGTTGTTCGTTTTTCACGAAAGTGTATAAATTTCGAACATCATATGCACGTATGCCACTTCAGTGCCAAGCAATAAACCATAATGCGAGTACGGAGTACGCATAATGCATAAACTGGCGAATTTATCGCCACTCTGGGGTGACAAAAATCGGCCAGAAATGAGAAATGGCGTCGTCGGTGATATTTAAAAACGAAGAACAAAAAAAAAAAAAAAGATAAGCGGTGTACATTTCGTATGTTCGCATACATCAGGAATATATTGAGCAAAAAAAGAACAAAAAATAAATACGTATACACATTTTCCACCGCAGTACTCGGCTTGTTGGAAAATGCTCGAGATACGACAACAAAATTTTTTTTGTTACTTTTATTATTATTTTTTCGTTATAAATCGCGGACAAAGGAAGCATAAATCATAAAGGCAACTTTGTATACCGAAGGAGCACCATATACCATACACTAGCATAAAGTAAGCGAGCTTCGTGTTCAGCGTAGACGCCGAGTGAGCCCGCCTGGTATTTGTAGTGCGTGAAAACGTTATTTCTGTCAGCCGGTTGCATGATTTATCTCACTTTTAGGTTGCTCTTCGTTTTCACGCATGAAATTATACGTATATACGAGCCCGAAAAAACGTCTCGATGGTTGAAGAAATTTTGTTGGCCCAGTCGCATGATCGCGGCGAACAATATACGGCAAATCTGCTGCTTGAAATTCCAAAAGTGCCCGGCCGACGCCGGGACGCCGAGTGGAAAAATGAAAATGTTTTTCATTCGGCGCACATCGTAATCCCGAACATCGGATGGCCGCATTTGGGTTTATATGTCCGTTTAAAATACGACCGCATTCGGGAATCTATATAACGAATTGGCGAATCTTAAGCCGCGATTACAGCAATTTTGAGAACTTTCGCGGAGCAAGTTATCAGATGACTTTTGGTCGGCAAGTGGGAGGGCTAGAAATAACCGAGATTGCCCTTTGAGGAAATTAGATTCCTTCTGGAATCATAGGCTCGGAGTGTTTGGTCCTATCGCTGCTGCTTGGCTTTTCAGTGTAGCTAAATTTTCCATTGCTAATGGGTTTTGGCGTGTTACCTTCGGCAGGTGCTCGCTTGATAGCCCAGTGGGACTTCCGGAAATCGATGTAGTTGGAATCCACACAGGACCCGCGTTTTGAGATTTCACGTTCCCAGTCTTTCGGCGTGCCGGTGTTCACCTCTGAGAGGAATCAGTGAATTGAAATTAACGATTGTCCAACATGTCTCGCGCCGGACACCCTGGTTCCAGAAGTGCTGAAGAGTACAAGCGAATGGAACCGGATGTCAGCCTTTGTCTCGACCATCATGTAAAAGGAAATGGAAACGGGATGGTCGAGGCAGTGGGCCGGCGAACAAAGTTCTGCCCGCACTGGGCACAGCGACTCTGTACCATTTTAGAGCTTCTTCAGCTACTGCAGACCCCCTGGAATGGTTCATTCTGCCGTCACAACCCTCCTGCGTCGCCACACGTACTAAAATGAGAAGGCAAGAGGTGAAGGAAGGACGCGCGTTCGACTGTGGTACACCCGAATTCCAGGTGAATGCTGGGTGAGTGTTGCCTCAGTCTGGCAGGAAAGCGCGAATCCGAAACGGAGAGGCGAAATGGGGCCCGAGCCAGCCTCAAGATGTCCTTCTGGTCACTATTGCGATACTCAAAAGGGTAGTTTCCGGGGCCAGGGGTGCGGTGTCTGGGGAACCAATTTGGCATGCGTGCATCGTCGTACGCTCCAGCACTGGAAGGTTTCGGCCACATTCTTGTTTTCTTCCATGATTGATCATCCTCCCGGCGACATGTTGCTGAAATTTCGAAATCAGGTCTACCGGTTGGCTGTCTTCTGGAGCATTCATGCGCCGAAATGTTGCCTGTGCTGATTATCAGCATACGTGGCTCGTATTATTCTCCACGCGGAAACATAATTGCGGCCGGTTACTGGCAAATCCCTCATGAGATTACTTGGTTGCACGATATTTCTGAGCATCGCCGATGCTGGAAGTGTTGCCAATCACGCTCGCGAAGAGATTGTGAAAGTTGCTGTTCAGCAAGAATCTCCAGTTTCGTAACTTCATTGCAGCCAGTGCCTCTGAACTTCATTTCTTACCAAAAGTTTTTATCAAGCAATATCAGTTGCTGATTTCATTGTGTTTTTTGGTTCCAGGGAAGCATTTACACGAACTGAGGTTCTTAAAGATAATCGTACGCCAATAAGACGCAGCAGAACGAATTACATCCGCGAACCGAGTCACAAGATACTTCTACTTAATGATATCAACAGTTGTCCTCGAGCTGGTGAGTGTTTTTCTTGCCAATTTTATTGGTTTTTCTGCGCGGTTGTTTTCATAATTCGATCGAAGGAAATAGCACTCGACTCGTTATCACGTGCCATGGGATGGTCTTTTTTTTTTTTTTTTTTAATTTTAGTGGTTGGAAATACCCCTCCCCTCATAATTGTCCTTAGACAATTTTGAGGCTCTTGGTGATTCGATGGTTAAGAAAATTTTGATGAAATGAACCAAATTTGTCCACGTTAGGCTCACATTCGGGTTTTGGGTTTCCACCCGATGTGATATCAAAAATTTAACGAGATGATGATGGAATTTCCGGAATTTAGCGACTGATCCTTCTCTCCCCTCTCCTCCTACGCCAATTTCGATGCATGTTTCGGGTTCCGAGAAGTCAATATTGATCACTTCAAGAATCTAGTTTTGACTTTTGAAGCTTATAATGTGCAGTGAGGTGGTCCTTATTTTTTTTAATTTCAGAGGCGGGAATACCCCCCCCCCCCCAGTAATTGTCCTTGGAAAATTTGGAATTTGTTCTCTTATGTGGATCTTAGAGATTTGATGGTTAAGAAAATATTGGTAGAATAAACCAAATTTGTCCACGTTAGGCTCTCATTCGGGTTGTGGGTTTTTACCCGAGGTGATCTCAAAAATTTAACGAGATGATGATGGGATTTTCGGATTGAGCGACTAATCCTTCTCCTGCCCCTCCCCGCGTCAATCCCGTTGCATGTTTAGATTTCCGAGAAGTCAATGTTGATCACTTCAAGAAACTAGTTTTGACTTTCGGGACTTATAATGTGCAGTGAGGTGGTCCTTATTATTATTTTTTAATTTTAGAAGCTGGACCCCCCCCCCCAGTAATTGCCCTCAGACAGTTTGGAATTTTCTCTCTAGTGTGGATCTTGCGAGATTTGATGGTTACGAAAATATTGATAGAAAATAACAAATTTGTCTACATTAGGTTCTCATTCGGGTTTTGGGTTTCTGCCCGAGGTGATATCAAAAATTGAACGAGACTATGATGGAATATCCGAATTGTGCGACTGATCCGTTCTCTCCTTTACACCCCTCCCCCATGCATGTTTAGGTTTCCGAGAAGTCAATGTTGATCACTTCAAGGATCTAGTTTTGACTTCTGAAGCTTATAATGTGCAGTGAGGTGGTCCTTATTACTTCTAATTTTATCGGTTGGAACGACACCCCTTTCCCTGTAATTGTCCTTGTACAATTTGGATTTTTTTTCTCGTGTGGATCTTGGAGATTTGATGGTTAAGAAAATAATATTGATAGGATAAACCAAAATTGTTCTCGTTAGGCTCTCATTCGGGTTTTGGGTTTCTATCCTAGGTGATATCAAAAATTTAACGAGATGATGATGGAATTTCCGGAATTTAATGACTGGTCCTTCTCTCCCTCCCTCCTCCCGTCAATCTCAATGCATGTTTAGGTTTCCGAGAAGTCAATGTTGATCATTTCAAGAATCTAGTTTTGACTTTTGAAGCCTAAATCAGGAACCCCTGGAGAAATCTAGTGAATTTTGCAAATTTAGGGACTCCGAAAATCCTTAATTGATCCGTAACTCGATTTCCCAAGAAAAGTCAATGTGCCGTTACTCTAAAAGTTCTGAAAATTGGGCAGGAATGTGGGGAATTCATTGAGAAATATTTGCAAATTACATAACATTTTTTGCCAGTTCGAAAATAGCGGCGTGGGCGTCATCGAAATGTGGCAAAAATTAAAAGTCCGTTGTCGGAGAACCGATTTACAGATAACATAGGTACGGTGGTATATCGGTCAAGCGGTTTCAAAATTCCAAAATCGATTTTGGAGGCAAAAAAAAACAACAAAAAGAATAAAGTTTGGTTGTATTTATACTGAGAGCCTTCACATACATGCCAGGTTTCGTACCATTCGACCAAAAAATCTCCAAGATTGAGCTAAAAAGGTAAAAATCGTGTACGTCGAGGTCATATTCCTCTAGAGGGGGGGGGGGGGTAGGAAATTCTCTTTTATCATTGTAAATACAGGACTGAGAAGAAATTTGAAAAAAATCGACTAGGCCGATTCACATACCATATTAGGCTCCAGCCTTTGAACTTATTTAATACTTTGAAGCTACCGCCGGAAAACAGTTCTATAATTCTTTCTAGTTATTCTTGGTTTAACTTTTGAGAGAACCACCGAGACACGGCCCAATTTTGATTATTTGGGCAGCGACTGCCCGAGAAATTTCCCGGTGTCCCGGAGGCGGACATGCATAATCCTTTTTTTTTTTTTCAACCTTGCGAGTGGCCAAGGCCCCACCCAGCGGCCAGTCCGGAACTTTTTCCTGTGGCTCTTTGTATTCGTCTAAAAGCACAAAAATAGAAATCAGGTCTCCCCTCCACTACCTTACAAATCTTCGGGTAGGTTTAGCGTGGGGTAGAGAGGGGACCTCACATTTTTAAAATTACATCATGCGTGCGAAACATATAATATACAAATGAAAATATTTTTTACAATCTTAAGCTAACTATAACTATACTGTCGAGGTCTGGTTGGCCGAGTGGATAGCGCGCGTTGGTCTCAGAATCCGGAGGTTCTGGGTTCGAGTCCACATAGCAACTCGCTAGAATTTTCGACTTAGGCCGGGTTTTCGGCCAGAAGGGAAGAGGGCTAAGACAGCCCTAACAGCCTCCCCGACGTTTCTGAAGTAATGCTCGAAAGGAAGGATTCCAGGACTCGGGTAGAGAGCAAATTAGAAGAAAGAGGAACTATACTGTCAGTTAGTGTCTCAGTCAGCTTGAGACCTATTGTCTCCTTCAATTTCACGACATGCCCCTATCGGCTTCCATCTTCGTTCCCCGCCCGCCACTTCGGCAACACACCCAATACGGGAGGGGACGCTCACAGGTGCCGAGGTGTCACTGGGCTTCTCCTTTCTCCATCAACCTTTCTCACCCGCTACGGGCATTGTCTCTTCTGCTGCTGCTACAGCTTCGGTGCAGTGCCACTTATCGATGTTGGTTGACGATGGACCCGCCCTTTTCCGGGC